>JAWNOS010000596.1:2640000-4035000 GCA_035045845.1 Drosophila buzzatii | reverse complement strand
AAAGAGACAGAGAGTTATAGAGTAAGAAAAAAGACTGCGAGAGAGGAAAAGAGCAAGAGGGAGAGAGAGTGAAAGCGAGAGAAAGAGAGACAGAGATAGGGAGAGAGAGAGAGAGACATAGATAGAGTGAGTGAGAGAGAGAGAATATATATAGAGATATAGAGTGAGAGAAAAAATATCGAGAGAGGAAAACAACAAGCAAGAGAGTGAGTGGGAGATAGAGGGAGAATCGATAGATCTTAGAGTCGATAGATCATAGAGTCGATAGATTCAAGCCTCAAGCTAATGGTCAATGAAAATTTGAATGCAACTGGAACTGCAATTGCAACACTCACTTGATGCTCTTCAGCAGCTGCAGACAAATGAAGTACACATTGGAGCCGAATGATATGAACATGATGCCGGAGATGGCGTCGTCCACCTCGTAGATGAGCTCCACAATCGAGCGATAGCGTGTGCGCACATATGTCCAGAACTTCTCGGGCATGGGCTGAAGATACAATCGGACTAAAGATGACGATCTACAAAGGATGCGTACAACTCACGCGCTGCGCCAGCTGCTGCAGCTGACTTGTGAGCCGGGCGAGCAGGTGACTCAGGCCGATGCCTACGAGCATGACGAAGAGATCTATGTAGCTCCAGCCAAAGGTGAGCAGCACATTCAGCAGCTTGCCCAGCAAGCCGAGCCAATTGCTGTAGGGAAAGACATAAAAGAGCTGGAGAGCATCCGCATAGAGATACGATTCGATTGGATCCTGGCGCAATGGACAGGCCCCGAGATAAACGGATGAG
This sequence comes from Drosophila buzzatii, assembly GCA_035045845.1. Taxonomy (NCBI): domain Eukaryota; kingdom Metazoa; phylum Arthropoda; class Insecta; order Diptera; family Drosophilidae; genus Drosophila; species Drosophila buzzatii. The sequence goes on along the minus strand of JAWNOS010000596.1, from coordinate 4,034,208 downwards.
ATAATGCTCAGCAGGTGCTCCACTGTAAAGAAAGTATGAGTGAGGGAGAGAGAGAGAGATTCAACGACTCAACTGAGTGAAAGCGAGAGCATAGTAGACGACACGCTGTGCATGCGACGAGCCAGTTGCTCACGTTCCTTCCAGCTGGCGTAAGGTGGCAACAGCTTCTCCACTCTCGCCCAATGACGCATTAGCTGGGGCCATTGGCGGGCCAGTTGCAGGAACTGATAGCTGCCCCACAGGATGCTTCCATGGAAGACGATCGGCTCTGCAAAAGAGAAAGTAATTGACGCTGAGATACTCTGTAAACCATTGCAGAAGAGAGTATTTTAATTTATATTCCACGCATGTAACAGGCAGATGGATGCTGTGATATGATACAAATTGTAAAAGTCTTGTAATCGATAATTATCGATTGTAATATACATAGGTATATCCGAAAATCACTTTGAATAGAAATCTAAAGTTCTTATAATTATATATAGTAAAGGCAGACGTATCAGAATACAAATCGCTAAATGAATTAATTTTCAGCTGACAAATCGATAACTGTATCTATGTATATAAGCTTGGTACTATAGTAGATCATTCTTGATCGATGAAGAGTATATCTAACGCTTATATGATGTCGACTGCAAGGAATATGATGCCTTATATCACTTGTTTAAAAATCGATAATTATCGATAGGTAGGTAATTCTTACTCTTACAAAATTAGTTTCCCTCATGAATATATAAATATGTATATAACATATAAAATATGATTATATCAGATGACATCAGATCTCATCTATCTAGCCAACTCAATTGATTTCCGCCGCCTGTTGCAAACGTTGGCTAAAAACCAATATACCCAATATGACCACACGGTGCTCATGTACAGTTATGTTATGTTACCCACCCACACTGCGCACATCCAGACTGTTATGCAGCGCCAAATTGATAGCGAGCAGCGTATCGACCGAGATGAAGACAATATAGAGCAGACTGTACCAGGTGCGCCAGCTTCGCCGGCTGAAGCGGAGGCCGCGCGCCGTTGTCGCCCGCACGCCACAGACGGGCATCAAAGCAAAGCACTGCGCGATGACAAGCACTGCAAAATGACGGGTGTGGGGACGGAAACGGGAACGGGAGACGACGTTGAGGCATTTTCATTCAAAAAGGAAGCCAACTATTCGGCTGCATCGCTCACCTGGCGAAACGGCTGCATGGAAGCTGTCGTCATGCAAATAATTCCTGTTTGCTGCCTGCCACGCCCATCGCTGACGCCGCTCCAGACGTTTGAGCAAGGCGCGGCTATGCCGCTGCAATTGCTGTTGCCGCCGGCGACGTTGTTTGCTTATTTGAACAGGCCACATGAATGTACACGCCTTCCGCTCATTGCGGTACTTTGTCAGTGCTGGGACAATTTTGAATTTTTGAATTTTGACATGTGTGCGTGGGGGATGGGTGGTCGTCCGATTGATTGCTATCGCAGTTAATTGTTATCGGCACGCGTTCTGCCCTAACGAGCTTTAAATTGCCTACACAGTGGTGCGATTTGCATAGCAAACGGAAAATCCAAAGAAAAAAAATCGTAAAGCTGCTGTGAAAGCCATTTGAATTTATGACTTACAAATTGAATAAAAATGAAAATAAACCATTAATCAAAATTTTAATTAGCTGTCAAGCGACAAGATTTTTTAAACGACAGTTAATTTTTTTTTTGCTCCACAGTGTGCTGCAAATGGTAAAATAATGCGAAACTAATTCTGTCAAAGCGATTATGGCGTGCTTCGTGGTACAAAATAGCAAAATTTATGGTTTAAACAATCAACGACAGATAAAGTGCTTGCAGTCGAAAACAAAAACAATTATTGCACTGCTAGAAAATATTTAAATTTATTATATATATAAAATATATATATATAATATATTCAAAATAATATTTATAATAATAAAATAATATATTCTTATAAATTGTTGCTAGTTTTTATAATAGTTAGAATTAAATATATTATTTTTTATGTGTTATTTTGTTATTATTGTTAAAATTTAATTTATTTTTGGTTTACATACATATATTAAGGTTTAATATATATATTTTTTATTATTATTATTTTTTTTTTTTTAGTAATATTTTTTACATATATAAAAGTTAAGTAGTCGTCATTTTTTTATTTTTTATACACTAAATTTTCATTTAAACATACTGAAAAAAAAAGATAATAATTGTATATGCAGAACAAAAAAATCAATAAAAATGATTGAAAATTGATTTTGTTTAAATTTCAAAAATTAATAAATTATTGAAAATTGATTTTGTTTTTTTAATTTCAAAAATTAATAAATTATTGAAAATTGATTTTTTTTTATTTAAAAAGTAATAAATTTTTTTTTTAAATTTGTATTTTTAAGTTTAGCCCTAGATACAAATAGAAAATAACAAGTGCCTGCTTCTTAACAATTTAACACTAAATTTCGCTTAGTGCATTTATAATATACATGTACATACATACATAAATATATACAAACATATATTATGTCAGTGTAATCTGGGATGCTATGTGAATTATGCATAAGTAGATCTGGCGATTAACTAATTATGTTTTAAGTGTGCAACTACCACAGCAATAACAACAACAACAACAACAACAGCAGCTGCAATAACAACGTGAGAAAAGTGGGTCGAGCAAATGAGATATTGTCCAGATTCCGGGTTTCACTTTTTTTTCATCAAAATCTGGACCGCGATCACGATTTGGTCGCATAAATAAAAATGTAACATTTGTTTTTTTCTCTTCATTAAAAAAAAATCATTTTTTTTAGCTGGATGCGGATGTTTGTTTAAAAATTGTAACGGATCAACAGGCAAACGGACAAACGGGCAAACGGCAAAAGGCAAACTTGTTGCATCAACACTTTTAATAGATTCGATTAAGTGTAAACGTGTTTGGAGCTGCGACACATATCCCAACCTGATATATGAGTGTATGTATGTACACATTGCTATATACTAATGTGTTTATCACTTAAGTAAGTGGAGTTGATTAAGTAAAGTCAAGAAAAACAAAAATTGCTTGACATATATAAATATATATGTATACGATTTTATAATATGAGTTTGATACAATTTTTGTAAGTTTCAGGGTTGCACTTAGTTATATCCTGCTTCATTTCTTTTAATTATAATATAATAAAATAATATTTATTTTCATTTTTGTTGGCATTCAGCTGCAAGTTGAAGTTGAAGTTGATTTCGGTTTCCGGCTAGCGTAAATAATTGCTCGACTTTCAAATTGGCATTTTGCATGCTGTGCAGCTGTAATAGTTGTATTTATTTATTTTTTAATTTGTTCAAACTGATTTCTGGTGGCCGTTAACATTTGAATGTTAACTGCAACAATCGATTCGAGTCAAATTTTTAAATTTTATTGTTAGGTGGTCACCCTGCTGTTAATTATCGATCGCACCTTGAGTGCTTAACAGTATCATTTGAGAACAGCAGCAACAGCAGCTTAACATAAACTCCCCGCTAACATCATTTGTTGTTGTTGCGCCGCTAGATTCGGACGTGTGTTGTTTTTCCTACGCTTAAGCACGAAATTTCAAATCGAATTAAAAAAAATCGAACTTCGTTTGTTGACAACAAGTGGCTAACCGTTATTCACTATAGAAAATAAGAAGCAGACCGCCTGCGCATTTAAGTGAACAGCACAATGCCCGGTCCGCCTGCGTACAGACGTGCTAACAATTTGGCATAATACCTCAAAACGAATTGTTGTTTTTTGATTTGTTTTAAATAATTTTTTTTAAGTTGTGATTTAAGTTAATAGGCCAAGTTGTAGCCAGTGCAGTTAGCAAAATGCAATCGAATTATAATAATTATCAATAGTGGAGCATTCCCAGCACTCAAATCCCTTCAACAAATCTCTCAGCTGCCTTTCAACAACAACAACCAAAAATAAAAATAGCTCAGCGGGTAAGCCGAACTTGAACAGTTAATAAATATGTAATAGCTACTGTTAAACTTGCTTGAGTGTGTGTGTTAAGTGTGTGTGCAAGTGTCTGTTAGTGCGCATGCGTGTGCGTGCCTGAGTACTTGTGAGTGCGTGTGTGTGCGTTTGTGTGCATATGTGGCTTTAAAATATAATTTGAAACATTCAGCAGCAGCTGTGTTGTTGTTGCTGCTGCTGCCAAGATAAAGAACGAACGGCTGTTGTTTGCCTGAATTGCAACAACAACAACAATAATAATAATTCATCTGCCCTCCCCTCTCTCGTTTGCGCGCACAGCTCAGCATCACTCACTGCACACACACACATACGCACATCTGCAGCAACTGTCACACACGCGCACACATACACATATACGACTTTTTATCGTGCTCAACCAAAATGAATTCACATCTGCGCATTTTTGTTTTATTCTCTCCCAATTTTCGCTTATTTGCTTTGGTTTCTTGATTGTTCTTGTTGTTGTTAGTGCTGCAGTTCCTGCAATTAGTTTCGTAGCCAGCAGCTTCTGTCGCCGACTCATTGTCATCCTCTGCTGCTGCTGCTCTGCTGCTGCTGCTGCTGCCGTTGCCTCTTTTGTTGTTGTTTCTTCATTTAACCCCGCGCTCACCGTCTGGGCTTGGCTTTGACCAAACAAACGGCACCTGAATGATTCATGCAATGTTTTTTTCTCTTTCTCTTTTTTTTTTTTGTTTTTATTTAGACGGAAACAACTTTTTTTTTATATATGTCGACATTTTTTGTCTTTTTCAAATGCATTTGAAGCGCGACTCATTTCAATGTCGTAAAGAGTAAAAAAAAAACCTACCCACATACATATGTATGTATGTATGTACATATGTATTTTGGTGTTAATTTAATTATCGTAATATACTAATAATATTTATAAAATGCAAACACATACATATACATACATTTGTATATATTTATTCAAAAATTTATTTATTATCGCGCTAATCGTTAGCTTTAACCTGTGTGCAATTCACTTCGGCTTTGCTTTTCGATTAGTCAGCCGAAAAAGCTTTCTTCATTTGACTTGAATATTTCATTTTCGCTACATTTACAAAAATGAATTTCAATAAAAATATGCAAAGAAACAGAAGAAGAAGAAACCCATAAACAAATAAGAAAAACGGAAATTCTTGATTTTCCCTTGACATAACTTTGTACATTTTCTTGTAGTAAATATTATTTGATCACTTACTCAAGTCTTACTTGGAATTCAAACTCGAATTCGATATCGAATATATTATATATAAGATAAGCCATTAAATCAATATTAAACAACAAATTTATGACATCGAATTCTTAAAGAAGCGACAAAGTTCTGTGGCCCCAAAAGTAATAAAATTTATGCGAGGCGTGCTCGAAAAGTATCGCAAATTTTGCCTTATTTTCGAAAAAAAAAATTTTTTTTTTGTTGCTAACTACTATCAATCTAACAGATATTATACTCTTATTATATTAGGTATATGCATCGCATATACGTAAATCGCAGAATATAAATATTCGCGATGCTTTTTAAATACATCTCGTATCTCGTATATCAAAAACTAAACTCTGATATCTTAGTTATTTTTTATTACTTTAGTTTTCATTTCTATATGTTAGAGTCATATATATATATATATATATATATATATATATATATATATATATATATATATATATATATATATATATATATATATATATTATTATATATAATATATATTGTATATAATTGTTAGCACCTTATCTCACAGGTATACAACAATTTTAACTGCTTAGCTGATTAAAGTTTTCAGTTCTCATGGAACAATTGAGACTTATATAGAAAACTCTCTCAGCAGCTATAACTCTTTATGCATGTAAATAACCCAATAGCTTAGTTTAAAGTTATTATATATATATTTTTGTCTCATATTTAGGGTTAATTGACTTTAAAAAGCGTTGATTTATGACCTACTTATGGAGCGACCCTCGTTGCCTCGCAGCGGAACCCTACAAAACTTGTTGCCCCTAGCATATGCATATGATTATGCTGTTGCCTGCCATATAAATCGACCCTCTTTTGGAGCGAATGTTCTTATATATATATCTGCATATACATATATATTACATGTGTATATAACTATATATATGTATATGTATAAATGAGCCAGCTTATCTCTAATATCAGCGGCCCAGCATTATGCGAATGGGGGAGTAAGTTGGGGGAAGCATAACCAGATCCACTCACACACACACACACACACACACACACACAGCTGGCAGCATATATTGTGCATATCCCAGATTTCAATTTGTGTTTCATGACCAAAGAAGTTTTAAAATAAAAACAATAGCAATGACGGAAGCTGAAATACCCTGTAGAAAATAGTTAACAAAGTCAACTATATATAACATAGCGAAATCTTTATAAGATTCCGAATATAACTACATATGGAGATCACGGACGTATGTATTAAAATCTGTATATGCTATAATCTGCTTTTAAGGATCTTATACCTCTTATACCTCTTCGATGACGCCTGAGCTCCAAGCAGAACTAACAGTTCACACGCATAAATATAGAACTGTCTTTAGATAGACATACATAAATATGTATATATACATTTGCATATAAGAAATACATCAGCATATTCAATAGTTTTCTTATCAGAGAGCCTTACGCATATTGTTGACATTATTCATAATGCGCTACGGTAGGGCGATGGGAAAGACAACAATGCCTAGTTATATGAGGAGAAGAAGAGCACACACGTAAGACACACACACACACACGGACACCCGCACACACATGTTGGATCATGCATGAAAGCGGGCCGCGCCGTTTACCCCAAAAGAACTCGATACAGAGAACCCCGAAAAAAAAAACACACACGCTGATGGAAACTGAACCACAATTTAGCTAGCGGGGGAGCAAGCAGTGGAGCAGGGGTAGCTAATGGAGGAGGGGGTGCAGCAGAAGATGGATGAGAAGGACGGAGGGTGTTGAACCACTCACTCAATGATGGTTGGGGCAAAGAATCACCGGAAATCGCGTTAAATGCGTAACAAGGCGCTTTTTAATTCAAGCGATTCAAATACAAATAAAAAGCCTCTCATGCCCAGGCCAGTGCCAGTGCCAGTCCCAAGCCCAAGCCCAGGCCCAGGGCTAGGCCGACAACTGCCGAGCAGGCATTAAATAAATGAAATTGTTTCTATGCAAAACAGTTGAAACGCTGCGTCCGACCTGCCACTTCTTGTTATCTCTTCAGCTGCATACAGAGAAAAGCGACTCTAGCAGAGTGGCAATGGTGAACGACTAGCAAATACCCTAAGCAACAAGTGCAACTTCAGAGCTTTGATTTGCGGCAACGTTAAGAGATTGAAAAGAGAATTGTAGTCATAGTTTTGAATAGGTAAAGTATGCTAGTTATAAGAGAACTAGTCTGACTGCCATTTGATGATCCTAAATCTTCAAGTGCTCGAGTTATGCATGCAAATTTCGATATACCTATCGAATTTCGATAAAGGCGAAGCGATTTCTTCAAGTCTAAGTATTTAATCTAAGTAGAAACACGCACATGGCATTGAAATTCAATATATATAGTGCTTGAGCAATGCTTCAAAAGTCATTAAACAAAATCTATTTTTATCGAATTATCGATATAAAGTCAGTTACTTCTTCAGTTTGCTTAATATGCGCATTAATATCTAATAGTGCTAAAAAACAATTAAGCAACTTAAATGATCGATATTTTGTTATCGATAGGCATGAATAAAATCGATAATTATACAAAAATGGGCAAGCTGAAGAAATTAAGCAAACGTTAATATATTGCATGTATGTCATATAAAAGACTTGTCTCTCGCTTGTCTCTCACTAACGAATATGCCCTATTTTGGCACTAGGTTACAGGGTATACAGGGCGACAACAAAATTACCAACAACAACAACAATGAAAACTGTCACAATACGAAAAACAAACAGAGCTTAATTGAAAATTTTATTTTCATTGCTCTCTCTCTCTCTCTCTCTCTCTTCCTCACTCTCTCTCTCTCTCCCTCTCTCGCTCCCTCCCTCACTCTCCCGCTCTGTAATGATAAATTCTCTCTTTTATTTATTATTTCTTTTTTTTTTTTTCTTGTATTTTCGGTTCAACATTTCGTTGCGGAGGATCGTGTCGCAAAGTACGGTTCCAAGTTCTTGCAACATGTGTTAGAGAATAAAATTCGAAAAACAAACTTTGTTGATTTTTCTATTGAAATAGAAACTAAGTTGACTTGACTTTGGAAGGTATAAGAGAGTCTCAACAGTGTGTTCCAGCTTATTATTTCAATTCATTTAGCTTGTGTGTTTTAAATGAAAAGCAAATAGTGTTGTAAAAGTTAAAAATATTGAGTTTAAAAACGAGCTAAAATGTAAATGAATTTAAATGGAAATTTCAACTTTTAAATAGAGATTTAGATTTGATCAAAGGTGTTTCAATAATTTTGTTAATTTAAAGGTTTTGTTAATACATCAAATGTAAATTGCATTTTTAACTTTTTTTCAAATCTGTGCTTTAATTGAAAGCAAATTGTTTTTATTCATATACATATATATAATATACGAGATCTTTTTAAAAAGTAACGTCAATAATAACGTCTTAAAATAAAAAATATTTGTCACTTTCAAGTCCTTTGTGACTCACTTCTAATTGGTTTTGTGTAATGCCCAACCTAACCTAGTATCTCCTCAATTCAAAATATTTTCATTGCTTTTTGACCTTTCCATTGAAGCTTATCGTTTTTGCTTTTCAAAGTTGGTCATAAAAAAACTGTATATTATATGCATATATATACATATATATATATGCACATATGCGTATTCCCCATTTGGCTGCTGATAGCGCCTGCAACTTGGATGATTCTACAACTTTTTCACTTACAGCGAAATGTGAATGATAACATTTAACGAAATACGAAAAGAAAACAGGAAACGAAAAATTGTAAATCGGGCAATTAGAACGTTTTTTGTTTATGTGTTTATCAGGACCTATAAGAAAAACTAAAGATTGTCAGGCATCAAAATATGTAGACGACTTACTGTATAAGTAAGAAACTATAAATCTTCAAGCATAAATACTTATCGAAAATTTACTAGAAATTTGTATTAAAAAAAACTTTTCGTTTTTGTTGAGTGTGATATTGTGATCCTACCTATTGGAAATGGGAATGCAGGGCGTAATGATTTTGGTAAAAGAGGCAGAAATAGGCCATACAATACATCAGGACGCCAAGCTGAGTCGAGCTACCCCTATCTATCTATCTGAGAGCCTATCAGAACAAGAGACTAGGGATTAGCAACTAGATTGAGAATCTATTGGAGCTAGAGGCTGGGGAGTAGAGACTGGAGACTGGAGACTAGAGACTAGAGACTAGAGACTAGAGACTAGAGACTAGAGACTAGAGACTAGAGACTAGAGACTAGAGACTAGAGACCAGAGACTAGAGACTAGTGACTAGAGACTGGAGAGTAGAAACAAGAAACTAGAAACTATTTTATGTAGACTCCTCTATAAGAAGCACAAATCAATATTTTTTGTTTAATATTCCATAACTTTTCAGACTTTATATATTGAGAGATAAAGATTATATATAAAGAGAGAGAGAGAGGGAGAAAGAGGAAGATCTCTTCAAGAGCCGTTTAACACAAGATTTAGCGTATATCATAGTCGAATACACACGCCTTTAGCACATCTGCCTCAATCAAATATTAATCGAAGTGTAAAACTTATTTAAGTTGAACAATTACTCAACCGATCTTCATATACAGTCGAGTCTCGATAATTCGTACCCCGCTAAATCGAAAACCTCAATAATTCGTAAGAAACTGCAGGTCCCTTGAAAAAGCTTCGTTAATTCGTAAAAATCCCATACATTTTGGTCCCCTCGTTAATTCGTAATTTTTCTGCCTACTAGACCATGATTTTGTCTCTTATAATTCGTTTCGATATCTCTTATAATTCGTAATTTCGTTTCGTAACCTCTTGTAATTCGTAATTCATGATTTTACTGGGAGTTAAACTACCGTTAGGTCTCGCAGACTATTATGCATGGCGTCTTTTTGTCGCTTCATGTGCTAAATTTCGTTCTCTCATTGGATTTATATTAGTTTACTCATTTTATTTGAAGCGTGAAGACGATTCGCAAAAACGTCAAGCAAACGTACTCATAGCTTTTTTTCATATCATAATGTTCCGAATAATGCAATTGATCATTTAATAAGCTTTGATAATTATGGAGACCATGAAACAATACAAAATTACAAGCTTTTTTAAATCTTAATTTTTCGTTAACATGATTTTGCTTATGTTTAATTTTGTTTTTTTAATAATACATAATATTGAAATAAATAAGTATTTTATTTATTTTTAATAAGCTAAAATTGTTGAAAGGACGTGATATATAAGAACCACATCAATTCGTACTTTGATTTTTTACACACCGTTGAATGGAAACCCCGGTAAATCGAAAACCTCTGTAAATCGTAAAAAATTCGGTTCCCTTGCCATTACGAATTATCGAGACTCGACTGTATAATTATCTATACATATATATGGTATTTATACATATGATTAGAGAACTTTTGTGTATTTCGAAATTAGCTAATAATAATAATATTAATAATAATGATGCTAATTAATAAATGTGTGTTTGTGTTCCGCTTTGCAGCATGGATGCCCCCACTCAGTCGATATACCCGCATTCCGCAACGCTTTTCGCAGCCATCTGTGCCTGCGTATTTGTGACCATTGGCGTGTTTGGTAAGTGGAGATTGGAGAATGTTTCTCAATCAATTTACATTTCAAATATTAGCTAAAATCCATTGATTGAGTGATTGATTGATTGACGGATAGAGCTGTGCACGAGCTACAGCAGCCAGAGGATAGCAAAGCGCTACAAATCGAAGAATGATTGTAAATATTACGTAATTTCTGGTTTCATCTGAAAGCTACCTGGCATACCATTAGAGACTATAATCGAAGCACGACAATTCAGCTGACGTTGCTAAATGCTTATTGCTAGATAACTGAGCTGCTGCATAAATTACGGCTACACAGCGGAGTCGGAAGTTCGGAATTTCCATTCATTGGGCAGGCCTAAGACGATTCATGATTCAAAACGCAAATCTCATTTAATTTTTGAAAAAGTAAATGTTGGCGATAACAGTATAACAGTAAATAGTCATTTGCTTGTTTGGTCACCCTTGCCTAGTCAACATTTACTAAATTATAAATTATAAATTTATATGCATATCTGAATAATTTATAAAAAAAAATGTGAATAACTTGAATTATAAATAAAGCATTGCAATAGAGCTTAAGCTGTAGAGGGACAGAGTGAGAGAGTACATAATGCATGAGAAGAGTTTCCGTATTCCTTATTATTTTTTTCCCTTTCTTTCTCTCATTTGTCTTACTTCATATTCAATCTCAAGATCAGCCGTCCGTCGTCTCTCTCTCTCTCTCTACCTTTCACTTTCCCTTCTCTTCTTATAACCAGTTCGAATTCTCCCACTTTCGCTGTCTTACTCATCATCTCTAGTTATTTCTCTATCTCTGTCTCTATCTCTCTAGTCATTTCTCTTTCTCTATCCCTATCTCTCTCGCTATCTCTCCAGCAATAAAATTCTCACTACTACCTTGTGTATCTTCCTCTCTTTTTCCTCTATACTCACTATCTTGCTCCCTTTTCCTTTCGTCATTTCCCTCAGTCCTCAGTCTTTCTCGTGCATTATTGGTCCTTTATCTCTATCACTCTCCCTTATTCTCTATTAATCTTTGACTCTCTCTCTCTCTTTCTCCCTCTCTCTTTTTGTATCTTTTTCTCACAAACAGTCTCCCTTCTCTATCTTCTCAAATTTCAGCTAACTACCGCTTCCCCATTCCAATACTCTCCCGACTCCCTCACTTTCTCTATATCTATTTATTTTCATCTCTCTGCACTTCCGTTCTCTCTCTCTCTCTCGCTCCCTCTAAAATGAATTAATGCATTTGATACTATTCAATTTCCAGGCAATCTAATCACACTTCTGGCTCTACTAAAGAGTCCGACGATACGGGAGCATGCGACAACAGCCTTTGTCATATCTCTGAGCATATCGGATCTATTATTCTGCTCTTTCAGTCTGCCCTTGACAGCCGTTCGATTCTTTCAGGAGGTACGTCGCAATCGAATTCGCTATCGCTATCGATATCAATCATTGATCTTTCTCTATCAATTGCAGAGCTGGACATTTGGAACGACGCTGTGCAAGATCTTTCCCGTCATCTTCTATGGCAATGTGGCCGTCTCTTTGCTCAGCATGGTGGGCATTACACTCAATAGGTAAGACTAGACGCTCAATTTAAGTTATTCTAAAGATTCTAAATGCTATCTAAAAATACGGAATTCGAATCGATTTAGAATTAATTCAACAATTATTCTGGATAAACTAATCAAATCTCTTTTCTATTTAACCAGGTATATACTCATCGCCTGCCATAGCCGATATTCACAGATCTATAAGCCGAGGCTAATAACGCTGCAGCTGGTGTTCGTTTGGGCAGTTTCCTTCCTTCTCCTGGTAACTTTCAAATAACTCGGACATATATATAGTATCTGCATATCTGATGTATATACTATAACTATATCTATTCTATATTACACATCATATCTGTATTATATACTATATACACATATTTAATATATATACATATTAAACACTATCTTCCCCTTTGCAGTTACCACCGATTCTGGGTATTTGGGGTGAAATGGGCCTGGATGAGACCACATTCTCGTGTACGATATTGAAGAAGGATGGCAAATCGATTAAGAAGACGCTCTTCATAATTGGTTTTCTGCTGCCCTGTGTGGTAATACTCGTTTCCTATTCCTGCATCTATATAACTGTGCTTCATCAGAAGAAGAAGATACGCAGTCATGATAATTTCCAAATTGGCGCCGCAGCCGCCGCTGCCAAGGCGGCTGGATCAGCATCTGGATCGTATGTGACCACAGTGAGCACTCGCAAAGCGCGTGAGGATAATCGCCTCACTGTGATGATGGTCACCATATTCGTGTGCTTCCTCATCTGTTTCCTGCCCCTGATGCTGGCCAATGTGGTGGATGATGAGCGCAAGACCTCATATCCCTGGCTGCACATCATTGCCTCGGTAATGGCCTGGGCCTCCAGCGTCATCAATCCGATTATCTATGCGGCCAGCAATCGCAACTACAGGTAGAACGAGCTATTTCCATTTTCTTTTATTTGTTCTCTACATATATTTGTATTTCTAGGGTCGCCTATTACAAGATATTCGCATTGCTCAAATTTTGGGGTGAGCCGCTATCGCCGATGCCAAGTAAAAACTATCACCAAAGCAAAAACTCAAAGGAATTATCGGGCGTTATTCGCAGCACGCCATTGTTTCATGCTGTTCAGAAGAATAGTATTAACCAAATGTGCCAAACATATTCAGTATGAGTCTTTTGTATTCGAATTTTGCAATACGACATTAACTACTTATTAATATATACAATTTTTTTTTAATTTAATTAATTAATTATATATTCGTGCGCTTAAGAAACCCCAAGCAATCAAAACAAACAAATATATATAGATTATTATATTGACGAAAATATAACGAATGCAGTTGTACTTTATTTTGCAAAAGACAAGCGATATATAGCATTAAAAAAGCTAAAATGTGCAGCAATTGTGCAAAATCAACATGTTAACTGTAAAGTCAGCCAATTCACCACGACGAGTAGTGATGGCATTTTTTGCCAACACTAGAAACCCGCTGATATGCAGCCAAGAGATGGCTGGGAAAATGGCTAAATTAGCAGCACTTGTGCTAAACGCCAATGACGGTAACGGTAAATCCAAAGAAATTCATCTCACGCGCACTTAGAGATGGCCATATTTGAATAAATCAAAAGACAATGATGAATTATTGCCGATGAACCGATATTGAATGAACGCGTTCAGTAGCTAATCATCTGATGGCCATTTCAAATGGGCTCATAACGATTACTAGCTAAATGGTGTATTTTGTTTTCGAGTATTATTATCGGAACAACTGAGATGTTAGCTACTGAACGCGAACATTGTTGTCAGTATTCTTTATGGTATTTCTTTTGTATGTTACAAATTATGGAAATTAGTGTCAGCCGTTGTTAGGTGTAAAAGTTCTGGTATCTAAACAAGTGTGTGTGTGTGTGTGTATGTGAGTAGCGACCGTGCAGGTATATATGTAAATGTGATGTATATGTTCGTGAATGTATGTGTGGGTGGGTGTGGGTGTGGGTATGTTGAGTGGGTTGACTGTGTGCATCGCTTGGGTGTATAGTTTTAGCAGTTGTGTGAGTGTGCAGTTTAACACTGTCTGCTGCTATTATTGGGCTGATCGAACATTTCGGTATTGAAGGTCTTATCGTCGTACGGGAATGTCTCAGTGGCATCATCATTGATTATGTCAAGAATCTTCTTAACGACTTCCGGATTCTCTTGCTGGCTCTCCTCGCAAATGGATTTGACACCACGCAATTTCGATACATACATATCGCGATCCTGTTCGGCACGTTCCAGCTCATGCAGCACATTCTGCATATCAAAATGATCATCCGGCTCATCAACGGGTTCCTTCTCCTTGCGATAGGTCAAATGAGGATCGCTAACGAAGGTGCGTGTGCGCACCTGATGAGAATTGTACACGGAGCGTGCGCTCTGCGACGGACCCTTGCTGTTGCCACTCGTGCTCGGACCAAAGCCCATCGACATGCCATCGCGTGCAGCTAGGGCATTGTAGGTCTTGCCCTTGTTGTTGGCATTGAAGAACTTGCGGAACCATTGCAAGAACTCGAAATTATCCTGAAAGCGTCCCTTGATCAGACGCTCAATGGGTATCTCCTTATGCACGGCCTTCTTCTGGAAGCTCGCCTGCAGCAGCTTGAAATTATGAACAAACTCGTGCTCCTGATTGGCGCGAAACTTGATGCGCTTCACGGCAACCGAATTGGGGAACAACATGTCCATGAACTGGCAATAGGCAGCGCCTACAAAAAAAAAATATATATATATAGCAAAATTGAAAATTCCTCAAAGTGCAATGTAAGGATGTTTAGCTATATATATATATAGACTATGCCAATTGGCCATAATATAATTCATGCAGCGCATGCGCCGCCACTCACCTGTGCATAGCTCTTCGATCTTAGTGAATTCGGACTGCAATTGAGTATTGACCCAGGTCAACATCTCGTGGCGCGACCAGTTCTGCGATGAAACGTTAGTGGAATGCACGTTTACAGCCATTTTGGATTGGTACGTTGGTTTCGCTACTTGTTTAAATATAAAGAATTTTTTAGAAAATTTGTATGTTGCTATTCGTATGTATTCGAATAGTGAGAATAATTCACTGACTCCCAGTGCCTTACTACAGCTTACTACATTGACTCGTTTGCACAGCGAAATCAAGGCCAACTTTGATGTCAATGTGAAAGCAAAAGCAATTTGAACGGATTTTAGGA
Source organism: Drosophila buzzatii (assembly GCA_035045845.1). Taxonomy (NCBI): domain Eukaryota; kingdom Metazoa; phylum Arthropoda; class Insecta; order Diptera; family Drosophilidae; genus Drosophila; species Drosophila buzzatii. Next base: position 4,018,688 of record JAWNOS010000596.1, on the reverse strand, counting down.
AAAAAAATATGGTTCCTAACCCTAAAAGGGAAATGTGCAAAGTAATGTCCTGGCAAATAATTGTCGTACAATTCACTTACTCTCTATATTTACCATAGAAAACGCAATTTCTATTGCAATTTACTGTTATTTTATATTACTTACCTTTGAAATGAATATTTCTGTAATTGAAAATCGCTTTGGATGTGTGTTCTAGAAAATTTCGTGTCAATTTCTGTGCCAAGTCTTGTGACAACTGCCTGGCATACAGGAAATATTGCTGACAGTGCATATGGAACACAGGCAATGGAACACACACACACTCGCATACCAATGCGATTTCGGCAGTCATAGGATATGGTCGTTGCTCCGTCAGTGTTGCTAAAATAGGACAGTTGAGCCCGTACGGCATCTCCTTGATGAAGCAAGTGAGACCGTTGCATGCAGGCGCTACCAACTGCAGAATACTCATTCGGGCTCAAAACGATACCAGTTTCACTACTCAATTACTCACGCCCCCAATTTGTCTAGATGAGAGGGATCAGCCATACAGAAGTCCTTATATTTTACGCAACTGTAAAACTAATTACGGCAGAGCTTTTGCCCTATTAGCTTAGATATATTCGCCCATATCTTTTACTTATACTTGTCAACGAGAGTATATCTAGCATATTTCAAGTCCCTAGCGTACATAGTGTGAAAACTATAATAGAATATATACAAAACCATATATATAGTATGATCTGCGAAAATTACAGAGTAATTTAAATATCCAATAATAAAGCTTTCAGCACTAAGATTCTAAAATAGAAAGTTTTGTCCACAAACTCCTATGGACGTAGATATCCTATATATACATTTCGGATCCATAGACGTTCCACTGCAAATATCAGGGAATTATCTTGATATCAGTCGTAGATAATACGAGGACGAGTAATATTCGGCGAAACAGTTTGCATTCATACGTATAGCAATTGCACAAAACCAATATACTCATTTTGTTACTTGATGGAGTATAACAAGTTTGCATAGCTCACATACACACGCACACACACATATTCGTATACACGCGAATTTTTGTTTAACACAATCTGCATATATGCATATATATAACACATGGATCTTCACATTTAAAAAAATGGTTTTATTCTTATTCCTTTTGCTTTTGTTTTCAGGAGAATTCTTAACGCACACTAGTTAGCAACAACTAATTGTTGTTTAATTCCAATAATCTTTTGTCTATGCTTTAATGGCATATTTGCGTTGTGGGAAGATGGAACGCTTGCGGATTTCCTTGAGGGTCTTGCGGTTGGCATCGCGCGGCGACAGGGCCTTGCGCATGGCGCGTGTCTTCTTCTTGCGCAGATCCAAAGGCTTGTACTTCTTGTTCCTGAAGACCTTGCGCAGATTCTCCTTCTGCTTCTGGTGCATCACAATGTAGACGCGTGCGATGGCCTTGCGGACAACGCGGCTGAATGCAGCAAGCAAAATAGAAAAGAAAAGAAAAAGAAAACACATTATTGAATTATTGAAGAAAGTTATAGAAAAGGAACTGCGATTAGGCTACACTCGACTTACATCTTGGACAGCTTTGAGGGTGCTCCACCGGTGACCTTAGCCACACGCAGATTGAGCAGCTCATTCTTGAGCTCATCCAATTGCTTGGTGAGCTCCTTCTTGTCCTTCGTTCTCAATTCTGAGCACTTGATCTTCACCTATGCGAGGACAACAAAAACAATACAATTTAAAATACTTTAGTAAATCGATTTTGAACGCGCACACACAAAAAATAAAATGTCACACAATAAGTATGCACAGTTCGTTTCGTGTTTCATACATTTCTTAGTTATTTCATGAACGGATGTTATTTATTTTTTAAAATTATAATTCACAAAAACTCGGTACCAACCATTTTTCTCGCTGGTCACGTCAAAAAAGAAAGAACTAGGGCCGGGCTATCGAACGAGGGCTGCCGTATGAAAACAAACGCCGATTTTGACACATGACATTTGTACCATTTTACAGCACTAGCTATATATATATATGGCAACACTGTTGAGTGTGGAGCAATGCTGTTAACAGACACAGTGGCAACGCCAATAAATCCAGCCCACGGCCCCCGCACAGCACTAGCAGAAACACAAATAGTTTAAGTTTAATCGTTTATGAATTAACTGTATAGAAAAAACCAAAACGAAGTATATACCAAACAAATCGCAGACATGGCTGACAGAGCAATAAAACTGCTCATCATAGGAGAGAGTGGCGTTGGAAAGTCCAGGCAAGCAATTTAACACAAAACCAATTAACCTTTGCAATTGCGTATTTCATCTGCGCACGCATACACACATGTAAACAATACGTAAATCAAGATACGCTTACTAAACCTTAGTCATATATGTATGCCTGCTGTTTATTTCGCAGTCGACTCTAACGAGAATCTGTTTTTCTCTTGTTGCATTTTCTAGCCTGATACGTCGTTTCGTTGAGAATAAGTTCGACGATAATCATGACGTCACAATTGGTATGGACTTTAAGAGTGCCATCATGAATGTGGATGGCATTGACTACAAGGTTGCTCTGTGGGACACAGCGGGCGCCGAAAGATTTCGCAGTCTGACACCCAGTTTCTATCGCAAAGCGCTGGGTGCCATTCTTGTCTATGACATCACAAATCGCGAGTCACTGGTCAAACTGGATGCTTGGATGGCTGAGCTGGACAGTTACAGTGATAATCCAAACATAGCGATTATTGTGGTCGGAAACAAAATTGATAAGGATCGTGTTGTTGATAGAGAAGATGGACGCAAATTTGCGCGCAAACATCGTGCGCTATTTATCGAAACATCAGCCAAATGTGATCAGTACGTTAGTGATGCGTTCAAGGATATTGTGGAGAAGGTGGGCTTTTTATTATGCTATACTATTTAAATTCATTTCTGATCGAATTTCTATTTACATTCTCATTCCAGATTGTTTCGTCTGAATATTTCGGTAACGGGAATACTTCTAATGGCATGACCATCGACAATACCCAGGATGTAGAGTCTAGTCCATCGACGTGTTATTGTTGACGTACGCGCCATGCATTTCCTTGGTTCTTTATGCTTTTCGATAATTAATTTTCTTAAATTTGTAGAGTATATTTATTTTTAACGTATCAATTTCATTAGTATAAATGCTTTACAACATATCCCAAAAAAAAAAAAAAACAAACGATATGCTTCGATATTTGTAACGGGAATTTGCAACGCCCACTGCTGTTCGGTAAGCAATACGACGAAACTGTTTATATGTATGTACCTAAACTGTAAATATAATTATCCCACACACCAACGCAACGATTGGCTAACAATAATTTATTACTCTGTTTTTGTATACACCAAAAAGTTGAAAGCGCAAAGCTGATTCAGTTATTTTTAGCCCGGCCGCGCAAGCGCTCTTTGTCCCTCTCTCTCCCTGGCATAGTTTTAAATTTGGTTTGTTTTCTGTCTCTTTTTATTATTAAATTTTATATGAAGATAATTCTTCAAATCAAAAGCTCGTTGCGCTAGATTTAATTTAAAAAAAAAAATAATAACAATAATTACAAATAAAAGAGAAAAAGAAATGGAAAGAGAAAAATACGATTTTTAGATAGAAATGTACATGGAGCACGATTGTTATTCTCTTCATTCATTTTGATTGGTGTTTGCGTTTGAGTGTGTGTGTTTAGGTGTGTTCGTGAGAGTGTATTTACATATCAATGAATTTTATTTTAATTTATTTTCTTTGCGTTTGTTGTAATTACCGCTAAAAACACGAGGTGACAAAATTGTTGACGATAAATCGATGTTTCGTCGAAGAAACAATTCCAGCCGTACGCCTTATGTATGTACACTTTCTATTATTATATTGTTTGTTTTTGATTTTTTTTTTTTTCATTTTTTTTCCTTTTTTTCTGTGTAGTATCTAGGCATTACAAATGTAACTTATATTTATAGCAACGTCCCCGTTACAGGCGATGCCATCTGTCATCTACTTGCCAGCGATGCCACTCTTTTTGGCATCCAGTTCGTAGATGAGTAGGCGCCACATTTTCACCACAAACACTTCAGCCTCCTCGTCCAGCACCTGAATGAGTGAGAGAGATAGAGTGTGTTTATAAATATTGGCGCGGTTTGTCGAATGTTATATTTCGTATTTCGTATATAATCTGTATACTCACCATTTGGACATCGTCCAATATGCTTTGTGGAGGACTGCCGGCCAATACTTTGGAACATATGAAGTCCACCAACGTTGGCTCCGGCTCACCGATATATTCGATGATTTTCTTATTGATCCATGGACGTATTTTGCGTTCCATTAGACCGCTGTCAATCTCGTTGCGGTCAAGCTTATAATTAAATAGCTCCTCCTTTTGTGTGGGTATCCTGTCAATAATGCTTTTTATATGCCGCCGTTTTTCATCATGCACCTTTGCACCATTTTCATCCTTTTTGGTGTTTGTCGCGGCAGCATCTGCGCCACCCGCAGATGCAACTGCATCATTCTTACCATGGTGTTTGCTGCCGCTGCCACTGCCGCTGCTGCTGCCGCCGCCGCCGCCGCCACCATGCTTTCCATGGTGGCTACTGCTATTCTTGCCACTTGACCCGGAGGATGCCGAACCAGATCCATTGCCACCGCCACCGCTCACCGCATTCGCTATCTTCTGGCTAACCGCAGCGGCAGCAGCTGTCGCCGCCGATACAGCAGAACTGTGACGCTCCGCAGCCGTCTGTGCTGCGCTTATCGATGATGTACTATTGCTTATATTGTCATCATAATCTGCAATGGTTAAACAATATATCAAAGACAGATATATAGAGCTACTATATCATAGCACATCACTGTTGTATAGTGGCATTAACTCTCTTCTTTCATCTTGGTTCTTCTTCACATATATATTGCTCTTTGACATTAGCTTATCTTATCAAGTTAATCTTTCTCTATGCTGCTCTACATCAACACAAGTTATATATATGTATATATAAAGTGGAGCATATTCTGCAATTTGATAACAGTCTTAGACATTCTTATATCTTGCCTAAACTAGTTCACATAAACAGTTACAATCCCTCCCACTGCTACATTACTCTCCCATCTTATCCAAATACATCTCCATTTTGCTCTTCTCTATTTTTTACTCTCTCCCGTTCGCCATTCTCTCACTCACCTAAAGGCACCAGCTTGCGCTTCTTGGGATTGATGTTCTCGTCGTTGTCGTCATCATTGATAAAGACGCCCGTTGTTTCGATCACCTTCTTCTTGAGACTATTGCCGAGGGTGAGAGAGATGAGCGGCATGCTCATTGCTGAGGCAGTCGCGGCGGCTGCTGCCACCGTTTGATGGTCATTCTCTGTGGCATTCATTGAGGGTGTATGTATATTGGCTAACGAATCTCTGGATTCGCTATTCTGTCGACTGACGCTATCGTCGCCACCATCGCCAATGTCTGCGTTGCTCGCCTGAATGCTATTATTGCTAATGTTGTTGTTGTTGCTGTTCTTGAGATGGGAATAGCCGCTGGCATTGGAGGCCGAGTCCGCCATAGAGGCGCGATCATCGTTCGTCGATATAGAATCCTCTGATGGCGGCGCCTTATGCACCACCGCATCACCTTCAACTCCAATCACGCTATCACGGCTATCATAATCCTCGTTCAGCTGTGGCTTGCGACGCTCGGATAGCTGCTGTTCCTGCTCCTGTTCTTCTTGCTGTGGCTCGGCATCACGACGCTGCGTCTCAAGATTCACATTGATCAGAATGCGCGGCTCGTAGAGCTTTTCGATTTCACGTCTGGCCTTCTCGAACTCCTGCGACGGATTTTCATATTCGCCGCTAAAGATTTTGTTCTTCAGTTCGTTCAGTTCCTCGGCTTCCTTTTCGCGATCCTTCGAATCAGCATCTGCTTCGCGCACCCGTTCCGCCAAACGCTGCTGCAGCTCACGGCCTCGATAATAGAGCGCATCGTCTCGTTCGTCGTCGTAGTCCTCAACGAATTCCTTCAAGCGTTTGGCGTCCTTTTCGCGCTCCTCCTGACGCAGCAGCTCCTTGAGGCGATACTGCAATTATTGAGATAATCAGTTAGATAAATATGCTGCAATGATCATTAGCTGATTGCTCAAGGGCTTTAGCTCTATCCTTTTTTAATGCTATAACGACACGGGCTTTACTAATCAAAATCTATGTTCAGATAACATTTACATTTAAGAATAGCAATGAATAGATAGATACATTTGATATATACCCTAGTCTAAGCTAATGCCATTTGACAATACCTAAAACTCTAGAGCCTTTAGCAATATTTGAACGACTTCAATATAACAATAATAATCTAGTTTCATTATAGTTAAAGATCAGTAACATTGCTAGCATAGGGCAGATTTTGCTCTTCACCTTTTCGTTCTCCTTGGCCTTGCGTTTTTCGCGTATCTCCCAATTGGTTAGACGCTCCTGATAGGCGGCCTCTTTTTCGCGAGCCTTCTTCTCGGCCTTTTTGCGCTCACGCATCTCTTCTTCCATTTCCTTTTCGCGCCGTGCATCGCGTATTGGCTTGTTCATTTTCTCATCGCGCTCACGCTCGCGCTCTCGCTCTCTGTCCCGTTCACGCATCTCCATGCGCTCTCGCTCACGCTCCCGTTCACGCTCACGTTCTCGCTCACGATCACGCTCGCGCTCACGTTCACGTTCACGCTCACGCTCACGTTCACGCTCCTTGTCGCGCAGCTCACGCATCTCACGCTCTCGCATCAGTTCCCGCTCACGCTCGCGTTCGCGATCGCGTTCCTTGGTGCGCGACTTGGAACGTCGCTCGCGACGTCGACTTTCTTTGTGAACGTCAATGGTGCTGCTGGTGGTGCGCTCCTTATGGTCCTTGGACAAGCGTACAGGCGACTCGTCGATGTTGACAATCGACTCCTTGCGACTGCGCTGATTAACTGGTTCTTTGCCGGGTACCTCTTTGTCAGTGATCTCCACAACCTCTTCCACTTCGGTGCTCGCTGCTGGGGGTTTGGTACCGGCACTGGCTGTGCCGCCGGCGCTGTCGCTTCTGGCTTTGCGGTCTGTTTCACGCTGTTGTTTTTTACGCTCGCGCTCCTTTTCCTTCTCCTTGCTGGCCAACTGTTTCTCCTTCTCCTTTTCCTTCTCCAGCTCCTTACGGTGCTCATCGGCCTCAGCGCGTTTGCGGAATTTGCCAATCTCACTGCTAATCAAATTGCGTTTCTCCTCCTCGAGCGCATTTTCGTTCAAGGATTTGATCTTGATGTCATCTTCGCGGCGCGTCTTCTTGTTGCGATTGCTGCCGCTGCCGCCATAGAGATCGCCGCGATTGCTGCCATCGAAGCCCTCGAACTCGTGTTTGTGCTCCTCAAGCAGCTCGTGCATCAGGCTGGTGGCATACTCGTCCTCAGTCTTTTCGTCCATGGCATTGGGACCGCCCTCGCCATTCTTGCACTCCTTCTCCTTGTAATCCTCAATTAGCACTTTGTTCTTAGCATCCACCTTAGCCACCAGCTTCTTACCATCAATCTCCAGTTCGCTGAGCAGTCTCACAGATCTCATCGCCGCAATGGGACCACTGCGAGAGGGAGAGAGGAGGATACATTACACATTGTTTATGGAATATGGAATACGACTATGGCTTACTCGAATTCACAGAATCCGAATGTGGAGACACGCTTCCAATTGATGACAACGCCACAGGCGGCCAAAATGCGCTTCAGTAACGCTTCCGGGACACGCTCACTGATGTTGCCCACGAAGACGGTAATGACGGGTCCACGGAATTGGGGCTGCGGCTCTGGGGGCCGATGATACACTGTTGGCTGTGAGCTAATCGTCGCCGAGTTTCGGTAACTGCGTGGCGGGTGTATCGGAGGCATCAGCTAGCAATGGAAAATGCAATTTTCAACCATTTGGAATATTTAATTATTAATCGACTTACATGCGGCGGTGGTATTGATGCATTCATATATGGCGGCATCGGCGCACGCGGTGGATATGACATTTTGGTTGCTCCTTTTGTTGTACCTTCCTGTTTTTAAATACTATTATTTTGTATATTGTTGTTGGCGTGCGTGCGAATTAAAGCCGACACATTCACACACACCAACACACATACAAGCGCACACTCGCTCGTTCACTCGCTTGCTCACTCATACACACACACATACACACATGCACGCGCGCACACGAAACAGGCACAACACGAGTGTGTTGGAGTGAACGTGAATCGTGTACGGTATATTTGTAGATCAAATGCAAATATGTGTACACAGCGCTAACAACAAGAGCGTACGTGTTCAAGTCCACCAAACGCGTATCTTAGTCTAGTATCCCGTTTTTGTTTGTTTCAATTTGACAATTTTTGTACATACATATGCAATTAAAAAAACTACACGTAAAAAAGGCTGCTCTCAAATTTTCACCACTGCAGCCGCTGCCACATAGAGATGAACAAGCTATAGCGCTGTTGTTATCGCTGGCGCGTGCGATAAAGTTCAAATGCAGTCCAAGGTGCGTTGACAGCTAAGCGACTACGTTTAGTGCTGTATAATTCGCAAAGATTTACGATCAGCTGTTTCATTGAATACAAAAATACGCACAAATACAATAAAAACATACATAATTTTATAACAAAATAATATACATATATAAAAAAATCAAGACGATATCAGCAAAAACATAATATACACTTCCAGGCGGCTGCTGTTGGCATTTAGCAGTTGCTGACATATATTGTTGTTTGTGCTGAAACGTTTCTAACAGAAGTTCATTAATTTGTATCAGTTTAAAAAATTTATTGAAATTATTATACAATGCGCCTGGGCAGTGTGCTACGGTGCCGCAGCGTTATTAAACAACAATATGTGCCGGAGCACAAACCGGCGCTGAATGATGATATAAAACGTTTGGAAGACTTCTTGCTAAGCCGACCTAATATTTTAGTGCTTACAGGCGCGGGCATATCAACAGAATCGGGTAAGTGAAAAGCTTCTCCATTGAAAGGAGAACAAGATATCTCTAGGCTCGCTGTGCACATATATTAACATATACTCTTCTCTGCTCATTGCCAGGCATACCCGACTATCGTTCCGCTGGCGTTGGACTGTATGCGCGCACCAATCACAAGCCCATCCAGCATAGTGAATTCCTGAAATCTGCCGCAGTGCGTAAACGTTATTGGGCTAGGAATTTTGTGGGCTGGCCGAATTTCTCAGCGACACAGCCGAATGCTACACATTACGCCTTGGCGCGCTTTGAGCGTGAGCTACGCATCCAATCGGTGGTCACCCAGAACGTGGATCGCCTGCACAGCAAGGCGGGCACCAAGAACATAGTGGAACTACATGGTAGCGGCTATGTGGTCAAGTGTTTGGACTGTGATTATCGTGTCGATCGACACGAATTTCAAAACATACTCACCTCCATGAATCCCGCATTCAAGGATGCACCGGACATGATACGGCCGGATGGCGATGTCGAGATCCCAGCCGAATATATTGAAAACTTTCAAATACCCGCATGTCCGCATTGCGCTGGCAACTTGAAGCCCGAGATCGTATTCTTTGGCGATTGTGTGCCGAGGGAGCGACTCGATACGATTGCCAAGATGGTCTACACCAGCGACGGGCTGCTGGTGCTCGGCTCCAGTCTGCTTGTCTTCTCCGGTTATCGCATAGTGCTGCAGACAAAGGACCTCAAGTTGCCCGTGGCCATTGTCAACATTGGAGAGACGCGGGCGGATCACTTGGCCGACATCAAGATCTCCGCCAAGTGCGGCGATGTCTTGCCCAAACTCTTCGACTATCGCGCCACCACTTAGAAAAAAAACCAAAAACGTTAATAACGATTCTTGTTGTTATTGTGAAATATATTTTGTTAGACATTGGAAAAGGCTCAGCTAATTAATGGCGTTGATGTATTGATCGATCTTGTCGTAGATGCCACGATTGTCGTCGCGAAACCAAATGTCTGATTCCAGCAGCTGCAGCTGTTGCAGTGTCTCCTGAGAGCGATCGCCCAGTCGTTTATCATCCTGAGCAAAGCGTAGGATGCAGCTGCCCGTGCAGGGATCGGCCAGCTCATCGTTGTACTCGTAGACGACAAGATAAAAGTAGTCGCCGCAGGTGAAAGATTTGCGCAGCAGCAAAGGTGTCTTTAGGTAGTTGGGCAGCAGTTGCTGCGGCGTCATGGGCTGTGTGTCCGGCAGCTCAATAATGATTGGCTCCTCGGGAGCTGGAGCTGAAGGCGCCTGCTGCTCTGACTGGTGCTGTTGCAACTGTTTCAGTACCATCTCGTTCAGCTTCTCGCAGCTGAGCACCGTCAGGCGCTGCGAGGCCATAACGGTCACGATGCTGGCGTCGTTCACCGAAGACTCCTCGTCGGAGACCACCGGCGAATCATCGTCAGCTGCGACACTCAACTCGCAGCAAATCTTTGGCATATAGAATGAGGAGTCAATGGATTCCTCTTCTGCTGTTGTTTGGGTTTTGGGCAGCTGTCCCTTGGGCTGCTGCAGCTTCGCCTCCACCTCGGCGCACGTGTTGCACTTGAACTTGTTTGGTTCATTGACGGAGGTGCGCGATAGGCGCGTTGTGCCCACTTGACACTTGTAGTGGATGCCCACGGCAGCGCACAGTATGCAGGGCTGGATGCACCAGCTGTTGCGATTGAAGTCGCGCCCCTTTGGGCAAAGACACACGGCCTGCTCGCAGCGCATTCGTCTGCTGTGCAGCTCGCTGTAGGCGTTCGGCTGGCGCTCCCACGTTGCATCGCGATCCGGCACAAAGACCGACTGTTTGCGAATGCTGTCATGGAAGCTCTTCGAGCGGCACCAGAGACAGCGCAAGTAGTATCCGGATGCCAGAGCATAGCGGCGCATGCAGCTACGATGGGCAAAGCCTTTGCGGCAGCAGTCGCCGTAGGTGACGTTGTGCAGCAGGAAGGGCGAGATTGGACGAAAGCAGATGTCGCATTGGACCGCCTTGGGCGGATTGGCCAGCAGCTGGCGCTTGTAGTCGTCCAGCGGAGCACAGTTTTCGCAGTAGCTGCGAAAATTATCGCAGAAATGATAGACACAGCGATTCTCCAGGCCACAAATCATATGGAACACAATGCGACACTTGAAGCAAATAACGCTGGCGCCCTTCTCGCGGCAGAAGGCGCATTTACGCTTCTGGGCAGCGGCTGCCTCTTGCCGTATGTCGCGCAACAAAAAGCCCAAAATTCCGCTCGAGTCGCCACCGCGTTGAGGTAGATTCGAGGACAGCAACTGTTGGCGGCAAAGACTGTTGCATATAAATCTATATAAAAAAGGGATTTAAATTGATTCCGCTTACCAGACAATAGTAGTGCACGGTTACATTCTGTTTGACCATCCATTCGCCGTAGAGCAGCGTATCGTCCTCATCCTCATTGGCATTGTTTTTGTTGCAAATATCACATGTATGCATTTTGTTCAAATATTTTTTGTTTGCTTTCATTTAAAATGCGTTGAAACAATGTGACCGTATCGTGTCACATTATCGATAACTTTATTAGTAAACTAGCCAACACTGCTTGTCACTTGAATGAAATATAAAGAGAGAAAAAAACTTAACACATAAAACACACTCACACACACACACATAATAACAAGAGCAGCAGCAGCAAGAAGGGAGGCAAAGACGACGACGGCGACGACACTAACATAACATCCAGAGAGGCAACGACTAAACTGGCTGTTTTTTATATAAATACACATAGAAAACCCTAACATAATGGCTTATGACTTAAAAAAGGAGTCGGACGTTAAGGAATATGTGGAAAAGCTGGGCGTAGAATATCGTTTTGGCTGCTATTCCGAAAAGAAACCGGAAGGTAAATACCGACAACAACAACAACAACAAAAACAGCAGGCGGCCAATACACCAACAACAACATAACCTAGGTTTTCATTTTGTGTTCGTAATTGAATTACAAAACAAAACATGAACTTTTGTAAAAGATGCGCGAAAATCTATCTATCGATTGCACAATCTGAATATAATTATTTTTGAAATATTGTTTCAGTTTGCCACTTGCTCGGCGACTATTTGGAGGGAATCAAGAAGGATTTCGAGAAGGCATCCAAAGTATACAAATCGACATGTGACGACTATGGGTATGCCAAGTCGTGCTACAAATATGGCAACTATAGCTTCCTGGGCAAGGGCAAAAGCGGCAGCAAAGGCGAGCCACGCGTCGCCTATCAATACTATGAAAAGGGCTGCAATCTGAACGATTCGGACGCGTGTCTGCACTCCGGTCTGCTGCTCGTCTCGCGCTCCATGCCCAAAGAAATTGACCGAAATGTGCCTAAAGTGAGTGCAAACTTCTATTCCCTGCAGCTGAATCTTACTAATTCCCACTGATCGCGCCTATATTTGCAGGGTTTGCAGTTTCTCACAAAGAGCTGTGACATGAACAATGCCACTGCCTGCTTTTACTTATCCGGCATGCATATTTCGGGCGTGCAGAAGAAGCCGGAAGATGTGACAGCTGCGGCACAGGCCAAAACGCTAAAGGACACCGACTACATTGTGCTCAAGGACATGAAGAAGGCCTTTCAGTTCGCCTACAAGGCTTGCGAGTTGCGTAACATGTATGCGTGCGCCAATCTTAGCCAGATGTATGCACGCGGCGATGGCACCGAGAAGAACGAAAAGGAGGCGGAAAAATATAAGAAGCTGGCGCTCGAAATGCAGGATGAGGTGAAGAAGCAACAGGAGACGCTTAGCTTTCAGCAGGGCGTCGGCATGCCAAACTGATTTATCCAATCTATATCGACATACATATATGTACATGCGCATGTACGCATATATGCATATATACTTCTACTATATATATGGCTATCTACATGCATATCGATCTATGTATGTGTGTATATATATGCGTGCGTGTGTGTGTATATATATCATTCGTTTTCTTATCCTTTGTTTTTTCTCTCTAATTTTTCCGTCTTTTGTTCCGTTGACATTTCTTAAACATTTGCTCTAACTAATTTAAGTGGGTTATAAATATATATACATACATGTGCATATGTATATATATTTATTTATTTTTTGTTTTTTCGTGTATATAGGCAGCGGCATTTGCGTTTTCGGCATGTGTTTTGTAAAAGAGAAAAATTCCTAGTTTTAATTGTTAAAGTTTATAAACGACAAACAAGAGAAAACGAAAAAAAATATATGTATAAAACCTTAAATATTCCCCCCTTGATACCTTAAATTAAATACAAAGAAACAAACCAAAATCAAGCACAAACACAAATAAAAAACTGCAATGATAATGCTAATCAGAGCTGTGAAATATAATCCAATTGGAAAATGACTTACATTTATATACCCAGTGTTTCAATATGCCAACATGAATTTGGATTGAATTCTTGGATTGCCAATAAAATAATGGGCGCTTTTACTGATTGGAAACGAACGCACGCATTCGATTCCAATAAGATATTCAAATGGAGCTGCATACTGGAAAGGGAATGCTAGTCAGCTTGATAACAATTGGAAATGAGCAAACGCAAGTTGATCACATTCCGATTGGAATTGCACTATTTCAATAATTAACTCTTGCAACACGATATTTGATATTTGATATACTTCCCGCTGCAATATAGAGAAACCCAATTAGAACCGATGTACACCTGTACTCCAATTCAATCGATTATGCATTTTCAAATTGGAATGTGTGCTGCAAGCAGAATTCCAATCAGACTCTAGTAATATGAGACGTGTAATTTATATATTTTATTTGATTGGCCTATCAGCTGACAAATATGGTTTATATATTTCTATATACTTACATTCAGATTCAACTTAAAATTAAAGGCAATTAGAGAACATTTTTGTAAGCTTTCGTGCCAGCTGTGCGTGTTCCATTTAATAACTATTTAGTTGCATATATAAATATTAAAGATATTGGCTCTGGAAGGTATTATTAAAAAATTTGATCACGATATACGAGTGGGAAACTATAAGAAACAGTCCAAATCAGCTTACGGCTATGTGAGCCATTTAGTCGAAAACACGGTCTATAAGTGCACCAATCAGTCATTCGGCGCAGTAGATTAATAGAATAATCATTCAATCATTCGATCAAACAATGAGGCAATTAATAGGTTAGTCAATCAATCAGTCACTCAGCGAGTTAAGCAATAAATAAAAAAAACAATCGCTCAGACAATCATTTACATAACCATTAACTCATTCAATCAATCATCTATCAATCAATCAATCAATTAGTTATCCAATCAGATAGTCACTCAATCTATCACTCACTCAGATGTTAGTCTTTCAATCAAATCAATCAGGAATTCAATTAATTAGTTAAATTATCAATCAGTTCATTCAATCATTAGTCATTCCGTCCCCTTTGTCACTCAATTAGTTATGCAGCCAAAGAGTTAATCACTTAATCAATCAGTTGAGCCGTCGCTAATCATTTAACCAGTCATTCAATTAGTCAAATAGTTATTTAATAAATCATCAGGCATTCGTCAATGCAGCTAATCAGATTCCGACCAATCAGTCAATCAATCAGTCAACTACTCAGAAACATTCCAACCAACGTACTCCCAAAGCCAACGATTTTCCCCAATTAGAATAGCATGCGTCCAATTAGCAAACTGACACGTATTGGACACGTAATGCTTAGGTCTTTCGAGGCAGCCATCATAAATAGATGGAGATAAGCACATAAAAAATATAACTAAATGCAAATAAAATGATCTTGCTTATATATTTTGCTTATGTTCTGTATTTTTATATAGATTTAAGGCTCTCCGGTTTGTCAAGATTTCTGTTTGATCAACTGTAAGAATAACATTTGCATACATACATGCCAGACAGGTAGACATAGAAATAAGATATGTTTCGTATACTTAATTTCCAACCCAATTTTTCCTTTTTTGAGAGATGACGAATATTTTTTTTTCTCTTTTTTTTTTTTTTTGGAGTACTCAGACATGTTTCCCCGATAAGATGAATGAATATTTAATGAATGGGGCCACATATTGTAGAGGTAAACTAAGATCAGTTGAGATGCGATAAGCGTGAATTGGCTCTGTAGATAGGGGGGAGAGGAAAACTTTACTTGCCAGTCGAGACGCCTCATTTCGGTTTCTATATCAATTTCATTCCTATTTCATGCTCGCTGGCAATGGGAGAGCGGGTATATTGGTTGGCCGTCTATGAAGCTAAAGATTTCTCATACCTGAGTCATATAAAAGAGTCGCATATATCTTTATTTGTATCTCTATCTCTACTGCTCTATAAATTACCTACAAATTTAATATACAAGTCGCTAGGTAGCCTGGTAAAATGATCTATGCTTTGTAGGTTTGTACGATTATAATGGTTTTCGTTTTATTGTCTATAGGAAAGGATCTATAAACAGATTGATTTGGGAAATGAGAAAAAATCTATAATTAAAGTGTGGAAATATCGATATTATATATGTAAGTTTATCAAGTCTACGCTCCTTCATCAGGCCACTTCAACTGCCCACTATGAAAGAGAGTAGAGTATTCGCCTGTCGGAATCAGCCGATTCCTAAGTTCATACTTGTTTTTTAGTTCATCTTATCTATCTTTATGTTCTTTCGTCCACGTAATCTTACAATTCGCATAAGTAAACGATGCTAGATTCAATATTTTGTTGTTCTCACAATTTATGACAAGGCTTTTTTTGCCAAAAAAAAAGTTTCAAGATGTTTTCCTGGGTTTACCTAATATAATACTAATATAACTAAACCATTACACATGCAGCAATATCATTTTACATAAAATTTTTGTTTAATTAAATACTTCAATGTAGTTTAATTAAATCGTTTATTTGGATTAGGTTTCTAGGTAACTGTTAGCCAACTGTGGTTGCTTTTTTCAAAAGAAGCCAAGCCCAAATTAAAATAAGCCCAATAAATAACTTTCTTTAGTGGCACGAGCTATTTAAAAAAAAAAAAAAAACATAATTAGTTGGTCGCTGTACCATGACATGACCTTTGCCGCATAGGATTGTATGCTGTTCAACTGTTCAAATGCCGCTAGCCAATCGCGCCGATGTGAGGAAACTGGAGACTAGTCGACGACAACAAGAAAAACAACAACAAAAGAGCTGCGGGCATGCTATGCACGTATGCATGTGTGGGTGCGTGTGAGTGTGTGTATGTGTGTGGTCAGCATGCAATCGTACTTACATATGTATGTGTATGCACACACATCTGTGCGACAAGCACAAGTATATAGTCTATATAGGCTAGTTAAGCTGTCTATATGTAAGCAGCATGCACATACACATACACACACACACACACACACACACACACTTATATACATATGTACATTGAATAAAGCAGGTACAGGCACGGACCGAATGGGTGACTCTATACAAAAAAAAAAAAGAACAAAAATCAAGCTCGGCAAAAATTTTCGATGCTCAGTTTCGACTAAAGCGCTATCCGAAACATCGAATCAGTTTAACGTCAAACGTCGGCGGCATCAAGACAATATAGAATAAAATAAAGCCAAAGCCAAATGCTAAACTAAACTAAACTGAAGCCAAAGCCAGATGCGAAAAGCTTAGACTATAAATACACGCACATACACAGACAAGCATTCATCATTCGTACCTACATTCATGCATATAAACATGCATACTTGCATACAGACACAGGCGTAAGCGAGCATAAAGAAATGTGAAAGATGCGCGCGGTCAACTGAGCAACGGGATTCGGGATTGACATTTTTTCTTTAATTTTGTTTTGTTTGTTTTGTATTTGTTTGTGTTTGCTTATTGTCATTGTTGCTGTTGTTGTTTTGTTTTTGTTGTTGTTGTTGCTGCTGCTGTTGTTGTTGCCGTTATTGCGGTGCACAAAAGTGTGATAAAGATAAAAGACCAGTGAGAAGCGTTATTCGTGACTGGCACGAGGCGCGTGCGTGTGAGCGAGATCGCAGGAGCAACTGTGTGGAACGCTGGCGAGGAGCGAGAGCAAGAACAAGAGCGAGACCCGAAGACGAAATTGAAAAAGAAGAAGAAACTGAGTAGGAAGAAAGGCAACGGCGGGCTGACAGTGGCGGCGGCTATTTTATGATTGCCCCTTGATTTATGCCTTCTGCCTTAAAACGCGACCCGACAACGCGAAATGCATTAAGTGACACGCACACACACTCGCGCGCGCGCACACACACACACACAGCATTGTGTGTGGGTGTGTTTGAGTGTCGCGCCACGCCGCGCCTTGTGCTTTAAATTGCTACCTCTCCCCTCCTCATACGATCAAATAGTACCAGCTGCCCCCTGTCGACGCCCCCACCCACCCCTGCGCTAAGATCTTCACGACAATTGAAAATAACGCGCGTTCATATAGAGGCTTCAAGCCAGCTACATGCTGTGCGTGTGTATGTGTGCCTATATGTGTGTGGGTGGCTGGTTGCCTGTGTGCGGCTAAGCTGCGACTAAAGCGCTGAGAAGAGACGCAAGACAAAGACGGAGACAGCGCAAGGGGACGCCACCAACACCACTAAGCCAGGCAGGCAAATCAACACCATTGAAGTGGAAGCGACAGAGATTGAGATTGAGATTGCGTTTCATATAGCGGCCGCAGCGCAGTTTACGAGTGTCCATCACCACTACAACACCGTGCAGCAATGGAAGACTCTTGGGGTCTTAGCAGCACTACGGGTACGGGCACAAATTACATACTTAAAATATAAAATAAAATAGATGTAATCAAAAAAGGAAAAATTAAAGATAATAAAAAAAAGAACAGTTCGAGGCAAAACTAACCTAAAAACCAACTCTCAAATTGAAGCACTCAAAAAGAGGACATACTACCAGTGTTGCAAAATATACAATTCAAATATATAATTAAATAATCATTAAATTGTAAAAATCCATAAGCGAAAAATCCAAATTTATGTGCTAATATTCATGTATCTGTATTTTTTTGTCCTTTTTGTTATGCGGCAAAATCAAAATGAATTAAGCAATTAGTGTTGATTTAGTGTGCGTAGCTGTGTGTGTGTGTGTGCAGTGACGTCATGTATACCATTTATGTATTTATATGTAATACATTACAGCTAATATATAACGGTTATATGTATAACTATAATGTAATTCAAAATGTTTGTCGTCGTCGCTTAGAAATGGATTTTTCTGCACATTTGTCGGCGCGTATTTTGCTGTTTCTTCATCTATATACAGACACACACATACATACACACATACTTGCTTAAGCCCATACACAAACAACACACACACATACATGCGCATATAATCTATTTATATATATATTTATATATATATTTGTGTGTGTGTGTGTGTGTGTGTCGCGTAAACTAAAGCATATGGATCAATTGTCTAAATTGGCTCATTAAGTGAAACTTAATGACATTTACTATGCACAAAAAAATACCAACAAAAAGGCAAAAAAAAAAATGTAGAACTAAATCAAAAGACTGTTGTTGTTGTTGTTGTTGCTGCTGTGACTATTGTATAGTTTTCTTTTTACTTTTTGTTGTTGTTGCCGTTGCGGAAAACTTAATTTTTATAGATGACTTCATTTGTATGTGGCTAACGTATAATGCGGCGTATGCGCAATGCGATTAATCATACGCATTGAGCGAGTCCGAAAGCACTCAAAACTCAATCAAAAACGGGGCTTTTTTTTTAAATATTTATTTTTATTTTTTAAATGTTTACTAATTGAAATGAAAATTGTTAATAGTTTTCGATGCATAATTTTTGAAATTCAATTTGAATTAATCGCAGATCAAATCAAATCAAATTTGTACAAACAGCAACAAATTGTTTTATTTTTTATGGGATTTTTTGTTCGAACGCATTGGAGCGTTGCATAAAAACAAACAACAAAACAAACAGATCTGAAACTAAATTAAAAAATGTATTCGAATAACACGCAACTGGAAATGTCATGTCTCATTGCTTAAAGCTCAATCAATTTGACAGCTAACAAGCAGTCACATTTAATAAACAGTTATTTAAGTTTCTAACAGTCCCTTCAAAAGCTAAGCGAGGCGTGAAAAGCCTCCAGAAGCTAGCCGGCTGTCTTCTTAATCAATCTAACCTAACTTATAGATGGAAATAGATCAATATGCAGATACAAATAGAGAAACAAATACTACAGATTCAGATACTTTAACAGAACATTAGCTAAAGATACAGATATTTCAACAGTTGCTTAGATAAGATACAGATACAAATACTTGGACAGCAGCGAGGAACATTTATTCAGAGCTTCGATGCGACGCGATCCGATGAGATGGAATGAGATGAGATGAGTTGAGTTGGGTGCTCTCAAACTTAACTTAAACGATACACAAAAGTCATATTAAAACGCATTGTTGGCGTTGATTTTGCTTATTTATATACAAAATATCTAACGTGAACTTAAATGTATATTCTTCTCCCTCTCTCTCTCTCTCTCTCTCTCTTTCTCTCTTTATATACACAATATACATATATTGATATATGAATGGACTTTGTGATTTGTGAAATATTTGTCTGTCTCTCTCGTAAAACAATGAGCAATTGCGGCAACGAGGCGGATACGTAATATGCATGAGGATATTCAGTTGCTGCCAGTGTTGGATAATGCGAGCATCTGAATGGAAGCATTATCTAACAGTATTTTAAGTGGATGTACTCTATACTCTATACTCTATACTCTATACTCTATACTCTATACTCTATACTCTATACTCTATACTCTATACTCTATACTCTATACTCTATACTCTATACTCTATACTCTATACTCTATACTCTATACTCTATACTCTATACTCTATACTCTATACTCTATACTCTATACTCTATACTCTATACTCTATACTCTATACTCTATACTCTATACTCTATACTCTATACTCTATACTCTATACTCTATACTCTATACTCTATACTCTATACTCTATACTCTATACTCTATACTCTATACTCTATACTCTATACTCTATACTCTATACTCTATACTCTATACTCTATACTCTATACTCTATACTCTATACTCTATACTCTATACTCTATACTCTATACTCTATACTCTATACTCTATACTCTATACTCTATACTCTATACTCTATACTCTATACTCTATACTCTATACTCTATACTCTATACTCTATACTCTATACTCTATACTCTATACTCTATACTCTATACTCTATACTCTATACTCTATACTCTATACTCTATACTCTATACTCTATACTCTATACTCTATACTCTATACTCTATACTCTATACTCTATACTCTATACTCTATACTCTATACTCTATACTCTATACTCTATACTCTATACTCTATACTCTATACTCTATACTCTATACTCTATACTCTATACTCTATACTCTATACTCTATACTCTATACTCTATACTCTATACTCTATACGTGTTAAGTGTTCTATAGGGTTCGATTATTGGTGCTGGATCGCTTTCAGTGGTGCTAATGCGGCTGTTATTCAATTAGTGTGAACTTAATTAACTGTGCTTGAACATTTCGCTGATTGTTATCCATGTTAAATTGATTATCATTAACACTAATGCGACGGCAGCCAGCGACAGCTTTTCTTTGCTGTAAATGCTGATTAAGCATTATTGCATTATGCGGGCCGTCGGTTACAAAATGTGTTCAATTGACCCTTAAGATGAACGGACGGACAGACACTGTGAAAAACTAACTACAAGATGAAGAAGAAGAAGAAGTAGAAGATGTGATGCTGTTGTCTACTCTATACTCTTCTGATCTGCATCAAGTGACAGCCACATTTGGGCTGCCGCCGGCACACATCGTTGGCTTCTTATATAGCTTAGTAAATTCCAATGTTGTTGATCTTCTTCTTCTTCTTCTTGGCGTTGTTGTCTCTGCTACATACGTTCGTGTCTACATTAGTATTATTGAGCTGTTGCCCGACGTTACGTATCAAAATTGTCTTCAATTGTTTATCGAAATTTATGCAAATTGCCCTACAAATGAAAAGAAAACAACAAAATCTATATATAGATGTTGTCTTAGAGAGGTGTTTCAAATATTGGAAAACAAATTTATCGATATACATATAATAGTATTTGCTTCAAATATATATAATAGTATTTATTTTAAATGTATATATTATAGCTTAAGCTCATTTGAGTTCATTATTTAAATTATTTTTTAAGTCATATTTTTACTGTTTTTAAAACTAACAAGAGAAATTCGAAAAACAGCTAAATTTGAAGAATAATTAATAATGAATAATATAAAATTTAATATTTTGAGCATTTATTTATTTAAAAAATTTTTATATTTTTTTTTTTTGCTCGTACATTTTTTTTTTTTGCTGTCCACATTTAATTTAATTTATACATTTAATGCTTATAGTATACAAAAATTTATAATTTAGTTTATTAAATTTTTATTATTAAAATAAAATTATAAATATTTAATTTATAAAAAATTTAAATATTTAAATACAAATATATAAAACTAAAAATATTGCTTTCTTTGGCTAACATTATATATATTTTTTTCTTCTCATTCCATTTATTCTAAATTTGAATGAAAGAACAAACATAAAAATAAAAATAATCAATAAATAAATAAAATAAAAAACTATTACAAATAAAATACTCATAATTGGAATGAAAAAAAAAAAAATAAATAAATAAAAAAATAATAAAAAAATAAAATAAAATATATAAAAAATATATATATAAATAAATAATTATGAAAATAATGAAATATGAAATTATATATAAATATATATAAAATATCGTAAATTTGTATAGAAAGAAGAATTGCTTAGCTACCTAGTTGTATGACTAACAATCTCATTTAAGTAGTGCCCCAAATGTTGTTTGTGTTTTCTAATTATTTTTTGTAATTTATCGGTCATGTTTTGTGTTAAAAAACAAATTTTTTTTAAGTATTTGTTGCCTATGCTTTTCTAGAACGCCGATATGCGTCGTTTTTGATTATTCAATTTGTTGATATCGAGAGATCAAAGCGCTTCTCGTATTTATTGTTTCCGTTGCTAGATAGTCTATACCTATAGTCTATCCAACGATCCAACGGAACTCGACTCAACGAAACTGAGACTCAGCTCAGTTCGATCGATAATCAAGTGAAGTCGGCAATTGAAATCGGTATCCGAATCAAACACGAATTGAACTCAGCTCTTCGGCTCTTATGTCTTATGCTCGCTGCGATGCGAATGTCAAGCGAGTATATTGGTTTCGAGACTGCAAATGTAATTCAGAAATTTCATTTATCTTGATATAACATGTATTTTAACATAACTCAATTCTTGGGTATGATATATGATTATACATGGCACATATTCCAGTCGTCTATAAAGGTTTTTAACCTATTCATATGAAAGATAGGTCATATACGATATCTCTCTCTCTCTCTCTCTCTCTCTCTCTCTCTCTGTCTCTCTCTGTCTCTGTCTGTATGTCTCTCTCTCTCTCTCTCTCTCTCTCTCTCTCTCTCTCTCTCTCTGTCTCTGTCTGTCTGTCTGTCTCTGTCTCTCTCTGTCTCTGTCTCTGTCTGTCTGTCTGTCTGTCTATCTCTCTCTCTCTCTCTCTGTCTGTCTGTCTGTCTCTGTCTGTCTCTGTCTGTCTCTCTGTCTCTGTCTGTCTGTCTGTCTCTCTGTCTCAGTCTGTCTGTCTCTCTCTCTTTCTCTCTCTCTCTCTCTCTCTCTCTCTCTCTCTCTCTCTCTCTCTCTCTCTCTCTCTCTCTCTTCAGATACATACGTATATCCCAAAACGTTATAGCTATATTGAGTATCTCAAGAGGGTTCATAGACAATCTCTTTAATATTCACAAAGCCAAATCAAATGAATGCAGCATGAGCGAGTATTGCGCAGTCGATTGAACTCTGGCGTGTGGATTTTCGTTCTTATTATGAATGTTGATTGTTGTCGATTCCTTAGCTGGGATCTCTCTGTGTGGACAGAGTCTTGTGGTTGTTCTTGCTGCATTGCTGTTTTAGTTCTTTACCGGCGCTTGAGAGCAAGAAGCGAGAAATTGTGTATAACAAATACAAGAAAAATATATATTCATATATACATTGTTATAGTACAAACAGCACGAAATATCGAAATAATTAAAGTGACAAACGTAACATGAAATGTGCGCATTGCGATTATTTATTAACGCATCTATAAATGCTACGAACTCTAGGCAGACAGACGTTGATCTCTTAATTGATGCGTGAAGATCTGTGAACTGTGTGTTAAACGAATAAGAAATTGAATCGAGCTAACATTCATTAATCAAGCGATTATTGCTATTCGCACGTAATGCTCGTAATGCTCGTAATTTGTAAACAAGAACTCTATCAATTTAGTATTATCATCGATGCTTGTCAAAAGTTGATTTGTTGATTTATTTTTTTTTTTTGTGTAGCAATTGCAATTTTTTTTATTAAATTTAAATTTTGTATTTAAGTGAATAATAATCATTTCTTAAATAATAATTGTTTTTTTATTTTTTATTTTTATTTTTTTTTTTATTATTTTTTTTTATTCAATATGCTATCAAAAGGAGCGCTTAAAAGTAGGCAATTTATTTTGCCAAGCTCTAAAGTGGAGTGTGAAGATAATGCAGAACGAATAATGAGCGATGAATAATGAATAAAGAAATGAATGATGTGTAATGAATGACTAATAATGAACAATAAGTAATGAAGAATGAATAATACGATCTGAATGCTGACTGATGAATGACGTATTATAATTGTATGAACAATGAGTAATGAATTATGAATGAATGATAAATGTTATATACATGTTAATGAATAATAAATAGTGAGTAATGAATAATGCAAAATGAATTAAAATTTTTAAGAATGATAGGGATAAATGAATAATGGAAAAAAATTTTAAAAACTGAATAATAATGAATGAATAATGATGAATAAAAATATTAAAAAAATCATTAGAAATGAATGTTTGATAATGAGTTTTGAGTAATGAATAATGAACTATGAATGGGCAATGAGTCATTAGTCTTGATTCTAATGAATAATGAATAATGAGTAATGAATACTAAAACATGAGAAATGAATGTTTGATAATGAGTTTGGACTGAATAGTAATCAATGTTGAGTAATGAATAATGAACTATGAATAATGAGCAATGCTCGCCAAGCATTTATTAGCCTTGACTTCTAATGAATAGTGAATAATGAGTAATGAATACCAAATACCAAATACTAAATACTGCAAGACAAATGAGCAATGAATTGAATGAATGAATAATAATTGAGTCTTTTGCTATTTCTTTACAGATATAAATTGCACTCAGCCCGCCATTGATGATTTCCCCAGAGATCTATTCACGGAGGCGCAGAGACAGTCCGGTGCTGTTGTACTTCATGTTATAGCCAGTTTATATTTATTTGTAGCATTAGCAGTAGTATGTGATGAGTACTTTGTGCCAGCTGTTGAGAAAATATGTGCAGGTAAGAGTCGCGCAATGCAAACTCAGCTAAAACTGCATTTGTATATCGCCTTGATCCATTGCAGCACTCAATATGTCCAATGATGTGGCGGGTGCCACGTTTATGGCCGCGGCCACATCAGCGCCGGAGCTCTTTGTCAATGTGATAGGCACATTTATCACGGAAGGTGACATCGGAGTGGGCACCATTGTCGGCTCCGCAGTATTCAATATACTCGCTGTGGCCGCCTGCTGCGGCATCGGTGCTGGCATGGTAAGAACACCAAATGCCACTGATCTTAAGAACTTGCTTCAAATGACTTGATCTTCGATCCCATAGACTATACCCTTGGATTGGTGGCCTCTAACGAGGGATAGCATCGCCTATGGCATCACGGTCGCCATTCTCATCTGTGTGATGCACGACGAGCGCGTCGAATGGTATGAAGCATTGATTCTGGTATCGCTCTATGCGGTCTATTTGGCAGTCATGTATTTCGACAAATCCTTTCAAAAGTGCGCCAAAGGTGAGTTTGACAGTTCGCTGAGGAGGCAACACATACACGGAAAACAGTCATCAGCACAATTATGCGCAACTCATGATCAGCGTCTGTTGTCTTTAAGGAGTTGAGAAGCATTTCCAAGTCTGTCTAGAGCAAGACATAGAGACCATATGAGATAGCTTGTCAATGTTGCTGTGTTCGTTTGACATGAGCTTTTACTTAAGCGAATTCAAAGTGCATGTCAACTGCAAACAAAGGTAGCTTGACAAACGGATTGACATGAGCATTTGACATCTGAGCAAAACTAAACTTCTTGCTGTGCAATGAGCAGAAGACTTGATTACTTAAACGTTGACATGCAATTTTGACAGCAACATTATATTGCAATAGAAGTTAAATGCTTATAAACTATTTGTTGTGCAAATTGCATGTCAAACAGCTTGAAGCATAGATGAGCAAAGTAAACTTGGAGTCAAATAATGAATTGATATATTTGGGCAATGGGAAGTTGAGTTTGACATGTACTTTTGACAGCAGCTTTTTAAATAAATTAAAGTGAACTACTTAGATTGAGACTTTGATTAAGCTGCATATTTAATTTCTTTAATTTTTTTTAGACTTTTAATATTAACTTTTGATCCACTCATGTTTGAGAATTCGACTTAGCTTCATACTATTTCGTTAGCATGAGCTTTAATGCCATTCAGCTGAATGGCCTAAATTTGACATGAACATTTGACAAGAGCTTGTAGAGTATGCGAAAATTATTAACTACTTGTCAAATTTTTAACTACTACATGAATTAAACTCTGTAATTAGCTAACATGAACCCAGAAATGTGAAGAGTTTGACATTAAGTTGAAACATGAGCTTAGATGGGTAAAGTTTGACATTAAGTTGAAACATGAGCTTCGTTTTACATGATAGGGAATTATATACATATTGCATAATGATATATAAAGCAGTCGAGTCTTTGATTTTAATATGAGAAGAAGAAGAGAAGAGACGAGAACTAATTTTGACATTCACATTTTGACTACAAGTTGAGGCAGAGTTAGCGGGAGAGAGAGAGAGAGAGAGAGAGAGAGAGAGAGAGAGAGAGAGAGAGAGAGAGAGAGAGAGAGATCGTGAGAGAGAGAGAGATCGTGAGAGGGAGAGATAGAGAGAGCTCGTGAGAGGGAGAGATCGTGAGAGGGAGAGATAAAGAGAGACAGAATTATATAAGATAGAACACCCACACATATACATATTTATACACACACACACACACACACACACACACACACACACACACACACACACAGACACAGACACAGACAGACGCACACACGCAAACAGACACACAGAGAATGAATTATATGAGATAGAACACACACACACACACAATCGCACACACACACATACACACAATCGCACACACACACAGAGAATGAATTACATAAGATAGAACACACACACACACAATCGCACACACACACATACACACACACACACACTCACAGAGAATGAATTATGTATATAAGATAGAACACACACACATACACACTCGCACACAGCACACACAGCACACAGCACACACACACACTCGCACACACACACACACACACGCAAATACAAGCACATACACTCAAGAAATACATAACAGAAATACCAACTCTCACACACAGGTGGCGTTAAGCAGGCGCGTTCGCGCAGCCGCTCCTCCAACTGCAGCATACACACAAAGAACAGCAATGAGAAGGAACCAGGTATAGCATACACACATAAATAAACAAAGAAAGCAAATATCGTGGAATATACCCTACTCTTAGTTAGCGCATTGAGGAGTTGAAAGCTAAATTCAATTTGTTTGACATTTCGCAGAGCTTGTAGAGAATCGCATTTGCCATAATATGGCCAGCATTCAGTTGAATGGCGGCCTTAACAACGATCAAGCCAAGGCCAGCAGTGGAACAGCAGCTGCAGCTGGAGCTGGCTCGGGTGCTGGGGCAGCAGCTGGCGGTGCCGCTGCAGTGGGCGTTGGTGTCGCAACTGGAGCTGCAGCTGGAGCTGGAGCGGGAGTTGGTGTTGGAGCCGGTGCTGGTGCTGCAGCTGGAGGTGCCCTTGCACCCATTGCCATCATGGAGAATGCCGATGCCGAGGCACAATTGGCCGTTGTTGCTGCGGCAGCAGCTGCCGTCGAGGAGCCCGAACAGGAGGGCTACTCCCTGTTGACCTACCCAAAGGGCACCAGTTGCTTTGCCCAGTTCACCTGGATCATTATCTGGCCGATACACTTGCTCTTCCGCATCGCGATTCCCGATTGCAAAAAGGCCAAAAATAATAAAATCTTTCCGCTAACCTTTATCATGTGCATTGTCTGGATTGGATCCCTGTCGTATTTCGTGGCGTGGATGATAACCATCATTGGTGAGTGCATTATCAAGATCATGATCTAAAACGGTATCATTTATTTGAAGGAAAATGCTCAAAGTGAAATCATGAAGTTCACAATTTGCTAGATATAGATTTGATAGATATAGGATCCTCATATAGGATTTTGAGATTCTTCAGCTTGTTGCACCCTGACAAATGGACGGACGAACGGAACGGACGAACATTTGGATAGAAATACGAATGGGACTTTAGTTAAGGAGCAGTTTTTGTTCTTTAATAGATCAAGCTCTTACGTGCTTCTTTGGTCTACGGCATCATGGGGTTCAAGATGGTTCGGAAAGAAGCTTTTGATACAGAGTTATCTGCCTTCTCTTTCTGAAGTTGTCTCGCACTTTGTCTCGCCTTAGGCTTCAAGATGAAACCTTTCTTGATTCTCATGCTTAGCTCTGTTATAACTGGGGGATATCAGAGATATTTTTTAAATTTTCCCATCACATTCTGCATTCGACACATCATGAGATCATTCTCTATTCCTAGAGTCTTGGGCAGCTACAGATACTGAACAGTAGACCCATGCTATGCTTAATTTCGATTCGTTTTGTCTTTTCCTTTCCCTCATCAGGCGATACACTTAAGATACCCGATTCAGTGATGGGCATTACGTTCCTGGCCGCCGGCACCAGTGTACCCGAGGCCGTGTCCAGCGTGATTGTGGCCAAGCGCGGTGAGTGTTGGCTAACTGCATAGAGTTGGAATGAGAGGGCCCCATAGTGGGGCTAAGATTTGTATTGAGATGCTGATGTGTTGTATGTGGGATATTTGTGTTGGTTTCGATTGTCATTGTAGGTCATGGATCGATGGGAATTTGCAATTCGATTGGCTCGAACACGTTCGATATACTGCTCTGCCTGGGTGTGCCCTGGTTGATCAAGGCGGTGTTCTTCCCAATACAGCCCGGCCAGAATTATGTGGCCATCAATTCGGCTGGCCTCGAATATTCGGCCATCACACTGCTCTCGACGCTCTTTCTGCTCTATCTGACCTTCTCGATGAACAAGTTCAAGCTGGACACGAAGGTGGGCATCGCGTGCCTGGTCATCTATTTGGTATTCATGGTATTTGCCTCGCTCATCGAGCTCAATGTGTTCTTTCGCGTCAATCTGCCAACATGCGGACGTTCATGAGCTGGGCAATTGGAGCTGGAGTGGGAGTCGGAGTCGGAGTTGTTGTTGGAGCCGGAGCTGGAGCTGGAGCTGTAGCTGGAACTAGTACTGCAATTTGGAGCTGGAACTGGAGATAGCCGTGCAGTCGTTTTAATTAATTAATTAATATGTATTTCCTGTTCTATTTCTATCTACCTTGATAGTTGAGTTACCTTTATGCTACTACGTTATGCTGTTATTGTAATACGTTTTTTTTTTTTATTATTATTATTATTAAAGTAGAGGAAACTCTTGCCCCAAAGTGACATGAAATGAGAACAAAAACAAGAGCAAAAGCAAAAATCAACAAAAACCAAAAAAAAAAAAAAACAAAACAAATTCCATAATGTATTTATATGATTAATATATGAGATTTAACAAAAGAATCAGATTTCATGTATTCTCTTCTTCCTCCTCTTCTTTCTCCTCTTCTTTCCATATGCTTGCTGTGTATATTGACGTTTGTATAAGGCGGCGTGGCTGTTATCGATCATAATAATCGATTATCAACTGGGCAGAATGCCTTGATATTGCAATTTTATTTTATTACTTATATGTTATGCATACATATATATATCCATGAAAGTTCAATAGGTATAATTTGAAGATATTGATAGTTACGTAGACTAAGTAGGGTATATAGCTCTTAATCAGGTATATATAAGATTGATCTCGATTGCATTGATGTCGATTGTTATCGATTTGAAGTCGAAGACATCATATTATATATGATGCTTCCTGGTATGCATATATAGATTTCATAAAGATCGTCCATCTAGAACTGGAGTTATAAGCATTCAAAGTTCTGGCCAACCCATCCCCAAGCCACGACAGCAACTGCGCGGTTAGCAGAGCGCGCCTATGAGTGCGTAAAGAAGAAGAGTATCACTTTTTTGCAGGGTTCTGGGTAGCTCGTAGTCGAGCCATCTCGACTAGAGCTTGTTGTATTATCCAAAAGCCATGGACTATGATCATTCAGTGTTTGGATTTGATAGGGCCAAAATGAGGCGTGGCAGAACCCATCATATATATATTTGATCGTGGACGACTGTCAAGTCGATCTATTGTTATTTATCTCCCACATAGCATCCCACATACCATATGCAGTAAGAGTTTACTATTTCCTTCTATATCAATGCTCTATTTATATTACTTGGGACTCATGTTGGCTTCCAAGTCTCTCAGATACTCTGAGACGTTGCAATATCCATTGCTGTGAGCGTGAATCTTTCGTTTCGGGAAATTGTTCGTTTATCTCGTTTTGTAGATCTAGTCACACTTGAATATTTTGGCTAACTACGCAAAGTCAGTTGTAGTAACAGTTTATTACGTTTGTTATTGTAAGACTTGTTTGAAAATTTTGGTGTTGTTTTTTTTTTTCGAAATTCTTGAACGAGATATCTGAATGGCTGCATATTTTACTGATGCTCTTAGCAAGGGCTCTGGCTTCGATCCCAGTGAGCAAACTCATTATAGATTGATAAGTACTATGCTAATATTTCTGATCAGCTTTTATTCTATTTCACGTGTCGCAACACGTGGACACGAACTGTACATTGCCATCGATAATTGATTTCCCCAACGTAATGCGCAAGAAGTCGGTCGGCTATACGATAGCGTGTATACTGATTACTGCATATATATTTATCATGCTGGCTATCATCTGCGGCAGCTATCTGGTGCCGTCCATTGAACGTCTATGCTACAGTAGGTATTTGCGAATTCGATTCGATGCCCGAATCTATCGGCTCCATATGATTTAATCCCTTCCGTGATCCATTTAGCTCTACGAATATCCTATGATGTGGCTGGTGCGACATTCATGGCACTTGCCACTTCCGCACCGGAACTATTCGTTTGTTTTATAGATGTGTTTATTAGCAACGGCGATATGGGTATTGGAACCATTGTGGGATCTTACGTCTTTAACATTCTCGCCATTGCAGCTATTTGCGGCGTGTTTGCGCGCGTGGTACGTCTTTAACAGGACATCTTTTTGTCTCTCTCTCTCTCTCTCTCTCTCTCTCTCTCTCTCTCATTGCATCTTGCATCTTTCTTGTATATTCATGCCCCTCCCCATTTTCTGTTTGTCTCAATTTTTCTCTTTATTTTTCTCTCTATCTCTATCTCACTCTCTCTCTCTCTCTCTCTCTCTCTCTCTCTCTCTCTCTCTCTCTCTTTAGTATACTCCATTATTCTCTCTATGAAACTGTCTCTGTCCTGCTCCCTCTCCCTCTACCTTGTTTTCTTCTCTTTGTCACTCTCTCTCTCTCTCTCTCACTCTCTGTCATTGTCTTGCATCTTTCTTGTATATTCACGCCCCCATTTTCTTTTTGTCTCTATCACTCTCTGTCTCACTCTATCTCTTTATTTTTCTCTCTATCTCTATCTCACTCTCTCTCTATCTCTCTCTCTCTATATCTATCTCTCTCTCTCTATATCTCACTCTCCCTCTCTTTCCAACCACTCAATTTCCTTTTTGTCTATCCTCTTTCTCACCATGTGCAACCCTCTTTCTATCTATCTATCTCACTCGCTCTCACTGGCAGTATCTGAAATTGGACTGGTGGCCGATAGCAAGAGATTGCTCTTGGTGTTTTATATCGATATGCGCGCTCTTTGGATCATTATTCGATAACGAATTGCAACTCTATGAGGCCATTATCTTGGTCTCATTATATTTCGTATATCTGCTTGGAATGATCTTTGATCGAAAAATCAAGGGATCATGCCTAAGTAAATATATATATAATTGATATATGCTTTTAACATTAGCCAAATGAATTTGCAGAAGTGGATAAAGACAAGGATATACTCACTGTGAATCCCATGGATCGTGAGGAAGATTCATTGAAGTCGTTCAAGGACACCA
Source organism: Drosophila buzzatii (assembly GCA_035045845.1). Classification (NCBI taxonomy): domain Eukaryota; kingdom Metazoa; phylum Arthropoda; class Insecta; order Diptera; family Drosophilidae; genus Drosophila; species Drosophila buzzatii. The sequence continues at coordinate 3,987,256 of JAWNOS010000596.1, read as the reverse complement.
TTTGTGGGTTCCCGAAGAAGGAGGATAAGATTTGTTACAAGATCTGGTTTGCCATCAAATACCCAGCTATAGTCTTGCTGGCGGTGACCACGCCCAGTGCACGATCCATATTCATTCTCAGTTTCCTAATGGCGATTATGTGGATTTGCCTCTTGTCTTATGTGGTCACCTGGACACTCACCATCATTGGCTACAACATTGGAGTACCTGACTCGATCATGGGCATCACTTGCCTCTCATTCGGCACCAGTGTACCCGAAGCTGTGTCCTCGTACATTGTTACCCGAAAAGGTGCGTGTTGCTTAAACCTGAGTCCCGAAAATTTCCCACAAAACATTTCGATTTTTCTATAAATCGATTTAATTTCTCGCTCAATTATCGATACAAATCGATTTAGTTATTTTATTATTTTTATTGCTCATTTACTTAGGATACGGTTCGATGGCAATGGCGAACGCAATCGGTTCAAACACCTTTGACATCTTCATTTGCCTGGGTTTGCCCTGGCTATTTTATACAGCGATCAAGCAGAAAAGTTTTAAAGTGAACTCAAATGGGCTGTTCATATCCACTGGCATGTTGATCGTCGCCATAGCAATATTATTTTTCAGTTTACTTGGAACCAAGTTCGTTTTGGGCAAAATTGTTGGTTGGATTTGTCTGGTCAGCTACGTGGCCTTCATTGTTACTGCCGTCACTTTGGAGATCCTCTCGCTGAAGCCTATCTGTGACATTGAATCGGGGCCTCATTCATTCTACACTAGTTAATAGGACTCGAAATTCTTTCTGTGTAATCAAATCGAATAGTGCAGACGATCCCATGGCAGACCAGATTTTAACTTTTTTACAATTGAAATGTACATTAATATATTGTTCACTTTTTGATAATTTCAATTGTATGCCCGCCATAGTGTAAATATATATATCATGAGCATTATTGAGTTGGATTGACGCATCTATCTAGTATATAGATCAGAATGTACAGGTGCCTGTGGGGCACGCGCACAGCAACGATGACGTCAATTCGAGACGCTGTTATGACATCAAGACAGCTACTCGAATTGTCATTGTCAAATACATATACTATATAACACTAAGTATATACTATGTATGCTATATGCTATACAATCGTGTGCTTGTGTGCGCACATAAATCTGAAGATAAGTGCACAAGACTGCAGCTGTGTGCGTGTGTGTGTTTATAATTTATATCATTGATAAGACTTTCGCACGCACCATTTGAAAACCAAAACATTTACAGATACAGATACTCCAAGTATATATATAGAGAGAGAGGGAGAGATAAAGTTATTGGTGGGAAGCATTTGAAAGGTTCCGTTTTAGATTTCGCACAGCATAACTATCCGAGGCCCTAGCTCTATCTCGACTCTTGTCTATATCGAATCAATGCAATATGATATATTATTATATCCAACACGCTTACAGGCTTTATCGTGGATTAGCTACACGCACATGGCAACCAAATCTGTTCTATATTCCGATAAGCCGTAATTAACATTATTTTCTGGACAAACTCGTGACCATACAAGTTGTTTGAAGAGTTTTTGTGTGGGTGCTGATTGAAGTTAGCTCCTCTAAACCGTTTCACTAATCTCGATTGCAGCCCATTTACAATGTCAAATTCGAGTGCTTTTCTCCGTTCGATAAGCAACAACACAGCGAAAAGTTATCGACACTCCAGCTCGACTTGTGGATACCCTATACGAAAAATTTGCATATGCTCTACGAGAATCTATATATCTAATGTGAAAGCTCTGGGTTTCATAGTCTTCAAGATAGGCGAAGCTTTGAAATCAATACTTATCGATTATTTTTTAATAAAGTAAATACTACTCGATAGTATATATAGTTGTCTTAAGGGCGCAACAATCGTTTTGGGTATATAAGGATCAGCCTGATCAACTGTATCTGATCACCATCTCTGCCCTTGATCTGTCGCATTCATAGACTAAACACCAATCTAGCCTTCATATCCATCTTGTATTTTACAGGGTATTAACGAAAAAAGGTACCAGCCAAATAAGCAGGCCAAAGGCTGATTAAAGCAATACCTTCTTTGATAGTATACTTAAGATTAAAATATGGTATAAAAAGTATATATATATATATATATATATATATATATATATATATATATATATATATATATTGTAGAAAAATATATACTAGAAACAATATAATCGATTCAGTTAAATTAAGATCAATCTAAATTAATGTTGGCTTTGAGTCAGAATGAATTTTAGATTTGAGTAGGTGGACTTCCATTTAAGTGGCAATTCTTATCGAAGGAACAGCTGTACTTGTGGACGTTACCTTTACCAGTTGGCATTTCGTCAAATGGGGCCCTGATTATATATTACCAATAAATTAAGTTCTTTTCAGTATAGAAAGAAAAATAAATCTAGGCATAAATCTGAATTGTTTTAATTGCCTGAGCTAAAAATATATAGATTTTGGAGTACCCAAGTCGCATCTATATAAATGAATATTTTGTGTATATGTGTATATACTACAAGGTTAAACAAAGTCGATGTTTAAATATGAGGCATATCAATCAGACCATCGTGAATAGATACAGATGTATGTATGTACGAGTTTATAATTAATTTGTCCTGTCTGCTCGAGTGGCTAGGATGATTAGTCAATCAATCAATGCATCGACTGTACCGCAATGCGCTTACTGTCTGAGTGATGAGCCGATTGATTGATGACGTAAACAACTGTTTGACTATAGATATTTAATAAACTGATTGAGAGTGAGTGACTGAGCTTGCTGATTGATTGAAATGATGGAGAAATTAACTCAAAGACTAATTTGCTGAGAGGCAATATGATAACTGATTAGTTGATTGAAGGATATTTTGCTAAACTGATTGATAAATCGATTGTTAGAGTGGGTAGGTGATTAACTGCAGAGCCAATTACTCAATTGATTGAGAGGCTAATGCTTAATATACTTACTGATTGATAGACCTATTCATAGTCTAAATGATTGATGGCTTGAATAGTGATTGACTGCTTCAATGATTGACTCACTGATAGTTTGAATGATTGACTGACTGCCGATTCATGAACTGACTGAATGAACGCATGATTGAATGATTGAGTGATCAATAGACTAACTGATTGATAAAGTGATTGAATTGATATATAAATTGATTAGATTGAAAATAGGTGGCTTTCAATGTCTGACTGGCTGATCATTCATATGATTGACTAACTTGTTGATTGATTTGATTTATTGATGGGAAGTTTGATTGATTGGTCAACGATGTAGCCAAATACGGGTTGTAAAGCAATTTGCATCTAAAATTCAATGCAGGTTATAATCGTCTTCGTCTAATGGAATTAGCTCACGCTTTGGATGGACGGCATCGCGTGTAGTTGCCTTAGTCATGGCTCTTAAATCAATCTCAAGTGTAAAGGGAAGGCGGAAAACAGTGTTGAATAATGCTATGAAATAATTTTGATGGACATATCTATCGCGAATACTTAGCAGCCAGACATCTAGTTAAGTTTAGGGAAACGCCGCAAAGTCCGGCACTTAAACTGTCTATCAGCATTAAATGCCCATATACCTGCTGTATTTTTATTCTATAGCTCTTTAGGGGGGGCTTATAGCTTGCTTGATATACGATAGGACACAGAATAGAATAGGCAACGTATACGCCATTGCTTGTGGGAGAAATGACGTCTATACCGTAGACTCACAACAAGTATGACGTCCATTGAGAAAGAAGCTAGCAATAAAAAATCGAAAGACTCTTGTATTATAGAAAACAAAAGTACAATGCTAATCAATGGGCTGCGTGATTTGATCGTTTGCTAATCTTCCAGATATGATAAAAAATATATAAAAATAAACACGTTCCAAATGAAAAATGAACCGTCTAGGGTATTTACCGTTTCGCCTTTCCCCTAGCATGCTGTGCTATGAAATTTTTTCAAGTTTTCCCCGATCCTGAAAGATAACAACGAAAGGGATGATGATATGATGATGGGCTGATATAATATGAAAGCTAACTCTTATAGATACCAAAGAAACCAACAGGAACAAGATTTCAGGATATGATGATATCAAGCGATGAAACATTCTAATAAAATGATATAATGTTACATGTTTAAAGTTTTTATTTTCATAAAGAAGAAAATAAAGAAAGCAGTGCATTTCTAAAGTTATTTTTTAATTAATATATATATATATATATATATATATATATATATATATATATATGTATAGATTTATTATCATTCAGGAAATACAAAGAATAATCTATTGAAAAACACCTGCGATTATTATAAACAAACAAAATATATACAAATTCTTGAAAGATTTTAGATTTCACAAATAATAAGTACGAAAAATGTATATAAAATTAAAAGAAAACAAATTAAATATATATTTAGAAATACATATAGTATATAAAATCTAATATATTATACGTATAATATATTTATCTTCTTAAATATTTAATTCTTATAGGTTTACAGCAACGAAAAAAAAGGAGAGAAAAAGTATGAGTCAGCCGGCTAAGCCAGGTAGTACTCACAATAAATATAGATAGATAGCTACAGATATAAATATTTCTATATGCATGCATATAGATAACATACCTTTGTCAATAAGGGATTTTGCTAATGGTTTATTGAGTATCTTCCCCAATTGATAATTTAAGGGAAATAAAGTTGACTCCCCGCAACAAATCGGATATATAACTATATATAGAATGTTAAGTATCAGCACTGATGCAGCACATTTGATCGCAGCATCGTTCACTGCGCGCGTATCTAGTATTACGTAGGGTAAAAGCACATTTTGAACTTGGCCCCAAGCACAGGGAAGTACAACACAAAAAAGTAATTAATGGAGAATTGTTCGATCGATTGTCTTGTTGTTCAGGATCGCAAAACTAATATATGCACCTATGAAAGTGAAACTACTGAATGTAATAATAGCAAGATTAATCAGTCTATCGATCAGCTGATCGCAACCGAGATCAGCGAGAGACTCAAAGCAAACTGATCACTGATCAAATGTCGCACGTGAATCCTATAAATAGTTTCAAACACAATCTTTCCAGTTAAGCATGAAAATACCCAAAGTCTTTCAATTGATTACACCAAATGCACACTCACACACACACACACACGCACACACTCTCTCTCGCATACAAATGAGCTGGAGAGCTGGACGGCAATAGATTGATAAACATTGCATTGCAATTGGTTGTTTTCTTGTTTTCTACTCTTATCAAGACGGTAACGTCTATATTACAAGCTCTGCTCTTTATGTGTGTGTGCGTGTGTGTGTAAGTGAGTACTGCAGCTTGCTGTGGTATAAATGACACGACTAGCAGGTACCCTGTAAAGGCCCCTATAGCATAGACCTGAATCAACTAACTAGAGTTCTCATAAAGAAAACAAACCTATCGATATTTATCGTGTTTAGAGTATGCTTTAGTGAAATGTACTCAAATTTTAATTATATGATACTTGATGAATTATTTCTTCTTATTCTCCTATGAAGTATAGATAAAGATATCATTGATTGACAAAAACTTTTTATGTACTGCCACACGGGAAATATTTCCGTTTTGATTATTGTTTGCACACAATTCGATAAATATCGATTTTTAGGGATTGGATATATACATTTTCTTCAATAGGTTTTGTATTGATGGATTTTGATAAATGATATTGATGAATATTTTTCGTTGCTAGAAGCCTAACAGTCCAATATAGACAGCTAGCTATGCTACCCTACGAATTGTCCGTTTGCCCAAGTCTACAGGGTATAAATAGCATAATGCGACAATTGGTACCAAGAAGCAGCAACGCACACACTCAAACCGAACGCAACGAAAATCAAAGACTTAAAAATAATCGAAAACCGAAAAAATTTCAACTTACGCGTAGCCGACCAGCAGATATCCTAAGTTTCGACATGATCTTAAGATAAGCGAAATCTGATTATATGAGAGTGTGAATGATGAAAAAGGTATTATTAATGGCTATAGTTGTTAAAAATGTGTAAAAAGAAATATACATAATTGCTAAAAATTAAATTTCGATAATTTGACTAATGAAAAGTTATCGATTAAAATTAAAAGTCGTTCAGTTCAATTTATTGTAGAATATAAATATATATTTTCTAAAGCAAATTATTTATAGTAATCGTAAAAAACGCATTCACTGGTCATGAATGATCATAAATATTCTATGTACATCTATGCTGTTTGCCTGTCACGTGAACAATGCGTTTTTAGAGTATCGAATGAACGTAAAAAGGAAAACGAAAACGAAAACGTTGTCAAGTGTTCGAAACTTGACTGCACGCCAGGCAGAGATAAACTCTTTAAAATACAACAACAATGACAACAACGGCCGCAGCCGCAGCAGCAGCAGCAAAAGCAGCAGCAACAACAACAAAAAGAACACAGAAAAATATAACCAATAACGGCTTTTGCCTCAGACAGCTGCCAGCGCTGGCAGCAGCAGCGTTCAACATCGTCGCAACGTTGACGGCGACACTGACAGCGACGGCGACTGCGACGCCGGCGTCGCTGTTTATTATTAAGACGCGCGCGCGCTGGTCGCACTTAATTAGTTGTGCGCCACAATTCAAGCCAAGCGGTCGACGCAGCCGTCAGCCATCGTAAAGAGATAGCGCAACACACAAGAAAAGGGCGCATAATAAGGAGCAGCAGCAGCAGCAGCCACAAGAAAGAAATCAAAACAAAAACGAAACCCAACAAAGAATAAAGAAAAAGAAAAAACCACCGCTAACAGGAATCGAAGTTCAACTAAATGCATACAACTCAGCCCGTCGAACAACAAATTCGAAGTTTCAAATTCGAAAACGAAAACGAAAACGTAACGAATGTAAAAGTGAACGTGAACATTTACGTTAACGTCAATGCAAACGAATTAAGTCGCGTTACGCATACGCCGTGAGTGTGGCAACGAAAGAAAGAAAACTAGAAAACAAAAGAAAATAAATTGAAAAAAAATTTAATATTTTTATAGAAAAATTGCAAAGAAAATTTTATATATTCGGGGCGCACGTGTGGCACGTGCCACTGTTTGTTTTCATTTCCCAGCGTAAATCACTTTGAATTCTGTTTTATTTGTTGCCTAAAAGTCAAAACAAAACAAAATAACAAAGTTTATTTTATTTTTGTTAAAGTTGATTTTTTTTTTACCTTACTGTTTCTGTTCGTATCATGTTGAAGAACGCGCGCCTTTTGCTCGGCGTTCTCATACTAATTGCCAGCAGCATAGCGGATACACAAGCCACAGGTGAGTAAATAGATCAAATTCTTCAATTTTGATAAATTACGAAATGCCAGAAAAGAGAATAGAATTGCTGAATTCCCGGCCATTGCACAGAAATCCCCGAAACCTTCAATGAAACGTGATCGAGCGAGTACATGTGCTGTTGATCAGCTAGTAGAAGTGAAGTCAAAAATCGAAATTATGCATATGAAAAGAGTCATTAAGGAAGAAAGTTATAAGGAAGAAATACGTAAAGAAATACGTAACATCTAATATGTACATCTTGCCTATACAACCAATATACCCAGTAGAGCCAAAAAGCTCTGTAAAGATCAAACGGAATCCCCGTATTGTTCAGTTCACTTAATGCCTATAAAATACGATTTATTTATGGTAACAGTCTTGGTATTATTGGTAGAAAACTGGAGGCATACAGCAGTATAATATATATTTATATAGTACCATATATATTTATTCCTGATTATCATAAAAACTGAATCGATGACCCTAAAATGCATAATCAAGTGTATATACAAATATGTTCCCGTTTAAATTAAGCCGAAGCACTTTCATAAATTTTTCGATAACAGCATTTACATAATATCGATCCATAAAAAGAATCGATTCCAGGAATTTCAAAATTAAATATTAAGAATTCCCATGCTCATGCAAATTTTATGGATTTTACGTAAACAATAAAAAGAAATAAAAGAAATTTTGCTGAAATATTGCACACTTTACCGCATCTTAGATGAACTAAATCTTGGTTAATATTCATTATTTTGTGGCACTTTCTATTTATCTAAAATATTTCATACATAACACTAACTTCTATAGATCTTTCGCGACATCAGTGCAAAAACTTCCCATTTGCCCCGATTGCAATGCATTGCCCAAACAACTTTGATTGATCGCCTAATTATTCTGCTAAGCTCCAAGTCCGATAAATTGTGACTGACAAGTGCTTTAGCACTTATTGCCTGTGATATACAAATTGTCAGTTGCGAATCTGTGAACTGAACTGGTTCGCAATAATCAGCTCATGTGTAAGCTCATATCAAAACAATAGATAGCTCTTATATTGCATGGATATTAGCTATATCATATTTGGCAACTTCTGCTTGAACTTAACTTTTGTTTTTGGCAAACAGCCTTCAGATCCGAAATAAAATACGTAAGATCTATGAAACAAACAGAGATAATCACGTAAGTCGAATGTAACCGACTGCATGATACTCGTCCATAGAGACAGAGTTACTAAACTATCAAATTTTGTAGCTCTAGCTTTGAAAAGCCTCCAAATTGCCACAGCTATATCTAAACAAAATTTTTGGTCTTCTGCTCATTGACACGACTTTATATATACCAAATATCATGCCTACCGATATTATAGTATGTCGTAACTTGCCTCGTCCCATTGGGAATATCTCTACACTTTTTAAGACGAGGCTGCCAATGACTAAAATTTCTAGTCTCTAGCTTCAATGGGCGAGTAGACTAGCGCACAGCAAGGCGAGCATTACAAACCAAATATACTCAACTTTGCGAGCGAGTAGTGAAAAAAGGTTAACAAGCAGCTGTTGTCGAGCACACAGGAAAAACCTTTCTGGATGGGGCTATCAGCTACGTTGATAACAACTGGCTAAGATTGAAAGATTGGCACAGTCATAAATACATTTATATATATAGATATAGATATATATATAAATATATGTGCTATATGGGTATATATATTTTGGGCTCGCTACATCTTAATGCCGTTATATATGGAGCAAGTTCAGCTGCGAACTGCTGCAGCTGAAAGCAGCATTGACGAAGCATCCGCGATACATCAGCCGATAAAGAAATCAAACTGTGAACTGATTTATATATACATACAAATTATGTGATATATATGGACTAAATATGTGCCATATAAATCGTGTCAGTCATTTGATCGATGCGATTAGCTGGCAACTGTTTAATTGATAAAATATAAACTGAATTTGTTTTTTTTTTGGTAACTGGCATGAGAGCTAAGAGCTAAGACCTGATAGTGGCTTGTCAAAGCCTTTTGACCTTTGTTACTTGAGTCTATATATCATTAATGCATGCATTTGATAACACTCAAAATCCTAATATTGCTGCAGCCATGAGCGGTACGGCCTAGAAGATGAAATGAAACAGACCCTAATAGCGCTACTTAAGTCAATGAGCAGCTAGGATACAGGTTTAGGTGTTTAGAATTCTTGAGCTATGGCAAAAGAAAGTCAATTTTCTTAAATTTGATGCTGATAAAGTAAGAAGTAAAAGGAAGATATAGATCAAAGAAGAATAGGTAGATAATAGATAATAGAATCATAGATGAAAGTCAGTTATCTAACGACTACGAATTCAATGCATATACGGAGAAACATAGCAGAAATATATATAGGCATATTCATAGCTAATCATACATATAGAGTATATCATAAGTAGAATGTAGAAGATATATATACATATATACACATAGACTATAGACGACTTTGCCTAAGTATGAGAATCAGAGCTGAAAGCCATAAATTCTCACAAATTTCAAAAAATTTTAGCTTTAAATGAATTGCATGCAATTTATCGATAACTTATTGAAGTCATGATCAAACAGAATCCATTTTTTTCAAGAAAGAAAGCAAGAAATTAAACTATAGCATTACTATGATCAATGCTGATCATAATTCATCTAGCATAACTCTAGTATTTATCTAATATATGATACATAGACTTAAGATAGTTTTTCTATGCGCTAGCCAAGTTTGTGGCATACAGAGTTAATCTGTCTATATACCTAGTATATAAGTAGAATGTCTATATATCTAGTATATAGACAGAATAACTTCGCATGAATATCTATCAAAAATTTCACAAGAATCTGTTTAGTTCCAAGAACTACTAATTGCACACATAAAATAACTCATCTGACTGAAAGAGGAAAAGAAACGCGCTGTCAAAAAAAAGTACACAAGATAGGATCGAGCACTTACAAAGATATAGATACATAGTATATATATATATATATATATATGTATGTATGTAAATGCATTTATATATTATGATTTTCAATAGAAATTTATACATATAGCACTTGAGCAGCGTAGACCGCTTAAGAGCACTCGTGCTGCAATTATCGATTAGCAATACTCGCTCAAGTAACTAGAAGCCAGGTATATTAGTTAGGCTTGGCTAAAGACTTGCAGACTGACAAATGTAGCTGGCATATCACTTGATCATTCAAGTCTGACAAATATGCATATAATGTTCTCAAGGTCTTTTATGGACTTTCTTCGCGTTATCTGGCAGCGAGTATTACGTAGTTACTATGACTCCGCTGTACGTCTGGATTCTTAATTGTTTTGCGCAAGGGTGGGGGATTTTATTGCGTGGCGTTGCCACCCATTCATAATTGTTGCATAAACACATTCGAGAGATGCCCGCGCACGCTATAAACACCGACGTCATATGACAAGCACTTTTTGTATTTTCTTGTTGATTTCTGTACTTTAGCCAGCTCCACTTCAGCATAAGCAATTACATGGTCTACAGCTAGGTGTGGATGTAAATGTACCTCTGCTATATCAGATATATATGGCAGGGTGATTCCCGCGCTGTCTTGATTCACTGGCATTGATCCCGGCTCTCTATAAATATACTTTGTACTTTGATAGGATTCAGCGGAAGCCAATTGGTTATTCCCATTATCGAATTCCCAATTCGAATTCCGATTCCAATTTCGATTTCATCTAGCTGGGCTGAACTCTATGCGAGAGCATCTATAATGTGCTGCACATTGATGACGTTTCAATTAGCTGCAGCAGCTGCTGCTAAAGATACCCTGTAATCATGTGAAACTAGTTAAAAGCGAGGAGTATATGCATTTGATGTGATCAGTTGAAGCTTCTCTTTAGCTCTTGAGCTGTCAAATTGCACTTGAATATTTGTATAGCTGAATAAGTCAAGTTTAATTTACCTTTTTGATTTACAGGGTATAAACTTGTCAATCTTTTACAAAAATCATTTTATTATTTGTTATTTTCTCTTGTTATTTATGTTTCTAAATATATAAATGCTGATTTAGAGGGTATCTATAACTGGCTAAGAATTTAACAAAGCTAAATATAATGTTTAGTATAGGTAATCATATATGTTGATATTCATATTTTTGTATATGTATACTGATATACAGGGTATTAATTAGTCAAACATGCCCAAAAGCACACTTACTTCTTTTTCAACTTTTTTCTTTCATATACTCAAAGCTAAAATTTCTTAAAAATATTACTGAAATACAGGGTATTAATTAGCCAAACCCGCCCAAAAACACACTTACTTATTTTTTAACTTTTTTCTTTCATATATTGCTAAATTTTCTTAAAAATATTACTGAAATACAGGGTATTAATTAGTCAAACCCGCCCAAAAGCACACTTACTTATTTTTCAACTTTTTTCTTTCATATATTGCTAAATTTTCTTAAAAATATTACTGATGTACAGGTATCAATTAGTCAAACCCGCCTTACTTATTTTCAAACTTTTTGTTTTATATATTTAAAGCTAAATTTTTTTATGATAAACTCATTTAAATAATGCCTAAAAATATTACTGATGTGCAGGGTATCAATTAGTCAAACCCGCCCAAAATTTACATTTATTATTTATTTTTTTCATATCTTCAACTCTTTATTGAACTTAATATCATTGGCCTAACTCATTTAGGTAACAGCTTGCTTTGGCTTACAGGGTATTTGGTAGTCGAACAGCTTGAAATATTTATTTTTACATGTAGCTCCATCTATATGCATATATTTATTAATTTGTTTAGCGAGTGTTTAGTTATTAATATAACTATTGTTGTAATTGTAAGTGCTATTAATGTTATTGTTTATATTGTTGTTGTTGCTGTTGTTGTTGTTGTTGCTGGCTACTGTTGCCAGCTGACATATTTATCATCGTCGTCGCGCCGCGGCGTCTCTCGCTATTTGGCGAACAAACAGTCAAACAAAAGCTCGCGGAACGACGGCGCTCGGCTTTGATGGGCTACACTGTCGTACAAAAACGTACTTTCTGTATAGCTGACATCATTCTTATTAACTGATTTATTCGCATGTCATATTTCATTTCATTTCATTTCACCTCATTTCATTTTTTGCTGCAGACTTGTGTAACAACTTTTCCCAATTTGCTTCAACTCAAATTTCACAATTTATTACAAATAATTTTTAGTAACTGATTTATTGGCATATATTACACATATTAAATAATATCATTGATAGCTTTTTGAGACTTTCGCAAGTTTAGCTCATTTTAGCTGATAGGCTTTTTCTAGTATTCCAATTCCAACATTCCCTCTCTGAAGCAATGACAGTTAATTACAGTTTTAAAGAAATTCGATGTCTGGCATCTCATTTCATTTCACAGCAGTTTGCTGAGATTTTCATAAATTGATCTACTGTGCAATTTAAGTGTTTCAATTCCAGCGTTTCACTTGCACGCAGCATCACTCATTAGCTAGTTGCTGCTTATTCAACATCATTTGCGCTTAGTTGCTTATGAATCAATAAAGTCGTGTTTCAATTCCACTATTCCAATTTCTTATAACCTCATTACATATCACCTGATTAGCTCAGCTTTCAAAGTACGAATACTTGCATTCCACTTCCAATTGTCGCACTCCTCCAGCTCGTATCAATTCCATGCCATTTCCGTTGGCCAGTGTGGAGCAAACGCATTTGTTTATTTCGAACAACAATTAAAAAGCTGTAAACAGCTTTAGCTTGGGAAACGATGAATTGATTTGCATTGAGCCGCCCGCCACACGATCGGCTAAACGAGCTGCCAATTAAACAGCAATATTCAGAAGCAGAAGCAGTTGATGATAAACAAAATAAATAAACAAATAAAAGAAGAAGAGAAACATAAAATGTATTACTTAACTAAACAAAATGCACTTTGCATTTTGAACGGCTTCAAAGTCTTGGCAAAGCAAGCTGATGAACGATCTTAATATGTGCAAGGGTTTAGCATTGGGGCCTAGGGCTATTCCCGCCATAGGCATATGCTGGGCATTTCATAGCCTAAGCATTTGGGTATTTCTCAACAGCCAACGATAGCTATAGCCATAGACATAGCTATAGCCACTGCAATGGCCACGCCCTGACACCTCGACACCTCGACACCTGTCAACAGGTTCAATAAACTTGTTTAGATGCTTTGGCTGCCAACTCTCAATTATATATTTATATGTATATATACATGTATTTATATCTATAATATAAAAATAATCGTAATCGCATCTCACATGTCACATATATTCACACATTGCATGCATTGTCAAGGTGCGCGAGCTGGCCAAGCGGGTATATTAATGCGCTGAAAAGAGTAGAAGATTTTGAAAATATTTTAAACTCATATTTATCTAGCTATAGTTCACATAGATTTTTTAAACCCTGAACCCCTTGAAAATGGGTATGCAACAGGCAGAAGAAGACGTCGCAGACCTCAGCACAGAAACAAGTTAGAAAGCTGTCGGTCGAGACTGCTCGACTACGAAATCTCCTGAGCCCTTCTTCGAACGAATAATATTTTAAGAATTCTCCACATTTTGGGTGTGAATTGGGGACCGGAATCCAAAATCTGACAAAAATCGAAATTGTATTAAATTGGTATCTATATCTATGCAGAAGACCTGGAGGCTCTAACTCTAAAGATGAATTTAATATAATTTTATAACAGATTGTCGATATATTCGTTTATCGATAACTCTGGAAATATACAAGTTATCGGATTTCTGAAACAATCTCGGACCTAACACAAAAAGAATGAACTCTCTAGCTCTTATATCTTCGGAAATCGACGAGTTCATACTTACGGACGGACGGACAGACGGACATGGCTATATCAACTTTGCTCGTCAACCTGATCAAGAATGCCATGACTTGCAATTTGGCAAAAAGATACATTTGTATGCTCTTAATATATTCCGAAAGTAGATTGGAGTTATAAGCGTCCAAGCCACAGCAACAACTGCGCGGTTAGCAGAGCGCACGCTCATACGTTCGTAAAGAAGAAGAGTATCACTTGTTTGCAGAGTTCAGGGTATCTCGTAGTCGAGCCGCCTCGACTAGTTATTGCTATGCTAGCTCATAACTACTGCTTCCCACAGCTAGCTATACTTATAATTGCTAGCACATTTTACATTTCCTAATTTATATATATGAATACGTAGAGCCCGTGCCATTTAATACCCTGTAAAACACAAGGCACGACAGCTGATATGCATACTAAAAAATCAATTCACAATTTATTATTATTCAAAGTAAATTTGAGTCTGCTTCTCAGTTTCTCCAGTGCAACTACACTTTTTGGTTAATTGCATTTACAGGGTATGTCGACGTCGTGGCTCGTGCAACTTTGTGTTAAGTTTAACTAATTAGAAAATTATGTTTTGATTGCTGCAGTGGCATTTGGTTCTCTCTCATTGTTTCATTAACGCCCAGCTGCAAGCGACATGCAATTCAGACTGCGCACAGATCAGCACAATATAATACGCTATATAGTATATGCGAGATACATACATATATATATGTATATGCATATAGTATATGCGAATAGTCTAAGCATAAACGCGGCGCTGGCCGAGCGTATCGTGCGTGCTGCAAGCATTTCAATGCAAAAAGTTCAGCTAGCGCGCATTCCGCGTCTTTAATTGATGGAGCGTGCGCTGCTTGCAGATACCCTAGGAATGCTGCAAGGTTTTCTAATTAACAAAAATATACAAAAATGTGTTCTTAATTATGTTTTATTCATCCCACAAATATTTGGCATTAGCTTAACTAAGCTTATATAGTATTGAATTGATAGATTCTTAGATACCCTGTAAAGAGCTGTTGTTTAGATTTTTTCTGAAACCCTTCAAAACTCTTTAAAATCCAAATTTGATTATGATAAACTACCAAATACCCTGCATAACTTTTATTTTAATTGGCGTATAATATAAATATGATACACTGACAGATACCCTGTATTGAGAGATAGCTTTATATTGCTTGTATGATACAAATATATTTGTGTTTAACTCTTTTCTTGCCCCTCATACAACTAAATCTGTCCAAACTCTCCCTATAATTTTTATGTGATAGACTAATAAATACCCTTTAAAAAAGGCATATCTTTACCTAAATGGATTTAAATAGATAATATTATAATTTAACAATAATTTATCACTAACAATATATTCGATTGACAGACTGTCAGTTAGCCCGTAAATAAAGCGTTTGACTGAGAGTTATCCTGGAAAAGCATTACTAAATATACAACTCTCATCTATCAGATACTCTATATACAATAGTTGCTTGACTAAATGATAGCCCAACAGATACGCTCTATATGACTGATTTTATATATCCCAGAGAGCAGAGCTTTATGAGTCCATATAGCCCGTCTTTTATAGTCGTTCAATGCCAAAAGACTTTAGCCTGACGACAGTAGAGAAACGTCTCGATTGCCTTTCACGACTACCACAACTTTTGATATCCAATTTGCGATAAGTCAAATATGACTACAGGGTATAGACTAGACAGATGAATCACAGTTTTGTTTTGCTTCACTTCAATTGGCTGATAAGAGCCCAACAGCCCCATCAGACAGTGCGGCTAATTGCAAGGTACTTCTGTGGAATAAAAACAAGATATATAAGTACACATATATCATATATAATGACAATCATCGTTATATGGCATTAGTTAAGACAAATTATGACCAACCATAAGCACTTAATCAGGCCTTATAAAAGATATGCCAAAGAAAAACAAAACAAAGCCCTAACGTAATGAGTCTACAGATTATTTCTGTATGACAAGTCAAATCAAATATATCAAATATATATCTATCCGAGTGCGTGAGACGGAGACAGATAGATAAATAGATCGAAATATATGTAAATTACATCAAACTCCATTTGCTCCATCAGTTTCAAGTTCCATTTCGATTTAATGCTCAGATTCGTCTTTGATTTGTTTCGAGCATTAAATAACTAACATCTGGCATCTAATTGCTGGGCTATATAATTCTTTATCTTTTCATGATTTGTGGAAATTTTTGTTCTTTTATTTTATTTTTTTGCTGCGTGAGAAACAATTAAAGTCGGTTTAATGAGCGCAGTTAGAACTTAGTTAATAGCTTCGAAAATAAAAAAGAAAAAAACGTGCTCGACTCGTGAAAAACTTTTGTGTTCGATAATGGAAATATATATATATTTTGCCTATCGTAGCTCCTCCTTCATGGCCACATTTTTTTGAATAGCGAAAAGCTCAAGTTTAGCAGCTCTTTATCTATATTCTAAATATATATCTCAATCGCAGCTGAAATCTATAACTAAATATTCATATAACATATCATCGTATATAGAAAGATCCAGATTCATGGCAATAAAATATATATTTAGCTATAGTTTTTCAACTTGAAATCGCTCTAGATAGACCTTATGATTTCTTCTCCATGTATACTTACTCTTGCAGTTCAGGTTTGATATGAAAGAGATCATAATTTAGATGTAGAAACCTAATATAGATAGCATTATGATCTGTTCTGAATGTTCACTTGAAATTAGCATTGAAAACTTGAAAACTTTCAAACTAATTCGAGCTAAATCTATAGTAAATATATATTAATATACAGATATACATATATTTATCTAAGTTAGATAATATTTATTATTGTATTATAATAGTTATTCTATCCACTCATAGTTCAGTTAGAGACGGTTCACTAGATATAACCATCTATAGAGCTATATATACTACATAGTTCAATGTGATATATATAGGCACTAGTTTTATATAAATTAAATTATTTAACGCTAGTTAGAAATGGTTTATAGGAAACATACTGATTTAGCATCCATGAACACTTTTCTTTATTATATCATCTTAAATCAATTTGTATATCTATGGAAAAGAAGTATATACAAATGTCAAATATCGAATGTTGTATAGCTCCACATTGGAAATGAGATATTTTTAAGATTTAAGATATTTAGTTTTCTGGTTCATGTTTTCCTATTTTAAGACTCATATGAAATACGAGTATATTGAGAAATATGGATAGCTATAAATAGATACATAGATAGCTGTAGTTAGATAGGTAGTTAGATAGATAGATAGATAGATGATAGATAGATGATAGATAGATGGATAGATAGATAGATAGATAGATAGATAGATAGATAGATAGATAGATAGATAGACAGATAGATAGATACATAGATAGATAGATACATAGATAGATGTAGTTACAGAGATAGGTAGATGGATAGATAGATAGATAGATAGATAGATACATAGATACATAGATAGATAGATAGATAGATAGATAGCTGTAAATAGATAGATAATTACATAGATAGATAGATAGATACATAGATAGATAGATAGATACATAGATAGATAGATAGATACATAGATAGCTGTAGATAGATAGATAGATAGATAGACAGACAGTATTATGCTTTGTTCTTCATGGTCCCATTAAATGGAATACTTGATTTACTCATGATTCATAAATTCTTTTGCCTAAGGCATTGTTTGTCATATCTCTTAATAATATATATATACACATGTGTATATAAATATATCCATGCTTGAACTGCAATCAGAAAGTAAGCCAATATAGCCAAAGTCAAGAGAGTCTCGCAAGAATCAAAAATTTAGCTGAAGCGATTCAAGAATGAAATTGAACTACTAAAGCTCTACACTCTATAGCTCAGCTGAATAAAGTCAGCTTTTACTAAAGCAATTAAGCTAATGAATTGCTGTAGTAAACATTTATCAATTCCATATAGGGTATCTCCAAGTCGCACATATTTGTGTGCAACTTGCCAGACTGTTTGCTCGTTAGTTTTATAATTGTGCATTTATGATTTTCAGGGTTGCAGTTTCAATCTTATCACAGCTCTGATTTGTTATCTACTAACAGATATATTTAGCTAGATACATATATAGAATTATAGATATATATGCCAATATATATAGCTGCATCACCATTGACAATTCTAAGCAGCTTAACCCACACTTATGAAGAAATTTCAAATTTAAACAAATATTTCCATTTTCACTTGCAGTAAATAATGAAACGAGTTTCTTGGAAACATCGCTGAGATATTTGGATGAACAGCTGCTCCACGATATACTGCCACGTGGCACATGCCCAGGCGATGAGGAGGATGCGCCGCTAGATGAATTTGCCGATATATTTACAGGTAAGCGAGTCGAGTTGAATCGCATCAAGTTAAGAAGTAAGCTCTCTCTCTCTCTCTCTTTCTCTTACTGTCTCTCTTTTTCTTGTTTGCTATCTAACTCTATCCCATTTCTACCCGTCTCTCTCTCTCAATTCTTCTCTCAATTTATCCTGCGGATAAATCTCGAACTAATTTTCTAAATTTCTCTCCCTCTCTCTTTTCTCGCTTACTTTCTCCCTCCTCTTTCCCCCTCTCACTTCTCACCGTCTCTCTTTCTCTTCCCTCAATCTTACTCTCCATTTACTCCATCTGCTCTCACATTATCCCCTCCCCCTCTCTTCCTCTCTCCCTCTATCTATCTCCCTCGCTCTACTCTACTCCATTACATCATATATGTATGTATATATGCAATAACCCACAAACTTGAACTTGTTGACCATGCGGCCCCATTGGTCTTCCTGGCCGAGCAGGTCTTATCACTGGGCCAGGGCCAAATCGAGTGCTAAGGCCCACGATAAGCGAGACAGCGCTCATCGGGCCAATAAATCAATCGAGGCAAATGTGTTGACACTGGGATATCAACTAAAGCAATGCGACAAGTACGAATAGAGTTCAGTTCGCGAACCAGTCTCAGTTCCAGTTCCACTACCTTTTCGTCCGCCTCAGCGGCACTTTAGACGACTCTCGACTCGTATCTTCCATGAGCGCACACATGTCCGCATTTGTATATATATGTATATGTATATTTCAATATATTTGCCTCTCTTCAAATCGTGCTTCTTATCGTGGAAAACCTTTAATTAAACTACAATACTTGGAACATGACAGATACGCATACTCAGAGCCATGACTGTGCTTACCATGTAATAAATAGCAACAGTTTCTTTATCTCCGCAATATGCCGATCGAGTGCTGTATTTTGTTTGCCCTGTAAACTAGAATATAAATGCGAGATTGTATCATCTCATCGCAATCATCGAATTTTTCTAGCTAATTGCTAAGTTTACTTGGGCTGACAAAATAATAGATTAAAATTTGATTCAATCTTAGAAACTTGCAGCTATACTTAAAAAGTAGAGATCGACAAGTATTTTTCAAATATTTTATATAATTTCTTCATATATCTCTTTCTTCCAACAGTGGAGCAGCTGCGTCAAGGCTGGGTCGTATTACACGTCTTCGCTGCGATCTATTTCTTCATATTGCTGGCCATCATATGCAACGATTACTTTCTGCCCACCGTCGAGTGCATTTGCGAGGATCTGAATCTATCCAAAGATGTGGCGGCGGCGACGTTTATGGCCACAGCCACATCGATGCCGGAGTTCTTTACGAATACGATATCCACGCTGATATTGGAGTCGGATATGGGTTTGGGCACCATCATTGGTTCACTGATGTTCAACACGCTTGGTGTCGCTGGCCTGGCTGCTCTGGCCATCAATAAGGTAAGCAGCTGGATGATGCTGATGATAATGGGAGTCTTCACTGTACTTTCTACTTGCATTTGCATATGCAGCCAGTTCAACTGGATTGGTGGCCCATAGCACGGGATTGCTTCATCTATCTCTTCAATACGATAGTTTTGTTGGTACTCGCTTGGGGCGGAAGCATTAGCTTTGTTGAATCGTGCGTCATGATGGGCTTTTTGCTGCTCTACTATTTGATTACGTTCAATAACAACAAGTTTATGCCGGCCATACGTGTCTTCATCGAGGATCGCATGAACTGCTGCTTATCCAAACGCTACGGTTGGTATATCTTTACTTTGATTACCAAATACAATCAGTTTACTAAGACTTTATTATTATTATTTTTTTTTACATAATAGATCTCACGGAACCGCCAGAGAACAGCGCCAAAGCTCAGTTGCCTTTGAAGAAGGATCCGCTTTCGGGCGATGGTCTGTTTGTGATCAATTTTCCAGAGAATACCTCATCCATGTCATCCACAGCCAATTTGACGCATTCCAAGCATTGTAAGTTCAATGAAAATAAACATTTTTTTTAAAATAAATCTAATTTCAATAAAAATAAACTGCGATTAGATGCAAATTTGATTTTTTTAAATGTGTTGCCTTAGTGATGAGCGATATATGAATAAATGACATATTAGGAATCATCGATATTTCGATGAGCAACGAATTTAAATTCGTATGCCAACTGACATTCGCGCTTACTATCGATATGCCAGGAATTCATCGCCTCCTTTCATCACTATCTTTCCAGGGAATGGCGAGGATGATGAAGATCAAATGCCAATAAGTATTTTTGCGTATCCACATAGCGAAACAACATTCATGAAATGCTGGTGGGTCTTCACGTTCCCAATTAAGCTAGTGCTGCGCGTCTGCATTCCACACCCAATGCGGCATCGTCGCCTTTATCCGCTGTCCTTCATCATGTGCATTATTTGCATTGGCGCCAATGCCTATATGATTGTCTGGATGTTAACGGCATTTGGTGTTGCGATTCATGTGCCCACAATTGTGATGGGTCTCACCTTCCTCGCTGCTGGCTCCACCATGCCCGAAGCGGTTTCCAGTCTCATTTCGCTGCGAAATGGTAAGGAAATGTAAGGCGAACTTTCACCCCACAGCATCAACTAATTTTTGTTTTTTTTCTATTTTCATTTTGCAGGTGAAAATGGCATTGGTGTCTCGAACTCGCTCGGCGCCAATTCGCTGGCCATTCTGCTGTCGCTAGGCGTGCCCTGGTTCATAAAGAACTGCATGAACTATGGCACCGGCATTAAGCAGCAGGTGGGCACCGAGGGCATCGAATATAATATTCTGATCCTGATATTGTGCACCATTGGCCTGTTTATCGTACTCAGCTGCAGCGGCTATCGGCTAACTAAGCGCGTGGGCGTTGCTCTATTTTCCATTTATACAGTATTTATAGTGCTACAGATTTTGATCGAGATGCATGTGCTCTTCCCGGTGGACTGCACCAGCTAGTCAGAGCAACAACTACAACAACAGCAACAACCATACCCGTTCCAGTTCCAGTTCCAGTTGGAGTTGCATACATACGAGCTTTTGGCTGGCACCAGAGCTAGATGGATACAATTTCGCTTATGCTTAGTCTCTATTCTAATTGGATTTTTGTATATACGAGAAGTTGGAAAGTTTTGCAGCTGCCTGGCTATTGGTTGGTAAATTGTTGACCAGTGTTGCCACCTCCCAAATGAATGCGATCAACGAAGAAACTTTCGATACTTCAGCCTAAACACAATTATTTACGACTTTGGCTAAAACGTACATAGATATAGACATAGACGCTTGTATTATAACAGATTTTTTTTTTTTTTTTTTTTTTTGTTGCTTTACTAGCTTAGGTACGCTTTAAGACTGTCTACTGTTAAGGTAAAAATAATGCATTGTTACGAGCTTATCCTGCTGTACACTATTTATATATACAGACAAAAAAAAAAAATGAAACAATAATGTCCCTATGTTATAGTCACAAATTTTTGAACTGGTACCAAAAATGCGCTAGATTCAATAGAGACCAAATGCTATATATCTATGTGTAAGCTATAATTTACGATTACGTAAGTGCCCTGCGATATTTATGGCCAATCATCGGCTGGACTTTCCTTAACACACACATAACTATTGTATTTATAGGGTATTATCACTGTTGATATTCTAGAATGTGTAGACTCTATCTATATTGTTAACCGTTAGTTACACACACCTACATATATAAATGCCGTTTGTTATTAATTTACAAATACACCTAACGACACTAATATCAACCAATGTGATTTTTAAACAATATTGCTCAGATAGCAACAAAAGTAAAACTTTGAAGAAATTATTATAAAATAAATTTTAATTTAAAAAAAAAAACTACTCGAGTGGACAGTGTGTGATTTACTGATTAGTGTGCATACTTAGGTCGCACACTGTGCTGATAAAATAGAATTAAAAATTACAAAAAAAACAAAAATTGTTTTCTTTTATGGGGATTTTTGTCTTATTCTTTTTGTTTTGTTTAATAACCCTTCAGATTGGCGAAATTCTTAAAAGTTTTCATCACAAAAACAAGTTGACAAATGAGATCAAAAACATGCAAATATATATACACAGACAGGTTTATGTATACATACATACATATATCTCAAGTGCGTGCACTGAGAGAAACAAAATTACAAATGTTGTATGAGAGTTGACAAGTCAAAAATTGATATCTTACAGTTACTGCCAGCCGCCAGCTTCAATATGGATGGGTTGGTGCTAATTGAATGGCCGCCACTGTGTGGCGACGTTTACACTACGCTCCATAAAAAAGCTAACGACTCCAGGGTTGTGTTTGTTGTAATCGATTCTAATATTGATATTTAACAATTAGTTATTATTTTTGTTCTTTTTTTTTCTTGTGTTTACGTTTCGTCATACATCATAAAGTGTTTGTACATTGTACACCATACATCATACATAAATAAATACTTATAAATAGTTTGCTTGGTTTCCTTGTTTACCGTCATGTCTTACATAGTTTTCGTTTTTTTTTTTTTTTTTTTTTGGTATTCGAATGCAAATTCATATACTATATATATATAGAGAAGTTCAACATTCCTTTCGTCACATGTCTTTTCCTTAGCCGTCATGGTTAATTGGCATAAAATGCAATTGGTTTCTACCATGAACAAATCAGTCTGAGCAATTACAAATACATAAATAAAATTCCTTGCGAATTACACATTTACAATTAATACAAATCTTATGCGGGGGGCTGCGTGCTGGGGGACGTGAGGGTGTGGAACAATGTTCAAGACGCTTTTCTTTAGCTTTTAGCTGCGCGTTATAAACTACCAATTGGCACAATAAATCTTCTGAATGACAAATATATATATATATGCATACAGACATATGCATATAGAACATTAATACGCGTAAATCGATTTAAGTATTATAAACTACACAAAGCGCAAACAAAAATAACACACACACAAAAATAAAGTGACTTGGTCAATGCCTTGGGCCTGGTTAAGTTCTATGTCCTGTTTAGGTGCAACAGTGGTGGCCATTTTTAACATAATAGTTGTGCATGCCTACGGTGCCGTTTTTGCTGTAACTACCGCTGCTGCCGCCATTGTAGTTAGCACTAGCGCCATTTATGATGCCACCGGCTGTGCCGTTACTTCCATTATTTCCATGACTTCCATTACTACTGCCCGCTGCCGTTGACGATGTCGTTGCTGCTGCCGTTGCCGTTGGCGCTGCCGCTGCCGTTGATGTTGTGGTGCCGTTATCCTCCAATCTGCTAGCTGGATCGAACACCTTTATGTGACTCGGTATAATTTTACACGAGAACGGGCGGTTCATTCCCGGTTCCTATTACGGAAAATGGATATCTAATTAGTAGCTGGCACCTAACATTCATACATATGCATACATACATCCATGTTTGATTGAGCAAGTGTGTGTTTATGAGTGTGTGGGAGTGTGTGTGTGTGTTTGTTTGTTTGTGTGAATTAGCGTGTGCGTGTGTCAGTGTTTGGAAGCGCGTTTGGGTATGTTTTTACCTACCTTTGGCTGTATGGGAAAGCAACACCAGAGTATAAAAGCTATGAAGGCCACCAATGTGCCCACAAGCAATATGAAATCCTCAATGGTCTAAATATGAGCATAAAAAATGAAAATCAATTAAGTCCTCTTCGTATTTGTCTGGCAACGCCACTGTTCTAGTTGATTTACTGTTGTTGCATCTGTTGTTACTTACCGGCTCTTCACCAAGCAGTACGTGATTTATTAAATAGATAAAATCATCAAATGGTGTCATTGTGAATGCCAAAATATGTCGTCCAAATGCAGTATTGCAGTTTGTTTAGGTTACGGTTTGTTCTTTTCTTCTTTCTTTTTTCGTCTATTCGTTGTCTTCTGTTGCAGCTCCTGAGCGTTTTCTGTGCGCGTTTTTGGCTTATTGAATGCACAGCGGTAACGTTAACATGGCTTTGGCTGTGCCACCTCAACACAATCACAAAAATAAATAGTTAAATAAAAATCTCCAACCTTGCACAAAATTATGTGTTGAACGCAGCTGCAGCGGCAGCACAAGCACCAGGGACAGCGCTTTGTGATGGGTATGGCGCGTTAAGCTTAGAATATCGATAGTATTAATAAGGGACACCCTAAAATATCGAACGTATTTAAATATTATTAGTAGATTTTCATCTCAGTTCACTTAAATTTATAATATGTATTTGCATATATAAGAGCTTTAATTTATTCACTATAGAACATTTAATTTATTAGGTAAATTCCAATTGTCGATACCCACTATCGTGTATGCGTAGCACTTATCGATGAAGTTGTAAACTATCGAAAACGAGCGCTGCGCCAATCGACTTGAAGAATTTAAAAGTATCAAAATATTTGTGCCGCGAATGTTTAATATTGAACAATAATGTGAACAAAATTCAATTGAATGCCTTGCGTTACGAAGGCTTATCTAAAAAATAAAAGCAAGTAATGAAGGATCTACATAAAAATATGGCTAGAATTTATTTGATAAGACAGTAAATTGTTGTACACACGCAACTTTTCACGCTAACGATTCAAATTTGGCGCCTAACTATCGCCGTTGCAGTAATCTGCCTGGAGCACCGAAAAATATTGGCCGTTACTTTCATTTTAAATTTTGGGGTTTTAGCGCGGTATATTAACCTTTTAAATCAAACTAATGTGATTGCTAAAATTCTTCTAATTATACTAAAGAAGCTGGAATGTATCTATTTATTTTAATTATTAATGAATTGAGTCAAGTAATAAATATTGCATATTTAATTTTCATTAATGAAAATGTTGCTAACATTTGTTATATTTGTTATATATATGCAAATAGTTAGTTAATTAGTAAGCGGCTTTTCCCGCTAATTATAGGGTGGGTTGCGACGGATGGCGACTGTTGAATGTGGTGCATTTAAACGCTTTTACGTTAATCATGTGACGTGAGAACGGCTAAACACACTCACACAAACAACGTAAAACCCATAAAACACTGATATATGAACGACTATATATAATAAATATACATATCATTTCAGCAGTTGAACAGCTTTTTTCGCTTACGATTTTAATCGAGTGCAAACCGACGTCTGAACGAACGCTATTCAGTTCTATTAAGACCAGCGCACGGATTAGGCCACCAAGAAGCCCTCGTCTTAGCCCCAGCCGCAGTCTTAGCCCTCGCCCTAGCCCTAGCTCCACACGTAACACAAGTTGATCAGCATGGGTCTAATGCCAATCCTAATCCTAATGCTAATGCCAATGGCAATTATCAGTGGCGCCATCGAGCAATCGAATGATCGCGCTGATCGATTTCCGCTCTCCATTATCCACATCAACGATTTCCATGCCAGGTAAGTTGCCCACCTATGATAACTCTTGATCAAGCACAAAAAGCACATGCTGGACATATGTGCTTGTCGACGACATGTAGCGTAGATTGTTTGTATGGCTCTTTGAGTGGCCAATGGCAGATATCATCATATAATCGACTCGAGTACCGTAAACACAATCATCATCGCTTATCTCCAACAACTGTTTCCACACGGCCATCGTATCGATAAGCAAGCAATATCCCCACACACACACACACACACACACACACCCAGCTTAATGTGATTACAAATTTGTGAAAATTCCAGATTCGAGCCAACGGACACCAGCGGCGGCACCTGTGATGAGGGCGAGGAATGCATCGGCGGCTATGCGCGCACCGTTCACATGGTGAAGCGTCTGCTCGAGGAGCAGAAGGACCACAATCCCATATATATCAATGCGGGCGATAGCTTCCAGGGCACGCTCTGGTACAACGTCGGGCGCTGGAATGTGACGCAGGAGTTCCTCAATTTGCTGCCGGCCGATGCGATGGTTCGTTGAGCTTCAGCCAAGATCTTTGACTGCTGTTCTAACCCCCACTTCATTGTCTTCTTTTTCTCGTGGCAGACTCTGGGCAATCATGAGTTCGATCATGGTGTCCCCGGCGTGGTGCCCTTCCTGAAGACCGTGCAGACGAACATGTTGGTGGCCAACATGGACTGCGCCCACGAGCCCACCATGGAGGGTCTGTATGAGAAATCGAAAATTTTGGAGCGCGGCGGCCGCAAGATCGGACTCATTGGCGTCATCTTGGAGACCACTTATGTAGGATCGCAGTCGCAGTCACAGTTTGGCTCAGCTTCTCATTCGCTTTTACTTTTAGGATCTGGCCAACACGGGCCAACTGATCTTCCGCAACGAGAGCCACACGATTCGCGAGGAGGCGCGCTTCCTGTCAGAGCAGGGCGCCAACATCATCATCGTGATCTCGCACTGCGGCTACGACGTGGACAAGCTGATTGCCGAGCAGGCAGGCGATGTTATCGATGTCATTGTGGGCGCCCATTCGCACACGTTCCTCTATACGGGCGTGCCACCCGGACCGGACAGTGCGCGGGGCGACTATCCCACCGAGGTGACCCACAGCAATGGCCATCGCGTGCTCATTGTGCAGGCGGGCGCCTATGCGAAATATGTTGGCAATCTGACGGTGTATTTTGATAGCAAAGGAGATGTTATCGATTTCGAGGGTGCACCCATCTATATGGGCCGTGATGTGCCAGAGGGTGAGTAGCCTAGCCTAGCCATATTATAGATCGCATTAACCCTGTACTTAGACTAGTTGCTCATAACAATTTCTATCGATAAATATCGATATATGGTAGGGGTATCTTGCATACTTATAGAGCCAGGCACCATTGTTGATATTATCTTATCTATAGTGATCGATTATCGATAATTATCGATTACATATTTGTTTTTACTAGATCATAGCTCTTGAGACATTAGCTTGGATTCATTCTGAATATTTAGTGCTAAGCAAAAGTAGCGATAAACCTCGGTATCGCTATATTTCAGTCGATAGGCATTGATAAATAGTTTTTATATCGATACCTCAGTCAATACGATTTTTGTAAACGTTGGACAAAATCGATAATCTATCGATCAGTATCTAATAATTATTGTGGTCGGTTTCATGGTATAGAGTTGCATTTTATATACATCGATATACATCGATAGGCAAGCTAGACCATATCTAGAGCAGATACAAGAATTTATATCTAGGACATGCTTAGGCTAGATATTCTTCGCATCGTACATGTCCAGTCTAACTAGTTTGTGACGTGTTGTTGTTGTTGCTGCTGCTGCAGATGAAACAGTGCTGGAAGCTATAAAGCCCTGGAAGGAGATCATCGACAAGGAGGGCAAGGTGGTCGTCGGCCGAACCCTGGTCGATCTGACCAAAAGCGATTGCAGCGTACGCGAATGCAATTTGGGCAACTTCGTCTGCGACTCGATGGTGCATACGGTAAGCTAGCATCCATGTGATAAATTGAGCTGTGGCCAAGCTAATTCGTATATGGGGAAAACCCCCCTTTTAGTTTGTCGGCCTGACGCCCTTCGATCAGCCGGGCTGGACGAATGTCTCGATTGCATTGGCATCCACGGGCGGCCTGCGCGTGCCTCTGATGCGCGGCAGTGAGTGAACCTTGAGATCCGATAGTTACAGTGAAACATGTCTAAGCTGAGCTCTGTACACATATTGCAGATCTGACCTATGCGCACATGGTGACAATGTCGCCGTTTGAGAACACGCTGATAGCCTCCAATTTGCCCGGCCAGAACCTGATCGATGCCCTGGAATATGCGGCCAGCAAGATTGATCTGGAGAACGGAGTGACCAGCTCGTATATTATGCTGCAGGTGTCCGGTTTAAAGGTCACCTTCGACTACACCAAGCCAGTCAATTCGCGTGTCATCTCTGTGCTGGCCCGCTGCGCCGATTGCGATGTGCCTGTCTATAAGCCACTCGATCCGGCTCAGTCCTATCGAGTCGTCACCTCCAGCTTTTTGCAGGGTGGCGGCGATGGCTTCAGCATGCTCAGTACGGGAACCGACATTCAGTGAGTGTTAATCCATCAAACGGCACAGCGAATCATCGATATTTTATCGAATATCTTCCATTTGCAGAATGGGCGTTACGGACATAGATGCCCTCATCTCCTACACGAGCAATGTGGATCCCATTTACACGGGTCTTGAGGGTCGCATTACGGTGCTCAACTGAAAAAAACGTTTCGAGATCGATGTATAATTTAATTTTGTTTGAAACACAAAAAGAAAACATAAAATACAAAAGCTCTTAAGAATTTATTATCCCATAGCAAATACAAAGTTTCCTCTAAATCGATAATTATCGATTGTTACGGCTTTATTCCTATATATATTTAACTGTATTCAGAAGCGGAACAATCAAAATATTTGTAAATTACATAAAATATAGATTTATTTCTGCTGCAGCGTAGAGCTAGATCTATGCTATGCATAGATCCATATATAATATCCATATCGATCCATATAAAAGGAATATATAAAATGAAAATCTTAATAATTATAACTCATATTGCCTCTGCTCGAACTGGCTCTGACTAACCTTGTATATCTATAGGCCCCCGGAATTGTATAACAATTTGTTAATCTTCGATACTTATAGCGATTCCTGATGGATTTCCATTGATTGTGTTCAAAGAAATTATATACGAATTATTTAGTTTTTAACAAATTTTGATAGCTTATCTAATTGGCGATATCACATTCAATTATTTCTATTAGCTCCATAAGCTGATGTATGCTGAGATTTTCGAAAGCTTGCTCAAATTAAAGAGAGACAAAGAGAGAGATAGAGAGATAGAGAGATAGAGAGAGAGAGAGAGAGAGAGAGAGGGAGAGTGGAAGGAAGATAGAGAGAGACAGAGAGAAAGACAGTAAAAAGTACAGGGTATGCTTACTCATACATATACATATAACATGTGTTACCCTGTATAACATGTATTGCTTATGAACGAAAACATTCTCAAATTCTCTTCTCATTCTGCATGGCCTTCAATTTTGTTAGATGATGACGTGCTGCTCGCTCTGGAGCCTTGGCAGACACAGCTGGAGGAGGCATCCAATCGGGTTGTGGGCAACAGTCGCGTCTATTTGCAGCAAGTCGAATGCACGCGAGGCGAATGCAATTTGGGCAATCTCTACACAGATGCAATGCTGCATGCCGTGAGTAGATTGGCATGTTTCACTCTATATTTCTCTCTCTTTCTGGCTTTCAGTTTGTTAAGCAAGCTTCTGCTGAAGCGTCCAATTGGAGCAATGTGAGCATCGCGCTGACCAGCCAAGGCAACTTTCGTGTGCCTATGCCAGCGGGCAGTAAGTAAAAGCATCAGACACGCCATAGAAGAACGCTTAATGGAAACAATTGATATTCAATCCGCGCCAGACATTACCTATAAGCAGCTGGTGGCCATGTGCCCGTGGGAGAATCACTTGTATGCGTTGACTCTACGCGGCGATCGTCTGTTGCAGCTGCTGGAGGATAGCGTAGCGCCGATGAATGTCAGCCTTAAATTTCCAACATCCAAACGTTTTCTTCAGGTTTCGGGTTTGAGGATTATCTATAATCTAAAAGCAGAGCCCGGCAAGCGGGTGAGCCAGATACTTGTGCGTTGCTCCTTTTGCCCAGTACCTGAATACCAGCCTCTGCAGCAGAGTCAGCATTATCGGCTGGTAGTCATGGAATATCTGGCCAATGGCAAAAATGGTTTCTCTTTGATCAGCGCTCATGCCCAAGACCTTGAGTGTGCATTCATAAAGATATTACATCTAACATATATATTACATCTAACAAATCTCATTTAGAGTGGGCCCATTTGATTTAGATGCCTTAATGGATTATATGAGTGTAATTGGACCTATAACTGCTGGTCTGGAGCAGCGAATACAATTTTTAAATGATTGAAAATGTTGATATTTCAAATAAACGTTGACGAAATGCAATTGATAATTATCGAACTATCGAGCTTCTCAACTATCGTATAAAATTCCACCCAAAACGTGAGGTCAGTTGCTATAGTATTTTTCTTCATAATTAGATGAGCACATTTTTTAGCTTACACGCTGTGGTCACACCGAGTTTGTAGTCACTCATTTAAAAGTCTTGTTAAGGTTAAGAGTCCGCCTGCGGCACATTTCGAGCAAGTGAGCTTGTTAATTTACATCAAGTCTAATCGGAAGTGTTTCAACACACAGCTTTATTTTTGATTATCAAACCTATTTGCAATCAAATAAGAAAACCGTACAAAAGTAAGTAAAATTAGCCAATTTATTATTTATCGTGCTTATACCGCGTGTGCACAATTATTTGGATTATCATTGTTGTGTGTGCGTGTGTGTGTGCATTGCTGTGTTATATAAGATAACCGGCAAGCGAGCGGCAAGCTTCGTTCTAGAATCTTCTGTTAAACATGAAGTGAATTCAATTAATGCAAATGTGTATTAATTATATATACAAATGGCAACTCGTGCGGGATTTCTCTTTTACTTTCCATTGATAATCGTTACATTTTCAAATTGGAACTACTTTCCAGCGGCACACACACACACACACTCACACCCAGATAGACTCACGTAACAGCAGTGAGCGCACATGTTTTCTTTATTCTTTCCATTTCACAATTACTATGTGAGGAATAGTTCATGTTTTGTTATTGGACTTTATATTTAATTGTAAGTGTGTGTGTGGTGGTCCTTATGCACTTGGCCCACATTTCATAACAACCCTAAACATTGCAACAGCTCTCACTCAATGTGGTGGGGTGGGGGGCGCGGCCTGGTTACATAAATGATTTGTTCTGGAAGAGTTAGTTGTTCTCTCTCGCTTTATTGCAGATAGGCCGCACCGGTAGGGGGTCGCCGTATGCTTATCAAAGTGATTTAATATGAACTGAAATGGAAATCAAATTCCATTAATTAGCGCTGTGCACGTGTTTTTCTTTGTTTGCCTCTCATTAGCTAGCAATTGATTTATCGATAATTTCATTGCATCGTCTGAATCTGTTGCAGATGTTCCGTTTACCCGTTTCACTTGCACGCACCTCGATCAGCCGGCAGCTGGCGATGCGCAGCTATGCTAAGGATGTCAAATTTGGTGCCGAGGTGCGCGCCATGATGCTGCAGGGCGTCGATGTGTTAGCCGATGCTGTGGCCGTGACCATGGGACCCAAGGGTCGCAACGTTATCATTGAGCAGTCGTGGGGCTCACCCAAGATCACCAAGGATGGCGTTACGGTAGCCAAGGCCATTGAGCTGAAGGACAAGTTCCAGAACATCGGCGCTAAGCTGGTGCAGGATGTGGCCAACAATACCAATGAGGAGGCTGGCGATGGTACCACTACAGCAACCGTGCTGGCTCGTGCCATTGCGAAGGAGGGCTTCGAGAAGATCTCAAAGGGCGCCAACCCCGTTGAGATTCGTCGCGGCGTCATGGTCGCCGTCGAGACCGTCAAGGAGAACCTGAAGACCATGTCGCGTCCCGTCAAGACCCCCGAGGAGATTGCCCAGGTGGCAACCATCTCAGCGAACGGTGACCAGGCCATCGGAAAACTGATCAGCGATGCCATGAAGCGTGTTGGACGTGATGGTGTCATTACCGTCAAGGATGGCAAGACCCTGATCGATGAGTTGGAGGTGATCGAGGGCATGAAATTTGATCGCGGCTACATTTCACCCTATTTCATCAACTCGTCGAAGGGCGCCAAGGTCGAGTTCCAGGATGCCTTGCTGCTGCTTTCCGAGAAGAAGATCTCCTCAGTCCAGAGCATCATCCCAGCTCTCGAGCTGGCCAACTCACAGCGCAAGCCTCTGGTCATCATTGCCGAAGACATCGATGGTGAGGCTCTGAGCACCCTGGTCGTCAATCGCTTGAAGATCGGTCTGCAGGTCGCTGCCGTCAAGGCGCCCGGCTTCGGTGACAATCGCAAATCCACCCTCACAGACATGGCTATTGCCTCCGGAGGTATTGTCTTCGGTGATGATGCTGATTTGGTCAAGCTGGAGGATGTCAAGGTCAGCGATTTGGGACAAGTCGGCGAGGTGGTCATCACCAAGGACGACACTCTGCTGCTGAAGGGTAAGGGCAAGAAAGAGGATGTGCAGCGTCGCGTCGACCAAATCAAGGAACAGATCACAGACACAACATCCGAGTACGAGAAGGAGAAACTGCAGGAGCGTCTGGCTCGTCTCGCTTCTGGCGTTGCACTGCTGCGCGTCGGTGGCTCCAGCGAGGTGGAAGTCAACGAGAAGAAGGATCGCGTCCATGATGCTCTGAACGCCACACGCGCTGCCGTCGAAGAGGGCATCGTTCCCGGTGGTGGCACCGCCCTGCTGCGCTGCATCGAGAAACTGGACGCAGTCGACACACAGAACGAGGATCAGGTAAGCTATGGCAACACTCATCCAATCTTTTTCTAAATCTCCATAATTTCTTCTTCTACAGAAACTCGGCGTGGATATTGTGCGTCGTGCTCTGCGCATGCCCTGCATGACGATTGCCAAGAACGCTGGCGTTGATGGCGCCATGGTTGTGGCCAAAGTGGAAACCCAAGCCGGCGACTATGGCTATGATGCACTCAAGGGCGAATATGGCAACCTGATTGAGAAGGGCATCATTGATCCCACCAAGGTGGTGCGTACGGCCATCACTGACGCCGCTGGCGTTGCATCGCTGCTGACAACCGCTGAGGCTGTGGTCACCGAGACGCCCAAAGACGATGCTGCTCCTGGCATGGGCGGCATGGGTGGTATGGGCGGTATGGGAGGCATGGGTGGTATGGGTGGCATGATGTAAACAGCATCCATAAACCACGTGGACTTCCATACGCACTGAAACCCACACCCACACACACACACACACCATTCATAAATTTAGGGTCATGATGCATAATGCCGGAGTAGGGGATGGGCTTAGCCACATTCTCTTAGCCAGGTGTGGTTAACTTCCTTTATACAACACACACCTCTAAACACTCACACACAAACATGCAGATACTCATGTATTTGGTGGTCGCCTCCGCCGTGTGCTTTGTTTCGCATTTATATCCTATTTTGAACAATTGTGCCGGACTCGCTGCTCATCCCGTGCGCTCGCATTTTTGCAATCGTGTTTCATATTTTCCTTTTTCACTTCTTTCTTAAAATTTTTTTTTATTATTATTTGTGAAAAAAAAACTATTCCTAAATACTATTTTTTACATGTTATATATGTAAAGGCAACAAATAGCGTTAGTTGTAAAAATAACAATAAAAAATACAAAATTATTGAAGAGAACTGACTTCCTTATCTGTGGTGGGTGGTAAATGGAAATTAGATGGAAGGGGAAGGACAATGGAAGTGTGAAGAAACTAAATGGAAATATGCATACATGAATGAATGAATGTTATATATGCTCATATGACATATGTATTTAGCATTGGATTAGATATAGGTGTGAATATGAATATATACGGTTATGACCAGGAATCTATATAGATATGAATATATTGATAACCATAACGCTAACTTGATCACTTTGAATTTTGAGCTTGAACGTTTTCACTGCTCCAATCTTCGCCTATTCCATGAGCCAGATCAGGCGCCTCTTCCTGCCGATGAAGCCCATGAAAGTGCATGAAAATCAGTTAGGGAAATATAAGAGATCAGATATGATACTTTGCGTAATTCATCAAATAGATTTAAAGCTTCAAGAATGGAAAATATAAAATCTGATGAGCATTACTTCAATTACTTTCCAAATAGATATATATAAATAAATAAGAGATTTGAGTGTTACATTTTGTGCGAGCTTCGCATATAAAGAGTTTTATTTACAATTTAATCAGTTGGCCACGTGTAAAATTTATTGATAGCTCGATTTAAGGAGGTACAAATGTATTATCTACATATACATAATCTTAGATATACATAAAATGTCATCTAAAAATAGATAAAGACATCGCATTGAATAGCTCTAAATACAAATACAGATACATTTTTATTATTATTTATATTTATATATATAGAGTATATATAATTAATAAAGTTCCGCCTTTTGCATGACCGCTTCGACGAGAGCTTTGAAAGCATCCTCGATCATGTTAATATGAAGCTGGGCATCGCGGTACGAATAGAGCTTGGCGCTCTCGGTTAGAGGCATTTGCATGGTGGTCACCCCGAGGGAAGATTGCGAGTGAAGGCTACGTCCGGTGTTCATGAGGATGTTGACACAGTCGTCTGCTAAAATGGGAAACGTTTCGACGAATCGCACCATGGCGGGCAGCACATGGCGCAGAAATTTGCATTTTGTCGAGGCGGTGAGCAGCGAGAGCGTCGTCTGTATGACATTCAGGCAGAACTTGGAGACGCCCAAGCTCTTGGGTATCGAATAGTTCAATACCAGGTGCGACGTCAGCTCGATGGTGAAGATCTGTTTGTCCATTTCGGTGACGTTGAGGAATTCGTGCACGAAGTCAATGCAAATGTGCATCGAGGGCACGCTAGCCACAATCATGGGTATGACTGACTTGGGATAGGTCTGGAAGTGCACTAGCTTGGCCAGCGATGGCTCCGTAATGAACGCCTGATGCACGTACGTACCAATGATGCCCTGCAGCTCGCGCAATTCCAGCTGCGCCACACGCGTATCCGCCTTGCTATCCATATAGTCCAGCACCTCGAGCAGTATGTGAACGGCTGCACTCTCCTGCGATGCAATCAGTGTCGTCTTCAGCTCCTCCCTGTCCGCATCCGTTTGCACCAGGCCATTCTTGTCCAGCACCTGCTTCTGTTGCATGTGCACGTTGAGGTAGGTCTTCGATGCGGCCAGGCTGCCCTTCAGGATTCGCAACAAGATGACCAACATGTACGGTGAGCAAAATACCTCACGTGAGCAGCTGTAAAGAGATGAGCAAGACAATTCTAAGTGGTTTGCGAGGTATTTTACTTAGAGGTAAGAGGATGGTATTGTGAGAGAGAGAGAGAGAGAGTGAGAGGGAGGCAGCGTAGAGGGTTGAGAGAGAGAGAGAGAGAGAGAGGGAGGCAGGGTAGACGGTAGAGAGACAGAAGACAATGGTCGAGACAGATGTAGAAGGGAAAGAGGAAGGACCAAGGCCACAGGTATTTGGAAGCCAAACTGTATATAGATGCTATTACGGAGTAGTATAGGGTGTTTAGTACTATATGATGATATATAGTAGAACGAGGAGTACGTGAGAGAGGAGGAAAGAAAATGAGTAAGGAAAAGTAATGGGTATCTTTAGAATATGTAAGGTATATATGGCTATTATGGGTTATATAGAGTATATAAACTTAATTAGACATGAGAAAGAGAGAGAGAGATAGAGAGAGACAGAGTGAGAGCGAGAGAGGAAGATATATATGCGCTAGTGCAGACCATTCCAACCGTGTTCATGCTAAACAAGCTAGACTTAATAATTACAGGGTATCGTCTAATCGGTTTGAAAATCAACTATATAAAACACGAGATGAGAAACAAACATTTGAAGCAGTAGCATATATCAGAAAGAGCCAGACATAGGTAGGCAAAATGAGAGAGAGGGAGAAGGAGAAAGAAATGAGGATAGTAGCAAGTGCTATATATTAAATAAAATTTTCAATTAATGGGTATCCAATGTCTATGCAGAAGACATTCTATGAGGGTTACAATTACGAGATCTCACTGAAGCACATATAAGAAAAGAACAGAAAGAGATTGAGAGGGAGAGGGAGAGAGAGAGGGAAATATAATGCAATAAATTAAGATCTCTGGCTTTTCCATCCATCCTCATATAACATACCACAACACATCCATTGGCTCCAGAAGGCTTTCATTGGCGAAGGTGCGTCGATTAAGTGCATCCGAATTGTTGGTGATGGCGCGCAGCGACATGATCCAAAAGGTGGTGGGAAGAACGGCATTTAGTCTCAGCCAGAGATCATTGTACAGATCCTTGACATAGCGCGGCACATCCTTATGAAAGACGTGCGGCAGATGCTGCACCAGTTGATGAGCATGCTTGGCCAGCGCCTCTGGCGGCTGCTGCAGCAGACGCTTGAACAGGCGAATCGCTAAGCGTGGCTTTGTCTGGACATTTTGAAGAGCGCGCGTTAATTGCTCCGGCCTCAGATCGTACACTTGCTGGTGATCCATGTCGATGGTTGTGGCCAAATAGTGCTCCTCCAGCCAATCGTCGACCATGCTCAAGTGCGGATAATTGGAGATGATGAGCCGCAGCAGCGGATGGAACAGGGAGAGATAGTCATTGTGATACTGATGCGCCTTCTGGAGCAAATATTTCAATGGCAGACCGCCAAGGAAATTGTTCGTGTACTCCTTCTGCTTGCGTCCGCCCAAGGCACTTTGGTTCATCAGTCGGGTGTCCTCGTACAGCATCAGATAGTAGATCATCAGCAGCTGTGAGGTCAGCGGACAGGCCACCTCTACCTGGCTAAGCTCCTCGTTGGTGATTGCCGGCTGCAGATCCTCGGCAAAGAAGGTGAGCGGAGATGTGCGAAAGACGTGGAGAATCTCCTGTTCGGTGAATGGACGATGCATGTGATCGACGCTCATCTTGCCCGTGGGATTCGGTATGATCAGCGTATTTACGAAGACCTCGACCAATGCGGGCATCACCGGATGCACTGGCCGAACGGAGCTGCATATCTGTTTGAAGATCCACGATTTGATTGGGACTTTATGCTTGAGGAAGGTACGCGACTTGAGTAGTTGATGAATACAATGGACTGGCAAATACCCTGGAATTGTGCCATTCAGATTGGGTGTCACGGGCACGCGAACGGCATGCAATGCCACCACCTGTTCCGTGAACAGATCCTGCGTGAACAGCTGCTTGATGCGATTCGTGCTGTTGGGTCTGATCGGTATCTTCATGGCCAGCGTGGAGCACACCATTTCACTGATGGCCGTTATCTGATTGCTGTGAAAGTGTATGGCCAACAGCAGCAGCATCTCGCCCAGGGAGCTGCTCGTGCCCGAACGCTTGCAGAAGAAGGCATTCTCGCGAATGAGCCACTGCAGCCACTCCACAGCCTTGTTCTCCAATGGAATCGTTGAGACCAGTGACGGGCAGGCAATCAGCATGCAGAGCGCCAATGTGACAAACCGAACACCAGACGCCGTCGGCTGTGGACAGCTGGTGACCAGCTGGGATAATGCATTAATCTCATCATCATTGAATTTTAATCCTCCGATTCCTCTCAGCGCACAGTAGAGCCTCAGCAGAACAGCGCCTTGCAGATTGAAGTCCTTTAGGTCAGACGCACTGCTCGTGATCTGCAGAATCTTTTGCAGCAGTTCGATCCGCACCAGATTCAGTGCATCGCCTTTGCGCTTTTGACTAGTGCGAATATACAATGCAAACCAGGAGCGTAGGTTCTGATCATTGCCCAGCAGCAGGCCTGTTAGGAAGGCAATCTGTAAATGATAACAGATGAGATTAGGCCGAGACTTGATTAGAGTTGGATGCTGTTACCAAATCCTCGGAATGCTTCAGCGCCAGCTTGAGCATAAACGACGGCACCTTCATCATCTCCACGCACATGGAGCGATTGGCCAGCGCTTGGGAGGGA
This sequence comes from Drosophila buzzatii, assembly GCA_035045845.1. Taxonomy (NCBI): domain Eukaryota; kingdom Metazoa; phylum Arthropoda; class Insecta; order Diptera; family Drosophilidae; genus Drosophila; species Drosophila buzzatii. Next base: position 3,949,206 of record JAWNOS010000596.1, on the reverse strand, counting down.
TTCATTTCGCTGAGCGACATCAATAGTGCCAGACGCTGCTTTCCCTCGGCGCCCTCCTCATCGCAATTGGCAATCACATGTGAGACCACGTCCCGATAGCAGTCTGGGAAATTGGCTACCAAGGCACAAACGATGCGATATCCATTGGGCACATGAACCAGAGCATCCGTCAGTTCCAAGATGTTAAGCAGGGAGGGTAGCTCGGCAAGCGCAATGCATAGTATGTCCACCACTTCCTCCAAATAGATGCCGTCATCGAGGATTTCCGAATGGCTTGACACGCCCACCGATGCGCCCGACGATGGCTTTTGCTCGGCTATGGCTGCAACCTGTTGTTGCAGATTGAAGATCTCGGATAGAACGACTCGGACTTTACGTGCCACATCCGCACGCTCGAAGCCAAGAGCAATGCCCGATTGGAGGCCGTATTCGGGTTGCGGCTGGGGCTGTCCTTGACCATCGAAAAAGTTGGTCACAGTGCTCGATTTTTGGCGTGTCAGCAGCTCTTTTTTGAGGTCATTCTCCAGCTCATGATAGTTGACCTGAAGATAGGAGACGATGCTATTCACCACCTCGATGCCAATGAGCACGGCGAGAATCTGTTTACGTGACTCCATCGACGACGCGGTATTGTCTAGCGGCGAGAGCAGGCTCATTCGCACGAGGGACGGCAAAACCGGTCGAATCTCTGTCTCTGGATAACTGGCGAGAGATGTTATGTCCAGATTTTGCATGGCGCCAAATACTCGGGCCGTCACATCGTACATCTTCACCGGCATCCTGACAGTTGCACCTGTTGCCAATTTAATGGCCACTACTTTTTTTTTTTTTGTGCCCGTCAATCTTTCGGTTGCGTCTATCCGGGTGGCCGAGGAATTAAACATTCATCTACTGAATCATCGATATTAACATCACTTATCGATGAGTTTTATTTTACTTAGTCCTTTCGCTACAAGTTGGGTAAGTCAGCTATCACATCACCACTTAGGCAGAGCTAGCTCATAGAGTATCCTATGTAGACTAATCTCAATGCAAAGTGTTTCGTTGTCCACCGGTCACCGGTGCGTTCTTGTACACAAAGAGCTGCCAACTTGGTTGTGTTATTTTTCGATGAATTAACTATCGAGTCATTATGTTGTGAGCGCATTAGATGTATCGTTGTATCGATGTTTCGATGTTTTTCTTTTACTGATACACACATTTTCCATTCCGTATTCAGCAGTCACTTTTTTTTTTACTCGCAAGTGAAGTTCGACCGCAAAGAATAAATGTGAATAAAAATAAATATATCGTGAAGTATCTATATGAATTGTATATTTTATGAATCAATTAGGGAAAATTGAACAGCAAATTTGCCGAGTAGGTAAGTGAAAGTTTATAACAGTGAAGTGCAATGCAAACAGGCGGCAAATAAAAAAATCAAATGTTGGAAAGACGAAAAAATAGACCAACGCCCCAGTGCTCAGTGCTAAGTGCCGTGTGCCTCTAGTGAAACGAAGAAGCAGTAATGATAGTATTAGTAGTATTTGTAGTTGTAGCAGAGAGGAGTCGGAAAAAGTATCTCAAAATCGAAAAGTGGGCCAGTTGGATGCAGCAGTGTTAAATAACTGATATATAATCCATGTAGATACACATGCCTAGATACATGATCGAACTTACTTGTATATCTATCTACATATAGGTATATGTATGCGTGTGAATACGTACATACATAATAAAAACATCATCGATTAAAATTGCCTGCCCCCGTCTATCGCAGTCGCAGTCACAGTACGTTCGCTGCTAGCGTTGATGACATCATTCGGTGTTATTTTTTTCAGTTCGCTTCGTCTGTGCGATGTCAGAGCGTAGCGCAGGGTCGTGCGTGTGATGTATCTGAGTGTGTTTGCGTGTGTATGTGTGTTTGTACTGCTTCGTTACTAGATGAATACGTGCGTGTAAACGAATATTTGAATTAACTCGAATCAAAACAAAAATGTATGGGAATAAGGAAAATTGAATTAATTTCTATTAAAGCAGCGAAATAAAAGAAACTTGAATTATATTTGCGTCACCGCTCAATAAAAAGTGCGATAAAAGCAATATATTTAATCAAGATATACTTATACATATACATGCGAACATTAAAAAAAAATAACACACACACAAATATATAGTATCTATATCTTACTCCCTTTCTCGTCTTGCCACTTTTTATACTCTCACTCATTCACACGCACACACTAACAACAAAATGCACTTTGAAATACAGTTACGTGCACACATACACACACACATATATACGTACGTAAACACACGGCCCATGTAAAAATAGGAAATCCTTCCAAGAGGTCACGAGTTGAATTTGAAGTTGTTTATCGATACATGGAAATGGGTGGAAAGCAGAACGAGAAAGTGTGCTGCACTTGTCCGTATATGCTTTGAGTTTGTGTACGTTCTTTCTATATATATATAAATTATATATATATATGTAGAAATGTCTGTATGTTTGTGTCAGAGTGTGTTTGCGTTAAGGTTTGGCCCACCTTCCTAATGAACGCCGCTGTCGGCCGCCTTAAACAAAAATGACAAATCAACGGCCATAACTCAAATTGTACAGTTGTAAGGTAATAAGCACGTACTGAGGTATTTGTATACGCATGTGTGTGTGCATGTTAACTTGTATTGCTGGAGAAGCCTCATAGTAAAAAAAAAACTGGTTTTCCATATTGTAAGAAAAAAGCAACATATAATTAAACATTGAAGTTTTCACTGCTGTAATGGTTGCCCTGGTTAATTGAAATCGAACAACGTCAATTGCACAACTCCAACGCCCCAATGAAAAACCGCGCCTCTTGGTTGCTAATCAAATCAATGTGATGAACTCACTTCCAGCAAGATCAACTGGAGATACATACACACACAAATATACAAGCACGCACAACAAAAGTAAATATGTGGTCATGTATATGCTTGTGTGTGTGTGTGTGAGTGTATGCAATCATAATTGCAAAGCTGGTCGAGCTGAGTTCAAAACCTACCCCATTTACTGGGCTTGCTGAATACGACGACGACGACGACGGCGACGAGTCGGCCTCCCACTCCTTCCCGCAGTCGGTCGAGTCAGTTTTTTTTTTTATCTTCTTCTTCTTCGTTTTCATTAGCTCTCCGAGTTACACAGTTATGCTCTTACGCGCTCTCTTTTCATGCGTGTGCCGCCTGCTTGTTTGTTTGTGTTGCGTTGAGGTCGTTGTTGTTGTTGTCGGTTCGCTCTGTTTTCGTTATGCTCTCTCTCGATTACGTTCATCTCTCAGTCGCCTGTCAGCGGCGAGTTTTAAGCTTCGTTTTCGTTATAATCAGCAAAATATTACGTAATAGATAATAGAGGCGCGTGAATCTGAATGCGAATGTGTGCTATGCGCTCATAAATATATGTATGTAAATAAAGATGTGTGCTAAATTCCCTATTGTTTTCGTTTTGTCGCTTTTTGTTAGTCTTTATTGTAGTTGCAAAATTAGCTCATGCCCATTCGGAGCGTAAATTAAATCAGCAAGGCAACAACATAAAAAGAACAAAAATTTGTAGTGCAATTTTTAATAGTGATGTGTTAAATAGAAGAAAAAAAAAAAACATAATTGCCCCAACTAATGTGGGCCCGTACATATATATGTGCGTGTGTGTGTGTGTGTGTAGTGAGCGTGAAGGGAATGACCTGCACAGCTTGGAATAAAGGTCAGAATACACTTGCCTGCATAGCCGTATTCGGTATGTTTGAATGTGTGCAGCGGTTCCCATAGGTATACAGATAAAAAAAAAAATACCTCACACACATATGCGCTTCTGTGTATTTGTGTTTCTTTTTATATTTTTGGTCAAGCTGATAGTTTTCTGAATTGAATTTCCTGCAATTTCACCAGCAAGCGATTTAAATCAGTGCGTCCCTCCCACTTTGTGTTGCCGCCCACAACCTGTCACACTTTTTCTCTATTTTGAAACGGGAATCAGAATTGGAATGAGAATCGCACTGCGGATGGGACGTGATGTAATCGCGTTAACTATAAAGCCAAAATAATGAATAGATATACATACATACACACACACACACACACACACACACACACACACATTCATATATCTATATACAGTGAGCGACAATTGTGATCGGACTTATTAGCCAGTTGACCCAGGCGACCCGCGTGCCACTCAATGTGACGCCATTGTGCCTTATGAATCATCAAGAGCGAAGAGGGGGGTGGATGTGTGTGTGCTTATGCGAGAGGAAAGCGAAGTGAAAAACACCCACCCAGGCGTGAATAAATTGAATATTTATATACTTTTATGCAGAAAACTACCAAAAGTACAAACCTAAAAAAAAAATAGCTTGTGAAGAGAAAAACGACAACAAACTTTATCAACAACGAAAAATACAGTGAAAGCTTATCCGAGTGAAAATAGGAAATGGGAAAATAGAGCAGTTAAGAGCGTTTGAAAAAAGGAACTAAGAATAAATAAATAAATTATAAACTTTGTTTATATTCATTGATAGAAAAGGTTTTATTCATGAATTCGTTTATTTCGCTGTAAATAGAAATTAGGTAGAAAAAATGTAATTTAACTAATTAAAACTTGCATTACCTAAGGGTAGCCAATTCAGCTGTTCATTAATAGATTTCCACGTTGTTTTTTTTTTTCTTTATAAAATTGCTAATCTAATCGAGTGAATAACTCACACGGCGGCAGGCATAAAACATTGCTTGCCTAACCGACTACGTAATACCCATTAGTATTACAATAGTTGCTGAAAATAGTACTGAATAATTTAAGATTGTTATTTTACATGAGAATATTTTAGTCTAGCTTTTCTGCACGATTATTTATCGTAAAAAATATTTCAAGTTAAACTATGCTTAAAGAGTATTAAAATACTGGAATTCCATTGGGTAGAGAGGTTTCAATTTTCGTTCATAGATTATATTTATCACATATTTATATTTACGTCAAGCCCAAGATAAGAAAACATGGAAACAAGAAAGACAAAAAGTATTGAAAACGAAATGGACGAAATTATATGTTTAAATAATAATATATAGTACATGCATATATACATATATATATATAATATATTTTCTCTTTTTCACTCTTTGCAGTTATTGTTTGAGGTTTATTTTCGGTTCGGAATTGGGGGGATACAAAATTGAATTCTTTGCGGTGGTGAGAATTGTGGACAATCTAAACAAGGAGAGCTGACAAAATGACGACGGACATTTCAATTGTTCGATGGGACCCCAGCCAGGGTCCAGGCAACGAATATATCGATGAATACGAATACGATGGCGGCAATTCCAGTTCGCGTCTATTTGAGAGGTCGCGCATCAAGGCACTTGCCGAGGAGCGTGAGAGCGTACAGAAGAAGACGTTCACCAAATGGGTGAATTCGCATCTCTGCCGGGTCAATTGTCGCATTGCCGATCTCTATGTGGATATGCGTGATGGCAAGCATTTGATCAAGCTGCTGGAGGTTCTATCCGGCGAACGACTGCCCAAGCCCACCAAGGGCAAGATGCGTATACACTGCCTCGAGAATGTGGATAAGGCGCTTCAGTTCTTGCGTGAACAGCGCGTCCATCTGGAGAATATTGGCTCCCACGACATTGTCGATGGCAACGCCTCACTCAATCTCGGTCTCATTTGGACGATTATCTTGCGCTTCCAGGTATGTTATTTCCAGTTCCAATTCCAGTTCGACTTTCAGATCCAATTGGAGTTATGCAGTGTAGCTAAGTGAGAGTTTAATTCAGTTAAGAGTTAACATTTTGAAGGAGATATTATATCCAAATATTAGTGTTATGAATAGCATGTTAGTTAACATCATGGTAGCTACATAACGATAGTTAACATATGTTAGCTAATGAGATTTAAAAGTACATGTTGATCAAGATATAGATCAGGTATATATATATATATTCATAAGTGAGTTTGATCTCGATCCATGTCTCTAGCTTTAGATGCATTATGAACTATATGAACAATTTGTATATTATGCTCGTAAATAGATTCAAGATATAACCATCGAGGAGGTGGACAACAAGGAGACAAAGTCAGCCAAGGATGCGCTCCTGCTGTGGTGCCAGATGAAGACCGCTGGCTATCACAATGTGAACGTGAGAAACTTTACGACCTCATGGCGGGATGGATTGGCCTTCAATGCGATCATACACAAACACCGTCCAGATCTAGTGCAATTTGAGAAGCTATCGAAGACCAATGCCATACACAATCTAAACAATGCATTCGATGTGGCTGAGGATAAGCTTGGATTGGCCAAGCTTCTAGATGCCGAGGATGTGTGCGTTGATCATCCGGATGAGAAGTCGATCATCACGTATGTGGTCACGTACTATCACTACTTCAGCAAGCTGAAGCAGGAGACGGTGCAGGGCAAGCGTATTGGCAAAGTGGTTGGCATTGCCATGGAGAACGATAAGATGATCCATGATTATGAACACTTCACCAGCGATCTGCTGAAATGGATCGAAACGACAATACAATCGCTGGGTGAACGCGAGTTCGAGAACTCCCTGGCCGGTGTCCAAGGTCAACTGGCGCAGTTCTCCAATTATCGCACCATCGAGAAGCCGCCCAAATTTGTGGAGAAGGGCAACCTGGAGGTGTTGCTGTTTACGCTGCAATCCAAGATGCGGGCCAACAACCAGAAACCTTATACTCCCAAGGAGGGCAAAATGATTTCGGACATTAACAAGGCCTGGGAGCGATTGGAGAAGGCCGAGCACGAACGTGAGTTGGCGCTGCGCGAGGAGCTGATCCGCCAGGAGAAACTTGAGCAGCTGGCGGCGCGCTTCGATCGCAAGGCTTCCATGCGTGAGACCTGGCTGTCGGAGAATCAGCGACTTGTTAGCCAGGATAACTTTGGCTTCGATCTGGCCGCTGTCGAGGCGGCTGCCAAGAAGCACGAAGCCATCGAAACAGACATCTTTGCATACGAGGAACGCGTTCAGGCAGTTGTCGCTGTCTGTGATGAGCTGGAGTCGGAGCGCTATCACGATGTGAAACGAATTCTCTTGCGTAAGGACAATGTCATGCGCTTGTGGACGTATCTGCTGGAGCTGTTGCGTGCTCGTCGTATGCGTCTGGAGATTTCGCTGCAACTACAGCAGAACTTCCAAGAGATGCTCTACATCCTGGACAATATGGAGGAGATCAAACAGTTGCTAATGACCGATGACTATGGCAAGCACTTGATGGGTGTCGAGGATCTGCTTCAGAAGCATTCGCTAGTTGAGGCTGATATCAACATATTGGGTGAGCGTGTCAAGGTCGTTGTGCAGAACTCACAGAAGTTCCTCAGCGAGGATCCCGAATCGTACAAGCCATGCGATCCCGAAATCATTGTCAGCCGTGTGCAACAGTTGGAGGATGCGTATGCAGAGCTGGTGCGTCGCGCTGTTGAGCGTCGTAGCCATTTGGAGGAGAGCCGCAAGCTTTGGCAGTTCTATTGGGATACCGCCGATGAGGAGAACTGGATCAAGGAGAAGGAACAGATTGTCTCAACCGATGAAATTGGTCATGATTTGACCACTGTTAATCTGTTGTTGAGTAAGCACAAGGCACTCGAGTCTGAGATCACATCGCATGATCCTCAGCTCCAGAATGTGGCTAAGGTGGGCGCCGAGCTGATCACCGAAGGCCATTTGGGCGCCGATCGCATTAAGGATCGTCTCAAGGAGATTTTGTCCAAGTGGGATCATCTGCTCGACCTGACCAAGTACCGTCGCCAGCGCCTGGAGAACGCCGTCGAATACTTCCAGCTGTTTGCCGATGCCGACGATGTGGACAACTGGATGTTGGACACGCTGCGCATTGTCTCCAGCGAGGATGTGGGTCGCGATGAGGCTAACGTTCAGTCGCTGTTGAAGAAGCACAAGGATGTCGCCGATGAGCTAAAGAACTATGCCGAGGTTATCGATGCCCTGCACAAACAGGCCGAGACTCTGAAGCTCAACGAGCCCGAGAAGGCGAATGTCGACAAACGTTTGGAGGCAATCGATACACGCTACAAGGAACTAACCGAGCTGGCCAAGCTGCGCAAGCAGCGTCTCCTCGATGCACTCAGCTTGTACAAGCTGATGTCCGAGGCTGATGGTGTGGAGCAATGGATCAAGGAGAAGACCAAGATGTTGGACACCATGGTTCCTGGCAAGGATATCGAAGATGTGGAGATCATGAAGCATCGCTTCGAGGGCTTCGACAAGGAGATGAATGCCAATGCGTCACGTGTGGCCGTTGTTAATCAGTTGGCCCGCCAGCTGCTCCACGTCGAGCATCCCAATTCGGATGAGATTCTCGATCGCCAGAACCATCTTAACCAGGAGTGGTCGACACTGCGCGAAAAGGCCGAAGCTAAGATGGACGACTTGAAGTCAGCCCATGGTGTGCAGACCTTCTACATTGAGTGCCGCGAGACCATCTCGTGGATTGAGGACAAGAAGCGCATCCTCACCGAAACGGACAGCCTGGAGATGGACTTGACTGGAGTGATGACGCTGCAGCGCCGTCTGAGCGGCATGGATCGTGATTTGGCTGCCATTCAGGCGAAACTCTCGAGCTTGGGACGCGAAGCCGATAGCATTGAAGTGGAACATCCAGAGGAGGCTCAACTGATCCGTGACCGTATCGCACAAATCGAACTGATCTGGGAGCAGTTGACACAGATGCTGAAGGAGCGTGACTCTAAACTGGAGGAGGCTGGTGATTTGCATCGTTTCCTGCGCGATCTGGATCACTTCCAGACTTGGTTGACCAAGACCCAAACAGATGTTGCTTCCGAAGATACACCCACGTCGCTGCCAGAGGCCGAGAAGCTGTTGAACCAGCATCAATCCATACGCGAAGAAATCGACAACTATACCGAGGACTACAAATCCATGATGGAGTACGGCGAGCGTTTGACCACAGAGGGCAACACGTCCGAAGATCCGCAGTATATGTTCTTGCGGGAGCGCTTGAACGCATTGAAGGATGGCTGGGAGGAGCTGCATCAGATGTGGGAGAATCGTCAAGTGTTGCTGTCGCAGAGCCTCGATCAGCAGCTGTTCAATCGGGATGCTCGCCAGACCGAGGTGCTGCTCAGCCAGCAGGAGCATTTCCTGAGCAAGGACGACACGCCGGTTAATCTGGAACAGGCCGAGAATCAATTGAAGCGTCATGAAGCCTTCCTCACTACCATGGAAGCCAATGATGATAAGATCAATACTCTGCTCCAGGTGGCCGACACCCTTGTGGAGAAGGAGCACTTCGATGCGGATAAGATTGGAAAGCGGGCGGAGAATATAACTGGACGACGTGACGATAATCGCCAGCGGGCGCTTGATCAGCACGAGAAGCTAAAGAACCAGGTTAAGTTGCACGAATTCTTGCAGGATCTGGAGGAGTTGGCAGAGTGGGTGCAAGAGAAGTATGTCACATCGCAGGATGAGACCTATCGCAGCGCCAAGACCATTCACTCCAAGTGGACAAGGCATCAGGCATTCGAGGCAGAGATTGCTGCTAACAAGGAGCGCCTATACGAGGCCGAAAAGTCTGCCCAAGAGCTGTCCAAAGAGAAGCCCGAATTCAAGGATGTCATCGAGCCGAAACTTAAGGAGCTGGCTAAGCAATTCGATGACCTCGAGGTGCACACCAAGGAGAAGGGCGCCCTGCTCTTCGATGCCAATCGCGAGGTGCTCGTTCAGCAGACATGCGACGACATCGACTCCTACATTACAGATCTGGAGAAGCAGATCGTGAGCGGTGACACTGCCAACGATCTGACCTCTGTCAATATACTCATGCAGAAGCAACAGGTCATCCAGACCCAGATGGCGGTCAAGGCACGCCAGGTCGAAGAGATTGACAAGCAGACCGAATATCTGCAAAAGACAGTGCCCGAGGAGAAGATCGAACCGATTGTCGTCAAGAAGACGGCAGTGCTTGAACGTTTCGAGAAGATCAAGGCGCCGTTGCTGGAGCGCCAGAAGCAGCTGGAGAAGAAGAAGGAGGCCTTCCAGTTCTGTCGCGATGTCGAGGATGAGAAACTCTGGATCAATGAGAAGCTGCCCGTGGCCAACTCCACAGATTATGGCAACTCCCTCTTCAATGTGCATGTTTTGAAGAAGAAGAACCAATCGCTGGCCACCGAAATCGATAACCACGAGCCACGCATCAATGCCATCTGCAACAATGGACGCAAGCTGATCGATGAGGGGCACGAGGATGCAAAGAAATTCGAAGCTTTGATCAGCGACCTAACAGCCAAATGGCAGGAGCTGAAGGATGCGATCGAGAATCGCAAGCGTCATCTACTCGAATCGGAGAAGGTGCAGCAGTATTTCTTCGATGCCCAGGAGGCTGAGTCATGGATGAGTGAACAGGAGCTCTACATGATGGTCGAGGATCGCGGCAAGGACGAGATCAGTGCCCAAAATCTGATGAAGAAACACGAAAATCTTGAGCAATCCGTGGAAGACTATGCCAACACCATTCGTCAGCTAGGCGAGGTAGCAAGGCAATTTAGTGGCGATGATATTTCCAGCGGCGATGCCGTTGCCGTTAAGCAATCCCAGCTGGACAAGCTCTACGCAGGTCTCAAGGATTTGGCCGGTGAGCGACGCGCTCGTCTAAATGAGGCTCTGCAGTTGTTCATGCTGAGCCGCGAGGTTGACGATCTAGAGCAATGGATTACCGATCGTGAGGTGGTTGCTGGCTCACAGGAACTTGGCCAGGACTATGATCATGTTACGTTACTCTCTGAACGTTTCAACGAGTTTGCCCGCGACACCGAGGCTGTGGGAGGAGAGCGCGTGGCCAAGGTCAATGGCATTGCCGATAATCTGATACAGGCAGGACATTCAGATTCGGCAACGATTGCCGAATGGAAGGATAATCTGAATGAGTCGTGGCAAGATCTGTTGGAGCTGATTGAGACACGCACCCAAATGCTGGCCGCCTCACGGGAGTTGCACAAATTCTTCCATGACTGCAAAGATGTCCTGGGACGCATACTGGAGAAGCAGCATGGTGTCTCCGATGAGCTGGGCCGTGATGCTGGCTCCGTATCAACGTTGCAGCGTAAACATTACAACTTCCTGCAAGACTTGACCACTCTGTATTCGCAAGTGCAACAGATTCAAGAGGAATCTGCCAAGCTGCAGGATGCCTATGCCGGCGACAAGGCCAAGGAGATAACCAATCGCGAACAGGAAGTGCTTCATGCCTGGGACAATCTGCAGGCCATGTGCGATGCACGCAAACAGAAGTTGGCCGACACTGGTGATCTGTTCAGGTTCTTCAATATGGTGCGCATACTCACCATCTGGATGGAGGATCTGGTGCGCCAGATGAACACATCGGAGAAGCCGCGCGACGTATCCGGCGTCGAGCTGCTAATGAACAACCATCAGAGTCTAAAGGCCGAGATCGATACGCGCGAGGATAATTTCAGTGCGTGCATATCACTCGGCAAGGAGCTGTTGACGCGTAATCATTATGCCTCCGCTGACATCAAGGATCGCCTGAAGCAGCTGAACAACAGTCGCAATGCCCTGCTCCTACGCTGGGAGGAACGTTGGGAGAATCTGCAATTGAGTATGTATACGAATATAATTGAACCTCTTATCGAATATGCTTAATTGAATTGAATTATCGAACCTTTGCAGTTCTAGAGGTCTACCAGTTTGCCCGAGATGCTGCCGTTGCCGAAGCTTGGCTCATTGCCCAGGAGCCATATCTACTCTCCTCCGAGCTGGGACACACCATCGATGAGGTTGAGAATCTGATCAAGAAGCACGAGGCATTTGAAAAGTCCGCCGCCGCCCAGGAGGAGCGCTTCAGCGCACTTGAGCGTTTGACAACAGTAAGTTGCTTGGCTGTCGTTTGAAGCGAGTTTCATTTAATTCCCATTCGACTGTCGTTTGGCTCACTCTATGTATTTTTCTAATTATAATATTTTCTTGTGTAGTTTGAGCTTAAGGAAATAAAACGGCGCCAAGAGAAAGCGGAAGAGGCTGAACGCCAGCGCATTAAGGAGGAGCAGGAGGCTAGGGCCGCATCCGAGGCGGCGGAGTTGGCTAAACGTGAGGCCGAGCTTCGTGATGATGTCGATGTGGCCAGTGGAGCTCATGATGAAGCAGGTAGGATTAGATGGGAATGGAAGCATACATAAACTCGAACCTCTTGCCTCACCTGTCTATCTGCCTAAATTCATTATTAATATTAACCAATCTATAATCTAATCTTGAATGTATGTAAATAACCCCAATTAAAATCTGAACGTTACATCTCATTCACTCATGCTTACTATATACCTCCATACATACATATATATATGTATATGTATATATATATATAACGACGGATTAACAACCCTCATCAACTAACCCAAACTAAACACAGCTGCTGCAGACACAGCCGTCGACACCGAACGCGTTATCGAGACCCAAACAGGTATAGCTTGCTGCTTGTCCAAATCAAGGTCAAGTGACGATCTAACTAACTACTATAATCTATTAGACATTATGTAATCATGTGCATCTTTCTCATATCGAACTTTACTTATATATACCTGTTAAGTTTTGTTAAATGCATCAGCTAATCGAAGTTTCTTATGTAGAGCGTGGCGCCACACCAGCTGCTGGAGATGGTCAGGAGGGATATGTGACCCGCAAGCATGAATGGGAGTCGGCTACCAAGAAGGCATCCAATAGATCCTGGGATAAGGTAAACAACAATCAACCGAGAAATTGCCAATTGAGGAGATTAAAGCAAATATTGAGAATATCTATTTGCTGGAATTTCTTTAATATAGAACAATATAAATCGAATGTTTATCTTCCAGGTTTACATGGCTGCACGAAGCGGACGCGTTTCGTTCTACAAAGATCAGAAGGGTTGCAAGAGCAATCCTGAATTGACCTTCCGCGGTGAGCCCAGTTACGATCTGCAGGGCGCTGCTATCGAAATAGCCAGTGATTATACCAAGAAGAAGCACGTGCTGCGAGTAAAGTGAGTTTTAAACACGAAATCCAAAATTGAAGAAACTCTATTAACCCTTTTTCTCTTCTAACACTTAGGCTCGCTAGCGGCGCTGAGTTCTTGCTGCAGGCCCACGATGATACCGAGATGTCACAGTGGGTGTCCGCTTTGAAGGCCCAGAGCGAATCGGCAGCTGTGGCGGCTAGCAGATCCCAAACTTTGCCAGCTACTTCACAAAAGGACGAACCAAAGCGCAGATCGTTTTTTACTTTAAAGAAAAAGTAAATGCAATTATATAAGAGCAGCTAATTAAAACAATACAAAAAAAAAAAACAACAAAAATATATATATTTTTTTCATATATTTAATGCAAAACTTATTTCATAAAAAAACAAAAAACAAGAAATCTTGCAAGAGAGAAAGAGCAAAACGTAAACGTAAAACCTTATTATGCTTATCAAATTTGCACGATAAATACTGCTATTATTGATTAAACGTATGTATCTTATTTATTTAAACAAATACAAAGTAATATAAATATAAAAACAAAAAAAAATCCAAAAAACAAAAACAACAAATTGAGAACAACTCGTGTATGCATTTCAATGTATTCGATAAATAAACGAATTATTCCTCTACAGTACACACACAAATTGTTGCCATTGAATATATTTATATATATATATAATATATACATTAAACTCATTCTGTCAATGGGGCGGGATCATAAAGATGGGCTTTACTGTACCAGGCGGCAGTAATTGAGGGTTGATTTATGCTTGAAATTGGGTTGAGCTGCGATGAGGTCATAATGACAAAAGCAACGAAAAAATAAAGAGATAGCTATATTTCGTTAAGCCGACTGGCTGAGCGTAGTCGTCAAAAGGTCAACCAGATGCAGCCACTAACAAGTTGTACATATGCATTTATTTTTAGAAAATTTGACCTGGTTTTTGAAAAGCTGTTCATTGCGCGCAATTTCAGTTACAAAAAAAAAGAAGACAATCAACCAGTGCTGCCAGATGGTGTCGCTCGATAAGTTGGGCGAAAAATTGCAACAACAATAATCGATAATTGCTTTTGTTTTTTTTTCGCAAGCAGGTTGGCAGCCTTGCGTACGAGCAGAACAACGGCGACTATTAATTGATTAAATATCTTTGACTTAGCTTAAGAAATACATAACAAACTAACGCGAAAGGTTGTTGGGCTAGATCAACAATGTGAAGCATAATAGTGAGACAAGTGCATTCAATCAACGCAAGAGATTTATTTTTGTTATTTTTTACCAGCACACGCACATACACACATACATGTACAAGTGCAACGAAAATGAAAACTACGATTCATTCTAAGCCACTATTTTTGCGAGTCTCTTGTCTGCCTGCGTTTGTGTGTGTGTGTGAGTGGGCTGTTGTATGTGGGTGTGTTGGTTGGTCTGACGACATTGACTGAGCCTGCAACTGGGCCGACTGCCGCCCGACGCCCGACCAACCGCCCGCTGGCAGCAGCTAGTAACCGTTACTCTGCTTCTTCTTCTAGTGTGTCTTGCCACAACAGAAACAACTAGAGAAAAATAGTCAGAGAATATAAAAATAATTAAGAAAAAGCAACAAAATAAACAAACTAAAGTAATCAAAGGTATTAAAATAAAAAAGAACGCAACTCTTGGAAAAGAAAACAAATGTGCCATGTTATTATTGGAATCAGCTGCGCTTACTGGATTCCAGTGCTGTGAAGAGTTGCACTAAGGACATACATTCCCTCCAACTCTAGCAGACGCGCGCACTCCCTGCCTGGCTCCTGCCCTCTTCCACAAACATGTTCAATCGGTTGGGGAACGCTGGATTAGCTTCTACTGCTGGTGCACCTGCTACAGCCGGTGCTTCAGAGGCCCCGGCTAATGTGTCCAGCAGTTCCAGCGGCTCCAGCAGTCATGCCACTTTTGCCACGCCCATCAGTGATCTCTATTTGCGCCCACTGCCTTATCTGGACTCGAAATGGCTGCGCGCCGATCTCATCGCCTGCCTGCGCAACGCTGCCGAAGGCGCCGTGCTCTGGAACCATCTCATCCAGGACTGTGAACTAGTGTCCTCACCAACGGCGCCGATCCTCAATGCACGCGGCCACCTCTCCTACCTGGGCGACGACGGCAAACACTACTGTGGCGCCCAGCCGCTGCAGTGCGCCTGTTGCCAGCCCGAATACTGCGGCCCACTCTCGGCCTGCAACTGCGACGGCTGCCGTCCCCTCGACTCGGACATGGCCATCAAGAAGCTAACTTCGGCGGCGGCCCAGCAAGCAACGGCCGGACAGCTGCACGCAACGGAGCTAACGCTGAGCAGCTGGATGTGGAGCCAGCCGCCCAATCAGCTGGCCAAGCACGACTGCCAGCGCACCATGATCGCTGAGCTCCACGAGCTGGCGCTGCGTGCCGCCGGCAACTGCCTCTCGGCACAGCAGCTGCGCCAGCAACTCTTCATCTACGAACGATATTTCGTGGCGCTAAGACGAAGTCAACGCCAGCAGCAAAAGCAGCAGCAAACGACCCATTCCTCTCCAGCCACGCAACAGCAGTCGGAGGAGTGCACGGTGCCCGCTGCGCCTGAGCAGGAGCAGCCGCGACGTACGGTGCAGCAGCTGGAGTCGGAGCATGCGGCGCTCGGCCTGGCACGCGTCGGCACACGAGCTGCTCTGAATTTCAGCTTTGCCTTTCTGCGTCGCGCCTGGCGCTCCGGCGAAGACATGGAAATGTGCAGCGAGCTTCTAAGTGAGGCTCTGGAATCGCTACAGGAGTTGCCCGAGGCAACGCTCTTCGACTCGGCCGCTCAGGTCTCACCGCTTTGGCTGGAGGTAATGGAGCGCTCAATCAAGTTTCTGCGTCTAGTCGCCCTCGGCGATCCCATGGGCGGCCGCTGTCTGGCCCCGCTGGCGGACAGACACACGGCCCTGTGTCTGCTGCTCGAGCTGGGCGTGCAGAAGGGCACACTGGCCGCCACGCTGGAGTGCGTAGTGCTGTTGCTGCTGCTCTGGGAGAAGGATAACGACAGTGGCCATGGGCATGGCCATGTGCACGGCCACGCGCACGGTGTGAATGGCGACAATCGAGACATGCCGCGTAAGTCAGGCGCTCCACTGCTGCGCATCCTGCAGCGCTATCAGCGCCTGGGCGCCGAGCCCATCCAGCACAGTCACAATGGCTGCCCCACTCCCAACGTGGAGCTGCCAACGCCGCTGGCCAGCGCCACTGAAACCTTTCTCCGCTTTCTTATGCTGCCCAAGAGCTCGGCGGCCATTGTGGATCTGCGACGTGCCGCGGTGGTCATCATCTCCCATCTGGATCGCCTGGTGCAGCCGCATATGCCACAACTAACGAATCTCATGCCCAGTTCCATACTGCGCACAACAGCCGCAGCCACTCCCTCAACAACGTCCACGAACATATGGGAGCAACAACGCGTCTATGCTCTGGGCTGGCCTGCGCTGTCCAAGGAGCAGCAGGGCTTCAATGTGGAGCCGGCCTTGAGCTGGACCAATGCATGCGCACAGCAGCCAATGCCGACGCCACCGCCGCTGCTCCCCTGCAAATTCCAGTTGCAGCAGGTGGCTTGCAGCGAGGATGTGGTGTTGCTGCTCAGCAAGGAGGGCAAGCTCTACAACTGGCACATTGCCAAGCCGGAGGTGGAGCCGCAGCCGCTGGACTTTGCGGAAATAGCTAATGAAACATTCATCTCCATAGCCGCTCATTGCGAAGGACGACACTTTCTGGCCGTGGACAGCAATCGTAAGTGGCATGTCAATCAAATGGATTAGCTAAACCCAAACTAATCGCCCTTTTCTCTATCACTCTTTCTCTTTAAGATAATGCGTATTCGTGGGGCTCTGGTGACAGCAGGCGCCTGGGTCATGGCGATAACCATGCCCGTGAGCTGCCCACCAAGATCGAGAGCTTGGTGAGCCTGGTTAAGGCCGTCTACTGTGGCTGCTCCTACAGCGCGGCCATCACTCTAGGCGGAAATCTCTATACGTGGGGGCGTGGCACCTATGGGCGCCTCGGACATGGCACCTCTGATGATCAGTGCCTGCCCGCCATGGTAATGGCTCTCAAAGATCATCAGGTGGTGGACGTGGCCTTGGGCAGCGGCGATGCCCATACGCTGTGCCTGACCAGCGAAGGCCTGGTCTTTGCCTGGGGCGACGGTGACTACGGCAAGTTGGGCAATGGCAGCTGCAACAGCAGCCTGCTGCCGCAGCTCATCGAGTGTCTGCCGCGGGTGCAACGCGTCTTTGCTGGCGCCCAGTTCTCGTTGGCGCTGACCAGCGAGGGCCAGCTCTATAGCTGGGGAAAGGCTTCGTGCCTGGGCCACCAGCTGGTCGAGCGCAACGTGCAGGGCTGCAGTGTGCCCAGATTGATAACTGGCCTACAGGTGATTCTCTTTTTTCTCTCTCTTTTTTTTCACAAATTTGCTAATCTTCATTGCCATCGTTTTGCAGCACAAACGCATTGTGGACGTAGCCGTGGGCGTGGCCCATTGTCTGGCTCTGAGCAGCAGCGGCGAAATTTTTGGCTGGGGTCGCAACGACAATCAGCAGATCTGTCCCGCCTCCGTTTGCAGTGAACCATTGCTCAGGCAGCCCATACTGGTCACACTGCCCACGTTGCCGGCCAGCGGCATTGCTTGCACCGCCACACAGAGCCTGATCTGGACGCAGAGCACGCGCCAGGGTGTGCCGTTGCGTGCACCATTTGTCATCGATCTGGGTGAACCCACATTCCGACTGCTCGACCAGCTGCTGGGCATGTGCAGCGCCAGCACTGCCCAGGATAATCGCCAAACCCCCAACCAGGAGTCCGAATGCATCGCTGTCGCCAGCCTCAATCTGGTGCGGCTTCAGCTGCTTGCGCTCATCGCCAACGGCGTCGAGCCGCGCAGCGTGGGCTTAGCCAGCGGTGGACGACTGCTCAACAGCCTGAAGACCCGCATCCTTAGTCTGGCCGGCGGCAGCCAGGTCCTACGCACCATTCAAATAGCCGCGCAGCAGGCACTTCAGGTACTGTTCAAGATAACTTCATGAATCTCCTTATGTTATAAACTGTTTCTTTGGCCCATTGTAGGATGGCTGGAGTGTTCTATTGCCAACGGCAGCGGAGCGTGCACAGACGCTAACGGCACTGCTGCCTTCGGAGCCGGGGCAGGCTTGCTCGCCGGGACATCGTTTCATGACAGATCTGCTGGTCAGCTCGCTGATGGCCGAGGGCGGCCTGGAGACAGCGCTGCAGCATGCCATACGACTGGAGAGCAGCTCCTGCTCCACAGATTGCAACGATGGCGCCCATCTGCCGCTGCTGCAGCTGATCACCCGGCTGCTGGGCAACAATGCGTCGCTCACCCAGAGTCGTCTGTCGCTGACGTTGCTGGTCAAGCAGCAGCAACAGCAACAGCCCGCGGAGGAGGACCACCATCACCATCACCATACCCACCATCATCACCACCACCATCATCATCAGCAGCAACAGTTTTTGCTGCAGCAGCAGCAACAGCCCGGCACCAGTCCCAGTCTCTGTTTGCTGCATCGCTTTCAGCGTCTGCTCCTGGCGCACATTCACCAGGCGGGCCCCCAGGATGATACCACTGGAGCCGAGGCGTTGCTCTCTCAATATCTGCATAGCATGATTCCCGCCTGCGTTAGCACGCTTCAGCAGGCCCAGGAGCTGGCACTGCAGTGCCGTGAGTCGGGTGAGCTGGTGTCTCTGGGCGCTCAGCTGTTGAGCGCCGCCTTGAATCGCGTGCTCCAATCGGACATCTCGGATGCGCTGCTGCACGAGCTGCTCGTGGGCCTGGTGCTGCTGAAACGTGATCGACCCTATTGCCTGGCCAGCCTACGCTGGGCGCGCCTCTTTCTGCCGCTGCTGCGCGTGCTCGATCGCCTGAACCGTGCTTTGGGCGAGGGTGAATTGCGCGACGGCGACGACATGGGCTGGCCGGGCATCATTTGTCGCGGCGGTCCCAAAGGTGGTGCACCGCCGCCAGCAGCCGATCCAGAGACTCACTACGTGCGACGCTGCGACATGGAAAATCTGCTGCTCGATGGCAATCGATGCATCATTGTGGCCGGCTACGTTTGCGATCTCAATGGCTACAAGTTAGTGAAGCTCTCCCTCCCTCTCTTTCTCTCAATATATATTCAGAATTGATTTGATTCTCTTTCATTCTAGCTGCGAGTCGGATAATATGCGCGCCTTGCTGGATCTGGGTCTGGGCAAGGATCTGAGCGCGGAGCTGAGCACGCCGGCATATCGCAGCGCAATGGAACAACTGTTGCAGCATCACAAGCTGGGCAAATATCTAGCCAATCAGAGTGCCACCGAGGAGAAGGTAAGTGACTCCCACCTAAATCTGATCTATCTGGGATAATCCATTGTTCTTTTTTTGCAGACCGTCACGCCGGTTGCCACACGCTTGACGCACTTCAGCTCGGAATGTGCGCTGGCCCAGCTTCTGGGTCTGGTCGCCAATCTCATGTGCAGCGGTCCGAACCTACAGCCAGCGGAGCTGCAGTGTCGTCAGCTAGACAAATCGTCGCTGCTCAGCGGTGGCCTGATCATGCTGCAGCCGAGCAATCCCTTCGACGAGGAAAAGGGCGAGGCGCGCAGCAGTCATAGCACGGCGGGCAACACGCCCACAGAGGCACCGCTGCCGCCGCCGCCCAAAGCGCAGCTGCAGAATCGCGTGGACAGTTTCATAGCGGGGCTGGCGGAGGCGCGGCTCAGTGAGCCGCTGGTGGCTAATTGGTTGGCGCTGACCGAACGCTACTGCAAGGCGCACAATCTGATGTGGCACCAGGAGTTCGCCACGGAGCATCCGGTGCAGGAGCTGGAGCGTCTGCTGAGCGCCGTTCTGTTGCGGCATCAGGGCCTGGGCGGATTGGTGCTCAGTGCTTTGGAGTCGATGTCTCTGGGTGACCATCAGCCGCAGCAGCATCAACCGCTGCCCAAACAGCTGGGCGAGATTATACGATTGGTGCACCAGACTAAGTGGTCAGTGGTGCGCACACGACAGCAGCTCAATCGCAGCTACAAGGAGGTCTGTGCGCCCATACTGGAGCGCCTTCGCTTCCTGCTCTATGAGGTGCGACCTGCCATCAGTCCACAGCAGCGCGGGCTGCGTCGGCTGCCAATTCTACAGCGTTTGCCACGATTCCGGCTGCTGGTGCGACGCCTGCTGCAAGAGCTGCGCGCCGCCAAGCAACAGCCGGCGGCCAAGCCCGAGGATC
Organism: Drosophila buzzatii; assembly: GCA_035045845.1. NCBI lineage: Eukaryota > Metazoa > Arthropoda > Insecta > Diptera > Drosophilidae > Drosophila > Drosophila buzzatii. Next base: position 3,928,928 of record JAWNOS010000596.1, on the reverse strand, counting down.
TACTTAATGCAAGCATCCAGCAGCAACAGCAACAACAACAGCAGCAAACGGTTGCAACGGAGCTGCTGATCTATGACCAACATGAGCAGCAGCAGCAGCAGCAGGAGGAGGAGAAGAAGCCCAAGCAGCAGAAGCAACTGGACGAAGAGGAGTCGCTGCTGCGCCGCTTGAACGAGCGCCAGCTGCAGACGGACATCGAGCTGGATACGACGCTCATGCAGGATATCGTGGACTTTGCGCTCCAGGACAGCTGCGACGTGGAGACGGTGCGACGTGCCATGTACTGTCAGATGCAGCGCTTCCAAATGCGTCTGGCTGGGCTGCAGCTGGTGCAGCAGCTGCTCGAGCTGCACGGCCTGCTCGATGCCGGCCAGTATAGTCTGCTGAATGGCTATCTGGGGCTACATCTGAAGGCGACGGCCAGTTTAGCGTCGCCGCAGCATGTGCTCGGCCAGCTGAATATGGTGAGCGCGTACCAGAAGGCACGCCTTCTGCTCGCCCAGTCGCGGGTTCTCGACTGGGCTGTGCGCGAGCTGCGTCGTCTGGTCAACCAGGAGCAGCAGGGCGCTGCTCGTGGCAAAGACAGCTGCAACTTGAGCACCTATGTGCTGCTCAAGCGCTTGCCGCGTGCTCGTTTCCTGATCAGCGTCTTCGGGCTGTTGGCCAAGGAACTGGGCGCCAATGAGCTGGGACTGCTCATCAACTCCGGCCTGCTGGGCACCGTTCTGGGTCTGTTGGCGCAGACGGGCGGCGAGGGCAACGTCAAGTCGAACAACTGTGAGCTGAGCGTCCTGTACGAGGACAGCGTGCTGAAGCAGAAGTGCAGCAAGGCGCAGTTGAGCGGACCGGATCTGGCCAAGCTCATGAAGATCGGCACGCGCATTGTGCGTGGCGCCGACTGGAAGTGGGGCGATCAGGATGGCAATCCGCCGGGTGAGGGGCGAATCATCAGCGAGGTGGGCGAGGACGGGTGAGTAGACGAGCAACAGCTGTCTGAGCTACCTTTCTAATGAGTCCTTAACAGGTGGGTGCGCGTCGAGTGGTATACGGGTGCCACCAACTCCTATCGCATGGGCAAGGAGGGCCAATATGATCTTCAATTGGCGGACAGTGCTTTGAATGTGGCCTCGCCAACGGAGCCGGAACGCGAAGAGCTGGGCAGATTGGAGCCACCGCCCAGCAGCGAATCGCATCCCACTAAACTCTTGAGGCACTGTGCCGCCAAGCTCCTGCAAATCCTGGCCGTGGGCAGTGGCCTGCACGGCGCCCAGCTGGACAAATATGCGTTGCGTGGCATCACTAGCATGTTTCGTGCTATGGTCGATCCGAAGCCGGGGCTAGCCAATGTGGTGCACTGCCTCAACTGGCTGAATCTGGGCTTTATACGTGCCATAGCGGGTGAGGCGCTTGCATGACACGATGATAACCTTGTCTATATATATTCAATTTCGATTTTTCTTATCCAGGTGATTGTCCGCGCCTGTGCCTGGAGCTGAGCACCCCGAATTGGCTGGCACATTACTTTGCGCTGCTGGAGCAGCCAGCGGGCTCTGAGCGTGGCGTATATCGGCAGCTGCATTGCCTGCGCCTGATGCAGTGCATCCTCAGCTCATGGGGTGCGGAGCAAGAGCCGCGCATGGCTGGGCTAGTGCGTCAGCTCTTCGCTACGCTCGGACGCATCACGCTACATTGTCCGGGCGATGTGACACTACAGCCAGTGCAGGAAAGCGGCAAGGCGCGAGTCCTGCTAACGGCCTCTCACTCGGGCAGCGTGGCTGAAGAGCTTGTGGCACTGTTGCGTCGCCTGCACACGCTGCCGCATTGGAATGCGGTCATCAACTCGTTCCTGGCCCAGAAACTCTGCGTCGCCGCCGAACTGCTGCAGGGCGAATCGCAGCTGCCGCAGACGCCGTTGGACACGGAGCAGGGTCTGGTGCTGGGCGTGCTGAGCGCCATGGGTGGCTACGATCTGCGGCCGCGTGTCGGTCTGCATTGCTTCCACGAGGGTAGCCACATGATCATCGCCAGCTTCACCCATAAAGGCCGCTGCCTGCTGGCCTACAGCGCTCCGCCTGCACTCGCTAGTCTGGCGCAGGGCTTGGTGAAGGTGCCATTGACGACGGTGCTGCCACAGCTGGATCACAGTGTGTTCAGCCTGACTCGCTTGCCTATGAACGAAATGCTGCTTAATGCCTGGACCGTGCTGCTCTATGGCGCTGCCAATCTCAGTTCCAGCGCCGGCCACTGGGAGCTACTCAATTCGCCCGAGGGCAAGTTGGACGTGCGCCTGCTGCGCAGCCAACAGCTTCAGCTGGCGGTGCTGCACACGAACGGAGTGTTATATCGCCACCAAGCGGCACTGCGCAAGATTCTCAAGCAGCGTGCGCCGGCCGGTGTCTACAGCACCAACGAATGCAGCGAGGATCCAGAGGCGGAGGCGCCCAACGAGGAGCAGCAATCGGAGCAAGCGGAGGGCAACAACAGTAGCAATGGAAACAACAACAATAATACGACCAACAGGTAAGGAATGTGTGCATTGCTGGACTGGAATATGTCTCTCATTGTCCCTCTCTCTCTCTCTTTCTATGCTCGCAGCAACCAACCATCGGATCAGCTGCTCATTCAGTGCCTCCTACTGCGCGCCACACAGCCGTCGCCAGTGAAGGCGTGCTATAGCTATACGGATCTAGCCACGGCGGCGCTCAATTGCGTCCAGACGCTAGCCACCCAAGCGCATCAGCAGCTCAACGTGGAGAACGTTCTGCAGCCGGTGCATCTGGCAAGTCCGGCACAGCCGACCATGGTACATGGCGTCGCTGTTTACAATGTGGCCAAGGAGCAGCCAGCACCCGCACAATCCGATCAGCTCAATCAGGCAACGCCGCCAGCAAGCGATGCGCAGCTAATTGAGCAGATCATGGAAATGGGCTTCACGCGACGCAATGTGGAGCTGGCTCTGAGGCAGTTGTCGCTGCAGGCGGAGGCTGTGCCAACGCCAGAGCAAATCGTGCAATGGATACTAGAGCATCCGGATGTGTGCGCGAATACCATCGATGTGGAGGCAGTAGAGCCGACAGCGGCAGCCGCAGCCGCAGCGAACGGCAGCAGCAGTCGCAGCAGCAGCAGCACCACCACCACCACTAGCACTACCAGCAGTAATAGTGGCACCAGCACCACCTCATCATCCTCCGACACGGTCGAGGATCAGCAGCAGTTGCAAGTGCAAAAGTTCGACACACGCAAAGATTTTCCCACGGCTGATCACTATGCGCTCTATGTGCGTGGCTTGGTGCGTCCTGGCATGCTGGTGCGTTGCTGTCGCGACTTCGAGGAGATCAAGCAAGGCGACATGGGCACTGTGCTCATTGTGGACACGGAGGGACTGCACGATCTGAATGTGCAAGTGGACTGGCGCAATCATGGCAGCACCTACTGGGTGTGCTTCGTGCACATCGAACTGGTCGAATCGGCGCAGCCGGGAGCACATTTATTACCACTGCCACGCCCACCGCCGCCCATAGCTGTGGGTGCGCGGGTGAGGCAGCTGATGAGGCTGGGTGGCTCACGGAGTCAGCTGGAATACGGACTGGTGACGGCCATGCGGGGCAAGCAGCTGACAGTCGAGTTTCCCGACCAGCCCAACTGGCAGGGTCACATCAACGATGTGGAGCCGAGTCCCACAGCGGCCGCAGCAGCGCTTGCGACAGCACCAGCTGCAGCAGCGGCTCCTCAAACGGACCTCATCGAGGATTGGTCGCGATGCATACGTTCACTGAGCGTGAGCTCCAATGAGGCGGCGGCCAAGCATCTGCTCGACGGCAGTGGGCTAGCCTGGCAGAGCTGCTCGAGCGGCGCCTGCCGGCATTGGATACGTCTAGAGTTGCACGATCGCATCCTGGTACACAGTCTAGCGCTGCGTGTCAGCCCTGAGGATCATTCGCACATGCCATCGCTGGTGGAGGTGCGCGTGGGGGACTGCATCGACAGCCTCAAGGAATACACCTGGGTGCCGGTGGGATCGGGCGACAGTCGAGTCGTGCTCATGCAGCAGGCGGTTTGTTATTATCCCTGGATCGAAATTGTGATCAAGCAGTGTCAGAACAATGGCATCCAGTGCAAGGTGCACGGAATCGAGTTTGTCGGACGCCGTCAGCAGCCGGACATCCAGCATATGCTGGCCAATGCCCAGTTCTTGGCCTGTGAGTATGGCAGTACGAACGGAGGCGCGGCCGGTGCTGCAGGAGCAGAAACGCCAACCATTGCAGCAACAGCCGCAGGAGCCGGCGGTAGCGGAGCAGGAGCCAGTACTTCTACCAGTGCGCCAACGACTGATCTGTTTACGGGAAATACCGAACACTGCACTGTCATGGTGTGGGGCCTCAACGACAAGGAGCAGCTGGGCGGCCTGAAGGGCTCCAAGGTTAAGGTGCCCACCTTCTCGCAGACAATAAGCCGCCTCTGTCCCATCCACATTGCTGGCGGCTCGAAATCACTCTTCGTGGTTAGTCAGCACGGCAAGGTCTACGCCTGCGGCGAGGGCACTAACGGACGTCTTGGACTTGGTGTCACGCACAATGTGCCGCTACCCCATCAGCTGCCGGTTTTGCATCAGTATGTGGTGATAAAGGTGGCGGTACACTCGGGCGGCAAGCATGCGCTCGCCCTGACGTTGGACGGCAAGGTCTTCAGCTGGGGCGAGGGCGAGGATGGCAAGCTGGGGCACGGCAATCGCAGCACGCTGGACAAGCCGCGACTAATAGAAGCGCTGCGTGCCAAGAAGATACGTGACATCGCTTGCGGCTCCTCCCACTCGGCGGCCATTAGCAGCCAGGGTGAGCTCTACACCTGGGGCCTGGGCGAGTACGGACGACTGGGCCACGGGGACAATGTCACGCAATTTAAGCCCAAGCTGGTGGCTGCACTCAGTGGACGTCGGGTCATCCAAGTGGCCTGCGGCAGTCGCGATGCCCAGACGCTGGCGCTGACCGAGGACGGTGCCGTCTTTAGCTGGGGCGATGGCGACTTTGGCAAGCTGGGACGGGGCGGCAGTGAGGGTTCATCAACTCCGCACGAGATCGAGCGTCTGTCTGGCATCGGAGTGGTGCAGATCGAGTGCGGTGCTCAGTTTAGTTTAGCCTTAACGCGAGCCGGCGAGGTGTGGACCTGGGGCAAAGGAGACTACTATCGCCTTGGCCATGGCGGAGATCAGCACGTTCGTAAGCCTCAGCCCATTGCCGGACTGCGTGGACATCGCGTCATACATGTGGCTGTGGGTGCGCTGCACTGCCTGGCCGTAACGGATACGGGCCAGGTGTATGCCTGGGGCGACAACGACCATGGCCAGCAGGGCAGCGGGAATACGTTTGTGAACAAGAAGCCGGCCCTAGTGATCGGCTTGGATGCGGTGATCGTGAATCGTGTGGCATGCGGCAGCTCGCATTCCATAGCCTGGGGTATGCCCAATGCCAATTTGGATGAGGAGAAACGAGGTCCGGTGCCATTCGGCAGCACTCGTGATCCGCTCGGTGGGAGCAGCCTGGGCATCTATGAGGCGGAGACACAGCAGCACATGCACACCACGCCGGATATGGCCTGCAAGCCGGACGTAAGGCCGAGCACCTCGGCTGCAGCAGCGGCGGCAGCAGCAGCAGCTGCGGCTGCTTCGTGTTCCTCTTCCGGATCGTGCTCCGGTTCATCTTTGGCTAGCCTGAGCGAGAGCCTGGCATTGGAGACGCCAGCGGCTCGTCAAGCGGCACTGGGACATGTGTTGCGCGCAATGAGCATCTTGCAGGCGAGGCAGCTCATTGTTGCCGCACTCACCAGCCACAGCAAGGTCAACTACAAGGAGTCGGCGGCCAGGCACGCCGGCGCGCACATCGAACTGGAGGAGCAGCTGAATACGGCGGCGGGAACTGGTAGTGGAGCAGCAGCACAAACGACAACGGCAGCAGCCGCCGCAGTGGGAGCTACAACGATCGCTCAGGGCGGAGGTGAGGCGCCAGCGGATGCCAGCGATGTGGAGCAACAGGCGCAGCACAGTCCAGAGGAGATGGCAGGACTGCCGGCCGCAGTGCTGAACTCGGGACTGAGCGCCTTCCAAAGCTTGACCGGCTCACTGTCCATGTCGGGCATGTCGGCGGGCTCCCATTCGCGTATGTCCGCTAGCGCGATGTCTGTGATGGCCGCCACGATGACGCAACAGGAGGAGATGCTGGCTCAGTTCAGCCACAATCATGGACTGGATGATTTCGGTGGCCTGCTGCAGGAGGCGGAGGCGAAAAGTCTTGTGGAGCTGCTTAAGCTGGCGGTGTGCGGACGCTGCGGTCCGCCCAGCACAGCCCAGACAATAGCCGAGACCCTAATATCGCTGAGCAGCAATGCGGGCATTGCGGCCATGCTGCTGGAAACGTGCATCACGGAGCTGGAGGACCTGTGCACGTCGCGTCACTGCCTGGGCAAGCTGCCTAAGCCGATTATGCAGGAGAGCAGCCATCCTTACGTGGACAACATGAATGTGAGTGGAGTGGTCCGCATTCCAGGCGCCGAGATGCTACGCATCGAGTTCGACAGCCAATGCAGCACGGAGAAACGCAACGATCCGCTGGTGATCATGGATGCAGCCGGCCGCATGTTGGCCATGCGCTCCGGCCGTGAATTCGCACACTGGGCACCCGAAATCCGGGTGCCTGGCGAAGAGCTGCGCTGGAAATTCTGCTCGGACAGCTCGGTAAACGGCTGGGGCTGGCGCTTCTGGGTGCATGCCATCATGCCGGCTGCTACGCTGGGCGAGAGCGGCTCGGATCGTGCCGTATTGTCACAGCCATCGATGGCGCTAGTCATGGCACTGCTCGATGCACGGCTTGCGCCACGTCAGCCCCAGGTGCTGCTCCGGTTAGCCGCAGCACTGGCTGCCTGCGCCCAGTTGGGTGCCCTAAGCACGGCCCAACGTATTTGGGCGCTGAAGAAGCTACATGCGGTACTGCTGCTGGAGCAGGCGCCCAAGCCACAGGAACCAGCCTTGGCTGCCATATTGATGCCCCTAATCCCGGAGCTGCTGCGCCAGTACGAGTACGAGGAGCCGCAGGTGAGAGGAGGCATTCATCTGATGCACTCGGATTATTTCAAGACACTGGCGGCCCTCGCGTGCGACATGCAGCTGGATGCCGCGCTGCCCACCACGAGCATTGGGGGCAGCAGCACGAGTGCTACTTGTGCTGGAGCTGGGACAATGGCTGGAACTGGTATTGGGGGCGGCGGCAGCAGCAGCAGTCTCAACTCGAATGCCTCGGGGGATTTGCACAAGTGGGCGTGGTTCAAGCGCTACTGCATTGCGGTGCGTGTGGCCCAAGCACTCATCAGGCGCACAGAGCTGCCGCGTCAATTCTGCCTGGAGGTACGCAAGAAGTTCGCTGAGATGGTGCCGACACCAGTGCCCACTGCAACCGGTGGCTGTCAATCTCCGGGCGCCTCTCTTATCAACTCAGCCACATCGCTGTCTTCAAGCACGGTGAGTAATGCATCCGCCACGGACCAACACCAACAGCTGATGCAGGCGCAGCAGTTGGCACAGCAAGAGCTGCTGTTGATGGAGCAAATGCCTTTGAAGATACTGCTGCATGAGGATCACGCAGTGTTCCAAGCACCACACGATGCTCAGCTGCTGCAGTGGCTCAATCGCCGGCCAGACGACTGGGCTCTAAGCTGGGGCGGTGCCAGCACCATTTACGGCTGGGGCCACAATCATCGTGGACAACTGGGCGGACTGGAGGGCAGCAGAATCAAGACGCCCACGCCCTGCGAGGCGCTCAGCCTGCTGCGTCCGGTGCAGCTAGCTGGCGGCGAGCAATCCCTGTTTGCCGTTACGCCGGATGGCAAGCTGTTCGCCACGGGCTATGGCTCCGGCGGACGCCTGGGTGTGGGTGGCAGCGACTCATGGGCCATACCCACGCTCCTGGGCTCCCTGCAGCATGTCTTCGTCAAGAAGGTGGCCGTCAATTCCGGCGGCAAGCATTGCCTCGCCCTGACCACCGACGGCGAGGTCTACGCCTGGGGCGAGGGCGAGGACGGCAAGCTGGGACACGGTAATCGCATGAGCTACGATCGACCCAAACTGTTGGAGCATCTCAATGGCATGAGCGTGGCTGACATTGCCTGCGGGAGCGCTCACTCGGCGGCCATAACGGCCAGTGGACACGTCCTGACCTGGGGCAAGGGTCGATACGGTCGACTGGGACATGGCGACTCTGAGGATCAACTGCGACCAAAACTGGTGGAGGCGCTGCTGGGCTATCGTGCCATTGACATTGCCTGCGGCTCGGGCGACGCCCAAACGCTGTGCATCACTGACGACGACAATGTCTGGAGCTGGGGAGACGGTGACTATGGCAAGCTGGGACGCGGCGGCAGCGATGGCTGCAAGCTGCCGTACAAGATCGAGAGTCTCGCCGGTCTGGGTGTCATCAAGGTGGAGTGCGGCTCGCAGTTCTCCGTGGCGCTGACCAAGTCCGGCGCTGTCTATACCTGGGGCAAGGGCGATTTCCATCGCCTTGGCCACGGATCAGTAGATCATGTGCGGCGACCCAAGAAAGTGGCTGCGCTGCAGGGCAAGAAGATCATCTCGATTGCGACAGGGTCGCTGCACTGCGTCGCCTGCAGCGACACCGGCGAGGTCTTCACTTGGGGCGACAACGACGAGGGCCAGCTAGGCGATGGCACCGTGACGGCTATACAGCGGCCACGACTGGTCGCCGCCCTGCAAGGCAAGCACATTGTGAAGGTCACATGTGGATCGGCCCATACGTTGGCCCTGTCCACGTCGCAGCTGAGTGAGCGACTGCGTCCGCTGCCCAATCCGCCGCTCGAATATGATTTGGTGCGTGATCTTCCTCCGGAGGTGCTGCACGCCCGGCTTATCCTACTGCATCACTTCTCGGAACTGCTGTGTCCATGCCTGGCCATGCTGCCTATTGCGGGAGACCTGAGTCTGGGCGCCCTGAAGGACGTGCTCGTCTACAACATCAAGGAGGCCGCATTCCGCAAAGTCATCCAGACAACAATGGTGCGAGACAAGCAGCATGGACCCGTCATCGAGCTCAATCGCATCCAGGTCAAACGCTCGCGTAGTCGCTGCAATGGCTTGGCCGGTGTTGATGGCATGAAGAGCGTCTTTGGCCAAATGGTGCAGAAGCTGCCGTTACTCACCCAGGAGTCGCTCGCACTGCCCCATCGCGTGTGGAAGGTCAAGTTTGTGGGCGAAAGCGTGGACGACTGTGGCGGCGGCTACAGCGAATCCATAGCGGAGATGTGCGACGAGCTGCAGAATGGCAGTGTTCCACTGCTTATCAGTACACCCAATGGCCGTGGCGAGGCGGGTGCCAATCGGGATTGCTTTTTGCTAGATCCGACCCTGACATCCGTACTGCAGATGAACATGTTCCGGTTCCTGGGCGTACTCATGGGCATAGCCGTACGCACCGGCTCGCCGCTGAGTCTCAAGTAAGTACAGCTGGAATTATTGACATGAATTTCTGATTTACTCCTAATTGGTTGCCCTCTTCCAGCTTGGCGGAACCCGTGTGGCGTCAGCTAACGGGCGAGCCCCTGCGACCCACTGATCTCACCGAGGTGGATCGCGACTATGTGGCCGGCCTGCTCTGCATACGCAACATGGACGACGACACGAAGTTGTTCAATACACTGGAGCTGCCATTTTCGACATCGTCGGCGCGCGGACACGAGGTGCCGCTGTCCACACGCTATACGCACATCTCGCCCAGAAATCGTGCGGAATACGTGCGTTTGGCGCTCGGCTTTCGGCTGCATGAGTTCGACGAGCAGGTGAAAGCGGTGAGGGATGGCATGTCCAAGGTTATACCTGTGCCCTTGCTCTCGCTCTTCTCGGCCGCCGAGCTGCAGGCCATGGTCTGCGGCTCGCCAGACATACCGTTGGGGCTGCTCAAGTCGGTGGCCACCTATAAAGGCTTCGATCCCAGCTCGGCGCTCGTCGGCTGGTTCTGGGAAGTCATGGAGGAGTTTACCAACCAGGTGAGTCCAATAAATATAAATGTCAATTTGATTCAATTGCTAAAATATTTTCCATGAACTCTTTTTTTTAGGAGCGTTCCTTGTTTCTGCGTTTTGTCTGGGGCAGAACGCGACTGCCGCGTACCATAGCCGATTTCCGTGGACGGGACTTTGTGCTGCAGGTGCTCGAAAAGAATCCGCCCGATCATTTTCTACCCGAAAGCTACACCTGCTTCTTTCTGCTCAAAATGCCACGCTACTCCTGCAAGGTAACCTCGAAATAATGAAATCCTATCCATAAGTATTGATTAATCAATAACCCATCCCCTTTAGGCTGTACTGCTGGAGAAGCTCAAATATGCGATTCATTTCTGCAAGAGCATCGATACCGATGAATATGCGCGCGTGGCCATGGGCGAACCCACCGAGGCAACTGGCAGCGAGGACAACAGCGATCTGGAGTCCGTTGCCAGTCATGATGGCTAAACCCACTATCGATAACCAAAACTTATCGATCATTGAAATTAAAAACGACACAAATAACCCGCTGCTGCTGCTACTGCTGCTTAACATACTATAAACGCAACGCACTTCAAACGCATTAGATTAGATGTTTAGCTGATTAATCGATTAGTAGATTGACTACTTGGCAATTTGCACATACTGCAGCAGATAGTCAAAGATACCCAATAACATACACACACTCACACTAGCAAATACAGTTTGCGAGATGGAGAGAGAGCAAAAGAGAAAGCATTATTGAGGAGGAGTAAAGCACTGGAAGACTTCCAGTGGAAACTGTAGATGAGCTAATGCGACACACGAAACCAAAAAGCAAAATAAACAATAGTTAAATGTTATTTCCATATTGCATAAATGTTAGTTAAAAACAAGTCCAAACACATACATACTCATATATATGATGTATGAGCACACCATGAATCTATATATATATAAATACATACATATACATAATTATGCTTACATAGCTTACAGTTGGCAGGAGGCAGTTCCTGTCTGATAAGATGAATTACGAATATTGATTATTGATAAATGATATAACGATAATTATAGACGATAATATGCTAATGATGATCAATTCTAGTTGTGTGTTTTCAGCAAAAATCCCAAACGAAAAAAAATTATATATTAAAAATATGCAAACATCTGAAATTTAAAATTAAATTGCAAACATAAAAATTTAATTGTTTGTTTATTTTGTGATATTGTTGGGGATGGGCCAAAAGGATCCTGGAAGTCGAAATTTGAAAATAATTTTGAATTTGCCATTTGGATACAAAGTCAGAAGAATCCAACAATCGATAGTTAATATCGACTCACACCTCTGCTTTAGCACCCCATTCGGTTGAGGGAAATTTAAGTTTTAGAAGAATTTGAATACTGTTGCAACGTTAGGGATGGATAAATTGCACACAAAGTGCAAAGGATCTTAGTAAACGATTGCTTATTAATATCGATATACGATCGAGGGAAATTTCGGCTTTTAATGAATTCGCATTCAAAAGTAAATTAGAAAAATCAACTAAATCAATTTTGTCATCAAGCTCAGAATAGTTGTTGAACTATTCAAGCACCCATAAAAGAAATTCCACTTTTATTCTGCGTCAATAAATATAGTAGAAATGGTTAGTTTTGCTATGTGATCTAGACTTGAGCAATTTGCTGCCGTTTAATTTAATAAACAGTTTGTTTTGATTGCATTGAGAATTTGGATAGATATATAAACCGTTAACCACGGTCTAGCACCAATTAATCTTAATCCCCAAAGTCCTCGAAGAACAACTCCGATGCAAAGTCGTCCTCGAAGCAGCGAAACCTTGGCTTCGGTTGCGACTGTGGCTGCGCCTGTGCCTGGGACATGGAGGTGGGCTGCACTTTCGGCTGTGGTTGCTTTTGCAGCTGGGACAGAGTTTCGGGTTCCGTTTGCGTTTGTGCCGCGCCCGCCAACTCTGCTAGATCGGCTAACTCGCTGGCCGCATCGGGATCGCTGCTGGTATTGCTGGGCACACAGGAGCGCGGTGCTGTGCGTCGCTGGCGACTGAGCAGCTGATTGTCGGGGTCATAGTCGCTGCCCTCATCGTCCAACTGGTCGCTGGCATCGATAACACCACCTGAAACGCTCGGCACCACTGGCGGCACCACGGCGACGCCAGAAGGATTGGGCATTGATTTTGTGCAGCAGGTGCAATTATCGTCGTTGTCGAGGCATCGGGTGCCGCCAGAGGCCGTGTCGCCAATAACGGCGCCAATCACATTGCGCAGCACCCGGGAGGCCGCCTCGTGCATCTGTGTGATGAGCTCACGTGCCGGATGCGCCTCATCCATATTTTCGGGGCGGCTGGCAGCGAAGTTCGTTTGCGGCTGGTGCTGCGCCTGTGTCTGTGGATGTGCCTGCTTCTCTGGATGATGCTGCGTATGCTGTGGCTTGGAAGCATCGCAAGGGCATTTGCGACGCTTCGGCGCCGCGCATTTGCTTGGCGCCGAAGCTGATGGAGGCGGCGGCGGTGGTGGCTCTTTCGAGCAACGATCCTCACGTGGTTTGCGCTCACGGCAAACACTGCAGTCGCGACCGTTTGCCGCCTGCTTCTTCTTTTTCGGATCGCAACTGCAGTCCTTGCCCTCCGCCTGCTGGGCCTTGCCCTCCGCGGGCTGGCCCTTACCTCGACGCACGCGATAAAAGAGATAGACGAGCGCCAGTGTTGCATATGTGGCCTTAGCAACCTGCAGCAGCAGCAGCAGCAGCAGTAGCAAAAGCAGAGGCAGAGGCAGATCAAGAGGACATAGAGTTAGCTAAGGATTTGATTAGACGAATCACTCTACTCACATTCGCACGGCCGCTCATTGTTGAGCCATTGAAATACTTCTTAAAGCCATCGCCCATCGCGAATAACAGCTATTAGTTTCCGGGTTTTAGTTTTATCTATGTTTTCCTAAATACGGGTTGGGGTGTCTGGGTCCGGGGCCGGGTCTGAACTGAAATGTTCTGTGTCAAAAACGAGCTGAGTCACATGTCAGTCAGCGGCCTACTAGGTTTTTTGCTTCAGTAGCAACGTCAAAACCGAGTAATTTATTCAATTATATACGACTAGCAGATACTGTGTAAAATCAAATTTGTATCTGTATTGATGGACTACAAATTTGATAGACTTCTAGGCTAGTCATACAGAGTATAGACCAATAGACCTAGGCTCTACTGGACTCTGCTCCTCTACGTACGTTCCTCTTAGCACAGCTACAGATTTTGGCATTAGAGTCGTTCTACCACAGCATGTTTTATACGCTGAACCATTGAGAAGATAGGGATGCATGCGTTGCATGAGCTTTGTGGATTTACGCCCATTTTGATAGCAGAACTTTCTCAATAGAAAATATTTACATAGTAAATATATTTGAACATCTCCCTACTCCCTCCTTTAAACACTTTCAACTTTATAGCGAATTGAATACATTTCGAATTCGCAACTAGTTCTAGCGCTCAAGATCAAGGCAAATGAAATACATTGTTCGAACTGCAATTTAGTTTTTATTAACAGTTGAAGACATAACACAAGAGATTTGGTTAAACGCTGTTTGCAGCCCGAAACACGAATGGAAATTGCTGATGGAGACTTAAGGGGGACATCGAACAGAACTAATGCCGCTTAGCAGTTAGAGCAGCAGCTTCTGCTGGCAGCCCTTGCAATACTGAAAGGCCTCGCGACGCTTGGCATTGCGACGACGCATCTTGACCAGCACATAGATGAGACCCACCGATGCCCAAGTGGCCTTGGCAACCTGTCACATTATATAATATTCAGTTAGTTATAGTTTGAGAGCGTTAAGAGAACATATCGACTTACGTTGGCGCGTCCGCGCACCGTTTGGCTATCGAAGATCCGGTTGAACTTGAAAAAGTCCGACATCGTGTGTAGAGGGATGAGTTTGTATCTAGAAGAGGAGACTATACCTTGCCCAGATATGTATGAGTATACAAATCTATCTGTTTTTATGTGTCTTGTTTTATGTGTTTGTGTTTGAATCGAAATTCAAGCAGTTTGCTCGTCAGATTTTTGTTGTGTTGTAACACTTGGACAGCTCTATGTGAGGAGGCATTTTAAGCAGAGCCTACTTCGACAGGAAAGGAAATTCCTGCACAAATATCATAAGGCTATGTAACCTATCTCCACTAATGGGCAGCTCGTTAGATATTGTGCGATTATAATGTGTATATTCATGAGCGATTATTATAGACCCCTGAATGTGTATTAAATAAATAACTCTATAATTCAGGTAGAGTAGAGCTAGAGTTCTAATGATGATATATTTGCATTTGAAAGGTTTTAATAATAGGGCAATTTTTGCTAAAGTTTTCATTGTGCAATTGGATTGCATTCACGTCAACTGAAGCGAGAAAACAACGTGAGAGAGCGAGGGAGAAGTAAATATAGAAGAATGCTGGGAACTAGATAGAGAAGTAAAGAAAGGGCATGTAGGAAGTGCAAGAAAATGCGTAAAGAAATCATAGGTAAAGAATCATAGTTAAAGTTAGGTTAGAGCTAAAGGCTTGGAAGCTAAATGAAGCGAGAAGCAAATAAAGAGAAATAAAGAAGTAACTAAAATTAAGTAACTAAAATTAAAAAGAGTGAAGCGAACAATTGTTATAAAGAGAAAAGGAAAGATCTGTAATATTTTTTTTATTTTATTTAATTAAGGTGTTGACAAAACTAAAGTCAAGCTTAAGACAAATATAATTTTAAATGAATAAAGCCTAAAAAACAAGTACAGAACATTTAAATAATCATTAGTATGGGGGTGTTTTATATGCCAGATCGGCCAGCTATGGCCCAATTCACAGCCATGAGTGGTCAATGATACTAATGAAAGTATGACAAAATAGTGTTATTTGAAGACTTAAAATTTAATATTAAAAGTTCTTAGGACTAATTATGAACTAACAATTTAAAAATAAATATTTAAACTAAGGATTGGCAAATAAAAGGAAATATGAAAAAGACAAAATTCAGAGTGAGATGAAGAGAGTGAAATAAGATAGATAGCAAAAACAAAAACTATGTTCACATACGGGCATTTGGATTAAGTTCCCTAAGATAAGCTGAAAGCAATGATTTTACTAGCGGAAGAGAGAGCTCTAAGGAGAATACGTGATAATATTTATTATAGTTAAGACATAAAACATGGAAAGCGTGGTAAATCTGGTAAATGTTTCTAGTTTCTAGTAGTTCGGGAAGGAACAGAGAAATGCAGCCGCATTAATAGGATGGGCGAATCAATATTACAGTGAATCAAATTATGAAGGAAAGCAATACCTAAGATTGTCCTACGATTCATTAATGATGGCAGATCAATAAGAAGAAGTCTACTATGATAGGAAAGCAAACGTAAATTACTGTTCCAATTTATATGCCTTAAGGCAAAGAGTAGAAACTGTTTTTGGACCGATTCAATGCGATCCTGATACAGCTTATGTTGCGTAGACCAAATAACAGAACAATATATGACAAAATAAGATTCAAGAAACAAAAGAGAGAGAGAGAGAAGCTAGCTAGCTATATATGTAGGTCTATTTACATTATATGTAAATAGAAGAAAAGAAGGCACAAACCTAATGAAGAGCGAGAAGCGTTGCTTTAGCTAGTCTTCTAGAGAAGCAAACGAGGAAGTAAACTTAAAAATAAAGAAGGTAACACAAAGCAAATATAGCTAAAACTAAAGGTGTGCAGAGAACTAGTAAGAGGAAAGCAAAAAGAAGATAAGAGAAAAGAGAAGGAGTTAAAGGCTTAAGTAAAAATCTAAACAGGATTCAGAAGTAAGCGAAATGAGATTCCAAGCCCAGACCCCAAATCTGGACGAACTTTATGTGGTCAGTGTCAGTTCAATTGGAGAGCCCGCAAGCGCCTGATTTCCCCTTCGCATGGAGCTGCAATTGCAGTTCGCTTGTAGTGCATAGCTATCTAAAGCGTAAAGATCTTGTTGACTCTTGCGTGCTAAGCTAAATTAAAATATTTGTTTTGCAAGCAGACAAACAAACAGAGAGAGAGAGCAAACGAAAGAGGGAGTGAGAGAGAGAGAGGGAGTGAGAGAGCGAGAAAGGCGTAACTGGAGGCGGTTAATTATGGTTGTAATGACCGTAATGACGATGATGAACGTTTAACAATGGGGCGTTTGGTTGAACTACTCACTGTATTTGCCCCAGAGTTGGTCCTACCCGAATGTGACGTGCGCCAAGAACACCTGAAATACAATTGAGTAATCCTTAGTGGGCCAGACAATTGTCAATTGACAATTGTCAATTGGCAATTGGCAATTGTCATTGGTACAAATGGCAAATGTCTGGTATTAGAGCTAGTAATGAACCGCCCGGGGGGTTGGACTGTCGCAGCGGTCATTCATTTGAATATTGATGCAAATGTCAATATAAAAGTGGGGGAATATCTTGGATGGATCAGATCAGATCAGTTGAAAGAGTCGCGATGAAATATCTACAGCTCGTAATCGGCAGTCTATTGCTCAGTCTGCCTTTCAGTCGCTCTGGGGTAGGATATGGACAGGATACACGAAAAGGATTCAATTGAAAATATCGAAATTTTTCAGGCCACCGAGGAACAGATGTGGGCAGCCGGCAAACTAATGCGTGATGTCTGTCTGCCCAAGTTTCCAAAGATCACCCCGGAAATAGCCGATAGCATACAGAAGGGAAATCTGCCCGACGATAAGGATGCAAAGTGCTACATTAACTGCGTCATGGAAATGATGCAAACGGTGAGTAGGGAAAGATCAGAGGAGTGGCAGAGTTAAGCGAGATTAGCGACAGTTCGTTCCATTCGCATAGATGAAGAAGGGCAAGTTTATGGTGGACTCGACGCTGAAGCAGGTGGAGCTCCTGATGCCGGAGAGCTACAAGGCGTCCTATCGCAAGGGCATCAGCGACTGCAAGGATGCAGCCGTTGGCATCAAGAACAACTGCGATGCAGCTCACGCGCAGCTCAGCTGCTTCCGCAGCAAGATTGAGATCTTTGTGTTTCCCTAATCGAACACGATGATGACGACGAGTTTATAGAGTATATATTGTTATATATATATTACGCTCCAGTGGCTCACGAATAAATGTTCGATTTACACCGTCAATTGTGGCGCATTTTGATTGGTTTCCATGGGCGCAGATCCAATCTCTGCTTTTGTAGCTACAAGCGAACGGAATGTCAATCGGCGAATTGCAATCACGTTGTGTGGCTATAAAAACAATTCCAAACGGGATTAGTTATATTTGTAGAGAACGAGATGATGATGATGCTGCAACGGACCTGTCTGACTATACTGCTGCTGGCGCTGCTTAATCTGGCCCAGGCCGAAGACCAGAAGGAGGAGGACTCTGCGATGTCGCTCAGCGAGGTGGTCGAAATGGTGGAACCCTTTGGCAATGGCTGTGAGCCCAAGCCGGAGCGAAGTAAGTGTTTGCCAATTGTCTGCCCCAATGAATCCTTGGCGAATCCAAACCAATCCAATTCACTCCTGGCCAGGCCACATTGAGGAGATGGTGCTGAACAAGGAGGATGCTTCGCACGAGAGTAAATGCTTCCGCCGTTGTATGCTGAAACAATTCGAAATAATGAGCGAAGGCCAGATGCAGTTTGATGAGACCAAGACGGTGGACATGATGAACATGATGTTCCCCGACAAGGAGGCCAATTCCAAAACCATTGTAACAAAATGCAATCAGGCGGGCAATGGCCTACCCGATGAGTGAGTACAAAACTTTGCTTCCCCTTCCCAAGACTAGCACTAATCCCGTGCTTCCTTTCCGATCAGGTGCGAGGTATGCCACGCCATATCGATGTGCATGCTGCGCGAAATGCGTGCCGCCACCTACAAGATACCCGAAGTCAAGGAGTAGAGGATACTCTCCATCTATTCCACTTAACAATTTGTCTCCTTTTTTTTTTATTTGTATTTGTATTTGTTTAATTCCCAACATTCATTTATAGAGCTCGCGGTCCTGGTTCCTGGACATGCACAGACAAATAAAACGAGCAGCCGTTAGCAGCAACAATCAAAGCTTTTTGGTTTTGGGATTTGGGTGGCGATGAGCTGTTGTGAACCATATTAGGACTTAGGCTATGGCTCACCAGGGCGCTCCACAGCTCACCAGAACAGCTTCACCCGATTACGCTCCATTTGCTTGCCGATGCATTGATTTAGCTGATGCGCCGCCTCGCAAGGCTTCTGTGTGCTGACAGCTCGATTGCAGCTTTGGGCGAGGCTACAGCTTATTGCAATGGCCACCTTGTTGTCATCGGTGACCAGGCTGGTCAGCTGCTCCACCCGGCGCAGATTCAGCTTGTTGGTGCTGTCATCCATCTGCAAAAGGGAGGCGAGTTAGACAGCCTCAATTTGCTAACCTATTTTACTTACAATTTTGATGCCCTTTAGGACGCATTCGAGCAGGCATTTCTCCTTCTCGGTGGGATTTGGTTCTCTAATAAGGGAACGCTGCGCAGCCGGCATCTGCAGCTGCTGCAAGCAGCTCTTCTTCGTCCTTTCGATCATCTGCTGCACCTCGGGCAGATTGCGATCGAGCAGCGTGACCAACGGCTCACTGCTTCGTCCTCCAAACAAACGCGTCAAATCAAACTGGGGCAGCTGTGGCGTCTTGGTCTGTGCCGCCACCATGCCGCACTGCATCCAAATGCAGCTGGCCAGCGCAAGCAGTGAGAGCAAAGTACTATGCATGATCTTGTGATTGAATCTGATGGTCGCCAATTTGTTAGCATGCTCTTTTATATGGCTGAACTCTTGGCGAAACAACTTGACCTTTATTTTATTTTTGACCTCAACTTGTGCGTGGCCATTTCGCTGACGCCGTCAAATCTGCGATGTGGCGAAAGTTCAAGATTGATAAATTTCATTGTCATTGTTAATGCCACAAGTCGCAGATCACAATTCACAAATAAACTAATTTTGAAGCACGCAAATCAACAATAAATTCATATGCACTCACACACACATACATGCATGCATGCAAACGCACGTAGAATTGCAAATCTATTTAAGAACACTCGAACTGCACTATTACTAACTGTCAAAATTGAAACGAATTCTATATTATTTACATACTTATGCATACTATTTGAATATTTCTGCTTATTTATGTCTCCTTCCGCTTCCAATTTCACTGCCACTTCCACAAATATGTAAGTGCATTGCGCAGAATAATAACCGCAACAAAGTCAGAGTTGCAAAATTATAACGGGATCCCTTTGTGGCACCATTTTGGGCAGTGTGTAAGGGATAGAAATATTCACAAATACATATAAAAGCATTATGTAAGCGAAATAGCAAACTGACAATTTGAAGTTTTTTGTATATGCACATGGGGTACATAAGAAAAGACTGAATCGTGAGGTGCAAAGGTTTGCAAGTGCGAATAAAAGAGAAACATAATAACTGCGTTTATGGTTTGCCACACACATGCGCATACGTACATACATACATACATAGATGCATATGCATTGCATACACAGATGTGCAAACATATGTATGCGTGCATGCGAAACTTCTGTTGTTGTGTATACGTACGTACATACATACATACACAGTATGAAATTACATACATAGATGTATGTAGTATTGTATGCGTAGCTAAGTCAGTTCCATTAAATTTGCTCACAATTTACTATTATAATTAAAATTCGAAACAACTTTTAAATGATAGCTTTTTAATAACGCTTTAATTTTCCATGAACACTTGGTTTATCTGTAATTACCTAGTCTTAATTTCAAGATAAGTTATTTTTAGCATTGAATTGACTCAATAATCAGCGTATGCCAATTTTCCGAGAAAAATGCATTATGGTGTGCGAATAAATTTCGCGCTCACTATATGTGTGAATATGCCGGTTGCGTGCATTTCCAATTTGTTTCAATTCAACCAACAGTTTGTCTTTGCACTCTCTTTTACTTTCTTACACACATACATACAGCGCACACATGCAGATGCTCGCACACATTTGCATAAATTCACCAATGTTGTGAGTGCAATGGAAAGAGAATAGAAAATTTGGCAATTGCGTGTTATAAATACACGTATGTAAATATTTGAATAATTATCTTTAATTTCATATCTATCTATTATATTTAATAATTACCTTATTCATTATTAGCAGAGTATCTGGCAATCAAGGAACACAGATGAAGTTTTGATTGATCGCAGTGAAAAGTCAAATTGATGATCCAGTTCATGTCAACTTTCGCGGTCACTGCTGCTATCTCTGTCTCTCACATTGTAGGTGTTGCGCGCCTTCCATTGGGGAATTTTATTTGATTTGTTTTGCAAGTCGAATTGCCAGTCCGATTTGATTTCATGTCAGTTACCAATTAAACACTTGATTATATATTAACAAAGGCACAGAAAGAGAGGGAGCGAGAAATAGAGATGGAGTGGAATAAGACGTTGCTTCTAGCGGATTTTCACACGTAGCCCAGCGGAGGGCATCTCCGGCGTTTGCCCGTCCAGATTCGAGTGTCATGTGCTGATCATGTAGTGCAACTGCATCCCACAGCAAATTGACAATAATTGGAATTTAATTGCTATTAGCTGACACCTGGCCGAGAGCTGGAGACGTCGCGTAGCTTGTCTGACTGACAATCAGCCAAGTCAAATCACAGATTCCGCCTATAAAATGCTGAAGTCAGTCGCGGTTTGTATCCAAGTTGTAATCGTATAGAGCATTAAACATGTCGCGTTTCGTTTGCCTCTCAATGCTCGTGCTCCTGGCTGCAGTGGCCGTATCCTCCAAGCCGCAAGAGGAGGTCGACAAGGATGACTTAGCCGAGTTGGCCGAGGAGTGCAAAACGGAGGCGGGTGCCACAGATGGTCTGTGCATAGTTCAGCTCACTGATTATACATAGATTAAATAATCCATTTCATTGCAGAGGATGTGGAGCACTTGATGAAGCATGAACTAGCCGAGTCCCACGAGAGCAAGTGCATGCACGCCTGCATTCTGAAGAAGTTGGAGATTGTAAGTGGATGTCAATCCAGCTGAGAGTATCCAAAACTAAGCTCCCACTCTTTGCAGATGAACGACGAGGGCAAGATTAACAAGGAGCACGCTGTGGAGATGGTCCAGATGATATTGAAGGATGATGCCGATAAGGAAGCCGCTGCCACTGATCTTGTGGACAAGTGTGAGGCCATTGAAGTGCCCGAGGATCAGTGAGTTCTCCACAAATAACTAACGAAACATGAAGCTAATCTCTGTCTTGGTCTCTCTCCAAACTCCATTCCAGCTGCGACGCTGCTGCTGCCTACGAAGAGTGCATTGTGGACTATATCGACGAGCATGGCTTAGCCCTGGAGTAGCGCCACAATGAGCTGGAAACGATTATTGCAAGCGCCTCTCATGCTATATGATACACGACTCTCTTTTTTTTTTAATTATATATACATATATACTACTCTATATATACGTCTAGTTCCTAAGTGCATGTAAATAAATTACGACAACTGCAGTTCACTTTATAATTGTTTTTGTGAAGGAAATGATCTCCTTAAATGTAGATGTTCCAAGTAAAGATTTAGCTGTGAAGAGGAAATATATAAAACAAAGTTTTATTTAAGACTAAAAATAATATATGGATTACAAGAGCTAGCAGTTAGCTCGAGGTATTTCCCCACTCAAGCTTTTTGTCTGGAAGCCCCAATAACCCACTTATGTCGAAAGAAAACAATGCATTTGTTTTGTTTTTAAATACGCGCTAGCTTACAAATTCTATTTATTATTTTATATATATATATATATATATTTTTTTTTTTTTTGCTTATTTTTCTTTTCTTTTTTTCTTTAAATATGTTTCGTCGTTTGCGTTCTGAAAAAAAAACGTGCATAAACATGGATATCTGTTTACACGTTGTTAGGACTTTCGATCTTATTTGCTAATAATTTGTAATACAATGCACTTGTTGTTGTTGGGATTGCCATGGGATGCATTGATCTTGCCTGACTGAACTGACTCACGGAGCAATACTTATGCATCGAACATATATACATATATAAAGACATATATGTATATTTACTTATAAAACTAAATGTTAGTGGGAAGTGAGAAACTGGGGGAGGGGGTCTAGGGGAGTTCTTAATGTCTAAATGACTGCAGCCAAACGATTGCGAACAGTGCTCTAGTTTTGAAAAAAATGAACTAATGCATGACAACAAATAGAGTACATAAGACGTGAATACAAAAGAAATTAATATGCATATATAAATATATATACATATATGTATTCAGGCTTAGATTAAATGTCTTAGATATACATATACATACATACACATATATATAGTATATGTGTATATAAATATACGTAGGAAGTATGTTAATATAATCTAGTAAATGAAAAATGTTTGGGTTGTGGTTCAGTAAGCTTAAATATTTAAATGTTAAATGTTTCACTTTCTACTTCAAGTATTATATATAAAATTGATTAATTTCTTGTTTTTTTTTTGTTTTTTGTTTTTTTTTTTTATCTTTCCGTTTTGTGTTTTCGCTTGAGGCAGTTATCAATATGATTTTATGTTACTTCGCAAATTGATTTGCTGGTCGCAAGCGGAGGAGCGTGCCATAGTTGCTGCATTTGGCAGCTTAGAGGAAATAATCTGCTTGTGGCTTCTTAGATGGTATGCCGCGGCTCTCCTGCGGTGCCGCCTCAAATATGACAAAGTCTCGATGCAGGTACTCGTTTAATTCCAATATGGCAGCCACATTGCCGCAGCTAAAGAGAGAACGGGGAAAGTTATATGAGACATATATCTAAAGTATTCCAGCTATGATTAAGCTTACCGATAGCAATAGTTGGGCGCCGACCAAACAGTGAGCACCGTTTCATTGAAGTGCCATTTGAAACCTTCCATGACCAGCTGATGGGCACGACATATCATGTCGATTTCGTTGGTCCGATTGAATTGTGAGACGACATCGGAACCAAATAAATAGCCGGCACCACGCGGCGACACGCCCCAGCCGGTCTGGTCCTCCGGATCGCTCCATAGCAGATCGCACATGGGGCCATCGTGCGGCACCTCTTGCTTGCGATCGATGCTGCGTATCTGATCCAAATACTGTATGGATGGCGATAGACCACCATGTACGCAAAAGATTTTCCCATCGATGATAGCTGACAGGCTGAGGTAGTCAAAGATTTCGGTGCAATAGCGCCAAACGGCTGTCGAGCCATATTTACGTAGGCACTCGTCGTAGAACCCATACACCTGGGTTATCTGCCGAGATTCGTGATTGCCGCGTATTAGCGTAATTCGATCCGGATACCGAACCTTCAATGCCAACAGCAATAGGAATGTCTCGACACTGTAATAGCCGCGATCCACAAAATCGCCCATGAACAGATAGTTCTTCTCGGGCACATCGCCGCCCACCTTAAAGAGCTCCTTCAGGTCGTAGAACTGGCCGTGTATGTCGCCGCAGACGGTTACCGGTGAATCGACTCGTTGGACATTGCCCTCCTCGACGAGGATTTCGCGCGCCTTGGCGCACAGGCCCTTCACCTCGTTCTCTCTGATAATTTCACAGCGTTTTAGCTGCGCAATTTGGCGATCCAAGTCGCTATGGTCGAACATGGCACCCGGTACACAGAGATGGACGACGACGTGGACGACAACAGCAACAATAACAACTAGGACAACGACAACAATAGCAACTGAAGTCAACACCAATCGTTGCGGTTGCCAGGCTGGAGGAATAGAACGCATGTAAATAAATAGAAATTAAATAATTAAAGAATGTGCAACAAACGGTTTCACATCAAATTCGGCATCATCCAAAATGGTTTCGACTATTGTTTGTGTTTTTGCATCATTTGCATTCGTCTCGCTATATGCGCGTGTGCGTGTATGCGTGTGAGTGGGCTTGTGTTTGTGGTGCTTGTGGCTGGGATTTTTTTGCCGCGCGCGCGGCATTAATTTAGCTTGTATTCGCCGCTACCACCCCTACCACACATTACTAATATTAAGATGCAGCAAATTCGCGACTTACCTCAATTAAATTCGGCAATTTCTTAATCCTTTTTGTTTTCAACTAACACTTGCACGTACGGTCGCGACAAAAAAATGATCCATGATTCGCTATATGGCCACCGATTACCAACACACACATATCGATTTTTAATCGATAGCTCATAGTCACAGTATTCAGTTATAAGTGTCAAATTCATAGTGTTGCCAGACTGTTCAACGGCAATATACGCAAAGGATAGAAATTTTAAATGTTTTAATTGAAATTATATTACTTGTTACGCAACAAAATAAAATAACATTATGACTGATCCGGAACCAACCGTGGAATCCAAATCAACAATGCACCCGCTCGACGAGAAACTGGAAGATCAAATGCACAAACAAATGCACCTCAAAGAAGTGGACATTTATCGTGATACCTTCTTGCGCTATATGGGTAAGGGTTACCCGCCACACATACAGCTACATATATCTCCATTCATTCCACTGTTGCAGGCTACAGCAACGAGGTGGGCGAGGCATTTCGTCCGCTGATGCCCAAATCTGTAGTTGCCGCCACCTACGGTATGGCCATTGGCTATGTATGTACGGATACGTTTGATAAGGCTTTGCGCCATCAAATGGCCGGCGGCACCGATCGCCAGGTGGCCCTAGTGGGCGCCGATGTATTCACTTGGCAAATGTTTGCATCAGTCATAATACCTGGATTGACCATCAACCGGTAGGAGCCGCACTCCCACATCTAACCTATTGTATCCATACTTAACTCTTATCTAATCTCTCTCCGCATTCCATACAGCATTACTGCAGTCAGTAGATCGCTATTAAAGAAGTCACCCAGTTTCGTGGTGAAGACGTTGCCTACATTAATCGGTCTGATCAGCATCCCGTTGATAGTGCATCCCATCGATAGTCTGGTTGATCGCCTAATGGATGCCACCTACAGAAAGCTGGTGCGATAATGGACTAACCCCGAATGGCTGGACACTCCCTCCACGATTGGTGCTACTTGTATTGTTCATTCAAGCATTCCAAAAATCAAAATTCATTGCCATAGTGAAATTCAATAATTTTTGATAAATAAACTCTCGATTCTCGTATTTACAGTGGAATTTATTGCACCAATTACAACTTTACGCGTATTACAAAAATAGTTTATGGGAGCTGGGGGAAAGGAGGAGCATATCTTTTATACAATTCTTAAGTATTTGGAGCAAATAGGCAATAGTGGCGGCAGGCGGAATTTATTGAGGTTCATCTTCATCCTCCGAGTCTATCAAGTAGGGGCTGTCGAGGGCACCTAGACCAGCGGCCACGCCTCCCTCATTGGCAGTGGATAGCTTCGTGCGCAGCATATGACCCGCCTGATAGTTGTGGATAATGTGATCCGCATCGCCAATGATGACCCCGAATATGCCTAGCTCGGAGACCATGTCCACAATCTGTGGCGGCACATCGCTGCCCGGTCGTATCATATAGCCCTGCGAGAGCGGCGGGTGTATCAAGTCCATCAATATCCAAGCAGAACGCTCCACTCGCGACATGCGCTGGAATCAGGTAAGACGAATATAAAAGTAATATATAGTACATCTAGTTGCACAGTTCATATGCTTGCTCACCTTTAGAGCATCGGGAATGTCCAAGCCATAAACATTGTTGCCACCGCCTTCGCGTTGTGGCTTAAGCACAAACTTCTCTGGCGTACGCATGGCCATCTCATAGTTGGCATTGCCCACCTCGTTGTCGTCCATGGAGTAGAGGCCTGTAAAGATTTTGCCCACCGCCTTCATCTCTTCTGGATCGTTGATGAAACGCTCGAGCACCGCCGGCTGTGCTAATGCCTGCTGCACCTTCTTAGTACCCGCCAAATGATACTGAATCGATGGACATTTGATGGCCAATGAGGTCTCCATCAAGTACCTAGCATCCCATTCACCCTGCGTGGGATAGTGAGCCGGCTCATAGCCAGCGCGGAAATAGATGACGCCCACCTCAGTGTTGCCGCTAATCGAGAGAGAGACAGAGAGAGAAAGAGTTATAGTCAATCATTCTTTGAGAATTTTAGAGTTTCATGGATATACGCACAGCAGCAGCTCCTTTCTTAGGCCCAACTTGCCCTCCTTGTGCACTTGGGTGAGGGTGCGACGCAGCACTTTGATGTGCGGATATTTCTCACGGATGTAGAACTCATGGAAACGCTGATCGCAAATGTTATACGAAATGTCCTCAATGATGAATAGAATGACTGACTCGGGTTTGGCATAGATATTCCAGGCCTTGACCATGCCATCGCAAAGACCGGCGAGCGCTTCGTTCTTGGGCATCTAAAGAGAGTGAGAAAGAGAGTGTATATAAGAGATAGTTCCTAGAGTACTATAAGATGTATGATACTCACTTGCCGCAGTTTCTCGGCATGTCCCAGTTCTCGCAGGACGAAGCTGTTGGCAGGTTGAAGGAGTGGGTGGGGCATTTAAAGAGAAAATGCAAGATTAGCAAAACTTTTACAATTAGCAACAAAAATATTTTTTTTTTTTAAATCCAGAACTAGTTCAAAACAAAGAGATTACAATTAACAAACAAACGAGAAAAAAATTATTTATTATTAGTTGGATTAGGGGGATAGGTGGGTGGGTTGGGGTTATATACAATACGGGTAGTAAGTTATAGCAGGCAAAAAAACATTTATGGATCGGGTATTACGGTTCGGGGTGCGGGGGTTTTGTTAAGGAAACGGGTTCGGAATAGCATCTCAAAGCTAGAGTTAAAGCCATAACCAGAAGCCAAACAGAGTTTGTGCGTGTGTGTGTGTGTGTGTAAGTGCGAGAGTGTGTAAAAGGGACGTCAGAAGTGTGTGTTAAAAGTGGGAGGGGGAGAGAGTAAGTGGAATAAGTTTAGCGAATGAGCGAGAGCAACAACGATAGAGAGAGAGAGAAAGAGAGATAGAGATAGATCGAGCGAGCGAGAGGGAGGGAGAGTGCAAGTGCATGCGATTTACAGTTTTGATGAGTGGGCGCGACCTTCAAGTGGTTTATAATTACAGATGAGTGAGCGGTGGATTCGAGTTGGTACTGAAGTGCGTGCAACTTAGAATATATATCTATATATATATGAATATATATAAATATATTTGGGTGGGTGGGTGGTTTGTGTGTGTATGTACATATGTGAGTACACTCAAACCTGTCTCAAATTCTGCAATTGGAAATTTGAAACAAGCTCTCAATTTAAACTATTCTATAAAAGAGGTGTAAATTTAATATTTTTAAAACAAATTGTGAATTGAATACATGAGAAAGAAATCGAGAAGAGTGTGCAAGTGTGAGTTTTTGTGTGTGTGTGAGTGAGTGATATAAAAAGAGAGAGAGAGAGATAGAGAGAGAAGAGCGCATAATACTTTTGCAGAGGCACCAAGTGTGTAGCAATGCCACCGAAACTGGAGGCAATCGTGTTGATTTCAACCTGCTTTATTGCACAGCCCTCGTACACGTGAGCCAAATAGTCAGAACGTAATAGACCGACGCTATAAGCCTGCAATTATGATCGTTATATATTATATATATTTAGAAAGAGATGTGTGT
Organism: Drosophila buzzatii; assembly: GCA_035045845.1. Lineage (NCBI taxonomy): Eukaryota > Metazoa > Arthropoda > Insecta > Diptera > Drosophilidae > Drosophila > Drosophila buzzatii. The sequence continues at coordinate 3,901,282 of JAWNOS010000596.1, read as the reverse complement.
AAAATACAGTAACTGCTTAATCGAGTATATAGCAGTAGCCCTTAGCCTAAGCTAAACTAAGCTAAATATGTATGTATGTATGTCTGTTGAACGGCAAACAAACAAACTACAAAATAAATAAAATTATTATAAATATATTTGCTTAGTTTTTTAAAATAATTAAACAGAAAAAATACTAAAAATACTGAGGTTTTGAGAGTGGGCAACGCTCAACACAGGCGTCGAGTGTGTAAGTGTGTGTGCGAGAGGCAGAGGGAGAGAGAGAGAGAGAGGGAGAAGAATGAAAGCGAAAGCATGAATATCGATGCAATTTAGCGGATTTCGATTGTTGATGTTCAAATGTCTGGCAAAGCGCGAATGCCAGTAAAGCCGCAATGCCAGGCAAGCTTTAAGCAGATGATTTGTGTTTACTATCAATGCAAGTGTCATGTGTGTGTGTGCGTGTTTGTGTAAGAACATTTTATGATTGTAAACAAAACACACACACAGACGCATGCATATGTACGTACATACGTACGTATATTCAGAAAAGCCCAAACTCTGTAAACATACATACATATGTATGTTTAGTTTAGTTTATTGCACTTTCTAAAGAATTGCCTGCATATCGAGTTCCTTTCTGACGACTAAAATGTTGCCTGTTGTCGCTATTGTGATATATTCTGGGATATCGAAATTCACTTACAGCGAAATTTGTTGGATTTTAAATAGAAACCTGAACGCGATTAATTCCATGATGTAAGACCACACGCGTATTTGTGTATATGTGTGTGTGTATGTGTGTAAGTTAACGAGTGTAGTCGTTGCTTACTTTTGTCATTAACTAGCTGACGCATAGCGATAAGACGCAGCTGATTGAATGACACAGCAACTTATACCATTTGTATTAGTTTTGCATATTTATAGCTGTAAAACAAAACCATTCGAGCGACAACAACACCACGAAGGGGAAAGGGACAGACAAAAATTGAAAGAAGAAATTATAAGTGATAGAAGAAGAAGCATAACCTTTAAGCTGCACACATTTATGTGCATATGTACATATGCATAGAACAGCTCAATACACATGTACATATATGTATGTGTGTGTGTTTGTGAGAAGAATTGTTAGGCTAAGTATAAGAGGAAAGCATTGCAAGATCAACAGGCAAAGCGAAGCAGGACGAGGCAAGGCAAGGCAAGGATGGACGGGGCTGAGACAGAGTCGACGAGCGAGCAGCGGTGGGCAATGGGCGCCGGTCGAAGTAAAGATTGGAGCGGGGCAGGGCTGGTCATACTTAACATCTTTTTCAACAAGCAAACTAACAACTACGAATAACATTTCAAGGACTCAAAAAAACAAACAAGCATATATATAACATATATATGTATAAATATATACATACATACATACATATATGCATATAATTATATATGTATATAGATAAGGCATAGATATACGTAAATTCATCAAATAAATCATATATTAAGTGAAAGTATAATAATTAGCTGTACATGAAACAAATGGACATTACTATATTTAAAATAGCCAGGATAAAACATGACACACGCACGCACACACATACAAATCCAAACAAAAGCAAAAACACACGCACACACACACACATTTATACATACAATGTAAATACATGCTATTTGCAAGTAGATATGTATGTAAACAGAGAAAGTAACTGTAAGCATGCAAAATTATTTTTTATTCTAAGCCAAACCATACCCTTTAGAAAAACCAATTCTGATGTAGCTATCGGTTTTAGTACGCGATTCAAAAATAAATATGTACATAGAATATTTTATAATTTAAATGACTGTTGCTGGTTAAATAATTAGGTTTTTAGTTATTTCTAGACGTTCTACTTGTTGCTATCTTGCGATTAAGAGCCTAACGACAATAAAATAAAAATATAACTTTCTAAACGTACTATAAACTTTTATTTCAGAGTATAAATTAGATTTAAAATATCGAATAGCAATTTGTATTTTTAAAGTTTATAACTTTGGAAATGCTTATTAATTGGCAGTTAACTGATATTTTCCTACAGGGTATATATGTATATATAATACATATATTTGTAACGGACTGCAAATTAGAAGTTTGACTCTTATATTTACATACATAGCTAATGCAGGCTGCAGTAAGGTTACTTTGTCATGTGTGTGTATGTATGAGTGTGTGTTCAGTGTGGTTGTGTATGTGTGTATATTTGTGTGTGGATGGCTTTGGTTAGGCTTCGGCATATACAAGGCAATGCAAGTGTATATGTATGAGAAATAGAGACAGAGGAAGAAAGAGAGAGAGATTCATATAGCTAGCGAGAAAGGTTCATGACAGAGAGAGAGAGAGACAGACAGCACCTTTGTATGGTTTTACTTGCTGGTCCCAAATGGCCAAAACCCGATGCTATCGTATTGATCTCAACTTGTTTCCAGCAGCAATAGGCCGATGAGGTGCTAACGCTGCGCTGAATGCCCGCCTCGGCTGTCGATTTAGCCTTTTCCGCCGTCGTGCTCGCCTTTGCGTCCGCCATTCGCTCCTTCTGCTCCTGCCCGTCCTTCGTACCAGCGCCAGCGCCAGCGCCTGCGCCTGCGCCAACGCTTGTCTCCAACATGGGCGACAACTCCGGGCAGCGGGATTCCAGCATCAGATCGCTGCGCAGCATGCCCAATGAAATGCGCTTTGGTGGCGAATGGATATGCGCGCATGTAAGTGTGGGTGTGTGTGTGTGAGTGGATGTGTATATATGTGTTTAGAGTGTGTGAACGTATAGATCGGTATACGATAAACGATAACGATTACGATTAAAACGAGCAACACACACCATTCGTTTGAGATAATTCGATTGGATTTTCGGATTTGCGGAATCGATTGTTCGGATCAATTCGAATTTTGATTTATGCGCAATTCGTAATATTTCATTGGGTTTCGGTTTTCATTGGTTAAATTTTTTTCGGAAAGGAAAGCAGAAAATGTCAAATAAATGCGTGAGTAAATTGTAAAAATTTTGGTTTTTCTTTTGTATTTTTTTTTTTTTGTTTTTTGTGGATAGATTTAAACGTAAAGCTGGGCATATCAACAGCGACAACAACAATAACAACAACAACGCAAACATTAGGAGCAGCACCACATAAAAAGAAAGAGTGAGATAAGGAGAGAGAAGGCGTAAAGAAAGTAAAAAGGAACTTATCAATTTTAGAAGAAATTAAAACATTAAACAAATTTTTGTTTAAATCAATTAAGATTATTGATTAATAGCAGCAGTATTGGCAGCAGCAGCAGCGGTGCCATGTAATCAAGTTGTCCAGGATGTGCGCATAAATCATGTGGCAACGCTTGAGAATTGAGATTAGCTGTTGAGCCGATTGGGCTACATTGGCTATGGGATTTATGATATGGTGATAAGATAATGGAATATGAGCTAAAGAGCAACAGAAACAGACATATATACATATATTTGTATATATATAAAGAAAGAATGGTTGGTGGGGCGGTTGGGGGTGTGGAGCGTTAGAGTAAGCGACAGATATCACTTTAGCTGTGCACCCAAAATACCTGCACTATCAGCCTAATCCCTAAAGCTCAATGGATAAATATGTTTGGGTAAATGAGGTGCTGACAATGGGCTTGGACGGAGGAGTGTAGGGGTGTAGTTGTAGATGTGTGTGTGTGTGTGATGGGTGTGGGTGTGAGAGTGAGTGCGGGTGCGGGTGCGGGTGGGCGTGGCATGATGACGAACAAAATGTCTCACCTGGGTAAAGCCAAGGGCTAGCACCTTGCGATAGATATTAAACAGATTTGCCGTAAACTCATCCACTTTAATTGTCTCCGCCAACGTCGTCGTAATGAATTCTTCGTCGTGTGCAACATTGTGCATTAGTCGATTGATTATCGGCTGCAATGCAATTGCCTTCTCGAATTCCTTGCGCGGAAAGGACGACGGCACCAGCACAAAGGGCGCAAACTAAGAGGGTATATGAAAAGAGAGAGAGAGAGAGAGAGAGATGAAGTGCATTGGAATGGAGTGGTGATAGATATACTCACATTCAGGGAGTCCGGACTGAAGCTTGTTTTGGAACGCATTGCGGCGCCATGCATTATAGCATAGTCCTTAGCCTTGGCTATCACCTCGACCAGCTCGTCCTTTTTCAGAGGCAACTTAATGCAGCTCCGCAGCACGGGCGTATTCTGGTCCACAGACATGTTTTTTCTTTGGTCTGTTGTTTCTGGACTTAATTAAATTGAGCTGGTTAATTGCGTTTTGTTTGATGCGGCTTCTTGAATCGTCTGCGTCAGCTGTTCCTGCTGCTGCAAATGTCACGCTGTGTTATGATCGTCGCTCTGGCTACCTGTTGCATGCGCGCCTCTTTGTATACTGTACGTGAAATTCGGTATGGAGTGTCGGAGGCGCTTCTTCAATGCTTCCGAATGTTATGGAAATTGAATTTCACAATACACTTCAGCACCACGGTACAGTCGATTTACGATAAGTTTTTTTTGTTCCCTTCTTCTTTTTATGCAGTATGGCGAGTCGGCTCTGTTAAACGCGTGAAGTGCTCCTCTGTTAACGTGCGGCGCCTCACTATTAACATGACCAACCACTTTTAGTTGGTTAGTCTATGCTATTAAACATTGCCGACTTCTGTTAACATCGATTGAGCCGCGATATATCGCCACCGCCGATGCTATTGCGCAAAAGAAGAATGAATTTTTTTTTTGGAAATTTTTTTCCAACAATAAATTTAAACTATAACCAAAGAGAAAAATACAAATATTTGCTTTTATTTATCTGTCACACATGATTGAAAACAGTATTGATACATATCTGCTTATTATGTTTGTAAATATACAGGTCATCATTAAGGAATTCCGGATCTCTGTAGCTTTAATAGCCATAGCTTTAATATATATAAGCAATTGGAAATGGGATATTTGCTTGCAATAGGAACAACTGCAAAAATTGAATAAATAAATTTCACTTCGCTTGGCAACCGTTATTGAATTACTATTACCGCTACATTTGTTGCTGCTAAAACTGAGTTCCAATGCTTAACGATACTATCGATACATTGCTGTCATATTATCGACTTTAAATTGATTAATACGTTTAAATGTTCTGCTCAAATCTCAACTAGCTTTGGAATTAACGTCAACTTGGTTTGAAGGGAGTTGTCAAACTCATTTCCGACTTCACTTGGAAATTTTTTCGCCCAGTGACGAGCCGATCAACTTGTAAATTGAGAAAACTAAAATTTGCGAAAAACTCAATAATTTATTTTTTGTTCTTTTTTTTTTGTGTTTATTTTTTCTTTAACGCGTTTAGACGTGCAACAAACAAACGACCAAAGAAAACGAATTGATAAAATAACTAACCAAGAAAATGCCACGCGGAAAATATCTGAACCACAAAGGCCGCAGCCGCCAATTTACTCCAGTCGAGGAATTGCAGCGTGAACGTGAGCTGGAGGTGTGCATAATGTCATCGCAGCTTAATAAGATTACCGAGAGCGCTAGCAGCATTGACTCAACTAATGATGGAGACAACAGCAGCGAGCAGGACTTTGGCACTTCGAGTGGACACGGCAGTGGTAATAGCAACAATAGTAGCAATGGCATAACCAAGACTCGCAAGCTGGGCGGAGCTGTTGAAGGGCTGATTGAAATATCGAACCCGAATCGCCCCATCAAGAAGTCGCAGAAGCTGGCCCTACTAACCGAAGATGCCAAGGGCAATAGCAATACCATTGAGGACTCGTTGATGGAGCAGCGTCGTCGTGACCGCGCCAGAGACAAGCCGCGCTCCAATTCGTACCAGAAGACTGTTAGCGAGGCCAATGCCGATCTGGCTCGCCTCGCACTCGTGCGTAAGAAACGCGAAGCAGCTGCCGAGTTGCGTTTGGCTGCCAAAAAGGAGAGCAACAGCAACTATCATCCTGCTGATGGGTCAACACCATGCACATCGAAGTCAGAACTCTCCTCCAAGAAGAAGAGCAATAAGAAAAAATCGGTCCAGGGAACCAATGAATTTCTCAAGAAACCCAACAACGAAGAGAAGACTGTCAAATCCGTCAAGGGCCGCCATGCCAACAAGCGAAATGTCAACTTGGAAAATAAACAGACAACAAAGTAGTAAAAGGAAAATAGCTAGAAAGAAAAAAAATATGATTTAAAATATAACTAAACATAGATACACATACACACATGAAATCAGGGTATGAAAAAAAAGAAAAAACCAAGATGTAAAAATCAACCTGAAATTCTTATAAAATCAAATCAAATCAAAGTAGGCTAGCTCTGGACTGTTTGAGCGAACATTTTATGTATACATTCGTATGACTAGTATATATATAACTTGGCCTTCAGTCATTTCGATTTCATTTTACGTTCATTTCGATTTGTAAATTTTGAGTTACCTACACAAATAAAACAAATAAAAACTACAACTAAATTATTTTGTATTTAAACTGATGCCATTCCCAGGCTCGACGTTTTACGGTGCATGTAATCAAGTATGTGTGAAAATATATGTATATAAATATATTTGTAAAGTGAGATATATTTTTGTGCCCTGAGCCCATTGTTTATACATGCATATGTATACAACAGAAACATATTTATAATAGAATTAACGAATTTGTGTGTGCCTGCGCTTGCGCCAATCAAAGTGAGTAGAAAAAGTGAATTTGAAATAAACGGTCGAACGGGCGCGAAGCGCGCACACCCACATTTCGATAGGCGGCCGTACGCTTGCGCGTTAGCCAACACTATTTTTGTTTGTTTTGTTTGAAATTTTTGTTGCCACCTAGTCGCGTGCAAAATGCAGCACTGGCTCACAGCTGGTCGGAATACCCATATTAAATATATGTACATATTTTGCATTGCAGCAGAATCGACATATAGAAGTAGCCGGCGAAACTTTTCTGATCTCATCCACAAGAATCAAAATTGTAACATAACATTTGGAAAACAAAAAAAAAAAATTTTAAATTTAGGCAAATCGAAAAAAAAAATGGAAGGCAAACCATTGAAACGTATGCGATCAGATGACGAGGAGAGTAACAATAATGTAACTCAATCTAAAATCTGGGTAAATGAGAAAATCAACGATTCATGCGATCCGGAGAAAATGAAGGCGGTTCATGGTGAGTAGAAAATTCCAATTGGAATAGATCACGCACGCAGACACACACATATATACACACAATGCATTCTTGCAGAGAAAACCACAAAAATGCTTTTCAAGGCAGCCGCAAACATGGATGCGAACACAGATGAGCCAACGGAGGAGACTAGCACTCCGGCTCCGATACCCGTTAGACCGGTCAATTTATGCGAGCAATATCAGCTGATTGGCGATGGTAACATAATACTGCGCGACATGAATCCTGATGTTGCCAATCCGGGCCTAGAGCGTCGTCTATCCACATGCTGCCATCGTCCGACTCTAATCCGCGGCACTTGCGTCAATTGTACATTTGATTTGTGCGAGGAATGCGGCTATTCATGCGTCGAGTGCAGCCAGTTTATATGTCGCACTTGTGTCACCCTGTTGTAAGTAGCTAATTATTCATGAAGTGCTGCCCATCGAACTGAATATACATAATCGCGCTCTCTCTCTCTCTCTCTCTCTTAGCGGCAATCGTCCGGAAGAAGCCGAGCATCCATTGTGCGAAGTCTGTCAAATGTTCGTGTCCTAAGTAAGGTGTGCATATGCAAATATATATACACACACACACACAAACAGAAACGCACACCTGCACATACACTCGTATATACGTGCAGACAGGTGCAATAAAACACAAATGTGAATGTATACGTTATAAGATTACAAATGAAAATCAAGTACAAAGCAACTTCCCAAGTGAGCAACATCCCTCATAAAGATGTGCGCAAGCTGCCTTGGACAACTAAACAACCAAAAAACAAAAAAATTAAAAAGGGAAAAAAATGCAAAAATTCAAAATGTAAAAAAAACTTTTTTCAAGTCTGGCATAGTTCAAACACACACACACACACCTATACGGGCCCCCAATACACGTACACTTCCAAATCAAATTTCTTAATTTAAATTCAAATGCAAAATTAAAAAAAAAAAAATTCTAAAATATAAAAAAAGAACTGTTGTAATTAATGTTAACGGAAATTATTATGTTATATAATGCTTTTTAGTGAAGTGCATGCGTCCATATAGTCAACATATCAATTAAAAATTCTAATTGTTAACTATTTTCCCTCTCTCTCACGCTAGGAGCACAATTTACAAAGAGAGAAACTTTTATATAGAACATTTTTGCAAAATAAATTTTAAATTTAAGTGTATGATATTTTTGCAATCTATTTGATGTCAATTACATTTATTCATATACAAGAAAAAAAAAAAGAATAAAACGAGTATAGAAAAATATCAACATCTCTTGTCTCTTTCTTTAAGCCGAGAACTAATATTTTTCTTGCACCATTTTATGTTCATCATTTCGAACATAATTTCTCCTCTTTCAGCTTCTGCCTTCTTACGGAACTGATGTAATGTTTTCCTTCCTTTCCGCCTCTCTCTTCCGTCTTCCCTTAAACCTTGCCACGGAACTTGTGGTACTTGTCATGCTCCTTCATCAAGTTTTGGTACATTCGTGCGCCTGCCTCGCTGCTGCAGCGCAGTATAAAGTGGCCGGAACGATGATCACACATTGAGATGAGTTCGTGACAAAAGCGATCCATCTGCAATTTGACCTGTTCCAGAGCAGAGTAAAAGATTAAACACAGTTTTGATTAAGAAACTCTCTCCTGTTTACCTTCTCGAAGAGCGTCGTGGGTCGCTCGGTGCCAATCATTTGCTTGATGGTGAAGATGAGCAGAAACGGTGCCACACGCTTCATGGCCAAGGCCTGGGGGCCAGCTGCAATGCCCGCCATGAGCGTCACCAGCTTCAGCGCCAGCTCGGCCAGACCATCCAGTTCCTCGTCCGTCAGACTTTGCGCCTGCTTGCGTTCGCTGCGATAGCAGACAATCGACTGCACCAGATCCTTGCATATCGCACTCAGCTGTGAGGCCCGATCCGTCATGAGTGTGGCATGCTGACGCAGCAAAAGCAAACAGTTCTCGGACAGCATAGCGTGCAGTTGCCGGAAGCTCGACCAGCTGCCGCCGGCTAGAATGAAGCGTTTGATATTCAGGTCCAGCATGCTTGATAGCATCGAGTCCAGAGTTTCGCCAGTCATCGGCACGGTGCGATTGCCAGCCAAGGCGCTCTGAGCTTCCAGCAGGCGCAGCACATGGCCGCAATAGGCGTCATCACTAGGCGCTGGCAGACGCAACGAAACATTGCCGCTGATCAATTCAAACTGCTCATTGAGCATCTGCACGGAGACAGCAAGAGATTAGTCAAGATTCAGCCAGAAGAGCCAGAGCTTTCACTTACCGCTCCCTTGATGCTGCTCAGCGAGCACTTGGCAAAGAGCGTCACAAGCACGAGCACATTCTGCAGGCTCGTATGCTGTTCCGGTGTCTCAGGTCGCTGCATCTCGTCCAGTTGCCTTCCCAGCCCTCGCAGCAGCAGCAGGAAATCCTCATTCGTCTTGTAGCCAATGATGAGCTTCACAGCGGGCTCTATGCTGGCCATATCTAGCGCAGAGCTAGCGGCAATATCCTTATTCAATTGCCGCCAATAGCTGTCCAGCACAAACTCAATCTCGTCCTGGTCCAAATGCAGCAGCTGGCGATGCGTTAAGGCCACATTCAGCAGCCGAATGGCATGGGCATTGCGATAATTCAGCTAAGACAAGAGTAGAAAGATGGAAGTTAAGACAACAATTCACTTCAATATATCCACTATCCATTATCCATCATCCACTAAATTTTCTTGCAGCTCACCGAATGTCCAATGTAAATCTTGCAAATGCGCCTAAAGCTCTCGTCAATGGCTTGCACTGCAACCGCCGCTGTTTCCGGCTTGGCCTCGTCGACATTTTCCTTCTGTTGCTTGGCCGCCCGATTGATGCAGCTGCTCAGGTAGACGGCGTAGCCACTGAGAGACTGTTGCACGAACTCTTTGTAGACGGCAGGCGATTTTTTGTGGGAGCCAAATTTGTGGCTAACCATTTGGCCATAGATCTCGAGCAGCGGCTGCAGGTGACGTTGCATGCGCCGACCCTGCATTCCTGTGCCGCTGGCCAACGTCTCAATGGCGAGCAGCAGAAGGCGACAATGCGAGGCTGAAAGCTTTGGCAGCTGCTCGCGGAAGAGCACATCACAGCTGGCCAGAAAGGAATCGCTACCGGGCGTCAGGCGACGTATGCAGCGACCAAAGAACATCTCATAGAAGCGCCAGGCAATAGAGTTGGCTTCAGTCTCGGCTTCATCTGTCTTCATATCGAGCGGCACCAACTGCAAGAGCTGCGCCATCTCCGGCAATTGGCTGCACAGCGGCAAAGGTTGACCAAAGTGCAACAGATCTAAAATAAGAGAGAGTGAGAGGAATATTTCTATAGAGGATTAGCTGTTAGACGAACCTGTGAGCTGTTCGAGCAGCTGATTGGACAGCTGCTGTAGCTGGGCGCGTCGCACATCCTGGAAGAGCGTGAAGAGAAGCAGCCAGAGACGTAGCTTGAGGCTGCTGTGCAGCTGGGTCAATGGCAGCCGCTGCAGTGCATCAATTAGCTCCTGCGTGGATGCAGCAGGCAACGCTGGTTTCTTTGTGCTCGCACAGCTCTCTCGCAATAATGTGGCCATTGCAGTTTCATCTGTTGCCTGCGGCAGCTGTTTGGACAGCAGACAGCCCTTGATCTTGGCCTGCTTCAAGCTGTCCACAAACTGCTGCAGCAGGTGCAGTGTCAAGAGCTCAACGCACTCGGCATCCTCCAGAAGATTGGGCAACTGTTCCTGTTGCTGCTGCTGCACTCGCAGCTCCTTCTGGGCACGGGTCAAGTGAGTGAAGAGCTTCTGTGGCAGCTGCTCCACTAGTGCATCCGGACAAGGTTCACGCCGCTGATTGGGCAGCAGTAGCCAACCCGATAGTGTGAGCTGTAGTTCGAGTCGCTGCAAACGATGGCGGCACATAGATTTGCCAAAATTATGCACACGCTGGCGAATCAGCTCCCACTCGTCGCTGGAGAGGAAATACTGCAACTGCGGCAGCGGCGGATCCAGCTGCGGCTTCTCCAAGCCATCGGGCCAGTAGTAGGCCAGCATCAGATCGAAGTTATTCGCCCGCTCCACACACTCCAGGTAGATGTTCATCGTGCGTCGGTTGTGCTCCAACGAGAGCAAGTGTTTGCCGAACTGCTGAAGAACCAGGATCGTGTGACTGCGCTGCTGCTGCACATCCACCTGATGCTGCTGCACCTGCTCAGCCAGTCGAGTGCCGACCAAATATTGCGAGAGCAGCGTCGCCTGCAGCTCGATAGCAAAGTTGAGATTGCAGGGCAGAACGGCCGTTGTCTTGGGTTCCAGCAGCTCGGAAAAGCTGTGCAACAGACACTTCCAGATGACAATCGAGGGCTTGGACATCAGCTGGCTGATCAGCCGGATGAAGGCGCTGCCAGCCGTTGCCCTTGGCCAGGCCTGGCACAGGGCATCCGTGCTATAGTCAATGGGACTGGAATTGGACTCGGATCGGAATAGGAGCTGCACATAGGTATTCACTTTCTGCTCCTGCTTGATTGTCTGCTCCGGCTTCTGCTCCATGCAACTGCGCTTGCCCGACTCCGCATTGGGCAGCTGGTATTTGTGTAGCCATTCACGCAAGGACTTCAGCATGTTCATAACGAAGCGTTCGGTACGACTCATGCGTCGGCACATGTCCAACAGCAGGACAAAATACTCGGAGTAGAGCTGCAGCTCGCGTTCGTTACGCTTGACGGTGCACATCATCCAAATAGTGATCTGATAGCCATTCGGCTCCACCAGCAACGGATTGAAACGGAGCGCCGCACAGAGCAGCTCCAGCACACTCTCCAGATGCTGCGCCCGGTTGCGTCGCACCAGACCATACACCATACGGGCCAGATAGGTCATGCCAGTGTTCTTGAGCTTGTCGGCAAAGGTGAGCTGGATGTTGTGGCGACGCAGTGCGTTCAATGCATGTGTGAGCAATATAATATTCAAATGGCGATCTTTTAGCTTAGGCTGTGGGTCCTGGGGCTCATCGCCGGCGTCATCGGCCTGTTGTCTCGTATCATATATGATGATGCGATTTATCAATTTAAATAGCTTGTCCATGTCGTAGCGAAGATTGACCAGCGCACACTCCATTGTTAGAAGGTGCACATGCAGCGGCTGCTTGAACATCAGATCGGTGGCTTCATTTATGTCCAGATGCTCCGTCAGCTGCAACTCCAAGGCAGCCATCTGTTCGAAGCAGCAGAATCCGTGCTCTCGCAGCTGTAGTAAGAGCTGGCACAGCGGTTGCAGTGTCGCATTCACATAGGCCTGCAGCAGGCGCTCATTGTTCTGGGCACGTTGCACATAGTCGCGCAACTGCTGCAGCACGGGCAGTATAAACTCTGCGTGCCGAGGCTTTGGCTCATCTTCGTTGACTATCAGCAGTTGTCGCTCGTAACAGGTGAAGAGTGTGCCATAGCTGCGCATGACCAGATCGTAGTCGGCACGCAGAGCATCTTGCACCAGCTCAAAGTTGAGCAAACATTGCAGCAACTGTGGATACACCTTGGTCTCGGCTGGAGGTGTTTTGTCGAAGCGTTGCAGAACCGCTTCAATTAGCGCCGATTTTGTGGCAACGTTCACCAGACCCGGCTGAGCACGCAGGTTGAACAGTTGCTGCAGCTGCTCCACGGGCAATTCCACCTCCTTGGGTATTGTCTCGGCCAGCCATTTGCAGACGACTTCTTGTTTGTTTATGTACACAAAATCCAGTGATTGCCAAATTTTAATGGCGAATTCCAAGCGCGCTGGGTACGTTTTGCTCTTGTCTTCCAGCCATATTCGTAACTCTGCAAGATTTGATTTAATATTTATATGATTTCATTCAATTCGCGAAGCTTACCTTCGCCCACTTCCATGTTGCAAATACAAACTTCGATAACGATTGCATTTCGTGCACGTGTTGAGCCTCGCGGCTTTTATCGATTACATTGTGCATGAGTGTTGCATAACTCTATAAAATAATAAATACAAGAAACTAATGCAAATAAATTAATCCATTGGTATTTTGCTCATTCGTTTGAGTTGATATATAATTGTATATATAAATATTTAACATTGCAAATTTGTTTTATTTTATTAAATATAACTATTCAGTGCAATCTCATTTTGAGTATATAAAAGTAGCTAACAGAACAATATACATAAAAAATAACTATTTTTCATTTAATTTAACTCATTAAGAGAATTTAGACTCTAATAAATGAGAATATGTATGAATTACTTTAGTTGTTTATTGCTGAGTTTGGCAGCCAATTTCAGTTTGTTTTCAAACACGACTAATTTTCCACTTAGTGTGAGCTGACGTCACAAACTCCGATTGATTCCTTCGATAGCTGTGTGTTATCTTTCACTTGTTATTATGTATTCCATCAGCTGTTTTAGTTGTGTTTTGCGAGCCGTTTATGTGGGGGTCGAAATTCACAAGTTATTTTTTTTATATTTTTATACACAACTTTATAACACATAAATGAATGGTGGTGCAAAATTAAAACCGTAGCTTACTATATGAATGCTTGTATAAAATATTCGAAAACTGCATCAAATCACAATGTTGTTGAACTGCACCAGAGTGAAGCACATGTGCATAACATTACGAATTACCCAAATACCTTCCGCAGTACCTAGATTTTCAATCAATTCGTCTAGCATACATAACTATTTGCTCAGGCGGCAGCATCATAGCCATCATCTCTATAATATTCGACCACCTGCCGGGCGACAGCTGCTTGCGTCTCCCTCCTCCTCCTTGTCGACAAGTGCCTGTGCAGGTGTTCGCGCATCCAGGTGGACAGCACGTTTGCTTAACGTGCGACGATGTATGAGCAGCAAAGATGTTAAGCTGGCCGTGCCCAAAGTGGAGTCCGTCATTAAGACCGGCAAATTCGCATCCTCACGTCTCATCCGTATGCTGAAGGAGGAGAAGTGGGCACTTCTAAGTATGTCCCCCATTCATTGATATATGCCAATGTGTATTGCTTATACGAATAGGTTTATTTCGTTGCAGTTGGGCTTGCCTGCTTGATTGTCTCTTCGACCATCACCATGAGCGTACCCTACTTCCTGGGCAAGGTCATTGACATAGTGTTCAACAAGGATGGCATGGATGAATCGGCCATAACCACTTTGCGCGACTACTCCAAGATGCTCTTCGTTGTCTTCGTCATTGGCGGCCTGGCCAACTTTTCCCGCGTCTATTTCTTTGGCTCCGCAGGTAAGCTCGCAGCACACCTCGACTTTCTCTCTCTCCATCGCACTCTCTCTGTTTGTACTTTCTCCGCATAGCTTTGCGTATTGTGCGCAGACTGCGCTCCAATTTGTATCGATCGATGTTGATGCAGGAGGTATCCTGGTTCGATACGCGCGGCTCCGGCGAGCTCATTAATCGTTTGAGCAACGACACTTACTTTGTGGGCACCTCCCTTAGTCAGAATGTGTCCGATGGCCTTCGCTCGCTGGCCATGATTGGCGTGGGCACCTTCATGATGGTACATGCAATGTTTTCATCTAACTATCTCTGATGTAATCCAAGCTCTTTCTCCATCTCTCTTAGGTCTACACGTCAGCCAAGCTGGCGCTAGTTAGCGCTTTGATTGTGCCTGCTCTGGCTGGCGTTGCCATCGTTTATGGACGTTACGTGCGCCGCATAACCAAGACCGAGATGGACAAATTCGCGGAGGTGATGAAGCACGCCGAGGAACGATTTGGCAATGTGCGCACCGTCAAGGTCTTTGGCCGCGAGCACAGCGAGTGCGCGGAGTACGACCAGAAGCTGGACGAAGCCATCGAAATCGGCTACAAGGAGACAAAGGCCAGATCCATATTCTTTGGCCTGGTGAGCTAGTTGAGTGGCAACTCGAATTGAACTTGCAGCTTAGATTAGTTTTTTCCCATATTCAGACCGGATTCTCGGGAAATGTGGTCATCATATCGGTGCTTTACTATGGCGGCACCTTGGTGCTGAACGAGGAGCTCACCATGGGCGCCATGACCTCATTCATGCTGTATGCCGGCTACTCGGCTGTGGCCATGAACGGCCTGTCCAACTTTTACAGCCAACTGAACAAGGGGGTTGGCGCCGCGCAGCGCATCTGGGAGATCATGGACAGGAAATACGCCATACCATGCGACAAGGGCATTGTGCCAACGACCAAGACAATTGGTGAGGTTGACTTTCGCAATGTCAGCTTTGCCTATCCGTCGCGCATAGAGAGCAAAGTACTATCGAACTTCTCACTCAATCTAAAACCGAACCAGACGACCGCCCTGGTGGGCCGCTCTGGATCGGGTAAATCGACGACGGCAATGCTTTTGATGCGGCTTTACGATCCTCAGCAGGGCGCCATCTACTTGGATGGCGTCGATTTGCGAACATTGAATCCACATTGGCTGCGCCAGCATGTGAGCGCTGTTAGCCAGGAGCCGGTCCTCTTCTCTGGCTCGATACGCTCGAACATCCTGTATGGATTGCAGCCAGGCAAGCTGCCCGATGAGCAGTTGTTCGAACAGGTGGTGAAGGACTCAAATGTCAGTGAATTTGTCAGTCATCTGCCCGATGGCCTCGAAACCATTGTGGGCCAGAGGGGAATCCTTCTGAGTGGCGGACAAAAGCAGCGAGTGGCCATTGCCAGGGCGCTCATTAAAGTAAATTATATATTGATTTATTTACAGATGTATATTTTAATCAATTTCTTTGTTGCAGAATCCCACCATACTCATCTTAGATGAAGCGACAAGTGCACTTGATGCCGTTTCAGAGCAACTAGTGCAGACGGCGCTGGATAAGCTCATCAGTGGACGCACTGTGATTACCATTGCCCATCGTCTGAGCACAATACATAAAGCGCACAAAATAGCTGTCGTCGACGAGGGACGCATTGTGGAGGAGGGCACCTTTGATGAACTGATGGGCAATGTAAATGGTGTTTTCAGGGAGCTGATATCCAAACAAGCATTTGGTGGCAGGCAGTAGTTAATAATGCAGTGCGAAAGCTGCAGCGGGTGTTCACATATATATACAAATAGATTTGTATATAACTAGACAAGACAAATTTACAAAGCATTGTTATTATTTTTATAAAAAGACGGAAGCCATATTGATGACTTCTGTTCCGTTCTGTTTGTAGACGTTATTAAGACTTGGTTCCAACTGTGGCTAATGCTAAAATAATGTTTTAACAATCAAATTCTAATGTTAAAGTTAGTTTATTAATATTAAGTAAATAAATGGACAAATCTTACATAGAGTTTCACCTGTGCCTTAAACATTTTGAATGCCTTCTTATTTGCGCGGCCCAAATAAGCGTTGCCAGCTCGTTCAAAGTGATAATGCTGTAGATCAGCTGTTGGAGAACTGTTTCATATTCAATTTTAAGTTGATCATAATAAAATGTTAATTTTATATTTAAATTGAGAAAATAAATGTTATTGCATTTTGTTATACATCCTTAAAAATTTGGATATTCGCCTTAAATATTCCGGCACAAAGCAGTGCTGCCACCTTGGTCGATCTTTCCATTCTAAATAAAAGCGCTGCCAGCATGTCTGCATGTTCGATTGTCGTCGATCATTTCGTGATATTTTTGTTTTTAAACATTTTATTTAGTTTTTACGCGTTTCGTTTTTACAATTTTACATTTAGCTTAACTCTAATTAACAGGCACAGAAAATAAATGCAGCAATTCCTTTCCACAGCTCACTCCACACGAGTCCATGTGTGTGGGTGTGTGTGTTTTTGTATGTTTGTGTGTCTACTTCATGGTGGGCATGGCCACGGCCGCCTGGGTGTGGTTGACATCGGTCTCGCGCCACAGCTGGGTAACGGTCTTGGTCTGAGTGTAGAACTTGATGCCCTGCTTGCCATAGAAGTGATGGTCACCGCGGAAGGAGCCGCGGGTGCCGGTGAAGGAGAACATGGGCAAGGGCACGGGGATGGGCACATTGACGCCCACCTGGCCGGCATCGATCTCATTGACGAACTTGCGTGCGGCAGCACCGTTGGTGGTGAAGATGGCGGTGCCATTGCCATAGGGATTAGCATTCACAATTGAAATGGCTTCATCAAGGGTGTCGGCATTCAGGATGACCAGGACAGGGCCGAAAATTTCCTCGGTGTAGCACTGCATGTTCTGTTTGACGTCGGTCAAAATGGTGGGGCCAACAAAGTAGCCATTCTCATAGCCGGGTACCGAGATCTTCCTGCCGTCGAGGATAAGCTTGGCGCCCTCCTTAACGCCCGATTCAATCAGGTCGTTGATACGCTTGCGGGAAGCGTCGCTGATGACGGGTCCCACATCGGTGCCCGGCATATGGCCAGCATTGACCTTCAGTTTCTTTGCGCGCTCAACCAGGTCGGGGATCCACTTCTGAGCTTCGCCCACAAACACGGCCGTGGACAGGGCCATGCAACGCTGTCCGGCAGCACCGAAAGCGGCGCCAGCCAGCTGGTTGAGGGTGTTCTCCTTGTTGGCATCGCTGAGCACGACACCGTGGTTCTTGGCGCCCATGTTGCTCTGGACACGCTTGCCATTCTTGCCGGCGCGCTCATAGATGTACTTGCCGGCCGTGTCGGAGCCGACAAAGGAGACGGCCTTGATCTCGGGTGCGTCGCAAATGAAGTTGACTGCATCGTGCTGGCCATGGATCACATTGACCACACCGGGTGGGCAGCCGGCTTCGTTGAGCAGCTCCATCAGCATCATAGTAGCGCCGGGCACACGCTCGGAGGGCTTCAGCAACATGGTGTTGCCCGTGGTAATGGCCACGGGGAACATCCACAGCGGGATCATAGCTGGGAAATTGAATGGAGCAATGCCAGCGGTGACACCGAGTGGCATGACCAGCGAATAGGTGTCCATGTCGCGGGCAACATTCGCCACCGTCTCACCCATCTGCAGAGAGGGGATGCTGCAGCAGTGCTCAACAACCTGCAGACCACGGAGGACATCACCCTCAGCATCGGCCAGAGTCTTGCCCTGCTCCTTGGTGATGTTCTTGGCCAGCTCACCCATATTTTCCTTGATCAGGGCCTGCAGTTTGAACATGATCTGCTGACGTGACACCACAGACTGGTTGCTCCACGACTTGAAGGCGCGCTTGTTGGATTCCAGAGCGGTTTGCATTTCCTCAGGCGTTGCCTTGGGCACACGGGTCACCACCTTGTCGGTGGCCGGATCTTTCACATCGATCCAATCTTTGGTCTTTGACTCCACAAACTGGCCATCGATGAATAGCTTGGTTGTAGGCGCGGCCGACGAGTAGCTACGTCTAGCGATCAAACGTGCCTGCAAAGGGATTTAATTAAATTTTAATGTTATCGATAAGTCGATTGAAGTGATTTTGGAATCTGTTGGGTAAAAGTTGCCACATCTACCAAATCGAAAAGTCCATAATGGTACATGAGCTGACCACATGTGCAAATTTAATACGTCATTAACGGTACACATTAAATAATTCATTAACATATGAGATGTCATATGTACCAAGGACACCAAGGATATACATATTTGGTTTATTATCTTATCTTTTTCTTATATATATATATATATATATGTATATATATATATATATATTCTTTTTTGTTTTAATCTTTGGGCGCTACGTGTCACGTCTCCCGCATGCTTAACGACTGTACCCAAATTTATCTCATATTTAATTCATTCTGTAAATAAATTCTTATTGGTTCACTGCATTAAATAAAATTTGCTTAAATCATTTGCAGTGTAATTAATGAATATACAAATTTGAATTGCCACAAGGAACTTTTGCCCTATGGAGAAAGTAAATGGACTTTGGGAATTTTCCAATTTAATTTTGGATGACATAACAGTTTAATTATGTCAACTTTTAATATTTCCAGCGAATTTCAAGGACATCATAGAGCCAATTATACAATTTAAATAAAAATAGGTACACTTCGCTGCAACTGTAGGTACAACATTATTTTGCCAAGTGGCATCCCTTTTCCTATAAGAAAATAATTCCATTAAGAACCTTCCCACAATTGCATCGAAACACTAAAGTTGCGTAAAAGGCAAACGCGCTTGCGCTTCTTGGACAAATTGGGCCAGGCTTCACTGTATATATGTATGTCTGTGTGTATGTGCATATCTTGCAAGTGTTTTACTGCGTTACTTGAAACTCAACAGGTGAGCATGGCTTTGCCTGGCAACATGATAATATACATATGTATATATGTACAAATATACACACACATACATACTTTTGCCCATAAGGGATAAATGCCACGCCCTCGCTTATCAGTGGCAGCAGCCGCCCGTTTGATAGGCATTTATTTATATGGCTTACCGTCTAATTAAAATACAATTGTATTACACATATGCACACATACAAACGAGTTTCTCTTTGTGTCTGTGCGTGTGTGTCCGTTCTGGCATTATTATGATCGCCGCATTATCTGAATCGCAGCAAACCAAAATTACGTAACATGTGTTTGCGCTATCAAACAGTCAGTTCTTTTTTCACGTTTTACCGTTTAATGTGGACAATTTATGAGACCACAAACACACATAGGGAAGCAGCACGCGTGCTTCAATTTGCATGCATATGCAATGCTCACACACACACACACACAGGGAGACACAGACACACACGCCCACTCCACTTACAAGTGTGCACGGCCCCCTCCCGTTGTAAGCTTTTCAACACACTGCGCAATTGTTATCGATAGTTGTGGATGGCATATGCAAATATAAATTCTTACCTCAGCACCAATTAGACGCACAAAGGACATCTTCTAGCAGGCGATGGAAATGTTAGGTCAGGGATTCTGGATAATGGAAGCTCCGGCTGGAAACGTGTGTGTTGCTGCTGCTGCTGTGTTTGCTACTGCGGCTGGCCCAACCAATGGTCTCACTAGAACTGAAAGCAAAAGCAAAACCAAAACCAAAAGCTGAGGCTGTGCCAACTTGCGGCCCCAGTTCGCGCGTGTGTGGTGTGATTGTTGATATACGACGCGACGGCAGCGGGCGAAGCCGGCGAACGTTCGGTTTGCTGCTCGCACCACTTTATTAGACGAGCACACATATACACACACACAGGCGCAGCCACAGCCGTGCATGTGTGTATACGTGTGTAGCCAAGAACTTGAAAGAACAATTGTTGTTGTTTTTGTGTTCACTCTAATTCATTGGGGGCTCGATAGTATATGTACATATGTATCAATGTGTGTGTGTGTTTGTTTTTGTTTTTGTTCTTTTTTTTGCGACGTTTGAGGAGACACACGCTCAGGCTTAAGTGAACACGAATACATACATACATTCATATGTACATGTAAATATATTAATTTATTTTGGAGATCATAATTACATACATACATATGTATATTTACAAACATGCCTACATACGTACATACATACAAATGTTTTATTTACGATTGCTCGCACGTGTAATATTTGAAATCAAATGTTGCTGCATTAGTATGTGTGAGCGCGTGTGTGTGTCAACAATCATTCATAACCATGTAATTATTTTATTAGCTGAGCAGTTAAATATGTGCATACATACATACAGCTCATCGATCACACACACATACCTATATACATACATCACAACTAACACCTTTTTTAATAAGTAAACTTAGATCTGATTATATGTATGTGTGAATCAGATAAATAATTAAATTAAACAAACTTAAATACTATTTAGCATACTTTTAGGCTGTGCCAATAAATGAGCTGCTTCGTTTAAAAAATGTTCATATAAAATCAAAGTATACTTTTAAGCGCGTGATCATTTATCAAAGTTTCAAACCCATTTTGAACTCACCTTGGAACCTATCTAGCTAGCTAACATTGTGTATTCCCTGCAGCTGGTTCAAGTCTTGGCTGCAGCTCAAAACGAACTGGCACACTTAGCAAAGTTTCAATCCAAGCATAGACTAGCTACTCATTGGTTAAGTTTATGCTTATCTAAATTTGTGAATCTTGTTTAACTCAAAACTTGTTTGTTTAGATAACAAAAGCTTGAGCTCAGACCAAATCAATGCCTAGCTCAAGCACAAGTTTATTTGCATTCTGAAGCTGCTTCAAGTCTTGGCTTCAGCAGATCGCTTATCAAAGTTTCAAACCCACTGCGAATTACCTCTTTACAGGCTAGCTTAATCATTTGGTTCGAGTACATGCTTATCTACTTGCTGTAGGTGGTTTAAGTCTTGTCTGCGACTCAAAACTGGTTTGCAGCCCTGGTATTTATACCTTTTTTGAAATTTTGGTTAACTTTTGATTTAACTTTTATTTTAGGCGTTAACAAAATGAAATAGAAAATGTTTTTATTTTTGTTCGCAACTTTTATTTGTGTGTTTTCTTTTTCTTTTGCATTGTCATATCAATTAAGACGTAAATAATTAATTAATTTAGTTAAGTACGCTAACCGCTAAGTACATAATTTAATTTGTTCAATAATTTTTTCTTGTTGTTTTTGTTGTTGTTGTCTCTCGTTCATAAAATAGTTAGAAAACTCTTGTTGAAATGCTTTGGTTATTGCTGTAAAATGTTCCGACTACTTTATATATATATATATATATCTATATAAATATGACATTGGATATATCTGTATAAATATATCTGCTTTATATATAGATGTTGTTTTATGCTTACAAGTTTTTAAAATTATTTAAAAAAAAAAATCTTTTTTTTAATGTATTTCGCTTGCTTTGCTGAGTTTTTCATCTAATCAAATTTTTATATAGTTTTTATAACAAATGTTTAATAATAATAAAAAAAAAATTGCGCTTAAGTTTAGAATTGTAATAATTAATATGGAATGCTTTGAAGAGCATTTTGTTTTGTTTTTTGTTTATTTTAAATATTTAATTTAAGCCACGCTGCGGTTGAAGGCCTCAGAAAATGTACACGATAAATCAGTTATGTAATATTAAGTATATATATAGCTATAGCTATAGATTTATTTAAGTAGAAGAAGAGCACTACGTAGGCAAAGTTCATATACAGCTAAATATATTTTTTTTTTCAATTTTTTTCATTTTTTCTCATTTTTTTTGTTTTTTTTTTTTTTTTAGTTTTTTTTAAGTCTTTTTTAAGCACTGTGTTCTAAGCTTAAATATATTATGAATATGTATATTTATATGTATATAAAAAAAATTTGTTTAGTTAATTTTTGCTGCCTATTTTTGCATTAATTTTGTTTCTTTTTTGATTAATTGTGGCTTGACGCTGGCGCTCCTCTGCCCTGCGCAGTGTTGCCAAACGTTACGCTCAACGGTTGTACCGTTAGACAACTTACACTATGAAAAAAAAATTGTGTGTTTTTTTAGTTTATAAGAAAGTCTCAAAAAAAAAAAAAAAACGAACTATTTAGGCTTTGGTATATGTAGGGCGAGAGATCTAAGACTCTCTTTCTCTCTCTCTCTCTCTCTCTTTCGCTTACAGTTCAAAATTCGCTGCATATTAAGATTATTTTGTATATATATAATTATATATAGGCATGCATGTGTGTATATATGTGAGTTTGGTTTGAAAAGTTGAAAATTTTATGTATAAAAAAAAAATTAGCTTTTAATTTTTTTTTTTCTTTTAAATTTTGATTTTTTCAAATCAAGCTCAGATATATAACTGTCTATATATATATGATATATATAACTTGTCTGCTTCATTCATGTTTTATTTTGTTTTTACTTTTTGCTAGACGTCTAAGACTAGGACTACTGAGCTGGCTTAAAGGGTTTGGCCCTAACTCTCTTTCATCGTGTTTTTGCTTGCTTCTCCTTTGGCCTATGCGACGCTATCGCCTGCTATTGGCCTATTTTTTGTTTGTTTTTTTTTTGTGGATTTTCTGCTCGTTTTGTGGACTTGACTTCACTTCTCGACGCCCAGCAGTTTGGCTGCCTCGTCGGGTGAGCTGAGCAGCTTGTTGAGTATGCCCTGGTCGGTGATGCCGAGCAGATTGCCCAGGAAATCGCCGCTGGCCACGCCCACGGCAATTGCTGTTGCGGGCGCCGAGGGTTCGGCAATGTTCTCCTTGTGCTCGCCGAGGCGACTGGCGCGCCACTCGTTCGTCTTGTCCAGCAGCTCGTGCAGCTTGGGCGGACGCGCGCTCTTACTGTTGTTGTTGTTGTTGTGGCAAGTGTTGTTGTTGTTGTTGTTGTTGCTGGGCATTGGCATGGGCATGGGCATGGGCATGGCCGTGGGTGTTGGTGTTGTGGGCGGCGTTGCCATCTGCTCGTCATCGGAGCAATCGGAGGCGCCCGGCTCGCCATTGTGACTGTGTCCACTGTGCTTCTTCATGTGGCGCAGCATGCTGTGCTTCAGCGTGAACTTGCGCAGGCAGATCTCGCACTGGAACGGACGCTCTCCCGAGTGGGTGCGCATGTGACGGCGCAGATCCTCGGTGGACCAGAAGCGACGCACGCAGAAGGCGCAGATCACCTTGCGATTGCTGTAGTCCGGATATTTGCCGGCGCTGCGGCCCGTGCTGGACTCATCCTCGGAGACGCCAGCCGAGACTGTGGCATTTGCTGTGGTGACTGCTGTTGCTGCTGCTGCTGCTGCCAGCTCCTGCTCCGTCTCGATGGCGCCCTTGGCCAGCAGCAGCGCAAACTCCTGGGCGTGCTGGTGCTTGATGTGGTCGAGGCACTGCATGCGCTCCCCGAACGAATACTCGCACAGGTGACACTTGTAGGGCAGCTCGCTGCCATTGGTCTCGGGTGCAGCGCTGCTGCTGCCGCTGTTGCCACTGCTGGTGGCAGCTGCTGCGGCAGCGGCCTGAGCTGCGGCCACCATCTGCTGGCTGAGCTGAGCCGCCGCCGTCAGTTGCTGGATGAGCTGCTGCTGCTTGCGCTCGCGTTCCAGCTCACGCTCCCGCTCCAGCTCACGTTCGCGCTCGCGCTCCCGCTCCAGCTCGAGCTGGCGCTCCTGCTCGGCGGCCTTGCGGCGGCGCTGCTCCTCCAGCTCGATCTCCTCGACGGACTTGGGCACGGGTATCGGCTCGTTGACGTCCTCGGTGGGCACGTAGACGGACATGGCGGACTCGACGTTGCCGTGCTTGCGCAGCAGATGGCGGTCGCAGTTGCTCTTCGTGGTGAACAGCAGCGGGCAGTGGGAGCACTTGAATGGCTTCTGGCCCGTGTGTGTGAGGATGTGACGCCGCAGCGAGCTGCTCCAGGGGAACATGCGCTGGCAGTACGGGCAGCTGACGCGATTGGGCGCCAGGCTGTAGGCGGACTTCTTCTTCGGCTCGCTGCAGCTGCTGCTGCTGGTGACGTCCTCGGTGCCGGAGTTGTTGCTCTCGCTGGCGCTGCCGGAGGCGACGAGGCCCTCCTCGTCGCTCTGCTCCATGTGGTTGGCCACGTCGCTGGGCCGGAAGTAGCTGTTGAACGACACCTGGTTACTGGTGGCATTGTCCACCAGCTTGGCCACCGGCACCAGATCCTGAGATTCATCCTTGAACGGCGAGCTGGCCACCTCCTTCAGGGACTTGGCCACCGACTCGGCCTGGGCAATCATAGTCTTCATTGTCGACGGCTCGCCGCTGGGCTTCGCTTTCGGCTCGATCGGCTCGGCGAGCGGCTCTGGCTCATCTTTCGCATCAATTTCAATTGGCTGCACTTGCTCCACACGTTGCTGTTGCTGTTGCTGTGGCTGTTGCTCTTGCTGCTGTTGCTCCTCCTGCTGCTGCTGCTGTTGCTCGTCTTGGTCTAGCTCCTCGTCCTCCTCCTCTTCCTCCTCCTCATCTATGTCATCGAACTCATCGTCATCGTCCTCATCTATAATCAGCTTCGGCGGCTCATCATCATCCACGGGCAACTGTTGCTGCTGCGCCTGATTATTGCCATTGACATCGCTGCTGCTGATGTTGTTGTTGTTGTTGTTGCTGTTGTTGTTGTAGTTGAAGTGCAGCAGCGGATTGACGGCCACGCTGCTGGAGCCATGAGCCAGCGCTTGCTGCAACAAATCCGTTTCCTTGCGCGCCAATTGCTGTGCCAGGATCGCGTACTTCACCTGCTCCGATATGGGCTGCTGCTGCTGCTGCTGCTGCTGGTGCAGATTTGTCATGGCTGCTGCTGCGGCTGCTGCTGCTGCTGCCGCTGCCGCCGCTGCTGCTGCTGCTTGGGCCGCACCCGAGTTGGCCGCACGCCCACGCATCACGTGATGCCCGCTGCGCTGTCGCTGCGCATAGAACTGCGGATGCTGCTGCTTGACATGGCGCTCCATGTTGGAGCGCAGCGTGAATCTGGCCGAGCAGTGCTCGCAGGCGAAGGGACGCTCGGTGCGGTAGCGACGCTGCTTCTGCTTGGGCATCAGCACGCCGTTCTTGATGACCATCTTGACCGGGCCAGCCGCTGGCACTGGCACGCCCATGCCGCTCAAGGGCAGGCCCAGTGGCGGCGGCCCTGCAGCAACTGTTGCTGGCGTCGCTGGCACCGCAAGCGCTGGCGCTGACTTCTCCAGCGCAGCAGCTGGCGGTGGCGCCATCAGCGCAAAGAACGGAAAGCCGGGTGACTGCTGCAGCATCAGATTGCGCAACAGCTGCATATACTGCGTCGCTGCATCGCCTGGATTGAAGAGCAACTGTTGCTGCTGCTGCTGCTGCTGCTGTTGTTGCTGCTGCTGCTGCTGCTGCTGCTGTTGCTGCTGCTGCTGCAAGAGTAAGTCATGTTCGCGTTGCGGCTTCTTGCTGAGATCCAGCACATCCATGCTGAGATCCACGGCAGGTGCCAGTGGCTTCTCCACCAGCTGATCCAAGCTCTTTACCTGAATCTTCAATGGAGGCTGCGGCTGCGACTGCGACTGCGACTGCTGCTGCTGCTGCTGTTGCTGCTGTTGCTGCTGCTGCTGCTTGCTGGGCTGATCGGCCAGCAACATGTGCTTCAGCTGGGAGCTCGGCTCCACATTGGTCATCGAGGGCGCGGGACTGAGTGAGCGAAAGCTGAGCTCCGACAGATCGGGATCCATCTTGGGCTTGATGTCCTCGCAGCTGGCATCCTCGGCCGGGTGATAGACGATCGCGCGCTTCACCTCGTCGCGGCTCGTCTTGCCGTGCCGATTACGCAGATGGCGCTCACAGTTGGCCTTCGTGGTGAAGGCGTAGTTGCAGACGGCGCACTCGTACGGCCGGTCGCCGTTGTGGGTGCGCATGTGCCGCACCAGCGCCGCCTTGTCGCAGACGGCGTAGGGGCACATGTTGCAGCGAAAGGGGCCGGCGGCACCGACGGCTGCCAGATGGACGCGATTGTGGCCCTTGAGGGCGCGCAGATTGGGAAAGACGGCGGTGCAGAGCTTGCAGGGGAACTCGCCGCGCAGCTTCATGCGCCGGAACTCGCTGGTGAAGGCATCCTGGGCCTCCTCCTCGCCGTCGCGCCCATCCACGCTGTACTGGCTGGAGCAGGGCGTGTTCACGTTCTGCTCGAAGTTGCGCAGGAAACTGGACGTGCAGCTGGAGCTGGTCATATGCAGTATGCTCTGTATGTCGGCCAGGTCCTGGCGCTGCTCCGTCGGCTCATGCTTGATGGGCGACGGCAGCGAGGAGCCGCTCGACTTGCCCTTGAGATACAGCTGCTGAAAGAACTCGTCGCGCTCGCTGTTCGCTTGCAGGCGCATCTCCTCCTCGTCCTCCTCAGCCTCGGCCTCGTCATCGCGCTGCTGCTGCTGCTGCTGCTGTTGCAACTGCTGCTCCTCATCCTCCTCCTCCGCCGGCTCCTGCTTGTGCAGCGGCGATGAGCTGGCGCCCAGCAGCGGCGGCAACTGCAATCCCCGACAGCTGTGCGCCTGCAGCTGCCGCTGCGTGGCAAAGATCACCTCGCACTCCCGACACTTGGCGGGTATATCGGCGTGCTCCGCCTCCAGGTGGGCGTACAGCGCGGCCAGCGTCTCGAACTCGCCGGCATTGCAGACGGGGCAGCTGGGCAACGCCTCCGACTCGGGCTCCGGCGTTCGCGGGCTGCTGTTGCCCGACGATGTTGCCAGCAGCGTGGCCACGTCGGGTGTGCTCGTTATCATCTGTGTCACATCCACGCTTTCGCCATCCGCTGCCTCCTCCACATCGCCATCGCCATCGCCATCGCCATCGGCGTCCATGTTCAGTGCTCGCTCGTCGCTGACAATGATGTTGTTGTTGTTGATGTTGGTCTTTAGCTTCAGTTGCTGCTCCTCATTGTTGTTGTTGTTGTTCGCTTGGCTACTGTTGTTGTTGTTGTTGCTGGTTGCACTGCTGCTGCTGCTGGATATATCCGTGGAGCAACTGGCATCGCTTTCATAGCTCTCGGCACGCTGACCCACAGCATTTGATGCCACATGTTGCTGATGTCGCTGCAACTGTTGCGGCTGCGGCTGTTGCTGCTGCTGCTGTTGTTGCTGCTGCTGTTGTTGCTGCTGCTGCTGCTGCTGCTGCTGCTGCTGTTGATGCTGCTTGTGTGTTCGCATGTGCCGATGCATGTTGCCATTTGTCGTGAAGGTCAAATGGCAATAGCGACAATTAAAGGGTCGCTCCCCGGTATGCACCAGGACGTGTCTGTCCAGCGAGGAGGCTGAAGAGAGTACCTATAGGAGGCAGAGTGAGGGAGAGGGAAAGAGAGGCAAAGAGAGCGGGAGAGAGAGAGAGATGGTTGGAATGGGATTAGCAATTAGTCAAAGGCAAAAGAAAAACTAAAGAGTTTGTTTGGGCAGCGCAGCTAACTCAAAGGTAGTCGACAGCTAGAGTACCCTATAATGTGACATGCATGAAAGACTATTCGATATACCCTGTAATTGACTATTAATATGCAGTACAGCTTGCACATGGCTTATAGTTATCTAGTTACGCCAATATCTGCTAAAGCTCATGCTCGTTCCATAGATACCCTATAATTTTGCAATGCTCTGTAAATGGCTTAAGACAAGCAGTCAAGTTTCCATGTGGTGCTTAGTTACTTTGAAAGTCTATCGTGTTGTAGCTTATTGACATTTGTTAGATACCCTGTAATGTGGAATACCCTGTAATTACAATTAGCTAGCAACAGCTTTAGTTTGCATTTAGTTTACTCACACTTAGATACTCTATAATTGTCTAAAAAGTACATTTGTAACTTTTAGATACCCTGTAATGTGGAATACCCTGTAATTACAATTAGCTAGCAACAGCTTTAGTTTGCATTTAGTTTACTCACACTTAGATACTCTATAATTGTCTAAAAAGTACAATAGCACTCATTTAGAACTTTAAGATACCCTGTAATGCAGCATACCCTTTAATTGCACAATGATTCACCATAGCTTGCATTCATTTGATAGCAATTTAGATATCTTGTAATATAGTATACTCTGTAATTGTGTAAAAATCCCAGTTTAATTGCTAATGGTAGCCTAGATACCCTGTAATGTCACTATGCATTAAAACAACAAAATATTTGCTACATTTTCTATGAAGCAAAGTCTGTCTGTCTGCAAATTTGTATTTTTAGCTGTAGACGACTGTCGAGATACCCTGTAAATGCCTAACTAAAACGTTTTTCAAGCAGCTATAGACACTCAAATACCCTGTGCTTCGCTGTAGTCTCAATAGTAGTTAGCTGAATACCCTGTAATCGAGTGAGCATGCGCACTTACCTTGGAGCAAATGCGGCAGGTGAAGTTCTCGGTGTCGCCGTTGGCATAGTTGTGGCATCGAATGTGATTGGTGAACTCGTGGGGCGTGGTCGAGACGACCTCGCAGATGGGGCAGACATATTTTCTGTGCTCGTCGCCGGCGCCGATGCCGGACTCGGCGCTCGAATGGCAGAGGCCTTGCGGCGAGGAGCCGCCCGAGCTGCTGCCCGAGCCCGGCTGCTGTTGCTGCTGCTGCGCGGTCGTCGCCGACTGCGCTGCGCCGCTGGCACTGAGCAAAAAGCCGCTGTGTGCGCTGCCATCGACGAAGCCCGACTCGGAGAGGTCGCCGTTGTGGGCGCTGATGTTGCTGCGATTCAGGCGAAACTTTTTGCGCAGCGAGCTGGCATCGCTGCCGACGCTGTAGTCGACGACGATGCTGGCGCTGGCAGCGGCCGCGACTGCACTGCCGCTGCGGCGCTGCTTATGGCGATTGCGTTGCACCGACTGTTCCAGCAACTGTTGCTGCTGCTGCTGCTGCTGCTGCTGTTGCTGCTGTTGCTCGTCCTCCTCGTCAGAGTACAAGATTTGCTGCTGCTGCTGCTGTCGCTGCATCTTGCGCTTTCGCGACGTCGACTCGACATGCGGCGTCGACGTCGGCATCGACGCACCGCTATTGCTGCTCAGCTTCTTTGGCGTGCGACCCAGATCCAGATGCTCCAGCGACGACTCCGAGGTGCTGGAGTCACGTCGCTGTCGCTCCATAACCGCATCCTCAAGAGTCACTGCCGCTGCTGCTGCTGCTGCTGCTGCATGTTGCTGCTGTGGCTGCTGCTGCTGCTGCTGCTGTGTGGCCAGCATTTTCGCTGCTGCTGTCGTTGTAGAAGTTGGCTAATTGAGATCGTAAACGGCTGCTGCTTGTCTGCTGTGATTAGCTGCTGCAAGTTGCAAGAGAATTCAAAAGGTTGATCAGCATTGATGTTTGATTTTGACATGAGCATGCTTCGAATCAAGAGAAAGACTTGACATTGGCAGCGAAATGTCTATATCTGTATTATATCTGTTGAAATCTTAAGTTTACACTTTACTTAAAGAATATGCCTACAAATCTTAGCTTAGAGTTGTAGCTCGAATTTAGCTTTAAGCTGATTTTTAGCTTTAGTATAAGAGCTAAAAAATATATAAATATTTTAGCGTGCGGTTTGACGGCTTAAGCGAAGATTTCTAAAGCTTTGGCATGAACTTTATGCATTAGCTTTACTTCAACAGGAACATAGCTGTATCATTATAAATCTCTATAGCATATAAGGGCAAACTGTTACTATGGAGATTAGATAAAGGAGAATATATATAAGAGTTTTGAGAGTTTTCAGGATTTTGTTATGAGGATTTTGAGGAAGTTTAACCTTGATATTAAAATACATTAGAGAAGCGAAAGCAAGTTGACAAAGCATGAAACATATATGAATTTGGCATGAGCCTTAGCATGAAGAGAAATATTAGCAAGAGCTATATATTTACAGCTTAGAGTAATGTTCACTCAAGAAGTTAATTCTAAGCGATCTTGTTTAGCAGCAACACAAAGTGTAACATGCGATTTAACATGCAGTTTAACATTTCTAATGTTAATTAGCAGAGCCTAAGGCGAGCCTTCAACACTTATCGAAGGACTGAGACAAAGCTAAATCTTTGTTAGGTTTTCTCGAATGATTTCCTTAGAATATATATTCAGCTATAGCTAAAAGTCTTATTGGACTCTTAACTTTCATAAACATAAATTCCTTGTATACTGCTTGCTTTGCACTGATTGCATTACGCGCAATTCAATACGAGCTTGGGGCACAGATCGTAGCTCAGTTACAGCTGCACAGCTGAATAATCGAACGATCGCGAGAGGAGGCGAAGCTAAGACGCTGTGACAAGGGTTTAAATGTTTCTCTTTGCTGCTTGCAGCTGGGAAACTGTAAACGAATGCATTGCCAGTTCCAATTGCAATCAAAGCAGATGAGTAATTGGCGGGAGAGTGCGCTCATCTCCAATATGAATATATGAACGCGCGCTCTCTCTCTCTCTCTCTCTGTCGTTCTGTCAGGCTGTCTCGCTCATGCTGTGTATTGATTTGTTATCGGTTCGTGCGCTTTACGCTTTGTATTTGTTGCATTTCCATTCGCTGCTCATATTTCCCCATTAGCATTTACCGTTATCAATTGGCTTTGCTGGCGCTGCTTAGGATTTCCAATTGGCGACGAGCAACGATCCAAAGCAGCAGCAGCAGCAACAAGAACAACAACAACAACTTGACAATTTTTTAAAGAAAACTTTGAAGCGATAACGTTTTTGTTGTTTATTTCTTTTTGCTTTTTGCTTTTGTTATTGTTGTTGTTTTTTTTTTTTGTTTTTTTTTTAGCTTTGGTCATCGATTTTGGTTGGTCGATTTCGCATTCGATTTCGCTCGTGACTCAGCCGCATGCTAAATCATTAGAGATAAAGGCACGCCCCTAACCGCCCCCTCCCCTGACAACACTCGCCTGCTCTCTCTCTCTCTCTCTCTCTAACACACACACACACACTCTGCGCTGTGTCGTTTGCAGCTCTCTCCGACAATAGGAAGTGAAGAAATAATTTCATATTTTTTGGACTTTACAGGTAAAACATAAGAAATGGAGAAATTCTCTAATCTAACACTAATTGGAATGTTGGGATTTATATACTCGCTGGAGACATTACTGGCGAATGCAGATTGTCTGCAGATATTTGTATCAAGTGGAGACTAGCTTTTGCCTTATGGACTAGTTAAAAGTGGAGAGATTTGTGTGTATGTTTTGGAGACATGAATGCTTAATGGAGAATAATACAATCTGAATACATATCTGTATGAAGCGATGCTTAGCTATCATTGAAGTTAAATAGATTTGGAAGAAAATAGCATAAGCTTATATTTTGAAGTACTTGGACAATCGATAATTATCGATAGTCAATAATTGGCTGCACTATGGAAAGAATACGCAAGCTAAAAAGCGTAGATGTACTGTGGAGAGTAGATTCTCTATTATGGAATAAGGCAATGTATTTCATATAGAGTTTAGGCTTTACTCCACAAACATTTCTGTTATACTATAAACAAATTTTAAAAAATATATTTAGTATTTAGTTTAAACTTCGGTACATATACGGCATATATACTCAACTGAAGTAAATTCAATTCAAAAATATTTTTCTATTAAAATTATTTGTACACCATAAATTTCTTGAGATTCTGCATAGAAAATTTAAAAGTTAAATAAATATTGCAATACTTTTTTAAAAAATCAATTGAAATCAAGAAAAGGTTTGTAAATTTGAATCAATAAAAATAACAGAAATAATATATAAAATATTTTCCTTTAAATACTTTGACGAGAAACAAAATACAAATAATAAATAAAGAATAATGCTAGGTT
The DNA here is from genome assembly GCA_035045845.1 of Drosophila buzzatii. Classification (NCBI taxonomy): domain Eukaryota; kingdom Metazoa; phylum Arthropoda; class Insecta; order Diptera; family Drosophilidae; genus Drosophila; species Drosophila buzzatii. The sequence continues at coordinate 3,869,162 of JAWNOS010000596.1, read as the reverse complement.
TGTGTAAAGTAAAAGTTGTCTATAATCCGAGGTATATGTGTTATATATATACATAAATATATATAGTTTGTAATCCAGGATAAATGCTTTGCACACTTTTCACACTTGAAAATTGCCACAAGAAAAAAAATGTGTTTACAAAATTTTTTTTTGTTTTTTTAATTTTTGTAGTTAACAATTTTTTACCTTTGTTTTGTTTGGGGTTTTTGTACAATTTGGCGGCGGCATTCGAAATTTGTTTATTTTTGATTCATAATATTTTTTCTTGTTTGTTTTTCCTTTTTGTTGTTTGTTTTTGGTTTAAGTTTTTCACTAGGTTTCACGTTTGCTCATTTGTTTTTATTTATTTATTTTGAATTCTTTTTTCGTTGCACTCAATTATTATAATTAAAAATAATTAATTTGTAGCACGTTTCTTTGGTTTAATTGTAGTTGAAAAAAAAAAAGTAAAATAAAATTAAATAATATAATTTAATTGAATGAAATGTTTTCTTCTTATTTTTGTCGTTGTGTATCACTGTTATTTTGTGAGTTACTGCTTTGCTTTATCCCGTTATGTTGTCGCAGCGCGCCGGCAGATGCTTTCACGTTGACGCGCACACGAGTTCTGAGCGCAGCCGCGGCGCAACCGTTCGGCAGAGCCTCGCTGGCAGCTTTATCTAATGTCTGTGCGTGTCTGTATTGCTCTCTCTCTCTCGCTCGCTCTCTGTTTCCGTCTCAGTGTGTGTGTGTGTGTGTGCACTGAGAAGAATGCAGACGAATTGCTCGAAGAAGTGTATGAAGCAGCAATAACAGAAAAAAAAATAAGTATGTGTATAAAATTAAATAACAAATTCAAGACGTCTTTTCGGTTCGACTTCTGAATTGTATTTGAACGCATCTATAAAATTGTATTTATAAAAGCGCAGAGCAGCGCCATGAGCCAGCGTCAGAGCAGCGACAGCAGCAGCAGCAGCAGCAGCAGCAGCAGCGGCAGCGGCAGCAACGCAGCAGCAGCTGACATCTGAGCAACGCGACGAAGCCAGTGAGAGAGAACGCAATGGCTGCCTGTGTCTCTGCCTCTGACTCTGCTCAGAGTATGCGTGCATGTGTGTGTGAGTGTGAGAGCTGTGCTCGCGGCTGTGGCTGCGGCTGCGACTGTGGCTGTGGCTGCTGTTTGCTGTGTGTTGGTGGATGAACTGGCATTGGTATTGGTTAGATAAAACTGCAGAGTTGCTCAGCCGGCGCTGACGGCGCTGTCGTCGTCGTCGTCGTCGATTTAACGAGCAGTTAAATCTTTAGCGCAAAGGAAGCAGCAGCAGCAGCGGCGGCGGCAGAAGCAGCAGCTTTGCCGCTTCTTTGTTGGATTTTTCTTTCGTTCCATTTTATTTTTGGACGCAAATAGGATTAAACTTGGTTTGTCAGTGTGTGTGTGCTTGTGCACGCATGCTGTTTGCGTGCGCTGTGGGTGCGTATGTGCTAGAGCGAGCGCGCGCTATTAAACACACATGCAAGCATGCACATACATATATGTACATATTGCCCAGCCACAAGGAGCTGACTCTGACGGTGTCTCTCAGTGTGTGCGCTTATGTAAATGTGGACTTTATACATGTATCTAGAGCTTGGTATAGTGTATCTCCTTTTGAAGTATATACATACATATATACACACACAAGTAAAGCAGATATTTGCTGATGTTATGTGTAGAGTGTATAACGTGTGTGTTTGGAAATACAGCAAATCTTGTTGCCATTGGCTACTTCAATGTTTTATTTCTATATACAGTCAAAGCTCCATTAAGCAAGCAGACAAATTCACAGGATCTCAGCAGATTATTAAGTATACAACAAAATGTTGCGTAGATTAAATGTCAAATTTTTGGGATAAAAAATTTATTTATGTACATATATTGTTGGTTCGAATTTTGCCAATTTGAATCCTTTAATTTTACTTACTAATACGACATTAATCATCAATCAAAAACTTTAATAATCCTGTAGAGTTACACACTTAACTTCTTAGTTTACCTGCTTTTATTACTATATAACAGCTCAATCATGCAACAGTCGGTAAATCAAAATCAAAATATAACTGTTATAATTATTTAAATATGTAAGTAAACAATATGTATATTTTAATCCGTTCTTCCGTTCTTTGCCTTTCAATCGATCAATTAGCTTTAATAAAATTATATTGTATATAGAAGCCTTTAGCCTGTGTTAAGCTGATGAGCCCAGTCAATCAATAGTCTCAAATATGTACATATAAACATATAAGTATGTACATACATACATATATTAAGATAGGATATAAAGTTATCCCATTTCAGTTGAATTCCCTTGCTAAAGTACGCACTCGCTCCACACAATGCCTTCGCCAATTGATGGGATCAAACCATCGATGGTGCCATCGTTGGTTTTAACAGCTCCATCGCACACACGTGCGTGATCAATCATAAAACGAATGCACTCTGACCCACCCTACCCCCTACCATTCTACACATTCCCTGACCCCGACCCTGTGCCTGTGCCTATGCCTGCTGCCCGTTGGCCACAATGCGATTCCCTCAACCTTCACCTCAAACTTGAAAATAAAAACTCATCAAAAACGGAAGTAAAAGACGTTTTGAACTGACTTTTCGTCGTCACAGTTGACCGCCTCGAAAAGGTGTGCAGCAAACACACACACACATCCCTACATACAAACACACACACACGCGGAGAGATATAGGGTGAAGATGAGTGTCAGCTGCCAAGAAATGCAAATGAATTAAAAGGCGATTCTCACTTTAAATAATTAATTTGTAGCCAAAAAGAAAATTAACAACAAACTGAAAATATTCCAAAATATAAGATAAGAATAGATACATATTTGTTCATTTCTCGTTTATAATATATTCTAATTTAATAAAGAGTTATTTAAAATTTGTTAATTCGGGCTACATACATACCTCTAGCAAATCTGCTTGCTGGTCCATCTCTAGCGTAGCTTTTGAATGTAGCTGGTCCATCTCTAGCGTAGCTTTTGAATATAGCTGGTCCTTCTAATGCAAGTCTGCTGTTGGTTGTGCTATCTCTTTTGCGCAGCTGCAAGGAGCGGTTTGAAATATGTATCGATTGAATGCTGGAAGAGCATCGGCGGCTGGCCATCGATTGCAAGTTGACCAATAAATTGCAACAGCCACGGCGAGAAAAACTGATTAAGACAGGGTAATAAATAAAATAAATAAAATAAGAAAACAAAACAAAACACAAAGAAAACAAGAAAAACACAATTGCAAAAACAAAAGAAGCAGCAGCAGCCAGCAGAAAAGTCGAGCATATTTGTAATAAATACATACAGGTATGCACACACACACACATACTCACAGTCACACAGCATGTATGCATGCTCACATACATGCACACACATGCATATGCGCAAAAAAGATATTGTGCAAAAAATGCAGCAAGAGTTCAATACACTCGGCCCACACACAGACGCACACGCATGCGACACGCGCGCTTTAACGCGCGCGCACACACACACACATGCATTCGCACACTCACGCACTCTCCCACCCACACACAGCGCATCGGGAAAGAAAAAGCAGACAGTGAAATACACGTGCAACAACTACAACAATAGCAACAACAACAGTGACGACTGTTTATATAAATTTAATAATATTGACGTTTTATTTATAATGAACTTGAAATACACGTAAGTGTGTGCATTTGCACCGTGGTGCACAATGGCTAGAAATGTTAAGCGATTTGTTAAGCAGCCGTCGCAACACTTTAAGCAGGGCACGCAGCACTGTGCAAGACGCACACCTCCACAACAACAACAACAACAGCAACGAGAACAACAACACTAGAAGCAGCAGCAATAACAATAGTAACGGCTACCGCGCGTGTGGCAATGCGTGTTAAATAAACATTAAAAGCAGTAACAGAAACAGCATATTGCAATTTTTTTGTTGCTTTTGCATTTTATTTATTTTTTTTGTTTTTGTTTTTGTTTATGCGAACAGCTGAGAAACGGTTTCCATTTCGTTTTTCAATTGTGACGGCGGCGGCATTCAATGAGACCGAAAGTGATAATGAGCAGGCAACAATAACAGTAAACAGTCCACATACATTCACAATGAGGGAGAGAGAGAGGGAGAGACACATGCATACATATATAATTATAACAGTAACAGAAGCGCGCGACATTAACATTTAATTGCCAGCATTTAGTCAGCATTTAACTTTGCATAAAACAAATGGCAGCAGTAGCAATAGCAGCAGAGCTCTCTCTCTCAAACTCTCTCTCACACGCATGCATGCTTAGACTGCACTCCTACGCGATCTGTTGCTCTCGCTCTGGCATGCGCATTTCAACTTTGACTGAGCTGAACATGAGCTTTAGCATTGCTCATGACATTTACATTTACTCTGCGTTTGTTTCGCTCGCACTCATTCGGCTAACTGCAGCGTTTACCCTTTTTGCAATGCTTGAAATTCACTTTCATTTTGCATTACGGCTGTTGTTATTGTTGTTGTTATTGTATTTTTAATAACAAATATAAATAATTGTTATAATTTGCGTGTTTGCTATTAGCTACTTATTTGTTATTGTTATTGTTATGTTGTGTTAATGGATTTAATAAGCCCACCGCTTTGACATGTCAAGGTGAATAGGCGCCGCTCACACACTCACACAGCCACACACACACACACGCACGTAGTCGCTTTTACTACTGGCAGCATAACGTTTCGTCCGTCATTGTTGCTGATAAACAACAATTATTGTGTTTAGTATCGTAAAACAATTGAAAAATGCGAGCGTGCCTATTCAGAGATACCCTTTATGGCAGCGTATATTAATTAGTCAAAGCATTATATAACAATCGCTAGGGAAAAATCTCTACATTATATTTATTTATTTATATTTAATTATTCTCTTTATTTAAATTATTTACCAAACTACCTTATCTCTCCATATCTTCATATCTCTGCATGGTTAGGGTATTTCAAAGTCGTTCTTATCGATTCTTGCCATTTTCAGTTAGCTTTCCGCTTCTGTCACCTGCATTCCCCTTCTATTGTATATGCCTAAGCGTTATTTTCGGTTTTTATTTAAACTTTGCACCACCCGCAACAACAAGCGTAATATTTAGCCGTGTTAAACAAATGCCGTTAGTATGATTCAGCCTACAGCTTTTGGGCGAAATACCTTGATGGGCAACGTTCGCTGTTCGATATGGCACGACATAGGCCAGAGGAGCTTGAGCAAACCAAGCCAAACCAAACAACAAGCAAATAAAATAATGAAAATAAAAAAAAAAATAGTAGAAGAACGTCATCGAGTGGAGCATTCAACAAGTGAAGTAATAGTCGCGCCTCCAATTTTCTAATACTATATGAGGTTTACATGGACACCTACATGTATAGCTAAGTATATGTATGTATATGGAGAGAGGTGTCAGACGGTCTTTAAAATAGCGTGTCGAAATTCGTGTGAGCTGAACAGGATTTTATTGCTATAGTTTGTATACAATAATAGACATATATATGGCGCTGTGATATATATATATATATTAGTAAGAGGTGACATATATAATTCTATGTATTTCGTAACCTCAACAAATGTTTGTTATCGATATACCATTAATCGACATGACAAAGTTCTTCTGCTAATAGCAAGTTACCTTCACAGTCGCAGTAAATATCAGATATCTCAGAGTACAAACAAACGAAATAGATCTATTTCCTGTTGCTATCGATGTGCAAGATTCATCGATAATAGAAGATTAATTAGATTTAATTATTACAAGGCATAACCAAGCTGTCCCATTTATCAGCCGTTCTCTACTCCATGGACAATCATTTTTATTATTTATTTACATTTCACATATCACACCAAATCGATCTGAAGACTGAGAATGTATCGATAACACAAGATATATTAGACAGGGCATGAGTCAGTTATTTCAGTTTATCAGCTGTATTCCACTTGCTTTATATTTATATCTTATGCAATTGGCCAGGTGAGCTGAAGACGCGACTCGTATCGACTACTCTGTCAATGTCCATGCCGCACTGTAGCTGAGCTCATTAGAAACCAATTGACTCGGTTGGATAAATGACAGCAGACCGTCGGACCTGCTCGGTTGTTGGGTCTGAATGGACATCTACTGAGTCTGGCCATCGTTTGTGCATTGTTTGGCAACAATTGAGAACGATTAGGACACGAGTCGCGGCTCAGGTAGTTACCGCTAGTCTGGTCACAATATTTTTTATGACCTCTGCTGTCTGATGCAATTTTTGAGGTTAAGTGACGCACTGATAACAGTGAGTGAGAGAGAAAGAGCGAGAGAGACAGCGCCATTTTTAGTTTTTCGATTTCTTGTCTTATTTTGCTGCTGGCATGCCTTTTCACCTGATAAGCGACAGCTATATAAACCATAACTTAAGCTTCGACTTGCCTATCAGCTAATGTATCTGAATACCCTGTAAGATAAGCTGAGTGGGCATGCTGAGTGCAGCATTAGATAAGAATCATATTATTAAGCTACTAAACTGTTTAGTCTCTTCTATTGTTACTCGATAATCGATAGATATCGAAGACCACTTGAACTAAAGTCTAAAATACACTCATAATTTCAACATAGAACTTTTTCCTTAAATTTGTAAATATTTTTAACAATTCTTTATCGAATTTCATATAAAACAAATTTAGTAGAAAGCAAATTTTGCCGCCTTCTCCATTCTTGCGGAATAGCTGCTGGACGCACATACCCCAAATAGGCAACTATTTTTATTTGGGGCTTTTCCCGTTTCGCCCACAAGCTAATTTCATCAATCGCTCGCTGGGCCCTATACATCATGCGCCATGTTGCCGTCGCCACGGCCCCAAACTAATATTCAATATTATGCATCATCAGCATGGTCAATGCGATTCGTATCCTTATCTGTATCTCGAGTTCTGTGTTGCTGTATCTGTATCTGCGTATGAATCAGACGGCAAGTACATTGAGCTCTCTCTCCCTCTCTCTCTCTCTCTCTGTCCCTCTCTCGCGTGCTCCCTCTCTTTCTCTCTCTCGTTCGTTCGCACGCTGTGCATGTGCGTCGATTGGTTGCGACTCTATGCGGTCTTTTGGCGTCATCCTTTTCATCAGTAAGCGTTCATTGAATATCGAACTCCCCAGCACGCCCAGCTCATAAACGATAAGCAACAGAGTGTGTGTGCGTGTGTGTGTGTGTGTGAGATAGTAGCTATGGAGTGTTTCGCTAGAAATCATCGTCGCATTTATTTTACAACCCGCTTCTATTAACTCGATTGTGCTTTCGCATTATCGGAGATCTCTGCAGCTCTACACATACACATATGTAAAACTATATATGTATATAACGGCTTCAACCAGGTTAGGTTTGGTTAGCAGCTCTGTTTTCTAATAGTCAAAGATCTAGCTGTAAGCCTAGGTCATCCCAGTGATCTTTAAATATTTACCTTTTGGACTCTGCTCAAAGAGAGTTTTCGTCTTGATTGCCAAGATATGTTTAAGCATCATCGATGATGCTCATATCTCATAGATATATATCATATGCGTATATATATAGATGCTCAAAGTCGTAGCAATGATCAGGAAGAGTTTAGTAAACTGAAGGCTAACGATCCTCAAACGATCCTCTAAATTAATAATGGATCAGTAGATCCATGCCCTTCTCCCTTTCGCTGCTTCTCTCTTTTTGTTTTCTCTGTTAATCTGTCAGCTTAGACTAATCGTGATTCACTTTAAAATTAGTAATTGCGTTCTTTGGGTGATCATAGAATCATAGGCTAGGCATATTTATTTACTCTTCTTCTTATCGAGTGATATTTCGTTTGTCGTTCGCTTTGTTTTTCCCACAGCTTCAAATGATGATTCCGCTGCGCTCTGGCCATATCATATTATGGCGTATCGTATCGTATCATATCTCATTATCAGCCATAAAGCTGTAAGTGTCGTCGCTATGTCAATTGCCAGATTTATCACTTGAGACGTTGCGATCGCATAACGCGGAGACGACGACGGAGACTGTGCGACAGCGACTCTGTCTGGGAATGCCACCGCCCAACGCCCCCCTTGGGACGACGAGGCTGTGCCAAAAAAAAAAAGTCTTAATGAAAAACATTGCTCATTAGGTTTCGGGTTGTCGGTGAGAGTCAGCTTTCAGTCTTCTGTCTCCGGTCTCCAGTCTCCGGTCTCCATCTTCTCGCCTCCATCACCGTAGTCATTGTCATTGCTGCTGCTGCTCTCGAGTTGTCTTTTTGTTCTTGTTGATATTTACTCAAGTGTAATTGCAAATTGTAAATGCGACAACACAGATGCTCGTAATGATTGTGCCCGCGTTGATGTCTGTTCAAGCTCCGAGCGTGAGACTTCATCATCATCGACAACAACAAGAGCTTGATCAGCATGAGCAGAACGATCAGTCAGCTTTATATGGCCGAAAAAGAAACAAAACAAAGAGTACCTGACTAATAGATACTCACGCCCACTTAAGTTACCCTCTAAGCAGACCCATTTACATATGATATCCATAGCTCTCATACTCATCGAGCCAGGCTCAAAGCGCAATTGCTGAAATCGATATTTATCGAAGCGATTTAATCATTTGTTCTTTATATGCCTATATATATTGGTATACATAATACTCTATCATTATACCCTGCTTTGCCACGTACTGGGTATAGCAGCCAAACAACGGGCACTACGTGAGCTTATGTCTCTGACATTGTTTGATCCGTGCGTTAATGTCACCGAGTTCGATTCGCAGAGCAGAGGAATTTGCCAAGGTTTTAGTCAATTATACCCTGTATTCAAATGCATTAAGGGTCGTATCAAGTCAGCTTGAATTGTTATATCGAGCACAGAGTGAAAAGCTATATAAAAGTATATACAGATATCTGATAGCAATATGCGAACTCTATATAGAAATCCATATATTCAGTAACAGATTTTTATAGAGGTTTACAAACACTTCTAGAGATATATATCGTTCTACATTAAATATTTATAGATATATTCGCGCAGAGCAAAAGAGCTAGATTCATATAGACTCAACTGAATATGTTTATATGCATATATACAACACATGAGCCAAGTATATTATATCTGATAGCAATCTGAGCAATATTTATTGATTTTACCGTAATTTAAGCTGTTTTCTAGTATCTGTGCGAGCTGTGCATTACTTTTCACTGTTATTATTGAGCTTTCATTTGTGTAGTTCGATCCGCAAGTGTTGCAAGAACAGGTGTTGTTTATCCAGCCAGCTGGATCTGACTGCAAGATCTATTGAAACATGACTATTGGATGAATCAGCCAAGACTACTAGCAACTACTGCTCGAACTGAAGTTTATACAGAGACTATAATCTGGAGCTGCATCTGTGCCTCTGTATCTGCATCTGCCTTCTACTATTTGTATCTTTTATCCGTGCAACTGGACGGACAAAGTTTTTCGTCGTTGTTTGATTGTTGATTGTGAACTGATTGGTATTTACCGCCATCTGAAGAGCTGTGGCTCGTCTCGTCAGATTGTTCAGTTAGTCAGCCTGTCAATCAGTGAGTAAAACTAACGGGGGCTGCGGAAGGCGTGGCATGCTCTGAAGTTTTCAATTCTAGTCACACTGACCTACAGCTACACCTAAGTAAATAATCTTGTGTTGGCTTCACATGTTGCACGTCTGTATCTGAATCTGTGACTCTGTGGCTGTATCTTTAGCTGTATCTGTAGCCGTATCTATGTTTTTGTATTTCAATTTATTTTGTTTTCTGTAGACACATTGAATTTCTCTATGGCTTTTGTTATTGTTTTGCTTTCTGTGTAGCAGTGTTCCCTTTCCTATTATCGATTATCGCATCTTTTTAGCTCTTGCTCAAATGATTGTATATTTTATTGCTGTGTGTACCCTGTGAAATGTGTTGAGGCATAGGGTATCTTAAACTGGTGTGGCAGGGCTCTAGTATATCACTTAGAATATGCACTGATAGAAATCGATGTATATCGATAAGTATATGCATATGGATAATAATATAAATTTACACTTATTTCTTCTATATGCTCCATATTGTATATACAGGGTGTTTGCCAGTTGTTCAGTTTACCCAATCGATTGTAGCATGCTTTGTTGTCTTCATGGAAGTTTTGTTTCCCTTCTACGCTCTTTCACTTTTGTGTTCTCAGCGCCAACAGAGACTTGCACGACCTGTGGACAGGCGGACTGTCAATGGGCCGAGGGACAGACGGATGGACACACTTGATAAGAATATTTGCTAATAAGCATGGCAAAGATTATATTGGCCTCAGTTTGGTACCCGCTGCGGTGTCTGTGCTCTCTGTGTTTACCCACTCATCTGTTCGACAAACACACACGCATCACAATCGCATAAACACACACGGAGACACACACGGAGACACACACGGAGACACAGATACAGACGCAACATGCGCAACATCTTTATGATTTGATTTGTTTGCCATGTCGCAGATCTGGCAAGAAACGCATCTATTTGACTTGTCATCAGTTCTTGAACTGAATCGATTATCAATTGACATGCTACAAGGAAACCCATTAGCTGTAGCGCTGCTCTCTGAACAAACGTGAGCAAACAAACTTCAATTTGAATATTTTGAAGGTTTTCTAAAAGTTATCGATCAACGATAGCAGTTGAAAGCGACCAATTGCTTGACTTGAGTTTATCGTTGAGTTTTTTATAACATGGCAAATGAATAAAGTTTCTTAAGCATCTCAACTTCTATAGGTAATTTATCGATCTCTATCTAGCTATATAGCTCATTATGCTCAGCTTGCTTTGGGTTTACGCAACTTGACATTGGTTCAGCTCGCAGTTCGCCGTTTGCTGTTCGAGTTCCCGTTCCATATCAAAGGAACCGCTGATAATGGATGTGAATGGATGTGGGGTAAGCACCCTGTCGCCGTCGTCGTCGTCTTACCCCTCAAAGTATTTGCTTGAAACTGTTTGGTATCTTTTTTCACAACTTTGGGTGGGTGTTGGCCACAGATCGTGTGTCATCGGGGCACAACTCATCAGCAGATAAAGAGTTATAGCTGGCATGGCCAGAGCACCGACAGAGTCAGTCTGCTCCAAGTCCCCCTGATTCTTGTTTATCGCAACATTTGGCCTGCAATGACAATGCCAAAGTAAAGCCTAAGCAAATCAATCAATTTGATCACGCTCACATGCATGAATAGACATAGAGCAGGGCGGATGGAACCCATTCAGATAGAGTCTCAGATTTCCAAAAGTTCTAAGAGTGTGATAGAAAGAGGCTTTAAATACCTTATGCATAGCGATCAAATAATGTTTGCTGTCTCAAACTAGAAAATAGATCCATATAAAAGAAATTAATTCAGTTTTGACTATGTTTAGATGTATCTCATGGGAAACTGTTGGGTTTTGCCATCATCATTATCATGATCATTAGCATTGAGTGTTATCGAAAAAAGCTTCATAAGAAATAATATAATCATTAGCTGATCAATCAACTAACGGATCAACCTGCTGCTATAATCACTCGAAATTTCCTAAATAATTTTTTTTTTCTTTGAGTTTGAACCATAAAAAGTATTTCCTAGAACTACTATATAGTTATAGATATTGCATACTGATAATACTAGATGATTTAGCATAGTCATGAAATAGAAGCACTTTGGATGTTCTGTTCACGCCCACTCTATCCGCACCTTCCACGCCGCTCGCCTATCAATCATACCCGTTGTGCTATTTCGGTTACGGGGTATAATTAAAGATTTATAAATATAGAATCAAGTGAGTGCGGAATGCGTAGCAAATAATTATCAAGCGCTGAGTTGAGACCGTGTAGCCATCGATAACTGATATCGAAATTGGGCATCGACTGCGACAGCAACTGGCGACTGCTGCTGGGCAGCTGCTGTCAGATAAGCGACATCCAAAACATCCGACAAGGCTGCAGGTGCGTCACCACCCACCACCAGAAGGTTGCTACACTCTCAAACCGACCCAAATCGATTGATTAGAATGTGATTCAACCATTTTTATTGCACTACAAATATTTACGGAATTCTCATGAATTTCTATTTGTTTTGATGCTAACTTGATTAATTTTCTAACCGATATTTCGAGAAGGAATTGTCGAGAACTGAGAATGAAAATGCTACAAAAAAAATCTAGAAAATCTAGGCAGCGATAAACGAGTTGAGGTTGCTACTGATAGAGTATGAATTTTTAAAAATTATTTGAGTAAGAGAATGAATGAGAAGAAGAAGAGTGAGAAGAAATGATAGACGAAATTCATGTATAGATTTATTTAAATTTTGCATTACCAAATCTCAAAGATTTGTGTTCGCTTTCCTTGTAAAGCCTTAGACTAAACTCAATTCATCTGTTCATGTTTTTTACGATTTCCAGCTAGAAGTTTATTTGTAATGTTTAGTTTAGCAGTTGATAGAAATTGTTAGGTTTATCTTTGGTGAATTACCTGTGGGGCAATGACTGTATATGGGGCTAGCTAACTGGCTGACTGGCTGGCGCCTCGGAGGAGACATCGATAGACTTTGACCCCGAGACACTGATAGCGTTGAGCTCTAAAGAAAATCTCTGGCCATATTTTTCGATCGTTCAGCTATATGATGAATACATATACTATATACGCGTAGATATTTCTAGGTAAGTGCGACTTCACTCTCCCAATGTTGTCCAAAGTTTTGCTCATCGCTGTTTGTCGTTAAGTTCTTCAAACAAATTATCAACTTCTAAGGGCGGAGCCGACACTGACGCGTTGACAAGCTCACCAAGTACTCGTTGTTGTTGTTGTTGTTGGCAGTGTATGGAAGTTGGCTAAAGTAGAAGCAGAGTGAATATAGAGCGAAACGCATTACAAATTATCGGGTCGCAAGTTACAAAAAATAGAAAAACAGAAAAAATTGTAGAAAAAAACTCGCTCAAATATCTCGAGTCGAGTCGTCGTAAGTTATTGGCAAATAAACGAGCGAAACCAAAAACCCAAGCGAAATACGCTGAAAGTCCCCGCTGACTATAGACATACATATGCCAGCGTACAGACGTGCCTAGAGATACCTGTACACACACACACACACACACACACATAGACATTGCTCTATCTGAGCGTTAAGCTACGCGCCTTTAGACACGATTTTCGCCATGATTTTTCCATGCACTTTTTTCAATACAATTCGATTCTCGCGCGCTCTCTGTCTCTCTGTCCCTCTGCCTCTCCCTGTCTCTCTGTGCGCTTCTCTGATAAGATATTTTGAATGATGATGTGCTGTTGTCAAATGCCTACAGTTACACACCACGTAGCCCCGTCGCCCCGGCGCTACCCTCCTCACTTGTACAGCCTTTGCCACCCATGCCCCACATACACAGAGGTACGTGAGCACAGTCCACATAAGCATGGGGGATTTGTCAAGGCATTAGATAATATCTCCCCACTGTGCGGGCCCGTCGCGTAACTTGGTTAGCGACATGGCCTCCGCTTTCAGAAGCAGAAGCAGAAACAGAAACAGCAACAGAAACAGAAATAGAAACAGAAATAACAACAACCAAATAAAGTTATAGAAACTGTGAGCTGTCAGCAGTAGACGCAAGTGGAGACGAGACGAGACGAGAGAGTATAACCTTAATTAGGTTGCATATTTTAAATGGATGGTCGCAGCGTTCAACAGTTCAAGTTCTGAACACCATAAGTCAATTTCGGTTACTGATAGTTCAATTAGTTGGGCTAGAGCTAGCTGTAAGCCCTACAAATCGACTTTAAGAATTCTCATTTATATAACTTCTTCGGTTGCCGAGTTACACTAGATTGGAATTAGCTGGATAGACAGAATAGTCAGGATAGCGAGGCTGCTGACAGTTCTAAGCTAAAGAGATTGAATGCAGTCTTAGCTATATAAAGTCTTCCGTGCGAATTAGATAATGAGCATAGTCTGAATAGTTAGGATAGTTGCAGTGCTGGATAGTTAGGATAGGATAGGATAGTTATCATCTATGTACCATCCTCAGTCCCTTGGCTATATGAGGCTGGTAGCACAGAAATAATGATATATCCATAAAATATCTTGAATATATCAGCTATGAAAAAGCTATCAATATATTTCTTTCTGCTACCAGTTCATGTAGGCTTCACTCTATCCCAACTCACGAACTCTTTATTGCTATTGTTCAGGCTATATATGTATGTTCTTTATGTAGTTCCATTCCATATTCCCAGCTGCTTTTCGTAAACTTCAAGTTAAGTGCAGTAATAATGGCTGTGTTATTATTAATAATATGATATAAAATGATTCATAATAATAGAGCTCTTCATGAATCTGAAGTTAACAAAGCTCGCACCTCAGTCAAATGCATCAGTTGAGGTTTCAGGAAGCTGTTAGCAGAAAGCGTGCGATATACTTACGAAATATGAGCCATATGTGTGTGACAGTCAGATAGGATTGACTCAACGGATCAATTGATCTTTGCCAATCGTTACAAATTGTACCAGCTCAATCAATATGAGCTACTTCTACATGAATGCAAAGCTCAAGACTTATCGGATTCAGATTTCATAATTGCGAAATGGAATGAACACGCAACCGCCGGATGATCGGTCTGGAGTGGGCCGTAGCTAGAGGTAAGGCGACTCTGCCTATCGCATCTACTTCTCGTTTATCTGTGCCAAGCACAATCCAAAAGCCATTTCTATTTGTTCAGGTGTCAATTTCCTATTGATCTGGGCATATTCTTCTGTCTGCGAATCTCTGTATGTGTATCATCCAGAAGTAGTGTCATCTCTTGTCTACCCTATCTCTCTCTCTCTCTCTCTCGTTAACTATCTATTTATCTTGTTTTCTATTTCTTGGGCATATCAAAAGAGATTTCAATTTCTTTACTAAGGCCTCTCTATTGTCTGTATGTTCCTCACTCTCCTTCTCCGTTTCTCTCAATTTATCTGACTTTATTCTCTCTATTCTCTTTCATACTGCTAAATTTTCTAATTCTTATATATCTGTATTTGTTATTCCTTATTTCTATTTGTTTGACTATGTTTCTTGACTCATTGTTCTCCATGCATTAGTCCTCTAATCTCTTAGAGTTTACATCAAAGGCAGATATCTCTTTATAGCTCTCTCTTTCTCAGGGGTCCATAAATGTGAACCGCCAACATAGGTTTCTGTAAAGTCACACAAGCTTCTTCTCTTGGTTTATGTCTCTCTCTCTCTCTCTGTCTCTCTACAGCTCTCTCTCTCTATCGCTCTCTCTGTCTCTCTTTCAGGGTATCGTAAATATGAAGCGCCAATGTCAGATCTCTTTATTTCTGTAAAGTCACACAAGTTACTTCCCTTGTTGGGTCTCTCTTTCTATCCCTTCCAATCTATCTAGCTCTATTTCGCTCTCTCTCTCTCTCTCTCTCTCTCTCTCTCTCTTTCTCTCTCTCTTCAATAAGAAATTTGCATAACCGTCTCATTCTCTCTCTCTCTCTCTCTCTGTCTCTCTCTCTTTATCTCTCTCTCTGTCTCTCTCTCTTTATCTCTCTCTCTGTCTCTCTCTCTCTTTCTCTATCTCTCTCTCTGTCTTTCTCTCTCTATCTGTCTTCAATAAGACATTTTCATAGTCCTCTCACTCTCTCTCTCTCTCTCTGTCTGTCTGCCTTTCTCCCTCTCTCGCTCTCTCTTTTCCTCTTCCTCTCGCTCACTCACTTTCACTCTCTCCCTCTCTCTATCTCTGTCTCCCTCTCTCTCTCTGTGTCTCTCTGTTGTCGCTCTTTATACATTCTATATCATACATTGTATATCATTCTGTTAATAAATTTAACATTCTTTCTCTATAAAGAAGTTTCTCTCTCTTTCTCCACCCATCTATATATCTAACGCTTTCTTTGTCTCTCCCACCAGTCTATCTCTTTCTCGCTCAATCTCTCTCTCCCTCTCCCTCTCTCTCTCCATCTCTCTCTCCATCTCTCTGTCTTCTCATGCTGACTTCCACACAATTCATAAAGCGCGCCCCCCCCATTTATCAAATGTTGAAAATCTGACAATGCCTTTGATAAAAATAAATAAAATAAGAAAATGGCCAGCAATGTGGGTCGTGTTTATTTCCAGTGTGTATATGAGTGTATGTGTGTATGTGTGTGTGTGTGTGTGTGTGTGTGTGTGTGTGTGTGTGTGTGAATGGTGAACAATCGCTGGCATTGAGTTGCTGTCAAACGGCCATTCTGTGCTTCCCGGTGCACTCAAGTGGCTCATTACTGTTGGTTGGATTGCAGTTCGCTTCACTCCATGTAGGTTGCTAGGCGCCACATTAATGAATTCATTGAAAATTGGATAATGCCAGGAACTTGTCGAAGAGCAACCGAATTTCTTGAAAACCGATGAGGATTTTATCAATCGACTTCGATTTGACAAATGCCACGTACATTCTCGAGTTCAACATGAATCAGACTTCAGAGTTAACGATAAATGTTTATCGATTTTTGAGCGAATTTGGAGTAGAGCAAACGAATTAAGTCGCCGTTAGGTCAATTAGCTATAAATCCCTCTTATCGATTTGGGTTTGTATATGAATTTGGAATTTAACAAAGCGATAATTTTCGCTTTCTATAATAGATGCTTATCGATGGCAAAATAATCGACAGCAGATCGATTGTTATCGATAAAGCACTCTTCCCATATTGAATGTAAGTGAAATGTAATTTAGACAGAAGTCAGAAGTCAGCTAAAAGCGCCTTTGCTTCAGTTTTTGCTGCAAATGAATTTTTATTGAAATTCAACAGATATTACTTAAGATCCCCAAGATGGGAGCCATACATGAGACCATGTGCATATATATCTATATATAAATATATATGTATATGAATATATATGCAATTTTCTCGATTTGCACAGATTCAGCGAAATTTTGTTGCAGACGTAAAGAGTGTGCAATCAACCCGAGCTGCAGTTCCAGCCCCAGCCCCAGCCCCAGCCAGAGCCAGAGACAGAGCCAGAGACAGAGCTGCTTGTAATATGAGACAACCATGCGATATGACGATATGGCTATATGGTATTTACTGCCAGCGAAATCCGTACTTCTATATACATATATCTTCTGGGCAAAAAAGTGAGGTAAAAATTGCACTCGCAAGATAAAATTCAGGCCAAAAACGAACGGAAAAGCAAAAAAAAAATGAATAAATAAATAAAAAAGAATTAAATTATTATAAGAAATAAAAATTGTTATATGAAAAATTGAAATGCGGCAAGATCTCCGACTCTGTGTTCAATGACATCAGAATCAAAATATTGCAATATACATACATACGTGTATGTGTGCATGTGTGTGTAATCGGATCGTGGATTGTATGTTGTATGGATGGATATGCTTATAGAGGGCATTTACAGGTGCATACATAGTCCATGTGCCGGTCATTGTCGGTGCTCGTGAGCGCATGATTAATTATGCGACTTTGCTGTCTGTCAACTGATAAATGTGTGATATTTTTGCAAGTGCGGAGCAAGAGAGAAGGGCAGACGGATGAGAGCAGCCGGAGAAGTAGAGAACAACATTGAATTAGGGCTAGAGATAGAGAGAGAGACGAGTAAGAGATGTATAGAGCAATGAAAGGGTTAGAAGGCGCATGTGAGAGGAAGAGAGAGAGAGAGAAAGGAAGAGAGAGAGAGAGAGAAAGGAAGAGAGAGAGAGACAGAAAGGAAGAGAGAGAGAGAAAGGGAGAGAGCGAGCGAGAGAGAGTGAGAGAGAGAGAGAGAGAGATAGAGGAGAGAGAGGGATAGAGGAGAGAGGGAGAGAGGGAGAGAGGGAGAGAGGAACAAGACTTGTACTCGAAGCTCATATTCGAATGGTGCTTGATAGAGCAAGAGAGAGGGAAAGTAGTGAGGGAGAGATATAGTGAAAGAGAGAGATAGAGAGAGATAGAGAGAGAGAGAGAGGACGAGAGAGAGAGAAAGGAAGAGAGAGAGAGATAGACAGAGAGGGAGATAGATAGAGGGAGAGAGAGTGAGATGGAGGAGAGAGAGAGATAGAGGAGAGAGGATCAAGAATTGTACTCGAAGCTCATATTCGAAAGGTGCTAGATAGAGCAAGTGAGAGAGAATGTGGTGTGGGATAGATTTAGTGAAAGAGAGAGACAGAGAGAAAGAGAGAGAGAGAGAGAAAGGAAGAGAGAGAGAGACAGAAAGGAAGAGAGAGAGAGAAAGGGAGAGAGCGAGCGAGAGAGAGTGAGAGAGAGAGAGAGAGAGATAGAGGAGAGAGAGGGATAGAGGAGAGAGGGAGAGAGGGAGAGAGGGAGAGAGGAACAAGACTTGTACTCGAAGCTCATATTCGAATGGTGCTAGATAGAGCAAGGGAGAGAGAAAGTAGTGAGGGAGAGATTTAGTGAAAGAGACAGAGAGGGAGGGAGAGAAAGAGAGAGAGAGAGAGAGAGAGGGAGAGATAGAGAGAGAGAGAATGAAAGAGAAGTCGGCAGTTGAAACAGACGCTTTACCCGGGAAGGAGTAAAGGATAGAGGTAGACTTGATGAGGAAGCTGAAGTGAAACCAATTGTAAGGCAAAGAGAGATTCGGAATGAATGGGCTAAAATAGCTGAGCGAGAAAGATAGAGAAGAACAAAAATAGCACGTAAGACATGAACATGTGTTAAAGCAATTCACAAATGACTCACTGACCCAGCTCTACTAGACGCACTGACATGTGTCTACTCATATATATATATATAGGTATAGCCAGATAAATTGAAAGAGATACATGCAATTAATGATAATTTATGCATTGTTTAGCTACGATTCGGGTGAATGACACCTGCCAAAAAAAAGAACTCTACATCTTGGCATCAATTTACCTGCAGCTAGTGCGCTCTGTCTCTTTCTCTTTTGCTGTGCCACTCACTCTCTCTCTCTCTATCTGTCACTCCCTTTGACTCTCCGTTGCTCTCGCTGTATCAGTTTTTGGCTGCAGCTCGTGTAGAGTTCCTCGGATTACAGCTGCCCGCAAGTAAAGTTTTCATTTTGAGTCTTATTTCCAGCTTTTTTTTTTTTCAATTTCGCTGATGTTTCGCATTTCTTATATAGATCAATGCTCGCTGCTGTCGGCCATACAGTTCGCATTTGTGATTTGCGCGTTGACAGTTTTTGTGCCTTTCCTTATATGTCTATCAATATATGTATATATTTATGATTTTCTTATTCAGTTTTTGAAATATAATTCTTGGAAATGGTCATCATAATCGCAATCCCAATTATCATCGCAATCACTTGTTTTCGGGCTTGTTCCCAGGGTCGCCCATGTGACCAACCACTCATTGCTAACAAGATGACCGCAAATTTTTGGTCTTATCTTCACAATTTAGTCAAGTCAAAATGTTGAAATAATCATAATGTTTGTTTTCCCTATGCCACCACAGGCCTCTCATAACCCCTCTCTTCTTGTATCTATCTCTTTCTCTTTCTCTGTTATTATCTATAGTTCTCTCTCCCTCTCTCTCTCTCTCTCTCCCTCTCCCTCTCTCTTTCTTTTTCTGTTATTTTGTGGCATATTCCATGCAAATGACTTGGAGAACCACAAAGGCCCAGCACAAAGTGACAAACTATTTGCTTTGACTTGAATTGTACTCGACTATGCAGTTACCCTATAATTTCTACAAAATCGCTTTAAATTGCTGAAATTTGCACATGTATTCTGCTTATTTATTTGTCCTATGTATATGTTCTTAAATATATTTTTCTGTGTATCTTCGTTCTATAATAACTTCATGATCAGCCGAGCCCTTTAGAGGGACGAAGTCTTAGTTAACAAGGTGTCGAAAAATCAATATTTCTTAATAATTTTTTGCCACTATTTGCCCACTTCTACTATAATGTCTAATCAGACTCGTCTGTCTATTCAGTTAATCTAAGAATTTCAATATTTATGGCTTGCATGCCTGCTTCTACTGTAGTGAATAAGCTTGGCCATCAAGCCCCATATACCCGATTAGGCTTCACTTATCTGCAACAGTATTTAGCAGTGGGAATATTTGTTTATATATATTTGTTTTTTATCACTTGTGGAGCGCCATGTGTTCCAGCTGCTATCAGCAGGCTCTGGTCAGCGTCTTAACGACACAGCCCTGACCGCAAGTCTCGGTGCCTAAATGTATGTATTAGGGGTATGAAATGTTGACTGCGGTTGGGATTCAATTCGAGCTGTGCTTGAGGCTGTAATGATTGGCCTGTCTTATTAGACCAGCACAGCTTCTGGGTCTGGCCAGGCAGCTCAGCCAGATGTCGCAGGCCAGACAGAGGACACGACAACTGCAAGAGCGAGAGAGGCAGTGAGAGCGAGAGAGGCAGATAGTGCCTGACTGTAGAGTGTTGGGGCTTATCGATCTACAGATATATACGGCCAGAGCTAGTGTCTCGCGACCTTCGATTGTTTGGCATTCGCTTAGAGCTCTCGTGCGAGGGGTTTAATTTGCGATGTTTACATAAACTCGGACAAAGTGCTTCCTTATGGCTGGCCATAATCTGCGCACTCAATAGAAAACGATTGCAGCCAATGGCAGATACATTGCCAACGCCATCGCCATCGCCAGAGCCAGCGCCTGCTGCCAATTGCGACTTCGATTGCAATCATATACCCTGTAATCGAATTGATAGTGTGAGCATATGCATTTCCCTGCAGCTTATGTGCTTGACACAGTTCACCTATCGAGCTTATAAGCCTTTCCAGCCTAGCGATAACTCTTTGTTCATTATGTTGGCTGCATTTGAGTACTGGGTATAACTCCTAGATAGGTTTAGCTTTATTGTTTTTTATTTTTCATATCGTTATGTCGATGTTGCTATTAGCTCAACTCTACTTTTTTATTAACTTAAGCTAACTGCATTTATCGATATTTTATCGATTTGTAATAAATTCGTCATATTTAATGATTTATCAAATATTTACAGGGTATCTGAATGAGCCACTAGCACAACCTGGATTCAACTCACTTTCAGATATAGAAATCATATTCTTCCACATTGATTACATAGTCTCTTTGATAATACGTGGTATCTGTATAGTCAGGCAAGTGCATTGCAGCGATTTGCATTATTGTTCATGTGTCTTTAGCCTTAGCCTTTGCACATTTCATAGCTGATCATGCGATTCGATTACTGAATCGACAATCATAAAATTAATTCGATTTATAGGGTATCTGGCAAGTCAAATCAGCTTAATCAGATTGCTATTGCCGTTGTTGCGTGTCACTAAAATCTTTGTGCGCATATTTTTACAACTGTCGCCATTGTCGTCGAAATGCAATTAGCTGCAGATTGCAGCCATTGCTATTGCCCATTCGCCCTTGCTACCCCGGCTCCACCCCATTGGGCCTTATCCTCTAGCGCGTACCCCTTATAAATGTATTCTATGGCCGGGCCACGCGTTTCTGGTTCAGTTGAAGCCGCTAGAACAGACGGATGAGTATAGCGGCCGTGTGCATCGATTTGGCATCAAAAGTGTTATCGATAACATGTTATCGAAGTGCCATAAACTAGCTCGAGCGCACGCTGTCTCTCTGGCTGAGTATGTTTGTCCAAAGATATACATATATACATATGTACTGCGAGCGGGATAGCTAACTGATCGAATAACTGACTAGCTGACAGATTGACGTCGTCGCCGTTGCTTAACAGATGTTGCGCTTATCGGTTCTGTCGCATTTGCTTCGCCTCTTATCGACAGCATTTCCCATGTATTCTCTGTTGTTCTTTTATTGGTTACAGTTTACCCGCTAGTAAAATTCAATCTGCAATTCATTGGCAATTGCCGTGTACGTTTCGTCATCGCGTCTCGTAGTGCCCATAGAACATTTCTGAGCATTTCACAATTGATATTACTCTCCGATTAGCCCAACTATCGGAGTGAGAAACTTGCCGTGTGGGGATTTTTGAGCGAGTTCCCTGTAAATGTCAGCTATACGCGATATATATTATATATATAACTGGATGAGGCATTGCTTGATTTTACGATGTCTTAGAAATAGGCGTTTATCTATATATGGATTCCCGATTGAAAATCTATTTACTTTGTATAGATTGTGAGCTAAAAATAAATTATATATATGCATGTGTAAGTGAATTTTATGATTCAGATTCTGTATATATTTATGATCACATTCAAGCTAGCATTAACTCTAATTCTCTCATTAGACATTTCTTATTTAACTAAGGCCAACTAGAGCCTCGAGCCTTGGCTAGACTTCTATAATCCATATATCTAAACATTGGCAAAAAACATGTGCCATTTTTTGCGAAAAGTTTGTATACTTTGTAAGCTATACGCACCTGGCATAGAGCTTGACTTATATAGAAAACAACTGAAAGAGATCTGAAAATATGATTCTTTTTCAAAGAATTTGCTTTGCCAGAGTCTTAGACTTTTATACATAGCTAAACGACTCGTATTGATATATAACTCTGTTATAATTTAATTTTCATAAATTTCTAACTATATATATATCTATAACTAATCAAGTCTTTATGTCAGCTCTGAACTGCTTCAATCTAACCTCAGATAACGACAATGCGCCTGGCATTAGCGTCTTCATCCCAATGTGAGATGTGCCATGTTAGTGAATTGAGCTATGTATATATCACATATATATATTATTGTATATACATATATGTGTGTATACTATATCTACGTCTGTAGTCTCTGTTCATCCGTATTGATTTTTGCTGCCACATCAGAAAATGCTGCAAAAACTGGAGGCAAAAAGCGCTCGCTGTGTCTGTGTGTGTATAGGTAGGAAACTCAACGCCCCAAGCACACACACACATATATATATATATGTACACATATATATGTATACATATATATGTGGAGCACACTCCATGGCGCAGTAGTAAAGAATTTATCAGAATAACATCAGAAATTCAGAAGAACTTGCGATGAGGCCTCCCCCTCTCAGGCTGGCTGGCTGGGCTGGCCTGCACATGGCCATGATATAAACATATATATACACATACATAAACATATACGTATATCTAGTATATAGAGAGAATCGGCCAAGGAAACAACAACAACAACAATGGAAACGTTGGCAATGTATAAAAGAAGCAACAACAACAAGCAAAGAGAAAAAGAAGAAGAGGAGGAGAGGGAAAAAAAACACGACGACGTCATCGTCGCTCATGATGTGAACCTGAGCTCAAGGGTGGCCGCAGGGAGCGTTAGGGGGAGGATTTGGGGGTAGGTGTGTGTGTGTATGTCTGTGAGTCAGGTGGAAAGGTGGGCAAGTAGAGGTCATATAGAGGGTAGTGGCTGAGAGCTGCTGCGAACTGCTGCTGCTGCTGCTGCTGCTGCTGCTGCTGTTGCTGCTGTTGCTGCTGTTGCTGCTGGGGGTGGTTTGTGACGAGGGTAGTTGCTCTGCCCGAGAAACGAGAGAACCGAAAGCCGAGCCGCTGCCGAGCGTCAGGGAAGGTCGCAGAACAAAATTTCATAGATTTTTTCTTAGAACTTGGGAAAATCCAATTAGAAATGCGCACAGAGGGAAATAATTCACCTGTCAGCCCACACACATACACACACAGTGTGAGAGAGAGAGTAAAAGAGAGAGAGCACGACAGCTATATATATAGGTATATAACAAGTGCGAGCGAGAGCGTTAAGCGGGGGATGGAACTGAAACAGACGAGCTGACAAGGCAAAGTGAAACTGACTGAAGGCTTCGCTGCCTGCGGAGGATGAGGCCAGTGGGAATGGGTGGAGACCAGGTGGGTAGGGTGGAGGGATTTACGGCTGGCAGGTAAATTAATGACAGGCGAGGGTGGCTGCCCAGGCTGCAGCGAGGGGAGGTGAGGCAGTAGCAGGAGGGGGGCTTGAACGAGAGAGACGCAGTTGGCGTCGACGCCACGCAGCCAGACGTTAAATGATGGCGCGTCGCATTTTCGAGACTTGCCTCTCGCTCACTCTCTCTCTCTCTCTCTCTCTCTCTGTCTCTTTCTTTGGCTGCGTGTGTGTGTGTGTGCAACGGAAATGAGCAAACAGAAATACACAAGAAATAACAAGAGCATGCGAATGGTTTGTGCACGACTAGCAGATACCCTAAGTCCATGAGCGTTGCCAAGTTGAGCTCGTGCAGCTTTCGAGATTGCTCAAGAAATTAGGTCCAAAAAGGGAAATCTACATTGTACATTCAAGTTTCTGACAGATAAGTAATTTACTAAGTCTGTTACATGCAGCTTCTTCTAATGCATATACCTCATTTAACTCATATACCTGCTGCATATTGTTCAATAGCAATCTATTTCCTTTGCTTACCTGTTACATACTCTATCACCTAGTCAATATACCTCGCTTAACCATTTCTATTCCAGGGCCTAAAATACTAAAAGCAAAGCCATGAATCTGAAATTCTTGGGCCGCTTTTTGCCTCAAAATCGAATGACATGCGGCTGACGTGAACGCGTCCTGATGAAGTGGCCTACACAGTGCTCGCTTCTGGCCCCTTCAACCCCGCTCAAACCACCTTAGCACGCCCCTGTTTCGTACTCCTGTTACTGTTTTCTATTTACCTGAGGGCTGGGAGCGTTTAGAGACCGGCAGAAGAGAACTTGCAAATGGGCAGGACATTGTGTTCATTTTTGTGTGAATACCCTGTGAATGAAGCTGTTCGAAATGGGATATGATGGGGTTGACAGCTAGCGCAGTTAGGCATTAAACTTAGTATTTGACAGACTTGAATACTTTATTGCAGTCGTAAGTCTAGGGTATTGTCAAGTCTTGCACTTCATTGACTTGAATACTTCATTGCAGTCGTAAGTCTAGGGTATTCTCAAGTCTTGCACATCATTTTCTCTGATTTTTTTGTAATTGCGCATTGATTTGGCAGGTGGTTGAAACCGTTAAGTAACCTCCATCCAACCAAAATGGTTAGTCATCAATACGGAAAGGGAAATTGTCATTTAGAGAGCTTCAAATTCAGATCCAGAAAAGAGCATTCCCGGGCCGTTCGACTGTACTAAATCGTGAGGACTAAGTCGAATGCAGACTGAGATTGTAAGGCTCTGAAGATGGCTAATGTAAGTTAACAAATGCTTAAGGAAAACATCGGATGATATTGAAAGCTTACTTAAAAGAGCTCAAGAAGTTGTGGTCGCATTCTTGAATCCTTAGCCAAGTATTCCTTCAATCTACTCCAGTTCATAACTTAGACATGATAGACTTAACGAACTATCGAAGAAATTTCTGTTCCAACAAGTGCTTAGCTGAGTCCTAAGTCTTTCACTGTTTCTTTCATGAAAGATTCAAGCTTGGACTGATTGGGAAAATCATTTAGATGATCTCTATGGGCTGTAGACTTCCTACAGGACCTTACATCCAGCCAATTGCCATTGGCTGCTGAGCAAACATCCCCAGAAAGCATTAGATAACTAGAAAAGCTCTGGGCAAACGCCATTTTGTGTGCAGGAAGCTGTCGAAGAGCTCTCGGATTTTGCAACCCTCTAAAAAGATTAAAGCCATAAGAGTGCAGAAATAGCTGTAGCAATAGACACCCCCAACCAGAGTAACAAATCAAAGCAAGAGGTTGAGGGAGGGAGAGGGTGAGAGGCAGTGGTTGGATTCAGATTTTTGGCTAGCCAATAAGACGAACCTAGGGCCAACAACATATTCACAAGAAGCCAAAGGCAACAAGCGGTAATTACACACACATGTGTACAAACTGAAGTGACAGCTGCTGTGGGTGTTGCGTGTGTGTGTGTGTGCGTGTGTGTGCGCGTGTGTGGGACACAATGCGACACGCAAAAAAGGGCAAAGTCATCGCTGGGGCTGAGCTGCGGCGGATGCAGACACAGCACAGCTCGAACCGGATGATGAGGAGCCCAAAGTGTGTTAGGGGCTGGCTGTGGCAGGCGCCAGGGGGTAGCAACCCTCAATGTACACGTGTCCTTCGGCGTCCTCGTGCACGTCCACGTCAACGTCTGTCGCTGGGCTCTGCTCGGCTTGGCTTGGCTTGGCTTGGTTTGGCGTATCTGCAAAATACATTTCGAGCTGTAACGGAAAAATCTATTAAATCAACGTTGCTGCGGCAACCAATTGCGGGCAAACGAATGAAACCACCGAAAAACCAGCGAGTGACAAAGCGAGAGAGAGAGAGAGAGAGAGAGGGCGCTAGGGGTGGGTTGCCACCCCCATGTTCACTCGCATTGGTCTAAGTAGCGCACAGATACAATTTACAGCTCACATTTCGTATGCAAAAAAAAAAGAGCCAACAACAACAAAGAAGGTCTACAACTTTTCAATACCCAGCGCTGAATATGAAATGTGTAAATGGGGTATACTAAGCGCTCCTTAAGACTTGCTTAGGTATATATATATAACCTAGACCAAATCAATTGTGTGCCTTGCTTCTCCAAGCTCAAGCTGTATATATCACATCAAGTATGAGGATCTATAGAGAGCTGATCAATTATATGCAGCAGGAAACTGAGTTGTACTAGCTAACTTGAGAACTTGAGAACTTGAGAAGATGTATCTAACGTCCCCATGCAAGTAATTACTGGCTGCCCCTGGTTCGTCCACAACTCTGGGCTACATAGAGACCTCAACCTGGACACTGTGGAGGAACAAATCTCCTTCCACTCGAGTCGTTATAATGACCGCGTGGTCCTTTACCAACCGGCTCGCAAAAAAACTGCCAACCTCCAGACCCATCAGAAGGCTAAGAAGACGCCAGTTTGGAAGCCTTCTCACTCCCACTGTAACTTAGTTTTAGCCTACTCTGTATATATGCTTAAATTGTATAAAAAATTGTAAGCCTGTGATGTTAATTGTGTGATCCAAGGGAGATAATGGAGTAGGAAGATGCTCCGATGCTTCCTACTAAAAAAAAAAAAAAAACCCATGCAAGTAGGAATGAGTTGAGATACTCTAATACCTAGTACTTAGTATGAAGTGTATCTAAAATCTATATAATTCTAAGCTCTCCATGAGCAGCTCCCATGAGCAGCCTTAGCACGCTTAGGTGTAGGGTATGTATGAGTCGTGCAAGACCTTTGCACTGCTTTTTCACATTTGCTGCACGGCAACCACTGGGGTGCATTGTGGTGCTAGCCGGGGCAGGCGGTGGGCGTTAGGTGGGTTTTGCGAGCGCGACGGCAATCGTCAGATACATTTCGCTCGAATTTATCGCTGCTGTAAGTTGGACCTCAATTTCACAGCCTGTGTGTGTGTGTGCGTTGGATAACTTTTGTAAAGCAGGAAATTGTCGCATAGGAACACCCCAACACCACTCAGTGCCAGAGAGAGAGAGTGAGAGCGAGCAAGAGAGGTAGAGAGAGAAAGAGTATATGTTGCAGCCAACACCCAATCACCCACTCAGCGGCCTTTGCACATCCCTGCAGCTAGAAGGATATGTTCGTTAAGCATGTCAAGATGGTAGCCAGAGGATTAAAGTCAGCGCACAGAGAGTCCTGTGATAGGCTGTTCACAACTTCTAAAGTATCGCTCGCAAAACTTTTACAGTATTCGGTTGCAATGGCGAGGCTCAGACTTGACAGAAGATGTTGCCCTTCCCTCTAAGCCCAATGATACTGGTGGCCATTTGTTAGTCTAATGAAACCTTAAATGTATAAGCAAAACTTCCCAGCCAGCTAGACGCCATAGCCATATCCAGCTGAAACTTTGCTATCCTTGCTTGGGATTCTAATGTGAGTTTGGATTGCTTTGATGCAACCAATCGATATAGCCGCTTGATGCAAACTAGTCTATGCGTCTGGCCCTTACCCATGACCATTTAGCTGCAGCTCAAACTGCAGTTGCGAAACAAGTTTAGCTAACGTTCGGGATCCTTGAAGCAGCTGCCACAAATCCTTAAGAAAAACCCCAATGTGCTAATGGGGGGCTTGGGGCGCAGAACATGGACTGCATTGCTATGCAAATTTTTCCGTGGCAAGAACACAAAATAGCTTAAGAGCTCGTTGGGGTAGCTTCGCAGGCAGTTGCAGTTACACATTAAAAAAAATTCTCTTTTTTTTGGGTCATGTTTTGCAGCTGGAGGGGCGTAAATCATGTCGGAGCGGCTTTTGGGCTTTTACTCTTAGTCATAGGGCTGTGCGGGCTTTACATAATAGAGAGATACATATACATATATAGGGGTGTCTAAAGTGCAGTTGGGAAGCCTTGAATTGCATGTCAACCAAATAAACCCCAGCCAAGGGAGCTGCTAGCCCCAAACCCGAGTGGTCAAAGCCCAGCGACAATCATCATTACTCATGTGGCCCAAAAGTCCCATCATAAAGAAGTCATGAACTGTACGTCATTGTCAGAGCTGTGTGTGCATGTATGTGCTTGGTTAGCACTCTCCAAGGACTCGCCTAATGAGCATGTCCATGTCCATAGCCAGATAATCAGCGGTCACAGCGCTCTCGGGTGGCCAGGACTTTGGAGTTTCAACTGAACTAGCAGCGGCTGCTGATGTAGAGCCTCATTAACTGCTAGCCAACTGAGTGCACTTGAAAGCTCACATATACACAGAGCTATATGTATGCATGTGTATAGGTAGCTATAGGTATATGAGCTAGTCCTGGCGCTGAGCTTACATTAGGCCAGGTGGTTGGAACTGTGCGTCGCTTTTATGGCGCTTTGTGTGCTCAGGGACAGCGAGTGCAAATCATCCTTCTCTCTCTCCCTCCACACTCCCATTGTAACTCCAACGTTGACTCTGCGCTCACCCCCTTTCATTTTATTTGGAGGATTAGTTGCCAGCTCGCTTCCTTGCCAACGTCTTTCTCTTGCTGCCTCACTCACTCACTCGCCCCCTCGCTTTCTGTGAGTGTTTTTGTAAGGTGTGTCATTGACACTCGCCTGGATGGATGGCTGCCTGGCTAGTTGCCTGCATGGGTGCG
Organism: Drosophila buzzatii; assembly: GCA_035045845.1. Taxonomy (NCBI): domain Eukaryota; kingdom Metazoa; phylum Arthropoda; class Insecta; order Diptera; family Drosophilidae; genus Drosophila; species Drosophila buzzatii. The sequence goes on along the minus strand of JAWNOS010000596.1, from coordinate 3,840,297 downwards.
GCATGCAACCTCCCTCCGGACAGCATCTGCCTGGCTAAGCGCTCTTAACTTTTTATTTTTGACTATTGATTTTCGTTGCCCTCAACGCACGCGATCAAAGTAAAAAACGTAAAGACCAACACACGCATGGCTCGCACCCCAGCACAGCCAGTGTGGCAGCTAGTGGCTAGCGTATGCTGCTCCCTCTCGCCGCTCGTCGCTGCTCTGGACGTCATCAGCGCCGTCTTGGCGTTGGTCTCTGGTCTCGCTGTGCACTCGAACGTAACGACCATAACTGAGCAAGCTGCTTGCTTGCTGTGCGGATGAATGTGCTCCTCGGACAGCTTTCGAGCGAACTAACTCCAAACTCAGCTCTGACCCTGAACCGGGCTTGGGCATAGGATTATCAGCGTTTGATCTTTCAATTAGCAGGCATGGGATTTAAAGTAATGCGTATCGTATTAGAGTCAGGTTTCTAGCTACTTCTGTAGCTCTATAAACTGCAGATATTTTGTATCTTAAAGATACTTTTGTATAGTAACATAATTTATTTGTACATAAGATGCTTTTGTATCTTAAAGATATATATACTATACTAAATCTTAAGTTAAGCAGATTGGATTATATTCAAGCTACAACCTCTATCAATTATCATTTATTATAGATACTTGCATAGTTACTAAACTTATCCCTTGCTAGGTAAGCCAAAGTTACAATAGTCGCTTAAAGATACTTTTGTATCTTAATGCCAAACAGAGCTGCAAACAACTCTACAAACATGTCACGAAGTCACCGAGATCGTGTGCTCAGCCAATCGCATCGAAGATGAAAGATGGAATCCAATAAAAACATACGCCAAAGATGAAGTCCACGATATGCCGGGCGGGCTAATGGCTGCTACCCTGCCCCTGCCATTCCATTCAGCCTCCACAGCCGGAGACAGCATAAAATCAAAGCCAAAGCACACACAGCCACCAGCAGATACAGATACATTCACATTCAACCACAGCCACAGATACAATGTCGTAGACAGATACAAAGCAAAAGAAACGAAAACTGAACGAGGGAGCCATTGTGTGGAGCGCAAAGAAGGGGCGGCTATGGAGCGGTAGGCAGCCACGCTGACAGAGATTAATGAAGCACTTATGGGTGAACGAGACGCGCGCGCACACTCACACACACACACACACACACACACACACATAAGCGCAGACAAACGGGCGTCGTCTGCTGCTGGCTGTGTGTAGCTGTCTCTGTATCTGTATCTCTATCTGTAGCTGTGTCTGTGCTTGAATCTGTATCTGGTGGCTGCGCGCTGATCGCGTTGATCATCAGGCAGCAATTGCTGCGGCTTTTGTTGTTGTTGTTGTTTATTTGCTGTTGCTGAGATTTCGACGCCTACATAACACACACACACACACACACACACACATGAACATTTATGAGCATTGTATCTGTAGCTGCTGTCAATGGCTGCAGATACACGCAGCCTGAGCTAAGATCAAGGCAAGCTATTTATAGCCACAGCTCGCTCTGCCTCTCTCTCTCTCTCTCTCTCTTTCTCTCTCGCTCTCTCGCTGTGTGTATGATGGCGTTTTGTAGGAGGAGCTGTCGTTCGCCCAGCTACGAAATACAACTATATACATAAACATATCTCTTAGCCATGCAGATGAGCTGCTAAATCTCTGCTGCAGACCCAACTATTCGCGTCTGTTTCTTTTTCACACGCCCTCACACACACACACACACACACACACACATCACTGAATGTCCAGTCGTGGCGCTGCCTTGGGCACCAGTTGGCGGTCATCTTTGCATTTGCATTTTTCCAACGTATCCGCATCTGCATTCGCATTCGCATTCGCATTCGCATTTGTATCTGTATCTTTATGTCTGCTTCTTCATCTTTGTCTTCTTTGATTTTTTGTCTGCTCCATCGTGTGTAGCTCTTAATTTGCCATTGTCTGGCCGCGAAATTCTGTGAAAAATTCCAGGCTACGAATTTAAGCAACAATCTGTGTCTACACTGAAAGAAAATTGGTTGTGCGAAGCGAATCATATTAAAACTGATTTCGATTTGGATTATATATAATCCAATTATCATAATATCTCTTCTAGTAATTCGAATTCCATATGAAATATTTCCTTGTTTACTGTTACACGATTCTTCGTTGGAGTTTCTTTAAGTGTATCATCGGATGACGCAGTGTTTGACTAGCTCGTCAAGTATCTCTCTAAAATGTTCTAAGGTTATCAGATAATTCGAGCAAATTGCCAAAGAGGAGGAAGCAGAACTACTATGTTGAAATCCGGAACAGATATTAGATGAACTCTATTGACAACATTTATCAGCGCGTTTTATGACTTGGTTTGATGCGGTTCGTTGGGATTTACGATATCCTCATTTCGTCTCTGTATCTGTATCTGTATCTGTATCTGTATCTGTATCTGTATCTGTATCTGTATCTGTATCTGTATCTGTATCTGTATCTGTATCTGTATCTGTATCTGTATCTGTATCTGTATCTGTATCTGTATCTGTATCTGTATCTGTATCTGTATCTGTATCTGTATCTGTATCTGTATCTGTATCTGTATCTGTATCTGTATCTGTATCTGTATCTGTATCTGTATCTGTATCTGTATCTGTATCTGTATCTGTATCTGTATCTGTATCTGTATCTGTATCTGTATCTGTATCTGTATCTGTATCTGTATCTGTATCTGTATCTGTATCTGTATCTGTATCTGTATCTGTATCTGTATCTGTATCTGTATCTGTATCTGTATCTGTATCTGTATCTGTATCTGTATCTGTATCTGTATCTGTATCTGTATCTGTATCTGTATCTGTATCTGTATCTGTATCTGTATCTGTATCTGTATCTGTATCTGTATCTGTATCTGTATCTGTATCTGTATCTGTATCTGTATCTGTATCTGTATCTGTATCTGTATCTGTATCTGTATCTGTATCTGTATCTGTATCTGTATCTGTATCTGTATCTGTATCTGTATCTGTATCTGTATCTGTATCTGTATCTGTATCTGTATCTGTATCTGTATCTGTATCTGTATCTGTATCTGTATCTGTATCTGTATCTGTTATCTGTATCTGTATCTGTATCTGTATCTGTATCTGTATCTGTATCTGTATCTGTATCTGTATCTGTATCTGTATCTGTATCTGTATCTGTATCTGTATCTGTATCTGTATCTGTATCTGTATCTGTATCTGTATCTGTATCTGTATCTGTATCTGTATCTGTATCTGTATCTGTATCTGTATCTGTATCTGTATCTGTATCTGTATCTGTATCTGTATCTGTATCTGTATCTGTATCTGTATCTGTATCTGTATCTGTATCTGTATCTGTATCTGTATCTGTATCTGTATCTGTATCTGTATCTGTATCTGTATCTGTATCTGTATCTGTATCTGTATCTGTATCTGTATCTGTATCTGTATCTGTATCTGTATCTGTATCTGTATCTGTATCTGTATCTGTATCTGTATCTGTATCTGTATCTGTATCTGTATCTGTATACATCTATGTATTGTATCTATATCTTGAGCTCTTACGAGTGTGTATCTGCATCTGTGTCTGTTGCTTTGGCTTACAGGGAAGCTTGGAGTCAGCGGACGCGACGCCATTTACAAAGCGACAGCGCAGCCAGCGGGAGGAGTAGCCAAGTTAATGTCTGTCAGCAATGAAATGCCTGGAAGATCATCATCATGACGATGATGATGACGACGATGGTGGTGGTGCTGTTGCTGCTGCTGCTGCTGCTGATGTTGATGGTGATGACGACGCAGATGTAGACGCACTGAAAGCAAACGTTACGCTTGGTTAAAGATCATTACCGGCAGCAACAACAGCAATAGCAACAATGTCAGCGACAGCGACAACAAACGACAACGGGGCGTCGTCAGCATTGCCAAGGGGCAATGAAAAGACCCAGACCAAGACCCAGACCCAGACCCAGAGACTAAAACCAAGACAGCCAGAAGCGGGCCTAGGCCCAAACGATGACGGCCAACAGCATATTTATAGATACCCAATGCAAATGCAGCCAAAGGGTATGCTCAACTGGGGTGGAAGGACTATAGCTGCCTTGAAATATAGACAGAGAGACTTCAAGTCATGCCCCAAGTTAATATAAGATATAGGGTATCTCATTGTATATCATCTTAATTGCTTGGCTGTTGCATCCTAAAAACTCAAGCGGCTAAATATACAAATTGGGAAGAGAGTTAAGAGCTGAGAGCTGAGAGCTGAGTGCAGACCACAATGGAATTGCAGCTAAGCAGAGCTGCACAGCTGACTGACGTTTACCAACACTGCAAATGGCTGTGAGTAGCGCGGAGAGAGGTTGGCGGGCGGGCGTGCAAAGGGGAAATGGTAAAAAAAAAAAAATGGGCTGCTGTTGACTGCGTCTCTCAACGGCTCAACGATTTTTGACCAAGAGCAAGAGCCAGAGCAAAAGCAGCGCCGACTCGACCTCTTGGCGGGCGGCTGTGACGCAGTCAGGCAGATCAGCGCGCACGCCAGAGTCCACAGAGCAGACTTAACAAATATATATATATATAGTATATAGTCGGTGTGTGAGTGTGTGTGTGTGTGCGGAGGCCCCGCATAGACCCCTATAGGTTTTATGGCCCCTGGCACAAGATGACGGATGTTCTCGCTCTCTGCCTGCCATCATTATCTGCAGCTTCTATTTCTCCCACTACCTCTTTCCCCTCCCTCTCTCTCTCTCTCTCTCTCTCTCTCTTTCTCTCTTTCTGTCTCTTTTATGCTTCAGCTTTACATTCTGTTTCTCCCATTTCTGTTTTAGAGTCTGGCTCCGTTTTTTTTTTTTGTTTTACATCAATGATCACTGAACCGTTTACGTTTTTGAACTGTTTCAAGGTCTGCTCCAGTCTGTTTTTTTTTTCTTTCCAGCGTCTTGTGCTTCTTATTTGTCTCTCTCATGCTCTGCTGCGAAGTTGAGGGTGAGCACATTCAGTACTAGACTTTAGCTTGATATTGCGAAGTATTAGCCTTTATCTGCCTGCTAGAAATGTCGAAACTCGGATCTTGGATCTGGGATCTTGGATCTTGGATCTCGGATCTCGGATCTTGGATTTTGGATAATGAAACTCTCTAAGCATACTCAGAATCATTTCTATATCATATATTGAAACTCTTTAAGCATACTCAGAATCATTTCTCTATCAGGCACAAGTAAATCAACTGCAATTGTTGCAAACTGTAAATAGAGTATTCGGCAGTCGTTGAGTCTCGATTGCAATGAATCCAACTTCTTGTCGTAAGCTCCTCCTCGCCTGCACCGCTCCTCTGTTGTTCCGCTGTAGTTCTGCTGAGCGCACTCTTCTAATTTTCTGTTCATACACAGTTGCTGCCGTTCGCCGTTCGCCTCTCTATGCGCTTCTCAGCCGCAACGCTGAAACTTTCTTTCGCATTGGAAAGTGCCATTTGCTGAACCGTGTTAAACTGTGCTAAACGACGCTCCAAAGTTCAGTTGTGGCCGCCTTTTCTGATTGATTAGCGGTCCGATGTGTGGGTGGCTCCATTGACCACTCGCTGCAGTGGGTGGCTGCTTGTGGCCGAGTGGGGCAAGTGCAGCAGCTGCCACTTGCAGCAGCAGCAGCAGCAGTAGCCGCAGCACTGCCAGCAGCAATGGCAGCTGCCACAGCCACAGTTAGTTACCCCCGCAACGTTGCAGTTACAATTGTTGTTGCGGCAGGTGTTGCAACATAGTCGGGCTCTGGCTCTGTCCCTCTCTTCATTCCCTCATCGGACTCGTGCTCATATTTGTTATAATACTAGTTCCTCTTGCCTCGCCCTCCACTTTGCGGACTGCGACGTCTTCGTCTCACGTGCATTTTACATGGCATGCGATCACGAATTTAATGAGCGGACACGTAATTGCTTCTTAATGGAAATTGGGCGAAAGGAAACTCGCAATGGAAATGAAAATGAAAATGAAAACAATAACGAAAATGTGTAGGAAACTGTGCAAGGCAACTGCAAGAGCTGGACAACGACGATCTAACGACAATTTCCCTCAGAATTTGTCGGCAAACCGAAGCTAAACTGTATATAGGGAACTCGTAACCCCCATTGATGGATTGACGGATTAGAATGTATTCAAAATTAAATTTGTATGCGCATATCGAAGGAGCTTATCCTGCTGATCAAATCAATTCGATTCGCACTTTACATTGCCTTTCCTCATGGCAAAAGATATGGTGTGCTAAGCCAAACATGATAAACCTCAAGTCAGTTTTCAAGCTCATGGCAAACTTCATGGTAAACATTTTTTTTTTCGACAAGAATTTCATTTTCAATAATCAAAATCGATTCACTTATATTAAAGCGAATTTCAAAGTAATCCTCCTGCTAAAGCTCCTGTTAAAGTTTGTATTTCTCTTTTACAGACCTTAATTAGGCAGTGTAAATAACAAATTTTTATCTTCATGGTAAGCATCATTGTAAGGCTCAAACTAAAGTCACACAAAAAAAAAATATATATATATATAAAACTTATTTGAATAAACAGAATTTGCTTCTAATATTTAAGTAGATTTAATAGAGTTTCCATTAAACTATGTCCAGGCCAATCTTAATGTTAAACCTCATGCTAAATTGAATGTTAGAACTGTTAAACAATAAAAAAAGTTTTAATAATTTGTTGCTTCAATTTGCCTGATCAAGCTTGCAATCTTGATCACTGTAAACTTCCTTGTAAGCCTCTAGCTAAAACTCGTTCATCGAGTACGAATTAAATTGTAGAATAATTGCCATAGTCATGTGGCAAAGCTCATGTTAAGTGATGAACTCTCCAAATAGCAGTCAGAGCATTTGATGCAATAAATATCTGCTAGGCAAGCGAACGCTATTGAAATACGAGTGCTTTGTGCCCCTTTGTTTTTGCACTTGAGCATTACGCAAGCTGTGGTACATGTGACACATAAGAGACTTGTATAATGCTCGACAAAGCAATGGCAAAGTTCACTTGGAACTGGGCAACAGAGCGGACTCAGCTTGGCTGCTCACAAGCTACCAGAATCAGGTGTGTGGAGCACGTAGCCACAGATAGGTCAGAAAATTGGGTAACTATACCAAATAGGGAGAGAGAGCGTGCATTGGGGCGTGTTCTAATTACGGAGAGAAATGGAGACATCAGGCAGCAGACGGCAGACAGTAGGGTGCGCGTGGCAATAGGGGCACTCGCAACATTTATTTCTGATGCTCAATGACGACTGTCTGTATTAAACTAAACTTGTGCTTATATAAGCCAATTTTCGATTGAAGTAACACTGACCTTGGCTATATCTTTGTCAGCTTTGTAAGCCTTTTCTGGTCCGGTGAATGTGCAGTTGGCATTCTCTTATTTAGCTCTTTCTTTATATCTTATGAGCACTTTCTGTAGATCTTCTTGATGATGATCATAGTCTCTCATCATCTTTCTGTAGATCTTCTACACTTGACATTCCCTTCTTGACCTTCTCTTGATAACCTCTCTCTGTGTATGTCTTCCATTCGACCTCTTGTGGTAGACTTGCTTCTTCTGTTGACATCCTGCTGATGAACTTTTTCTACAGAGCCTCTCCTGCTGTCATCCTCCTCTCACAGTATAACTCCTGCTGATCTTCATCTGTGTATCTGCCTGCTCATGCCATACTCCAGTTGACGCACATCTATTGCCCACGTCATTTGATATTCCATTCAGTCTCGTATTTTTCGCGAATTGAGCAAGCATCGAGCAGTCGTTCATGCTGGATTGCAGCATTTTTATTTGCTTTTTTCTAGCGCACGTATGCCAAAAACGAGCCTGGCCGATTACAATCGAGAGTCGAGCTACATAAGTACAAATAAATAAATATATGTATATAGCATATATATAGACAATCGATCGCTTATCGGCACTCAGCTGGGATTACAAACTTCAAATGCCTAATATATGGCATTTATAGAGTATGCATATAGACATACATATACATATACATATACACATATACTCTATATACATAATACTTGGGCTCGTGCTTTCGCGATAAGCAGAGTGCAGCATGCCTCTGGCAGGGGCGTCGTCACACGCTCGAGGGGGGCGTTTGGCCAAAGGGGGGCGGTGAATCGAAAAAAGGGGTTCGTTGCAATTGCGAAAAACATTAAAAACTGAATTTGAACACGTCTTCCTGTTTTGACCAATTACGTAATGCCTTAAACCTGACGTGCGGCAGCTGAGTTTCAGATAACTCGCAACTGAAACAGCTTAGAGTGCGCCAATTGGCACTGCTTGACTTGAAGATACTTTCAAATAAGCTATAGAACAAAGGAAAATGACTGTAATCTCGGCAGATAACTTATATACCAAGATTGTTTACTGCAGCTCTGATAATCTTCAAGTTATCGATATCGATATTTTGACAAGAATTGTATACAGGCAAATGGATCGATCTCAAGCAACTTAACTTTACGTGCTGTTCAGGTATATATATATGTAAGCATGCTAGCCTATATACCCCATTTAGCTATAGGCAATAGCTTCAGTTTGCACAACAAAATGAAACTATTTCGAATTGGATTCCAATTGGACATCAATGCAATGGGATTGAGAAACGAAGCTAGTGCAGTGCGCTCTATCTCGCTCACACACACATACACACACCTTAAGTGGAACACAGCAGGCGAGCAGTCTGCGAGATTAGAGCGCTATGCTAATACGTCTATATATATACATATATATCTATACATACATGTATGTATCAATTTGCCCCGCTGTAGGCGCCTTGGCTGAGTTAACGGTAATGCTATCAGCAAAAAGTTTCATTGATTGCATATATACACACACATACACCCACACACACTCATACGCACACTCACTTGTTTTTGAATCTTGCGCAAGATGTGCGTCCAGCTGAAAAAGTACAGTTGCGTTCGCTGAGCTATATGAAGAGAGATGATTGCCGACAGCTTTAGCTATGCCGTTCAATCATCGATTGATTGATGATTGAATAGCTAAATCAATCGATGATTGACGGACTAGCTAGAGCTGTTATAGGCAGCTCTACTGTACTATTCTCTTTAAGTAAAGTGCTTGATGCATATAGCCTCTCTATGTGAATCTCAGCCTGTGTGCGACTCAAGTATATGCTTGGGCGCCTCTCTATGCAAATCTCATTATGTGATGATGGAAGTGTTCAGTCCAAGGCTTTATTATAATTCCAAATGAATAATGAGAAGCATAACGTAAGCATGATTGAGTCAACTTGAAGTTACATACAATCGAGTATTCGATAAGACGCCGCTCTATGCGAATCTCATTTCGCGTTTCACACAGCAATCGCAATTGTTAGAGCATTTATTGTGCGCATTGCCGCAGTGAGCGCGTATTTCTCTCAATTCCATAGAGCTGCGCCTGTCTGATAAATAATCGCTCGTTTGTTTCTATAATTGCGCCTATCACGAAACAAAAGAAGAAGCAGAAGAAAACAACCAAATATCAAAATATCAAATACCAGAAGCCAATGGAACAGCAGCAGCTGAGAAATCACACCTCAGCTCTGTGTGTGTGTGGGTGAGTGTTGGTATGTGGGTGCACTGCCACGCCCAGCCACAACAGCCTCTACGTTGCTGCGCAGCCTCGATAATCTTGTGACTCGGCGGAGCCGATGGCGAAGGCGTGTGAGAGAGAGAGGGGTAGAGGGGCGGGTGGCTGCCGTCAGGTATTTGACGCTCGATTAGATAAGCGCCGCACATCAAAGGCGACAGAACAATGGAGCAACTGCAATAACTAAAATAAAATCTAATAATTATGAACTAAAAGATACCCTATACTTTGAGCTCAATAAGCAGCTGACTCTATAGAGAGAGTTTGATAGAATGAACTAAACAAATTCCATGCCTCTGTAGCTGTGTGGTAAGTGCTTGAGTTGTGCAATAGGCTAAGCATTATGGGTAAAAATAGACTTCAAATGCCCGCCAAGCAACCAGCATACCCAATTAGTGCAGCTTCAATAGCTACAGGGTATAACTGGCAGCAGCAGCAGCAGCAGCCGTTCAATCATTTGCCGCAAGATAAGCGACAAAGGAGCCACAGCAAATGAACGCTGACCAAAAGCGCGTAGCCAACAAGAGTTAACCAACCTCGCCCACCTCTCGCTCAGCGTTTCCACTTGCCCTCCTCCTGCTCCTCCTCCATCTGCATTTTGGCAGTGGCAAAGCAAATGAAAAGTGAAGAGCAGCAACAATTGCTCGTGACCGTTGCTGCTGTTGTTACGCGACAGCAGCAGCAGCAGCAGCTACACGTACTTGCAGATACAGATACAAACACACACACACTGACAGCGAGAGTAAGGGGCAAGCATATTTTTAACTATTTATGGTTATTGCGCGTCGTTAGCGTGCTTTATTTTTAAAATAGACCAAAAAGAGCGACGCCAACAACGGCGAAGACGGCGGCGACAACGGCGACGGCGACGGCGACGGCAACGGCGACGGCAACGGCGACGACGTAAAGGGCTATGGAAATTGGGAAAAATTTGTAAAAATGGCAAATGAAAGTCGAGAAAATTGTGTTGTGCAGCAATTAGGCAAGTGCCCTGGGTCAAGGACAAAAGAGCGAAGGGCAAAGAGAGGCACGGTGGGAGGGAGCAAGAGGGAAGAGTGAGTGGCTCATATGAGAAGAGTTAAATATATAATATAAAATAATAAGAATATGTCTGAAAAGTGAAGAAGGAGAGAGAGAGAGAGAGAGAGAGAGATAGAGCGAGAGAGAGAGAGAGAGAGAGAAGGAGAGAGGGAGAGAGATAGAGAGAGAGAAGGAGAGTGAGAGCATCTGAGAGATTGAAGGATATTAAAAGAAAGACTGAGTGGAATAGAGGTAGGAAAAGTAAAAGAAAGCAGTTAAATACGTACATATGTATATCATATTATTATCGATAACTCATCAGATATGTGCAACGTAAAAAATACACTAAGATTATATAAAAAGTTAAACGACTACAAATGATCGATTACTCTTATCAATACCGATAAATAATTATCGATAACCTATTTGATTACCGATAGCTATTATTCATATACAACTGTTAATAAAATATATATTTTTTTATTTTCAAATAAGAAACAAATGAATAAGAGCGAACGAAATAATGATAGCTGTTATCGATAACTGGATATCTTAAAAATATAGATAAAAGTTAACTTTAACTTAAACAAAAATGATATGGAAATGGCAAACAAATAAATATGTTATATTTACCGCACTTATCGACTACTAGCAGCTGTAAATATCGATTAATTTGAATACCGATTACTTTAGTTTACTCTGAAGCAAATGCTCCAATTATTTGACATCACTTAAACATATTTATTTATTTTCTATTTTTTCAAGTCGACAATTTCCCACTATAATCAACTTTCCCTACAGCTTCATTATGGCCCAGCCCCAAAAGCAACAACATTATCATCTCGCACTTTTAGAACCAGCTCCAAAAATGCCAACGAAGAAGAAGCAGCCGAGAAAGACGAGGCGCAAAAACAATGAAAAAGAAAATGTCACTGATAGTTAATTAAAAAACAATTTAAACAAATTAGAGTTGAAGATGGAGACAAACATAAACAGCATGAGTAAAACAAGCGACAACAGCGACAGGGACAGCAAACGAGAATGAAAGAGAAAGGGAACCAGAGATGACTCCGAAAATAATATGTAAAACGTAAGCGTAAAACGCAAAAAACCGTAAAGCTGGCGACGAAAATTTTAACAAATTTTCCAAAAAAAAAGAAAGAAAAAGAAAAAAAAAACACAAAACAACAAAAAATAAAACAAAACAAGCAGCAGCAGCAGCAGCGGCAGCGACAACAAAAAGCCGCCACACGCTCATTACAATTCAATTGAAGTAGCGACAGCGACAGCGACGCTGCCGTTGACGTCGACGTCGGCAAACGACGACGCGTCGCGAGTCGCAAGTCGCAGACACGTTCAACGACTTTGCCGAAGAAAAACCAAACAGCAGCAGCAACAACAACAACAACAGCTACTCAGGTGTAATCAAAGCGCATAGTCAGCCGCCGCAGCAGCAGCACAACAAGCAGCAGCAGCAGAGAGCACGAAAGAGCGCACGTCACACACTAGCGCAAGCAGCTCACACAGATAAGCCACATAGATACAGTGCTGAGAGCACGCAAGCGAGAGCGAATGTGAGCGCGTCGTGCACATGCATGAGAGCGACAGCGCTGCCAGCGTCGTCGCATCTTGCGCAGCAGGAATGCTGATAAATTGCCGCCTGGCAATTGGGTAAAGCGCGCGACGCTGACGTCGCCGTTTCTGCTGCTGTCGCTGCCTTTACTATTGCTGCTGCTGCTGCTGTTGTTGTTGTTTCCTTCTCATTTCGTTTTGCTTCTGCTTCCTTTGACCGTTGAGATTTGTTCTCTGGGCAAGGCGGCAGAGCAGTCTGCTGTGTGTGTGTGTGTCTCGCTCTGTATGTGTGCGTGTGTACGTGTGTGAGCCAACCACAGCAGCCTCTCGGCTGCTGCTATCTCTGTCTTGGCGGCTGCTGCTGCGCAGGACCGACCATTTACAGTGTTATGTGCTAGGTGTGCGTGCATGTGTGTGTGTGTGTGTGTGTGTATATACATCTCTGCTTGCGCCGCGTGACTTGCGTTTTTGTGATTCGTTTGCTCTTTGGCGCTGCTCTTGGCCTCAGCTCAGCTCTGCGCATTGATTTTTCTGCCCGGCCAGATACACAGCATAATATGCGATTAGTCATTGCTCATGATATACATATGTATGTACATAAGTCTTATTGTAGGTGTGTGCGTGTGTGTGTGTGTATACAGGTTTATTCATGTTTGTTTATATGTACATACATATGTATGTATCTGTGTATGTAACGCACACGCCCGCATTTAGTCAACGAACCACAAAACAGACGCAGCCACAGCCACAGCCGCAGCTGCAGATACATTTTATCGATTTTGTTATTGTTGTTGTTGCTGTTGCTGTTGCTGCATCCAGCAGCAGGTTGTTGTTGTTCCTGTTGTTGTTGTCAGATGAAATCATGCGGGCAACTGGCAACTGGCCAATGACAGCAGCAGCAGCAGCAGCAGCAACAACACCCGCAGAGATGGGCTGCCTTTCTCTGTGTGTGTGTGTGTTGATGGGTTTGGGGCTTGCTTTTGGTGCTGCCTCATCCACCCCTATGTCAGTTAGTCCCCTACTCCCGCCTCCCTGCCACCCCCAGCACAGCTCGATGTTTTGGTTTGTTATGTACAATTCTCATGGTTTTCGGTTGCCAGGCAACACTTGTGTATCTGTATCTGCAAGATACACACACACACACACACACACACACACACACAGACGCACGCACATACATAGATATGGAAGCAACCCCCAGACAAAACGATGTTATCCCCATTTTGGTGCACCCACCCACAGTCCACATTTGTTGCTACTGCTACTCGTCTTCAGTTGGTCAGGCTGTGTGCGGCGCGCGAAAGAGACAGAGCGACACAGATAGAGATGGCGTGATAGAGATGAAAATAGAGCAAGAGCGTAAATATATACACTATGCAACATAAAGTGAGCTCCACGTTAAAATCTTTTGATCTGTCAGCTCTAATATTATTCACAGACATTTATACATCTATAGACTATATGCATATATCCACACTCTTTACACAGCATGCCTTGGCCTAAGAGCTGTCAGCTGATTTGTATCGTATAGGAAATATGTACAGATGTATAAACCATATATCAAGTTTACTTTTATCAGTAAAAGCTAAGCACATTTTCAATTGGTGTTAACCCATATAGGCAGGCAGCAGCTCTGATGTTTTTCTTCTTTACTATAATAAAATTTGTTGCCTATATCAGAATCTATACACATATGTACATACAAACATACATATGTACATAAACTTGATATAAACATGCTTAATTACTTGCGCAGAATTTCAACTCGACTTTGTTAAATGAAATACAAAGAAAAGATGTAATATGCTATATACATAGATTTATCCTATACATATGTATATATGAGAATTGTAAATAAATATTTAATAACTTACACAAGTTTGTCGCTCAGTGCATGAATCAATATGGCTGCAGACCAAGGCAGCTATGATGGACAGCTGGGTCGTTCGGATGTCGAGGCTTCTCTGCTCTCTTGCGCTGTCTTCCCATACCCCATCCTGCCTCTGGCCGGCACCGTCTGCCTCTGGAGGCAATGCTTATAAATTATGCGTGAGTTTTTTATTGATTCAGGATATAGAAATGTGCCACAGCGATGGCCAATGCACTGGGCTGGCAATCGAAGATGGGCGATGGGCGGTGGGCGTTTGGAGGTGGGTGCGACAGGATAAGAAACATGGCCTAATGTGCCAACAATTGGACAATTACATAATGAGTTTAACTGGAAACAATTTACGAGCCAAATGCTTGGACGAGCAGCATGTCTAAAGCACGCACACACATGAACAAAATTGCGTAATTTGGTCAAATAGATGAGACAAAAAGAGTAAAGCTGAGATAGCTAGAGAGAGAGGAGGTATAGAGAGAGAGAGAGAGAGAGAGAGAGAGAGAGCGATTGGGAGTGAGAAAGAGAATTAAAGCAATATATATGTACATATATATAACTATGTAGGTAGAGTGAAACAGAGAGAGAGGGGGAGAGACAGGGAGATAGACAGAGAGTTGTAGCATATCTCTCATAGATAGAGAGGCAAATATAGTGGACTTTATTTTGACACTGATACCAGGCAAATACGTAAATGCCTCGAGTTGCCCCCACTTTGTGACTCACGCGCTGACTCACAGGAAGTATGATCCCCGAAATGTGATCAGCACCCGACTCAGATATGCATATACAAGCACACATCTATATGCACATACATACATATACATATATATATATATATATATATATATATATATGTGTGTGTATGTGTATGTATGTAGACTTTGAGAGAGCTAGTTGTTGATATCACGCGCTGCGGCTCGATGCCGTTCGATAGGCTTAAAAATCGTTTACAGCGTCTTTAGGGCTAAGGCCCGACACAGACAAACAGATACGAGATACTTTTGTTATTTTTCCTGTTTTTTAAGCTTTGCAAGGCTCAACTTTAGGTGACAACACACACACACTCTCCCTCTATTCCTCTCTCTCTGTCTCTGTAAATGTATTATAAATAGTGAAACACTGAAACACCTATCTTGGCCACAATAATAATATCTGTTATCTGGTCGGGGCCAATAGATCGATAGATCGTGTTCGCTTTATGGCAGCAGCTGCCTCTTACAAACACACAGATAATCGTACCATGCACTGCAACAAATCAAGCAACACTTATTATTTATATATCTTGTAAATTTTGTTCTTTGAAAATTCGATAATTATCGATTTGTTAAGTATAGGTATGCTTATATGTTATCGTATAATGGTATATATTAGTTTTTTGGCGAATGAATTATCAGAATTGTTTTTCGAAATTTTCATAGGTGACAACTGTATATCGCTACATATAGCAATCGATAAATATCGATCGATGGCGAGATATCGATATTTATCGATTTGATAAAATATTTAAGCAATTTAAAAATATGTAATAAAAACTATATGTATGTGTAGGAATTATTTTTTTTTTGTGAATTACTCATAAACAAAAGTCGATATTTATCGATATTCAATTATTAATATAAAACAATGGACAATTTCTTAGGGATGAATAGACACGAATATATACGCAAATCAGATTCAGCACAATTGCAATCTATTGATCTTGTTTTATTTTTCCAGTGTAGCATTATAAACTCGAATAAACAAGTGGAAAATAGTGCGGGCGCCATAAAATTGGCAAAAGGCGAGGAGCTCAGAGCAGAGAGCAGCGCGCAGAGAAAGAGAGAGAGAGCGAGAGTGGGAGGGAGAGGAACAGCAGATAAACGAAATGACAGAATGCATTAGAAATTGTTTATACAACGTCCCCCATATATCTTGGCCAAGTAATCGGGCGTGACACGATTTTGCAGGCCAATAAATTGGGCGCTACGCGTCTGAGAAGAGAACGCAAAGAACTAAATAAAATTAGAGCTAATGTGGCAATGGGCAATGGGCAATGGGCCACAATAAAGATAAAACCAATGGAGCGGATTCCGGAATCGGACAAAATGATACCGAAAACGATACGGAGCTCGAAAAGTAATGTCTAAATGCAATTCCCAGATAGGAAATACACTTGAACCTATGTATGTATATTGCTTTGTATATCGATATATGGAGTCTAAAGTTCGATTTCTAGTCAATAGATCATTTGTCCAGATCTGCGCACACTGCCTCCGAAACGAACTTTGGGTGGGCGGGTCCAAGGCGGCAAAATTTTGGAACTTCAAGCGTATTTCGAGCAACAGCCCCCCAGACTTATCGCTAATGATGATGGATCGTGAATTTGAGATGATCGATGATTTTGCCAGGCGATAAGCGTAACGGAAACTCACTCGACGTGTACTCGAACCACAGCCCGCCTAGCCTCAAGAGGCGGCTCGTGAGGGAGTCTCGGGGGCCAAATAGAGCGGGGTTACGTCTGTGTGTGTGTGTGTGCTCTTGAGATTTAAGCCGACGCCAGCGACGAGAAGTAGGAGGTAGAAGAGGGCGGAGTAAGAGGCGGAGGCGTAAGGCGATGTTGATGATGGTTGCGCGTCGCCTGATATCAGGGCCAGAATTGGAATTTGTTGTCATTGAGGTTTTTCGGTGTGTTTAACAATAATTTTATATAGATATATACACTACGCAAAAGAGTCTTATGAATCTGCTATGAGCCATGTATGGGTGTTTAAGTCATATCTGTATTATCTTAATTTCTATAGTAACTATAGTTAACATTGTATCAATAGTATCTATAGCACCTAATCGTATCTATAGTATATATAGTATCTATAGTATCCATAGTACCTAAAAGTATCTATAGTATCTATAGCACCTATTCGTATCTATAGTACCTAATCGTATCTATAGTATCTATAGTATCTATAGTATCTATAGTATCTATAGTATCTATAGTATCTATAGTATCTATAGTATCCATAGTACCTAAAAGTATCTATAGTATCTATAGCACCTATTCGTATCTATAGTACCTAATCGTATCTATAGTATCTATAGTATCTATAGTATCTATAGTATCTATAGTATCTATAGTATCTATAGTATCTATAGTATCTATAGTATCTATAGTATCTATAGTATCTATAGTATCTATAGTATCTATAGTATCTATAGTATCTATAGTACCTATAGTATCTATAGTATCTATAGTATCTATAGTATCTATAGTATCTATAGTATCTATAGTATCTATAGTATCTATAGTACCTAATCGTATCTATAGTATCTATATCATCACTACTAATCTTTAGTATCTATAGTATTTATTATTACATTTAACAGTTATATGTTATATGCCTGTTATACATCTGTTAGGGTATTCAATACGGGCATGCAAGAAATCTATTATTTTCATATATAAACATTTTGTGTGGCTTTTCTTTAAGAATCAAATTGAATCGCGTCAGCCAGAGACGTTTGCTCACCCGTTATCTATTTATTCTTGATAATGTTACCTACTTACATAAACATACACACGTCCACACAAAGCCAACTATACATATGTTTATACATACATAGCTGTGTTTCGACTTTGGCTTCTTGCCCGATGTTCGATACGATTTGGCTTTTTGTTTGATTTTGTTATTGGCATAGCTCCCTCTATCGCTTCTTCCTTCTCTGGATCACTCTCTCATACCTTCGCTCTCTTTCTTCAGTTTACTACTTTTAGACTCATTTGTTCTCTTTCTCTAGTTCACTCTTCTCTCCTCTCCTCTCTGTAACTTCAACTCTCTCTTTCTATCTGTCTCTTCTGCTCTTTTCTCTCTTCCCTTCCATCGCATTCCATCAGCCTGTTTCTCTCTGGCATTATATTTCTCTCTCCCCATCTCGCTTTCTCCCTTTGTTTTCATTCACTTCTCATCTTGCTTTCTTCTTTCTTTGCCTTCTCTCCCCTTCACTCTCGCTCTATCTCTCTTTCTATCTATCTCTATCTCTCTCTCACTCGATCTATCTATCTCTCTTTCTATCTAATTTTCTTCTGCTCTTTTTTCTCTATCTTTCTAACCCCTCCCCTCTCTCTATCTTTGTCTATCTCTCCTTCTTTTTCAGAGGCGAAAACATCTCTCTCTCCCTCTTTCTTCCCCTTTCTTTTCTCTGCCCTTGACTCGCTCTCTCTCTTTATCTCTCTTACTTTTTCTTTCCCATATCATCTCATTTTCTTGCATTACTTATTTGCCTTATTTTCGTAGTCTCTTCCTATCTCTTGTCTAAGCTTGTGCTATTCTCTTCTTCGTTTACGCTTTCTTCTTTTCCCTTTCTGGGCTCATCCTTGATTGCTTTAAAGTACTTGTATTTATTTCATTCTCTTATTCTCTCATGCTTTTTCTACACACTTTTCTCATCTATTTTTTTTGCATCCTTGAGCGTTATTTCTTCTGCCTTTACCTCGTCTCTTCTTACAGTTTTACTTACCTAGCAGTATCCTCTTTTTTACGCTCTCTTCGCCTCCGCCTCTACCAACTCTACCCATCGTTCCTCCTCCTTCCCTCGCTTCATCCCCTCTCTAATTCTCTCATCAGCTTGTTTGCTTAGTCTACGTTTACGTTGCGCTCAATTTTGCGCCCCATGGCAAATCGTGTGACCCAGCTCCCTCCTCCAGCTCCAGAGCAGCTCGTGCTGCGCTGCTGGCGGCTCTAACGGTTCGGATCGAACCGACGAGCACCACCGGGAACCACCCTCGCACGAGCAGCCACAAACTGATTGAATATTCATGTGTTTGTTGTGTGTGCACCACATAGTCATGGCAACTATCTATACTTTTTTTATGTATCCGTCCGTATCTCTATCTGTATCTGTATCTACACACATGTCTCAATGTGTCTGTGGGAGTGTGAGTGTGGGTGTGGGTGTGGGTGTGTGTATTCCCTGTGCTAGGGACAACACATCAGGAAACAACAGCAAACACGCGCTCTTAAATGCATCTGCGTGCGTTTACTTTTTTACCCGTCCGATTGCATTATGAGCGCCGATTGCATGATGATGAATCCACACACATAAATACCCTGTAAAGTGGAGAAGTTAGTGCATCTAGTGGGCCTTAGATTCTGGAGCATATCTTTAGGATTTATTGGCTTTACTTATGGAATATTTGTATAACAGTTTTACATAATACAATTTCCATGCTTTAAAATCAGATTCTATGCAAAAGCCAATTTCCAATAGCAAAAAGTTGCTTATGTTTAGGCAGGGCAACTGCTAGTCGTGCATGCCCGCCTTGAGCATGCTATTACTATTTTTTTTGTATTTTTTATCAGGCAACTAAAATATTTGCTTACAGGCCAGACTCAAGCTCGCTTCCCAGTTGCCTCAGAGGAAGTGGAAGTGCGCTAAAAAGGGCGCATGCAGCCGGCTAAAAGGAGAAGGAGATGGAGGAGTGGTTGGAGGAGTAGGAGAAGCAGCTAGCTGCCTGGTTATCTGAGTGGCTGCATGTGGCTGCTGCTGTTGGTGGTTGTCCCTGGGCTGTCCCTCGATATATTCAAATGTAACCGAAACTTGCAGCAGAGAGAATAGCCGTTGTATCTTCTATTTGAACTGATTAAATTGTTGACACAGCGACGATTGGTGACGGTGACGATGACGATGACGGTGACGACGACGACGATGACGCTGGCAACGGCAGAGATGCCCTTCGAGACTAGCACACACACACAAGCACGCACACCTTGTTGTCAATCGTTGTTGTTGTCACTTTGCCAGGTAATCAATATCCAAATGCCACGCAACGCACCTCTATTTGCTTTCAGATGAATTTTTGGGTTGTTTTTGGGGTTTTCACTTTTTCTTAGAGTTTTGCAACTGGCAACTGTTTGGCTCTCGTTAAAGCTAACTAATAAGGCTTAGCAATGCGAGTCTTGAGGCTTATCTTACCTGATTTAATCTTTATAAGACTGAATTTTGCCTTTAAATTAAATACATCTAGCTATGATTCCAAGCACGACGCTCAAGGCACCGTCGTTATAGCCGACAGACGCTATAGCCATATAAATTTGCTCACAAAAGTGTGGAAGGGTAGCTTAAGAAAGCTTAGCAATGCGAGTCTTGAGTCTTAAATTACTTGATTCAATCTTTATAATACTAAATTTTGCCTTAAAATTAAATGAATCTAGCTATGATTCCAAGTACGAGGCACCGTCGTTATACCCGACAGACGCTATAGCCATATAAGTTTGCTCACAAAAGTTTGAAAGGGTAGCTTAAGCAAGCTATAAACGGAGTCGTTATAACCGGATGATATTGTACTTTCGTCCTTCAGCTTTCCTCCCCATTTTACTAACTTTCTCCTACTAACTGTAAATTTATATTTCCTATTAATGATTTCCATGTTCTTTTTTTTATTTTTCCCATTTTGGCTTTATTCTTATTCCTTTTTCCTTTCTACTTTCTTCCTTGCTGTCTGCATTTTTCCAACTTCATTTCTTCTTCTTTCTTCATTATTTTTGCATTCATTTTTTTAACATTCTACAATCCTATTTTCCTTCTTTTGCCTTTTATCTTTTCCATCTTCTCTGCTATTTCTTCTTCTTCATTTTTCTTCTTCATTGAACTTACTTCTAAGCTGAAAGAGTGCATAAGTTTAAGAGTTGAGCTCCTTGATAGACGAGCAATTGAAGCTCCTCTTCGGGCAGATGCTCTGAATATGATATTACTACTAGGAATGTCGTTCTCCCAATTCCATAATAAATACTACACAAAGCTGTCTATTTATAGCCAAGTATGCATATGTAGCTACTTCTCAGAGCCAGCTGAAGACTGCCTGGAAGTCCTTATAATTATATAGGCAACTGCGTTTTATAGTTCAACAAACTGAAGAGCAGCAGCAGCAGCAGCAGCAGCAGCAGGGAGCATTGATCCTTAGCCTAGCTATAAAGGCAGACAGACTGACTGACCGGCAGGTCCGGCGTCCTGTGGCAGCAGTTGAATGAACGCCGCCGCAACTGAAACAATGAGGGATGTGTGGATGATGGCAACAGCAGCTTCTTGGCCCCCTTTCCCCTGCATATACTTTGTACCTGTTTCGCTGTATCCTTCTTCCTCTGCTCTTTTTTTCACTTCGCTTCGCTTTCGGTTTTTTCTGTTTTTGTTTTTCTTTTTTTTTTTTTTTATGCTGTGACGTTCGACACACGTTTTGCATTACACTCGAGCGCACACAGAAGTCTGAAGAGCAACCCCTGGCTAGAGACAATTGGCTGCAGTTGCAGCAAGGTGCATCCTTGCAGCATGATCGTCATGATGAGCATCGGGGCATCATCATTAGGCGCTGCACCTGTCATTGCGGTAGCCGCGGCTCGGTTGCTCGCCAGCTTGGCCAGCAAAGATCAAGCGTCAACGGATCATTGTGTGGCATCAAATTACACTGGCCCCGTCCCTGGTAGCAGGTCCTGGAGCCAGCCAGCCAGCCAGCCAGCTAGCCAGCCCCTGACACATTTCACAGAATCGTTGCTGCAGAGGGTAGGACGAAGAACTGAGTAGGGGCCGTTGGATAAAAGTGTTTAATCAAGTGGAAGGCGGCAGTTAAACTGGGACAGCAGGAGAAGCAGTTGCAGTCGCAGTCGCTGTCGCTGTCGCTGGCAATGTAGCAACTCCTTCTGCGACAGTTTCAGTTCCAGTTGGAACAGTTTTGTCCCCGCTCTACGTCCTGTTCACATTTCGTAATATGAGACTCGCATCGGAAGTCGGAAACGTTGCGCTCTTGTAATGCTTGATTGGACTTTGCACTTGGATGCCAGCGGACAGCGGACAGTGGACAGCGGACAATGAGGTGTGGAGAAAGGACGACTGCTTCCTCCTTTGGCCCATTCAGGGAAGCTTTACAAGGCGCATATCCTATGTCACACGTCAGCTGAGTCTGCTCTCCAGACACGCTCACAGCTTTACAATATAGCACACTCCAGCCGAGACCTAGCTCAATCATTGAATGGCTGCCTAAATGCCAGTCGGGTTGATGAGCGAGAGTTGGCAGTTAGACTAAATTCCAGGAGCTAGGGAGTTCAAAAATTATTGTTGAACACATTCAATATTAACATCTATTCATAGATATTCTAGGTGCTTTCATATTCCTCTTTCCGTCTAAGTTCCAAGATTGTAGCATCCATTTGAAACTTCCCATATATAGCGTATAACTGTAGATGAATTCTTCGATCGGGTTCGCATTGTTTGGCCATCAATCATTGGCTAATTTCTACAATTATCATAATGAAACCACGTTGAATCGTTCATTTTTTGTCTTTTGTTTTTATTTTTTGGGTCAGAATCGTGTGCAGACAACTTTCACGGTCCACCAGTTCGTTGACCATAGTGTCCAACGTCCATGGGCCCATCCGCATGCCCATACCCATACCCATAACTATGCACATGCCCCTGCCTCTGCCCCTGCCCCCACCCATACCCATACATATCTATGCATGCTTAATTTCTCCGACTTCGTCTCGCATAATGAATTTATTATTAAACAAATCTCAAACGCGCCACACACACCACAACAAGTACATATAATTTTTTAATAATGCATAGTTTGTCAATAAATTTCTTTTATGATGATGGGACGAACGTCCAAAAAGCAACTCGACTTTGTCGCCATGTTTGTTTGGGCATCTTCCAAAAGCAATACGAAGGCGAGTCTAAAGATTTCGTCAATGGATTTCTGCAATTAGTTAATAAATTCGATAATAGTCGTATCGATATATGTTGAATATATCGATGCATGTTATTTATCGATAGGAAGAGATTATGTACCAAAACCATAATCATACCCAGTAGAAGTTCTTATCCTTTGCTTTAAAGCCTGATATCGACAGTTTTTTGTATCGATATTCTTCTCTTCAGCGAAATTCCCAATTGAAAGATAATCAATGATAATCTCTTATAATCTTCCTCTAACCTCTTACCTCATCATGGAGTGCGCATTTATCGATTGCAAAATGAACTCATCTGACGCATTTATCGAGCTACATTGATGCACAGCATATGCACAATCGATAATTATCGATAACAACGAGAGTTAGAGAATATGTCTCGTCGTTACGCTGGGCGAATCGCTTTCCATTCTGGTTTTCTCAGTGCGCTGCTGAGAGACGCGTCGGGCACGATTTCCAAATACATTAACATTGCGATGGGTGCACGATGGGCATGGGTCTGGGGTCTGGGGTCTGGGGTCTGCTGGTCTGTGAGTCTCGGTTCCGGGTCCGGGGTCTGCGGGTCGCGGGTCCGAGCTCTGCCGATCCGCAATTCACGATCGACAATGGCTGCGGCTATGGCTATGGCTATGGCTGCTGGCCGCCGGTCTTCAAACGCCGCGCCAAATACGAAATCACATCCAAAAAGCAACAACAACAACACCAACAAGCTCAACTCGTTAAATAGCAACAACAACAACAATTCGAATCTTACGGCTCAATAAAAGAAAATGTGCGGCAACGTTTATGGTCGTGCCCCCGAGGGCCCCCTAACTTGGGGATTCTTCATTAAAGATTCATGATGTGTGTTTTCTTTCCATCGAACGTACGCCATATGCCAACCGGCGGGCCCCAAACGCTGGCCATTAACCAACAGCTCCAACTGCAACTACTTGACGCTGTCCAAACCCGATTCGTTGGCTGCTGCTGCGGCTGTTGCTGCTGCGCCGCCAATCTTCAATGAGTGATGGCCACTGAGGCAGCCAAAGCCAACCAAAACCAAAAGCCCAAGGCCCAAACAATGCTTGCTCTTCTACGGTTCAGTAGACTTGTGAAATACCCTGTAAAATTAAGTGCATCTGTATCTGTATCTGTATCTGTATCTGTATCTGTATCTGTATCTGTATCTGTATCTGTATCTGTATCTGTATCTGTATCTGTATCTGTATCTGTATCTGTATCTGTATCTGTATCTGTATCTGTATCTGTATCTGTATCTGTATCTGTATCTGTATCTGTATCTGTATCTGTATCTGTATCTGTATCTGTATCTGTATCTGTATCTGTATCTGTATCTGTATCTGTATCTGTATCTGTATCTGTATCTGTATCTGTATCTGTATCTGTATCTGTATCTGTATCTGTATCTGTATCTGTATCTGTATCTGTATCTGTATCTGTATCTGTATCTGTATCTGTATCTGTATCTGTATCTGTATCTGTATCTGTATCTGTATCTGTATCTGTATCTGTATCTGTATCTGTATCTGTATCTGTATCTGTATCTGTATCTGTATCTGTATCTGTATCTGTATCTGTATCTGTATCTGTATCTGTATCTGTATCTGTATCTGTATCTGTATCTGTATCTGTATCTGTATACTCCACAATTGGAGTTCTTCTCTCAGGCATCAATCATACCCTATCTGCTCAAGAATGTAGGGTATTTTGAAGGCAGTGACAACGACTTTCTTTTTGACCAAATTGTCGCCGCTGTCAAGATCCAACAATATTCATGCACAGGGGGCAGCCCTTCTATGGACTGGGCCTCTATCTCTGCCTCTGTCTTTCCCTCTCTCTCTCTCTCTCTCTCTCTCTCTCCCTCTCTGTCTTTGGGAGTGGGAGCGACAGACAGACAGAGAGACAAACTTATGGCCGATGGTCGATGCCTGTTCAATGGCTGTGCAGAGCTCTGCAGAGCGCGCTTTGGCTTTGTCTGATTGGCTTTGGCTGCGAGTTGGAATTGGAATTGAAATTGGATGTTGGCACTTGACGCAATGGCCGGGAGGGAGGAATGGAGAGGGAGTGTGGAGCGAGAGGGGGGGCACTGAGACTGAGACTGAGACTGAGGCCTCGGGGCCGTTGTAGGCCGTTGGCCTAAAATAATAAGAAAATTTCTATATTAAAATGCTGTGCCATGCCTCAGCCTCGCACGCAACTCACAGCAGCAACCGCAGCAACAGCAGCAACAGCAGCAACGGCTACTAGCAACAGTTGCTGCTGTTGTTGTCCAAAGTGGTTGCTGTCTTTGGAAATCTTTAGCTAGCTGAGTCGAGATCTTACCTAATTGCCCGCACTGAATATATAATGGTTATGATGACAGAGTCCACAGGGTATATACCACAGCCTATCAGCGCTGGTCAAACGGAAGTCGTTAGTGAGGTGAGCGCAGGTAGATCTTGAGTGCTGCTGATCCTTGGCCAGGCAGTGACATCTTTATCGAAGGTCATGGCCTGCATTTCCATGGACATGTAACAGGAAGCACTTCCCATCTAACTATTTTGGCTGCACTTAAGCCCAAAACAAATGTCAGATAAATCGAATGGAACGGAAATTCGATTAGCTTCAGACAATTGGCAATTTTGTAAATTTCTCGTTTCATTTGGGTTTCGGTTGGGTTTGTATTTTATTTTTTTTATTTTTTTTTTTTTCATTTCAGCTCTGCATATTTTAAATGTTCATACAACCTTACAGGAGCTGTACGAGCACAGAGGGACAGAGCGGAGCCGTCTAGGAGGGGGCAGATGGTGCTATCATTGCGTATCTCCATAGGGCAAAGTGACATCGACAGCAACAGCAACAGCGACAGCGACAGCGACATCGACTCATTTGCATAGATCAGCAGCAGGCAACACGCGATACAATTGACGAAATGATAAGCAGGCGCAGAGCCAAGCGACGGGAATCTAGAGAGGAGCACAGTGTTGTAAAGCCATCGATCAAGCAGTCAATAGTATTGGAAATTTATACTAGCTGAATCCAATATTGAATTCATTTGATGAGAGGAATATAAAATATTTCGACTATCCACTTTGCATAGAAAATCTTTATTAGAGATATGAATCTTTATTGAGATAATCATTGTTGGGAAATGTGTTAAATTTTTATTAGAATTTTTAAAAATAATTTTTAATATTTATATATTAAATATATTTTTAATGTAGACTATTTAAAAGCTGGCTATCAAAGCTTAACTTAAATAAAATTTCTTCAATATTAAAACTCTTCTAAAAATTCAAATTTAATATGTTAGTGAATAAATATTGTTAAAATTAAAAATAAAAAAAAACACACATTATTTTTTAATTTAAAAATCATTTTTATTATTAAAATTGAAACTGTAAAGCACTTAAATTTATCAAAATTGTTACATAAAAATATGAATGCATTCAAGTGAGTAAACAGAGCTAAAAATAAAATTAAAAAAAAATTATTTCAAACATTTATATATTTTTTTAAATATATCTACTCTCTATAAACTTTAAATATGATCTATTATAAAATAGACTTCTTGGAATTTATATAACTTTTTCGATTCAATTTAATAGTTCCGAGCGCCCACCTCTAATTGTCTTCGATTCGCAATTCCAGCAACCTCTCTGGCCTGTACCCTCTACCTTGCTCTATCTCTACGGCTAAGCTGCTCTTTAGGCCTGAAATATTTTTGAAATTTGCTCGTATATACTTTTGATACATTTGCTTTTGTTTTCCCATTTTAATTAGAATCTTATTTTTAATTTCCTTGTACGGGTCCAAAATGTGAGCACTACGAAATGTATGCACATATGACTTTGCTTGATAGCTGCTTAATATACGTATTGTTACTTAGTATCTGGTCTTGCCTCTTGCTCCCAACCCCTCTCACTACCACTCTCTCTCTCGCTATCTCTCTCTCTATCACTCTCTCTCTCTCTCTCTCTCTTTTGCTTACCTGCTTCTCTCTCTCTTTCTCGCATTCTCTCAGTCCATTTGTCTATCTGCCTATCTTTAGACTCATCAATATTCAACGCATTACAATTGCAATAAGTTGCCACAATCCGATCCAATGCGATCCGTTGAAATCATCAGTCCATCACATACGGATTTTTATGCTGATTTTGACCCAATTGAACCCGCCCGAGCCAACCAGGCCCCATTAATACGCAGCGTAATGCGTCAGCTTAAGTACATTTCGTTGATGTTGTCGTCAATCGCGCTGATCGCCAACGACACGCGACATGTGATCGTACATAAGTGCGTGACAAAATCTGTAGATGGCTTTTAGAAAATCTTTGAAATCTAATTAGTCAATATCATGTATATACTCATCGTCATCGTAGCTTATTCATTGTTCAATATGATTTATTAATGTTCGCTTTTTCATATTTAAACACTTCAACTGATCTTCAAAAGGTCGTGATCTTCACTCTGACTTGCTTAGGTTTATTGTCGATCAGCTAGCTCAAAGATGATCTCCACCTGATTAAGTAAAAGATATAGGTTTATCGATCGTCGATCAGTCAGCTCAAAGGTGAAATAAAAGATATTCTGATCATACAAATTTAATATGGCAAGTGATCTTTATGAATGAAATGGATTATTAAAGATTATCTTCAATTCTGTTCATGTTATCTGATCGACAGTAAATATCAAAAGTCTTCATTTCTGATATTCTCCCAACGGATCTTCAGTAAAGTTATCCATATATTCTAACTATAAATTCGCGCTGATCTTCGAGCTGCAGGTTACTTTTCTTCAACTCATTCATTCATGCCTTTAAGTTCTCATATTATAGAGCATGATCGTCATTTGGCCAGCATCTTGTTGATCATCGTAGTGCGATTGTGTGAAAGAGCCGATGTTGATCGTAATATAACCCCTTCACACAACAAACGATCTGTGCATACATTTGATATTTGAGTGGGCTAAACAGGAACCAACAGGTCGTAAAAGCTCTTTTAGCCACGCAATCGGCGTGGCATGTGACAAGTTCCGGCCATAATGATGATCAACATCAGACTCAACATCTTTACGATCTGTATGAATATGGAGCATCGCACACAGTGACGGAGAGTGAGAGTGTGAGAGGAAGAGAGCGGGGATAGAGATAAGGCACAACAAAGATGAAAATGCCGCCAAAGGCAAACACAACCAGAGAGAGCGAGAGAGCAAGAGTGTGAGAGTGAGAGACGAAACGGCGTCAAAGCTAGCAGAAGAGATGTTTAATATTTGCTCACAAGATGTTGATAGCGCAGTTGCCCAAGTTTGCAGCAAACGAGACCAAAAGGCAGCCGACGCTGATCCTCAGAAAGCGATATCAGTGCAACTCCAAATTAGTTGGGCCACCCGTTTAGGCCCAGTCCACGGCACTGGCTTTGTTGAGCCGCCTTCGTTTTATGACTCAATCATCTTTAAAAAAAAAAAAAAGAAAAACCAAAAATAATGACTAAGTGAAGAAAATGTCACCAGCTACCGGACTCTCGGCCCCTGTTTTTCCCTTCATTTTATGATTTTGTATTTTTTTTGGTACTTGTTACAGCCTTTGACCCTTGTGTAGCCTGTGATTTGGGTGGTCCAGGTCCAGCTAGAGCGCGCTCATTCTGCCTTTCTCTCGCTCCCTCTCTCTCTCTCTCTCTCTCTCTCTCGGTCATTCTGTCTTTCTCTTGAAACACTCTCGTTTTCGATTTCGCCCCCATTTCAGGCGAATCGCTGCGAATTGGTATGCAAAGTGTGCAGTCCGTCACAGCTACTTGGCTTAATTTGAAGCCGTTTCGTTTAATTGCTGGGCCACATTATGTGACAAGAAGCAGAGCACAGGCACAGGCCCACTGCCACAGACACACCCCCTGCCCTCTCTCTACACACACACACACACACACACCGCTACCGCCGTCGCCCACCCCCCAGCACGGCCCACAAAAGTTCGTCTTCGTTGATAATACGCCGCGGGGCAAATAACTCATGTAATAAAATGCCAAGAAACATGAACAGCCCAAGACAAAAGCCGCACACCGAACACTAAAATATACTGTAAAAGATACGTGTGATGTGGAAAATTAGTTTGCTTGAAGGTTTGCTCTAAGACGCCTTACAAAAATGTTCTTCAAGTACTCAAGAAAATAATAAAATAAAAGAAATTAGATGAAACGAAAAAAAAAATATTTTAAACTGTTTTATTCAATTTAAAAAATAAAAAAATCTTTAAAATCTAAAATATTTTTAAAAATTATAATTTATATAACAATATAATAAAATAAATTAGATGAAAAAAAAAATATTTTAAAATTGT
Organism: Drosophila buzzatii; assembly: GCA_035045845.1. Lineage (NCBI taxonomy): Eukaryota > Metazoa > Arthropoda > Insecta > Diptera > Drosophilidae > Drosophila > Drosophila buzzatii. The sequence goes on along the minus strand of JAWNOS010000596.1, from coordinate 3,811,202 downwards.
TTTATTCAATTAAAAAAAAAAAAAAAAACATTTTTTAAAAAATATAAAATATTTCAAAAATATAATATAATTTTATTAATATAAAAAATGTAATAATATAATAATATTAATATATAATATAGTATATATTTTACATTTGAATTTTATTTAAAATAATTTTAATTTATATAATAAGATAATATTATTATTAAAAATTTTTTTATTAATAATAATATAATATATACTTTACATTTTTATTTTATGTAAAATAATTTTAATTTTTTCCTTTTTTTCATTTTCATTTTTTTTTTTTTTTTTTTTTAATATTTATTTGTTTTTATTTTATTCTATAATAAGACTATTTTAAATATAAGAAAAATTCTTAATTCAAATTCTTATTCAAATGTATTCAACTTTAAGCTAAAGAAATTCATCAAGTGTAAATGAAATATAAAATCCACAAAACTCAAAAAAAGTTCATTTAACAATCCATAGCTCCATTAGGCATAGTAATTTGGGTAATGCCCCTAATGAAAGTTAGTGTATGTCTGTCAAAGTCAGAGCCGCAAACGTTTTTGATAAAATAATTAAAATAAAATTAATCTCGTCGTTTCCCACGGTCTCACAGCCCATTTGCTCCAGTTTTTGAAAAACATTCAGTGGATGGCTGCATGGGGCGCGCAGGGGGAGGCACAGGGTTTCGAGTTTCCAGATAGTTTTCGAGAGCTACGAAAGACTTACTAGAGTTTTGTGTCGACTATACGCCAACAATTGGCACAATGATTACAAATTTAATTTTATGCTAATTAGACAATGCGCCCAGCGTTTACTTCACCTCATTTTCACCAGCTCGAGCTCGAATTCAGTTTGGGTTGGTCTTCGCTCTCGGGTCTGGGGTCTTGGGTCTCGAGTCTGGGGTCTGGGGTCTGGCATTTTGGTAGCATTTTCCACTTTTCCAATTAGCATGCAGCGTATCGAGTGGTATCGGCCATTTCTACATGGCTAAATAGATAGTCAACTGGGTCTATGGGTGGGTTTTGTATTTCATTATTCGGTTTGGCGTCTGGCGTCTGAAGGAGACTCGACTCTTATCGCTAAGTCTTATGTGCTCTTGTCACTTGGTTTTGCTCCAATTGCTCACAAGATATTCTCATAGCACTTAGCGTATTAATTCCTATTCCAGCTAGCAACAATTCTCTCTTAATTGACAATTACACACACACACACACAAATACATCTGGCTATATCTGTAACTGGACTAACTGCAACTTTCTTTAGGTTTACCTAGAATCCAACGATACAGGCATAATTATATCGAATCATAATTGAAAATCGATTTCTGATTAAATGCGCTGTTCATGCAGACTTATCAAATGACCTGTTTGCATACCCTGCACAAATCAATAGAGCGGGTATATAATGCAGTAGTTCTTATGTTAACAATTGGAAAAGCAAAGCATAAAATATTTGTATATAGATCACTTTCTAGAGCAATAAATATCGATTTGATTCAATATCGATCATTATCGATAAATGCATAGAGACTCAAAGATATATATATACTCTATATATATACTCTATACTCTAAGATATCTCGCATAGCATACAAATACTTATCAAATGCCCATTCTCACATCCCAAACTTGAACTTCAGATTCGATTAGTTTTCTATCGATTATATCGCCGATAACTATAAACTAAAGCAGCAGAGGCTTAGTACTTGCAGGGTATCTCTTCATTATACCCTTAGCACACTCTCACTGGCTATTACTTGAGAATCGTTGATATCGCTGATCCCACACCTTATTTTTTTTTTTTTGCTGTGAGTGTTTGGAGCAAAACTATGGAAACCCTATGCTTGCAGATTCTCAGGCAGATTCAGGCGAGCTCCATGTCTGCGAGGCTATACGGCACAGAGAAGTGAATGAGATGATCACAAAAAGACATACAGCCAGGCTTATCACTGGAGATCAGGTGTCGCTAAGTAACCACCAAAAAAAAAATAAATAAAATAAAAATCAATACGCAGAGACGACGATAAAAAGAGAGAAAAAACTGTGAAACTGGCGACAATAAACGGAAACAATTAGGCACCTGACTTCCTCAGGATGAGCCTCAATGAAACTGAGCACGTTTCAGGTGAAGGGATTCCAAATCGCATTGGGATGGGCCAAGGGATGTAGGGATGAACAGAGTTTGGTGTTGATCAGTCAATGCGAACGATCCCGCAGTCGATCTTCGTTGATCGGCTGACTGTTTGTGTGCGATGTGTGGACATTGGACATGAAGATGGCCAACATTGGAGCCGTTGATAAGGCCTGGAGTATGGAGAACGGAGGTTGACCAACTGCGGGCGGGGGACGATCATACGATCATGCATACACAATGTGTATCATATTTCAACTGCGGCGACGACGGCGACGGCGACGCACCTGATGAGAAAACACAATGAGAGACGCGCTGAAGACCAAGGCAAGAGCAGCTCGTTGGGCAATCACTTGACCTCTTTCAGGATGTTGTTGTAGCTGTTGTTGTTGCTGTTGCTGTCGCTGTCGCTGTTGCAGCAGCAGCAGCAGCAACGGTACTCGTAAGGTTCAAGTGCGTATCTGAGTGTGTTGGCATTGCTTGTTGTGCATTCAGATACCCTATACTTGTCCAAAGGGTCTAATCGAGTAGATTTAGATGCAGTTATGCAAGAGATAAATGTGAACTTATATTAATTGAATAACCTGTATCTAGTCATAAGTATCATTTATTGTATGATGATTTAGCTCTCCGAAACTCTGTAAAAAACTATAATATTTGAGCATAAATGATATTTGATAAGCAGCACTTAACGCTGAATTATCTCACAATATCCGAGTTATTATACTCTTGATGTAAATATTTTCACCTCAGAATAATACAAATATTTATATAACAGATATATACGACATATGTATAACAGATATATATGACAAATGATTTTTCTGGTATTCCAAGGTATCCTATAATTACTAAGATGATATTCTCTGTTTCTCGGGTCAGCAAGCCACTCGATAAGACTGTATTGGATGTTCTTTACTGATGATCTATAATTCACTAAATGCCAGAGTAATGCTCGTTGAATATATAGGGTATCTTGAAGTTAAGCTCTATCAATTTGCGAAATCTACGTTGCTGTTATGTCACTTTGTCAATGCCGCTACTCCGAATCCATGACAAAATCTAAATTCGAACACGAATCCGATACTAAATCTGAGTTGGAATCCGAATTCGAATCCGCATTCGAGTCCGAAGCCAAATGCGAGTCTGAATCCGAGTCCGAATCCGAATCCGAATGTGAATGTCAGTTGGCGTGCGTATTATGAGGGCCATTGATGATCCGGCTGGCATATAAATAAGCCCAAAAACCTCTGGCCCGGAGAAAGGGAGAGCAATAGAGGCCGATGGCATCCTCACGTATTCCCCATAAAATACATTTTCGACCGAAATTTGGTTTCTGTTTTGTTTGTTTGTCATTTTTTTGTTGGTAGCTGTTTTGCCTCTTTAAGTGATTCCCACGAGACGCTACCGAGTGTAGGCGGTCGGCAGACAGATCTTCAGTTGCGGCCCGTGGCCTCTGGCTGGGCCTAACGCATCGGAATCGGATGCACAGATGATGATCATCCACAAAAGCCAGAGAAACAGCATGCCATTAGTATGCAGCTCAGGCAACTGGCTTGCTGGCCATTAAATTGTTGTGCGGAGACGCAACAGCAGCGACCTCAAAAATGGCAACGGCAACGGCAACGGCAACGGCGACAATCATCGGCGTGCTTATGATGACAATGTTAATCATGATCAGCATGATCATCATCCTCTCCTGGCTCACATCAAGTACCAATTTAATGGCACACAGACTCACCGACAGATTGCCCCCCACTCAATTAGTATGCCAAGTGCAGCCCCATTGTTCCAACTTGTCAAAAGGAAATGGCATCACATCGCTTTGCCAGAGGATCAGATGCTGTTCTCTCATTTTATCTCTCACTCTCCTCTCTCTCTCTCTCGCACTCTCTGCGTATGTTGGCCTGCCCACGCCCACGGCTTGACTTCTAAGCCAGACTGCGTTTTATGTTTGACACGTTTGACGCTTGGCTTACTTTAAGTACCTTCAGATCCTCACTGATATATTCTTAATGCATTTCATGATCCAAGAAACGAATAACAATAAACTCTGCCACGGACCACAAGTAGTTATGTAGCGACTTTTAACCAGCATTTGCCTGATCATCAGTGATCTTTATTATCTGAAGAAACCCAGTTAGAATCACTTGAAATCCATGGAAATAAAATAAAACGTAATTGAAGATCTTAAATGATATTCAATCTGAAAAAAATGTGATCTGATAACAGTTGAAGTAAAGGTTGATGTTCTGCATCGCAATAGACTTGCATAGATCCCCGCAGATTTGCTCGATCACTAAAAAATATGTTTAGGCATCTTCTATGATCTTCAATCTGGAATTTATCTGATCTAGTTACAAGCCAAAGTTCGTTCGTTTGATCAAATGACTTCACGGATCGGTTTGCCACTGAATCTCTCTGAATAGACTAGAATGAATCCTCACAGATATTATCAAGCTCAACATAGAATCTCAATTTTAGTAATCCTCACTGTAAGTATTCTCTTGGATATCGATAGTAAAATAAAGTTCTATGATCTTCAGTGATCAGCGTTTGCTATGCTATGCATACGAAGAGCCAACTAAAGGGCTAGGCATAATTTTGAAGTGCTTCGGGCAGGCAGCCAAATACAACTACAAATGCTCAATAGACCAATGATCATCTGAAAGAGCCTATTTAAAATTCTGAGAGCAAATCAGAGACCAGACAAAGGTCTATGGTCTATGGGCAATGCGCAATGGGCAGTAGGTAATGGATAATGGCTTGCCGCCAAAGTGCGGAGAAATTATCAAAGTGAAAGACGGGCCAAGCCAGCAACAAGAAGAAGAAGAAGAAGTAGAAAATGGATAAGACGAAGCAGCTTGAAGAAAGACAAAAGATAAGCACATTGAATGCCATATGGGTGGGGTGGCGTAGTGGGTCGTACTCTACCAACTAAACCTCTTAAAATGGACTTGGTGTGCGAGACAGAGAAAAAGAGGGAGAGAGCGAGAGAGCGAGAGAGACAGCGCATATGACAATGCGACAGGAAATGCTCTTTGCCGCGATCAATTTCCATAATTAAACGGACGCAGCTGAAGACATTGGCCACTTGTAGGTTAAATGGGTTTGTTGGCCCCGTCGTTAGCCGACTGCCAATGCACACACCTATATACACCAGATATATATATATCTGTATACTATATACAATATTAAATAATTGTTAATTGTTAATTGAATTGTCTGCGTTTTACTTTTGCACCATCAGCGCTCTAATAATTTCAACATTGATTCCATTGTATAGATTTTTAATTGAATTTACTTTAAATCAAAGCATTCAGAAGTGTTGAGTAGAATATGATGGACTAGGAGATACTAATCTGGCCAATAATGAAAATTAAAGTTAAATCTACAGACAATATTTGACTTCTCACAGTTAAGATGGAAGAGATCAAAGTACATTAGATAGTATTCGATTCGATTCCATAGACTAGCAGAATATACTAGACCATAATCACAACATATTCGATCAGCCTAAGGGGTATCTATAAAATTGGATGAAGAAAAGAGCAGACTACCTTGACTTAAGGAGAAGTTACTCCCAATTTGTCGATTGCTTCGTTGGTTTTCTCAAGGCGATGACAGTGATTCACCTCGGAAACTGGCAGCTGGAACTGTTGTCCAACACCTCCGTATAGCTATCTATATACATATAGCTGTTGGGTGGGCGGATGTGCCCGCACAGGCGGTACGCTTAGACTCAACTCCAAATTGGCATTGCACGCGAATGCGAAACGCGTTCAAGGCATCGCCTGCGAATTCTGCGAGAAGCAGCGGACTAATGAGAACCTTCGACTCGACTAATTAGCGGAGCTATTGGCTTAAGATTCTCTATGAATATGGCAAATGACTTTGGATTCGACTTCGACTCCGTTGCTGGACCTCGACCCCAAATGCTTGACGGTCAAGCAATGCATTTCATTGCGAATCATCCATGTGAGCAGCTCATGTTTATTTTAATTGATTAACTTTGGGTTTTGTCATTATCATTAATAGTATTAGAATGCTGCATAACAATGATGAACTCAAGGCGAACCATGTGCCAATGCGACAAATCTTCTCTCAGCTGGTACTGGTATTAGTATTAGTATTAGAATTAGTATTAGTATTAGTATTAGTATTAGTATTAGTATTAGTATTAGTATTAGTATTAGTATTAGTATTAGTATTAGTATTAGTATTAGTATTAGTATTAGTATTAGTATTAGTATTAGTATTAGTATTAGTATTAGTATTAGTATTAGTATTAGTATTAGTATTAGTATTAGTATTAGTATTAGTATTAGTATTAGTATTAGTATTAGTATTAGTATTAGTATTAGTATTAGTATTAGTATTAGTATTAGTATTAGTATTAGTATTAGTATTAGTATTAGTATTAGTATTAGTATTAGTATTAGTATTAGTATTAGTATTAGTATTAGTATTAGTATTAGTATTAGTATTAGTATTAGTATTAGTATTAGTATTAGTATTAGTATTAGTATTAGTATTAGTATTAGTATTAGTATTAGTATTAGTATTAGTATTAGTATTAGTATTAGTATTAGTATTAGTATTAGTATTAGTATTAGTATTAGTATTAGTATTAGTATTAGTATTAGTATTAGTATTAGTATTAGTATTAGTATTAGTATTAGTATTAGTATTAGTATTAGTATTAGTATTAGTATTAGTATTAGTATTAGTATTAGTATTAGTATTAGTATTAGTATTAGTATTAGTATTAGTATTAGTATTAGTATTAGTATTAGTATTAGTATTAGTATTAGTATTAGTATTAGTATTAGTATTAGTATTAGTATTAGTATTAGTATTAGTATTAGTATTAGTATTAGTATTAGTATTAGTATTAGTATTAGTATTAGTATTAGTATTAGTATTAGTATCAACAATATCTTTACAATCTCTCATTCCCTTCCCTCAATACACCTATGTCTATCGCCTATCTATCACATTTGTCAGTTACATCTGTTTTCAGAAACATCTGCATATATTCCTGTGTGTATGCGCACACATACATACATATAGAGCGAAAGGCTTAACGATCCGCCCATCCCAGCAGATCTAGGCAAATGTTGATCTATGATTCGAATCGCAGTCGTTTGTGTGTTTTTGAATTTTTGTTGTTCTTCATTATTGACACTGTGTTCCATTTGCGCCAGTGTTGGGTAACGTGGGTATGTGTGTGTGTGGGTGTCTCGATAAGCTCACCAAATATTGAATCAACTGAGTCGGGGTCTGTTCTGGTCTCAGCTCTCGGATGGGACACCTGCATGTTGTTATCTCTTATCAGCAGCGTGCCAGAAAGTCAATCGAATTTATTTGCCCTAACTCGAAACTGAACTCAACTCCAGACTAATACGCTCTATCTCTCGCTCACGCTCCCTGCCTCTCTCTCTCTCTCTCTCCCTCTTCGTCTCACTTTATGTATTCGATTGTGTATTTATCTATCCAGCATGGGGCATCGGCATTGGCATCCCAGTTAAGCCCGTGTGTGTGTGTGTGCGTATATATCTTTATTTGATTTTGCTCAGATCGTGTGAATAAGGCAAAACCGAATTATTTTTATGGTTCGTTATCTTATCGTTATTATAGCTCATATTTATGACACTGTGCAATGCCTTGAAAATTATGCCGAACGAAAGTGTTGAGCTATCTACCTCTCTCTCTGTCTCTCTCGCCTTCTCTCTGCTGCTCTATGTATCTCTCGCTCTCGTAATCTTCGACTGCTCTGTAGAGATCCGGACGGATGTGAGCATTACTTTTTATGGATATTTATGTAGGGAACGTGACAGTCGTTGGCTCAAACGAAAAAAACATTCCAAGCGATCAAAACAATTCGAAACGAGTCAAGAAGACTTCGAAGAACTTTTCTTCCTCTTCCATGAGTTCTTACTGGGATTTTGTTGTTGTTTTTATCGAACGCCAGGCGATTTTTAATTTTCAGTGCAGGAAATCCTCATAAGTACACCCTCAGCTAATCTGATAACATGAGAGAGAAGGTGTGTGTGAGAGTGAAAGGGAGAGGGCAAAACTAACTGTAAGCGATGCCCCGTGTGCCAGCCGAACAAAAGCTCTTCCCACCAGATAACGAGACGAACCGAAATTTAAATAAATCGTAGAAGAGCAGAAAAATACCCTCTAGTATATCAACTCGAATATCCTTATATAAATCTTCAATTATCTATTATTTACTATATAAAGAATTTGATATGGAATACGTAAGAGCTAAAGACATGGAGTTTTCTTTAGTGAAACATCTAAGATCTAAGAGATGCTCTTTGTATAGTTTTCTCTTCTCATATACGCTACACACTCATTGTAACATTCATAATACCCTAGACTCTGTCGTATCTCAAGGTCGTTGTCGTCGTGCGACTTCTGATGCATCGTCTTACAGACAATCCCAACGATTTGTGGAATGGGATGAAGCGTGTGTGGTAATACGAACTCTGGATCTTAAGTTAGCCAAAAAGAATAGCTGCTTCAGCGGAAATATCAGATATATGTATAATAAGTTGATAACTAAACAAGGTCAAAATATATTTAAAACACATTTAAAATTAAATATATAATATTAGTTATAAATATATATATATAGGTATATAGGTTATATAGGTAAAGCGGCTAAGCGCGAAGTTGGCTGCAAAAAAATTCAGTAAGATCAGCTGACGTCATAAAACGAAATTACTTAGTGAACGACCTAATATATTAGGTTTGCCTTTTTTGTTTGAGATATATCATATTCCTAAATCATATAATATTCCCACAATTTAAATCGGACTTGCTAAACATTTTGTGAATATTCTGCAAAATTTTTCCATCTTCATAGAAAAATATATATTTTTTTTACAGCTATTACGAGTGCTCAAAAGGGATCAGTGCTTTGATCACTTATGATCATTTGTAATAGTTGCATTGTTTTTGCTGCAATTGATTGTTGTTTTCGTGTTGCATTTCTTAAGACGAGCGCAGCGCAATGGAATGAAAATGGAAAATAAAAATGAAAATGAAAATGAAAACTCAACTGAAATCATAATAAAAATCTCGCATAAATGCAACAAATTTGTGGCGCATGCGCAGCCAACAGAAGCGAACGACGAAGCTGCCAGCAACACTCATCGCCCCCGCCCCCGTCTCCTGCCCCAACGCCACCCACTTAGCTCAGCTCCTCGGCTGCAGCAGCTGCTGTGTAATTAATAAAAACAACAGGCTGCGCAGCTCCGCCTCCCTCTTAGCCGCATTGTTGCCGCCTTCACAGCCGCCGTTGAGGCTCTGCCGCTGGCGATGAGCTAACAGATGCCCTGGACAGCTGCGCAAATGGGCTGGATTGGTGTTCAGCTAGACCCCAAATGGTCGACAGTATTAGTTCTTATCGTTAACTGATATGCATCGATATCGATATAAATCGATTTCAATTGATCTATTTCTATAGTATAAAGGGAATAAGATATATGAGTTTTCGTATAACAAAGTTCGTCTGTTTAACTTACTCCCTCCTGTCCAGCTAGATCATCAGCTAACAGCTATTGCTATCTGTGCAGGGTATCTGCTAGTCGTTCAATCTGCTGCTGCTTGCTGTGTGTTGTTTTTTGCACCTTTTAACTGGCATTTGGCGCGCGAGGCGCCGGCACGCGCTGCACCAGCGTTCATATCTTGCAGATACAAAATTGCATCGCTCCACAGTTTATGATTGTTGTTGTTGTTGTTGTTGTTGCTATTTCTATTGTTGTTGTTGTTGTTGTTGTTAGCGTTTGTTTTTATGATTAACGCTCGTTTCGCTTTATATAATCGCAATCACTGCACATGGGCGCACTGCGCAGCACCAGTAACAAACATGACGAGCGCTCAAATGGGGTATGCACGACCAGCCAGATACCCAGCAGCTACAAAAAAAAACACCAAGCAAGACTTGCACTACTTTATGCAAGGATTCCCAAAGCAACACAATTAAGCAAAGGCTGCAAGCTTGCTTGAAGTGTATGAACTGTTTGTTATCGATAACGCTAGACTAGTCGCAACTAATCGATAATTGATAAACAGACATCTTTACGTTTACGTAGCAAAAGTAGTTTCTAATAAGTGGAATATATGCATCTTAATGCTATACACTTGGCACTCATTCTGTATACCCATTTCTAGCATCAGCTGCATAGGGTATTCGAACAATTTCATAATTGAAAAGTGGCGCAACTATTTTGGCTGCTCTTTTGGGCTTAACTCCGTCACTTACCATGCATCCATCCATCCATCCATTCATTCATCCCTCCCTCGAACCGCCCAGCCAACCATCCGTCCGTCCGTCTGTCCGCCCATCTCTTTGGTCTGTCTGTACGTGTTGCATGTTTGATTTGAGTTAATGCAATGCTAAATCTTGTTGTTGTTGCTATTGTAATTAAACAGAAATGCCGCAACTGCCAGTTTAAGAGGAAGTTTACCCAACAAACTGGGCAACAATGCGTCCATAACTGGAAGTAGACGCTCAAAGACTACCGGTTTTTGGAGTCTGGTCTATGTCCGTAAGCGAAAAGTAAAGCTTCAAACATGATCAGCACATGGCGCTGATCAATTGGATATAAGCAATTCCTATATAACATCTCAATTGGCCATAAACTCTTTCCAGCTCTGCTCATTCATCGCAATAGATTAGATTTTGCTCTATGTGAGCTAGCCATACTCTCTCTCTTTCTCTCTCTCTCTCTCTCTTGATTTCTAATTTATTCTCTTTACTTAACGAACATTTCTTCTCTTTCACTGTATCTTGCTTTGATTATGTCTTCAGGTCAGGTCTCTCTCTCTCTCTCTCTCTCTCTCTCTCTCTGAATTTCTTCTTGATTCTCCTTTCTTATCGAACATTCCTTCTCTTTCACTATCTCAGTCTGTTTTTATGTCCTCAGGTCATTTCTCTCTCTTTCTCTCGCTCATTCTCTCTCTCTCTCTCTCTCTCTCTCTCTCTCTCTCTCTCTCTCTCTCTCTCTCTCTATCTCTCTCTCTCTCTCTATTTCTAATTTATTCTCTCTTCTTAACAAACATTTCTTCTCTTCTACTGTATCTTGCTTTCATTATGTGCTCAGGTCATTCTCTCTCTCTCTCTCTCTCTCTCTCTGAATTTCTTCTTGATTCTCCTTTCTTATCGAACATTCCTTCTCTTTCACTATCTTAGTCTGTTTTTATGTCTTCAGGTCATTTCTCTCTCTCTCTCTCACTCTCAGTCTCTCTCTTTCAATCATCTCTTCATATATATATTGACAACTCCATCTATCCCAAGGTTCTCTCTCTTACCTCTCCACCTGACTCTCTCTTTCCCATCACCATCTTTGATCCCAATCTCTATCGATCAAATGATCGCTCTCTCTGTCCTTGTTTCTCTTTCCCTTTCTGTCGCTCGCTCTTTTTCCTTACTACTCTCTCTCTCTCGCTCTTTATCTATATCTCTTCTCACTTTGCTATACGCTCTTTCACTCTGATGTAATTCAGAAATTCAGAAATGTCTGATACCAGATAGAGAGCTTACACAACATATAAACAGCTTCCAAATTAAATTGATTTATCTGCAAGTACTTTAGATACCTTGCTGGTTGACCTTCACATTGAGATGGAAATGTTATCTCTGAAGTTCCCAGCATTGCCACAAGCTCAAGTGTTTGGCAAAGGGAAAACATGGACAAGAGACAGACGAACAGACGAACAGACGAATAGACAGCGAGACTGACAGATATCTGACACATAATGAAGTTTCTTTGACATTTCGTTAAATATGTTTTACTTGAAATACTGTTGGCAACGCAGAGTAAGAGAGTATATTAGCTCTGCGCTATGTTTGTGTATCGTTTCACAAATTGTCACTGCAACAGTCGAATCAAGAATCATAGATTAACATAGATATAGTATATATAGATAGATAGTGTCTAAAATTCATCAATTATTCATATACTGTTCTGAACAGCGCATTGTGCAGTCGACTATAGCCGTCTCACATTTGAAGCCCATTTGAACTCTCTCTCCCTCTCTCGTTCTCTATCTCACTAAATTCTTCAAGATCTACAGCTATAGCCTTAGGCTAAACAGAGTCAATCGAATAGAGCATTGTTTAGTCGCCTATGGCCGATTGGATTGGCTGGCTCGTTCACGTTACGCGTTGACAAACAAATGTGAGTTATGGCCAAACGAGACGAGCTACAAGCCGAACAAGTTGGGAGAGTGCTAACGGAAACTGTTTTGACCGCCCAGTTGACCAGTTTCCCAGTTTCGGGGTCAGCTCGGCTAGCTTTCATCTACAATACGTTGGGTATCTTTAAGCGTTATGAGTATCTTTTTATGGCTATAAACGAACGAAACATGCGAGCTGGGAAATGACAAAAACCAAAACCAAAAAATAAACGAAAAAAAAACGCGCAAATGACCAAATGAAAAAAAAAAGGAGACACCGAGGTGGGTCAAAAGGTGCTGAGAAAGAACTCCAACGAATGATGCTGAAACTTGTTTCATTTCGGGGAGCTGCTCAACTTGGATGTTGAAATTGCAGCTAAAACACACAGAGACTACACACACACACAGAGAGAGAGACATAATTCTGTTACAGTTTCCAGGTGTTTGAATCCGTTTTTATTTTACTTCTTTTTTAGCCACTAATTGGACAGCTGTAGCTGACCAGCGAGTTAGGCCAAATCTCTTCACACACAATCCATCTAAAGGTCTTTTAACACGCAGCATCTTTGGTGTTGATCTGTGATCGACACGAGCGCTGCTCTACTTACGCCCTTTAGCTAAGGGGTTACGTCAAGTCAGGCCAGGGGTTGAGCGCTCATAAATCAACAAGGCCGAAACCCGTTTAGCAGCTTAACCCAAACTTCTGCGTCTTGGGGTTGTTTTCCGTCTTACTGTTATGCTTTATCCATTTACCCCTTAGTCTTAAGCCCTTTGCGGCCTGACCAATGTCTCGGCGAAATGATGAACTTTCTAGCTAAAAAACTTAATTGAATGTGTTTGCTTTTGAACTCTTGATCTGCATCTTGATCTTGAACCTGATCAACAGCAAAAATATTTCATTAAAAATGTCCGAGAGTCGAGAGTTCAACATCCCCCTGAACTCTGAGGGTTGCTCATCAGCTGGAATTCATTCAAATATGGCAAATTTTTGGGTTAGAAAATGTCAGTTTTCACCTCTTTAGCCGGGGGAGCTGCAGAGAGCTATGCTGGACCAATGCGATTGGCGTAGAAATAGAGTAGAAAAAAATGGCGTGCGTTTACTGTAAGCAGTGAGTGTAACCTGTAGTTGCGGACTTTGCGTAGTAAATGAACTAGTTCCAGTGAGCAAAACATTTTGATGAGCATATTTCTACTTTTAAGACATACACTGCACATGGCTTGGGGCATAACTTAGGGTATTTCTTGCTCTTCCTCTTCTGCTGCTCTATTGTTTTCTTTTCCACGTTTTGTTATTGCTTCGCTGACCGTTAGAAATTTTGTTATTTTGTTTTTTTTTTTATTAATCCGAAACATGTCCTGCGTTGATCTAATTTTCGGCCCTTTCATTGAACCACGTCCCGTCTCAAGGTGTGGAAATAAAAAGCCGTTACCTCTTAGCATAATGCCCAAGGGCATTTGCCCTTGCCTCTGGCTCTGGCTCTGCCTTAGCATTTGCCCTAACTGCCTGTCCAGCCGGCCAGAGCGAATGTCCTGCTGCCTATCCTTCTTGCTTGCTGCTTCGCTCAGTCACTGACCTCATTTCGATCGACTGTGCTGCAGTTCGTATAGATAGAGAATGAGCAAGGAGAGCTCAAAAGAGAGATAGCAAGAAGAACAGGCTACAACAATATATGAGACGATTTTGAATATGCTTGGCCATAATTTGAATCAGCAAAAACTATTTACACATTTAGATATCTTTAAATTATATATACATATGTATAAATATGGATATATCTTTACAAAAATATTTAAATAAATATTTTATTTCATTAAACAACACGCTTGAAAAATTATGAAAATGCATTTAGCTTTAAATCTAGCCTATTTCAATTTGCTGCAAGTTTTTACAGCAGCAAACGTTCTCAAACACAACAAGAATCAAAAAGATCTCATTTCCATATTGGAATTTTTCAGCTATAGTAATATAAATGCAATTAGTGGCCAATATGGAAAAATTCAGTTAGTTCCTTGACACAGAAGATACTGTTGAAGTACTGCTATATAAAGATACTGGCAAAAATAACCCTTTTCAATAAATCGCTTTATTTGCCATCGGAATTTGAAGTCTCTCATGGTCAGATGCTGCAATAGAAAGGATATTCAGTCAAATGAACATAGTAAAGACGAAACTGAGAAACAAAATGAGTTTTCAATCTTTACACCCAGTATTAAATCTAAGGTTTGTTTTAGAAATATTTCATTATTTGATGACCCATTATATGACCCATACTCATGTACATTTTACAGATATGGATTACGCCGTCCGCAAATGTTGCTGCAATTATCAATTTCGGCCAGAATATTTAAACTGAATTCGCTCGAGCGAGAAATATACTGATTCAAATGCTTGCAAATTGGACGGAATTATAACACAATTAGAAATGTATATTTTTCTGGCTTGTTTTATATATAGCCTATTTTTTAGCCTTTTTTTTTAGCTTATTATAGCCTGCATTTTTGTGAAATCTAGCAGATTTTGACGCTCAAAATCTGTCATATAAATTTAGGAAAAATCTTTGCAAATTTGTTTATATGTTAATCTGAAAATATCTCTAAGTTAAGCAGCTCAATCATGGACTAGCTCTGCGTTTCTTTGCTAGCCTAAGCTAATCAAGCTCGCACCTTCTCTTATAGCTCTCAATACTTTTAAGCTCTCATGGACTTTAAAAAATATTGCAACTTAATTTGCATTAAAGACAGCTAGACTGCAATTCTCACAGAGAAATAATCATTATAATATAATTATACGAACCCATAGGAAAAAAGCTCTATAAAATTCCCTTGCTTTTATCTAAAATCAAATTGAAAAACAAAATTTGCATGCATTAATTTGAGTCGCAGTTGCAGCGCTGGCTAATCAAGCGAAATTAAGGCTATAAACCAAAGCTAAAATATATATGGAGCAAGGTTCAAGCTATCATTAACCCATGAAAGGGTCTGTCCAGCTAGCTATCTATAAATTATCATTTTAACGGACACACACACACACACATACAGAAGCGAAAAATTACGCAGTCATAAGACAAATTTTTATAATCAACTAAAGATGCACGGGATCAAATTGTAATACGCATGTTGACCAAGCCTAAACAAAAAACAAAAAAAAAAACTGGACTTGGCATGAAATATGAGTTCAGAGAGTTAGGGGTGAGAGGGTAGAGGCTTGGTCAAGCGTGTAATGCCCGAAGGATGTGAGAGAATGCGCTGAGAAGGCGCTGGCAATTTCACAGCAGCAAATGAAGATGATTGACCAAACCCAACTAATATTCAAATGAGGTCGACCGGATCAGTTCCGGGCCAGAAGCAGAGCCTTCAAGATCTGGATGAGACCGTAAATTAACAGTCAACTGACCAATGCCAAGCTGGGCCAAAGGGGTGAAAGGCAGCGCAGAGCAGAGCAGCGCAGCGCAGCACAGCTCATTACAATGGGAGCAAACAGCAAAGGGCTAGAGGGTTAGTGGGTTAGAGGTTTCGGGGGTAGGGGGTAAGGGGCATAAGACGCATAAATTGCATTGACCCGAGCATGCGAAACCACCCTTCAGCTGGACAGTGGTCAGCGAGCGACCCTCGCCTTGCAATCCCGTCCCGTCCCGTTCTCGAATAGGTAAAAAGCAGCCTAATTTGCATTTGGCGCCTTCTACGTCTATCTATCTATATTTTATTGTTTATTTTGTGTTCCGTTCCGCGATGGGAAAACTTTTGCCGGCCGTTGGTCAGCAGTCTCAGATCTCAGCTCGAGCTGATCCCATTTCCATACCCATTCCAAGACATTCTGGGCTAGCTTCAAGTGCGTCGGCCATTGTCTGCTTGGTGGCCTTTGTTATCATATGTCATGTAGGACACATTCGGTCTGGACCCGGGATACTCGGGACATGGGACCCTGCAAACCTTCTCTGGCGCCGCGGCAAACACGTTTTGCCAACCAAATGAGACATATATTTCGCGGCAATCAGCGATCAACAGCTGTACGTTCTATCTCTCTCTCTCTCTCTCTCTCTCTCCCTCTATCTGTCTCTCTCTATCTGTCTCTATATTTCTCTATACAGTAATTAAATGCCTTGATTCGATTTTGGCGCCAAATAGAGCACAGTATCTTCACTTTTTCGTTCTCTCTCTCTCTCTGTCTCGTTTGGCGCCAAATAGATCACTCAGGGCCTGCTCGCCTCCTGCCTTCCCTTCTCATTATCTATTTATCATGCTCATTATATAATTTTTATGAAATGAGCATCATTTGTGATAAATCTAAGCGACATTTATTATATTTGATGAGCTGAACTTTAAGGACTGTCATAGAGTTAATTGCTTCATTTCACGCAGTTGCTGCAGGGCCAAACCCAAAAAGTCGCCCAGCCAAGCCCTGCGAAACGAACACCCACCCGTGATGCTTGGCATACGAGTACGAGAGATGGCAGTGGAAGTGGGTGTGGCACTGGGCACAGGGAAGACAGGGAGACAAGCTGGTGGACAGTGAGCGAGCGAGGGTGGCTGCGACTTTTCATGCTTAAATTTGACTTTTAGCGCGTTAAGGGCTAGAGGTAAATGCGCTTTGGCATTAGGGTAAATGCACCAAGAGGCAGGAAACAACACAGAATGAGAGAGAGAGAGAGAGAGAGAGTGAGGGGGATGGCTGCAAGTCTGCGAGTCTAATCCCCGAGGTGTTGGCATTTCGAGAGTGCAGTTGACCTTTGACTTTGGCATAATTGCATTTGCCACAGCAGCAGCTGAGCTGTCTGTGCTCTTCCTACTTTGGCAATTCCTGGATGTCTGCTATATGTGCCAGACATGCGCTGGCATTTTGCAAAGCAGATGAGGGCCAAGCGGATCTTCCGCTCAGCCGATAGACCCACAACGGGGCGACCAGGAAACGACTTCCTCTTCGCATATTTGCAGCTCAGCTTTTTACGCTACAAAGCATTTATATATCTTTATATATTTATATGTATCTTCAGGCTGAAATGAAAATGAAAACAAGATAAACGAGGAAAAAAAGCAATGAAAATCATATAAAAATAAATGCAAGCGGGCAATTATCACGTGCAAGCCATGAAAGCAGACGAATAAAGCAGCAGGAGGCAGCGGGGCGAGCATCAGGAGGCAGTAACTGCAGATGTTGCACATAAGAAAGCAAAAGTAAGAGGTGCTCGTAATACTCATAAACAACAACAACAATTCCCCAAAAACCAAACGAAACCAAAGCAAAAGCAAAGCTAAACGAAACTCACTTAAGGAACACAACCAAAATCCAACTGAACTGAATTGATGTGAGACGAACGGAAGACGAAGATAGATTTATAGATATATTTGTAGTAGAGTATATTAAAATATTATATGCATATACTATAGTAATAAGATAAGGAAAGAGAAAGAGGCAGACAGAGAGAGAGAGAGAGAGAGAGACAGAGAGAAGAAATACTGCAAAATAAGGTCTCTCTCTTTCTCGCTGACTATTATTACATCTACTGACTCGATCGTGCTTTCAATTTATCTACAGTATATGGAGAGTTGATCTGATCTGAGATAGAGAGAGAGAGAGAGAGAGAAGAAATACTACAAAATAAGCCAGAGCAAGATTAAATATGGAACTGTGAAAGAATGAGCGAGAGAGTCAATAAGATAATTAGATAGATAAAGAGAGAGAGACAGAGAGACAGAGAGAAAAAGAGACGAAAAAATAGTTCTGTTTCTCTGTTTATACTCTTATAATCATACTATCTCACATCATTTCATATTGTATTTTGTAACTTTTTTTTCTATAATCCCATCATTTCATATCACATCATACATATCATACCATATCATCTCATATCATATCTTAGACGTTTATTTTTAACTATTTCCCAGTTTTCGACTCTTCGATTATCCATTTCATAGCTAATTTCTAATGAATTAAGCAACAATTTAGAATCTCTGTTTATTACATGAAATATAATATCATATAACATCTCTAAATCCAACTTGAACCTTGTCTAAAGTATATATAGAAATCATTTAGGAAATTAATATATTTCTATAGTAACATGCAAAGAAAAAGTATTTTCCAGACTTTCCAGAAACTTCTTTGCAATGCGATATGCCTTGCATACCTTGGGTAGGAATCATGTGAATCCCAAGTTTTGTAGTATACGCTATCTAACAACTATCAACTCTATATATATATGTATATGTATATGAATACTTATAAAACTTATATTAGCTATAGCTGCAACTAGGATCAAACATATTGATTAAAGATTTTTACTCAAAGGAACTCAACATCATTAAGAAGTACATTTACCAGATGTATTGAGCGGTGTAGTATATTATATCTAAAGCTTTGCTTTCTATGTTTCCCATATTTTGGGCATTTGATTTTCCCACGCGTTACTCAGGTGGAGCTCTGAAGCTTATCTTTGAAGCTTTCTTACGCCCGCATGGCCCAGGAGCAAGAGTTCCCAAGCAGCCAGGTTAGCTGATAAGCTTGCTCTATAATGCGCCCTCTCTCGCTCTCTCACTCTACTCCTCTCCCCCCCCCCCCCTCTCTCTCTCTCTCTCTCTTCTTTTATGCTCTCTGACGTCTGCTTGTGGATTTTTGCCGCCATTTGCGCAACGAAGCGAAGACAACTGCCAAGACAATTGAGCCCGCTGCGCCAGTCCCTTGATAAGGCGCAACTGAGACGAGGGCCTTTCGTAACGGCTGCTTGCAACAGCAACAGCAACAACAACAGCCAATGTGAGTGCGAGTGCAACTGCAACGGTGCCACTGTTTGTGGTGGCTTATTTAACTGTGGCAGTTGCAGGAGTCGGCCAGCTGACGCTGGCGCGTTCCAATTGCCCTGATTAGAAGCCTGACCCGTGCACAAATCAACTGGTTCACTCAACCGTTCCTTAGCGTCACGTCTATCAAAGACAGCTCGCAGCAGATGAGCAAGCCGCAACTCTCTATCTAAAGTATGCTACGACCCCGACATTGACTCCAACACCAAGCCGAGTGCAATTGGCCAGCTGCAAGGCGTGCGCTCGTCTTGCCTCGACTTTGACTCACTGGCTGAGGCAACATTTTGTCATCTTGATAATTATTAAATGTCATTGCATGTGAAGCACTCGGCAGGCCCCTAGCCACTGGCCCCTAGCTACCCCCTACCACCCTACGAGAGCGAAACGAACACCTGAACGCGCAGATCTTGCACTCTGATCTCGCTGATCGTTCGCATTGATCGCTGCAGCTGATAGATGACAGCCATAGAGAAAGAGAGAGAAGGAGAGAGAGTGCAAGAAAAACTGCATCAAGATGTGGCAGAAGAAGTCAACATCTGTGGCCTGCACTTTTAGGGACAGCAGCAAAAATAGAGAAGATGACAAAGAAGAAGAGGAAGACGACGATGTAGAGGTACTTAAATAATGTCATGTGGGTTCAACTGCAACAGAAAGGCACGGCAGGTACAAGGACAGGAAGAGGGGCAGTGCCAGTGGCAGGGGACACCGGGGTATCGGGGCACGTGCCCTCTCAAGCGCGAAACGAAACGAAACGAATGACTAGCCAAATGAGGAAGATGCCAGCCAGAGGGCATCAGCCAGGCCCGAAGCTAGCCAGGGTCTTAGCCTGTACATTGCCCTCTCAGCCCCTCTCTCTCTATCTCTCTCGCTGACTGTAGCATCCGGGCCAAGAGAGGAGATCGTGTCGTGAGCAGCAGTCGTATCGATAGTTAGCTTGGCTAATATTTGTTTATCTTCAATTTGACTGATCTTAACTTAAAGATCTTTATTATTACCTCTACTGACTCGATCAATTTATCTATAGTATATGGAGCGTTGAGCTGATCTGAGATCTACTATAGTATGCTATATTCGTAGCTCTTCCTTTAGCCTTACTTAACTTGTGTTGCGCCTTCATTTCCGGCGCTGCGGTTGGCTTCGTTTCACCTCAGCCGTTGTCAAGTTCATCAGCTTCATTATCATTATCATTATCATCACCATCATCATCATATTGCGTTGTTGACTTTAATTACTTTGAACTCCTCACTCGACAGTCCTGTTTCCACATTCCCGCAGGTTTTTCCCTTATTTTCTTCTTCACGATTACAATGGAGATTCTCCCTCTCCTTCGCCCTCTCTTTCTGTTTCAGTTACTAAACCGGAACCCATTGAAAATGGGAATTCGGGGTATTATGGTTTTGTGCAACTGTATGTAATAGGCAGCAGGAGACGTCGCAGACTCCACACAGTATTGTTGTGAACTAGATCATTCCAAACCCAATTGTTGTTTTGCAGCCCTGTTAGCTATCGAGGGATCGCAGCCCTGGGTTTCCAGCTTCGATACGTCGATACTTTAGTCTTGAAAATGAGCCGAAGAGCGGCAGTTCAAGATATAAAATTAAACGCAAAACATTAAATAGACAAAACATTGGTGTATTTTATATATATTCAATAAAGTTTAAGTTTGTTATGATATATATATATAAACGATACAGTGTAAATTTGTTATATGTTCTGGATGCAGAACAGTTTTAATTTTATCATGATATTGGCGCTCTTTGGATATGTTGATCGCAATTACATGGAATTGTGAAATTCGGCGCAATGCAGTGATACACACATATATATGTACATGTGTGTCTGTATTGGCTTAGCAACCGTCTTATATGCATGTGAATCGCAATTACATGGAATTGTGAAATTCGGCGCAATGCAGTGATACATACATACGTACATGAATGTCTGCATTGGTATTTCTACGCTTCGAGTGTATATGCATGTACATATATAACAAATCAAGATGTCAGTTTTAAGAAGTGCGAAGAAACAGAAGAAAGAAAATAAGAAAACAAATGAAAAGTTAAATGAATTTTCGGAAATGGATTCGAATAATAATGATATGGTTATTAATAAAGAAAAAGATAATGATAATAACGATTTGATTGGAATCTTATTGGAACAAATAAAGCAATTAACTACGCAAGTGTCTACGATGCAGCATAGTCAAGCTGAACAGATAAATAACATGAAGAAGAGCATAGAGGAACTACAAGCTTCGCAGGCGACAGTTTGTGAAGGCGATGGACTAGTTGGAGCAGCAAAGGGCGGCCCAATGATTGCTATAATGGATGCTGGTGGCTTAGAGACCGCATCAAATGTAAACGTCACGCCTACACCGAAACTGGACACACACGAGGTGGTATCAGCAAACGAAGGCATTGGTTCTGGCAATACCCTTGGACTCAGCACAAATGACGATCGTGGCAAAAGCAATGGCAAGAAGGATGCGTATACTGGAGGCGTGTATGGCGTCTCACATGAAGCAGCACTTGTGACCAAATTGGATGGTCAAAGAGTCACACAGGGTGACTTATGTGACAACCAGGATATGCTAAGAAGAGAATCTGGAATTGAAACAGGGCAGCAAGCGGCGCCAACTGGTGGCAACGTGAGCTTCGGTATACCCAATCAAGGAGGCGTGTATGGCGTCTCGCATGGAAATGGTCCAACTACTTATGGAACCTATGGCGTTGGTACTAGAAGTGGAGTCCCCAATACAGATGAATCGTTTGTTGCAGTCGGCATGTATGGTAACGTATCGGGGCATGAGGGATTCCAGGGTTGCGATCAGATAGATTTGGCTGCACAGGGCCGTAGAATATATAATAGAAATGAACAGAATAGAACACCTATGAGTATGTCACATGGTTCACCACTGTATAAGTTAATTGATTTGCCAGAGTTTAGAGGAAATGCTGAAGATTGGCCCGTATTTGTTACAATGTTTAGGGAATCTTCTGCAGCGTATGGATACTCTAATTTGGAAAACTTGCTCAGATTGCAGAAGAGCTTGAAGGGATCGGCCAAAGAAGAAGTAAAAGGACTTCTGATTAATCCAATAAATGTGGAACGCATTATAGAGCGTCTCCAATTTACGTATGGGCGACCAGAGTTACTCATAAAAAGCCAATTAGAGGTGATTGGTGAGATTCGTCCGGTCAACGAGAATAATTTGGAGCAATTAGTACCTTTTTCGTCTAAAGTTGAGAATTTGGTAGTATTTCTACAATCGGCGAATGCAATCCAGCATTTGCACAATCCAGTACTTTTGGAACAACTCGTTGAGAAGTTGCCAATGACGAAGCGGATCCAGTGGGTAGATTACGCAGCAGGTATTCGTCCATATGCAGACCTGAGACACTTCACTAATTGGCTCAGTATCGTGGCAAGATCGGTAGCGCGAGCAGCAACAATGACAAGTAGTCAAAGGCCACAGTCTAGGAATGGTCGAAACAATACTCAGAGAGTATATCAAACTACTGAACAGTCAGAGAGACATGTCAATTTTCCGATAAAGTGCTATCAGTGTGAGGGAGATCACACGCTACCAAAATGCGACAAGTTTGAGAAAGCAAGCACGAAGGAGAGGTGGACAATGGTGAAACGATTGAGAGTTTGCTTCGGATGTTTGAACAGAGGACACAGTTTGACGACATGCAAAAAGAAACATAGTTGTGGTCAGGATGGTTGTACAAAACTACACCATAAGTCACTGCATTATGACATGCAGAATGGGACTTCAAAAAATAACACGGCAGAGGCAGCCATAAATAAGCTTGACAATGGAGTCTCAAGATTGTTATTTAAGGTTTTGCCAGTTGAGGTCATTGGTCCAAATAATTTGATAACGAAGACATATGCGTTTATAGACGAGGGATCTTCAGCATCACTCGTAAATGAGAAGCTAGCGTGTCAGTTAGGCGTGAATCAAAAAATGTCTGATCTTACGCTCAACTGGATTGGTAGTCATGCGTCTAATGTAAAGACAATGAGCTGTAACTTGAGAGTAAGAAACCCAGGTGGGAATGGAAAATGGATGAGTCTTAAAGCAAACACAGTTCCAGACTTGAAACTACCACTACAGACGGTAGATCTACAAGAATTAAAAAATAAATACAGACAACTAAGAAATATCCCATTGGATGGATATATGAATGCAGATCCTACAATGTTAATTGGCATAAATAATTGTCATCTGGGATCTACATTGAGAAGCATCAATTTGGATAGTAACTTATTAGCAGCAAAAACGAAATTAGGATGGCTTGTATATGGGTCACTGGGATCACAGAAACAAGTCTCGTCTCCATTGATGTCAGTCGTATTTCATACACATGTTAATGAAAATACGGAGGAGTCAGAATTGCATAAACTTATGTCTGACTATTTTTCAACAGAAAATTTTGGAGTAAAACCCATCGGAAAGCCCTTGGAATCTGTATATGATCAGCGTGCTCGAAAAATATTGATGGAAACTACAAAGCAGATTGAAGGAGCTTACGAAACTGGACTTATATGGTCTGAAGATGATGTACATTTTCCGGATAGCTATAACGCAGCATTAAAAAGGTTAAAAGCAGTAGAATACAAATTGGAGCGTAACGGGAAATTCGCGGAGTATGATGCCGCACTTATGGAATTTGTCAAAAAGGGGTATGCGGTAAAAATGTCAATCGAAGATGCAAAAAAGGTTGGTACAAGAACATGGTACCTACCACATTTCGCTGTAAGCAATGTAAATAAACCAAACAAGATAAGACTTGTATTTGATGCTGCTGCAATGGTTAACGGAGTGTCATTGAATTCCAAACTGTTAAAAGGACCGGATGAAAACCCGCCATTGACGAAGATTTTATTTAAATTTCGACAGGGTAAGATTGGAGTATGCGCTGACATAAAAGAAATGTTTCTTCAGGTATCGGTACGAGAGGAAGATCAGGATTCATTGAGATTTTTATGGAGGCCTAGCTCGAATGGTGACGTTGAAACCTATAAAATGAAGGTTATGATATTCGGAGCTTCTTGCTCACCGTGCTGTGCACAATACGTAAAAAACTTAAATGCGTATCATGCTGTAAAATACAGAAATGAAGTGATCGATGCAATACACTTCAAACACTACGTGGACGATTATGTGGCTAGCTTCCAATCTAAAGAGCAAGCACATGAGATAAGTAAAGAGGTATGTCGAGTGCACAAATTGGCGCATTTCGAACTGAGGGGCTTTGTGTCAAATTCAACGGAAGTACAAGCAAAGCTAAACAAGGATACCGACTGGTTGAAAAGACAAACTGTTAACATGGACGCTGAAGTCATCGATAAAATTTTGGGCATGCATTGGGACAGCGCAAAGGACAAATTTGTATTCGACTTGAAGCTGAACAAGGTCGATAAAGACATCGTTAGAGGGATTAAGTGCCCATCTAAACGACAGTTGCTCAGTCTAGTAATGTCAGTATATGATCCGTTTGGAATGTTAGCAGATCTAACAATATATGGAAAAAACTTGATGCAAGCAGTGTGGCGAGTTGGAATAGATTGGAATGATTTATTGCCTGAAGAGTTATTTATTCGATTTAAGCAATGGATGCTGCAAATCGAAAAAGTAAAAGATTTTAAAATAGAAAGATGCTATTCGCCTTATTTTCTAACTAAAGGAATTAATGTGGAGTTACATATATTTGTAGATGCAAGTGAGCAGGCATTTGCTGCAGTTGCTTATTGGAGAATAATGGTAAAGAATCACATTAATGTCATATTTGTTGCAGGAAAATCGAGATGTGCTCCTTTAAAACACTTATCGATACCTAGACTCGAATTACAAGCTGCAGTACTAGGAACGAGACTCAGAAGCTCAATTATGGAGTGTCACGACATTAGCATACGACGATCAGTATTGTGGACAGACTCTGAGACGGTTTTGTCATGGATTAACTCTGATCAACGACAGTATAAACCATTCGTGGCTCATCGAATAGGCGAAATCCTGGAAACTACTGATAAAGACAGCTGGCGGTGGGTTCCAACCAACATGAATGTTGCTGATATTGCTACGAGGGCACACAAAACTTTGAACTACGTGCCGAATGGGCTGTGGACATCAGGTCCCACATTTCTACAACAAGATGAATCACTTTGGCCAGCGCAGAAAACAGATTATACAAACGAGGAAGCAATAGAACTTCGTAAGCATATATTAACGATATCGATAACTCCTGTGATCGATATACAGCGTTTCTCAAACTATATGCGTTTGAAACGTACTGTAGGTTGGATAGTAAGATTCATAAATCAACTACGTAAACATAAAGTAAAAAACTCAACAAAGGAACTGTCATCAATCGAACTACAGAAAGCAGAGGTCATATTGTGCAAAATGGCACAACAACAGAATTTCACCCAGGAAATAGACGACTTACAGAAGCATGGAACAGTATCAAAGAAAAGCGATATACACTCATTAACTCCCACACTTAATGATCAGGGACTTATAATTGTACACGGAAGAATTGGGTACGCTACAGCAGTTTCGAAAAGTACACGAGAACCCATAATTTTACCAAAAGATAATTTGATTACAAAATTAATTATACAACAATATCACAAACGTTTTCATCATCAAAATAATGAATTGATTATTGCAGAAGTTAGACAAAAATTTTGGATCCCATGCTTACGTAGTGCAGTCAGACAAGCTAAGAAGAACTGTCAATACTGTAAAAATAGAAATGCAAAGCCGATATCGCCGTATATGGGGCAGCTACCAATAGATCGTGTGACACCTTACATGCGACCGTTTTCATATACGGGACTGGATTACTTTGGACCAGTGATGGTAACTGTGGGACGGCATCGGGAAAAAAGATGGGTCGCGTTGTTCACATGTTTGACAGTAAGAGCGGTTCACTTGGAGTTAGCCGAAAATCTGTCTACAGATGCATGTATATTATGTATACGAAACTTCGTAAATAGGCGAGGCATTCCCGTACGCATTCGGTCAGATATGGGAACCAACTTTGTGGGGGCTGATAATGAGATACGAAATGTTAAAGATATATTCGACTTTGAAAATATCCAGTCAGAATTGGCCAATAAAGGCATTCAATGGGAGTTTAATTGTCCAGCAAATCCAAGCTCTGGTGGCTGTTGGGAACGTTTAGTTCAATCAACCAAACGAGTATTGGCGGTGACTTTAAAGGAGCAGGCACCACATGTTGAAACTTTGAGAAGCTTACTTATTGAAGCAGAAAATATCATTAACAGCAGACCACTAACACATGTAGCAGTCGACATTGACGATCCGCAGCCATTGACGCCGAATCATTTTCTACTAAACACATCGAACTCTACTCAGACACCTGGAGATATCAGCAATTATCCACATCGAAAACAATATCGGATTTCCCAAGAACTGAAAAACAAATTTTGGAAGCAGTGGATTAGAGAGTATTTGCCAACTCTGACAAGACGCACGAAGTGGAACATGAAGAGAAACCCTATACAAATAGGGGACGTTGTGTTAATATGTGAAGACAATCAGCTGAGAGGCAGTTTTAAGAAAGGAATCGTAATCAACACCTTTTCAGCAAAGGATGGAGTCATACGTATAGCGGAGGTGAAAACAGCAACTGGTATCTTAAAGCGTCCCGTATCTAAATTAGCTATTCTTGATGTTATTGGTAAAACTCCCACGTAGTTTTACGGTGGGCGGGATGTTGTGAACTAGATCATTCCAAACCCAATTGTTGTTTTGCAGCCCTGTTAGCTATCGAGGGATCGCAGCCCTGGGTTTCCAGCTTCGATACGTCGATACTTTAGTCTTGAAAATGAGCCGAAGAGCGGCAGTTCAAGATATAAAATTAAACGCAAAACATTAAATAGACAAAACATTGGTGTATTTTATATATATTCAATAAAGTTTAAGTTTGTTATGATATATATATATAAACGATACAGTGTAAATTTGTTATATGTTCTGGATGCAGAACAAGTATATATATTCTTACTAACGACTAAAGACTTGTAATTTGGCAAATGGACACATTTTAATGCTATTGATATATTATGAAAGTTTCATGAAGATCGTCCATTTAGAAATGGAAGTTTAGCTCAACCCACGCCCAAGCAACTGCGCGGCTAGCAGAGCGCTCGCTTATACGTTCGTAAAGAAGGGAATTCGTTTTGTTGCAGGGTTCAGGGTATCTCGTAGTCGAGCCATCTCGACCAGAGACCTCTTACTGATTATTTTTATTTCCTATTAAATTAGATTAAGCAGTCAAGCACATGTCTCGAGTTCCACTCAATTCGAGCCACGCTCCTGGAGACAATTCCCGACGTCTAGGCACAGGCCGCTCCAAAGGGTTCCTGGCAACAGCAACTGCAACTGCAACTGCAACTGTTGTCCCTTCGCTAATAGATTTGACTATCTTAGGCAAGGTCTAGCTCCTTGGGTGCTCAACAGCAGGCGAGGCCATCCGGTTTGGACTGATGAAGCGATCAAGAAATCAATTACTACTTCCATAATCTATAATCCATTTGTAAACTTCAATGAAAGCAGCAAATTGAAATAGGCAAAAACCAAGCGCGATTATCATTTGGCCTACGCCAATCTATATTGAATGCAGCTGTGAGCAACCAACCTTAGAGTACTAAAGCTAGTCAAGTCGCATATCGCCTTCATGTGCAGATACATCGAAACATTAATTTATTGTTGAAAAATGTTTATAAAATCAAATAAAAATTTAAAATAATCTGACATAAATTATAAATGTTAAACTTAATCTTAAGCTTCGAATTTGTATAGTTGTAAATAGGATTCCTTTTGGAATAACTTTTTTCTTCTTGCTTCTAAACATCCATTTATCCTCACTTGTTTTTAGACCAGAAAAGTTGATTCAATTCTCAAAACAAAACTTCTTGATGTTGATGATGTTGATGATGTTGATGATGTTCATGATGTTCGTCAAGTTGATGATGATTATGATGATGTTGATGTTGATGTTGATGATGATAGACCAGAGTATATCCACTTCTCAAAACAAAACTTCTTGATGTTGATGATGTTGATGATGATACAAAGATGAGGATATGATGATGACCATGCTGATGATGTTGATGAAGTGGCTGATCTTGATGATGTTGATGGTGTTTATGATGTTGATGATGTTGATGATGTTGATAGACCAGAGATTTAATTCACTTCTTAAAACAATGATGATGACGATGAAATCAAGATGACGATGATATGATGATGATGACCATTTTGATGATGATGATTATGTTGATGATGTCGATGTTGATAATGATGATAGCCGAGAGAAGTTTATTCAGTTCTGAAAACAAAATTCTTGATATTGATGATGATGGCGATGATGTAAAGATGATATGATGCTGATGATAATATGATGATGTTGACGATGTTGACGATGTTGACAATGTTGACGACGATGATGATGTTGATGATATGATGATATGATGATATGATGATATGATGATATGATGATATGATGATATGATGATATGATGATATGATGATATGATGATATGATGATATGATGATATGATGATATGATGATATGATGATATGATGATATGATGATATGATGATATGATGATATGATGATATGATGATATGATGATATGATGATATGATGATATGATGTGAGGGCCGACTGAAAATAAATTCTTCAGCTTGACATGCCAATAGCTTGTATACTCTTGGGATAATTCTTAAACAATAGAACTCCATAGAACACTATGTTGATGATGAGGACCATGCTGATGATGTTGATGATGGAAATGGTGGTGATGAATACAAAACCTAAAAATTTGATAAGCAAATGAATTCAGGAACTTGGAATTTCAACAGCACGCATAGAATTCTGTAGAGTCGCATAAAGCTACATATTTGCATGACTTACTAATTTATTCTGCGTTGACCTAATTTCGTTAGCAATACCCTTGAATTTGTTGCCTTGCTGAGCGAGCATATAAGACTTTACATATATCTTGTAGACGCGACCTGCTCTCCCTGCCACAACTTTCTTTCCTTGCCATCAGATCTGGTATTATGTAGTCTGCTATATGCATTGACAATGGAATTATCATCGTCACGTCCATCGAGACATTGTCCAAGGGATGCTGCCACATGCTGCACGCGGTGTGCGCAGTGCAATGAACCTGCATAGCGGCCGACGTGACTCGACTGTGTGTGTGTGTGAGTGTGTGTGTGTGTCCCCTTTAATAGGCCGAACAGGTGCATTGGCAGCTCTCGCAGGACCCTCGCTCTCGGCTGTTGCACTCGCATCCTTGCAGCAACAGCAACAATAATAACTCGTAAATAAGGCAAACACACACGGCACGTGCCCCTCGTTCTGTCAGTGTCTGTGCCTCATCTTGGCGAAGTGCAGCGAGTGATGTTGGCTGGCATCTCATCGGCTTACCTGTTTATCTGTTGCCTTTTACCTGTTTCGTGCCGCCTGCTGCCCGCCAGTTGCCCCATTTCACCGTTGCTCGCATTTGCAGCAGGCACAACATGCTGCAAGCTGCATTTGGACCCCGCTTCGCATTTGCCTCCCTGTTTTTTTCCCGTCCTTCGTTCGAATGGGGCATCTACAATTTAGCGCGTGCCACGATCAGTCACTCACTATGTGTGTGTGTGTGTGTTGCCGCTTTATAATTAACTTGACTTTCGGCTCGTGCAGCATCCAATTGCTACAGTTGCCGCAGCTGCAAAAGTTTGTGGCAAGAAATCGACGTGTCCTGATCCCGATCAGCAAGATCAGAAGCTAAACAGAAAGCAGCTGTACGACTTGCAGATACCCTAGACTATCCTCCTTCTTCGTCTCCATCTGCCTGCCAGCCTTAAAGATATATCTTATAGAAATGGATATGTTGTGAATGATCCTCCCGATCAAGACAAGTTAACAGCGCAAAAGTAGCTCGCCTGGTAGATACCCTGCATATTCAAACTACATACTCTGATATGGAAAAGGTAAGGATTTGGAGATACTCTGCTATGGATTGCTGAATAAGAATATAGTTGAACTTCAACCTGATGTAGGATCAGCAATCGACTTTCAGATTTTCATATACATTATGATATTATAATCTAAAACTATGAAAGCTAATATGCTCACTATACAGCTAGTGAGTAAACTGAAGTTCTAAGAAGAAGAATGAAATATAACAGTGAAACGTCATCCTCCGGCATTTCATCATCATATATGACTTCGACAGAGTATGCCCGCTACATTTACGCCCGTTTCGAAAATCTGCTGGACACAGTTAACGGCATTGGACACACCTTTTTATCCAGGGCTGTGAGCCCATTAGACGCACATAAACAATTCAGAATCCATATGCAGTGCTTCTCCACATCTCAGCATTATGCACGTCATCAAACCAATTACGCATCCAATTATGACTAAATAGACGCACCTTTTTATACCCGAATAGAGAGCGAGAGAGAGAGCGAGAGGGAGAGGGAGATGCACGCCCACGCGGCTATCAAAAATCATTGCGTAACTAGGCACAGACGAGAGCAGAGCAGCGTAAAATGAGGAGCAGCATGATCTAAAAAAAAAGGAAGGAAAACATCTGCCAGATATGTATGTGGCCAGACCCTGGACCCAGGGACAAACCCTTGGCCAATCTGTCGACAGCAACTGGCGTTAAAAACGGCGAGGGTTGCCACACTCACACCTCGACAGAGCGCGGACGGCGGGGGCTTCGAGTAGAAGACGTAGAAGACGACGCGACGCTTAATCAATACGTGGCCATAAATCAGTAGGAGCTAACAGACTGCACTGAATGCGCCGTAAGCGGCGGCATGAACGACTCGTCGAATACCCTGCAAATGCCAGCAAGGGCAGTTCGATTGGATGCGAGATTGCTAATAGTAGTTAGACTATTTAAGCATATCGATTACAATTGTCTAATCGATAAATATCGAATTGAGGATACTGGATATTTTATACATGCACACATTCAAAAGTCGTCCAATTCAAAGCATATAATATGATGTTTTCTTTAAAGCAAAAACGTACTATCGTTATATATCGATTACCTAGAATTTAAGGCCTATCCGATACGTAAAAATAATTCAATAATCATAAATTAACACTCATATAATAGACAGCTCAAATTAACTCCTAGCCTCTCCATAATATATGTATCGCTACACTATCGATTATTATCGATTACCGTTAAATAATCATTCTTATCCATATAATATATAATAGAATGGAATGGAATGTACGTAAGCTTACAGCACAGGTAAAGCAATCTTTGACTTCCCTCCTTGCTGAATTCACCTTTACAGAGCAACTGCTAGTCAATCACTCCCTTTTGTGCTGCATTGCCTTGTGCTCCTTTCGATTGTTCGAGTCTCGTTCTTTGGCTCGTGCTCCTTTTTCAAAGTGGGGCAACCGCAAAAGCAAATGAGGACCCGTTTCTTATCCGCATGCCAATGACCTGCTTTGAGGACCCTTTTCGTACGGCGCACAGCTGCAATGGGTTCTACTAAGGACAACAGACAGCTCAATTCTACAGATCAAAGACCTCCCCCGACCAGAGTTTGAGAAACTCTTTCAGTTTGCCTATTAATTACGGAGAATAGAAACTGTGTGCTCGAAGGGCAGAAACTTTTTAACCACTTCGTAGCTCCCTCTAGACCCATCCAGTAATATGAGGCTGCCCCTTTTCGCATTTCGCCAGAGACTGTAAATATTTACACTATAAAAAAGCGTGCCGATAGCAAAAGTTACGAGTCATCGCACGATATCAATGACTAAAGCCCTTACCCCCCGAATTCTGCGCATTTCTCATTCCGCTAGCTTAGCTCCCCATAAGCCACCCTAGCTACATATATACATATATACTACTTGCACTTAACACTAGAGCGTGAGAAAAGCAAAGTGAAATGAAATAAAAAATAAATAAACAAATAAACAATTTGATGTTGCGCATTCGGTGTCCGATTTCCCAAGAATAAGATGAATACTTTAGTATTAAATCTACATACAAATATTTTGGAACTGAAATTCTATATCGAAATAGTAGCTAAGGACACATACTGTCTGAGCTACTTAGTTGTTGATTGGAATTTGTAGGCTTCAAGCTTGAGCGATATATGGTAAATTGTTATATTGATTGATTCACTGAATGATTGATTGATTGATTGATTGATTTCTTATAGAGTTTACATTTAAAGTACATACAAGCGCGTAAATCTATCCATAGAATGGGTTGTAACTGACTAATCGATTTGCTTGATTGATGATTGACTGATCGACTTATGGATAATCAATGCATGGATAAAAGGATGTGGATATGAAGATAAATATAGGTATAGATATATATATGGATACTGATAAGAATATAAGTAAAAATATGATTATGGACTGAGCAACTTATGGATAATCAATGCATGGATAAAAGTATGTGGATATGAAGATAAATATAGGTATGGATATAGGAGAAGGATATGGATAAGAATATAAGTAAGGATATGAATATGGATATAGAAGATAGAAATAGGTATGAATATTTATATGAATATGGACATGAACATGGATATGGAAATGGATGCGGCTATAGAAGATGGGGTATGGAGATGGATATTGATTTATTAACTGGTCAAGTAAAAGGATCTGGATATAGAGAGAGATATAGATATGATGATTAATATGGATATCGATATGGATATAAACGGGGATATAGATATAGAAGATGGAGAAATATGAATATATGTAGGTATGGATATAGAAGATAGAAATAGGTAAGAATATTAATTTAATATGGATATGAATATGGATATGGATGCGGCTATAAAGGATGGGGTATGGAGATGGATACTGATTAATTAAAGGGATCTGGATTCAAGTCAAAGGATCTGAATATGGAGATAGATATAGATATGAAGATTAATATGGATATCGATATGGATATGAACAGGGCTATAGATATAGAAGATGGAGTTAGGGTATTGATATGGATATGAATATAGATATGGATATAGAAGATAGAAATAGTTATGAAGCTGGATATGAAAGTGGATATGGATATGGCTATAGATACATGTGTATGCGGATACTTCAGCTTCTCTTCATCTTCATTTTATATAGTATCTACATACATATATTTCTATAGTTATCCTAAGCATTCATCTGCAGTTACAAATATTATATTATATCTAACGTCCTCCTATATAACTATTCCCATGCTGAAATTCTGACATTTGGCATCAAAAATGTGATTGCCCCAGCTAACCTAACCCTAGCCACGCCCACTTTCGCCCATCCACCCACGCCTGCAGCTCATGTTGATTGCAAACCTGATTCTCCATTGTCCCTTCGCTTCTTACTCCACATTCCTTTCCACATACATATATATCATTCCCGTTCTGCTTCTATATTGTTGTGCTTTTTGTTAGCTGCGCTTAACCCGCCCTCTACATAGTCTCCCCACCTCGCATCTCCACCCATGCTCGTCCTGCTGCTTCGCCTTCCTTCTGCTGTCGCCTGTGCTCTTTTGTGTCCTTTGTGCGCACGCTTTTTATTTATTCAGCAAACAGCTAAAACAACATAAAAAACACAACAACAACATGAAACAACTAAAACAACAACATTAACCAAAAATGGGCGGAAGCCAAACTAAATGCACCCAACAAAGCGCGCGCCTCTCTCTCTCTCTCGCTCTCTCTCCCCCTCTCTTCCACGCTCTGTATGCTTGTGTGTGCTGTGTATCTTGTAGATACTTTTTTGCCAACCTCACGAAATGTACAGCTGCTGCCTACCTGCCTGGCTGCTGCTGCTGCTGGACATATCGATCCACTCTAGACACACACACACACACACATGCAGCCACACACATTGGTCTGAAGGCGCTTAAAAAAGCTCACTCGAATATATTTGCCTATTTCGAAAAAACCTGCAAAGTATGCAATAGAAAATATTTCACAAAATAGAAATTTGATGCGAAAGCGGCAATAGAAAAGCAAAAGATAAAGATATTTATAAAGATATAAGCATAAGTTATGATATATTTGTATGCCTTGAACCCATTGAAATTGAGTACGTCTGTCCGTCCGTCCGTCCGTATGAACGTCGAGACTTCGGAAACTAAAACTAGAGCGCTGAAATTTCACATGAATACTCGTATGTTAGTTAGGCAGTAAGAGTTTATTATCTTTATCGAAAACTCTTCCCATTTCCAAAGTATCGATACAAAATCAAAAATTCGTTTACTTTTTTACGTTTCTTAAGCGTGTAGAAACACAAAACCAATATACTCCCTTCACTTTGCGAACGAGTATACAGATATCCAACTGTTTTATTTTTATGTTAACTCTTCGATATATGCATATATAAATATAAATTGCTTTTAGCACTATGTGAAGCGAAGTAGAAAGGGAAAACGAGCTTACATATCACATGATGAATATTTAATAATTAATGCATTGAATATATGTTAAATAAAACAACTCAACATTTGGCACACTTTTAACCACTGTGCGCAGCTAGCGCTGCGCTGCGCTGTGGGCGTTTGGAAGGCGCACAGAACTAACGGAAATGCCGCAGCGTCAGGCAGCAAATGTTCCCATCGCTGACATTTTAAATTGCGCTTGCTGGCGCCATCTGGCAGCGGAAATCATAAACTAGTGCTACTCAAAGCAAACACCATCTCGCTCGCACCAGCTGCATTTCGCTGTCTGTTGCGCTGCGCCTAACTTCGTCTCTACTGCCCACTTCTGCGCCCTCTCTCTCTCCCTATCTCTCTCTCTCTCGCTTCAGTTTTCAGCCTTGGGCTGGCCACGTCACGCGCCAAATAGCGGATTCATGTTACAGTTAGAATCGGCTAGCAGGCTCTGGAATGGGACAGCGACGGTGACTGGGACGAGCAGGGCCAGGCGCAGGTGTCACACATTTTACGATGAGTTTTTGACCACAGAAAATAATCGATAATGACAATAATAAAATTGTTGACGATTATTCATAATTTTCACAAGTGTCGCAACACCAAAAGATTTAATTGAGCGAATTAAAAACGTAAAAAAAAAATGTTTGAATTACAAAAAATTTTTGTTTTAAATAAATAAATACTTAAATGACGAAGGAAAAAAAAATGCATTTAAAATTAATTTCGTTGATTTGCGCTTCGCCTTTAGGCGACAAATTTCAGATTCGTGCGCTTGCGATTACCGAATTCGCCGTTTCGCTGCGGCGACTGCTCTGCCGCCGCTGACTGCTGCGTTGCGCTGCGGCCGAGCAGATTCCAGAATGGACGCGGCGTTGTGGTTGTCGTCGTCGTCACCGGATCCTTGTTGATGTAGATGCAATTGACGATCGGCTCGTCGCCAAAGTACTGCTGGCGATAGCCGCCGCCGAAGCCATTTTGCTGGCGAATCTTGTTGCGACGACGACGCTGGCGCTGCAGCTGCTGGCGGCGACGCTTTTGCTGCTGTCGACGGCGACGCTGCGCTTCCGTCAGCTGTGGCCGGCGGCGTCTATAGCCGCCCAGCGAGCCGTAGCTGTAGCTAGCGCTGCTGCTGGGACGGCGACGTCGATTGCTTAGGCTGCTCGTATTCTTCTTCTTCTTCTTCTTCTGCTTGGGCTTGGACTTGCGGCGCTTAACGGGCGTGGAGGAGGCTCCGCCACTGCTGCTGCTGCTGCTGCTACTGCTATTGACTATTGGCTTTTGCGCAGACTGATCGACGCTGCTGACGCTGACGCTCTGCTGCAGCTGTTGTTGCTGTTGCTTTCTCTTGTTGTCCTGCTCTACTCCATTCGCTGTCTGCATATCGTTAGCGGGTCGCTTCTTCTTCTTCTTCTGCTGCGGCTTCTTGCGCTGCTGCTTTTGCTTCTGCGGCTGCTTGCGACGTTTCTGCTTCTGCTTCTGCTGCTGCTTCTGTTGCTGCGGCTTTCTCTTTTTATTGTTCTCGTTGACAGGACGATTTGCCTGATTGATAACGGGATATGTGTCCTCGTCTTCGCCATCCGTGCTCCAAATGGCTGACGTGCTCACGGGGCTGTCCTCGGTTATGAACTGCTCGTACTCATCGTAGAGGCCCAATCCTTGATAGTAGAAGCCATCGCTGTCGATGTCGTCCTCGTCGTCGTCCTCCTCGGCCAACTCATCCTCGCCCAGAAACTGTGCGCCCTGCTGGTAATAGGCCTGCTGATTCAACGGCTTCAGCTCGAAGACCGCATGCGTATTGGGATTCACCTTGGGCGGCTGCTGTGACTCAACCACAACAATGCCCGCATCTTCGCCCACATTGGCATGAGTGGCCGCATTGGCCACCACGCTGACGCCACCGGGCACCTTCTGAGTGAAGGCGATAAAGGTGTTGGGGCTTTGGCCTGCGAACTGCTTCTGCTGCACTGCATCAACCAGGAGCGTTTGTGGCTTCACCTGCTGCTCCTGCGGCTGCTGGGTGTCGTCGTCGGCCAAGACCACTTCCTCGATCTCCAATTGCTGCTCATCAGCATTGTCTTCATCATCCTCTTCTTCGTCGTCATCGTCGTCCTCCTCCTCCTCCTGCTGCTGCAGCTGCACTGCTGCCAGTGCCACATAGCGTCGCTTGCCCGAGTCCTGCTCCTGCTGCAGCTTCAGCTGCTCCGGCACAGCGCCCAAACTCAGCTGCTGCGAACTAACTGAGATGCTGGGCGCGGCCATCGAGCGACTCGCGCGCTTCCTCCTGGTGACCACACACTGCGACTTGCTGCCCTGGCCATTCAGCTGCCGGCCCTGGATATAGAAGCGCTTCAGCTCGTACTCATCCCCGTTCTCGTCCACCTCGATCCTCGTCTCACCGCTGACCTCTCGGCTGGCCAATGCCAGCCAGAGCACCGTCACAATCAAGGCCCAGACGCAGCTGTGACTCCTCATGGCTCTAGACTAAACTGAGCTACGAGCGGCCGCTACCGCTTATATTAGCTTGCTGCGGACGCAGACCTATTGACCCAAAGCTAATTGCCAAAATCTTCAACGATCTCGGATCGCTGATCTGCGATCTGAATTATTCATTAGCTTTGCCCCTTGTCCCGTCCTCTTCACTCTCTTTCTCCCTCTCTCCCTCTCTCTCTCTCTCTCTTTGTCATTTGTTGTAGAATCCATTTAGCTACTTATTCATACTTGGCTTTCTTCCAAGAACTCGTTTTCGCCATAGAAAAAAAGAAGTGTTTTTTTCCTATTTTTGGTTAGTCGGGGTCAAAGATCAATCAACTATAGCCCCCTTAGGACAGACATCGACTGCCAAATTGGGCAGATGAAAGTTTTTAGTCAAAGGGCCCCTCGGCGAAACCTCGATCGACCTCTCGACATATGAGCCCAACAACAACAACAACAACTTAAATCTCAGCTGGGAAAACATTTTAAGCATCGAAAGTTCGTAAAATTAATGATTCCTTTTGTTAACAGCCACAGCGAGCCGGATGCGAGGGATAACACAGGCCCAAAATAGGGCACTGATCTATAATTATATATAAATATGAATGTATTTATTTATATATGTTTAATGTGATGTGATCATAATAATTTACAGGGTATATAATATTATAACAACAGTTTTATATTTTAAAGTAAATATTATTGTTTATGAATATCAGCTTTGGCTTAAAATATCTATGTATGTATGTATATATATAAAATATATATAAGGTAAAGAGTAATTAATTTATTCCATCCATTCATATTCGAATTATTGCTTAACAAATTAAGAAGAAAAACTTCTTAATGAATCATCATCAAAATTCAACGACGCATTAGGCGCTCAGCCAAAGGCAAATCCGCTCCTGTTCGAAATAATCGCATAGCGAAATACAAAATAGAAGAAAAGAAAGCGAATTTTGACCTATGACAGCAAATTAATATTCCAAATTCAAAGATTTCTAGTCAAAGCGATAGAACAATCAATTTATGGGCATTTAAAAATATTTCTAATTCGGAATCACAGATACTGTGTAGAGAAGCTGAACAATAGGCCAACAAAATTAGCTTAGCAATGCGGGCTAAGCATGCCGCACAGCTTGAACTCACACGCACACATGCCTACTGAGTGTGTTTGTGTGAGTGTGAGTGCGAGTGCGAGTATGTATGTGCATCTCAGTTCCCCCTTCCATTTTCAGCAGCTGCTATATGTGCGCGTGAGTATGTGTTAAGCGTCTTTATTCCTCCCGCTTTAACTTTAGGCATTTACCGTATCCGTGTGTGTGTGTGACACTCCTTTTTCAACGTTATCCTCTCTTTACCACCCCCTTCCACTCCAGCATTTGTTTCGTGTGTGAGTCTATGAGAGAGTAACACTCTTCCTCTCTCTCCCACCGCTTGACCGTTTGCTGTATGAGTGCCAGTCAAGCTCCTTTTCCCCTCCGCCATCCACTTTAAGAATTTGCTGTGTTGTGTGTGTGTCTCTTCGCACTGCTCTCTCTTGCAAACCACTTTAGCTTATGCTATGTGGATTTGTGCTGCTCTCTGCAGCCCTCCCCCTCCCAACGCATTTGCTATCAACTCTTTTTGCATGCTAATTATATATCATAAATTTTCACACACACAGACCAAGAGAGAGAGAATCACAAATAGCCAAAGATAGTTGGCATGGGATGCCGCATGGTAAGGCGCAAAAGAGGTAGGAGATAATGGAAGGAGGAAGGGAGGCGTTTTATCAAGAAAACTGAACAAAAGATCAATTGACAGAGAGAAATGTTTTGCGGCAGCTGCGCGCAACACTTGAATAATAATAATGTAACAAATATAAAAAGAGGCCATTAAATTACAAACATCTTCAACGGCCAACAAACAGTAGCAATAACAACAATGACCAGCAACAGCAACAGCTTCTATTGGCCTCCAAAACTGATTTGGTATGGAGAAGGTGTCGCCGCGATCGTCATTCAAGAGGGAACCCAACTCCAAGCAGCAGCAACATCAGCAACATCAACATCAACAGCAGCAATGGCAACAGCAGCGCAGCAGCAGTCAAGTGCGTTGCGCGTGCAGACATGCAACAAATCCAACAACAACAAAAACAAGCGACAACAACTCCGCTCGTCAATTTGTGACGATCGTATCTCTTTAATGTGAATGTAAGTAGAAGTGGGCGAGAGAGAGAGAGAGCGCGCAAGTGTGTTGTGTATGTGTGTAACGGCAGGCAAACTAAAGCTGCGCTCGTGACACGATGACACGCAGCTAAATAGACAAGCAAATTTATTTGCATCAATATCAATATAATATAAATATACATATATATAAATATAAAAATATTTATTCATACATAATATTAAATAATTGCAATGCTTAATAAATAATTGTAATACTTTATTTTTATTTGATACAATTTATTCAATGCTTGCGCTTTCGTGCAACAAAAGTATCTATAGCACGCGCTCATCTCCAGCAACGGCGAAGCCTAGGTCTGAGCAAAAGGTCACTCACACACACAAGCACATGCATACACTGTGCTTGACTATTTTACTTTTGTGTGTGTGTGCACACTGATTCAAATTGATATATAAAATGCATTTGCATTGCACACACTGTGACTTATCGATCGAAATCAATTCAGTGCAGTGTTGCAAAGCCATTAATGTTATTGTTAGGGAAAATACAATGTTCAAGAAGAAGCGACTTAGCATAACAAGACATCATAAAAAAAACTTTCATTAACAACATCAGAATATACTAACGAAGCTGGAGGCAGGTCACAATAAAGCGCCAAAGTGTCAAATGCGATTTATTTACTTATTTATTTATTTCAATATTGATGTCTTTGTTGTTGGTTTATCGGCGTTCGCTTATGCTAACTTCGTTCGCGTAGCGGGCACCAACGGAATTTTTAATTAATTCATGCCCTTAACTTTTGTATATGCAAACACGTGTGTGCCAATGCGTGCGTATGCATGTGTGTGTGTGTGCGTGAGTATGTGTAGGTATGTATGTGTGTTTGAGCATATTTTGTATATATTTACAAATCAATAGCTAACAGCTACTCAGTGCTAGAGAGCAATTGAAAAGAAGAAGAAGAGCTTAAAAAAGGTGTTGGCAAAAGCTGAAGCAGCGGAAGAATAAGAAAAAGGGCTGTGAGCAAAAAGCTGAAAATGAGTTTACCTAAACAACAAAATCTAAGCTGCTGAACAGTTACAACTACTTTTACTGAATAGTATTATTTAGACATAAGCATTTTTTCTATTGAATGACTATTTTTAGATATTTCTGGGCATTTAATTTATACAAATCGAAATGGCAAAAATTTTAATATATATATTCATATGAAAGCCAATTTGTGCATGAAATGCGGCTAACTTGTCGTCGCTGTCGGCGTCGGCGTCGTCAGCGTTGTCGTTGTCGTCGCTGCAGCAGAGTTTTGTTTGTGCCAAAGTTTCTTTCATGATTATATGCATGCTTTTTAGCTGGGATTGGAATGTGTGGCATGTGGTATGCGGCACGCAACGGTAATCGGCGGCCATGATGGCTGCAGCAGCAACAACGACAATTGCAGGCAACAAGTTTCATTTTGTGCAGCAAGAAATCAATGCTACGAGCACCCAATCAGAATACAACAACTACACACACATCCAAGCATGCACACACACACACATGTATGCATGCACGCACATGCACTTGCATTGGGATGCTGTTGCAATATCTGCTAGCTCGCTCGCACTCATGCATGCAAGTGCGCCCTCCTTCGCCCAGCAAAATGGCGGCCCATGCACAGTGCACATAAATTCGCAGTTGGCTGGGACATTTTCGTGCTGTTGTTGTTGTCCCTTGTCCCAAAAATTGTCTCTTCTGCTGGCACCCATTGAAAATACAGTTATATTGTAAATATGTGCAATAATTCGCACTTGCAAATGCAATGCGACCCAACATTAATATGCTCGACGCGTTGATTAAATTTATTTGATTATTTGGCTGTCGTGCAGTCCAATCAGCAGCAGCAACAGCAGCTGAGGAAATTTGTTCCACCAGAAAATGCAAAGAAGGGACATTTGCAAAAATATGCGCACCTACAAAAAATACTCTTATGTTCTTAACAAGATACTGATTTATGTTCTATACATTTACGGAAATGTTCTTTTATTAATTATATATTTAAAAAAAAAAATACTATTTGATATCAAATATTTGAATGTGCGCGCCAAACTGTTTTTTGGTCACTCTAGCGCCATCTACATGTCAATAGCGAAAGCTAATGTTTAGTTTGCAGGTTGTTATTCGATTTGTTTGAATTTGAGGACCTCTAATTCACATAATCGAAAGATCGAAATATCGATGCACATGCGCCATATATCGTAAGCAAATATTATGACGATGTGTATGTCATATCGATGATATATTAAACCATCCCTAGTCCAAGGAAGTATTGGGGTGCTTGGAAATGTTCAATATTTGCGTAGAAATTTTTAAAGTAAAACGAAAAACAATGTATTAAAGTTTCAATTATTTAATGCTAAAGGAGTGGTCAACAATCATTTGAATCGTGTGTCGAAAACGCAACAAACGCATTCGCATTAGGTGGCGCCAGTGTTAAACTGTGTGTGCGTGTGTATCCAAACCAAAGAAAAACGAAAGAAAAAGCGAGACCCAGCGCAGAAGATGTGTCTATACTACGGCCTAAATGAATGAAATGTGAAGTGTGTGTGTATATGTAGGCGAAGGCGATACCAGCTAACTGTGCATGTGTGCATGCGTGCGTGTGTATGTGTGTGCGCTAGTATGTGTATGCGTATTCGCCTGACTCTTTCATCAGTGTGCGTGTGTGTGTGTGCTGCACACTGAAAGAATCAATAAAGGATGTGCTGTGGATTTTTGCAGCAGCAGCAGCAGCAAAACCAGAAGCAGGAGCAGGACCAACGAAAACCAACAGAAACCAAATAAAAAACCAACGACAACAAAAACAAAACAGCGCAATCAAGTAAAAATTACAACATTTACTTTTCGCGATAGTTTTGAACATAGCAAAAACTTGTAACGGTAAATGTTGCAAAAACGAAAAAAAAAATTGATAACTGTAATATGTGTAGCTATTGTGAATAGTGAATTGTAAAGCGAAAAAAGAACTGCGCAAGTGTGCGTGTGCGAAAAGGAAGCGAAGAAAAAAATAAAAATAAAAAAATTTAAATTAAAAAAAAATTCAAATTAAACTTCAGTCAGTCAATCAATCAATCACCGCAATATGAAGTGCTGCGTAATAATTACGGCGCTAATGCTGCTGTCCGTTACACGTAAGTGTTGAAAAGCTCATTAAAATGCAAATATATATGTATATAAATGCAATTATATACGTATGTGTGTGTGTGCGGGTGTGTGGGTGAGTCGGTGTGCATGTGAGTGGGTGGGGCATTGATTGATTGATTGATTGATCGCAAAATTGGTCCATTTGCAGGGCACATTGGCACCGTTGAGGTGCACTTCGAGGCACCTGACAGCGGCTTCTTCCTGAAGCACGCTCGCCAACCACCTGTGACGCCGGAGATAGCCAACATCCAGACCTCGTCCTCGGTGCCGCCACTGAGAACACGCCCCGCGTATGACTCCGTCTTATCCCTGGATCGCTTCACCGTTGTGGAGACTACACAGCCCGTCTCCATCCGCGCCAGCTACGGCCCATTCTCAACCAAGCAAACGGTGCCCGCTCGGTACATTGTGCCGGACACCATGGAAACCAATCAGGCGGGCGACTATGGAAACGTAAACTATCTTTGAGTACTTCAGTGCAATTCCATTTCCTTAACCACCCCTCCATCTCTTTTTCTCTCTCCCTCTCTTTCTCTCTCTCTCTCTCTCTCTCCTGCTCACATAGAACTCTACGGCTACGCTGCTGGAATTGCAACAGCCCAATATGCATCTGGACATCTCAGCGCATTTGGTGCGTGCTTCGGTCTCGCAGGATTCGCCAGTGCTGCGCGTGCTCTTCCACGCAGGCGCCGATCCTGGCGGCCATCTGCAGCGACAAAAGGTCTGCGTACTGCTCCACGTAGCCATGCCCAACGAGCAACCGTTGAAGGGACGCTGCATGCCCGAGGGTGAGGATGGGGTTTGTGTGGCAGAGGTGGTCATTCCACTTGGCTGGTGGCCAGCGCTGCCAACGCCTAGACACATCCGCGAGGGCAGCAGCAATAGCGGCACAGACGGACAGCCACAGTTGCCGCCGAAGGTGCCACAGCGCTACGCCCAGGTCTCGTACAGCGTCTTCGAACCGCCAGTGCGCAATCCGGAGCAGTGTGAGCCGAAGGTGCAGATACAGCCATTGACAACGTTCGCCCAGGTGCCGCTACTGGCGGCCAAGACATCGTTCAAGGAACTGCGAGCGGATGATTCGGTTACGTTCCTGTTGCCCCAGCATCCCCTCTACCCCATGTCCAAGTTACACGTGCCCGTCTTTCTGCATCAGTATGCGGATCAGGAGCAGCGAGTCGCTGCGTTTACAGTGCGCGCCCGTGTCAAGGCCGGGCTACGCATCCTGGGTGCCAGCGCATCCAGTGATCAGTGGAGCATTAGCATTGAGAAGGAGAATCCCAAGCATACGACGGCGCGCGTCACAGCCTTCCGCAAGGAAATAGACTCGTCCTCCTCATCCTCAGCCACATCCAGCATGGAGAACAGAGGCAACTACAACAGCAGCGGCACCAGTAACAGCAACAACAATGAGGTCTACGAGGTCTTCTCCTGGCTGCTCGAGGTCGCCGATGACTCCAATGATATTATGGACGGCGGCAAGATCGTATGGTCGGTTACCCATGTCTATGACACGCCTAAGGACAAAGACTCCGCCGAGCTCATTCCCACAGATGACACCAAGAAGCGTTTGATTGCCAAGCTGGAGATCAACAAGGATGACATTCAAGCAGTATTGCCCATGGCCAAGATCTGGGAGGTGATGAACACAGCCGTGCTCACTGGCCGCCAGGTGGCCCAAGCCATGAAGGTCTTCATTGTCTCGCAGGCGGGCAAAGTGGCTGATGTTACCTTGCAGAGCTCCTGCCATGCCGAAGACGAAAGCGTTATCAAGGTAAAGACAACGAAAGCAAAACTGAGAGAGAGAGAGGGAGAGATTAATGTATTCTCTTTTTATGCCTTGGTTTAGGTCTCTTCGTCGTGCAGCTCCGTTTATGTTGACGGCTCCGAGCAGCGCGGCTCATCCAATGCCTCGGTCATTGTTAAGTATGGTA
Organism: Drosophila buzzatii; assembly: GCA_035045845.1. Lineage (NCBI taxonomy): Eukaryota > Metazoa > Arthropoda > Insecta > Diptera > Drosophilidae > Drosophila > Drosophila buzzatii. Next base: position 3,766,875 of record JAWNOS010000596.1, on the reverse strand, counting down.
CCTATGTGGGCGTGGCCAAGTTCATTGTCTGGATGCCCGAATTTCCGCTCGAAGTTTACATAGCCGATTTTCGTCTATCCCAAATCAAGGGCTGGAAAGTATCTGATGACAGCCATTATCTGTAAGTGTGTAGTGAATAGCAAGACGGTAAGGGAAGTAACGAGTGGGGAAGAGAAAGCAAACAGTGAGAGAACGTTGAGAGTGGTGATTAGGAAGTGCGGAGAAGCTGATTTAAAGCGACGAGTAATGAGTAGAATTGATGAACTTATTTACAAAGTTTGGCACAGGCAAACAAACGAGTAGCAAGCAAGAATTAGCGTGTAGCTGGAGCAAAGCAATGAGTAGCAAGCAAGAATTAGCGAGTAGCTGGACTTATAAATAATTAAGCAATAGCCAATAGTGGATCAATATCAACGAGTAATTACTGCAAAGTAACGAGTAGCTATTACAAAGTAACGAATAGCATTTGTGCAGCACGTACTCAATTGACATTTTAATTTCCGTAGCCACAACAAGCAGTCGAGACGTCGCAAGAAGCGCTCGTACACGTGGAACCAGCACGGCACCAGCTACTACAACAATGTGGGCGCCGACAAGAACATTTGTCGTGCACGCTACCAGCAGAGCCCCGTCGAGGTCTACGCCAAGTTTTTGGCCATCGATCAGGTGAGCAAGTCAATTAGCGTTATTCCAACTGATCTACATAGAGTCTCTCTTGTTTTTTTTTTATCATAGAACTCTGGCCGCACCAGCTACTTCATATCGCGTCGAACTGGATTGCGTGTCACGGATCTGGTGCAGCCGCTGCTGCGCGTTGCCGATCCAAAGATCGCCTCTTTGAAGGGTCGCATACTGCAGGGCAAATCGATGGGTCGCACCGATGTCCAGGTATTGTCGCCCATTACGGGCCGTGTCATTGGCACCAAGGAGATACGCGTTGGCAGCGACAAGGTGACTCTCTCCCGTCTCATTGTGCGCGTCATCTCCGGCCTGCAGCTGACCATTACGCCAGAGAATGCCATCGAGAACGGCTATCTGGCAGAGACATCTGTTACCCACAAGCTGACGGCACAGTACCAGGAGGGATTGCTTGACATCGATCTGGAGTTCAACGATGGCTCGAAGACTCCATTGCGGTAATTGCGAGCAAACGGTTCAATTATTTGTGCTCTTTATTTCAATTGTGGCCTCTTTGCAGGGACATTGCTGTGGAGGATTACTTCCTGCTGGTGGAGAGTCTCGATACGGAAGTGGTGGCCTTTGCTCCCATGCTGGCCTCACATCATCCGCGTGTCATCGCCGTGGGCGAGGGCCATGGCAATCTGCTGCGTGTTACGCTGTTGCTCTCCGAGGAATGTCGCATGCGACGTGGAGCTGGCGGCTCCTCATCGGGCAGTTCCAAGCCGAACAAACCGAATGCTTCGCCATTAGCCAGTGCCCTGGCCTCCATCGAGGTGGATTTCAACAATGTGGACATTGTCAACAAACAGGAATCAATACAGAACGACGGTACAGTGGGACGTGAGCGCAAGAACTATCGCAACACGGGAGACTTGGCTGACATTATAGGTAAGCTCATTTAAGCTATATATCTACTCGGCCAGCTAAACTAACAATCTGTTCTGGCTAGTTGGCATTCCGCTGCGCGACTCCAGCCAACAGTACGAGCCAACGGTGCAGGCGCGTCAGCATCGGGCAAGCATCCAGGCCGTGCACAAGTCGCATTATGGCAATCGGGGTGGCTTGGGCAGCGGCAACATGTCCTCCATGGAGCTGGGCATGTATGTGCTCCTCACGGCTTTCTGCTTTGCCATCATTGTGTTTGTCATCTCGTGCGTGGTGTATGCCTCCAAATTCCGGCCAGCCATGATTGAGTCTGGTCTCGATCCACTCAGTGGCAACGGCAACGGCAATGGCAACGGCAACGCTGGTGGCTTCCGTGACGTGCGTCTCAAGGAGTCCACCACCAATGCTCACGACTGGGTCTGGCTGGGACGCTCCACCATAGACAGGCAGTCGGTGGCAGTAAACGACACCAACACGCCCCAACCACAGCCACAGCAGCAGCATGTGAATGCACGCGGTAAGCTTCAACCAGCTGCACATAATCCCATCGAGAAGTAGTAGTAATAAAAATGTGTATTTATTTGATATTTAGACTCTCGCATGCGCATCACCAGCAATCCGATCATCAACTACGACAATGGCCGACGTGTCAGCTCCTTTGATCAGCCGCAGCCCAAATTGCAGACGCACATTGTGCCCGCCTCCAATTTGAACAAGATTCATGCCGAACAGTAAGTGCATGATAGTCAATGGCTGGCATTTGTAATGCAACTAATCCGCTTCCATCTCCTATCAGCTATCTGTCCAATGACCGGAAGGACGCTGCTCTGGACTACAAGCCCCCAGTGCCGCCACACCGCAATGTGGGCACACGCGCCATGTTGCCGCCACAGGCAGCACCCGTTAAGGTAGAAGCTTCAGGAAGCTAACTAAAATGCGCTAATGTTTATTAATTGTTATTGTTTTTATAATGCAGGATAAGGAGTTGATTAACAAGCGACACAGTCAGCTCTATAAGCGAGAGCATCTGCAAAACAACGAGAACAACAATGCGACGCCGCAGCAACAACAACAACAACCACCACATTTGTCCCTGCAACAGCAGCCGCCGCAGCATAAGCCAGAACAACGTCAGCCAATGCATCAGCCGGAACGTCAGCATCAGCGCAGCCACAGTCATAGCCACAATTTTATCCAAGAGCCAGTGCTCAGAGCCGCGCACTTGAAACTCAAACAGCATCAGCAGATGCAACAGCAGCAGCAACAGCAACAACAGCAGCAGCAGCAACAACAACAGCAGCAGCAGCAACACGAAGAGTTGCACAATGCTGAGAAGCTAGTGGAGTACACAAATCCGCATCAGAAGAACGCATTTCAATTCGATTCGCTAACACCAAAGAGAGTAACCAAAGCAGCAACTGCTGCTGGACCAGCAGCAGCAACAGCCGCAGCCGCAGCCGCAGTAGCAGCACCAACAGTTGTTGGCAACAAAATATCGCCAGCTGTTATACAAATCAAGGGTTAGTTAATATAGATAGCATAAAGAACTAGTTTTAAATACAAATTCGTTTGCTCTTCAGAGAATCACAACCACAGCATTTTGAGCACTGTTGCGGATGCGGCCAATTCGAATGCCACTGATGAGATTGTCCGGCTGCCGACACCGCCCGGCCACACAGTCACGCCCGTTAGCAGTGAGCCAACAACAAAATCATCGCGAGTCAAGCGGGCCACAGTTGTTGGCAATCCGATGTTCTCGTCCGCCGTGGATGATACCCTGGCACCGGGTGAACGTTTGGGTCTCGATGATCTCGACATGGACTACGAACAGATCATGCACTATTTCGATAATCTAAAGGTTAGTCTCTCTAAACATGTGCGGCTTTGTAATATGAGTGATATATCTAACGATTGCAGGAGTCAAATGCCTGAGTACAAGAGATCATTGCTAAAATTCGCGAGATATTGTCAACATTTCAACAACGATATCAGAATGTCGTTACACCCCTAACAACGCCCACGCGAAAGCAAATCCAAATGCTCGACGAGCTCGTCGCCGTTGGAGTCGACGTTGGAATTGAAGTTGAAAAGAATAAAGAAGCAGCAGCAGCAGCAGGAGAAGCAGCAGCAACTGGTTTGCCGCCAGAGCCATGTCTGCGCAATTTTCAAATTCCAAGCAAATGCAACTAAAGGGTAATAAACACAAACACACACACACGAATACACACAACATATAACCGCAATTCTAGCAATCCAAAACTTAAAGAATACTCAGCATAAAAATGAAATCCAGAGTTAAATGCGACGCTGAAAAACAAGAAAAATATTTATTGCCTAGGCTAAGTTCATAAAACATAGAAAACATATACATATATATAAATATATATATATATATATATCGTGCATAATTGATGTTCATGTGTCGTAACTGCTACTCCAATGTCTCCTAATCCTCATCCTTTTACACTTCCTCGCCAGCACAAGTGGACAAATGTTTGTTAATTGAACACATCTAGACTTAAGATATATATATGTATATGTATGTGTACAAGAGAGCATCAAAGCATAGCTTATTCAAATTGCTTCCCAAATCTTCTTGCTTAGGCGCTTGCAATCATCCCAAATATATATAAAACAAATCAATATATATGAAACCTAAAACTTAATCTAGTAGCAACAATTGTGCCCGCTGTGGGTGTATTTGACTGTGTAAGTGTGTGAGAGTGAGAGTGAGAGTGTTTCACACACACACACACGCACACAAATTTTGTACGAGATCTCGGCCCTATATGCATATCTCTTATTAGAACTATGAAATGAAATCAACATTTATGCTGAAGTTTTTGCATTTGTTATATTTAACTCGGTTTTTTTTTTTCATTTGGTTCTATTTACAAAACCAAAACCACTTGTGCTGCAGAAACGACATCAAATGCTACAATATATATATATGTATATATGTATTAACAGATACATGTGTATATATGTATATGTATATGTGTAATACCAAGCATACTATAAAAAAAATACAAGAAAACATCGCTTTATAAAACTGTATAAGTTGCCTAATGTATGGCCCCAAATATCGCAATCATAATATTATTATTATCATTATTATTATTATTATTGTCATTATTATTATTATGATTATTATAAACCCTAAGACAAACTACACATAAATTATAATAATATTAACAAATAATAATACGCAAAACAAAAACAATTAAGAAATTAACTAAACGAAATCGAAGAAAAGTATATAGACGCTTATGAGCTTTATTTGAACGATTGCATTAATGGACGACAAGCAAATAAAGTATGGAGAATGTGTAACCAAATATTATATGATATTACGGAGCGATTAAGCTTTAAATATAATATTAACATATTTATGGATATATATATATGTATATGTATATATACAATTATTATTGTCATTATTCTGATTAATCTATATATATGTGCATATATATATATATATATATATATATATATATATATATATGTATATATATATATATACATATTTATATATTGAGAAAGCAAACACTTAAATCAATTACAAAACAAATGCAACTAAGAAGTTATCAAAATTTCGCTATATGCCATTCACGCTCTATATATATATATATACATATATATATGTGTATCTGTCTAACAATCTAACCAAGCTCTGTTTCATTTCGTATGACTTCAATATATCTATAGATACCCAAAAGCTAATTCATTCCATTAGCAAAAAGTTCATCATATATTATATAGTTATATAGAACGATTATGTTTTCTTTGATTGTGTTTGTTTCTGTTGCCATTTTAATTTGTAGTTTTGGCATTCGTCAGGCATCTAAGTATTACATTTTGTTAGATCATTAACGCATTGTTTCATAATCATATGTTGTAAATTGTTCCGTCCAACAAAAAACAAAAAAAAAAAAAAAAAACGAAAAAAAAAACATAACATAAAGGAAAAAAATGGAAAAAAAAGAAGAAATCGAAAAGAGAACAAAGAAAACAAATATGTAAAGCACTTGAAAGTTTCTTTGTATACAGCAGCCATAACAAGAAAACTAGAGACACGATTATGATTTGTATTATGAATTTGATTGTAAGACTCTGTAGTTCAATCAGCATCAATCATTTGCCATTATGCTTGCTTTGTAGACGATCTCTAGATCTGTAGCACATATTGTAAATAATACAATATATATTATCAAATTGAACTTTGTTAACTCTCACTCGCTCACTCACTCACTCGTCCTCTCCCTTTCTAATTGAATTGTGTTGAACCGAACTACAGAGTGATATATATATATATGAATATATTTAAAATTCTTGTATCACACACACACACACACACACACCATACACATACATACTTATCGATGTTTGTATTTATTTTAAGCTTATCACTAATTTTGATCTATTTGTATAACTCGTAAACTCGTATCTCAAATTCTACACAGATAGACACGCAGACAGATCGCATTGCCTTGATAGCTTGCAGAGTCCCAGTGCTAGTGCTAGTGCCATATAAACGCAATCAATCATTAGTTGTAGTTCGTGCATCACATCAACATCAACATCAATCAATCATCAATCAATCAATCAATCATTTGGGGCATGCCTAGAGCTTAACACGAGCAAACGCTTGTTCTATCTCCCTCCAAAACAAAACAAAAAACAAAAATCAATTTAAAATACAAATTACTATAGAATGCGTAGTTATATAGAAGAAGATTGACCGATTGACTGACTGAGTGAACTTGAATTTGATTGATGGTAGCCAAATGTCGAGCAATGATTGATGAGAAATTAACATATTGATTGTACAACAAATTAGCAAATTATTAACTAAACTTACACCTACAGCACACTCACACACACACACACGCAATCACACATGCACACACGACTCGCATACATCTAGATGTAAGATGTTGACTCTGTGCATGTGTGTATCGATTCCAATGCAAAGACTTTATATATGTGTTTTTTTTTTATTAATTAATTAATTATTATTATTATTATTATGTTTAGCAATTGATATATATATATATGTACATGTATTTATAATAACGAATTATTATGATTGATGCCATGATTGACACGCATCGTACATCACGTTAAGACACTTATTTCGAATTTCTAGTCAGTTAGAAGCGTACAAATAGTTTTGTTACATCACTCACACACACACAAACATACACCTGGTATACAATATATATATATACATGCTTTTTTTTTATATATATACACTATCCAATTATATTTTGCCATGCTTTTTACCAGGCCCAAAATAAAAACTAAAATAAATATGAATAAAAAAACATACACAATCCTAAGGCTAAGCTATATATGAATGTATTTGTATGTATTATCCAAAAAGAAAAAGAAAGCTAAAAATGAATATTACAAAGGTAAAAATTTCAAAATAAACAGAATGCACACAAAAATTCAAAAGAAAATAAAAAAAAAGTCAAAGTCAAAGAAATTTGCATTTTCTGTTCTCTTCGAGTCTCTTTCGTTTTAAGCTAAACAAAAAATCATATTTATAATATAGTTAAACAAAAGAAAATGATATATATATAACTGCTATATATATATATATAATCTATCAAATTATATAGTATATATTAGTATATATATATGTAAACCAACTATACAAAATGCAACAAGAGAATGCAAATTGTTTAAGCTGCTTTTTTGCAAATGATATTTATATATATATCGTGCATATATATATATATAAATCTAAAGATAATGCAAATTCGCTTGGCACTAAAATCTAAGAATTAGATAAAAACACACGAACAAAAAATCAATTCCCAGCATTCACTCTCGCGCTCGCCCGCTCTCACTCACTAGCTCCCTCACTCAGTCTCTCTCTCTCTAGCCACTTGTATCGATCAACGATATATATCGCAATTCGTTAAGTATGTAAGTTCCATGAATGTCCCACCTGCTGTTCCATTTTCCTACACACACACACCTTTTGATCGCTGCTTATTTACACCAGGCCTTAAATGAAAATTAAGCAAAATTTGCACATAGAGAGAGAGAGAGTGAGGAAGGCAGAGAGATAATATATACAGGAAGAGTGAGAGCCAGTGTCGGGGACAGAGAAAGAGAGTGAGAGAGAGAGAGAGAGAGAAGTATAAGAGAGCCACCGCCGCATAATTGTTAACATTGTATCAGTTATAACGTAGTTGTTGTGTATCTATTGTATGTTTGTAAGTACTCCATGAAAAAAACAAAAACAAAAACAATGATAACTCGATTAATCGCTAATCGATGTTCGACTTATCGATTATTGACACACATTCTTGCTGTTGCATTTGGAGTTCATGTGTTTCCCACTTGACAAAGCTAGCGTGATATATGATTTCCCTTGATTTCAGTTCAGTCTTTCTTTCATTTCGTTCCTTTACAACACTGTGCAAGCAAAACTCCCGCAAGAGAAGCGTCTGTTTATATACAGATAGATGATCCCTCAACCTACACACAAGGCTTACCAAATATACATATATATATATTTATAACTATATACGTGACCTATATAGCCATTATATGCATATAAAACGCTTTTACAACACTGTTTGACACTTGCCTTCTCGATGCTCTCAGTTCTCCTATAAGTATTGCCGATCCCTCCTAACCGATTCTTTGTACCTCTTCGACTATGTACTTCAACATGCTTTCTCTTCTACTCTATTCCGTTATATGTAAACCGTTACAAAATATATATATATACGAAATAAATAAAGAAAATGTCAAAACATAAAACTTAACTGGAAAACCAAGAGATTATAGTTGCCATGTAAAACACTTGAGTAGAGTCTATTATTATTATTATGATTATGATTATTATCAATATTATTAAGTGGAACACAATTTTGTTTAAATGAAACATCAAATTCGAAGCAAGCAACAAGACAAAGAAGAAGCAGAAGCAAACAGCAAAAAAGAAAAATAATTTTTAAAAAATATTATAAATATTCAAAAACTGAAATATTAATTTAAATAAAATAATTTATTAATAAACCACATATTATGAAATGACATACAAATTGAATGTGTTTTTCTTTCAAAATGGCGGGTGATTGATTGATTGAAGAGCTTGAACAAAAAGATTTAATATAAAACAAAAATTTTAAATTTTGATGATTTATTAACAAATATTTTGTATTGATTGATGACAAAGAGTAAGAGCTTTTGATTGATCAAATGATTGATGAAACATAATAGTTTATATTCAGAAAACAAAATTAATATCAGATTTCGGAATGAATTGATGTTGATTGATGATCAACTTTTGGCTCAATCAACAATAGCTAGAGCTGTTGTCTTGGCTAGAATATAGATATATGTTTACAATATATAAAGCTCTTTAAGTAAATATGGAATGATTGACTGAGTGATTGATGAGCAATGGCTAGCTCAAAGCTGATCACGTAATTGCCAAAAATAATACGAAATTGTTCAAAGGTAGATGTGAATCAGATATGCATATAGATCAAATATATGTATATATATCATCTATGCCTTCGACAACTCACCAATGGAGTTCTACGAAGAAGCTTCTGTTTGATTTTTGAGCTTTCTCTCCATTTGGCTCGAATAGCATCAGAAGTTCGTTTCCATGATCGATTCCATGATAATTGGAATCGATCGCGGTTAATTGAGCTCTGTGAGGGAACATTTGTACGCTCCTTATGCGAATTGTTCTATCAAAATTTTGCCAGTTGCCCTTATTAAGTCGTGTTCTTGAAATTTACGCAACATTTGGCGCTTCTTTTGACGCGTGATCTTGACAATTCTGACGATGGCGTCAACCTGCATCATTATATACAACTGCCACGCCCCCGTCTCTCACGTCGTTAGACCCGCAAAGCGTCGAAGCCGCCACGATCCGCACCCAAACCCACCCACCCACTCACACAATCGCCGCCCGCGGCCCCCTCGTGTGGGCGAGGATCCATGTGGAACGTTACGTTTTTAATAGCCTTAAAGCTAATGAAATTTCGATAGCACCGGGCATATTGGCTATGCGAGCATGCATGTAATAGGGCATATGGAATGGATGTATCTACATCTATATTTATATTGTATAATTTGTAGTAGTAGACTTGGCATAGCTGGAACCCTTTGGGAACTAGAGAACTCTCAAATTCGATATGAGCAGGCGTATAAGAAATCTTGAGATAATAAAATTTCTTTCTCTTGGAAATCTATAGACTTCGCGCGCTAGAAAGCTGTAGGAATACTTTTGGAACTGGTTATAACACGAGAACTTTGGGAGAAAGAAATCTTATATTTGATATATATACTCTAGATAAATATGCTATAACTTCAAAATTGGTATGTAAATCCAAGCAAACTATCAGCTGCTAAATGTCTATTTGCTTTATTGGAAAGCTCTCTTATAAGCCCATATGGCTATAGTAGGCGTCTAGAGCTTTATAGATGTATGTGTCTATAACGAATTTAGCATTCCCCAATATAACATTTCATTCATTTATAAATCATAGCTGAGAATTCGGCATGGTCGACGCTGTAGGGTATCTTCTAGTCGAACACTCTCAACTAGGGCGCTCTTACTTGTTTTAAAGTGCGTTTCACGTTTTAATTCCAATTGTAAGAACTTCCAATTTGAGCGATAGACCGACCGACATTTTGCCACACCAAGATCTGGCTGTAACTGTGTGTGCGGATGTCTGCGGATGTGTGCATGGCTCTGGCTTGACTTTCATTTCAGCTGTGTGATGAGCCAACGAAGCGTATAAAAGCTCAACGAAGATGCTCCGACGTTTCAGTTGCTTTCAAAAATTCGCGCTCTCTTCAAGTGAGATCTGATTCGGTTTTTTTTTTTGTTTTTTTATATTCGGTTATCGAATCACGCACGGATTTATAATGTCCTATCTCGGCAACGCATCGGATGTGGAGTGTGAAAAGAACGAGTTCCCCAGGCCCCGTCCTACGGGCATCGTCACCAAAATGGCCGCCCACAAACTGTCGTCGGAGCCGAAGTGGGCCGACAAACGGGAGGATGATTCAGATTCCGAAGTCTCATCGCCCGATAATTTCCTAACCAAAGGTGAATGAAGAACCAAATTGATAAACGAAAACCATTAGGAAGTACAAATTTGGAGAGAAGAGTTTATATAATATGCTTCTCAGTTAATACATACATATATACCCTATAATGTGACTCCAAGAAGTACAATACTGAGGCTCAGTCAGTTAATATTTATTTATTGAATATATGGAATGGAACTAATAGAGAAATATATGAATATATATGTTTGACTTAAAGTCAACTCCAAGTTCTTCGATTTGCTTGCATATTCTGCTAAAATCAAGGCTAATCTTAGACTAACTTTTTGGAAAATCGCATGATATATTTAACTTCTAGCATGCTCTCTGTCATTTGACATACATATTATCCAACTAAATCTTCTGCCAGATCGAAGTAAACTTCCTGAATTCTAAACACGCAACCTGAAAGCTAATATCAAAAGCTTAATCTCTTGCATGTAGTGTTTTCCAAGATACTTATATCCGCATCGTTATCCTAATCCATATCCATATTTAAATTCATATTCATATGTACGTCTACATATATATATTTGCTTCCATATATATATGTATCCATCTTTCTATACCCATGACTATATCGACATTTTTATCCATATCCATATTCATATTTATATCTCTATCCGTAGCCGTATACATATCCCTTTCCACATATCCATATCCCTATCCATATGCACATCCATATCCTTATCCACATCCATATCCATATCCATATCCATATCCATATCCATATCCACATCCACATTCATATCTATATCCATACCTATATCTTCATATAGTTCTATCTTCCACTTATCCACTTATCCACTTATCCATATCCATATTCATATCCATATCCATATCCATATCCATATCCATATCCATATCCACATTCATATCTATATCCATATCCATTTATATCAACTTATCCATATCGATATCCATATCCATATCCATATCCATATCCATATCCACATTCATATCTATATCCATATCTATATCCTCATTTAGTTCTATATTCATATACACTTATCCACATTCATATCCATATCAATAACTGTACTAACTGCATCGTAACTGCATTGCAGGCGCATTTCTATTGACACCTTCGTATGAGCTATCCATGGAACGAGCCGCATTGATATGCGAGAAGATGAGTTTCAAGGGTTGCTTCAGCTTGACCAAAACGGCAACTGGAATTCTATTTAAATTCTCACATCCAGATGATTATCAGGCGGTGTTCAAGAAGGGATTCCACAAGGTGACCGGAGCGCGCTTCTATCGGAAAGTAAGTGAAAGAGATGATATTCTTGCTTATTGTTCATTAAATATGTAGATATCATATGTAGAGCTCTCTCTCTTCCTGTCTCTCTATTACACACACTCACTCTCTCCCTTTCTCCTTGCCTGTTTGTCCCTATTTGGTATTAATGCATTATTTATTACTAGAGATCATGTCTGTTATGTAGAATCGCGCTCTCTATCTCACTTCCTTTCTTTACCTATCTTTGTTTCACTCTCTCATCTCCGTCTCGCCCTTTACTCCTCTCTCTCTCTCTCTCTCTCTCTGTCTTCCTCGCCTTCCCTCGCTCTAGCTATCATATGTGGACTTCCCCATCATAATTCTCCATCTCGCTCTCTCTAACTCTCAGTCTTCAATCCATTTTTCTCTTGCCCTCTCTCATTCTCCTACTCGCTCTCTTACTCTCTATCTCTCTCTCTCTCTCTCTCTTATTTAAAGAAAAGGAGAAAATACCGTTCAAACAATAATTAGATATCAATCTACAACTCTCTCTCTCTCTCTCTCTCTCTCTCTCTCTCTATCTCTCTATCTCTCTATCTACCTATCTCTCTCTGACTCTCTGTTACGCACTTTATCAGTGTCCCTCGCTCACACACACACACACACACTTTCTCTCTCTCTCTCTCCTCCCGTTCATTGAATTGTGAAATCTTTTGAAAATCTTTTAACATTTTTCCAGCAAACATTCTCGCGCAGCGTGAGTATAACCTATTGGCAAAATCCATTGGCATACCTATATATAACATATGCTTACATCTGTATATATATATACATAGTAGATATATGTTCGTAGACAGTAGAGATCATTTCTGCTCGCATCAGCCGTAACACCTTGTGCATCTGTGACCTTTCTGTCGTTTGTCCTTCTCTGTTGACCCTGTTTGCCTTGCAGATTGCGATTCCATGCCGTCCACGAAAGACGTTTACGCTCTATGTGCTGGATGTGCCGGAGGATTTGCCCGTGGAGGATATACGGCATGCCATGTACAAGTTCGACTCGGTGGTGGAGGTGGTGCGTCTCCACATCTATTCCAGCCCGGGTCTGACCAGCGGCGGCTCCGCCAGCTCCAACCCGGACAAGGTTGAAGGTGAGCAGCTCACAGCCTCTCCGAGCCCGGGCCAAACTCTGCGCCGTGCGGCCATACGAAGTAATGTCCAAATTCCAATTGAACACTCAACCTACCCACACACCCACCCAGCCCCACACAACAACAGCCCAAGCTCATACATGCAATTCGAAACTCTTTCAGGCAGCAGCAGCGCCAAGAGCCTCGTCTCCGGCATTGTGGGCGATGCCATTGAGAAGGCGGAGCGTCCGGAGCGCCGAGAGCTGCCGCCAGCTGTCATTCGCATAACACTCGCCTCCATGGACGAGTACAACATTCTGCTCCAGAACGGACTCAACTTCTACGACGCCACATTCTTTCCCACCGAGGCCAACATCTCCCTCAAAGGCGCCAAAATTGATTACAAACGACGGTAAGCTTGAAACCGAACGTTGCCTAATCCTCATTTTATGCATTCCAACACTCGTGCACTGAAAAAAATATGTGAGAGCATAACAAAGAGCATACCCGAAATATCATAATTGACACTCAACGCTATCCTCTGTCCATCTGAGCTAAACCTAAACTGAGCTTGCAGTATATTTAAAAAAAAAAATGATAATGAAAAAATCAATTATTTTTTAATGAACAAATATTTAAAAAAAAAATATTTTTTTTTAATGTTAAATTTTTTTTTATTTGAAAAAAAAATATATAAAAATTAATTTTTGATAAAAATAACTTCTTTTTTTTTAATATTTATAATATATTTTATAAACAAAAAAATGATAAATTTTTTTAGGAAAAAAAAACATTTTTTGCTATTTATTTTTTTTAACATCAAAATTATTCGTATGTTACAAAATATCAAATTAGTTTTTTTTTACGAAAATAACAAAATTACTTTTTTATGAAAACAAAAAATATAAAAATATTTTTATGAAAATATTTAAGAATATATTTTTGAAAATATATATTTTTATGACAAATATAATCAATATTTTTATGAAAAAATATAATCAATATTTTTCTAAGCAAAAATATCTCAAAACTCCTTTTTTTATGAAAAAATAATACTATACTAAAAAAATAATAAATACTAAAATAATGAAAATATATTGAAGTTATTTATTTTTTATTTATGAAAAAATAATTCAAATGAAAATATATTATAGTTATTATTATTTTTTATTACATGTAAATTTTATTGTTTATTTTTAACAATACAAATTTTTAAATTTCTTACGATTTTTAAAAGAAATTTCTAAATTTTTCCATAATTAATAAAAATATAATTAATAAACATATTTTCAAATTTCATTTAAAAACAAAAACAGATTCTAAATAGTAAGAAAAGAACTCAAATTTCATTTGGTTTAAGTTTTGTATTTTTCTTACATTTTATATGAATTTGATATATTTCATACATACATATTCTTAATGTATTTCACATATAATTTATATTTTATATATGTATGTATTTAATATATTGATAAATCTTGCATATTTACTGATTTCCGCTACCTGAAATCTGTTAGCTCTCAATTTGCTCAGCCTTTGCTTCACAGCCTATCAGCGCCTCGTTCATATCTCTCATTCACTGCGCCTCTCCCCACTCGGCCATTCACGCACACACACACACACACACACACACGCACGCTGACAACTAACATTGTGTATATCGCCTACTCGCTCTCACTCACTGCTCTTTCATTGGCAGCATGCTCGATGGCTCGATACCGGGGCGTGTGCGCGAGCTTTTGCCCGTGTTCGATGCAGCTGGCTTTTGCAAGCTGCCGGCGCCCACGAGCAAGCTAATTAAGCCGCCGAGGTCATAAGCGACGGCGATGACAACTGCGACGACGACAGCGACTACGACGACCCCAGATGTTCCGGCTAAATAAGCAGCCCGTCGAAGACCCGATCCCCGCCACCCACTCCACAGCAAAAAAACAAAAAAAAAAAAGCAAAAAAAAAAAATATATATAAATAAAAATTCTCGATTTGATTTTGAACGGATGCTTGCAAACGTTTCCGCTGCCAGCCAACTACAACAATTTATAATTCCTCTTTTGGACAAAAAAAAACAACTATTTTTTCATCTTGTGAACTCTATTTTTTTTAATTTAATTTTTTTTTGCCTAGTTTTATTATTAAAGGCCCATAAAAGGCATAGCGTCTAATTTGTTTGATTGTCTAACAGCAAAAAAAAAAAAAAGGAAAGAAAAAACAAAACAAAACAAATAATAAAATAAAAATGAAAAACAATTTTCAATGGCGAACGGAAATCAACTAATTCAATTTAAAAGCCTTATATAGCATATAAACGATCTATAATAACTTGTAAAATATATATACACATATACCTACCTATATATATATATATACAGATATATAACCCTTGACACATCTATACAAAAGTTTATTCTTTATTTTCATTGAGCATTTGGTCGTATCCCATGCGATATTCAGCACGGTTGTGCTGTGCCAATAAGATTCTTACTCGAGCAGTGAAATCTTATTGGAATGGCTTTGTGAGGTGCGCAAAGCGAAGCACTGCTGTCAGCAAGTTTAGCCATTTAAAGGCTAGAAATAGCTCGGTATAAGGTCAAGTAGCTAATTTGGCATACATCATAATATGGAATAATTTGGAATATGGAATAGAATAGAGAACTATTTCTAAAGTTCTTTATGTCTATTCAAACCCTCTCGCTTGATCTGCTAAGCTTTCATGATCAGTAAAATCCTTTTAGCTGTTTATTAATGAAATTGAAGCGCTTATTTCTAGTTTAGCTATTCAGAATTACGATACTTATTATTTTCAATTAATTTAAATTTTGAATAAATTTATTTTTTAATTTAAAAGTTAAACTCAAAACATAGCTTTGCCTTGAGAACGTCGATTTAGAGCTGGAGCTACAGTACATATATAGTATAGTTTCTTAGCTAAAACTATATATAGTTTTTCATAGCTTAAGTAGTACATATATATAGTCTACAGTCTATTTTGTCATTCGGTTTCAAAAAAGTTGCGAAAAGTTAAAAATATTCATTTTTTAATTCTTGCTTTTTTCTTAACTTTTAGCAAAGATTTTTCGAACAATAGCAAAACATTTTGCTAGGCAATTTCTGGTATTCCAATATCTGAAGCATATTACCATTTTTGGTTAACAGCTGCTGCATACAGGGTATATGCTAATCGAACAAGTCGAGCAAGTTGGCAATTCGACTCTGAAACTGTGGAAATATATGTGGGAAAATAATATGTGTAAGCCTATGTGTGTATGGGTATATTTGTGTATATGTGTGTGTGTGTGTATTGGTGTATTTGTGTGTGTTTGCATATAAATTTGTGTAAATGTTCATATATGTAAGCATGTTGCTGTGTGCGTGTCTAAAACACGAATTAAATAAGAACAAATTGTGAATTAGTTTAATACTTTTTTCGCTCGATTTTTAATTTTTTTTCTTTATTATTTTTGCACTTTATTTAGGTAATTGATTTAGGTATACATCATATATATAGATATATATGATGCACAGCGTAGATCTTGATTGATTTAACAGACAAAATTGTTGCACAAAGTTTAACACAAAGACATAAGTAAACGCGCACACGCACGCACACACACACACACACACAGATACATAGACACGAGAGATGCGCGCATGTGTGTGTGTGTCTGTGGTATCTATGTACTATATATATGTATAGCTATACATATATACATATATGTATAGAATATAGATTATATAGAATATATAGTTTATATAAATATATTCTCATAGGCATATAATTTATCATACTGCAGAATGTCTTGTATATATATATATATATAATAATTAATAATTGATTTAAAGCATATATATAAGTAGTAAATATACACACACACACATATAGAGGCATATGCATATATATATATATAGTCTGTTTAGGAAATACTCATAGAATATAAACGAACCGAACATGAATTCGTTATTTAGTTATTTTGTTGTTGGAAAAAGAGACAAAAACAGCAAAAAAACACATCATCATCATCATTATCAATATCATTATCAACATCATTATCATCATCATCATCATCGTATATAAGTATGTATATATGTATGTAATAAAGAAATATAATAATCAACATTTAACAAACAAAAAAAAATGTAATAAAATACGCTCGCACACACTCACACTCTCTCATCCACACACACACACATACACACTCTCGCACACACTCACACGCACACATACAGTAAGCACATGGTACATATATTGAACGTTTAAAGCGTAAATCAGAATACACAGACAAAGGACACGACGGACACATAATTAGTATACAAAATATGTCTATGTTTATGTTTGTTGTTGTTGTTGTAGTTGTAGTTGTTGTAGTAGTTGTTGCTAGTTATTCCTTGCTAATACACGGTGTGCACAATATTATCTTTCTCGACCAACAGCCGTACCTTCATGCAGCCATCGGAGCCACAAGAGAAGAGACGCCCGAATGGATCCACATACACCTGGCTAACGCCTTGGCCGGTGTGCTTGAAGAATCCATTTTTGGCATGCTCATGCGGGAAAGTATTGATCAGCATGAACTGGTTCATGTCCCATATCTGCAATCGAGAAATCAAACGATGAATTATTGGAACATATAACAAAGAAGACTTCGATAGGGCTATACAGATCAGTTATCAAATTAGATATACATTTGTAAATGATTGATTGATTCTTAATTATTAAAGCCTCTCAGTCAAGTAATCTCTTGAGCTTCTCCAGTTAGCCGTGAATTACCTTAATATCGCCCTCAATGGAGCCCGTGACAAAGAACTCCTCGTGCGGATCCAGCGCAATGCACTTGATGGTGCTATCGTGTGCCTGCGAACATGACATCAATTGCAATTAGTTAAGAATAGAGGAAGGCAGAGTAGGCTAAGGGACTCACTTGATAGCGATGACGGAGTGTGCGCTGGCGCACATCGAATACGCAAACGTCGCCGCGCTTACCACAGGAAATGAGCACCTGATGCTGCGGTGCAAAGACCAAACAAGATGAGCCCTGATCATGGCATGTGAAGGCTAAAAGGAGGCAGCGACAGAGAAGCAACAATCAATAATAATCGGTACATATATCAAACAGCCTTTTAAAGCTCCACTAGAGATCCACAACTTACCAGATACGCAGGACTTCTTGTGCGGCAGCAATGTGTCCCAAATGTTAATGTTCTTGTTCTCGGAACTTTGGCCAGCTGTGCATAGAGAAAGAGAGAGGGAGTAAATTGCTTGTTAAATTCACAGCTAGCCCAGGAGACTTACCGCTGGCTAACAAACTGCAAGAGCCGAGGAATACGAAATCGGAGAGCGCCTTATTGTGGCACTGATAGGTCTAGGGAGCAAGAGGAAGCGAGTGTTAATACAAATATGTTTAAAAGCCCGTATATATATAGTTAGACTAACAATGAAGGATCGATTGTTTTGGGAGGCTGTGCCCGCTTGCCAGAGGCTCAGATTGCCATCGCCATCGCCGATGCCGAATTTGTTGCCCTGCTCGGAGAAGCGACAGCGCGTGACCTTGGCAAAGGTGCCAGAGGTGCGTGGACAGCAGACGGGCTGTTGATGTCCCCACTCCCAGATCTGTACAGAACCATCCTGACCGCCGGTCAAGTAGAGCGGCATCAGCGGATGGGCGCTCATGCGCTTCACATTGTCCACTTTATGGCGCAGCACCTGACGGAGAAAAAGAGAAGAGCAGAGCTGAGATTGAGCAAAGACTGAGAGTAGGGCAAACAGGAACACTCACCATAGATGTGCCGCGCCCAGACTGTGAGGCGCTCTGCGTGCTGACACTGGCTTCGCTGAAGCCGCTGCTCGTGCCAAATGGCTGCCTGTGGATTGCAGAAGAAGGAATTAGGATTAGTTCCGAGTTTGATGGGGTGACTTGGGGCTATCGACTCACTGATCCTGCGATTGAATGATGAGAAAGGCGGAGCTATTGGTGTCCGTATCCTTGGACAGATTCATCATATCATATTCGCACTCATCCTCATACCAATTGGGCGATTCGAGCAGCAGCGATATATCGATCTCCTGGATCTCGCGCGGATTGGCAAAGGCTATCATCGATGAGCTGTTGTTCTTTAAGCAGAATGTGAGTATCGATTCGTGATCCTTGTGTATGATGCGTATTTGGTCCGTATTCTCGTTAGTCGAATGCGATTGGCCTGAACAGGGATGGCAAGAGTGAGAAACATGAAATAGAAAGAGACAGATAGATGAAGAGCGAGAGAGAATGAGAAAGGGTAAGCAAGTGTTGTTCATATAATTTAAAGCTAAGCCAACGCATACATTTAATTAAAGCTAATTTTAAAATAATAATTTAATTAATATGAAAATCGGAATTTAGATTTCTGATGTTTTTTTCCTCTCCATCTAACTGCCTGCCAGGTGTTAAACGCTGTTGTTAATTCAATTGACAACAAGGTGTTAATCGAGCTTCTTCTTTACGATTGCGATTATCTTATCAAGTATATTATTTGGTAATTGCCTGTAGAAACAATTATTTAGTTAACTCTTAACAGCTGGCCGTTAACAGAGCAACAAATCAGAGCCACTTCAAGCAGTTCAGGTGCAGTTCGCCTCAAGCAGTGCAAAAGTTATCGATTACCGGCTTATCTCCGGCTGCAAGATGGGAGATCAAAGCACTTCCCAGAGGAAGCAAAAAAAACGAACAACAATCGAATACAAAAAATAATATAACTACAACGTTTTTTGTTTCTATTTTGCTTTAATACATTTCACTGGTAAACGAAAATCACAAATAATTTAACATACAAAAAAAAAATATATGGGAAGGAATCACGGAGGAAGGTTTGTTGGGATATACTTCTGCATAATACTTCGTAGATAACAAGTTTAAAATTAAGTAACATCTGCCACCTCAATACTAACTATTTAGAATCGAACAACAACAGCAACAACAAAAAAAAAGAATAACAAAAACAAATTTACAGCCAGGCTGTAAATGCCTACAGCGTGCATAACAAAAAAATTGTCAAATTTACAAGCGACTACAACATATTTAGCTGATAAAACTAATTAACTAATTAAAAATATATTATACATTGGAATGCAGAATATATAGATATATATATATATATATGTATATATATATATATATAAATAAAAAAAAAATATATATATATGAATATCAATATATATAGGCAAAGATAACTACCAACTACTCTACTTGGCCCTGACTCTCTGGACCCAGGGCTGTGCGGGAGTGCGCTTAGTGCTTAGAGGAATTTGCAACAACAACAATTATAATAGCAACATTTTGGTACGGAATACACACCTTCGTCGGTGTCGTTATCATTGTGATGGCTGTGATGATGGCTGCTGCGCGCACTGCTCTCTGTGCTCTTGCCAAAGATGCTCTTGATGAAGACCTCCTGCGTGGGCTCCTGCCTGACCAGATAGTTCCACAATCGCCTTATGGGGCCCGCCGCCGAACCGGATATGAACGGTGTGTTGTCCTTGTTCAGGAGCGACCGGTACTTGTGTATGGCCAGGCCATTGATGCCGCTCTCCGCATAGCAGCCGGGTATATAGTTTCGTGAGGGTGGGCCACGGCTAATCAAATCGTTCAGTGCAAATTCCTGCCAGCGATTCAGTGTGCGTAGCACCTCATGCGACAGCGGACTTATGACGGGAAGATCTGTAAAAGGAATTTGATATTTTATTAAAAATTATATCAATAAATGGGATCCTTGTGATGCTCACCCTGCAGCTCAATGCCGGCAACCTTGACAAACTCCTGAATCTTGTGTGTGCTGAGTTTGATGAGTGCCAGGCGTAAGATGCTCCACGAATAGGACATGGGATTGGTGTGCTCGGTGTTCTCCTTGACCTTCAGCTGACTGCGACTCACATTGACATCGTCATCATCGTCCTCCTCTTCCTCACCGTCCGATTCGTGCGAGTCATCCGTGTCGTAGTCATCGCAATCTGAAAATGTGCGCATTTATTCTGATATCTAACGAATCGAGCTCCATAGCGATCTTTACCTGTATTGGTTGGCTTCATGAGGAAGTAGGAGAGCATGGATGTCTCTGGTGGCATGAACTGTTCCCTGTACGTGGGCTTGTCCTCCTTCATATTGCTCGACGTGCTGTTCTGGCTAAAGCTGCCCAGGATCTTCATATTCAGTTTCATGCGCTGCTTCGTTATCGATGTGACCGTATTCCAAACACTATTCTCATCCGATGCATCCTCGCCAGCAGCAGCCGCAGCAGCAGCCGCTGCCTGCGCTTGGGCCTGAGCCTGTACGTGGGCATGCGGCTGTGAAGCCGGCTTAATGAGTAGCTTCTTCATGCCACCGCCAAAGAGGGTCGACCAGGTGTCGTTGGTAAAGTTCTGGCCACTTAGGCGATAGAGCAAGCGACTGTCGCAGGTGGATAGCGAGTAGATGAACAGTGCCATGTAGGTGGATACAAAGGATTCGAGTAGCAGAACATTCAGCTTTGGCACATCTTCATCCTTCTCGCGCGCCAGAAGTGCACGCAAATTGGTAACGCCCGGCCATTTGGAGGGCGTGGTGCAGATGCCCGCCGGCTCATCCGTGGAATACTTGCGTCGTCTGTGGAAGGCGTTGCGACTGCCCACCAGATAGCTGCACTCGAACGACGAATTGATCTTGGCTATGTTCTCAATGCCTGGACTGGGATAGCCATTGAAGGTGGCATTGTTCACCACAAAGCTCTCCGAATCGCACAACGATTGGTAGATGCACGAGGAGAGGGCTACGGCCAGATCACGCAGCACAAAGATCTCGCTAAGGGCGCTCGGCTCGAGGCCCGGGAATGGCATAAGCTTAATGATGCTCTGTAGCATGTCCACTGTCTGCGACTGCAGATACTTAATGGGATCCGCAATCACTGTCTTATTGCCTGCCACGCAGGCGCTCAACAGCGGCAGAGTTGTGGGGAAAGGCAACGGGCTGAGCAGCTGCTGCTGAGTCTTCTCCTGCTGCAGTTCCTGCAGCAACAACACCAGCTCCATGCGCACCGAGGCCAATCCACCGCCGCTGGCGCCATGCAGCGAACAGTAGCTGAGCAGAGTTCGCAAAAGCGTTTCATTAGCTAAAGGATGAGAAGAGGTATAAATAATGTCTCCTGGCTATAAATATCAATGGGGATAACTCACCTTTGAGCCAACGCTTGCGCTTGGCGGCCCTCATCACTTTGGCCTCAAAGTCCTGCTTGTCTTGCATGAGTATCTCGTGCAGTGTGGGTCGCTCTGTGCACGGATAGATGCTGGCATTTATGTCCTTATCCTTGTTATCGTTGGCATCCACATCACTCACATCGTTGACCTGCTCGGAGCTGCAATAGTTGCACAGCTGCTTCAGTGCCTCCACCTCGCGCTCTAACCACATGTACAGCTGATAGCGCAGTTGCCCGCCGTCCACCTCGAATCCCGTCGCCAGTGTCGACAGCTCCTCCATTAGGATCTTCAGGCAGGCCACAAACTTCAGCTGCTGTGCCATGATATCCATTTTGCCATCGTTTGACCTGGTGGCATTGCCCGGCTGTGGGGTCGCCACCTCTCGATCATCGTTGTCGTTATTAGTCGCTGCTGCCGCCGCTTCGCCATCCCCATCGTCATCGTTCTCATCCTCGTCCTCGTCGTCCCACTTGATCTCGAACTTGGTGTCCACTACGCTGCTCGTTGGAGCACCCCAATCGAATTGATCCGCCTTGGCCGACGTCTGCCACTGATCCATAATGCCCGAGTTGATGAGCTCATCCTTGGCACCCAACTGCTCTGCAGTGTCCGCGACGCTGCAACTGCTCGAGGCCGGGGCTCCGTCGTTGTCGCTAATCTTCATGGGCAGCTTGTTCAGCACCTCCAATGCCAGGGCCGGACAGCCAGACTTGAAGTGTCCGTGGGCTGTGGTAAAGTACAACTGACGCTCAATTGCCGTAATCGAATCCTCCAGCTGCAGCTGCTTATCGCTGGCCACCGGCCTGGAGCCCGCCTCGCCGGCATAGCTAAAGCCCGAAAGGACCACGTGCGCGATGCGTTTCTCCTGTGCCGAAATGGCAATGTTCTGCCGTATGAGCAGCGGATGGGTGCGCAAATAGATGTAGAAATTGAAGACATTCGGATTGGTGGCATGCGGTGACTCCGGACGCAATAGATCCTCCTCGCGATAGCTGCTGTGCAGACTGCCCACGCCATTGAGCAGCAGGGTGTTGAGGCTCTCCTGATACTTCTTCAGGTTCCAGTATGTCATGGAGCGCAAGAAAGGATCGGGATGAGCACGCGTCAAGTCACATCGTCCAGTCTCCACGTCCGTGCCGAGAATGTGCTCATTGAGCAACTTGTGATAGTAACAGCCCTCGGTGTCGCCCTCATACAGGCGTGCAATGATCAAGGCCAGCTGGAAATCCTCCAGCTTATTCATGCACACCTCGATCGCATCATTCAGCGAGTTGGCCAGCAGGAAGAAGGCAACAGCATGCTCGAATCTCTGCTTGCCCAGCAGCACAAAAGCATTCTTCAAGGCCGCCTTGCGCCAGCGATCCTCGGCAAAGTTGTTGCCAAAGAAAGTGGTCATCTTCTCATCGCGCTGGGAGCGGAACAGACCCCATACCAGCGACTTCTTCTTCATGGCCAAATAGTAGATGGCTGCGTCCAGTGGATCCTGCTTCTGTTGGTACGCACATTTGGCCAACTTCTCGACGCAACGCCGCAGCGTATTGATGTTCTTCAGCCAGTAGCCGACGCCCAGGTCGCGTAGCGTGGCCCAGCGTAGATCGCCCTTGGTGTAGCTGGGTATCAGATGCAGTAGCTCCTCCTCGCTCTCCGAGTGATAGGCCCACACGATGTTCGCTGTGCCGACGCCCTGGCGCTGGAACTGCGCTCGTTGCTGCAGCGGCAGGCAGCGCAGCAAATACGTGAAGTGCTTCATGGCGAGGAGGAAGCGCAGACCGCAATCGTCCAGCGATTCGGTGGCCTGCTCCTTGATGCCACTGATGCCAGCGCCACTGTTAATCTGACTCTGATTCTTGCCCAGGTCAGCGGCAAACTTGTCCGAGAAGTCTGTGTTGCACGTGGCCACGGTATCGGCGAGCGCCAGCAGATGCATCTGATCCAGCGAGGACAGACCTGGCAAATGGGTGTGGGTCAACAGACGCGACAATAGCTGGCCCTGACGTGGCCCGAAATGCGAGATGGAGTGTTTGTCCGGCAGCGAGAGACGACGCTCCTGACGCTTCTGCTCGCCATCGCACAGCAACTCGTCCAGGTTATCGTCCGAGTTGTGCATGTCGAACAGCTCATCGTAATCCTTGTCCCCATCCGCCGCATTTGTCGGCTTGCCCGGCTGCTCGCGATCGGCGTTCAGCAGCACCCACAGCGGCAGAGGTGGTATGGAATTGATTTCCGCATAGTCGAGCATCAGTTCCTCCGGTATTTGTGTGGTGCTGCCGCGATGCTCCGCTTGAATGTTGCTTGTGTCTGCCGTGTAGCTAATGCTTAGGGTGCGTGAGCGTGACCAACTACGCTGCCTGCCACCAGCACCGCCGCCGGCACCGCCCTGACCACCACCGGCTCCGCCGCTCAGGCTGCCGTCGTCATCATTGGGTAATCCATTGGCTGCACCGCTGCTGCCGCTGCCGCTCATGCAGCGCACCAGATGGGCCAGAATGGCCTTCACCCAGCGAATCTTGCCGCAGTTCAGCAGCTCCATCAGCTGCTTGGGATGGTATTGCGGCAGCACGGGGCACGCAATTCGGGACGCCTGGAACAGACCAAAGTCTGTCATGTAATCATCATTGGGCGGCGCGTCGCCAGCAAAGCCACCGCCTACTCCGCCTGCCCCGTCCTGGCCATGTCCATTCATATTCGCCATGCTGCTATTGGCGGCGAGACGGCGCTGCGATAGCAGCTGCAAATTCGCCGTGCTCACTTTGCTGATCAGCGGCATCGAAGCAACGTTCTTCAGTCGCATCTGCGTCGACTCATTGGCCAGGGAGCGCAAGTCCTCGTCGCGCAGGTTGCGCGTGTCGGTCATGTCGTCCATGCCGGCTGCTGCTGCTGCCGCCGCTGCCGCTGGGGACATGAAGTGGGCACCGTAGTGCGGCTTCCATTGGGAATAGACGTGCATCTCCGAGTCCATGGCCACGACGAGAATGCCGTCGCGCACCCATGAGATCTGCATGGGCAGCGGCGGCAGGCCATCGGCTGTCTGCAGATCAATCTGACGCAGTTTCATCCAACGTATTTCATCAACAAAGTTCGGCTGGGCCAGGGAGCTCGCCTTGCGCAATATCGGACGATTCACGGAGCGCGATTCCTTCATGGCTTTGATGTTCGCCTGGGCAATGTCCGAGCTAACCGGCGTATACAACAGGATCTTGCTGCCCACCGCCACGGTCAGAATGTGTGACCCATCCTCCTTGGACACCCAGTCCAGTTGCACCAAGTGCTTCTGGGTCAGCGGACAGGTATTGCCGTTCTCGGCAATGCTCTTTCTCAACGACTGCAGCGTGCTGAAGCTGGGCACGGTGAGCAGTCCCACGGCAGCCGATTGCTTGGACGTGGCCAGCTCCGGGGTGGTCTCTCCGCTGCGCGGCGAACGGCTCTCCTGGTCGTGGGCAAAGGTGTGCAGCACCTGGTTGAGGCGCTGCTTTTTGGCCAGCAGCCGACTGTCGTGCAGATAGCTCAGATCAATGCCGTGACCGATATTGATACGCGGCAAGTGGACGTTCTTCAGGTGAATCGTGTCCTCCAGCACCCACTCGCTGCCGCCGCTGCTCTCACACTCGTAGATGGCCACACAGAGGTTGACGTAGCGCGAATCCGGATCGCCGCGATTGGGCCGAGTGAAACTCTTGCCGTATTTGTAGGCGCACGCAATGCGGCCGGAGTAGGCGGCGCTAATGTTCAGTGGCTGGCCGGGTATCTCAATGGCCGACTGTTGGATGCGGCTAAACATCTTCCACTCGGACCAGTGGTAGGCATCGCTGCCAGCGGGCTCGCACTTCCAGAACCGCGAAATGGAGTCCGAGCAGGCGGTCACAATGATGTACGGCGCAAAGCAAGCCGGATAAATGCTTGAGCTGCTCAAGTGCCCGGCAGCTGGGGAGGCATGAATGACATCCACACCCTCGGGCAATGGTAGCTCCTGGGTGCAGACCTTCTTCGTCGTGATCGAAATGTGCGGTGCCTCCACATGCGGTCCAAAGTGCTCGGCACCTGTTAAAGTCTCTGCGCCCTGTGACATGCGTCGCGGCTGTCCGGTATTCTGATCCGCATCGTCCGGTTCCTGGGTCAAGTTACTGTCCGGCACATACATGGCCGTCTCCGAAAGGAACGAGCTCTGCTGCTTGGAGCTGATGACAATGCGCCACATGTGAATCGTGCTGCCGCGCAGCGTCTTCTCAATGTTCACTATGTAGAAGGGCTCCTCGAAGTCCACGTTGCGCTGCAGATCGACAATGGCATCCATGTCCGATTCGAGCAGCGCGTTCATCTTCGGCTCCTCCAGGTCGTGCATGTCCGGTGCGGACGTACGCTGTCCGCCCGTAATCAGCTGTGCTTGGAATACGTGCAGAAACTGTGTATTCTGCCAGTCGTGCTTGGCATCCGAGATGGCATCCAGTTGCAGGATGCAGCCCGGACGAGCTGTTGATTGCTGCGAGACGACCTTCAGCTTGTCGTGCAGCGCCGAGCGTTGCGCCTTCAGCGTGGACGAGGCATTCGAGATCATCGAGGAGAGCGAATGGGATTTGTGTAACGTGTTTAGATTCTCCGAGCACGAGATCTCCGCCAGCAGGGTGCGTGCATCAATGACGGCTTGATATACGCGCAAGTTCTCACCATCGCTGGCCACAAAGCAAGCCGACGGTGAATTGCTGTAGCTGCCCAGGGTGGTGCTCGGCAATAGGGTGGGTATCCAGGCCACATTGCTGAAGGCGGATATCTCTGGTGAATTGATGCGTGCCAATTCGCTCACGCCGCCCGAGTGACACAGCGGACCCACGGAATCCACACGCCACAAGATCAATTCCGAACAGAAACCTGTCGGCGTAAATATATCCTTGTCTCCGCTGGGCGTGCTACCCCCAGAGCTACCGCCACCGCCAACGCCGGCCGCAGCGGCAGACGACATAGCTCCACTGCCACTAGCGAGTGGATGCTCGAATGGCGACATTGGAGACTTGGCCTCCGAGTCGGACAGATTGTGATGCGAGGTGGAGACGAGCAGCGGCAACACCGGGTGGCAGGTGATGTCATTCACGCGGAAGCGATGTCCCGAGGCGCGACTGACATGGCCGATGCTTAATACTTGAGTGAACTTTGTCTTAAAGGCGAACGTTAGCTGCCACAGGTTGAGAGTGCCGTTCGAGTGTTTCGTCACCATGGACACCGATGGCGACACATTCAGCGGCAGTGCCGAGCCGACGGCTGCACCAGCAGCTGCTGAATCTTGCGAGGTGCTGCTACCTGCAGCGCCAGCAGCACTGCGTTCCCCACCATCCTCTGCCTGACCGGCAGCATCATCGTCGTCGTCATCGTCCTGCTGCTCCTGATTCTGGTCCTCGTCGTGCTCGTCATGCTTGTCGAACTGCTGATTGGAGTTCTGATCGCTACGCAACGAATTCTGATCGCTGCCGCCCTTGTGGAACTCATCCTTGCTGCGCACATTGTTCGCAATGTCCCGGAAGGCCAGCGGATGGGTGCCCGTATTGAAGAGACTGACCGTGGTGGACATGGACATGGCGTCGCCCAGTGGAAAGGCCGATGGTATGCGTGTCGAGAACGACACCTGAGCCTGTCGGTACGACCCGGGATAGTAGTCGTCGAGCCACTCTATGACCCATATCAAATAGCTACCATCGACTGGATGGATGGCAAAGAGCAAGTCCGGGCTCTGATGCCAGTCACGCAGCAGGCACTCAATCTTATTGTCCAGCGAATCAGACAGCTGTGGCGTCTGATTATGTTGGTCCTGGTTCAAGGAGTTCTGCGATGTTGTATTCGACATCGAATTCAAATGCATGCCAGCGCCAGTTGCAGCCGTGTGCTGCGAATACTTGCTGTACTCCTCACCGCTGTCGTCCACCGAGACGGACTTGGAGTTGCGCATGAACTTCTTGTGCGACTGTTGGGCATCATCGGGCAGATCGACGCCCGAGGAGGCGGCAGCACCACCTGTGTGACTGCCACCTACATGAAGACCATTCTCTTCGTCGATGACTTTCTTGGTTAGCTCCTGGAGTATGGCCTCCGCTTGGAGCGTGAAATGCATCTCCTTGTTGTTCAGCCAGTGCAAGATGAAAACGTTCTGATTGGCCGGATCGGAGGTTTGCATAGACGGCACCAGCGGTATATCTGTCTCGGCATTTATCGATGCCGCCAAATGGAAATGCATGCCGGGCGTTACGCCAGATCCCTGAAACCCATACGAATGGAAGTCGTGCACGCTGCACGACGAGGGCAACGATGGTATCGGGCCCTGATAGTTGCTAAAGCTGGCCGGTGAGCTGCCCATGACAGCGGCGGCACCGCTACCAGCACCACCGCCACCACCAGCACCGCCCACGCCGCTGCCCGAGCTGCCTGGCAGCGAGCCAATGCCATGGCCGCCCATAACAGCGGAAGCATTGGCGCCCGCCTTCATGTGGCGACGCAAGTGGAAACAGGTCTTCATGTGCTTCAAACGCTGCATGAATCGATGCTTATGCCGATGCGTGCGAAACTTGGGATTCTGCGAGGCGAGCGGATCAAACTGTGTCATATTGACCATGCCATCGTCTGGCAGCACCGTCTCAATCCAAATGCGACAAATGTTATCCAGGCACGACGTGACCAACATATTGGCCACCGACCCCTTGGGCATATATTTGCTCGTCTTTCTCCATACAATGTTCGAGACGGCTCGCGGATGTGCGATATACACATATGTGAAATTTAAATCTCCAGCTGACATTGCTCCTCCCGCGCCGGCACCAGAGCCCGAGGCGACATCGTGCGGCGCTTTGGATGGGAACAGCACCTGCTTATTCTCGTACCAGATCTTGACTAGACGATCGTTGCGGCCGCAGGTGGCAAACAAAGTGCCATCGGGACTAAATGCCATATGGTAAATGGGTATGGCCGTCTGGCAGGACCATATGTTCTCCCACGTGGATACATCATCCGCCTGCGAATTGGACGATTGTTTGGTCTCCTTGCTCTCGCCAATCTCAAACTTGACGCCTGCCACAGCAGAGAAGAGAGAATATCTTAATTACATTTCTTTGATAGGACTATTCAGATTCTTCATTTACCCGTGTGCTCCTCCTCTTGCTGGTGCATGGGCGACTTGCTCTTCCAGAGCTGTATATTCGTGCCACCCGTTAGAAGGCGTGTGCCCTCCAAGTTCCACGACAATGTCACCACATTCGAATGGCTGGTAAACGAACCCGTCTGCACCCATCTAAAGTATTGTTGAAACAGCACTCAATCAGTATCAATCAAGATTGACTTTGTGCCATTGCTGTACTCACCTGTAGTCGAGAAAGTGTGTATTATGTTTGCTCGACTCGATCACTGGCGTCGGCTCAAAAATGCAAATCTTATTCTCATAGGCAGCTGCTATCTTGCCCGTATCGGTGCTACAGTCAAGAGCCGATATCTTCACATAGCCATGATTGGCGCCAGGTATAATCTGGACGCGTTCGAAAGTGCTCGCTAGAATCACCACATTGCAGCCGGCGGCATAAGCCTGTTAAAGAATCAAATGAAAGGAACGTTTAATCATCCATTTTGACTTTTATATATACATTATATTATTCAATTTTTAATATATCTTGATTGATTAACTCATTGATTGACTCAAATGTTCATCAATCATCATATACATAAATCAGAATTGCATTGATGATTGATTGATTGACTAGACTTGACCAGATAATTGTTCACATCACATATGGGATGAGCTCATCAATCGGTTGGGTGTATAATACTAAGACTGATTGCTGAA
Organism: Drosophila buzzatii; assembly: GCA_035045845.1. Classification (NCBI taxonomy): domain Eukaryota; kingdom Metazoa; phylum Arthropoda; class Insecta; order Diptera; family Drosophilidae; genus Drosophila; species Drosophila buzzatii. The sequence goes on along the minus strand of JAWNOS010000596.1, from coordinate 3,736,861 downwards.
TTGATTGACTGTGTCTACATCATATAATCATATCATATAACCATGCCATACATCATTTGATATCATAAATATAATTAAGTTATAATAAAAATCTGCTGCTGATGGATTAATTGATTGATGTGCTTGACTGATATTTAGCTCATCAATAAGTCAATTGAAATGATTGATATCTTACTAATATATAATAGATTATATATTGAATGATTGACGCTTCGATCAATATACGCATATAGACTAATATCTGTGTCTAACTAATCGATTTCAAATAACAAAATAAATCAGTTGTTGCTGATTGATGATTGATTAATCGATTGACCAACTGTTTGGCCATACCAATTAATCATATCTTATCAACTATTTAACAATTTCTGATTAGATTATTGCATGAAAACTAATAAATCTGTTTTACTTTTTAAATTGATGAAAAACAAGACGTTTTTTCGCTGTCTGATTAACCGATTGGACAGACTTAACTGATTGATAGAAAGAACACATGTGCCATGATTTATACCGAGTTTAAAACAGAAATGTACAGAAATGACTCAAAATCGAAATGGGGGAAAAGCGAAAACCTTAATGCAAACCCACTTCAGCTTTGTTATAAAACAGAGCTGTCTAGAAATTGTCGGGCACTTAAATGAATCAAATAAACAACAAATGTGATGGCAAATTCTTGTAGGAAAGCAAATGTCACGTGCTAAGCACATAATAGAAAATATAGTATGCATCATTTACCATATCTATAGATTGATTATAAAGATAACGCACGATTAGATGTGTGTATACACAGTGCAGCAGGAGCAGTAGACAGACGAAAAGAAGAAAGTGGAAGGGGATGGGGAAGGTCGATGAGGTTTAGCAAGTGACCAAGGGGAAGAAACATTGAACTGTGACTCAGAACTGGGGCAAGGCTATTGCAAAGCGGGGTTCATCAAGTGATGTAATATATAAGAGATATAATGTAATATAATCGAGACATACGACGACAGAGTTATATAGATATGGTAACAGGTACGACATATGTGATGCCCATTAAACTATAATAATTGAGACAATAAATGGCTATGACCAAAAATAAGAACAAAGACAAAAGTGAAGAATTCATTTGAGTGATGCAAATTAAAATTGAAATTCCGGCACAAAGCTAATTTAGACCAATTTGGTTTCATACTGGATTGTACAGGAAAGGTTTCGCTTTTCGATATCATAAAAAAAAAGTTAAATTAAATCGTATAAGAGTCGCTTAACTTTCGGACAGCAGCAGCTACATATGTTCGTTGCCATTCGTTATCTCGCTTGCTTTCTTTCATATTTTTGATATATATATATAGTTTAGTTTAGTTTAGTTGTTTTCCCCAAATACCGCTGTTGATATGTATGTATGTGTTTCATTATCTTAAGTAGGAGCCAAAGCAAGATATGGCTGCGGATATTTTCTTGCGTCAAGGCCAGCAAGGCTCAATGCTATAAGACTTGTGCTGCCCAGCGCCAGATGGCGCCACAGTATTCACACGTATATATGCGCGTGTGTGTGTGTGTGTGTGTGTGTATGTCTGCCCATTTTTCAAGTTCAGCTATGCCTCTTCTTATTTCTTTATATTAATAGTTGTTGCACACACACACGCACACACACACACACACATACATGAATATTATAAAAATACAATTGAAATGATGGCATTTACATAGTTAAATGAATGGGTGGCAATGTCAACAGCAACAGCAGCAGCGGCGGCGGCTCGCAGCTCATTACAGAATATAATGCAGATGTGTACACACTGTGCACACACACACACACATACATACACAGAGTCATGTGCAGCTGTTGGCATTTTCAAATTAATTTTTTTTTTTTTTCGCAAAAACAATAAATAATATGAATAAGAATAGTTTGCGCGGGCTGAGGGGATAAGTTATTTCTACACATTTCTTATTTAACTATTCGAGTTAATTATGCTTGTGACTTCTAAATTACAAAAACAAAATAGTGTAGAAGAGAGGAAAACAGATCTCAGGCGCTAGCGGTAAACAAATAAGCGCAAACAGCGCGTGTGTATGGGTGGAAGGGGTTACCGTTAGTAATTAATATTTGATATATATGTATGTTTGTACATGCATAACACATACATACATACGGACATACACACACACACACATACAATCATAAAAATAAACGACTCCAGCTACAGTCGCCACATTATAAATGCGTGCTCACGACAAAACACACAAAATAATAATAAAAAAAAAAATATATATATATATATATACGAAAAGCAAAAAACGATAAACGAAAAACGAATTTTTGCAGCATTTTATGGGCCGTGTATAATTTATTTGTTATTGACGTTTTGATTGTCTGACAACATTTAGCGAGGATTGCATTTGCAGGCTGCAGGGCAGCACACACACACACACATAGCCAGCCACACATATATATTTACATATATGTGTGGAGATGTGCCTAGTTGTTTGTATGTTTATCGAATTTAGGGCATCAAAGGCCATTTGACCAATCGAATTTTACATATACATATATATGTACGCACAAGCTGCGTGTGCATGCCTGCAAGTGTGCGTGTGTGTGTATGGCTATGGGGTTGTGTGCATGAGTGCGTAAGGCAACGTGAGAGGCTTGTTTACAGCCAAAGCACTTGACCTTTAAATGTAATTAAAAGCCAGAAAACATGTTAATACATTGATTTCAAATTGGAATACCGTGAAAAATTGTTTATTTGCAGCATTTATTGAAACAGAACAGCAACAACAACAACAACAATGAGAACGACAACAGCTGAAACAGTTAACAGTTGTTATCGAATTTACACGAAATGAAAAAACATTTGCTTTGGATTTAATTGACCACAGCCAGACAGAAAAACAGACGGACGGACGGATGGCGACAACCAGTGACAGCCAAGCATCACTTTTATTTCTATGTACCCGTCGCACACTGGCACGCACACAGCGTGTGTGTATAGAAGCGTGCATGTGTAAATAAAAACATTAAAATCCCCTTTGGGCCGATCGGAATTGGATATTCCAATTGGAAATTGCAAAACGGCAGTCGAATTAGAAAATATGGTACATACAATAGTTGTACCCTTAAGTACCTAACGACAAGTAGACACACACATACACATACATATATACATTTTTGTATAGATATGTATATATAAATATATATATTTATATATACTACATATGCCTGTCGCGCACGTACATATGTAGGTGTTTGCATATACATATATATAAATTTATGTGTATGTGTGTGTGTGTTTGCAGGTTGTACAATATGATGGATGCGTGATAAAAACGAAAACGAACAGGAAAAAAAATTGAAAAAAAAACTTGGTAATCGTAATCGCTCGTATTCTTACTGTAAATGGTATGCCTTCCACGGAGCCAATTGCGAAGCACCGGTCACCCGCATTGCAGGCACCGCTCAATATTTGATGACAATTCATTATTTGTTACAATTGGATATCACATCACAGCGCACAAAGTAATATTCTTGGTTCTTTGGTTTGGTTACTAGCACGATTTTTTCTTTGTAAAACGACAACAAAGTGATGAGTGACATTACATAAAAATGTAGGCCAAATAGTGATGGACGCTATCGACTAGTGCTATCGAACGGTGTTAATGTCTAACTGCCGTATCGATACGTTCACAACAAGGTAGGAGGTTCTAAACAAAATACCTTATCGATATCACACATATTCCTGCTGATTTGACACATTATACTATCGATATATCGCCTAATAATTTGCAACACTGCATCCAACAATCCAAACGCCGTGTATGGTTTGACTGCTTGCATGGGCTTAAAAGTTGTAAAATCATAGTCGTTGGTTTTGTATTAGTTCGGCATATATTTCAATAGCAAAATGGCCGCTGGTCCAATTGCTGAACGTAACCAAGGTAAGCAATAGCTATACATACATATTAAGTTGCAATACTTGAACGTTTTCGTCCACCTCCAAATTAGATGCCACCATTTATGCCGGTGGCCTGGACGACAAAGTTTCAGAGACGTTGCTGTGGGAATTGTTTGTCCAAGCCGGTCCAGTTGGTAAGTTACATTGTATATGCCAGCATTGCCTTTTGCTGCAATTGTTGTCTCTTGCAGTCAACGTGCACATGCCCAAGGATCGCGTCACACAAATGCATCAGGGATATGGATTTGTTGAGTTCCTAAGCGAAGAGGACGCCGACTATGCGATCAAAATCATGAACATGATAAAGCTGTATGGCAAGCCTATACGCGTCAACAAGGCATCAGCACATCAAAAGAATCTCGACGTTGGCGCCAACATATTCATTGGCAATCTGGACGTCGAGGTGGATGAGAAGCTGCTCTACGATACCTTCTCCGCTTTTGGAGTCATTCTGCAAACCCCAAAGATTATGCGTGACCCAGAGACGGGCAAATCCAAAGGCTTCGCCTTCATCAACTTTGCCAGCTTTGAGGCTAGCGATGCTGCCATGGACGCCATGAATGGACAATATCTGTGCAATCGTCCCATCTCTGTTTCATATGCCTTCAAAAAGGATCACAAGGGCGAACGTCACGGCTCGGCAGCTGAACGTTTGCTGGCCGCACAAAATCCCTCGGCGCATGCGGATCGTCCACATCAACTATTCGCCGATGCACCCGTACAGAGTATGATGTCAGTTATGCCTGGTCAGATGATGCCGCCACCGATGATGGCACCGCCGCCACCAGTGGTACCAGTATCGGCCACCAACATGGGCATGATAGCACCACCGCCCCCGGTGCCGCAGCCGACACCGTTTCCAGCTACCATACCACCGCCACCGCTGCCACCAATGGGCGGTGGCCAGCCGCCGCTACCTCCCTCCATGGGCATACCGCCGCCGCCACGCATGCTCCAGCCACCAAATGCTTGGGGACCACCCGGCATGCCAGCACCGCCGCCACGTCCACCGCCAACAAATTGGCGTCCGCCGCCCGTACCCTTTGCGCCGGCCCAGTTCTCTCGTCCCTATCAACCGGATGGCTACCAGTACTAAGTCAACCAACTATTGTATAGCATTAGTCCTTAGTTATACAATTATTTAGACGACCCAATAAAAACGACAACAAATTTTTATAGTAACACCGAAAAACAAGATTTTATGGCTGGTATAACTGGAAAGAGAGAGAGAGAGAGAGGGTGAGAGTGAGAGTGAAGAGTCTAAGAATCAAAGAGAGAAAGTTCCATAGAGCCTTGATATCTACCAAGACGCAATGAGAGAGAGATAGAGAGAGTTTTACACCACATAACTATCACAAAAATACAATTTTTAATTTTTTCTTGTCTTTTTTTATGATTTATTTTATTCGTAACATTTTGAATAAAGAACAAACGATTTAACCAATATCCGAAACTTGGAAGATCACAGCTGAACTGCTGATCGCTTCGGATCGAATCATATAGTACATTTATAATATCGATTTACTATATCCAAATAGCACATACAACATTTATAGCATCAATAATATAATATTTACTTTTTTCTGTTTTTCTTCTCCCTCATTTCCATTTTTTTTTTTTTCTTTTTTAATATTGTCACCGAAAAATGTTCACAAGTTTTTTGTTTACTCAAAATATTTGTCCAAAAAGTTATTTCAAAATTATCTAAATACAATTAGTAATAATTAACATTAACATTTATAAATAAATTGTTCATATATATATATATTTGGATAATGCAAAAAGCAATGCAAATGCCAAATGCAAATATTTATGGAACAGCGCAAAAAACGATTTCGATTTGGAACAGATGCGTATATACACACACATATATATCGGAATTATATATATGCATATATGTATTTACATTTGCCTTAATTATAATTAAATCAGCATTAGCGAATTTCATTAGCTAACTATAACATTGGATCGAACAGATCCTGCATAAAATTAAATATTTAATTATAGATATATATCAAGAATTATATATATATATATTTATATATAGATAAATTTTAGACCGTTGTCTGCACGTTCTGCACGGCCTTGGAGAGCTCCACCTTGGAAGGTATTAAATAAAATGCGGGCGTCATCGTCTCACCGCAAGGACACTGGCAGGCTGCAAGGACAAAGAGATAAATCAGTCATTCAAGCTAACAGTAAAGCCTTGCATTATTGCAATATATATTTATAAGAGTTTCCTCTGCACAGTTTAAGACACAAATTATAAGACCTCACATAGACACATAAGAATAGGAGTTGAAGGTACGAGTCTAAGGAATATAACTTATACTCCTTGGACTCATACCTTCTACGACTCTTATACTCTTGTGTCTTAAATATTAGTATAAGAGCTATCTCGTCTACAATTCACCCTGCTATCGTTTGGCAATCATATAAGAACGAACTCTGCTCTCATTCAGCTTAGCTTAGTATAAGAGCTATATCTTCTACATGGCAGTTTTATTTTTGGGTATATAGGATAGTGAAATTATAAGAGTGGCTGCACTCACCATTCACCCAGCTAAAGTTGCCAATCTTCTGCTCGCACTTGGGACAGTGTATTCGACCCTGGGTGTTGAGCATGATGCGATGCATCCAGGCGATGGGCTCCACAAAGAGCAACCTGCGACAATTGTTGCTGGAGCCGGCAACGGCGGCGGCGGCAGCGGCGGCGGTGACGAGATTATCGTGACTGGGCGAACCGAGCGAAGCTTTGCGTATACGATCCGCCAGCTGATCGAGCAGACGTGGCTCCGAACCCGATCCAGTGGCACCGCCAAGCTTTTGCTGCTGTTGTTGCTCTTGCTCCGGTTCCTGGTCCTGTTCCTGATGTTGCTGTTGCTGTGGCAGGCCACGTGGCCGATGCTCCAGCACATGTGACTTGGAAGCGAGCACGCGTCGACAGCGACGACAGCGAAAAACAATTGGTTCGGGATTTTCGCGTGTGATATCCGGATCTGGACGCACCACATTATGGAAGCTCTGTGGCAAGATCTTGGCCTTGCGCATTTGTTCGCCAGCGAGACGCAAGCGATGCATCTTATAGCGCTGATAATTGGGATCGATTTTATAGCCCATGCGACGGAATAGCTTCAGCTGGGCCACAAAGCCCGCATTGGGCTGCACAAAGCGACGCTTGGCCAGCACCAGCTCATACGCTGACTGATAGTCCAGGTCATGACGCTTCATTATGTACGCAATCACGGCCGACGAGCTGCGACTGACGCCAAAGTAGCTAAGGAATACAAGTATATACATATATATATTCATATAAGGCAGTTCATATAGATCTATATAGCTCTTTCCCATACCAGTGAACGAGCACATTGTGCTGTTGCTCCAGGGTATCGGATATGAACTGCACGCATGACTCCAGATGCTGCAAGATATCCTCGCGCGGCATGTCCGAAACTGCAATGAATCAATTAATACAATGACTGCTTGCATAGGGTATATCTGGCTGGCACACATACTCTGCACGTATTTGGTTGTCAGGAAGCTCGCCTCCACAATATGCTGCGGCAGCGGCACCGAGTCCAGTGTCAAGATGTGTGTTATCTTAAAGGACTTGAGCGTCTCCATGTGCGTAGCTGCTGTCAAGTTACCTGCAATATGAATATACAAATATATAGATACTTGTATGCATTTATGGATATGTATGCAGCTGGTCAACTTACCCAGAAACAGACCCGGTTCGATCTCATCTATGCTAACGGGTCCGCCATTGAAGTCTTGGCGCGTCAATGTGCCACAATCCTGTCGCTTGCCACGCGCTGTCGTCGCGGACTCCATGCTGCACGCTCAAGGACGAGCAACGGACAACGGGCAACGAGCTACGAAAAACGGCAACTGTTGCGCTTAACGGTTGCGAAATGTCGCTCACTCTGTTGCCACTGACAGTTGCATCTCAATTGTGGCAGTTATTTGTCCTTCGTGTTGCACTAATCACTGCCCCACGTTTAATGGCAGCTCCTCTCATGCCGCGCCCGCAGCAATTGAATTGGCATTGCGCTGTTGCTGCTTCTGCTTCGGTTCGTAAAGCACAAAAATTCATGCTGCCCTGATCCGCAGCGTAACGAGGGCCACCAGATAGCGCCAATTTATGCGCAACTTTTTTGGCGCGCACTGCGCATGACGTCACAAACACGTACAAGAGCCGGGGAAATTCAAATCATTAATTATGAATGAGAATATCGATAAAAATAGTATACAAATCTACAAATAGCACATAATTCTTTTCAAAATGTACCAAATTAACATATTTAATTGCAATGCGTTGTAGCTGTGCCGTCATACTGATGAATGACATGCAATAGACCTTATAGCGCATTACCATGTGTTCGAATTTTAGTATACAGTGATATATCGATAAAAAAAAAAGAGATGGAGTATTAGACGGCCTAAAATCAGTCTAGTTGGAATGCCCGAAAAAAGCTAAACTCCTAAGGAAGCTAGCCATTAAATGGCTAAAGCATCAGAAATGAAAATATTATTTGTATTTCAGTTTCAATGTATTTGTAAATTTAATACAAATAACAAAATATATAATCAAAGTAGTTCGTGTTCAATAGTTTATTTTGCCTCACATTTTAACAATAACATATTTTCTTAAATTCATCAAATACTCACATCTTAGTATATCTATTAATTTTAGCTTACATGACCAGCCTGAAGCCAAACGGTAAGCACTGATATACACTATCGATAGCAGACAATGTGTTCACCTTGGATAATCGATAAACAGTAAATAATAAACTTATATACATAGACAGCACCGGATTGTACATAAATAGATCAAATTAGATAAATATTTTATTAAAAATGACGACCCTGCGACCGTTTACCTGTGATGACCTCTTCAAATACAATAATGTGTAAGTAGATTGCACGTGTGTATATCATATGATACAAATTGAGATAGTCTATTTCAGGAATTTCGATCCATTGACTGAAACATATGGACTCTCATTTTATACACAATATTTGGCTAAATGGCCTGAATACTTTCAGCTAGCTGAATCGCCCAGTGGGCACATAATGGGCTACAGTAAGTACATATATGATGATATGTGGCGATATCCATATCTTATATATCCAAATGTTTTACAGTTATGGGCAAAGTTGAGGGTCATATGGACAATTGGCATGGACATGTAACGGCATTAACCGTTTCGCCCGATTACCGAAGATTAGGACTGGCGGGTCTGTTAATGAACTTCCTGGAGGATATATCGGAGAAGTATTTACCTTACATATATGCATGAAATATATATAAATATTTAAGTGTTTTGTAGAAAACGGGCCTACTTCGTGGATCTTTTCGTCCGCAAAAGCAATCAAGTGGCCATAAATATGTATAAAAATTTGGGCTATATTGTATACCGCACGATATTGGAGTATTACTCGGGTGATCAAGATGAGGATGCGTATGGCAAGTCCATTAAAATACAAATAATTGAATAATCAATTGAATGAATTTGATTTGATTCTATTGCAGATATGCGAAAGGCGCTGTCGCGAGATGTGAATAAAAAATCGGTTATACCATATACGCAACCTGTACGATTGGAAGATATAGATATGAATTGATATCCACCCAATACTGCCCGCATTCGCATTTATGTTTAACTATGATCCTGATTCACCAAACAAATAGCATTTCGCATACAAATTTCTAGTTCAACGACAACAAATTGAATAGCAAACAAATTGTATCTAATCTGGAGTTCTTTTCCCCACAAAACAATATGCTAACTAAAAAAGGCAAAGAAACCCCAAAAATTCGATTCACCCAAAATTCCTAGTTTGATTGCAAGCGATCTTGTAATCCATAATTTTGTCAATAATACTTTTTAAACGCATACATATATAAATAATTCTACATGATTTTGTTATCAGTAAATAAGACATCTTAATGACGATTATATAACTATTACAAAACGAATGTACTGAAACTTCAAGGTAAATAATACGGTTTGTCCTTTACAAATTGTAGCTAACCTCATATATATCATATATTCTCTCTTATCTCATGTATTCCAATAATCGCATTTATGAAAACTTTCTGCCAATCCATCAACTTTTTCAGATGACAATGCGTGAGTTGCGCCACCAAATGCGGCACGAGGCCAAATGCCAATAACGGTACACTTTCACCATTTACAACAAAACGGAAGCAAATTATTATTGTTTTTTTTTAAACAATTTTAATATTTTTTACCAACATCAATTTATAGGTCAAATTTTTTAAAATTTTTGTTTAGTTGTTTAAATATACCATATATACATATTGATTATTAAATGTATGTATATATGTGTACAGTATGCAAAATTGAATATTGAAAAATAAAAGTCTAAAAACAAACAAATGAAATATATTTTTCTTTTCGCTTTCGAACGCATCCAAAAATGACGATTGGCTGTCTTGCTCTAACAAATTGCCATCAGACAAGCCCTTCGATTCCCAGGCAATTAGTATACATATGTAGGCAAAAATATGAATTGCGATTTTCATCTTTTAACAGCGGTTAATGGTGGCATTTACCATAAATATTACATTTAAAGCGAAAATAGTGCAGAAATCATTATTTGGCCAAGGTCTAAGCAATCAGCTAACTTATTTATGTAGTATGTGAAATGCAAATTACTTGAAATTTTAGGCAGTTGGAATTGAAATTGAAATAACGGGTTTTCATAACCGTTTCAAGCGTTCAAGGTGCCTAATCTCGAATAAAGGGAAATTTTTCTTGGTATTCAGCAGGTACATAGTATTAAATAAATATCCCTATACAGAATGAGTATGCATGTGTATGTGTGTGTGTGTTAATGCGTAAGCTAACGGTTCAACGATTGGAGTTCGCAGTAAAGGAGACAAATGAAGATGAATGCACGTAAGAAGAGTACTTACTCGATATGTGTGTAGGCTTGAATGTACGGTTAATACGAATGAAAAACTATATGAGCAAATTTGTAAGTATGTATGTACATATGTAAAGACATCTGTATGAATATGTACATATGTACATATATTTATTCAGGTATTACACGCTGTTCTGTGTACGCAGAGCCATTTGTACTTGGCTCTGTGAGTGGATCTAAACAAATTTCCAAACCCAATATATTCGCCGCTTCGGCCGCAAAACGAAGAGCGGTGGACAACAACGTGTGGATTGCCTTCTCTTCTTTTCGCGTGTGTCACGCTCTAGCTGTGCATGTGTATCTATGTACGTGTGTATGTGTGTCTTGTACCAGCCTTAAAGTAGTGTCTGTGTGTATGTATGTGTTCTGTATCTACCGCTTTATAAAAACGTACAAAACAAAAATTCAGCTTACTTTTTGCTATTGTAGGGTATCTTTGCCGCAACGAAGCAGCCAACCATTTGTCTTCTCATCTCATTATCATTAATAATTTTGCGGTACGAAAATGTGGGCATGATAGAGCCACATTCAGATTCAGTGTGAGATTGAGAGGCAGTATCTCGAATCGTATTCACATTTCATGCATGTAAAACTCGTTTCAAGTTGAATTTTTGTTCGCAATGTGGCAACGCTGCGCCACGGCAACAGAAACAGCAACAGCAAAATCATCAGCAGCAGCAATAACGCTGAACATGACGGATACTGATGTGCCATTGTATGCGTGCGAATGAGTGTGTGTGTGCGAGAAACCGAACATAGGGTAAAAATAAGCGAACCACAAACAGTCAACAGCTACAGAGCTAAATTGCAGCTGCTATACGCGTCGCCGACGACAACGACGAATAGGGTAAGTAAAAACAGGCAACAGCAGCAACAACAACAACGACAACGAATCAGCAGCAAAGCGCAAATGACGCTAAAGCCAAGACAAAGACGCAGCTGGTAAAACGAACGAATGCGAACACGAACGTTACAGAAACAACAACGCCATCAACGACGACGAACGTACATACAACGTTGAGTGTATGTATGAATGCAAGCATACGAAGCGATAAACTGCCAGGGGCGTTGCGAACGGGGTACAGCAGTATTTATACACACTGATGGATGGATTTGTCGGATGAATACGAATTCTACATAAATTGCGCACTCATGTCGGAAAGTAATTATTTATATTTGCTGCTGCTGCTGCTGTTGTTGTTCTGGCAGCATTTGGCAATGGTTGCAACAACCCCTATGAATGGTGGCTGCGACGCCGCTGTTACTGCCGCTTGTACCGAACAGGCGAGCGACAAGCATTGAATACGAATGAATGTTCGAAAGTGGAAACGACGATAAAGCGGTGCGCACACAGTCGTGCGGCAACGAGGGGTGAGCCGTCGCTGCTGCTTCTGCTTCTGCTGTTGCTGTTGCTGCCACTGGCCACTGGCAACTGGCAATTGAAAGACACACAACTTCAGTTCCACTCATAGTCATTCGGGGCGAGTCAGAGATAGGGCGCTCCTGCAGTTCGGAGTAGTGTTCTAGCGCGCACGCACACAGCTGCATCCTTGTTTGTTTTTTTCTTTCTGTTTTTTTGTTTTTTCGTTAAATTTCTTTTTTCGTGCTCGTGCAGCCCCTGTTCGGCGACGCCACTGGCATTCAAGGCAGAGGCAGCGACTACTGCTAGCTTTATAGCTGGCTGGCTCTGGCACTGGCTGTTTTGCTGACTGCCTCGCTGTGGACAGAACGAAAGACAGGCGGCAACTAAAGCGGCGGTCGCAAGCGAAATTTGTTTAATATTAAATACAAATACAAGAATAATAACAACAACAAGAACAGCAGCAGCAGCAGTAGCGACGACGCTCAACGTACTAGAAACAACTATAATAATAATAAGAATAACATACATAAAATAAAATAAAAAATAACGGCAAATCAAAAAGAACCGAAGACGACGAATAGCGGCGGTAGCAGAGCACACAGGCTATACGAAACGTTTTTTAAAAACGCCAAAAGGTAAGCACAAGCAGCTGCACTCGCATACAACCTTACGAATATTCGCGTTCGCGTCCGCATTCGCGTTCGCATTCGAAATTCGCAAATCGCATTTGGCTGGCCTCCTCTGGGCACTGGGCAGACTTGGACAAACAGCTCTCAAACAGAAACTGCAGCTGAATGATGGATGTTATGTTTTAGTTGTTAGTTGTGCGCAAAAACACCTATCTCTATATTTGAAATTCGTATCGCGCTTCGTATTATTTCCCATTTTTTTATTCTCTTCTTTTCCAAAATACAATAATATGTATGAAAAGAAATTTCGTTGCCCCGTTTCGCCTTAATGGTGGTAGTGTGTGTATGTATGTTGTATGTGTGTGTGTGTGTGTGTGTGTGCGAGCGTGCTTGCCAGTGTATGTGTGAGTCGCAATAAGTATATATAATATTATATATATATATATAAAAGTGTGTGTGTTTGCGTCTGTAAGCGAGTTGTTTGCATGTGTGCGTGAGTGTGTGTGTTCATGCTTGTGTTTTTGAATGTGTGCGTGCGAAAGACCGACAACGACGTCGACGACGACCAGTAAAAAGAACCCGACTGACTGTTGGTGTGGACTGCGACTGCTGCGGAGAGTAAAATTCGATTTGCTGTGCCCTGAAAAATTGCAAATTGCAAACGAAATGTGATTATCGGTATTGAAAAATTCTGCTGACAAATTGACAAAAAAACATTTTTAAAAAAAGAAAAGAAAAACAAAATAAAAAGCAATTAATTGAATAAAATGAAATGATAAACGGCCAGTGAATAATAATTGTAACTTATAAATCGGCAATTATTTAACGGTGCATGCAAACAGCATACGGCAACGCTGTACATTTTTTTCATTTTATTTTATTTGATATTTTTTCATTTTTCTTGCTGTGAATGTTTTAACTGTAATGCTAATTTGTGTGTTGCTTGTGTTTTCGCGTTGCCTGCTATATACATCTTCTTCTTCTTCTCTATTTTCATGCCAACGTTTCGCCGGCAACAACAACAACAACTATAACAACAACTGCTGTGACGGCTACATCAATAACAACAACAATAAAAACAACAACAATCATCAAATCAAATGGAAATTGTATCGATAACGATAGTAGCCGCAGGCTAACGATAGACATACTGAAGAGGCAAAGAGAACGTCCCATACAATCTCTAATACACACACACACACACACACAATACACATACACTCACACACAAACATACACAACATACACAGTACATAATCATATACAATTCAAGATTAATCGATAAACGATCAACAAGAAGAACAAGCACAACAACAACAGAAACATGTCGAACGGCAAGGCGACGGCTTCGTTCTTCGAGAACGGAAGCACCAGACAGTTTGAATACTGTTACGAACTGTATCCGCAGGTGCTAAAGATTAAGGCCGAGAAGCGCAGCAAGAAGCCACAAGAGCTAATCCGTTTGGATCAATGGTATCAGAACGAACTGCCCGGCTTGATAAAGGCGCGAGGGAAAGATGCCCACTTGGTATACGACGAACTGGTTCAGGCCATGAAATGGAAACAGTCCAGGGGCAAATTCTATCCGCAATTATCATATTTGGTCAAGGTGAATACGCCGCGTGCGGTCATCCAGGAGACAAAGAAGGCCTTTCGCAAGCTGCCCAATCTGGAGCAGGCGATCACAGCTTTATCGAACCTCAAAGGCGTCGGCACCACAATGGCATCCGCCCTGCTAACAGCCGCCGCCCCCGACTCAGCCCCATTCATGGCCGACGAGTGCCTGATGGCCATACCAGAGATCGAGGGCATCGATTATACGACCAAGGAGTACCTCAACTTTGTGCAGCATATTCAGGCCACAGTGGAGCGACTGAATGCGGAGGTCGGCGGCGATACGCCGCACTGGTCGCCGCATCGTGTCGAGCTGGCGCTCTGGGCGCACTATGTGGCCAACGACCTCAGTCCCGAGCTGCTCGACGATATGCCCTCGCCGACGGCTACAGTTAATACAAACGGCAGCCTGAGCAAGGCGAGCAAGGTGCTCGACGGCGAGGACACCAACGATGGCGTCGCTGTTGATGTGGATGAGGACGAGAGCCTCGGTGCAGGTGAGATCATTGAGCCAAAGAGAAGCTGTATAGGTAGAATTGGACGTCTAGAATAGATATAAGTAATGAATAGATGTGAATGTCTCATGATGTACATATATGTGTATATATTCTAGATCGATCAGTCAATAATCTAAAAGAAACTTGGCTTAGCAACAGAAAGAGAGAGAGAGAGAATCGTTGGATAGATCAATACTTATTTCTATATATATATATTGTATATATTTATCTTCACTTTACTAATGGAATCATCTGCTTAATAGATCGATGATCTATCTGATGTGTAGATTGGCACAGACTTATATATATGGATAGATTGTAATATAGATAGCTCGATTGATACATATATATTCACTTTAGTAATCGAATCATCTTCTGCTTGCTAGATTGATGATCTAGCTATGACTATTAAATTAACTTATATAATAGACATAGATCGATAGATCCTTACACTTTATATTACGTATAGCATTCATAGTCCTTTCACTAATCGAATCTTTTCTTTTATCGAAATTCAGGCGGTCGAAATACGGCAACAGAATCGGAGACGGAGAACGAGAACACCAATCCGATATCGTTGACGCCGCTGGGCAATGCGAGTGGAGGCGTTGGCGTTGGTGGCAAGAGCAACATTAACAGCAACAACAATAGCAACAGTAACAACAGCAGCAACAGCAACAACAACAACAATAGCAACAACAACAACACTGCCGCTTTGCAGGATGGCGACTCGAACTTCGTGTCGAACGATTCCACCTCACAGGAGCCGAATATTGATGACAACACCACACAGACAACGGCTACCACCACATCGACGGAGGACGGCGAACCGTTGGGCGTGGCCACGCCACTGGCCTCCGACTCAGAAAGCAATCTTGAGGCGCCGGTCAAGAGTCGCTTGGGGACTGTAGGGGTGTGCGTTGGAGCAGGAGCAGGCGTTGTGGCTGGATCGGGCATAGTGGCAGGAGCAGCTGTTGCCCAATCGCACAACAACAATAAGCAGATCAACAACAATGGACAAAGCGCTGCACAATCAGCAGCAGCAGCAGCCGCCGCCGCCGCCGCAGCAGCAGCGGCAGATGGATTGGTTGGACCAGCCGCACCAGCAGCAGTCCCAGCCGTTCCAACAGCAGCCAATGGCAATGGCAATGGTGTGCTCTCGCTTGGAGGCAGTGCGTCGGCAGCGAATCAAGTTGATGACGACGATGAGGATGACGAAGAGGATGAGGACGAGGATGAGGTGGACGAGGAGGAGGATGAAGATGAGGTGGACGATGAGCTAGAGGCTGATGAGAGTAACAGCAATGGCAGCAGCAATTTGCGTGCCAGCAAGCTGCAGCATTTGGCTGCAGCTGCGGCTGCGGCGACAGAAGCGACAGCGCTGACAGCGCCATCCATTGGCCAGAAGCGTACGGCGCTGCATTGCGAAATGGAGGCAAATGCTGCTGCTGCTGCAACTGGAAACGCAACTGTGGCTGCGGCTGCGGCTGCTGGTGAGAAATCGCCGGAGTTGAAAAAGCTGCGCAGCGACTGAACTGAATGCAGCGCAGCGCCGTCACAGTCGTCGCTAAGAAACACCGTTAGGCCGCGTATATCTGGTGGAAAGACATATGTATGTAGTGCAGTTGAGTCGACATTTGAGAGCAACATTACCTACACTTTGCCACAACAACATTCAAGAAATTTTACTATTAAGCAAAACTAATTATACATATAATATATAATATATATATACAACAAAGAAAAAAAAACACACACACACATACACAAACACATATAACAAGAAACAGCACACACACACACAACGAGAACATAAAAGGAGATCGAGAAGCAGCACAGCAGCAGCACTTAACATAACATAGGCTTAACAGGCAAAAATATTAAATGAGAAGAACAAGCAAGGAGAAGAACCCCATAACAGAAAGAACATAACACACCACACCACACCAGACCACACCACACCGCACCACAACACACTCACATTAAATTTAGGAACATAGTGCGGGCGCGTATTAAATGAAGTTTAAGTTGAGCTCGAGGATAAACGCGAGTAATGTTGGATGATTATATGATGATGATGATAATTGATAGAAAGAGTAATAGCCATACGGAGTCCCCAATTGCAGCAGCGATTAACATTATATATGTGAAGTGAAAACGATAAGCAAATACATAGTAACTATTAAATCAGATACAAATTGATATTTTTACACAGTCAAATGAAACCAACATTTAAATATTAAACTAAAAAAGAAAAAAAAAAAAAAAAAAAAAAAAAACAAAAGAAAAATTTACAAATGCCGCAGTTGCCCACTACATACAAGAAACGGAAGAAAAAAAACAATAATTATAATAAAAAGTAATTTATATAAGTATTTAAAATTAACAATAAATCAAAAAAACTTGTCGCATAAAACTCAACACATCGTCCCCCGATTGATCGCCGCCTTCCTCCTTGACCAACACAACACATACACGCGCTCCACCTCTTTCTTGCACCCAGCCACCCATCCAAACACGCTCACTAAAACACGCCAACCTCATGCATAAGCATACATCTACACAAACACATACACATCCCAATCCAAGCGGACGACGCCGTCATCGACGTCGATTAAGCAAAAACAAAAACAAGAAAAAAATACAAAAACTCATTTAAAACAATGCGAAATTTTTGTGGTCGTATTTGTAATAATATAATTTTTAATTTATGTGTACAACTTACTTTTTTTTTTAATACTATATATAATACTGAATTTTTTATAATTTATACGATAATATTTTTTCATTTGATTTAAAAACAAAACAAAAAAAACCTAAATTTAAATTAATTTTGGCATCGATCTACTTTTATCTGTGGGGCTGAAGCATCAATCTACGATACTTTTTTCAGCTTCTATTTTCAATTGGTATCGAAAGTTAATCAATTGTCTGAACACCATCTCTCAAAATTATAATAATTTTAGTTGATATAGCATAAGTTCAAAATAAATTGTGAAAAATATTATGAGTACAACCGAGCCAGATGCAAACCAATGAAACCTCCTTAAAGTACCTGTCGATTCAATTTCTCAATTTTTATAGTTACAAATTGCGAAGATTTGCAAACACTTTTTGAATATTGTACACAAGCGCGTTACGGCGTGTTATCGGTTGGCCGCCACCTATAAGCGGTTATTTTTTTTTACAACAGAGACGTATGGAACTAATTGAGAGTATTTATTGATTCTTTTATATGCAACAGCATAAAGAGCTGCATAATTGAAAATTTTGTACGATTCTGCAATAATAAACAAGCAAATACAAGACGTGCCGCATTAATCGAGTATTTTTGCACCTCCTTGGCGTATGCTACAAAAAAATACTGCTGAAAACATATCGATAGTGATTAAGTGTTCTCTTTTAAATATCGTTTTAAAATAAGAATATCGATACGCCTGCAACATCCCTATTTTTAGTATTTTGTTATTTATTTATTAAAATAAGAAAAAGAGTACATAAAAGAAAGAAACCTGTGTAATCTGTGTGCTGTTGCGCTGTGTCGCACAATGTTTAGCAGATGTCATAATTGCGGCTAAAGGCCATGAATATGCGACAAACACGGCAAAATACGCTCCAATACAACATTAACTAGCTGCCGTGGATGCACACACACACACACACAAACATACACAAAATAACACACGCACACACAGATAGAAACCTTTGGACGCCACAGATTAGCAGCAGCAGCTGGCGAGCAGGACGGAATAACGAAGATTAGAGTGTGGATACGGCGCCATGCTCCTGGTGCGTCAGCTGTTTGGCTCATCATCCAATTCGTGGGTGCGCGCCCTTATCATCTTTGTGCTCGCCTGGGCGGTGCTCGTCTATGTGTTTGTGCTCAAACTGACCAACAGCCAGGCCCAGAATCAAAGCCATCAAACCATCTCTGCCAGCGACAATGAGTACAATGCGCGGCGCATCAATCAGGCGCTGCAGCTGCTGGAGCACACGGAGCGACGCAACGAGGAGCTCAAGCTGCTCATCGATGAGCTGATGAGGTAGGTGACAGCAACACCAACAACAACAGTAAGATTATCATGAGCATCATTTGCATCATCAGCAACAAGCCACAAGTAGACCCAAAGCTGCAGTTCCCGCCCACAGCCTAAAGCCTCCACTAACCACCCCTTCCCCCCACTCCCACAGCCTTTGTAGTGCGGCCCATTAATGCGACCTTTCATATGTAAAGCGAGCGAAAAGAACTTTTAATTCGGCTGGCCGAACTGTGAATGCCCTTGTGAGCAGTGCATATGTGATTAATACAGTTCTTATCAGCAAAAAAAACAATTTTTTTTTTTTTTTTTTTTTTTTTGAAAATTAAAATATTAGACTGATATATCCAATAGGCGTTATGTGATATATATATACATATATATATACAGCTGAGGTCATAAAAATAATAGTGAAAAAATGGACAAAAAATTTATATAAATAAATAGACAAAAAAAAAAATCTAAATTTATAACCATAATTGTTATAATAATAATAAAAAAAAAAAATATATATATATATATATATATATATATATATATAATAAAAAAAAATCAAATTGAGCTTTAGTTGAGCTTAGTCACGTTACTATTTTTATGACCGCAGCTGTATACATGTATAAATATATATATTTCTATATATAGCACATACATATGTATGTTACATAATAGCTGACATTGTCTATATGCTCGACGTAAGCGTAGGAGTCAATGAATGCTCGGTCACGCTTGCATACGCTGTGGCGTTGACGAATAACAAATAACCACGCACAACCTGTGCCGCGCTGCGTGTGTGTGTGTGTGTGTGTGTTGTTTTTGTTGTTATCTTTTGTTGTTGTTGTTCTTACAGCGAACAGCTGGATAAGCAGAGCGCCATGAAATTAATACAAAGGCTGGAAAATGATTCGCACAATGTAAAGCAATCAATGGGCGATGATACGCTCTTCGAGGTGATTCAAGCAGATGCCGCTGGACAGGATCAACAGCAGCAGCAGCAGCATCTGCAGCAGCAACAACAGCAGCAGCAACTGGGCTTGGATGCTGCTGGGCAGCTGCCTGGACAGCCGGGCATTGAGCCCAGTTTGGAGTACGAGTTGACGCGGCGACGCATCCAGACGAACATTGCCGAGATCTGGAACTATTTCAGCAGCGAGCTGGGCAAGCTGCGCAAGGCCGTTGGCCCCGCCAATGCGGAGCTGGAGGAGTCCATACAGCAGGTGCTGCTGCAGGGCGCCGATCATAAGCGTTCGCTGCTGAGCGACATGGAGCAGCTGCGGCGCGTCGACGGCTACGAGGCCTGGCGCCAGCAGGAGGCCAACGAGTTGAGCGATCTGGTGCAGCGGCGACTCCATCATCTACAGAATCCCAGTGACTGCCAAAATGCTCGCAAGCTTGTCTGCAAGCTGAACAAGGTTCATGCGCCAATCACAGCATCCATGAGAGATGAAGTGCATCCCTTTGCAACTCCCTCTCATTACTTATCTTTACGTCATTCTTTATCATCTGTTCTCTCATCCATTCACTGTTCTATTCTATTTGATTTCATACAAATACTAATTGCATGTTTTGTTTGGATTAATCTCATTGCCATTTGTTCTATATACGAATATTGTAAAAAGCAGAGAGAGGGAGAGAGGGAGAGTGAGAGAGAGTGAGAGTGAGAGTATAAGAGAGAGAACTTCTTTGCTTTGATTTCTTTGAATATCTGTTTATCACAATATCTTTGACTGCCCTCGCTACTCTAGAGCTCTTATTTATCTCTCTTTCTTATTTATGTTCTACCTTTTCTTTCCACCCTTTTCCTTCTCATTCTTTATATTTTACTTCATTTCAAATGAATTTAATCTTTCTCTCTCTCTGATTTGGCATTTGTTAACGTTATATTGAAAGCTTATGAGAAGCAGCGAAAGAGACGGAGGGGATGAGAGAGGGAGAGAGGGTGTGAGAGTGTGAGAGTGAGAGAGCAAGAAACAGCTCTTGGATATATATAACTATTAAGTCTTCCAAGAACTCTCTCTCTCTCTCTCTCTCATTTTTCCTTTCTCTTGCTCCTTCCATATCTTCCACTTGCTCTCACTTTCTATTTCTCTCTCTCTCTCTATATATCTCCCTCTCACTCGCTATATGTCTTTCTCTTGTTCACCTTCTCTTTTTTTTCTCTTTCACTCTCTCTTCCCTCACTCTCCCTTCTCTCTTCTTCCTTTCTCTCTCTCTGTTTATCTGCTTCTCCCCTTATATTCTCTTTCTATTTTATTTGCCTTTTTTCTTGTCTCTTTTGTGCTGCATTCGTAAACGTTGCACCCAAAATGTTTTATTCTTAATCTCAGCTGCCTCGAAATCAATTATTTGCTCTCTATATTAATTTTCCATATTGTTTATTGTTTACATTCCTCTCTCATTCTGTTCTCTTCCCATTCGAAGAGTTTGTCCCTTAACTGCTCAACTCAAACTTTTGCTTTGCCCATTATTTATTTTTGTCTTTTTCGTCTCTTTCTTTATTACTACATTCGTAAACGTTCCTCTGCACTCAATTAACCTGCCTGAACAGATTTTTTTTGTTAACACTATTCATTTTAAGCGGAAGTCTTCATTTATTTGCCACTCTTTCGTGCACTCGTTTCATTCCGTTTCGTTTCATTTCGTTGCAGGGCTGCGGCTATGGCTGCCAGCTGCACCATGTGGTGTACTGCTTTATCGTGGCGTATGCCACGGAGCGCACGCTGATATTGAAGTCGCGCGGCTGGCGTTATCACAAGGGCGGCTGGGAGGAGGTGTTCCGTCCGGTGTCCGAGAGCTGCCAGGATGCGGGCACAGCGTATGCGTACAATTGGCCGGGCAAGCCGAATACACAGGTGCTGGTGCTGCCAATTATTGACTCGCTGATGCCACGCCCACCCTACCTGCCGCTCGCCGTGCCGGAGGATTTGGCACCGCGCCTGAAGCGCCTGCACGGCGATCCCATTGTCTGGTGGGTGGGCCAGTTTCTCAAGTATCTGCTGCGTCCGCAAACGGAGACGCGCGACTTCCTCAACTCGGGCATGCGTAAGCTGGGCTGGGAGCGTCCCATTGTGGGGTAAGCCATGACCATATGCTGCTCCTAGCCATAGGCTCTAATCTCCATCTGCTTGCAGTGTGCATGTGCGTCGCACGGACAAGGTGGGCACCGAGGCAGCCTTCCATGGCATCGATGAGTATATGACGCATGTGGAAGACTATTATCGCACCCTCGAGATCAACGGCAGCAGCGTGGTGCGTCGCATCTTTCTGGCCTCCGATGATGCGCGCGTCATCATGGAGGCACGCAAGAAGTATCCACAATATCAGATTGTCGGCGATCCGGAGGTGGCGCGCATGGCCGCCGTCTCCACACGGTATACGGACACCGCCCTGAATGGCATCATCCTGGACATTCATCTGCTGTCCATGTCCGACTATTTGGTGTGCACATTCTCCTCGCAGGTCTGCCGTGTGGCATACGAGATAATGCAGACGATGTATCCGGATGCGGCAGATCGCTTCAAATCGCTGGACGATATCTACTATTACGGCGGACAGAATCCGCATAATCGGCGTGCGGTCATTCCGCACAAGCCGCGCTCGCACGAGGATCTCCAAATGAAGGTCGGCGATCTCGTCTCGGTTGCGGGCAATCATTGGGATGGCAATTCCAAGGGCAAGAATACGCGCACCAATCAGGGCGGACTCTTCCCCTCTTTCAAGGTGGTCGACAAGGTCGAAACGGCCAAGCTGCCGGTCTATGCGGGTGTCTAAACAACGCTTTGCCGGATAACGGATAACAGATAACGGATAGTGGATAGTGGATAGCGGTTATCCTGCATGGCCAGTCGACTCCCTTCACAGCCTTCCTTGCTGAATCTCAATTTTAAACTCTGCTCCGCCGCATTCCAAGTATTTGTGTATCTTAAATTCTGGTAAAGAAAAATCGCCAAAAAAGAACAAAACAAAAAAATGGAAATTGAAAAATTCAAAATTCTCCAAAAGCTCGAATCTCGTTTCTTAATGGTGGAATCGCTCAATGTTCCACACGATTCCACTTGTTGCACTAATTCTACGCATTTTCCTAAGCCGAAGAAATTAGAACAAGAAAAAAAGAACAGAAAATGTTGACAAAGTAAAGAATATATACATATAGAAAAAGAATATATATGTCCATATAGATATATATATATATATATATATATATATATATATATATATATATATATACATCAGTATGTATGTGTATACAGTATGTTTAAGCATGCATGTAGGGTTTAAATACGCGCAATATAGTTTATCCTTTGTAACATAGACGAAATCACAAATAAATATAGTCAAGTTTTAATTTGCAATTTGTAGTTGATTTCAAAACGCTGGGAGTTGGGTCAGAAACGAATGGAATGGAACGAAGCAGATGCTATGCTGCGTAGTATACATTTTACTCCATTCCCATCAACCCATAAAGATAATTGTAATATAAAAATTCATTCATTTCATTTAATTCATTGATAACATAATTTCATTTGATTGATTAAAAATAAGTGTATGCTCTAGCTGAAGAGGCATGGAGAGTCCCAAGAACAGCTGAAATTCCAATCAATCTACGCTCGTCTTATACACACACACATACACACACATACGCTCGCATACGTAGCAGCTCTGCTCTGTTGACTGCGCAGTTACCGCTACGACTGCGCTTGAGCTTCTTGGCTTTAGTATGAGAAATTGATTGTTGAATAACTTTATTTCTAAATAAACATTATTTATCAAATTTTCAGTTGTTAATAATGACATTCATATATCTGCATTTGAAGCACAAGTCTTTAGTACTTGAAATAAATTTTCACCTCATAGGGCAAGGGAAGGAAGGTGTCCAAAATCTGAAATATGTATGTATGTATGTGTGTATAAAAACTCTGAAATTATTACATAAAATTAAACCGGTATATACATTACAAAAAAAAATTATACGCTCTGAGATTTCATGAAACGCTGAAAAGGTTTATTCAGATATTCCTATTTTGATATACTATTTGCTGTATCAAATCTATTGTGCCATCATGAGCACTCTAACAGTATTACTCTTATACACGAAACTCAACTGCATTCTGTTGTTAGTTCTTTGTACGAAATGTTAACTTACCTTGCCTTAACAGCATTATTCTTGAGCATACATATGTACATATATGGAGCCATCAGTAGCTTTTGGTAAATTTGCTGCTTGTTTACGTTACCTAAATGTTAATATTGTACCGTAAGCAATGTGATAACAGAATTCCTCTTTGCTGTTAGTTTTCGTCATCAACAGCAGCAGCGCTGTCAATGTCAATGTCAATGACTGAGTCGCTTCAATAACATTGGCTTGGATATGCACTTACACATTCTCACTCACACACACACACTCACACACACAGACGCACGTACACAAAAGCCATAACGTAACGTACTCCTCGATTGCTATTTTGAACTCCGTTTTGTTGCGAAGCTCAGGTTCAAGATCCCAGGCGGTGAAAGTGCACGGCCTGTCGGCTGCCTGATGACAATGATGATGTTAATGATAATAATGATGATGATGATTTGTGTGCGAAACTCTGACTCAGAAATGAATTTATACCCAGCCACAGGAATGCTACTTTATAAACAAGAAACCACCAACGAAAATTCCCAAAAATATAATTAAAAGAAAACAAAACAAAATTAAAAACAAAACAGGCGCCAATTGACAGTGCGACAGAGCGAATTGAAAAACGTGATAAGCGCTGGCTCGAAAAAAAGAAAATAATTTTTTTTTAATATACATATATATACATATGTACATACATATATAATATATAAATTAAAGCTCATCACAAAATTATTTATATGCGTAATATAATTAAGTACTCAATGAACCGCAGGGAAGTTGCCGCAACAACAGCAACAAAAAGTTACCAAACAGGCAGCTGCCGTTAAACCGGCATAGGCGCGAAAAGGAGCGGTATATGGCGAGTGCCGTGCGTTGGAGAAGGTCAACTTGGTTGAGCCTCAGCTGAGCCTCAGCTCAGCTGACGGCGCTTACGCTCGCGTTCGATAAGCCCGTCGGTCTCACACGGACTTTGGCATATGATAACAGGCAGCGATTCGGTATATAAGACATTGCAGCTGTCTTCCAATCAGCAGCACTTGTGAACTTACATCCCAATCGGCATCACCTTCCAGCATCGAATTCCAACAAGAAATTATTCTCAACATGTCGCAATTCCGTTTTGTCGTTCTAATCGCCTGCGCCGTCGTCTACGTTCTGTGCAGCCAGAGCGCTACAGCGCAGTCCATTGGCAGAGTTGTTCTCAAGAATCCCAGTAAGTATATGAGCGCGAAAGAGATGGGAGAGAGTTGTGCATATCTAAATATATATCCTTTGTTCCACTCTAGCTCATCCTGGCAAATGTGTGGTGAATTCCAATCTGATTATGTCGATCGGACAGGCTGCCAAGGCACCCAATCATCCATGCGCTAGCATCACTTGCCTGGATGGAAGCATAGCCGAATTGCACACATGCCGCGCGGTAGCGCCACCCAAGGGCTGCAAGCTGCGCGACTTTGTCAACACCAATCGTGACTTCCCAGCGTGCTGTGAGCGCAAATACGACTGCAACAAGCATATCTAGACGATATCGTTATCGATAATCGATTCTTGTTTACTTGTTCTAATTTTGTATTTTGATTTGTTTTTGTGTCGTTTTTTTTTTTTTTGTTTTTATTTATTTTGTATACTACAACATAACAATTAAAAAGTAAACGCTTAGCAATACAATTAAATAATTTAATAAAATCATTAACAGAAAATACATATGCATTTATATATGTATGTATGTACATATGTATGTATGTTCTCTCTTGTAGGGGCATTTGGGCATAAGTCTTCGCTGCTAATTAACTACACACATTCATATATTTGCTGTTATATTCTATGCATATGTATATATATGTATGCTTGTATGTATATGCATATGTGCTTATGCATGTCTTGCTCCTTTATACTATATATGTACATATGTACATACGCATTACGACGCTAGCGTAGTTTATGCCTTCCAACACAGCACGCAGCTTTGTGTTTGTGTGTGTGCGTTTGCTTGCTTGCTTGCGTGCGTGTGTGTGTGTGTCTGTGTGACTGTGTGACGAACAGAACAAACTAAATCAAGAGCGTGTGAAAGGAAGAGGAAACCCGTCCGTTAACTTTTGATACGTTCTGTATGGTGTTTGTTTGGTGTCTCTTTCATAATTTGTTTTGCTTTTATGTTCGTTAGTAACTTTCGCTTGTTGCATTTGTTTATGTGTGTGCATGTTGTGTCTCCTATCGACTGAGATTGTTTATGTAGAGCGCGTGCAGTTCGGTGCGCGGAGTATTCTCGAATAGGGCGGCACGATTCTGGCCCTCGCCCTTCTTTACCCAATGGCCATATACGCGGAAGGCGCAGCCATCGATAACCTGTCAACGATAAATAATGATCGATATACATATGTATGAATGTTTGTTTATATGAATGCGTGTAAATTTATCTCATTTACCTTGCGCAGCACCTTAACGCGATAAGGATCACGTATGGCCTCCTCCACGTGAAGCGGCTCAGCCGTGTAGCGTAGGCGGCGTATCCTAATGACCGCGCGTATCACTAATATGGCAAATTGGAACTTTTTGCGCGCATTGAAACGACTCTGTTTCCGCAGCTAAATATACGAAAATGAAAGAAAAATCACACATAGGATGGGGGTTAATTTTGTGATAAGGAATTACTTCAAAATTGTTTATTGTGTTAGGATTTGTTTTTTTTTTCTTTAGTTCATACGCCTTGGGTTAATACGGTTATCGTTGGCAGCTGTTCAATGCAATAATTCTACATGTGAGTGTGTGTGTGTGTGTACATGTGTATATGGTTAAAACACTTTACGCGAACACAGCTTGCGTTAGGCGACAGTATGTCTGTGTCTGTACTGTGTCTATGTCAGTGTAACTGTGTGTGTATATATGTTTACATATGGCAAGTTAATCTTAAGCTGTTAGTTCCGTGCATTATTTTACATACTTTGCCATGAGAGTGGAACAGAGAGAGAGAGAGAGGTTTAAATTCACCACATTGTCAGTGTACGGGACGTGCCAGTTTGTGCTTGTGTTTGTGAGAGTGCTGGTATGTCGAAAGCAAAAGCAAATAAACAAATACAACAGGATCGAAATGAACTCAAAAAAAAGAACGAAAAACGTAGTGTAGGCGAAACTGTTAAATCCGTGAGCGAGTGAAAGAGAGCGCATGCGGAACGCGCTCAGGGACAGAACACACACAGACACAAATATATAGATATACATATGTACATTGAATTATCAACATACACATACATATATGGTGGATAAATACATATATAGATATAGAGTTTAACAATGGCATTTCAAAATGTATATTTATAAACTGTATAGGTAACTATGGTTTTGCGCATTTTGACTTTGGTTTACTCACAAGGGAGTCTCCACAACACCGACTTAAAGACACACATCTTATAAGGGCGTTGAGACTCTGACAATATAGAGAACATGACACACAAAACAAAACGTGTATATCAAATCATACAGAGGAGAAATTAAGAACAAAACAAAAAACATTGTCAGTGAATCGGTAAGCGTAATTGTTTTTTTTTTTTTTTCAAGAATTTAATTTTGTTTTTTTTCATAAATAATCTATGTGGTACATGTGGTGTATGTATGCATATGCTCGGATGTGTAGTTAACAGTTAAATTTAACATAAACAAAAGCCATGCAAAGGAACGGAGGACAGTGAGACACAAACACAGATACAGGTAGATAGGAGAGAGATATATAGAGAGAGATAGCCAAAACTACAACAGCATTATGATTAGTGATATACAACATAATATTTAATAATACTACATTACTACAAGAATACAAACGGTAGAAGCGTTATTATTATTATTATTTTTTGTATTTTGTAAAAAGAAACCAATTGACCCAAAAATATATACTACATACTATAAAGGTGCATATAATACAGTTTTTTTTTATAAATAATTTTTGTTTGTAAATACGACTAGAAACAGCTAAAAATATATAATTCATAAATATTAAGTGTAAAAATAAATGTTACAAACTAAATACAAGTGTGCGCTCCATTTACCACAGGGCTGGCAAATCAAATACAATATCAAAGTGTGGTGAGGTGAGTAGAGTTGAGGTGTGGTGAGTGCGCCCTGCTACATGGCTACAATATTTTTTACTGTGCTTGAAAATGAGAAATGAAATGAAATGAAATGCGAGTGTGTGTGTGTTTGTGTAGGCTCCGTTGCCAAAGTTCAGTGTGCGTGTGTGTGTATGTGTGTGTGATGCACTAATCAAGTACAACTAAAAGCGCTTTTCGTTGACAGTTGAAAAAAAGAAATAAATTGATACGTGTATAAATTGATAAAAGAAAACAAAGGAAAAACCTGCCTGCACTGATGAATACAATAAATGTTTTTCATTTGCATTTGCCGCACTCTCATAATTATCGTTATCGATGCCCAAATGCTGACGCGCTTTAATAGCCGTTGCTGAACGCTGTCGTTGCTGCTGCTGTTGTTGTTGTTGTTGGTGCTGGAACTGCAACTGTTGCTGTTGCTGATAGTAGACTGTGGCCGTCAAAGTCATTGACGAAGGTGTATTGCAGGTGGAATTGGAAGTTGTTGATGTTCCCAGTTGTTGTTGTTGTTGCTGGTGCTGCTGCTGCTGTTTCTCCGTCTCAGACGCATAGTAATTGCTGCTGCTGCTGCAGCTGGTTGTGGCAACATCGCGTAATCGATTCGATGAGTACGAACTCTGCGGCGCACTGCAGTATATGTAGGAGGAGGATGCGCCGCAACTGCTGCCAGCGTTGCCACTGTTCAGTCGATTATAACGGAACGCTGTTTGAGTTTGATTCTGCCGGCTCGAGCTGGGACCGTTACTGTTACTGTTGCCGCTGCCGGGATAATGCGCAGCTTTGGCATTGGCATGCAAATGCTGCACATACGTCATTTCGTTCAATAGAACCTAATTTTTCATATTGAGTTCGACAGCGACATATTGAGAGAGATAGAGAGTGCGCGAGCAAGAGAGAGGAGTAGGAGGAGAGCGGGAAATTGGCATAGTGCAGGCAGCGCGTATGTTGAGCAGGTCAAAACGCACAGAAAATGAGGAATACAAAATTGTAAATATGTTAAAGGAAGTAAGTCAAATGAACAAAACCAGACAATAAACATAAAATTAATAATATAAATATGTCTAGGTATAATATTTAGAGTATGCTTAACTATGCTTAAGCTAAAGATTTTGTATAAATATAAGACTTTGTATAAGAGTCTAAACGCGCCTAACCTACGCTTTATATGCACCTTATTAATTGCTCCTCACTTAACAAATCTAGGAAGAGTGTGTGGGTGACAGAGGGAGAGGGAGAGGGTGACGCATACATGCAGTATAAGAGTATACCACGATTGCATACGAGGTGAGTTTCTTTTTTCTGTTTTGGGGAGTTAATGTTAGACAGAGTTAGCATGCATTCGCTTTTTGGCTGCGGCGTCTGCTGCTGCTGTTGTTGTTGTTGTTATCGTTCTCGTTATCGATATACATAGAGATGTTAATTAAGATCGCAATCGCAATGCACACGCAACAGGGACAATGACAACAATTACATACATACATACATACATAGATAAACAAGCAAATATATATATGTACATACATATGTTGTAATTAATATAAATTAAATTAAATGAGACTATAGAGGTGTGTATAAATGGAATAAAATGCAGCTGCGTCAATTAAACACAGAGAGAGAGAGAGAGAGAGGGAAATAATAACGACAACAAGCCAACACGATTACGATAACTAAGTGAGCCGATAAAAAAGAAAACAAACAAACACATACGAAGGGGAAAAAAGAACAAAAAACATTTGGTGTTAATTGAATCGAATTGATATCGAAACACAATGCAAATACATATACATCGAATATATTTATATAAAAACAGACAAAATGCAATGTGATTTTATTGTTGTTGGTTTCTATATATTGTTGTTGTTGTTGTTTATTAATAGTTTTTAATAGTTTGAATCGTTTGGCTGCTGTTGTAGTTGTTACATTAGAATTGGGTGGATTTGGGTTAGTCCAGTAATAATTCGTTACCAGTGCGATTTCAGTGATGCGACTCATTCTTCTGGACTTGGTCGATAGGCTGCGCTTGAGGCCATCAATGTTTTGCTCGAACAACTATCGGTTTGTTATCGAGTTATCGAGAAAAGATTTTCGTTTGATTTTAAGTTTGTTTGTATTCGTGTTTCGATTTTTGTTTTTGTGTTTTTTTTTTTTTTTGTAAAATTAACAATTTATATATTTTGCGGTATTTTCAGTAATTTTGCGGTATTTTTTGTATATTTAAGTATATGTAAGAAAAAGAAAAAAATAGGTACGTATATAATAAAGTTGAAGAAAAATAAGAGAAAAAAACATGGGTAGAATAGAGGAAGAAGAATAATGCGCTTAACTTAATGCATAAAAATATAGGATGTATATAAATGTATGTAAATATAGTTAAGTATCTAAAGCCGATTTCTAGAACTTAAACAGGAAATACGAAAGTACAGTAAACACTCGTTAAGTGGGCAGACTTTCAAAATGAATTCAAAAATTATAAATTGTGAAACGTGAAAAGGATTTAGCTTAGCGAGTGTTCACTGTAGTTGTAGCTAGAGTACGTGTAAGCGGATTAACTGATTAACTTATTTAGAAGTATGTATAAATAAAGTATATTATAGAGTTTATACAAAATAAAGCAGTTATTAGGCTGGGTGTGTGAGCAGTGTGTGAGTCACAGTGGCGTGTGAGTGTGTGTGTGTGAGAGATTGAGAGGGGGCAATAGGGCCTATAATAGGGGTTTTCCTTTCTTTTAGAGACAATTACATAAGAAGAGAAACTCGGAGAGTTTGGTGTGTAGAGAATGGAATACTTGGGGTGTACATAGGTCGTGCTTAAATGTGTGTGGAACTTAGGTGCTAGAAATAGTTATATAAATACATATGTATAAAGAGATGTATTAAATACTGTTATTAAATAATGTGTTTTTCCATTTTCTTTTGATGTGTGAGACTCTTGGAGACTGCTCTAAATATTATGGCTAAACATATTGACTAGCATAGTTGTGTATATGGTATAGTTGTAATAATAATAAGGCCTAGTAGTATCGGGTGGTCTACAGATTCCACATGGACGGGCGGCGCCGGGGGCGCCGACACTTACCATTTGATTGAAGAATGGATGTCTTAATACTTCCTTAACGGTGATACGTTGCGCTGGATCAACGACTAGACATTTGCGTATTAGATCCTTGGGATCCTCTGTGGAATGTGAAGTACAAATGCATATTATTATAATTTATATATGCATATACACTATAGCAAGAGCTTTACCTGAAATATCGGCCCATTCGGGCGAGGTGAAACTGTATTTGCCCTCCATGATGTTGCGCAGCATCACCATCTGCTTGCGATGCCAGAACGGGGGACAGCCGACGAGCAGCGTGAACATAATGACGCCACAGGCCCAACTGGAAAAGCATATCAAATATATGTAACTTTAGATGTATATATAGTAATCATTCCATTGCTTACATGTCCACTTCCTGCGAGTAGCCCGGCGAACCCTCGAACATATTACACTTGAGCGTCTCCGGTGCCAAGTAGCCGGGCGTGCCGCAAAGATCTGTTGGGATAGAAGAGTAAAGCAAAAATTGTATTACCTTGACATACATCGTAGAATATAGTTTAGAGCGAGACAGAGTATATGAGAGAGGTAATTGCATACCTTGCTATGAGTTCTGTTTATAAGAGTTCTGGCTAGCTTTTTCAGAGTTCTGAGCTGAGAGAAGTCTGTAGAGGCAGACGCTCCATAGTGCATTGAACTTCTTAAGAGCTCTTCTAAGAGTTGTGCAATACAATTTCAATTAATGATTGTAATAGTCAAAGTTTCAACTAAGAGTAGCTAGAGATCAGGCAACTCGAGCTATGACATATAGACATGCATACGCTAGACTACTGTGGGTCTCTTCACATTTCAGTTCTCTACATGATTAACTTAAGCTCTTACGTATGCTACCTATAACAGTAATTATACAATTATCTTCTCCATATACTAGCATAAAGTTAGGTTATCTATCTATATCTATATCTTGTTCTCTATAGATATTCAATTCAGTCTAAGCACATTTAACTGAATATCTATAGCTGAGATCTTGAGCTTGAACATATATTGGGTTTTCGCATCATATCATATAATCATATTGTCATATCATCATATCTTCTCTACTGTACTATTGATCAAAGGGGATTTAGACACTTTGGGATAACTGAAAGTCTATAGTATCTAGAAACATACAGCTTGATATAGTTCTTAAAATATATACAAGTTATGAATATATCAAATATCATTTCTTCTAAAGAGTGAAGAGACTTGGGCATTGTTCAATGACTTGAAGATCTCTAAGCATGCCATATATATATCATAAATGAATACAATATCTTATGAATACAATATCTTTCACTCTTATAGCCCAGTTGAATATCGTTTCAGTTAGCTCTTCGCCTACATTACAGATTGGACAAGAACTGACTAGAATTCCATTTCCTACAATTGATCTATTATCCCATTTGCCCAGTGTTCTCGTATGCTCTATAGCATTGTCTCTTTTGGTTCATTCTGCTTTGTCTCTCTAACAGCGTCTTCTTCTTCATTATCACCTGTAAGTTTCTCGCCCTCGCTCAGCTGCCGGGCAAATCCAAAGTCTGTAATCTTCACATTGTGATTCTCGTCGAGCAATATATTCTCCGGCTTCAGATCGCGATGCACAATGTTCTTGGCGTGTATATACTCGACGCCCTCGAATATCTGCCGCATAATGGTGCGCGTCTTCTTCTCAGAGAGCGTCACCACCGATGTCAGATAGTCGAACAGTTCGCCCTTGGGGCACAGCTCAAAGACGAGAAATACAAATGCATCCGATTCAAATACATCCTGCAAATCGACTGCAAAGTGAGAGAAATATATATAGAAAAGCTGTATATATATAGTGGATATCCTGGTATAGTTACTTATGTAGGGATGACCCATCACTTGGCGTAAGATTGAGATTTCCTGTCTGGTTGCTTCGAGCATATGATATGGATTCGTTTCGCCCGCCTCCGTCGTGGCGCCCAGATCGATAATCTTCGCTGCAAACTCTTTGCCCGTCTCCTTCTCAATGCAGCGACGTACCGTTGAACTGATGCCCCTATAAAAGAAGATGATGTGAGGGGATTAGAAAAGTGAAATATGGATATATCGATCATAGGAAGTAACTCCAACTACAACTATATATATAACGTGTCTAGTCATCTACCAGAAAAGCAGATTCGAATCACGCATTCTATAGTATTTTTGGGGTCTTGATGGGAATGCACACGGTATAAAGATTTGGACTATCTGATTCAGATAAGATCTATTCAAATGCGCATTACAGCCATACGAAATGTTTATCCAGCCGATGAGTCTTGTAATATGTAAACAGATAGAGCAGATGGAAGAGTGCAGATAGACTATAGAATATATAATCTGCGCAGTCATTGAAGTTCAGTTCAAGGTGCTTTATATAAACTTATCCCAAGAGAAATTTCATTATCTATCATCAGTTTTATTTCTCTCTTTGCTTTCTATAGACTTATCCTAAGAGAAATCCGTTTATATTATCCATCTTCTACCAGTTTTTTCGCTTCTTGATTTATCCTAAGAGAACTTTGTTTCAATTATACGTCTTATGCCAGTTATGCCTCTTCTTTGCTTTATATAGACTTATCCTAGAGAAATTCGATATTATTATACATCTTTTAAAAGTTTTCCCTCTCTCGTTGCTTTATATAGACTTATCCTACGAGAAATTTGAATGAATTATCCGCCTTCTATCAGTTTTCTATCACTCCTTGACTTATCCCAAGAGAAATTTCATTATCTATTATCAGTTTTATTTCTCTCTTTGCTTTCTATAGACTTATCCTAAGAGAAATCCGTTTATATTATCCATTGATTTGATTTATCCTAAGAGAACTTTGATTCAATTATCCGTCTTATGCCAGTTCAGTCTCTTCTTTGCTTTATATAGACTTATCCTAGAGGAATTTGAATGAATTATCCGCCTGCTATCAGTTTTCTATCACTCCTTGACTTATCCTAAGAGATATTCGATTATAGTATTCATCTTTAGCAGTTTTCTCTCCTTGGCTTTATATACTTATTCTAGGTGCAATGTTATTCAGTTATCCAACCTCTATCAGTTTGCTTTCTCTCTCTTGCTTTGACCTCATTTAAACTTTGTTTTGCAGTTCCTAGCTCGTCTGACTCCCATGCATTCCGGGGTATTACGCGACAGTTCACACGTCGCGTCATGTGCCCCAATGGAACAGGCCACACAGCTTTGAGTCATAGCTCAACAATTAGGCAACTCGTCAAAAAAACATAATATAAAATAAAATTAATATGAAATCGAAGAAAAAAGAAGAAAATGCAAAAACATATTTAATGAAATAAACAAAGTTTAGAATTCTGCAAAGTCAACAGAAACGGGAACAACAAGCAACAATTGCAAGAAGTAAATAAATAAAATGATTTAAGCATAGAGACTCGGGTCGCCACTTCGAATGCTCTATGCATAGATCCTTCTAAACTTAGAAGTTTTACTGAAGTAGCCTTTGGAGCTGTAAGCTAAATGAACCAGTCAATCAATCAATCATCAAGGACTCGCATCTCAGAAGCTTGGATAATACTGAATATGAAATTGATATTAGAACTGAATACAGTCTAGAGCTAAAGTTGTATGAACTAATCATCAATGAATACTGTTAAGTTGGCCTTAAGTGTTTAAGCCACAAAAACTTAGACCAGCTTTAATTAGATCTAAGATTTTTTGCGATTTTGTGAACTAGTTATTCATTCATGATTTAGGGAATCATAGAACTAAGGAAACGATCTGTAAACATCAATAACTAAATGC
Organism: Drosophila buzzatii; assembly: GCA_035045845.1. Taxonomy (NCBI): domain Eukaryota; kingdom Metazoa; phylum Arthropoda; class Insecta; order Diptera; family Drosophilidae; genus Drosophila; species Drosophila buzzatii. Next base: position 3,701,748 of record JAWNOS010000596.1, on the reverse strand, counting down.
TCTAGTCGGGACTGCTCAACTAGGAGATACTCTGTACCCAGCGAAGAGCTAAATTCCAATGTTTCTAAGCCTTATTTATTACCCTTTCTACAAAATACAAAAAGAACTCAGCTCATCGTGCTGATCAAGAATATATATGTATATACTTGAAGGCCTCTGCCATGCCTTCTTCAGCCTGTTACATATATTTGCACAAAACCATCATACCCTGATATACCATATTCTATGAGTACAGGGTATAAAAACTGAATCAAGTTTTAAGTTAAGGATTTGTCAGCTAATCAATCAATCGAGTCATAAATATCTATAAACATTTATTATATAGAAATTGATAAGAGAAATTGATATAAAAAAAATATATTATTATCTATTTTAACACGACTCTCTTTAACCGAAAAAAGCTCAAGTGAACATTAGCGAGTGATCACTGTGCTGCGCAATTGCAGCGTTCTTTCTATGCTTGGCATAGAGTTCACAAAGCTCTGCTTGACATGAAATATAAGTCAGCGTATAAGAGATGCTGTTTATGTTCTGTTCGACTCTTATAATTGCTTACCTGCCAAGTATTTCTTTGGGCTCGTATTTGGCATAGAAGCCCTTGGCCGCATCCTTGTCGGGCAGCAGATCATCCTCCTCGTCTTTGGCCATTAGATCGAGTGAAATTTTGGCGACGTTCTCCGACGGCGCTCTGGCAACACTTTACTTCTTTTTTTATTGCTATTGTTGTTGCAGTCGTTATTGTTGTTGTTGATTGTAATCCAAATCTGCAGTTCTGTTGTTAGCGACAGATTTCAATTCCACAATGATTCCCTCGCGTCGTTCTTCTGAATTTGAATTTGAATCTTCCTCCCGCTCTCTTTGGTGTGCGCGCGCTCTCGTTCTAGCTCTCTCTCTCTCTCTCTCTCGCTCGCTCTTTGGTGTGTTGCTATTTTTATAAACGAATCGACGCGATGCGATGCGATCAGTGCACGAATTCAATCTGTTCCGTTATGTGCCGACAACTTGCGACTGAGTGGCCTCTGCTGCTGCTGCTGCTGGCTGCGCGATTGTTCCTATGCTTTGCTTTGCTTTACTTTTAATTACCAACAAATCGTTGGCGTTGGCGTTGGCGTCGGCGTCGCTGCTGCGGCTGCGGCTGCGGCTGCGAGTGTAGCTGTTGTACCGGTGTTTTGCAGCTCGGGCTTGTGCTGACTTTGTATAAGAAGAAGCAGTAGCAGCAATTGTTGGTATTGTCGTTGTTGTTGTTGTCTGCTGTATAAGTCAAATATGGGCTGCTGCTGCTCTTGCTCTTGCTGCTGCTGCGACTGCTGTTGCCCTCTCATTCCCACTCGTTGGCTCGGTCGCACTCAGCTGTTGTTACGGCTGCCGCTGCGGCTGCTGATTTAATTAATAACGAATGCCAGCTACAACAAATCGATTTGAACAGAACAAAAAACATATAAAAAAAAAAAAAATCAAATCAAATGAAATAGAATAGAATTAACATTTTTTCCTTAGTTTTGCGCTTATAAATGATTACACAACGCGTGGCCCAATAAATGGCGACAAATGCGTTCTCACATGCCTAATTACATGCACTCACACTCACACTCTCTCGCACGCACACGCACATGCACACACACCCCCCCTGCTGGTTTCCACTCACTCTCTTTCACTCACATTCACAATCTTTGCCGTTTGTTTTGATCAGATTAATGCACACATTTACTCTATCACTGGGACACGGCCATCCGAAGAAACCGAACTTAAGCGCTGCCTCAGCTGCTGCTCATGGAGACGACGTCGCTGCCGTCGTCGCAGTCACTACTTTGCTTGCGTGTTTTTGTTGCAGCAGGTGAATTTTAATAGTGTCGTTGTCGTTGTTATTGTTCATTGCTCGTTGCTCATTTCATTTAATGTATATTCAGTTTCATTTGGTTTTTTTCTTTTTTTTTTTTCAATTTTTTGGGGGCTCGTTTGGTCTGCAAATGCAAGCAGATCTCAATTCGAGATCTGCTCTCCCTTTCTAGCGCACACAGCACAACACAACACTAATGGGACAGCAAGCGAGCAGGCAGGCAGGCAGCCAGACAGACGCACTGTCTCCGCCTCTAGCGGGTACATTTCAATGTCAACTAAGGTTAAAAGTAATACTGTTGGCCAGGGGAGTTTGCATTTCACATACACCGGGCGCACGAACAGCTGCTGGCGTGTCGGAACTTAGCGGGCATAACTATCTGAGTGTTATTTTGTAATATTTAATAGACAAAACAAAACCCTGTATTTTGGACACAATCACAATACTACCGAAACATCTACAAGTACCACAGTTAAGCAGCTATCGATATCGAGTGCACATGCACCGATGTCGATAAGGTTGCGCAAAGCAACTGCTGTGTTATCGCCTGCATACGATAGTTCGCCTAATCGATATTTGTCTGCACGACCAGTGTTGCCACGTGGACATAGAGAAACTGTTGAGATTTAAAGTATATTTGAATTTCTTTGCAATTGTTTTGTTTTTCGTTTATTTGACATACATGTATATTTACGTGTTTTTTCTTTTCTTTTTTGTTTGTTTTTGTTTTTTGAATGGAATACAATTGTAAAAAATATTAAATAGTCGCTAAGGTGGTTTTGTAATAATTATGAGGCAAGTGTTTACAAATTTTGTTGTTTTTTAGATGAAACAGTTTTGCTTTTTTTTTTTTTGAGGGCGAAAGTTGATGAAAAAAATTTAGTTTTTATTTTTAATTTTATTTTTTTGCTTGGTTTTTACTTAATGCTTAAGGTTTATTAATACTCCACAATGGGTTTGATGTGGTTGTTAATTACCTGTGGCTCAACCTCGGTGTTTACAATATTTTGTTTTTTAAATCTTTTTTTTTTTTTTGTTTGTTTTGTTTCTTTTTTAAAGTACACAATCAAAAGTAAACATATCGTTATATTATATATATATGTATAGAGACGCACTAGAAAAAAATATATTAAGCGAATACAAAATACAAATAGACTTGCAAAAAAAAAAAAAAAAAAATATAACGGTTGCTCAGTGCCAAAGATACATTACAATAATATATATAGTATTATAGCATATATATATATATAATATGAATGTATATTTCTGACAATATATATATATATATATATATTTAAAAAAAAAAAGTAATTGTTTTTGCTCTTTTGCAAACGTATTTTAGACCTACGACTTATAAATAATATCTATATATATATACGTATTTTCTTTTTCTCAAATTTCTTCAGGATCAGTATCGAAACGGAGTGTGAAACACGCTTCAGTTCGCTTCGAGGTTTCAGTACAATAAATCAGTTTTCTGAGCGCCTTCGCTATAAACAATGCCGCCTGCTGTTAGATAGTCATCGACATCATCTGCTCCAGCCGCATCCTTGACATCCTTGACTCCACTCTCGTCATGCTCACCATCCTTGAGCAGCCCCTCGCTAATGCCCACAATGCTGCCGTTGCCATTGAAGCCGTTGCTGTTGCCGTTGCCGTTGCCGTTTGTGGCAGCAGCGCTGGGCGAGCGCGTCACGCCCAGCTGAAACAGACTGTCCATGGGCGACGCCTTGACGGGGGTGTAAAAGCCCAAAGCTGTAGAGCCTGCAATGGAGAGATCGATTAATCGAAATTGAAAAGCATTGGATTGTTTACAATGGATTATTTACTAAAGCCGATCAAATTAATTTAGTTAGCTGAATGTGCAAATTAAAGTGAAACAAATTTGTGTGAGTTTGAGTGTGAGTGAGTGTGAGTTTGAGTGAGTGTGAGTGAATGAGTGAGTGTTTTCAATTGAGGTTAGTTACCTTAGGAGATATTAATATGAATTGGCGATAAGTTTAGTTTTTATTTAATTTTTGGTTTTGTTAGACTTCAGTTCTGCGTTAACCAACACCGTTAAGAGGTAGTTGCTGTTGCTGCTGCTGCTGTCGTTGTTGTTGTTGTTCTGATTGTTATTGTTGCCAGGCTAACAGACAGCGCTCCAGTGTGCGAGCGAGCGAGCGAGTGCGTAAGCGTGCGAGAGGGAGAGACGTTGCTTTGCACCTGGTTTTGGGGCGCCTCAATTGTTGGTCATTTGATTTTTAGGTTTTCTTTATAACTTTGATTGCCATACACATATACATGCATTATATATGCACTTGTATATGTATGTTATATGTTATATTATGATTAATTTCGTGTGTGTTATTATTATAGATATTATTTGTAAGAGTTCTGTTATTAGTTTTAAATAATATCTGCAAAAGAAATTAGTAAAACACAAGAGAGGGAGAGAGAGAGAGTGTGAGTGAGTGAGAGGGGGTAGAGAGAAAAAAACAATTTTGTTTGTTTCAATAAAATATAGATTAGTATTTAGATATATATACACATATTATAGAGCTATACGAGAGGTGCCAAGCAGTTATTATTAGTATTATAGATGGATGTAAGCTAAATTAGAGTTACTTGTGCCAACTTAATGCATAAGTTAGTGTTGCCACATCGTTGAAATGTTAAACAGTGTTGGGAAATGAAAAACATGTAATTCATTGAAGGTATATTACTATGGTAAGTGCAGCAGTTAGAAATTATAACGAGTAAAAGTAATCTGGAGTAGCGAGTAGTCAATCAGCTCGATACTTCCGTATAGAATGCTAGGCTATGTTCTTGGGTGATAAGTTGAGTTAGCTATAAGAAATAACGAGTAGGGAGACATCGTACTATGCCTAGCGTGTGCATTAATTATAGAGCTTAAGCGAGAGTATTCAAGAACGTAAATGTGTGCGAGTCAGGGCAAGAACGTAACGAGTAACGAGTGACGCGTAAAGTTTAGCTGCCAACAAGTGACGATACTTAGAGCAAGCAACACAAATCGATCAAGTATACATGAGTCTGACCGAGCGAGTAACGAGTAGCGATTAGCAGTATGTTTGTCCTTTACCACTGGGCTTTAAGGAATTGTGTAGGGGCTTCCACATGTACAAGGGTCTGAGCCACAACCAGAACGAGTAGCGAGTAGCGAGTAGCGAGAGATGGGTGTAAGTAAAATCCATACAAGTAAAGAGCAGCGAGTGAAGAGATAACGAGCAGTAGCTGGCGCGTATCTGTAACTGAGCAGGAGAATACGGATCTGGATCCACAACCATATCGAGTGAGAAGTAGCGCAACGACTCGTTATGCTTGAACCAACTGCTAACCGAGGAATGGTGCTGGAGTAAGTATAAAATATATATATACTAAGCCGCATTGGAATAGGGACGGGGCCACAACCATAGCGAGCAGCGAGTGCGCAGGACGTAGGACGAAGGAGCAGGGCTTACACAACGATTACATATAAATAGCTTGAGTTTGCCTACGTTTCGCAAGAGACAGGATGGAACGGAGAGCAAAGACAGTTTAGACATAGTAGAGCGTGTTGCCTGGAATGCGAGCCTGCAGCAGGGCGTTGGATGCGTTGGGTAGCGCTAGCGACGACGACGATGACGACGACGACGACGACGACGACGACGATGAAGAAATTGACGACATCGATGACATCGTCAGGTTGTGGGTGGCTAAAGGCAGACTGGCGCGACGGCGACTCAAGCAACTTCCATAGCTGCAGGCACTTGTTATTGTTGTTGTTGTTGACGTCGTCGTTGTTATCGTTGTTGTTAGAATGTGTTTGGTATATTTACTCTGCAGCTGTTGTTGCTGTTGCTGTTGCCGTTGCACTTGCAGCTGCAGATGGAGCTGCGGCTTGGCGGCATGCGAGAAGGAGGCTGCTTTGCGCATGGCCAGATGTGTTGCAGGAGGCACTGCTTCATTTTGAAGAAAACACGCATATTGCGGCTTCAATAGAACCGAAGGTCTACGACGTTGTTGCTGTGGTTGCTGCTGTTGCTGTGGTTGCTGCTGCTGCTGCTGCTGTTGCTGCGGCTGCTGAACGTCCATTGGCTGTGGCTGTGGCTGTGCCTGTGGTTGAGACTGTTGCAAGATAATACCCCTCCCTAAACTTGGGTAATCTGCAAATATGCGTGATCCTTAAATAGAAAGCCTAACAGCTGATGGCTGTGTATATGGTGCACGGGTCAAGGGTCATAGTTGGGCTGGGGTCTGCAGGGGCGGTAACTAGAGAGATAGCTAGATAGTTGGGCGTGGGTGTGAGGGGGGTTGTCTGGCTGCTTGAGTAGCTCAACGTAAGTGCACAACACCCACCTGAAGAGCTGAATTAGTTTTCGAAATCTTTTGAGCAGCTGCCGGCCAGGTGGCAACGCCAATTGCCAGCAGCAGCGTGCAGCTCTGGCATGACCTGGACAGCAATCCCTAGACATGCTAGTTGAATTGCAGTTAGCGGCAATCGCTATGTTAACTGTAACAGTGGCCTTTTCTGTAAAGTGCAGAAATATGTTGTTTTTGCTGTTGTTGTAATCAGCAGGCATGCATATGCAATTGGATCGTATGCGTGCGTATATGTATGTGTGTGTGTGTGTGTTTGTAGGTGTGGTGAGTATGCTATAACAGGATGCTGAGTGCTTGAGTGTGAGAGAGTGTGTTAATGTGTATATTGATGGCTGTCAATTTGAATCGTCCGCACAGATGGTGGCGCCAATAAAAAGTGTTAAGTAGTTAAAACTCAAGAGCACAGCACTACGCCAAAGGCAAGATATATATATTTATATATGTATAAATATATAGACACAGAACAAAGGCAAAGATAAAGTGAGAGAGACAGAGACAGAGAGTGATAAAGAGAGACAGAGAGAGAGAGAGAGAGAGAGGCAGTTGCGGCTCTTGGTAGACATGCATTTACACACACACACGTAAGCATGTGTGTGCATGTGCATATGTGTATGTAGATAGTATGTGTATATGACAGGGTTGCCACACACTCACCTAATGGTAAATTCCCCAGCATTGTGCTGGTTGCCGACGTTTTATGCGACGTCGAGGATGTGGTCGATGCTGTCGGAAGCTCAATTATCTCATCAACTGTTACATGATGATGCTGCTGTTGTTGTTGCTGTTGCTGCTGATGCTGCATGCGTAAATGCTCCTCGTAGAACAGCTGATGATGCTTGGTCACATTACCGTAGGGATCGGCATAAGGCGGATCGTCAACGGTTTGTGATGCCTCGGAGGGATATTCAAACGTTGAAGTTAACGTATCGTTAAATTGTACGCGGAACTGTAAATAAAAGTAAAGGTAAATTATATATATGTATGTATGTACATATTCCATATACATGTGTATGATATCTGTCACACTGATGAAATGTACCCAAGAAGCCCAAGCCGGCCTGAACTTTTCCCTTCTGCCCCCCTGCCAATCGACGCCCCTACAGAGAGAACCCCAACAAAAGCCAATTTTAATGCATTTTGATTAATAGCGACGGCACAAATAAATAAGTATATGATAACGCAACAAGGAAATGAAAAAAAAAAAAAAAAAAAAAAAACAAATAAAATCAACAATAACAATAAAACTAGTTAGAATAGTTTATGCTGCTTGTAGTCGCCGGGTGAAATACCCTAGCAAAGACCTATTTACGATTAATCTCTTCACTTTCTTATCTGGGCATAAACATATTCTAAGACTCGGCTGACTAATCAAGAGTTTTTAATCATCAAATACTCTCTCTCTCTCTCTTTCTTTCTCTTTGCATTCTCCTAGTTTGCACTTATCTTTTATCCTCTCAGCTGTAAGGCGTTGCAACTAACATAATAGATTAACAGCATGTTAACAGCGCTAATAGCATGTAAACAATGTATAATTTACAGCTAACTTTTTGCCACTTGCGCTCTCTTCTGCTATTGCTGCTGCTGCTGCTGGAGATGAGCGTGTCGCAGAGCAAAGCAGAAAAACGATAAACAGACAACAACAAAGCAAATGAAAGTGGCTCAAGTAAGTTTTCGTACGCTGCTTTGTGCCCTTAATACAAGAAGCGAGCAAAACAACATTTCCGACAATGGGAAAACAAAACAACAACGACAAATAACACAAAAGGAAATTTTTACAAAAAATGTTTAAATAAAATAAATAAAACACTGACCCCATGAGCTTTAAGAAATAATTGCTGCTAATTGTTTTGCATCGGTTTTTTTTTTTTTTTTTACAGCGATTAAAAGCTAAACGAAAGTGAAATTAAGGCCAATATGCTGCAGCAATTTAAAAATATATGTATATATATATATATTAAAAAATGAAGAACAAGAAGCGACAGATTACCACAAATTGATAAATCTAGTACAGTGAAAGCACGCTTAAGTGCATAGCCAACAGATAGGAGATGTTCTATTGGCTAAATTATTATATATTATCAATTTCTTCTTCGATTTCCTTTTAATTTGTATCTATTTTTAATAGTTTTTTTTTTTTTGATTAGATGCGGCTTCTATTAATTTATACTATGATACCCAATAACTTAAAAACAAAAAAAATAAACAAATTCATTCGATATGCGATAAGACTCAGGTTTCATTACAATGCAACAAAATCTTCAATCATAAAATAATAAAAAAATAAAGTCGCCGCAACTTCGTTACAATTAATTGGGTAGCCCTCACACTCACACTGTACAACAAAAGTAATCTTATCTTATCCTTGTCAAAAAAAAAAAAAAAAAAAAAAAAAAAGAACCTGCACAATCAGAAAATACTCAAGTATTTTTGGTGAGTGTTGAATTAGTCATGCCCCACGTACTAGCGATAGTTGTATGTACTATAATATATTTATGAGTGTATGTACATATGTATGTATGCATGTGTGTGTGTGCATACATACATACATATGTATGTATTAGTCACGGCGAAGCGTATAATTGGTTGTATGGAATGAAATGCATTTCCGCATACATATATGTACATACATGTGTATGTATGTATGTATGGTGAAGGTGAGAGTTTGAATGTAAGCGTGGAGGGCATGCGAGGGAGGGTGGTGTATTGCTTCTACTCACCGATGAATCTTTGGGTTTCTGTCGTATGCTGGACTTGCCATCGATCACAATATTTGCATTCTCGAACTCCACATCGCAGGGCGACGGCGGGCACATGGAATAATCATCGTAGTCCGTGTCTGTCGATGTCTCCACTGAGAGGTCGCCCAATAACACGAAGCCCGGTTCATTTGGCTGGAAAGTGAAAATTAACGAAAAGTTCGAATCAAAATGTAGTTTGGCAGAGTGTGTGACAGTGAGCAAGATAAAGCGAGAGAGACAGATAGAGGTGGAAGGGAGTTGAGTTGTTTCGATGCCGATATCGTTGGCTCTGAATCACAGCTGTCCCATTTCTCGCCATGACGGACGCAGAACCTAATGGACGGACCAAACATACGTATACCAAACAAGCGATAATAAACTTCAGGCGCAGATAACAAAAAAAAAAGAGACATTTATATGTATGTATGTATGTATATGCGAGTATCTGAGTATGCATGTATGTATATGTACATATACATGAATACATAAAAGAGACCAACAAGAACTACATCAACAGCAACAACAAACATAATAAGAATAACATAAGGCATAAAGCAAAAGCGACCAGAATTGAACGTCAAAAAAGAATTGACAAAATTGAGTTCAGAGCGGTACAAAAACGGGTTTACTATTGTCAGTAGCATGAGCGAAAGAGCAAGCGCATGTTTTGCACACGAAAGTCAGACCGGGAGCGCGTAATAGGTAGTGAGAGCAACAACAGCAAGAGCAGCAGCAGCAGCGAGCGGCTTTGTGTTGAGCAGAGCACTTTTATTCAACACGGCTGCGTTCAGAAACAGCTGTGCAAGCGCAAAGCGCCCTGTAGACCTTGTACACCTCAACTTCTCCCCTCTTTCTCCTCCTCCCCCTGACTCCAGCTCTTGCAACAGCAACTCACCACAACACCAAAGAGCTTCAACATGCGATCCGCTCGTTCGTTCAATGCTCTCCTTCATAAGTCATAATATATCTTTGTCTGCTTTAGCCTATGTGCATACATACATACAGGCATATGTATGTGTGCGTATATTTATATGTGTGTGCTAGTATAAATGAGTGTAGCAGCAGGAAGCAAAGAACAAATGAAGAAATATCGTAATATGTGCATGCATATGTATATATGTACATAGGTACGTATGTATGTATTTTAAGCATATGCATACATATGTACATATGTGTATGTTTGTATGTGCCAGAACGGGTTTTTGCAATGCAATCGCAGGCAACAAGAGGAAGAATTTGCCAATCGCAGCAGCAGCAACAGCGCATCCAACACTTCTTTTTTTTTATTTATTTATGTATTTAATGTTAAACAAAGAGTCTGGAATACACACACCCACTTAACTGCATGAAAGTTTGTATGTATGTAAATATCTGTGTGGTTGGAAATTGATCAACGCAACATTTGCATAATTCGCAATTTATCGAACACTGTGTGCAGCACATCTAAGCAATTTCCATGACGCGCCCCGCTCAAAAGTCAAGCTTGAGAAAGCTCACAGACGACGGCATTGCGGCTTCTCACATGGGGTGCGCACTGCTCATCACTCTTGAACATTTAGAAGGTCACTCGAAAAGCCGCGTTTCTGCGTCACGCGTAGTACACTCATACATGTACATATGTATGTACATGTGTATGTGTATGTATGCATTCATATAAGGAATTAAATTTCATATGCTTCCTATAAGATTTTGTAACATTGAAACTAGAGCTGGGAACTTGCCATGTGTTCGCGTAATGAGCATTATTTTGCAAGCCAAATTGTATGTCGTTAAACAAAGAGTCATTAAACAGAGATCTAATAAGTTAAATTTACTCAAAATTAGCTTTTAAAATGTGCACACTTATTTTGTGGGTGCGAATTAACACGCTGTCATCTCTAGTTGGAATTAAAACTGTTTCGTAGACAACAACAGGATTCGCTTGATGTGACATTTTACAGTTTAGTTTTCAGTGGAAGCGCCAAACAGTGTTTTGACATTCTTTATACATTTTGTTGCTATTGTTGAACTTTCCAAAATGCGCACGATCTTCCATGCTCTCTCGCTTGCTGTCGCGTTTTTTCCCTCTCTCGCTGTCTTTATCTCGCTCTTTCTCTGTTGGCGGGCGCTTTGTTTCGCATTTGTTTATATGGCAAGCAAAAAGCACAAGCCACAAACAAAAATTGTGTATGTATTGTGGGGGGCCTTGTTAAGCCAAGTCTGTGTGCGTTCGAATGTAAGTCCGTGTGTGTGTGTGTGTGTGTGAGTGTGCAAGGGGGCTTGCAAAGATTAAGAAGAAATATAATAATTCATACAGAAAATAAGCATGAATAATGCGCAACGGCGCCGCATTCCAGGCATAGTTGGGCAGCACCAATCTTTGTCTATGCCTTTTGCGTGTGTGTGCGTGGGTGTTGGTGTTGGTGGTGGGGAGAGAAGAGATGGTTTGCTGATAAGCAATGAAAGCAATAGCAAACAGCTGTCTAGGCCAAACCAAACGGGGTGGGTGTGGTGGGTATTATGTACATGCATATGTATGTGCTGTATTACTCACCTTTGGCAATTCCCGTTTACGTCTGTAGATCACAACATCGCTTTCAATATAATCTGGCACCTCCTTGCTGCTCTTGGAAAAGTTGAACACCATGGAGGTGTTGTTGTCTGCAAGCGAGCTGCTGCCTACGCCGCTGCTGCTGCCATTGGCGCCACCTGTCGGCTGACGGCGCTTGCGCAACGGCCAAATGGGCGAAATGCCGCTGCCCGCTGCGTCCATTTCGCTGCTATCCTTGCTGTTTGTGTTTATCACGGTATCGAGACTAGTTGCTGCTGCTGCTGTTGCTGTGGCGGCGGCGGCAGCTGCATCTGCAGCCAATGCTGTTGATTTTTTCATCTCATTAATGCGATTCTTCTCAATCTCGCGACTGGTCAACGGCGTACTGCAGCCGGAACTGCTGCTCGAATTATTCAGCAACGGCCTGATGACACCAATTTGTTTCGTTGTTGTTGTTGTTGTCGTTGTTGTTGCTGTTGGTGTTGCAGCTGCTGCGGAGTCAGTGTTATCGGTTCTGCGTTGAGGAAGCTTTCGACTACTGGAACTCGTGCTGGAAGCGTGCGCGTTCTCTTGCAAGGCGGTAGCAAATGAACGCTGGGCGCTGCCGCCAACGCCAACGCCTCCTGCTTCATCCAACGGCTGCGCTGCTATCGACGTCGCTGCTGTTAACTTATCGCCATTGCAAACATCGTTGCCGCCGTCAACTTCAGCCTCAGCTGTTGCTGCTGCTGCTGCTGTCGTAGCCGTTGCCGTTGCTGCTGCGTCGTTGTCATCGACGTCATTTTCGTTGCCTTCGTCGTTCTCCTCGTCTTTGCTGCTGTCATCGTCGTCGTCGCCTTTGTCGGCCACTACGTCGTCAGCTGCTGTTGCTGCTGCCTGCGTGCGCTGTTGATCGTTGACTAAGCGCTGATTGTCGCTGCCGCTGCTGCCCGCACCCACCACCCCAACGGCGGCCTCTGACTGCGCTGTCGCCGTCGAGTTTTCCAAGTGTATGCGTTCCAGCATTTTGCTGATGTTCGTCACAGGCGATTCATAGGCAGCACAGTTGGTTTCCAGCTGTCTGGGAATGATGTCTGGTACGGCGGTGACGCGCTGCTTGGGTGTCGAGGCAGCGAATCCAGCTCCAGTCGGCGGTGTGGCGAGGGCGTCCCGCTTGATACCGCCAAGGGCATTGCCGCTGCTGCCGCCGTTTCCACTGCTGCTACTGCTACTCTGTGGCTTCTGCTCCTTGATGATGGACTTGTAATTGGCCACCTTGCTGGCAACGCCACCGACGCCGTTGCTGCGCTGAGTGGCGCGTGGCCGACGATTGGCGCTCGCCTCGAACATTTTGAGGGTCTGCTTGACCAGATCCGGCGGTGGACGCTCGGTGTCATCGATGATGGAGGTCAGACGCTTGGGCGGCGTGGCGTCGGTGCCGCTGTGCAGTCGCTCGCGTGCATTGTGAATCTTATCCTCGATGCTGACGCAGGTGGGCGTGCCGGGGGCAATGACTGTGGCTCCAGCTCCAGCGGCGCCTGTTCCAGAGACTGCGCTGCTGTTGACCACAGTCGCTGCCTGATAACTAGCGCGCTGCGTATTCCAGGGCGACTTCTCGCAGAGCAGCGCCTCGACAGAGCGAGCACGTTTCATAACTTCATTGCCGCGCTTATAGTGACGCGAGCGCAGCCCGTTACCGTTAAGCGACGGCGGCGTCACCGTTGACTGTTGCTCCTGTGTCGCCAGCAGCGGCTGCTGCTGCTGTTGTTGCTGCTGCTGCTGTTGGTGTTGGTGTTGGTTCTGCTGGCGTAGCTGTTGATGCAAGACATTTACGCTTTTGATGTAACAGCTGCTGCTCGCTGGCTTGGCGCTTAGTATGGGAGGAGCTGCAGTGCTGCGCGTTACATTGACGTTGACTGCGGCAGTGACTGCGACTGCATCGCTGTTCACTTGCTGCTGCTGCTGTTGATGTTGCTCATCATCGATCTCGTCGTCGTTGCGATCGAGCAGCGTATTGAGGCTGGTGGAGCGCTGCAGTCGCTGCTTCTGGCTCTGCTGGCGTGACTCGCAGCGCAGGGCTAGATTTAAATAGCGGCAGCGCAGTTTGGACACAATGCCGGGGCCATATCTGAATTCCTCATTATGATCGACAGCATCCAAGAGCGTTGGCAGCACACCAACTCCAACATCCAAGTCGGTGTCGGCGCTCTTTAAATGCAGCTGTTGTAGCTGCTGTTGCTGCTGCTGTTGCTGTTGATGGTGATGATGATATTGTTGATGTGTATGATGATGATGATGACGCTGTTGGCCATTTTGTGTGGTTGTCTTTTTCATTTCTTGCATGGCGACCATTGTCGTTTTTACCGCTACTTTTGTGGGCGACGCGGCCGTTTGGCGTTCCAATTGCTGTTGTTGTTGTTGCTGTAGTTGTTGTTGTTGTTGTTGTTGCTGTTGCTGCTGCTGTTGATTTTTAATGAACTTGTTGCTCTGCAATTTATCGGATATTTTCGTTTTACAATTTTTATCAATTATAATTGGCGTAGTATTGCTAAAATTATGTAGCGCTGCTTCAGCAACGCTCTGGCCTGGTTTGCATTTCGTTTGCAACTGATTTGCTGACGACGACGAAGTCGCCGTTGTTGCTGTCGTTTGTTTCACATTTGCGCTGCCGCTGCCGCTGCCACCGCTGCCGTTATTGCTGTTGTTGCTGTTGCTGCTGCTGCTGCTGCCTATTGCTGTTAATGCTCCAGTTGTCGCTGTGCCAGTTTCAACTTCACCAGAGCGCGCGCTCGCATACGCCATGCCAACGCTATTCACCTCAACGTCACGCTCTCCGCACGCTCGCTCGCGCTCTCTTGCGCGCTCTCTGGCATCCAAATTTAGAATCTCTTCTTGCTCCTTGCCAGTTGATTGACTTCTTGTGTTGAATAAACTTGATCGCTGCTTTGGTATTGGTGCTGCTGCTGTGGCTGCGGCTGCGGCTGCTGTTGATGCTGATGCTGCCGTTTCGGCTGAAAAGGCCGTGGCTAAGTCTTTGCCTTGTGTACTTTGGGCTGCTGCTGCTGCTGCTGTTGCTGTTGCTGCTGTTTCTGCTGGAAGCGTCTGATGACCTCCACTTCCAATAAAACATTTCTCAGACTTTTCCTCTGTTGTTGGTGAAGTCTTAAATGTTGCTGCTTGCTGGTATGTTTGGCTTACATTTCGTTTCACATGCTGCTGCTGCAGTTGACTAGTTGTTGTTGTTGTTGCCGTTGAAATAGCGGCTGAGGCTGCGACTGCGGCTGCGCTGCCTTCAGTTGCACCTGAATCTGCAATTGAATTGGCCATAAAACGAAAAACCAAATTGATGACAAATTCAAAATACTTAAAACTAAAGAAGTAAAGCTAAACAATATACTATTGAAGCTATTTTCTACGCTTGTGACTAACGAACAATGGGTTGCTTTGACTTCAGCTAGTTCAATTAACCATTGATAACATTTGATAAAGGCAGGTACAAGCAAATATTAGTTTGGGCAGTCAAGAGCGCGAGTGGGCACGACTCGCTACTATACCCTGTATACACAATGTTGAGGGGTCTATGTAGAGTGTCTTAGGTACTGTATTCCCCTAGCAAAAATATATGCATATTTTGCAGTGTGCTCGACTAGTTGTTACCCTGTATTGTTATATGGCAGCAATAGTTTGTCTAAGACTAGCAGATACTCTGTATGGACAAAACAATATGGTGTGACAGACTAGATGTTACCCTGTAGACTAGCTGATACCCTGTATATGTACAAAATAGATTGCTTTAATTCTAGCTAACAGCCTATATCGTGCTACGGGTCGATTTTCCTTATATGTACTAGGTACTAGAGTACTAGCTGATACCCTGTAAAAATCTAACGATTGTATGCATTCATAGATATCTTCAAGCTAGAATACTTTATTTTTACTCTATTACTCTATGTGATCGACTAGCTGTTACCCTATATTTTGCCAGCATACTGCTCCAGCGGGTTATGCCAGACGGCTTTATACTCTATAACGTGCTAATTAATGTACCTGTATCACAATCGATCATTATTGATTCAATACAATATTTGAAATAAATTATAGTTGCTGACTGATCCGATTGGACTGGTTTACTATCAGGCCAAGTTAATACTGCTACACACATTGCTCAATAAAGAAACATTTGCCCACTGAATAAGTGATTCTGAAACAGACATCGCTGCAATCGTTATCGATAAACGATTACTCACAATATGCAAAGCAGTTGTGCCTGTGTGTGTGTTGCACTTTTGATACTCACAGGTGAAATAACATTGAGCCAAGCCAACAGCTTTCAATAATTAAATTTTCATTTTGTAATCAGCTCAACTTATTAACGTGGCTAATTATACACCCCAGCTGCGCAGCTCACAGATATTGATATGGCCATAATGCATGCACATACATTATGAATATGTATATATGCATATGTCATTGCAACTGGCATTGCCTCATTCAGCACATTTGCGATTTCATGAATCGATATCGATACCTCCAATCTGTTTTTCTTTTTCAACTTTTTTTTCGCTCTTTGGACGAACGAAACGTCTTCAATTACAGAGAATCAAAAACAGTCTGAATATATGTACATAAAATTATCTATATTTTTTTCTAGTTATTGCAAACTAGATTTTTAGCTTGCTCTCATATGGGATTTTCTAGATACGATCTTCTCTCTCTCTCTTCTATGAAGTGAGAAGAGTATATTGATTCAATTCAAGGTTCGTCTTATCAAATGTTTATCTGATTTATCTGATGCTTTACTGATTTACTGATGCTCAGCTCTATATACAAAAATGGACTACAGATCATAATATATCTAGATATATGCATACACTATGCATATATAAAGATTTTTGTTGATCTAGCAAACCAATTTATTTCGAAAGCCAACAGATTTTGAATATAGTATATGCACATATATACATATGTGTCTATATATAGCTTAAGCTAAAACGCAGGTTAAGCACCTGACATGCTTGAACTCACCTGCGGACTCAGTGAAAGCCCCACAACTGCCATCAGCTGTTGGGGCCGCTAAGGTGGGGGAGCTGGCGGCGGCGTTTGTTCGGGCCACATTCGTTTTGCGGCGCTGTATTAAATCCTTTTTCCATTGCGGCATATCCGGCAGGAAGCCCGAAGGAGTCGTTGCCGGCGACATGATCTCAGCTCCAGCTCCCGACCCAGTTCCAGTTCCAGCTCCAACTGCGGATGCAGCGATGTCCGCACCTAAATGCAATGTGGGTCGCTTCGGTGGCTCCAGCGAAGACATTTTTGGCTAAATTTAACGCTGCAATTGGCATTCTGTGTGTTAGTGCATCGCATCAGCCAACGGACTCGCGGAGTGTTTCAAATGGCTTAATCAAATACAGATACAAAAAAAAAAAAAAAAAAAAAAAGATTCAAATATCCCGTTGCCCGCTGACCGTTCACCGTTCACAGAGACGTCTCGACCCAAGCGCTCAACTCAACAAACTGAAGCGCGGCTCTGACAATGCCAAATGCAATGCATTCCACATTCCGCTACCAAAGTGCGGGCCTAAGCGAAGCATTAACTCAATTGACCCAGCTGATACCCTTAACTGAACTGTGTGACCAGCACGACTCGGCAACAGCTTTGGCGCCAGCTAGAAAGTCTAGAGTAGTAGGAATTTTATAAGGTCATAAAATTATTTAAAAAAAAATTTTATTTTTTTTTTTTTTTAAATTATAATAAAATAAAATTTTAAATGAATTTATATAAAGTAAAACAAAAATTTAATGAAGAAAA
This sequence comes from Drosophila buzzatii, assembly GCA_035045845.1. NCBI lineage: Eukaryota > Metazoa > Arthropoda > Insecta > Diptera > Drosophilidae > Drosophila > Drosophila buzzatii. Next base: position 3,684,496 of record JAWNOS010000596.1, on the reverse strand, counting down.
CAAAATATTTTATATATATAAATTTGCCAACTAACTATATTTATATATGTAATATTTTATTTAATAAAATTAAAAATTTAATTTTTTTTTTAAATTCTGAATACCAACAAATTTTAAGTATTTTAATTTAATTTTATTTCTATTTTATTATCTAGCCTTCTTGTGTAGCGCATGCAGAAGTCGATGACAGCCTGTATGTTTCACTCTTTGCATTTTGCGTTAATTGGATTAACTGTATTTGTTTTCTTTTTCAATAAAAGCAAAACAACAACAGAAAAAAACCAAAGAAACCTCAATATTTGTTCATTGTGTAAAGAAAAAAAGAATAATAAAAAAAGGTGAAGAAGCAGAACATTAATGAAGAATATGCTAAAAATATGAAGATATAAAAATGTAAGTGAATTACTTTTCATTTCGTTTCGTTTCATTTGCTTTGATTTTCTCCCATTCGCGCGATCGCGCTCCTTTTGCGAGCGTTAGAGCGAGGGCTAATGATAGTGGGTGAGCAAGTGAGAGCGAGACAGGGAGAGTGAGAGAGTGCGGCAAGTGTCAAATTGAGCTCAGCTTAAATCATAGTTATTCATATTTGCCCCCTTACTTTCGCCTATGTGTGTGTGTGTGTGTACGTGTGAGCATGTGTATCTGTGTATGACTCTTGTGAGTTTGTCTGTGTGTGTGTCAGGGTGCAGAGCGCAGGAGCGGAGCAGGGGCTGCAAATCGCAGACGAAGCATAAAATAAACAAGCGGCAGCAGCAGCGGCGGCGACGCTACGGGCTGTGCATATTATCGATTTTTACAAGCTGCAAGAACTTTTGAGCACACACACACATACAGCGAGTTAGATGCCTGCATACATACATTAATAGATCTGAATGTATGGGTGAAACAACTTTTGCAGACTGGCGACGGGTTGAAAAGAAAGCGTCTAACAAAAAAAAAAAAAAAAAAAGCCGCACAAAGAATAGAAAACAAAACACATGTAGGTGGGCTGCAAATTAATGAACAGCCCCCCTTTTTGGGGATGACCAATGAGCTGGCATTCAAATTAGCCAATGTTGTCCCAGCTAAGAGCCGGGCTCTGTTTATTTACACACGCACCACATACACGCACACGTACGCACACACACATATGCGAGTATAAACATAAACAATTTTGTGAGAGTTGCTTACTTTTGCGTCCAATTCAGTGCGGTAGGCCCTTAACTTGTATTTGTGCTCATATGTCTGATAGTTGTATGCATGGATGTAATTGATAAGCAGCTCCTTAAATTAATATTATATACGCGCACTTTCTTTGCACTGCACTCGGTATAAATGCAATTAAGTCGCCGTTCACTGCGCTAAAATGCTCCGAACAACTGAGCAGTGTTGTCTTACAAACAGAAAATTATCTAGCTATTTATCGATAGTCGGCTTTGTGAGCGATTTGATAGTATGCGGACTTCATTAAAATTTTATGTGTTTAGCTCGTAAAAGTAATAAAAATAAACATATAATTTGTATTTTGTTATTTTCAAGTAATATTATATAGTTGTATAGATAACAAACATGTAATTTTCTGATCGTGAATTTTCTAAATATCGATAAAAAGGAGTTGTCAGCATCTCAACTCCTGTTCTTAATTAAATACGCAATCATTTCTATCCATAGTCGACATAAGTAACAAAGACGGGTTCAGGAAGGCTTGTTTATACTCCTAAAGATCTGCAACAAAAAACGCATACTCAAAGTTTGCACTACTGATACTCGGGTTTGTTTATGTTTGCACTTATAAAAGACAAGCACACCCGAACACCGTCGGGTTCAAATTAACAAAAGCGCGGTTTATTATTGCCGACGTTTACTAACAGTATGTTAACTCAAATTGGTTATGTTAATATAATGCAGCCCTGGTACCTGGCTTGCAACGAGTTGGCAGATCTATTTATGCATTTCTCTGATTCGTGTTTATGTTTTTATTTATTGTGAGAAATGAGTATCAACTGGATCAAAATAACCGAGCGGTAAGCTAGCTAAAATTTCTTCAAGAGAATTATCTCTCAATTCATTCCATTTATCAAACAGCGCACGCGAAGGCATCAAAATCATCAATGCTCTGCCCTATGATACTTTCACCACAGTTTTGCTCTACGTCCACCGACAGATGAGTCCAGGGAGCTCCGCTGCAGGTGCCTCCGCTGCGGCTGCCGCTGGCATTGCAAATGCATCGAATATCTCGGGCAATGCCGCAGTTAGCACAACAGTGGGCACCAGTGTCACAACCACCGAGCGAACGGGCAGCAGCATCGAGACGAGTCACACAAGCAGCGAGCCCGAATATACGCTAGAGGAGTTGGAACGCTTAGTAGGCGTGGCGCGCGCTGACTTCTTGCTGCTGATCAAGACATTCTCGTATATCTTGCGTCGCATTTCGACGTTCATCATCAAGCCCAGCCATTTGCAGCGCGAACTGCGCGAAAAGCTTCAACTGCAAGACGAGGCGAAAATCGATGCAATTTTGCGGCTGTGGGTGCGGCAGACGACGCCCATGCTCAACAATTTGGCTAGCGAGCGATACGAGTCGAATGTGATCGAGGATATGGCCTGGAAGCTAAATGTGGAGATTGCCTCGCATTGCCAGCAGCGCGAAAAGACGGCGCTGGCTGTACTTCAGCTTAAGACGGTCGCCGGAGAGGATATTAATTTTGAGATGACGCAGCCAGAGTTGTTGCAGCTGTTCAATCAGTTCGAGCATATTCAATCCGAACTGGATGCCACCTTGGCCAACATGAAAGGCAACGAGGGCGAGCACTGAATGAGCTGCATTCGCCTCAAATTTATGCAATATTCCCCTAAAGTTAGCCAAGGCTGTTTGTAAGACTTATGTATATATTAAATTGTTAAATTTGTTTATTACGTAATTTACATTAATTTAATTTAGTAATGAGCTACTATAAAATTGCTTCCAAATAACGCATTAAATCAAGTAATAAAATGCATTTTTGTATAATGTTAAGCTGTCGGTAGCAATATCGATAATAGTTGCGCGCTTTACTTTTGAAAGATGTCGAATTTAAAGCCACTGTTAAACTTTCGTTAAGATGTGCGTGCTATCGATAACAAATTGCGCGCCAGTTCGTGCCGTTGCCATTTGAAATGAAATTACAATTGGTTTTGTTTTGCTTGCTTTTTAATATGCATTTCATTGTTTTTTGTTTGTTTCATAATTCTACTGATAAACATTACAAATTATTACACTGATATATATGTACCTTTTTATATATATATACATATGTGTATATATTGTATATGTATATGTATTTTCGTTTATGTGTATATATATCAAGTCGAAACTCTTGCAGACTTGTTAGTTATTCATTCATGCATATGTATTTAGTTTATACTCGTAAGTAATTGTGTGTGTGTGTGTGTTTTTAGTGTGAATTGCACATTGCTGGCCTGTGGGTCAATTGGGGATCGTTGCTTTCATATATATGTATATATATGAATATATATTTAACTTTTTGCTGTTATCTAGACTAAAAGCAAAACATTTCTATTGCACATTATCAACTAATTTCAACTAAGCTGGAACAAATTGTGTGTTGGCAACTGAAATTATACTACATTCATTATATTTTCTTCTCTTGCTATTGCTAAATTGTTATTGTTACTGTTAGTTTTTAGTTACTCTTCTTCATTTTTAACTACTCTCTTTTGTCTGTGTGTGTGATTGAGTTTTGGCACCGGCTAAATGCTTATGTTATTAATTCGCTTACTGTTAAGCTACAGAGTCTACTTTAACATTCGCTTGTTTTACAGTACTTATGCATACATACAAAAACCATAAGCAAAATTCGTTTGTCTTTGTTGTGTAAATGATTATCGCCAGGCAGTAATGCGTTGGTCATTTGTGCTTTTTGTTGTTGTTTTTTTTTTGTTGTTGCTCGGTGTACGGTTTCTATTATGTGTCATTTCATGTGTTTCTCTTAAGCTAACAGCGCCTTGTGCATTAACAGTACCGCACGCTGTTCGCTTAGATGTTGCATGTTAAACGTTGTATTGAGTGTCTGTTATGCTAACAGCGCCTTGTGCATTAACAGTACTGCGCGCTGTTAGCTTGAATATCGTAATTAAAACGAAAAAAATTGCTTGAAAATCAAAAAATAAACACAAAAATTATAATTTCCATCTTTTTGTTTTTTAAATAAAATTCTATATAATTAAACAATATTAAAGTAGCACATACACATACATCAAAAATTACACACATATACAAAGGTATTGTTTATATATATATAGTATATAGTTTACCGATTAAAAAAAAATAATAGAAATATATTAAAAATTAGATTGATACAAATTGTTTGCTTTATCTTTTTGTTTAAAACTATGTAACTGAATTATTGCAATTTTTACATTATACATTTTACGTATGTATATGCACACAAGGATGTGTCGCTCATATATATATATATCGTATATCGTATATATATATATATTTATATCGTAAGCAGTGCTTAACTTTCTTTTAGTTACTTTATATATATGGAGATATATGTATATGGTATAGTATATGTATATAAAAAAAAAACATTTAGCGCTCATTCTCATTCTCCTCTTCTTCTTCTTCTTTAATTAACATTTAGTGTACAAAAATTGGAAGTTACATATAGATATATATGTTTCTATATAGGTATATGTATACAAAAAATTGTGGCTAGCGATAAAAATATGTGTTTCTTCTTCTTCTTCTTCTTCGTTTTCTTTTTGACAATTAGTTTTATAATAATAATAATAATAATATCGGTAGTTTCCATTAGCAGTGTTTACAGAGTACAAGACAAGACAGGATTGGATTGATATATATGTATATGTATATATATTAATCTATATAAAGGGTATATAGTAGACTGTAGTGCAGCGTCTTCTGAACACATACATACGCACACATATATGTATATACCTGTATGTATATATATATATATCCTCGACTCTGAAATAGTTCTATAATTTTGTTTCGTATAATTTTTGTTTTTTCATATATGCATATAGAAAAAGTATTCCAATCCAGACAAGTTGTACCACATACGATATACCTACACACATACATATATATATGTATATATAGTCTGTGTTCATATAGACGTATAGTATATATATGGGCTATATCGATAGCATAATATCAAGCGTTACTTATCGAGTTGTTCTTAAGTCAAAATCTAATTATGTTTAGTTTGCCACATGGATTCATCGCATTGCTTCTACGTTTCGTTTGCAGGTGGGGAGGGATGATGTAGATGGAGTTCCTGTGGCTGTGGCTCTGGCTCTTTCTCAATCCATCGTTCAGCTGTGCGTGGCTTACATGCCCGATTCCGCAATGCCCTCGTCATCTGCAAGCATTATCTAATATTAGCATTTGTTAACAAAGCATTTCATTACCAAAGAAAACAACAAATCAAAATATATACAAAATATGTGGGAGGAAATAATAGCTAAACTTTGTCAAGTTCAAATACCCTTGCAGACAGAGATGCCTGTAATAATATAGATATAACGAGATATACGTGATATCTGAGAGAACTTTGGATATAAAGATATATTTACAATCAGTATGCGTATATATATTTTCCATATACTGTTAGGCAATATTTGGAATATATACTTTGCTATATATCATATACTTTAGACGCTTATAACTCCATTCTTAGATGGCTGATCTTCATGAAATTTTTAGAATATTTTAATAGCAACCAAACGTTTGTATATTTGCCAAATTTCAAGTCTCTAGTATCGAATACTGCATTTTTTGCACATGGGGCTTGGCAGCCAAAATCTAAAAATTACATAATCTGCGTATCCGTAATATCTATCTAAATATGGGTAATTCTCTAGACTTTGCCACGTTCGACACTTTGGTTTTTTTGTAATTATCTTGAAAATGCATCAATTTTAGTTCTGAAAATGGCAAAAAACTTTTTTATTTTGACAAATAGTTAAATATATTGCTCTTGATTAGTACTAAAATTAATCCGTTTTCACGATAATTGCAAAAACCAAAGTGTCGAACGTGATTTGTCACGTCTTTTCTGTAGAATTACCCATATACAAAAATATATAAATTTGAAGTCCCTAGCTCAAACGCTGTAAAAGTTATGCGGCCAACATAGACTACAGCTATACACTACTCGGAAAGTCAAGAGAGTTTCTCGTATTACATAGCCAATATAGACTTTAACTTGAGCTCAAAAGAGTTGCTTATAGTCAAACAGACTTTGACTTTATATACCCTACAGATGCTATAATAGATGCAACATAATGAGTGGCAAAGCGAATAGAGCCTGCTGCAAGGGTATTACAATAACCAATTGAACAAGCAAGGTAACGTGCAACAACAACAACTACAACAACAACAAATACAATGTGAGACATGCAGCAGAAAGAGTTAGCTTTGAGTGTGTGTTAAGCATGCAAGAGCGAGAGAGAGTGAGAGCGAGATGGAGAGAGGAAGTTAGCTAGAGTTTGAGAGAGCTATAGATACATATACAGATAGTGACTGAGAGAGAGAGAGAGCGAGAGAGTGTGAGAGAGAGAGAGAGCGTATTACAAACCCATAAATGGATTGGCATAGATAATGCCGCCATTGCCATTGCCAACGTTGGAGCTCGGCTCCAAGGCGCATTTGCCCAGAGCAGCTCCAGCTGTGCCGCTTCCCACGCCCATGCCCAGCCCCGTGCCATTGCCCAAGCCATTACCAACACCAGCACCACCATTCGCTGTAGCTGCAACAGCAGCCCCCCCGCTCTGTCCCTTGCGGCCCATGATCTGGTGATCGTTGTCCCCAATGAGCGTTGCCAGATCGTCGTCATCGCCATGGCGCGTGTTGCAGCTGCTGCCCAGCAGCTGATCGTAGCAGCTGACATCGGTGCTGATCACATCCACCTCGATGTCATCGTCGTCCTTCTCCAGGCTATTCCGATTGCTGCCGCCGAGCGAGCTGTGCAGCGCATGGGAATCCTCGTAACTGCCGCCGCCACTGTCATCGTTGGCATTGTTCGACTTGGCGTCGATGTGCGTCTCGAATTCGTCGTGCATGTAGAGCACATCTTCCACATCCTCGACAGCGAGGCCGTCTTCCTCATCTACCTCCTCCTCTTCGTCGTTCTCAACTGCGTTCAGCTGCTGCTGCTGCTGCTCAGTTGCCTCCTGGGCCTGCTCCTCCTCCTCCTCGTCCTCGTCCTCGTCGTCGTCCTCGTCCTCATCCTCCTCCAGCTGCAGTGCCAGCTCCTCGCCCAGCTCTATCGAACGCCTGCTATAGACTTCCTGCTCAGCCGTTGGAGTTGTTGCTGCTGTTGCTGCTGCCGCTGGCTGCTGCTCCTCGGCATAGCTAAGCCGGCCGCTGGCCGTGATCAGCTCATGGCTGAGGCTGTTCTTGATATCGCTGGAGCTGGCGCTGAATGTGATCAGCTGGGATTTGCGACGATGCTGCAGCGTATTGTAGCCATTCGCCGGCAGCGAATTGGTCATAATTGGCGCTGCAACCTGCTGTGACTGCGACTGCGACTGCGACTGCGGCTGCTGCATGCCATCCTTGGAGTCGATGTCCACGCGGCTGCCCTCCTTGCAGATCATCGAGCTGGGCTTGTTGTCAACCAGCACGATAACCACCGAGTTGTTGTTATCGCTCTGGTTGACAACCGCCGAATGTCATCTGTCCGGCGCATCGATGCCGAACGAGCTCATCGAATTGGAGCCAAGGCCCATGCCCATGCCCATGCCCAAGCCCAAACCCAGCCCCAGCCCCAAGCCCAGTCCGTTGCTGGCATTCCCGAAGCTGCTGCCAGTCAGCGGCTGCTGTTCGTCGTGATGAATCGCCGCGTTCTCGTCGTCGATTGCCTCCAGTTGATGGTGCAGCTGCTCCTCGATGGTCGCCAATATGGCGCCATGCTCATCCAGTTGGCCATCTCCGTCTACTTACACACACATGCATGGAGTGTGTGTGTGTATCAATGTGTGTGTGTGTGTGTGTGTTGGTGTGTTGGTGTGTTAGAAGAAATTTGCATTTTTGTTAGTCATGTCGCCGAACCCAGCACCAAAATGTGTATCGAATGAACTCTGCTCACGTGTGGAGTGTGCACGACTAGTAGATACCCTGTAAATACTTTTATGCTGGCCAATTGCCAATAGACTGACAGCTCAAGTGCTCCACTTATCATACTAAGCTCTATAGCTAGTCTATGCTGTCAATCGATATTTATCGATTGTCTAAAATTCATTAAATCAAAGTAATTTATATGAGGTAAACGTAAGTTTCGTTTACATAGATATTGAAAAGCATGGAGAAGCCTTTAGCTGCTTGGGCTCTGCATTGATATTTATCGATTTTACTTGTATAGAATGAGTTAAATATATTTGATTAAAACTGATCGTTATCGGCTATCGAATCGCCGCAACTATGACGAAAATATGATTTATGTTCAACAATCAAATATGTCGAATTTTTCTCTTATCGATAACATCTCAAATCGTTTAGCTAGAACACATTCTTCCGAGCATATCTCAATACTGTCCAATATAGACCTCTGTTAAGGCATTTGAAGACATGCCATTTTTTATGTTTACTTAATAAGACTGTAACCACTGTGCAGAGCGATTGAGAGCGAGCATAGGAGTTGCGCTCTCCCTCTGCTCGCACTTAGATGCGCTCTAATGTGCAAGCTGCGCTTGCTATGAAACCAATAAAGTAGTTTGAATTGAAACACTAACGCAAAAAGACTGCTTATTCTGGAGAGGCCTCAAGTTGCATTTCCCTGGACCTATAGACGATTCAGGCAGACCCCTTATTGTAGGACATTTTTGGCGCCCCCGGGTGGACTCTTCAGGATTGGAAGGCTTGTTGATGGATTTTATCAATAATCAGGGAAGTACCAGAAAAACATAGTGCATGTATATCACCAAGTAATGCAAGAGCAAATAAATAAATGCATTACTTGAGACATACAGAATATTATTGTATGTACAAACCTATCTATGCCTATGTGAATTATGTTGAAGTTAGTTAAAAAATACAAATAAATAAAATAAGGTGCATATTATAATTGACCTTTGCCCTGTTCAATCTCTGGTAATTCGCATAATCCAAATTGTCTTTGGCGCCTTTACCGTGTTGCAATTCTTGCTCATTGTTCGTCTTGCATTTCGCCTTGCGCTCATCATTTGCGCTCATCGCTTGCGCTCATCACTTGCGCTCGCTCTACACTCATCATTTGTATGCTCGCTTGCAATATCGTTTGCACTCTCGCTTGCATTTATAGTTTCGCTCTCGCTTTGCGCTCATCACTTGCGCTCGCTCTACACTCATCATTTGTATGCTCGCTTGCAATATCGTTTGCACTCTCGCTTGCACTTATAGTGTCGCTCTCGCTTTGCGCTCATCACTTGCGCTCGCTCTACACTCATCATTTGTATGCTCGCTTGCAATATCGTTTGCACTCTCGCTTGCACTTATAGTTTCGCTCTCGCTTTGCGCTCATCACTTGCGCTCGCTTTACACTCATCATTTGTATGCTCGCGTGCAATATCGTTTGCACACTCGCTTGCACATACAGTAGTGCTCTAGCGTTGCGCTCATCATTTGCGCTCATCGCTTGCGCTCATCACTTGCGCTCGTCACTTGCATGCATTAATTGTCGCTCGAAACTTGTACTCTCGCTCTCATCGTATGCGATCGTTTGCACTAATATCTTGCATTCTAGCTTGCACGATTGTTGTGTTTACACTTGCACATATCGGCGCGCTCTCGCTTGTGCATGTGTAAGTGGTAATGCATTGCGCTCAATTGCTTAATCGTTCGCTTAGCAATTTCGCTCGTTGGTACTCACGCTCTCACTTTGCGCAGCAGCAAGTGTGCATGCATTGCACTCAATCGCTCTAGTATAGATCACTCAAAATAATAGTCACTCAGCCACTCTGGTTGTTGTCTTCGCTATATCGCTAACAACTGTCTGTTACAGTCACTCAAGTATAGTTAAACACTGCCAGCGTAATATATTGATATTTATAAAGATCGCGCGCATTCTTTAACTTCTTTGAGTTGTTCTTCGCTTGTTGTCGTACATAAGTGAGCTTTTCTTTGTTTTATTGAATTTCGTTTCAACTGAGCTTTACTTATTGCATTATGACTGGCAAGCGAGGAAAGAATCGGTCTATGGACGAGTCATCATCAGAGCGTGTCGAAGCTCTCTTGGCCGTCTATAGGAACGTCACAAATGACATAACCCGCATAAACAAATCATTAAAAGATTTTGCTAGACCAGTAGAGCCATTCGAAATAGAATGTAGACTTGAGATACTGAACCGCTATATAGAAAAGGCCTTTAAAACACAACAAGAGTTGGACGACATTAATGCTGACTTAGTGCCTCGGTCCACTTTAGAGGAATTATGTGTGTCAACTAAGGCACTTCTAATGAAGCGAGGTAGTGATAGTCAACCTAAAATTGAGAGTCCCGCCAACTCTACAATGATTGGCTCCGTGTCACACTCTAGAAATCTACCGAATATAAAATTGCCGAAATTTAGTGGCGAATATTCGGAATATAAAAACTTCATTGGTCTGTTTGAAAGTTTAGTAGATAACGAGCCAGGGTTATCGAATATCGAAAAGTTCAATCACTTGTTGTCCTGCTTGGAAAAAGAAGCATTAGGCACTGTCAAGGCTTATCAGGTGACGGATGCTAACTATCCAAAAGCGTTAGCTGCCTTAAAAAATGTGTACGACAATCAGTGTCTCATATTTTTCAACAGCATCGCTAAGTTGTTTGACCTCCCACGCATGTCTGAACCATCAGCATCATCTTTGCGCATACTGGTGGATTCAGTACGTGCTATTTACGAATCGTTGTTATCGCTAGGATCTGATAAACAGATTTCGAATGCCATGCTCATCCATTTGGTAATGATGAAAGCAGACGCTGGCACGCGTTCTAGGTGGGAAGAGAATCTTGACTATAACAAACTTCCACTGTGGCAAGATTGTGAAGCTGCCTTAAACAGACGATATCAACATTTAAGTGCTGAAGAATCATCTGGTTCAAGTCGTAAGACAGTTCAGGACAATAGGAAAAGGATTGGGAAAACTTCGCTAGCTGTCGCTCTGCCAAGTCAGCCACAAGACCCTAAATGCGTTTTTTGTAAAAAGAATGATCATTTCGTCCATTCGTGTTCGTCGTTCGCAGCAATCCCATGTCAAAAACGGTTTGCATTTGCAAAGAGCTATCCACTATGCATAAATTGTTTGCGAACAGGTCATTCAGTGGCTGGTTGTAAATCAGCCCACTGTCGTGTGTGCTCTAAGCCGCACCATACCATACTGCATAGATACAGCTCTGAGGTGACTCAAGGTAGCTCAGCAGTCGTATCGGCAGTCCCTCGAATTAACTCTTCACAGACTTCATCTGTAAATCACGCACGGATCGCCTCAGATCAAGTTCTCTTAGCAACCGCAGTTGTTAAAATAAAAGATCAATCTGGATCTTACCATTTAGCTAGGGCCTTGTTAGATTCCGGCTCGCAAGTTAACTTCATGACTGAAGAACTTGCCAAACAGCTAAAGTTGAAAAGGCAAAAATTTGGGATTCAGTTGTTGGGCATTGCTAACTGTCAGTCTTCTGTTCGTCACAGCGTTCAAACCGCCATAGCATCTCGAACGGACGATACAGAAATTAGAACAGACTTTGGAGTGTTACGTTCTATATCGTCGTATCAACCAGAGAAGCACACTGAAGAGATCAAAGTACCTGATAATGTACAATTAGCTGATCCTCAGTTCCACAAGCCACAACGGATAGACTTGTTGCTCGGTGCTGATATATTTTTTGATATATTAAGAGAGGGCAAAATAAAGGGACCTGATAACAGTCCAACATTGCAATTGACTGCCTTTGGTTGGATTGTGTCTGGTCGCTGCCGAGCAGCTAATGCAGCTAATAATTCGTCGATTTTCGTTAGTGTCGTAAAGGACGACATAGATATAGATTCGATAGTTCGTAAATTCTGGGAGTTGGAAGAAAAACCAAATACAGCTGCTTCGAATTTGTATACCCCGGAACAACAACTGTGCGAGAAGTCCTTTGTAGAGACTATTTGCCAAACCTCCTCAGGTCGGTTCAGAGTGTCATTGCCATTCAAATCAAGCCCACACAGTCTTGGTATGTCATATGACACAGCCAAGCGACGTTTTCTGGCTTTGGAAAGAAGAATGAGCAAACAAGATGACATTCGGCCAATGTATTTTGACTTCATGAAAGAGTACTTGGCTTTGGGTCATATGAGCCCAACCGATAATCAAATTCCGAGAGAGCCGCATTATTTCATCCCTTATCAATGCGTGCTAAGACCGCACAGCGCATCCACTAAACTACGAGTAGTGTTTGATGCTTCTAGCAAGTCCTCATCTCAATTGTCGCTGAATGATTTACTCATGGTGGGTCCGACCATCCAGCCTCAGTTATGGGAGACTTTGCTAAGATTTCGACTTCGTCCTTGGGCTGCTACAGCAGATATCGCTAAAATGTACCGTCAAATTGAACTTGACGAGTCCCATCGCAACTTTCAACTTGTTGTGTGGAGGGAATCGCCCACTGATCCGTTACAAATCTTTCGTTTGAATACAGTAACGTATGGGACAGCGACTGCTCCATTCTTAGCAATTCGATGTTTAAAACACCTAAGCGACTTGCATGCTTCCACGCATCCAGTGGCTGCAAGATCGTTAGCCCAAGATTTTTATGTTGATGACTTGTTAACAGGAGCAGATAGCATTGAGGAATTATGTTTGTTGCATCGAGACTTGATAACAATTCTTCAAGCATTTGGATTTCCTCTCACAAAATGGTCGTCCAACAGTAAGCAACTTGCAGCACAGCCAGCAAGAAATGATATTATCATTGGTCATCAAGAGGACACAAAAACATTAGGATTAATTTGGAATCCTATGGATGACATTTTTAGATACTCCATGAACTGCTTAACAGAGGTACAACCAACCAAACGGTCCGTTCTGTCCTTTGTGGCACGGTTATATGACCCCTTAGGTTTGTTAAGTCCGATCGTAACTCGTGCGAAGGTCCTTCTGCAAGAAATGTGGTTGCACAAACTTGGGTGGGATGACCAAATACCTGTCCAAATGAGACAAGAATTTGAGGCAATAACTAGCTGCTTCTCAAATTTAGACTCGTTGTATATACCTCGTTACGTTGGTACACTCAAGGCAAAAGGATGCCAAATCCATGGATTTGCCGACGCCTCAACGAGAGCTTACGGTTGTTGTTTATACGTAAGAATGCAAACAGATGAGGGTATCACTACCAGGCTGTTGATCGCCAAATCAAAAGTAGCGCCTTTGAAAACAAAATCTGTTCCGCGGCTGGAGTTGTGTGCTGCAGAATTGTTAGCTACCTTGTGGGATGCGGTAAAGAAACTACTTGATTGTCCGATTAATCAAGTCACATTTTGGTCAGACTCGGAGGTTGTGCTTCATTGGTTGCGAATGCATTCATCTAGTTTGAATACGTTCGTTGCTAATCGCGTGGCAACCATCCAAGAATTGACTACTAATGTATCTTGGCGTCATGTACCGACGAAGGACAACCCAGCAGACACTGTATCTCGGGGATGTTCCGTTGAGGAGCTTAAAACATCTTTGTGGTTTTGCGGGCCAGGATTTTTAAAGCTTTCTGATACATTGTGGCCACCCAATCCACAACTCTCGTTATCGAAAGAATTAGAGCTGTTAGAGAAGCGTAGAACTGCAATCACTCTGATCGCGGTCGATGAAGTACCAAATTCCATCGTACAGCTTATCGAAGCAACTTCTTCGTATTCTAAATTAATTCGCATAGTTGCATATATGTTCCGCTTTATCAATGGAAAACAAGAAAGTCACACATCACTGATTCCTACAGCTTCTGAGTTAAGCTTTGCTTTTCTTGCAGTCATATCCGTAATTCAACACATTGAATTCATCGATGAAATAAAGAAGCTAAAGAAATCAATCGTTTTGCAACCGGCATTGCAAAAACTGACACCGTTTTTGCATCCACATCAGCATGGCAGGCGTGTGTTGAGGTTGCTACGAGTAGGAGGTCGTTTATTGAAGGCACCACTAGCACATAATGCTAAGTTCCCCCTATTACTTCCAAAGAAATGTAGATTCGTAACGCTTTATTTGGAGCACTTGCATCGCTCTCATTGCCACGCCAATCCACTGGTATTAATGGGTCTGCTTCGTCAGCAGATCTGGCTGGTCAATGCTCGAGAAGCTTGCAGTGCAGTAGTTCGAAAGTGCGTACATTGCTTTCGCTATAAGCCGAAACTTCTATCCCAAATAATGGGTAATCTACCTGCTGACCGCTTACATGGAAATAGACCATTTGAGATCAGCGGAGTGGACTTTTGTGGTCCAATACTGGTTTCGTTAGGAATTCGTGGCAAATCGCCAGTTAAAATGTATATTGCCGTATTTGTCTGTTTTACCTCAAAGGCTGTGCATCTCGAATTAGTAACCGATTTAACAACCAATTCGTTTTTGATGTGTTTATCCAGGTTCATTGGTCGACGTGGCCTTGTACGGAAGCTGTACTGCGACAATGCCACCAATTTCGTGGGTGCTGCACGCACTCTGGACCTTATGGGCACGTTCCATGCCAACACAGCGGACATGGAAACGTTTGCTGCGGATCGGGGAATGGAATTTGTTTTCATTCCTCCTCGAGCGCCGCATTTCGGCGGTCTCTGGGAAGCAGCAGTGAAGTCTGCCAAGGGGCTGCTACTCAAGGCAATGGGCAGCGCTGTCTTACGGCAGGACGAGTTGGCCACCGTGCTAGTCGAGGTCGAGGCCGTGCTCAATTCGCGGCCAATGGTCGCTCCCAGCAACAACCCCAACGACGGCGAAGTGCTCACGCCAGCGCACTTCCTAATAGGGACAACGCTCGCGCCGCTGCCACTCGCGTCAACAGAGCCAGTCAACGACGTCAAGCTGACTTACTTAAAAAGATGGCAGCTGATATCAAGCATCAAGCGTCGATTTTGGACAGACTGGTCAAGGGACTACCTGCTGAGCCTCCAGCAAAAATCGAAGTGGACCAAGGAGAGGCAAAACGTGGAGGTCGGAACAGTCGTCCTCGTGGGAGAGGACAACGCTCCTCCTCAACAATGGATGCTAGGCGTGGTGACCGAAGCCATAGCCGGCGGAGATGGTAGGGTGCGAGTGGTCATTATAAAGACCAAATCCGGCACCTACAAGAGGGCAATCCATCGCATTGCCCCGCTTCCACTTAATTAATAAGTTAATTTAAAGAAAATGAATATTATATTGAAGCCCTACGGCCTTTCAACGCGGCCGATGTTAAGGCATTTGAAGACATGCCATTTTTTATGTTTACTTAATAAGACTGTAACCACTGTGCAGAGCGATTGAGAGCGAGCATAGGAGTTGCGCTCTCCCTCTGCTCGCACTTAGATGCGCTCTAATGTGCAAGCTGCGCTTGCTATGAAACCAATAAAGTAGTTTGAATTGAAACACTAACGCAAAAAGACTGCTTATTCTGGAGAGGCCTCAAGTTGCATTTCCCTGGACCTATAGACGATTCAGGCAGACCCCTTATTGTAGGACAACCTCATTAGAAATTCTTACGACATCTATTTGTATTTTCTAATTTTTCTAGGGTATCTGCAAGTCGTGCACTTCACGTTCCAGCACACATTTGCTCACACTGGTGAGCAGAGTATGTCCAGTAAACAAACTAAGCACATGTTCTGTGCAGCATTTGTGGGTTAGTGTTAAAAAGAAACGAGGCGTTTCGCAACGAGCGGCCCAGCACCAGGCAACAATGGGTCCTACGTGAATCGCCGCACCTACCTTCGAAGCCCTCGTTGTCGTCCATGACACGTGCCGGTCCGACAATATTCTCCTTGCCCTCGAGCACCGCCAGCAGGCACTGATGTATGCAGATGTACTGCTGCTCCGTTTGCACCATCCAGACGCGCTCTAGACAAACGATAGTTGGATTAGCTGAGCGCTCTGAGGCAGTTCGCTAATGGGTCTTACCTTTGCGCATCGCATAGACTATGCCAAAGATGTCCACATAGTCGGACGTATTGATCTGCTGTAGTATGCGATCCAGTGTGATGAAGGTGCCGGATCTACCAACGCCAGCGCTGCAGTGCACCAAAATGGGACGCTGCTCGGCGCCGATACGATCTCGGAACGCCCGAACGAAACGGACAAGCGTCTGGGGAGGATTGGGTACACCGAAATCGGGCCATGTGATGAAGTGGAAATGTCGCAAAATGCGCTGTTCACTGCCCTGTAAGTTAGAGAGAGAGAGAGAGAATCAGATGTGTGCAATGATAGTATCATAATAAATGTTAAGGTCGGAGAAACGGTTGGCAAAGCTGAGTAAGGAATATGGAGAAGAAGCAGAAGCCGAAGAGGTCTACCCTTTCGTGAGCACAGACAGAGTTGAAGGGAGAGAGAGAAAGGAGAAGACCTGGGAGGTCTCCCTCTCTCGGAAATCTCTTTGTAGTTAGTTCCCGAGGATTGAATTGATAAAGTGATATATGGATAGTCAAGTGAAGTTCAGTAAGGGCTCAGGCTGAGGCTACTTACTCGACACAGCATAAACTCGGTCATCACCCAGTCGGCGTAGTGGCTATCGTTGAGTATTTGCACCTTGATGTCGCCATAGAAGACGGGCACCGTATCGTTGGGCCAGTACTGATCGCACTTCTCGCGGCCCTTCTCGAAGCAGCGAGTGAGCATGACAATTGCACGGGAGTTGCTCTCCCAGCACATGCGCCAGAAGTCGTCGCGTGTGGAATGCAACGGACCCTGGGTGACAATGAATTCACGTGGCGAATTGTGACCGGGCACATAGTTGGCATTGATATAGTCCGAGCCCTCGTCGTCGTCGACGGGCTGCAGCTTGAAGCGCGAGTGATCGTAGGGCAGAATGTTGGTGAAGCGATTCTTCGGCCGATTGCAGGGCAGATCGGCAAATGTGCAGGGCTGATCGCGACCGACATGCTTCAGCTCCTCGAACTCCTCGCTGAAACGAAAGTCCGAGTCGGCAGACATGAGGCGGTAGTGCTCCGCAAAGTTCTTAATCAATATGGGACGATTCTGTTCGATGACACTGTCCGGCAGAGACATATTATCATTGGCACGCGAGTCCTTCGTGGTCTTGCGGCAATTGTTGCGACGCCTCTTGTAGAACAACACCGTAAAGAGCAGCACGACGATGATCGTCAGAGGCACTGTGATGGCCACAATAACCGTCGAATTGCCTTGATCTGCAAAGACCCACCGAGCGAGAGGGAGAGCGAGAGAGCGGGAAAGAAAGTAAAATATAGAGATTAATATCATTCAATAGCAGTATACGTGGTTTATCCTGGATAAAAGCTTACCCGGTGAGCTCAGCAGCTCTATAAATATGATTATAGAACATGCCATTGGCAAGACATAGATTAGAGTCGGATTAAATATTAGTTGCAGTTGGATTAGTTATTTAATATGAATAAGGCACTGAATCACACAATCAATAAGTTAATCAATGAATCCATCAGTCAGTCCTTGAGTCAATCAGTCAATCATTCAGTTAACCATCAGTTTAGATCAGTCTATTACCAATTATTCTGTTACTCCATTAGTAAGACCAATCTCTCAATCAGCCAGTCTGCCAATCAGTGAATCACTCCTCGGTCAGTTGATCAGTCAATAAATTACTCAATCAGGCAGTCAATCAATGGCACAGCCATTTAGCCACTCAGTCAATCACTTATTCAGTCTACAGGTATTCCGGCAATCAATCTCTCAATCAGTCTATTAGTTACCCATTCATTCAGTCAATTAAACATAGTCTTAACTCCCATAAATCACGATATAGCTTAGCAGAGCTTCTAGACGAGAACTTCCAGCTTGCGACTCACCTGTTTGTATGGGAAAACTGTATGCGGTATCTGTGAACTTGTCGGGGCCGGTGAAGGCGCGCACCTTAACCCGATAGGTGGTGCCCGACTTGAGGGGTCCATTGCAGTAGCCGAGTTTGTGATTGTCACAATTCTCGGTGCCGATGGTAAAGTCCTCGACGGAACGATTCTCGAATGGGTAATACGGATCGATGGCCTGGTAGGGCAACCAGACGCTATACGATTGTACATCCATCCAGCTGGGCATCTCAAGGCCGGACGCATTTTTGGTATCATCCTCGGCCACGATGATCGTGTACATGCGCACCTGTCCGTTCTGATCGGAGAAGTAGTTCTTTCGGAAACGTATTTGTATGGTCGATGAGCTGCGATACACCTCGGTGGGCACCACCTGGGTGGCGGGACGTGGGGGCGCCAGAATGGGCATCGTTTGCTTGTATTCCCGTTCTGGGCCGTAGCCAATGGCGGTCTTTGCTTGAATCTTGAATACATAGGTCTCGCCGGGCTTGAGGTTGCGTATAACGCCAAAGGATTCCTCCGAATCAAAGTCTTGCACGCCCGCATCCGTCAGATTGTTGATGTTCGTATACGCAATCGAGAACTGCCGAATGATGCCGTTTGCCTCGCTAGATGGCAATGACCACTCGAAGTTAATCTCGCTCGGCTGCACATCCATCGGATGGAAGCGTTCGACGCGCCCTGGCACAGCTTCGTTCGTCGTAAAGCTGGCGGAGAGCGGAGCACTGCTGCGCAGCACTGAGGACTCCGTGCCAGAGCGCACGACTACGGTGAATGTGTAATTGCGATGCGGACGCAGGTCGCTAATTGTGATCTCATTGCGCGTCGTCATATTCTGAGCCAGCACATTGTCGGCTGTCAGGTAGGCGATGTCAAAGTCGTTGTACTCGCCCTTGGGCAGATCCCAGCGCAGCGATATTTCCGTATCCGTAATATTTGTCGCATGCAGCTGTGTAATGGGCTCCGGATAGAGGCGATCCTGTCGCTGTATTGGTAAACTGGCCACGCCTCCGCTCACCGTCCATACGGTGATGTTATAGAGTCGTCCCGGTACGAGACCCGTGAAGGTAACCTTACGATCCGTATCGTTGGCCAGCTTCTCCTTCTCCTTGATCTCCGCATCGCCCAGCGAGAAGCGATAGATATCGAATTTGGATGAGGATTGCGGCGTCGGCGTGTAGCTCAACGTTATCGTATCTCGTTCGTCTTCCTTCTCGCCATTTGCGACTACCACATCGGACTGAATGAGGGGCATGGTGCGCGGATAGAGACTCGTTGTGCCCGACAATATGCCATACGATGTCGTCTGTATATCGAATTTGTATTGTACACCCGGCATTAGGTCGCCAATCAGCACACGCACTGTCGACAAATCATCAGCTGTAGAGCGGGAGAAGAAGGATTCGGATTAGTAGGGGACTTAGTAGACTTTTCTCTTCAAATAAGTTATTCTTGTTGACTATCTTTGATTTGAAAATTTCTCGCCAAACCTATTTTCCTGTACAAAATTCAGTCTAGTCTAATTCAATCTTTCCTATTCATAGCAAATTTCCTTACTTGCTTAAGACAGATCTACCTAGTAGTTCTGCATCGATTGATTCGATTAGGTCAATTAGTTTTGTTCTATATCCGAACACATCTATGAGGAACGATCATTTCTGCAGTTCTTAATTTCTATCTTTCCCATATCAAATCCATTTCTTACTTAAATTTCTTTTCTGTCACTCTCTTTCCTCTTTCCTCTTAGTCACTTACCCGATTTGTTCTCGGAGACATTTTTGGTTTGCACACGCGTTGGATTATCGGTGGGCCACCACTTGAGAATGTAAGACTCCACTCGGCCCTCCGGCTTGGGCCACTCCAGTGTGATATTTCGCGAGTCAACGAGCTGTATAATATTGGAGACGGGATTCGGTGGCACGGTTGTGTTCACCTCCTGTGGATTGGGACTCTCGACGCCAAAGCTAACCGTGTTCACCTGGATGGTGTACTTCTCGCCCTTGGTCATGTCCGTGATGTCAGCCTCCGTGGAACGTACGCTGGGCAATCGCACCCATTGCTGTTCGCTATCCGTGCGATAGCGTATGGAATACTCTGTGAATTCACCGCTCTCTGGCGGCGACCAATGAACGAGCACCGAATTGCTGCGCACCGTTTCGATGGTCATGTTGCGTGGCGGATTGGGAACTGAGCAAGGATAAAGATATTGAAGATCTTTGAGGTATTTCAATGATTGTGATACTTACAGACTGCCTGGAAGTAGGCGTGCGGTTCGCTGCGTAGCTCGTGACTGACAGCAAAGACCTTGAGCTCATAGCCAGCGCCTGGCTGTAGATTCTTGATGACCAAGCGGGACTCCTTGGTGATGAGCGTGCTCACCTCGCTGGTGCCGTTGCGTGAGTAGAGCACCTCGTATTGCTCTTGCTTCGAGTTGACATCGCTCTTCCAGCTGATGTTGAGGCCCATGCGTATGCTCTTCAGATCCTCAATGATGGGCGACGATGGACGGGTGACCACAAAGATGCTGGTCTCATTCGATTCCATCTTCTTGGACACCGCCTGCACGGAGAGCGAGTAGTTGCGGCCAGGCAAGAGACTCTCGAGGTTAAAGCGTGTGCGATCTGTGGTCAGGGTGCTCGTATCTCCATTGAATGTCTCCAGCTCATGATAGCTACGGAGGGAGAGCATATTAGTATTATGTCTAGAAGGATCTTCTCTCTACTTACACAATGCGATACTCGTCCTGTGTGCTAGCCGCATCCGCCTCCCAGGTTATGATCATCGTATTAGTCTTGTCATCGTTGAAGCTACGCAAATTGCGCACGGGCAGCGGCCGTAGTGTCACATCGCCTGTGGCTGGCCATGAGGTAACCTTACCGGACACCGTCTTCACAATCACATTGAATGTTTTGCCCGGCTCGGCAATGTCGCGGAAATCGAAGAAAGCGATTGGCTCATTGCTGCGCGCCACTGTCGATTGGCGACGCGTCGTGGCAACGGATACCTGGTACTTGTCGAACTCGGAAACGCCCTTGGGCGCCTCCCACAGCACCCGGAACGAGTTCGATGTGATGAAGTCCTTGTCGAAGGTGACGTTCAGTGGACGCAATGGCACCGTCCGATATTGTGCCGTTGTTGGCAATGAGATCTCATCCTCGGACATTGTTTGCACGGAAATATTGTAGGCACGTCCAGGGACGAGTCCTTTAAATGCCGCCTGTGCCGGACCCGGTGGTTCGCCCTCCTTCTCCACATAGAGCACACTGTCATTGGCATCTGGCGGCTCTATAGACACCTTGTAGTGCGTATAAATCCCAGCTGGATATGGCGGCTGCCAGAGCACCAGCAGCGTTGTCTCATTACGAAACCATACAATAAATTTCCCAGGCGTATTTGGTTCTGCGGCAAGGACAAGATGTAAGCATAAGAAGAAGCACGAGCACAAAGCAAGCAAAACGCAAGCGAATTGCAATTTGTTAGTTAATGTGATCAACGGATTTCGTACGACTGTAGATATGTAGCATATAGTATCTATATTTATGTGTGGCTAGGTATAAGTGCAATTCAAGCTGTTCACATGCACAGTGGTTAAAGTTTGAGTTAAAATATGCAAAAATTATTCTTATAATTAGTTTTGTTTAGTGCTAAAGCATGTGCATTTTGGGTTATATATGCCTTAAGGGTTAGTTCTAATTTAGTTGAGAGCATAATGAGTTGAAGATTTTATGAAAATAAAAATATATATACATATATATGTACTATATGTATAAGAGTCCTGTAGACTTTACACTGTTTAGATAGATTCGTTTTTTCTATTTTTGTATTTTCATTATATATATTTCTTTTATTATTATTGTGTACTAATGTACCTTAGCTATACCGATAATTTGACAATTATCAATGCTCATTTAAGTTCTGTAAACAGCTTTAGGCTCATATTCGATTTTGGTCTATTTCACAAATTAGAGCACAGAATCTGCATAGATTTTATGTATTTAATAATGCACACTGAGAAATGTGAAAATTTAAAGAAATATATTAAATTTAGTTTTATTTGATTTATTTTACCTAAATTTATGCGGCCAAAAATAATTTACATATATATATAAATTTTTTTGCTGCTGAATATTGGCTTAGGCTGCATGGAAAACCAATTGGGAATTATAGAAGCAGACAAGTGCTGTTGCCAGTGCTGCCAGATAGCAGGGATTAACATGAAGGCAGACCACGGCACGCACACATATATCAGTGTGTGTGTGTATTCGCCATGCTTGTCGGCATACGAAATTTGAGTGCGTGTGTATGTGTGTAGTCGCACTTTGTTGTGGCTGTGTGGCTCGAATAGCGAAAGGGATAGAGTCAACGTTGTGGGCGGAGGGAGCGAGTGCAAAGGAATATTTGCAATTTGAGGCTAGCCAAATGAATTTGGAACGTTGCCAACGGCGTCCCTCCTAGGTCAGGGTTGTTTTTTGACAAAAAATAAATTTAAAAAAATAAAATGCAATAAATAGAAACTAAACTCAGGCAGGCTTTGAGGTTAGTTCTACATGAAAAAACTACAACTAAAAGCTACTTGAAATGCACTTGCCATGCAGTAGTAGAAACCCGTTATGTGAGCTTTATATTACCTCTCAAGATTTTGATATCCAGCAATTCTTTATGCCGCGTCCTTCGACCTTTGTTTTTTTATTTAATTTTTAGTGTTTTTTAGTTACATTTACGTTAAGAAGCACAAAAGTTAAGAGTAGAAGAATGAAACATGTTTTTTTTTGTTTTTTTTTTTTAGTTATGTTGTTTAAACACCAACACCAAAGGTGAAAAATTGGGAATCATCTCACTTACTTGTTGTAAAGTTGCGACTCGTATAGGCCACAGACTCCTTGCCATCGTATATGGTGTAGGCCTGCACCTGGTAGGTGGCACCTGGCGTCAGTTCCTTGACACTGTGCTGGAATGTATTGTCGTTGACCTGGAAGGTGCGATTGTAGGTATTGGATGCCTCCGATAGGCCCAGCACCTTGATCTTAAATGCCGTGTAGCTGCCCTGTGTAGGCGGTGACCAGAGTATGATGGCATTTTTGCCGCTGCGCACCTGTACGGATAGGTTGGATGGTGGATCAGGCGCTGAAATTAATAAAAAAAACCATTTAATTTAAATAATTAAATATACTTAAAGTAGTAGTTGAAGTTTTCCTCTGGATTTGAACCCACGCCATCAAATTATCAGGCGAACACACTACCATGAGACTAGCGATAATGGCCGATAGCTGGCTGAAAGCTCAATTCGCGCTGCCGCTGCCGCTGCTGTCGTAGCTGCTCTGCTACTGCGTGGCCGCTGCCTGTTGTCTATTTTTAGCTACAGCAGCAGAGCTAATATGCGCTCTCTCTCTCGCTCTCTTTGTTGCTGTCGCTCTTTTAATGGCATCTTGTTTTTGTTACTGCTGCTGCGCAACTGGTTTTGTTTTTGTGCGCAGCGATTTTTCACTTTCTACTTTTGACAGCTTTCGATGTAGCCCGAGAGGGGGGCAACAAAAGAGCAGCAGTATGTGTTTCTTTTGATCGCATTCAACCTAACGGCACTTTAATTATTGGAATTAAGCGAAATATATAAGGTGAATAATATATGTATGTATGTATATATTATTGGTGCACTTGCGAAGCAGTGCAAGAAGATATTGGCCTTAAGAATTATTACAAAGCGCTTTACTTATTATTTTATGTGCCTGTACATACATACATACATTATGTGTGCTGTACATCCATACATACATACATATACACATACATACAATTTAAATCACCAAATTCTCACAGTAGCTAAAAAAAAAAGTGGGTTTGCATCGGCCGGGAATCGAACCCGGGCCGCCCGCGTGGCAGGCGAGCATTCTACCACTGAACCACCGATGCTTCATACATCGATCGTCTCAAATGGCAGCTAGTTGAAGCTAAACTCTCTTTGCATAAACTATCTTCACTCTTTGCTGCAAGATTGTCTATTTTTAGTATTATTTCAGCTATATTTCATTGGCTGCCCATTGTGATAGACAACATTTGTTATCTCTCTCTGTCTCTCTCTCTTCTTGAACTCGCCTGCATTAGTAAGTTGCCTAAAGCTAATACTTATGATGAACTCACCTGTGGTAATGGTCACCGTCCAGGTGAGCCAATCGTGATGCGTAAAATTTGTGTAATATAGCCAGAAATTGTATTTGGTGCCAGGCAGCGCGCGTGAGAATTGAATCTCGTTGCCGATGTCCCGCGAGGCAATCGTCGTATTTGGCTCCGGATAGCCAAAGGGCGGACTATAATCCAGACGATACGAAGCACCATCATCCAAACCGGGATTATTTGGTATGCTTATGGCCAGATCAGCGCCATAGGAGTGCTGGAATGGAATACAAAATAGATCAAATGTTAAATGATATCTTTAGATAAATGTAGATAGATGATAAGATATTTCTTAGTCTTACTAATGATAAGATGGGCTTTGCATCATCGTGTAATGATCTATGGGTTAATATCATTTGAGTAGTTCAAGTATATATGTTAAGCTTATTTTATTCGCTACTACGAATCTAGATACATATTTGAACTGAAATAACCAAGGACTAGGCCAATGACTATGAAAGTACTTCAGACTAGAGCTTAACTTAGCTCATTATAATCTCTTTACTTGCGAATTCAGTGAATAGTTGTGGCTCTACCTGTCATAAGTTGTGCCATTTCGTAATAATTACTATAAGTAGTTGCAATTATTTGAAGTGGGCCACGAGGGAAGCTCCCTTGTGGCAGCTCCTAGGTGGCTACCCTTACGTACCCTTCTCGCACCCCCTCTCTACCCTTTGCCGACTCTAGCCCAAAAGGGTGGCCCAACACAAAAAGTGCAATGACATTCGCGAAATGCAAACAAAAGTAACAACTGACAATAAAATGGCGCATGAAGTGCATGAAGAGCATCGTAATGATGATGTTGCTGGTGCAGCTGCAGCTGCAGCTGATGATGATAATGATGATGTCCTTGTTGCTGTTGCTGCTGCTGTCCTTTGGCTGGTGACAGACACCAAATATTAACAGCGCAAACAATGCGATGCGGCGCGAAAAAATACAAAAAAATAATGATAAACAAATAATAATGAATGCGCTTCCAACAGCCAGACTCAATGAGTGAGAGAGATAGCGGGAGAGTAAGAGAGATAGAGAGAGAGAGGGAGGTAAAAATAGGCAGAGCAACCACATCGTAGGGCTTACAGGGCACAGAGTTGCCACTAGAGACCTCTCACAGGAGTTTGAACAAATATGTGCGTTCTGGTAAGGCATGCACGACTAGCAGATACCCTGAAAACGCGCCGAAAACCTTATGCTTATTTATAATGAATTTAATATGAGAGTGTTAAAGAGTTGAAGTGTTGAGCTTTTATTGATACGGAAATATGGCTGGATGAACGGATAGATAGAAGAACAAGAGGAACGAGAAATGGACGGATGAAGGAGGGATGAATGGACGAATGGACAGGCGGATGAACAAATGGATAAATGATTATAATTAAGGCTAGCCTAAAAGACGAATAAGACGACGGTTGGATGGATTGAAGAACGAAGAGACAGGAAACACGTACGGATAGAGGAGCAGATGAACGGTCGGACGAAAGGACAACTAAACTGATGATTGAACAGAATGACACTGAGGCACTGAAAGTCGTAAGAATGACGGACAGATAGATGGATGGACAAAAAACTCTGCTGCCAATCACTTTCCAGATCTACATGGGCCTCCACTACACTGCAACAGAATCAATATACCCGAAATGTCAATATTTTATCGAATTATTTTTTCAGTTCTATTGAAAGCTATAAATCATAGTTAAAGCACCCAAAGCGCATCACTGTCGTTTCACATCACATGAAACAGATCAAAGCAACTGCAGTTGGCTCGACAAGTGTAAGAACAAGAGTTAAGTTGGCTGCAGCAACGTGTCGGCTGCATGCACGTTAAGTTAGCTGCGCCTGAGAAGCACTTGGCAGCGGCTGGGCAGCGCGAACACATTAAGTTGGCTGCGAAAATGCAATTTGGCTTTAAATTCGCGTAATTGAAGTAGATTCAGCGTGCACTCAGCCAAAGTCAATAATTTACATTTACGTAATGCCCACGCGTTGGCTAAATTTATGGATTTAATTTATTGAATTGAATTATTGCCAGAGAGACTGAGAGAGACAGAGAGAGCAGGATACAGGGCCAGAGGCAGGCAAAAGAAAAGAGAAAATGTCGCACAAAATGGCGGCAAACTGTGGAAGTCAGCTACGTGCTGATATGATTGATGGCTGCCAACAGCATCAAAAGTCAAAATGCAAATAAAATTGACATTTTTTTCGCTCTTTTTTCGTGTGCATAAACTGATCAGAAAAAAAGAGAGCCGTTAGTTTTTCACTTCAGTCTGGTTGTGCTACATAATTTACGTCTATTTCCCCACTTATTTTCAAGTGACGCCACTTGCTGGCACGTACAACCGTTAAGAGTTGCCATTTGGCGTTAAGTGGCAACGCCAACTCACAGAAGCATCGTAAATTAATTGGATTGTGTTTTATGAGCTGACTATGTTCGTATACTATATACGATTGTAAATTTAATTATCATTAATCAAATTGTGTTTTCTGCTGCATTTGTAAACGTTTTACTGGATGGCAAAGTTTCTTTGCATTGGCATCTTTACTTCTGATCTTCTCTATCACTTTCGTTTCTTTTTTGCACACTCTGTTTTCTGCTCTCTTTTACAATCTATCATCCTTATTTCGTTTTCTCTCTTGTTCGTTTTTCTTTAGTCTCGTTCCATTGGTTGTTCTCTTCACTTCTAGTTCTCGTTCTCTTTGCCTCATTCCAACAGTCTTTCTCTCTCACATTATCTCTTTCTCTCCTGCATTCTTTCTCTTTTTCCTTTGCATTTCTCTCACTCACATTCTGTGGCTTTCTTTCCCTCTTACCACCTCACTTTATCACTCTATCATTGTCTATCTACTCTCTCCCGCCTATCTCTCTCCCTGCATCACTATTCCTATCTTTAGCTCTTTATTTCTAAAATTTTTCTTTTTAATCACTCTATCTTTATCTATATCTCTATTCCTGACTCTCTTTTTCATTTTCTCCTGAACTCAGCTGATATAGTATATTACAATTCCATCAATTCCCATTTAACTGTCTCTCTTTATAGCTTTTTTTTACACTTCTTTATCACAATTTTTTTTATAGCCAACTCATTCTGGAGTAATTCACTTAGGTCCCCTTTCCCATTTCTCTTTCTTTACATTTCATCAGGCCGTTGGTCAGTCAGTCAATCAGCGAGTTAATTGCTTACTTACAACACTCATATGAATTAGGCGCATTCCCCCATTGTGATCATTTTCTTTCTCCCTCTCACTCTCTTTATGCGCTGTCTGTCGTCACATAATCAATTTACTTTGTTACACTTTTTTGCTTGTCGCGGTTGATGTTTTGTTAGTTTTCTTTTTTCTACATTTTTCGCAACATTTTTTAGCAACAAATTATTGTTGTTGTTGTTGCTGCTGCTGCTATGCTGGGCGGCAAAAATCAATTGCAGTTAAGCAAAGCTTTCGCTACAGTTTATAGCGCGCACACACACACAAAGCGCACACCGGCGATAAGTAGGTAAAGAAAGAGCAGAAACGAAACGAAATGAAATGAAATGAAATTTAGCTCAGCTACAATAATAATAACAATGACTACAACAACAACAGCAGCAGCAGTAGTAGTAAAAACTGTTGTTAATGCTGTAAAGCGCGTGTTAAGCATATGCTGGCAGCTGTTGGTGCTCTCTCGCTCACTCCAATTGATTGCATAATTGATGCGTTTCTTTTTGTCTTTTTGCTTTTCTTTACATGTTTCGCTTTTGGGCATTACATGATGCGCGCTTTGGGGCAGTGCTGCTGCTGCGCTGTCATTAGTCTGATGGTGTTGCTGCTGTCTAATGATAAAGCGCGCCCGCTTACATACACACACATGCACTCATTATGCAATTCTCCAATATTCACAGAGCACAACTCTACAAGAACACAACGAAAATGGTTAACAGCAAGAGCTGGGATTTGGCAATGCTGCTGTACTCTTCACACGCATACAATTGCTACAATTGCCAGACAGACAAAGAGATCTCTGACACAGATTAGCCAATGCCAGAGCTCTCCGGGCGTGTGATCTACGGCGCTCCATTTTAATTAGCATAGATATGTATATGTGTATGTATATATATATATAGAATTTCACAGAAAGCTTTGTCTCCGATTCTTATTAGCATTCGCACTACCTGCAGCCATTCCATTTGGAGCGTTGATCCACATGATATAAAATCAAGTTTTTTTTAGCAAATCAAGAAACAAAATTAATAACAATTAACAAAAAACAACAACAAAACGACGGTCAACCTTCGCTTTTTGATTTTCGCTTTGGTTTTGCCTTTGGCTTTGACTCATTCAGGGTCGCTGCGTTATTAACCGAGAGAGAGAGAGAGAGAGAGTGTGTGTGTGTGATGAGAGAGAGCGCCTTAGTGAGAGAGAGAAAGAGCTACTCAGCTAAGTGAAGGGATTTTTGAATATCTAAAGATTTGCGTATGCAAATTTCATATTCAAAAATTCATAAAAAATATATAATATAATTATATATGTATATAAAATTGTTTTTGATTTTCATTAATTTAGTGATTGATTGACTCGTGGATTGATTGATTGATTGACTGATATTTCAAATCTATAAACATATGTTCTATCAGATTGACTACTTGCGTTTTAATATGCAACAAACTCTATATAGATATATAGACTAACTGTGTTTGCTGAGCCTTTGTTTATGAAATATTTCAAATATTGTTTTTAATCAAATTTGCTGTCTTCAAGCTTGACTGACTGGCAAATATTTATCATTTCTGAAAATGTTGCATTCGAGCTCATAAATAATTATTCAAAGTGATAGGCACGACATATATATGTATATATTTATATACATATATTATATATTTATGTTGTATATACACACGGGCCTTGGGTTAGATGAGGGCCAACTCGACGCGATAGTCAACGCAAACAGAGGACAAGACAAACACAATATTAAACAAACAAACAATTCTCCGCAAGAAAAATGTCAGCAAAAAATATTATTTAAATAATTACAAAAAGAAATAACTCTTTCCAAATAATAAGTAAAGAATAACGTCAAGATAATAAATATAGAAAACAATTTCAAATATGAAAACAATGGTTCAAGTCCATTACAGAAATTCCAGAAATACTTAAAATGCTCTAGAGTTATAAAAATATTTCTTGAAAATGTATGATTGAATAGAATTATAACAATGATATAAAGTATATGAAGAGCAAATTCTTCGGTAATTTTACGTAGTGAAAATCTCTTTTAAAGTACCTAAATTAATAATTTATAATAATAATAACTTTATAATAAATTATAGAATTTGAGTAAACTATGCACAACATTTTCTATTGCAAATAAGATAAGATTAGATTATAATTGGCCCAAAAAAGTAGACTGCAACATTTTGTTCTCTTTTGTAGATAACGGTAAATGGCACGATAAGAATTTACTGCAATGGCTAAACTGAAAACAATAACAAATTCAAGCTAATATCTAAATGTTAACAATATTTGTTTACGAAAATACAAAGTGAATTTGTTTACCTGCCCAAAGGTAAACAAACGAGCAAACAAGCTGCTGTTGCTGCTGCTCTTGATCAATAAAATGCGTATGCGTCGCATATCAGCTGCCAGCTATAAACATTTCGCATTAAACATTTGTCAACTGCGATTTATTTGGTGTAAATTACTGAGTAATCACTCGCTCTCTCGCTTACTCGCGCCTAGTCATTCTTACACTCCCTCAACTCTCGGCATGCGCCATCTCGTTTCCACTTGTATAGCTGCACTTAACATTTGTATTGGGTCGGAGCAAAAGGCAAACGCGCAATTAGCATAAAGTACCGGACAGTTCGCCAGCGGGACAGATAGACAGTTTTTGTTGCTAGTTTGCAAGTGTGAAAAGTTCGTTGCAAGTTTCAGGTTGGCTGCCTTGACGATGGTAGATGACGTCAACAAAATGCAAAACGCAGCTCATAATAACTGAGTGACTGAGTGGAGTAACTCACTTAGCTTGAGTGCGCGAGTGAGCGAGCGAGCGAACTAGCGTCTGAGTCAGTAAGTCTGCAAGTGCAAGTTAGACGACGCACAGTGGTGTGCAATAAATTTAGCACACCAACAAATTTGTGGATATATTATTTATATTACAGTGTAAACAAACATCTTTTCAGTTTATATATTTATGCAGTTAATAAGATCTTTAGCGATATTTTTACTTATTACGAATTAGCTATATGAATATTTGTATATACATACATATGTATGTATGCATATATGTGCATACATATATTTGATTTTCTACCTGCGCAACTTACTTGTGCATTGCTTGTATACCGGGTAACACCCACAGCCATACACATTCACACACACACATACACACATCATTCCACAGCTCAATTCAGTCACCGCGCGCTTAATTTATGTTCATTTATTTAGTTATTGTCTCTCTTTCTATTGCTGTCGCTGTTTGTTTATTGTTGCTTTATGGCAATTCCCTTTTCCTTGTCCCCCATTCACGTTTGGCATGCGCTGCACGTATTCCTCTTTCCCTCGTACCCCGCACCAAATAACAAGTGAACGAAGCGTCGCACTGAGCTGCGCTTAGTTAAGTTGAGCGCAACGGTTAAACTGCAGCGCTCTCGCTCTATTGCTCTGCCGCTCGTTCGTTAAATCACTCTCAGTTAATGGCTTTGCGTGTGTGAGTGTAGGAGTGTGTGTGTGTGTGTGTGTGTGCGTGCAAAGAATTGTTGCTTGTTTGTTTGTTTATTTATTTTGTTGTCGTCATAACAGCGCCTAGTTATCGCTTTAACAGCAGCAGCCGCAGCAACGACAACAACAATTACTTTAAAGACAGTTGCATAGCAATAACAACAACAGCAACAGCAGTGCCAAACAACAGGAAGCTTTAATTCAAATCAAATTACCTCACACACTCGCCCTGTCTTTGGGCATAAATATCTATGTGTGTGCATGTGTGTGTCTGTGTAACGGCGTCTCAAAATGGAGCATTTATAATTGAAAGCTCAGTCATAAATTGGTCCAATATCAATTTTTGATTTGTTATTGAAATTCAACAATAGCAAATCAATTATCATAACAAATGAACTTTTGACAATGGACAAAAGATACATAGACTACACTCAAGCTATTGATATAACAATGCACACACACACACACAGAAGCATAGATAAACAGAAAGAGGCACGCACGCACTGACAACACATGGGAATTGTCAAAGGCAATTGCGGTATTAGTAAATTCCCTCAAGCAAAGTTTTGAAAGGTTTAGACCTTAAGGTATTTAGTTCTCGCAAGCAAACAGCTAATAAATGCACAGTTCAAAATTGTATTAAAACTTTCAATATAATTTTTATTTGTATTAATTTAAATATTTATAAATATGAATACTTTATGATTATTTAAATTTATTGAAATTCATAAATAAAAAAACTAAGTTATTCATATTCTAGCGAAAAGTAAACATTTCTTACAGTGCATGCAAACATACATATGTATGTGCTGTTACATACAAAACTGTGCAAAAGCAGTTGGGCGTTAGGTAGGGCGTTAGGAGTAGACGAAGAAGTAGGGAAACTTGAAGACACGTTGACATGACTATACACTTAGACAGTGGCACATAGCAGCAGGGGTCGAGGATTGGGTCGCATTTTGCAACGCAATTTGCAAAGTGTTGACAGCAGACGCACACACACACACAAACTCACACACACATCAAATATGCGTGTGTGCTGAGAAACTTGCTATCAAAGTGGAGCACAAAAGTAAGAGAATTTATTAGTTGCCTTTCATTGCAAATATTGTGACAAATAGGCATATAAAAGAAGCATTTGCTGAGTGCTTGGAGAATTTCTGACTATGTTTGTGTGTGTATGTGGAGACTGGGAGAGTGAGAGAGTGCAGCAGCCAGTTCTTGCCGCTGTTGACAGTCAGCTTTAGCTTTAGCTAGATTTAGCTAGTTCTTTGTGGTAAGCACAGTAAAAGTGGATGTTCAGCTTAGCTGCAAAACAGCTAAACGCTTAAATGCTAACTTTATCGCTAGCTAGACAGGCAGCACTGACTGAAATACAACTAGTTTTATGTGCGTATATGCAGAAAAATAAAAGCCTGACGACTTAAGTTTTATGCTGAATGCGTTTGCAGCACGAGGCGCCATGTTGTTAATTGACATGCGGCTCTCCTTTTCCCTCCCACAGCAATCCTCTATACAAACAGTGAAGACAATTACAGTGGTGGCGCCATCAAGTGTGCCATGTGCATTTGGCGCTTTGTGTGTGTTATGCATTTTCTTATTGTTGGTGTTGTTTTAGTTATTGTTGTTGTATGCGCTACGCATGTTGCCTACTTTTCTGCAGCACTTAACCTCACTTCTGTCACACGCTTAATCAGCACTTTGCATATTTTATTATTTCATTTAGCGTTTATCGATTAACGCTTTCGCGGAAAACTCACAAATTGACAGCTCGTTAGAGGTTGGAGGTGGTCTCGTCTGTTTGGGCGACATTGCGGTTGCACCTCCCGCTCGCAATCCAAAATGACATGCAAATTGAAAAGCCATGCAAAAATCATTGACTTGCGTTTACTCATTACATATTTCAGAGATTAAGGGTGCAACAGTTGTAATGAGATGAGCACGAGACTTTATTTGTGTTCAATTGAAAAACGATAAATATCGATTTTTAGTTACTTTTAAGTGTGCAGGTCGTTCAAGTTCAAGTCAAGATAGTACTGTGCGGACTAGCATAGGGTATTTAGCTGGAATATTCTCTTAATGTTACTAGTTACAGTATGGCATAATCTAAGTTTTTATAATTTCAAGAATTAATAGCAAATATATGACATTTTAAGATTTTTTGTTTATTTATACATGGTGTCTAAGTTATATCTGGTTTTCATACTCATACTCATATTACTAATACTCCTACTGATTATTCTACTCCTACTAATATTACTAAAACTCCTACTACTCCTACGACTCCTACTAGTCCTACTCCTACGACTCCTACTAGTCCTACTCCTCCTACTACTTTTACTACTCCTACGACTCCTACTAGTCCTACTCCTCCTACTATTCCTAATACTCCTACTACTAATACTAATACTCCTACTACTCCTACTAAAACTCCTACTGATTATTCTACTCCTACTACTAATAATAATACTCCTACTCCTCCTACTATTAATACTAATACTCCTACTCCTTCTACTACTCCTACTCCTCCTACTACTAATACTAATACTCCTACTACTTTTACTACTCCTACGACTCCTACTACTCCTACTCCTACTCCTTCTACTACTCCTACTACTAATACTAACACTCCTACTACTCCTACTACTTTTACTACTCCTACTCCTTCTACTACTCCTACTACTAATACTAACACTCCTACTACTCCTACTACTAATACTCCTACTACTTTTACTACTCCTACTACTCCTACTCTTTCTACTACTCCTACTACTCTAATACTCCTAATACTAATACTCCTACTTCTCCTATTACCCCGACTACTCCTACTACTCATACTACTCCTACTACTTACTATTCCTTACTTGCATATCTCTTTGCAGCGTATCTGACAGTTATGTTACTTTCTAGCGCATCAATATACACACTGCAGCTTCCGTTTTTTGCTAATTACTACAGGGTATTTTCAAGTGTTGCGCCTCTTGTTAAGCATTTAACGAGTCTGGTTGCCTCTGACTCTGTCGCTGCCTTTGACAGCCCGCCCATGTCACACACACACACACACACACAGTATATATAGGCTCATATACATATGTATATATAGTAGGGCCGCCGTCTGTTGACTTTGCAGTCGCACTGTTGCCCAGTGCAAATTTGCCTGCATTATTGAACACTTTGCGCGCGCTCTCTCTTTTACAGCGGGAAAAACAAACTGGCAGCTGGCATAAACGCTTTTCCATTTGCACATTCGCACATTTTCACAATTTCCCTAGCGTGGCGCACAAGGGGCGGGGGGGACAGGGCGTGGCGCTGAGTGAGTTCATTCATTTCGTTCTTTTTTTTTTTTTTGTTCGCCATTTGAATGAGACGAAGGCGAAGTTTAATTAAACAAGGAAATACTTTAAAGCATTTTCCTTCCAAATTGCTTAATCTAGAGCTTTAAAGCTTAAATGGTGTTCTGGAAAAATATTTGGTATAGAATTAAGAAAAGTTTAGTTGAAGTTACTAAGAGAGTTTGTAAATTAAATTTCATGTCAGTTTTCCAAGAAAAAAAGAAAAGCAAAATTTAACTCTTGCTTCAGTTAAGTTGTAAAGCTTTAAGATGAACCATTAATTATAGGGTATCTGTAGAGCATATCAAAAAATATATAAAAACAATTTAAAAGCATAAATTATCAGATTCAAGTGTTCCTTGTAAAAAAGTCTTTTTATTTTATCTAAATAACTCTTGATGCTATTTGAAAATAATTTTTAGCCATATATCGATATTTATCGATTTTTTTAAAGATAAGTGAAAGTTTATCAATCGAAAATAATAAAATAAATTTAGTTTCTATCTATATATCTATTTTTAATATATTTTCGCAGTTGTATCATTTGCTGTGCCAAGTCCTTTTATCTGCAACGTTTTTTCCTCTCCTCTCAAAGTACGAGCACAGCAATTGCCAACTGCCAAGTTTCTGCCACACTAATAACCAAACGCATTTTGCTCTCGAATGCATAAATTATAGTCGAAGACCAAGAGGAAGGTGCTCCATGAAATGCTATTGTAGTAATGCCGGTTCAGGTAGTGGTAAAGCGAGCATATAGGCTTGACGCCAACGTCTATCCCTTTAGACTTGTTTGTATACATTATTGCTATTGCAGTTAAGGATCTGAAAATGGGAAGTCTTTGTAAGGGCAAATTTTAAAGATATGCCCATTGGAGGTGCTGGCAATAAAGCTATATCCTCTTCAGTTATAGAGCTAAGTTTACTCGATTTCAACTTGAATCGCTCTTCAGTTGCTTCAAAGTCATAGCTCGATACTGACTGATTTGTCTTTCAACTAATCTTAAACCTGGGCGAGCATTAGACAATCGTTCATGCTCGAACGCAATATTTTGACTTGTTTTTTATGCAAATTTCTGCCTGAAATTTGCATAGAGCTTGGCAATAAAAATCGATACTCGTTGGAAAGCAACGAGTAGAGAGTAGCAGCGAGAGGGGCTTAGAGGAAGAGAGTGAGAGATAGGTAGAGATGCAGAGCTTCACTTCCGCTTCTAGAAACCCGCTCGTTACCATCCTATTGTATTCCGAGGCACGCATAAAAAAATAGAAATTGAAACATGAACCGCAGATTGCATAACCCTCTGACTATCATAGGAATCGTTAACAGAAATATCCTAGAATATCCTTTAGATATATTGTATAGCATTGCTATCATAAACAACTTGAAAACTTGTCAGCTTCATAGAGCTTAAGTTTAATATTCAGCTTAAGTGCATTTCGTTAAATATTTGGTAGTTAAAAGCGTCCATAAATATCTTTAAGTAATTGAAAAACCGTTTGATAAACAGCTCAACTATTAACTATAATTAACGAGCGCAACTGTACTTAAATGCATTCGTCGAGGAGAAAAAGCTTTTGCTTATTGTTGAATTTTATTTTTGTGTAGTTGAACGAATGATTAATATGTAAATTGATTGATGGCTAAAATCGTAAAAAAAAAATACTAAAACGAAATTCAATTAAGTGAAATGCGAATATGCCCATAAAAGAGAGACAACAACAACAGCAAGTCTTGGCCTCAGCTAATGGGCCGGTTGGCTTCTGCTTTTGGCCTTTTGGCATTTAAACGCGTTTTGGCTTTCTTCTGCTTTCAGCTGCGGCTGACACTCAAATGTCAGTTAGGATTTCAAATGGCTAATACCCATTGAAGTATTGGCAGACAACAATAGGGTTTGCTGGGGAAAGAGTTAGGAATGGGGGAGGACAGCTACCATATGCATAATTAGTTTTTAATATACCCTGAGCATATTAGTAATTGTAGTATTATGCTGATTTCTCTTAAATTCTGAACACTTTTGAATCGATAAATATCGATTTAGAGTTTGCGTTGTGCATATCGAGAATTTATTAACTAGAAACCAGAGTTTAGACATCAATATTTGATTCAGTATATATTTTGCAATATATTATTGATTTAACCAAGTTCGATATTTATCGATTTTTAAAAATGATGCTCGTACTACAGCTTTCAAGCTGAAAATATATAATATGTTGAAAGTAAGACAGTGAAAAGCTTCTGTTATAAAAGATAATGTCTGTTTCATATTAACAAATTCGCGTTTAAGCTATTTCGATATATATCGATATATTGCTAGTTTAGATCTTTTTAAAGCATATATGTAAACAACATTTGCTCAACCTTTAACTGCGAATCAGATAGAAGCGATAGATAGCAGACCCTCTGAGCTAACAGGGTATTTGGTAGTCGAGCACAATCGCTTATGCTGGTTATTGTGGACCGGGGCTGAAACTAATTAAGTCCAACAGCCAAATTTGACTTTGATGAACTGCTCGCATGCATATAACGGGTAGATTAGGTGTATCTAGACGGAGACGGAGACGGGAATGGGCTGGGGATTGGGGATTGGGGCGGTTGTTCATGCAATACGAGACGCATTTGCATAACAATTGAGGGAATGGGGAACTGTGGCTGGGGTTTGGCTGTTGCCCATTTTGAAGGGTTGCTTGTGGCATAGCCAACTGTGTTGTTGGTGCCACAAATTGTTGCAGTTGCATTAATCTTAATTAATGCCATGTTACGGTTGCAGTTGCAGTTGCACTTGCTGCATATTTAAAGAGCACGTAAATGGGAAGGAGCAGACGGAGGGGGGGAGGGAGTTGCAGTGGATTTAGTGCCAACATTTTAATTAAGCCCGCGCTGCAACTTGCAAGGATTCGATTTGGCTGCCAGTCGCGGTAAAAACTATTTTTAAATGCCACTAGGCCAGGCAATTGCGTTGCAAGCTCATCTTAGCCCAGTTAATAGAGAGAGCGAAAAAAAAAAATGAAAATATAAGCTCAGCCGCCGCTGCTGCTGCTGCCTCGACCCAAATGTCATCGAAATGGCGCTGAGTTCAAAAACAAAGCGCATGGCCTCAATATGCAGAAGCTGCGCAAGATTAACTAAGCAAAAAGCAAACAGAAGCACGGAAAAATCTAGGAAGAGTGCCGCAGTAGGGAGTGCACGACTAGAGTAGAGTAAACATGTGTCTGGGCTAAGGCGGGGACGGCAGGTATGCAGAGGGAGAGAGAGAGAGAGAGAGAGAGAGAGAGAGAGAGAGAGAGAGAGAGAGAGAGAGAGAGAGAGAGAAAGCGAGTTTTGCATACGATATTTTAGTTGTCAAGCCATGTTATCGATTATTATCGAACGTAAGCAAAAGACTTGAGTCTCTTGCATGACTAGAATAGAGTATGCAGAAAGAGAGAGAGAGAGAGAGAGAAAGTTTTGCATACGATATTTTAGTTGTCAAGCCATGTTATCGATTATTATCGGTAACTCTTATAACTCTTACTTATTACAGCTCATAATTTATAGATATGCATTGTCTTTATAAATTATACATTTCAAGTCTCTAGATTATTCTAGTTAATAAGATCTCTTTAATCATTGCTCAACATCATTGCAATACTCGCTCAATCGCTCACGGTTCAAATAGTGCATATATATATGCATATAACTTCTTCTAGACTCCTTATAGATCAAGAAGCAAACGAGCTTTACACTCATTAAAGATCAAAGAGAAGTTAATGGGCTTTACTGGGGCTGTAAAAGTTTGTTGAGCGCTTCAAAGTTTTCATAGTTTGCATTCATCATTTCACGTTGAAGCTCTCCGAGACACTAGAAAAAAGTCTTAAAATTTTTAATGCAAAAAAAAAAAAAGGTAAAGAAGGTACGAAGCGGAATTGAAACGGCACGGAAACGGAACATGGCAGCAATATGTATGCAAAAAAAAAGCATTCTGCTGTTGCAACATTTTGTTGCCATGGCGGAATGCGATAAAGTTTTTAATTACAAGAGAGGGCGACACATATTTTACAACCATTAAAAACTTGCCGAC
Organism: Drosophila buzzatii; assembly: GCA_035045845.1. Classification (NCBI taxonomy): domain Eukaryota; kingdom Metazoa; phylum Arthropoda; class Insecta; order Diptera; family Drosophilidae; genus Drosophila; species Drosophila buzzatii. The sequence goes on along the minus strand of JAWNOS010000596.1, from coordinate 3,646,266 downwards.
ATGACAAGATTCCCGCACCGCCATGACCCATCCCATCCTATCCCATCGGGAGTCCCCCTTCCCATTACATGTGCCGAGCCACCCACAGGCAAAGAGGCAAACAGACAGCCATTCGGGCCACAAAACTGTTTGCTCTGCGAGTTTCAATTAACTGAAACATTTTCACATAGTATATAACCCAGAGCAGAGCCCCATCGGACTCGCAGGATATTCAAATAATTCGCATGTGAATAATTCAAATGACCTAGAAAACAATTGCAGTAAATTCGTAGTGTCTGTGAGTTTCACTATTAAGGATATGTGGTTCTATGAATATGGGGATTACAAGTTACAGATGACAAATTTCTTCTTTGTTTAATAATTCTGTTTCTAGGCGGACAATCGTAATCAACTCTTCAGATTATGATCATGACATGAATATCTATATGCCAAACCAAACTGCATGTCTCTAGTATTTGAAATACATTTTTTACACATTTGAGGGTGTGGGGGGGAGTTGGGGACCGGAATCAAATATCTGACAAAAACCGAAATTCTATTAAATTAGTATCTATATATATGCAGAAGACTTGGAGACTCCAACTCTAAAGATGAATGAAATATAATTTTATAACTGATTCTCGATAAAGCGTTTTATCGATAACTTTGGAAATATACAAGTCATCGAATTTGTAAAACATACTCGTACTGCGCGTGCAATATACGGATCTAACACAAAAAGATTGAACTCTCTAGCTATTGTATCTTCGGAAACTGACGGACAGACGGACATGGCTATATCAACTTTTCTCGTCACCCTGATTAGGAATATATATTCTTTATGGGGTCTGCCTATCTATTATCAATATGCTATAACATATATGGCTGGGATAAGTTTTTCAAAAAATTTGATAACTATCTTGATTGCTTTGTATATTTCATATTAAACAAAAACAATGCTTTTTGAAATTTGTAAAACTTTGGTAATATCTATATAGTCAGCTCTGCGCTATATATATATTATTCATGTGTATCAAACGCAAGAGGAGCGATTCCAGAGACTGGCGAGATGTGCGAGGTGCTGTTGTTGCTGGAAGATCTGGGCCATACGTTTACCAATTTCAAGGAGCAGCGCCGCATCGAGATGCTCAAACTACTAGGTCAGGTGCGTTGCTGCGATTGCGGTCACAAATTGCGCATGCTGAAGGTGCAGAAGACGATTTCCAAATTTTCAATTGGCAGCAGGAAATTGCTGGTGCTGTGCATAACACTCCTGTTGCTGCTGACCGCGATGTGGATCTATATGACAAGGCGATTCAATCAGGTTGCCGCCCTAGGCAGTGGGGCCTGTGTTGCCACATATTTCTTTACCGAGACCGATTGCGATGTCTATGTATAGCATTGTTTTTCTTTACATATTAAATATGCAAATATTTCTAGTCTAGTCGGTTAAGTTGTTAGATAGTCAACGATATTATCGTTGATTATCATTTAAAGCTTTACTTGTTCAATTCCGATAAATATCGATTTTTGTTCATATCTATGTAAATTGCAATATTTTTGTTTTATGTATTATAGATATTTATATATGAAAATTGTCGCTTGATATCAATGAATTCTTGACTTTTTTTTCCTTCTACCTTTCTCTCTGAGTCTATATTTCAATTCTTCTTTTGCATTTCGCTGAAGCACGTCCAAAAATGCGCAACAGAGGGCGCCAGCAGTACGAAGCAAAAACCAACAACATAAAACACTTTCTAAAACCTAAAAAACAAATTCCTTTACAATTCACTAAACACTAACAGAAAGAAGAAGAACAAAAAGCCAAGCTTAACACAAATTGTGCAAACACAAACCAAAAACTAAAAAAAAAATCAGCCAAAAAATTTGTTTGTGCAACAAAGTAATAACACGCCCACAGCTCCGTCCCGCCACGCCGTGCCGCTGACGCCCCCTACGGCGTCCACGCCCTATTTCAGTTAAAGTCAACATCTGCCGAAAAAAAAACAGTTAAAGTTGAGCATTACCAACTAGAAGATGACCTATAAACGTATGGATGCTTATAGTTTGGGAAATATACAGAAGCTCTTGGAGAGCGCTCATATATATAACCAAAATTTAAGTTAGAGTTCTATTCAATAAGAGTGAAAAGCAGATTAGTTTTGCTTGCTCTATAAGAGTTTTACCGTCAAGGAACTCAGCAACTTCGCAGCGTGCTCTTCTTAAGCTTATTGCATGTATGAGAAAAAATGCAGTTGAACTTATTTTAGCATAGACTCGTGTCTACTAGACTCAAGGAACTCAGAAACTACAACAGCCATAGCATGGAAATTTGATAACTGAGCTCTTAGCAAGCTTACGTCAATTCAACCTACATTATACATCAATTTCGTCTAATAGACCCAAGAAACTCAGCAACTATAGGAGATGTAAACTAAATATACACGAATTCCGTCTAATAGACCCAAGGAACTCAGCAACTATAGGAGATATAAACTCAATATACATGAATTCCGTCTAATAGACCCAAGGAACTCAGAAACTATAGGAGATATAAACTCAATATACATGAATTCCGTCTAATAGACCCAAGGAACTCAGAAACTATAGGAGATATAAACTCTATATACATGAATTTCGTCTAATAGATCCAAGGAACTCAGAAACTATAGGAGATATAAACTCCATATACTCAGGAACTCAGCAACTATAGGAGATATAAACTCAATATACATGAATTTCGTCTAATAGACCCAAGGAACTCAGAAACTATAGGAGATATAAACCCCATATACTCAGGAACTCAGCAACTATAGGAGCTGTAAACTAAATATACTTGAATTCCGTCAAATGTACCCAAGGAACTCAGCAACTATAGGAGCTATAAACTCAATACCATATATTTATTTTAAATAGGTCAGCTTTGCCTCTATTATTTCAGATGCCCATTGCATAGATTCAAGGAACTCATTAGCTGCAATACATAGAGCTTTCGAATTCCCTATATGAACACTTCTAGATAACACCTTAAAGAAACAAACATTTGCACAGTAACAAAATACCCTATTCAGTGCGTTTTCAATGGGTTCAGGGTATGCAAAGAATGTGAAATAAAATCAACAAATGCGCAGCGCAAAACTGAACCAAAAAAAAAACCTAAAGAGGCGGTAACAGTGGGCGTGGCATGGCCTGCCTGCTGGCCGTTGAGGCGTTACGTTTAGTGTTTCATATATATTTATATAAACTTTTTTTTCGCTGAATAGTTTTTCAGTTTTTTTATTTTCTCCCACTTTTTCATGAATGGAACGCAAAATGCGGCTCAGTCGGCGGGCGGCTGGGCGTGGCTGTGCTCGTTAGAAAGCCGACTGCCGACACTTGAAAGTGTTGCCAAAGCTTCTGTGTGTGTGGGTGTGTGTGTGTGTGTGATGTTGTTGTTGCTGCTTTTTCATATTTTCTAGTTTGCCATTCAAGAAGCAAAACAACAAACAACAAACATAAGCGACAAAAGCGACAGCCGTGCGACATTAATTGAAGTTTGTTGAACCAAAAAAAGCTATTTGCATGGCCCCCATTCTTAATGAACTAGCCACGCCCACTGTGGCGACCGCCCATGCTGTGGCAACAGCATCTTTAGATGATGACTGTGAGATAACAACAACAACAACAACAAGAGGAAGCTGCTTTGGTTCAGCTTCGAGAGCTTTTCAATGGGATTTCGCACAAAAGCACTTCAATCAAGCCAGCTGATTGATTGACTGACTTAGTAGGTCACTGACTGAATGATTGAGTGAGCATACACTGTATTATTGACTACTTTGCTAATAGACACAAATTTATGAGAACGTGATGGATGCTTACTCGATTGAGTGACTGATATTGAATAAGTCATGATTATTGAGTGAATGACTGACTATCGTGGCTGGTAGACTTAGTGATAGATTGATGACTGTTTGACTGACTTTATGAATTGATTGACTGATGCATAAGCACTCTTTCAGTAACTGATTGACTGACTATATAAATTGATTGATTGAAGAGCTTACTAAGGGACTGATGATTGATTAAAGATTGATTGAGTGTTTGACTGAGTGAATGACTGACTGTCGTGGCTGGTAGGCTTAGTGATAGATTGATGACTTTTTGACTGACTTTATGAATTGATTGACTGATGTACGAGCACTCTTTCAGTAACTTATTGACTGACTATATAAATTGATTGACTGAGGAGCTTACTAAGGGACTGATGATTGATTAAAGATTGATTGAGTGTTTGACTGAGTGAATGACTGACTGTCGTGGCTGGTAGGCTTAGTGATAGATTGATGACTGTTTGGCTGACATTATGAATTGATTGACTGATGCACGAGAATCATATATGTATATAAATTGATTGACTGAGGAGCTTACTAAGGGACTGATTCCAAAACAAGTCTAATGGCTGAGCATGTACTCAGCCATTAGACTTGTTTTGGATTCATGGATAATTTATATGATTATTATATGATTGTTGGCTAGATATTTCACTTGATGTATTAGCTGACTGAGCGTTTGATTGACAATGATTGACAGACTGCATTGCTTCGCCTGTTCAACTAATTTACTGTGATTTAGCAATTGATTGCATGCCAAGCTGACTCATTTACGTACTCAGTACTACATTGACTGATTGCTTATCGTTATGTTTGTCCGATTGATTGACGGACAGACTAAGCAACTGATTATCTATTAAAGTGTTTGACTGATTGATTAGCATATGAACTGATTGACAGGCCAATTAATAAATTGCCTTTCATTAGACTCGCTGTAAATGAATTGAAGGTTGAAAAGGCTTTAAAACATTTGATTAACAATTACAATAGCTCACAGCAGTAATTAGATTTATGATTCAATTTTGTTCATTGTCTTTGCTTCATGGGAATTTTCACTCGTTTCAGCTGCTTTCAGATTCATTTTCTTACTTACATTGAAGCGTGATGCAATCCGGTGAGAAATTGTCAAAAGAAATATTGCAAAGACATTTCCTGGCAAAGGTTTTCGTAAGATACGCTAATAATACCCTGTATAGGTGGTTGTTAACTAAGTGCTGTTGCAATCTTACGTTTTATGGGCTCAGGGAACATAGTAATTATAACAGGGAAAGAGAGAGAGAGAGAGAGAGAGAGAGAGAGAGAGAGAGAGAGAGAGAGAGAGAGCTGTCAAATCGGTAATATGAGCTCAATTCACCGCCTCTATATTGTTCGTATTGAAATAAGGGGAACGAAATGTAGAATAGCTGAGATATATGCCCAACAGACTCAAGGAACTCGAGAACTAAACGGATTCTAGTTGGCAAATTTGGTGAGGTGAGCTCTTGCATAAAGTACTATATAATTTTTAGGGAAACCCTGTTGGTTTTAGATAATTTACTTGAATTTGCTCTACAACAGACCCAAGGAACTCAGAAATGTCCAGAGTTACAGACGTAAAAGTTGATATGACAGCTTTTGAATGGAATACTAATACTAATTACTGTGATTATAGAATATCATACATAAACTTAATAGATAGTATCCTTCATATATAAATATATCTATATTTTAGAAGTTACCTATAATACCTGATTTTGTAATAATCTTTTCCAGAGTATCTCTTAGTCTTCATATTCATTACAGACACATTTTCATTAGTTATAATGGCAGTGACATTGTCAAGAGCTCAAAGTAGCTGTCTAAGTTGTAAGGAAATTGCAGAATCTTTGCCCTCGCTCACGAATCCTTTTTTGCCACCAGGTTCAATGCGCCCAAAAAATTTGTCTTCGTTTTCTGTTTTGTTTTCAGCATTTTCTCTCTTGCTGTAAACTTGACAAAGTTGCTGCACAGACAGAAATGCAGTGAATTTCGTCTGATCCGTTGCACAATGTCCATTTATCCTTCTGCTTAAGAGTTTTCTATTTACAAACTTTACGATTTTAGTTTATATTTTTCTTTGTTTTTTTTTTTTTTTTTTGCTGCAATATGAATTTCCAACGCTAGAGAATTCGCCATAAACATTTTTTCTTATCTCTGTTGATTACAAGCTTTCATTTTGAAGAACTGTGACTATGAATATACCCATTCGGGTGGTTAGAAGGATATATCTCTATCTATACGTCCAGATCCACCTTTACCTCTACTTCTACCTCAACCTCTATCTCTATCTCCATCTCCATCCCTATCTCTATCTCTATTTCTATCTGTATCTGTATCTGATACAGAATCTGTATCTCTATCTCTATCTCTACCTCTACCTCTATCTCTATTTTCTACCTCTACCTCTATCTCTACCTCTACCTCTACCTCTACCTCTACCTCTACCTCTACCTCTACCTCTACCTCTACCTCTACCTCTACCTCTACCTCTACCTCTACCTCTACCTCTACCTCTACCTCTACCTCTACCTCTACCTCTATCTCTATCTCTACCTCTACCTCTACCTCTATCTCTATCTCTATCTCTATCTCTACCTCTACCTCTATCTCTATCTCCATCTCTATCGCTATCTCTACCTCTATCTCTATCTCTATCTCTATCTCTATCTCCATCTGTATCTCCATCTCTATCTTTCTCTCAGCTTAAGCGCTGCCAGAGTTGCCACTCTTTGCCAAAACGAAATGGCAAATTCGTTTCGAAGGGAGTGAAATGTCAATAATTATTTGCAATTGAAATTAATTTGTTCGCCTAGTTTTAAAATCAATTGCGGCACCAGGGTTGTCACAGGCGTGCAAATATTTGCGCAAACAATTTCAACTTCAGTCCACAATATGGCGGCGACTATAGGGCGGTGCCTGGGCTTTGTAGCTTGGCGGGGTATTTTTTTTTTTTTCGGCTCTCTTGTTGTTCGTGTAGCCGCTGGCTGTGTGCCACCTGTACGCTGTCAGCTGCCCCAGCCACAGTCGCAGTCCCAGTTGCTGCCCCACACTCTGTGTCTCAGCCACAGCCTGCCCACACACATCGTTTCAAGGACACTTTTGGCTCCTCGGCAGCTACCCGCGCCTATTACCCTCCTGACCATCCGTCTACACATCGCCCACTCTCGCACATTTCACATAAATCAACGCCGTCTGCTTGGGCTTCCGCTTTGCCTCTGCTTTCCGCACTTTCCTCGTCGGCTGCTTGCTTTGCTCTCCGTTGCTTTGTTTGACTGTCTACGCTTTTTCTTGCCTCTGCCTCCCCCACTACCACCTCCGGCTGTCCCTCGGGACAATAAAAATGGAAAGCAAACAACAACAAATATGAAACACTCCAGCAGCATTTTCTAGGCTCCGTTTCTAGGGTTGCAAATGTACCAGCTTCACATTATATATATAGATTTATATATACATATGTATTGGGTAAACAAGTGTTGCCATAACCCAACTATAGAATACCCTGTTGATTACTTAATTTTTATTGAAGGTGCTATATAAAGAACGATCTGGAAGAATTCTTTTTGCATTTATAGACTGATAGAGAGAGATATAGGCTGAATGAGTCGGTAATGATAGATAATAGATAATAATCATATATCTATGTATGTATCTAGATATCCATAATGATATGCCATATATCAAATTGTTGCAATATATGTACATCTATAATACTTTATATCGATAGATACTTTCCAAACGTTCAATATATTGATAGATATTGATAGAGATACATATGATATCGATAAATACAAATAAGATATAAGATAGATACAAATCATATTTAAGGACCGTAAGATGCATAGATAGCAAGATACATACATAGAATATATATATGAAATATAGACAGTTACTTCAGATGGATAGAATATATCGAGCCCATCAATGTATCGATAGATGGTACCATTTTATAGATAAACTCGTAAAATACGATATTTAAATAGAGATATATATTGTTTATATACATATGTAGATACATGTATAAATACATTATATTTCAGCATACATAGAGCAATATATGCAAATATATACTTGGAGAGTTTTAAGATAATATATCAAATCCTTGCAGTTTTAAGATAATATTTCTACATGAGTTGAAGACATTGAAAATATCACTCAAAAATTTGAAAGAAATATATTCCATGCCTCTATAAGGTATTCCAATTATCTAACAACTATCCAAACGATCTGTCAACTCAAAAGAAAGTCTTAACAGTTTGATAGAACTCTGCACCTCTTACGCTCTTTCTTCTACCCTCTCTCTGTCTCCATCTTTCTCTCTCTCTCTTTCTATCTGTTGCTCTCTCTCTTTCATTCGTTCGATTTGCAATCGCATATACTTAGCTAATTCTGAACACAAAGCCATCTAAAATATGCGGAATCCGTTTTTTATTACGTTGAGCCCTTTCGTTTTATGGACCCATTAAATTCACATTCGCATGAGGCCCAACAACATCCCACGTCCCACATGCATTTCTTCTATGGCTTTTCCTTGTGCTTTGCTCTTCTCTTATCTTCGCTCATGTTTTGTTTGTCTCTTTGTTTGTTTTGGGTAAACACATTTGGGCAGCAAAAAAGTTGAAAAAGGGTTGCCTGAATAGAGTTTTTGGGGGTTGACGGACAAGGACTGCTTGATTGATTGATAGATTAATCAATTGATGAGCTTTACGCGACAAGATTGCAAGAACTTGACAAGACTGCCAAACATTTCATGTGCGCTAACAAGGTGAGAAATACTTGTGGGAATAATAAAGAAAAAGTTGAAAATGCCGAACTAATTATAAATATATTTGTAAGGATAGTTGGATAGAGCTACAAGGGATAGTCACAGATACGAATTGAATGGTAAAGTGATTCCAAGAAAGATCTTTGATGATATATGTATAAGTAGAGATAGTTGGAAAAACTGATGCGTATCGATGGGGATAGATTATGAATTATATTATATATATATATATATTATAGATACTATATAGTTAGATAAGTCAAACTATGAAGATAGATATAAAGGTTTGTAGAAATATCACGATAGATATAGATAGATTGGGATAAATAGATAGCTCGGTATATATAGAAAGAGAGCTTGACAGAATTATCTAACTGAAAAGAATAAATAGATAGATGTATTCCTATATCTATTTATAAAGATAGATAGAAATAGCTTGGTAATGTCATATAGATAGATGACTATGAATATATATATATTGATCTATAGAGATTGATATGAATAGATAGATCTAGATAAATAGATACATATTTCTAACAAGATAGATTTTTTTGTAGATCTACATATATCAATAGATAAGATAGATATAGATAAGTTGATAGCTTTCTAGAATTATTTAACTATATAGAATTATAGAGCTAAATATGTATCAAGTTAGCTAGATATATCTATCGATAGTTACTATATATATATATAGCTAGATAAGTACTTCAACAGAGGTATTGATCTATGCACTTTGGTAGCTCCCCATGAGCTCCACTTTCATAAACATTCATCAGTCAAATCTATTGAAATCTTATTGAAATTTTCTATGAATTTCAACTATTCAAATGCTTCACAGCCGTAAGCTATTCGAGAAATGATGCTTCATCCTTCATCTTTGGCCATTTACAGGCGGTAAATGCTTTGCATTGAGTGCGACATCAAAAGCATATTGCCACAGGGCAATTTTCTTTTTGAGTCTGTAAACAACGTATGGAAAGAGCTAAAGCTAGAGAGAGAGAGAGAGAGAGAGAGAGAGAGAGAGGAGAGTGTGAGAGCGAGTTAGAGAAAGAGAGCGAGAGACGCAACACAAAGCTCGTCCCAAAATAGAAATTTAACTTTAATATTTTTTCATAGTTGTTGTCGAGGAACTTTACAAAATTTCATCAGCTGGCTTAAAATGAAGAAGGAAAAAAATTCTGTTGGCCAGAAATTGTTGGCCAACAACATTTGTCTGCGTGGGCGTTGCTACCGCTCCGAGCTCCGCCCACCTATTAGACTCAGCAAAGTTGGCTGAAAGTGAAGACGGAAAAAGCAAATGTTATGCACAACAAAGGGGACGGGGGAAGGAGCAGACTCCCTTAATGTATATATATATATACATTTGTATATCTATCTATATATAGGTATATGGCAGGACAAGCAGAGGCCTGTTGCTAACAACCAGGAAATGGCCAGCGATTCACTTGCTGCTTAAATTTCAGCATACCCTGTACGGTTGATGGCGAGGGAAGGGTATACTGTACTGTATACTATACTGAGAGTTAACATGATTGATTTTATTTCATATGACATTTTATAATTCAATTAAATTTCTTTGCTTTTTCAATGTTTAGCTGTCGCTGCTTTTATTTACAGGGTATTCAGCTCATTTTAAGTGTCATATAGACAATAAAGTTCACTTAGCTCTTGTTTACAGTTTTACAGGGTATTTCATGTTAAATCTATATGTCTAAATCCATATTAGAGTCAATTCAAGGCAAGCTCTTTTTATTTACAGGATATTTAGTTCTTTTAACTCCCAGTACATTTGAAAAGGCTTATAAAAGGCACACAGCTCTCATTTACAGGGTATTTCATACTAAACATCTTCTATTTCCAGCTCATTTAAAGCGTTTTTATTTTTATAGATTTTTATTAGAATTTCTTTCTTCTTTCTTTTACAGGGTATTTCGTATGTCATGCTCTACTCAAAAGTCTCTTTATCTTTGATTATAGGCCATTTTGGGTCTTACTGCTCTCATTTACGGGGTATATCACATTGATTTATCTTTATATGAAACTCGAGTAAAGTTTTTCTATTATTTACAGTATATTTGTGCTTATTTTTATGCCATTTTAATGGGTATACAAAGCGTGCGGCTACAAATGGCAAATTGCCAAATGGCTCATGTAAGCTGCACAAATATCAAGTATACGATATGTGAGCTGCAGTTGCAGCTGTTGCTGCTGCTGCTGCTGCTGTTGCTGCTGTTTGTTGCTGCGTCTGCTGTGGTCCATTGTGCACATGCTTTGCGGCTGCAAAGAATCTTGCTTAAAGTTGTTGCCAAAGAAACTGCAAAAGCATCGAATGCAGAAGAACAGGAAAAACTATCCATCTGCAGTTGGCAGCGACTGCTCCCTGTTGGCTGCTGGCTGTTGCTGCTGTGCCATATCTTGAAGCGACAGCAGCAGCAGCAACAACAACAATAGTTATAATGGAAAAGGTGTCTGCCACAATGTTAACAACAACAACAGCAACAACAACAACATCCCGGCGCAGACGACAAAGCGTAAACGGCAAAAACAGTAAAAACGCTTCAAAAGGAGCACAGAAAATCGATAGATTTTTGGCAGATACACACACGCAAAGACAAAACGCACACACACATACACAGAAAGACCAACACACACACACACACACACACACACCGACAAAAGGCAAACTTCCTGAAGCCAGCCGGCGACTGTTTTTGCCAGATATTCTGTATACGCAATGTTATACAAAGCGAAGCCAAAGAGCGTGAGTGAGCAAGGGAAAGAAAGAGAGAGAGAGAGAGAGAGAGAGAGAGAGCGAGCGCGCAAAAGGGAGCGTGGCAGCAAGAGAGCAGAAGCAGCGCAAGGGGGACGGGCAGAGGGTGCTATCAAAAAAAGCCAGAAACTAAGCAAAGGCAATGAGAGTGAAAGAGCGAGAGAGAGGGAGTGAGAGAGAGTGGGAGAGCGTGCCAGAGCAGGAGGCTTAATAAAATGTTGCCGGAATTTGAATTTTGATGATGATTATTATTATTGTTGATTGTTGTTGTTGTTGCTGTTGTTGTTTTGTCGACTGGTTGCTGTTGTTGTTGCTGTGCATAAGTAGTTGCGGCCGGCTGGCAAATATGTGCAGAGCCCTGCGCATACATAAATAAAACACGACAACAACAACAACAACAACAACTTGAACAACAACAACAACAACAAAGCTCTCTAATATCCTGCAGCACAGACACGTTTTGTGCTTTATACACTGCTCGCATAATATCAATAGAATATGGAGTACAAACAATGCTCCAAGCGAGTGGACGTTTAGCTGTCAGCTGGCTTTGGCCAGTTGCCTAAATATACGTATGTATACGTATGTGTGTATGTATGTATGTATGTGTGTAAATGTTGGCATATATGCAGCTGTATGCTGAGCTATACACATATGTACATATGTGCTTATATCCGGTTAGCAGAGTATCCGGTTATATTTCTATCAAGCAGTGTATACATATGTTTATCCGTTTGGGCATATGTAAATGCAGCTATCCGGCCTTGGATATCCACTTATACGGATAAATATATATACACACTATATGTAGCATATTTAATTTATATTATTTTACATATATACATATATAGATATGCATCAGGTAGCATGTTCATTTATGTATCCGAAGCTCTAACAATATACCTATCCATATAGCCGGTTAATATGGATATTTTAGGCATATATCTCTATGTATCAATAGATCAAGATATATATAGAATTTACTGTGTATTGTCGCATTATCCGGTCATTCATATATTTGCATATCAGGTTATCCGAACATCATTTATTTCTTTTCCTCATCTATCCAACTATGTAATGAATTATCCGAATGGTTATTAAACTATTTCTATATTAGGTTATCCGAACATCATTTATTTCTTATCCTCATCTATCCAACTATGTAATGAATTATCCGAATGGTTACTAAACTATTTGTGACCAGATACTTTCACAAGTAAAAATATTACATGTATCTATATACCCCTCATACTCGTATTTTCTGAATATATATCATAGCTATCCGACTATACGTGTATTCGCTTAGTAGACCTTTAGATTATCCGTCTATATAATCAGTCAATATAAATTTATATCAATGCATCTCCATATTTACATCGAATTACGCCTCCTGCTCATTACTTTGCTTATCCAAAATCAAATTCCGCTTGTCATTAAATCGATAAACGATAAACGTATGCATAATTCAAATTCAATTTAATTTCTCTGCTTGCTCTTCTTCTTCTGTTGAATCAAAGCTAATTTTCCATGCGATTTCCCTTAGCCATCTGTCCCTCTGTGCGTTCATCAGGTTAGCTGCCTGGCTGCCTAGCCGCCTGACTGTCCTTCATTCATTGAACAGTGTCCACCCCGTTGACCTCGATGACCCATACGCTCTTCGGCTCCCCACGCCGTGCTGCCATTTGGCATCCTTTTCGATGTCCGGCGTTTCGTTTTAATTGCATCAGTGTCGCTTGATTTAACCACACTGCTCGGATTTAATATTAAAAATTGACACGGCAAAAGCTACATAAACGGATATTTAAACACGGACACCTCCACACACACACACACACACACACACACACATACCTATGCACCTGCTCAACTGCCCAGGATAATCAATGCAAAGCTCTTAGGGCGGTCCTTTGCAATTGGGTCAGAGGCATTAATATGGGGAGAAAGGGGGAAGACAAATATAAAGAAAACACGGAACACGGATAAATTAGCAAAAGCAAGGTGTGATTGACCTGCTCGACTAACAGCTACCCTCTGCGTGCTAAGGCTCAATGAGGAAGCTTACATCTCATAATATATATTTTTTTCTAACTCTACCCTTACCTAGCCTCTGCTGCTCTACTTAATTTGCCATTTGAGCTTCATCGCTTCTTTCTTTAACTTCATTTTCTCGCTGCACACTTAGCTTAACTTCTTTAGTTTTATTTCTTGCTTCTCTATTCCATACTCTCTTTCAAGTTCTGTTCTGTTGTAATATATATTTTTTTCTTACTCTACCCTTACCTAGCTTCGCTTCTTTCTTTAACCTCATCTTCTCTCTGCACACTTAGCTCAACTTCTTTATTTTTATTTATTGCTTCTCTATCCCATACTCTCTGATAGGTTCTTTTCATTTATTAATTATGCCCTGAACCCATTGGAATTGCGAAAGTGAGGGATTATTGATTTTGTTTGCTTCTTCTTCAACTTCACTCAGAACTTATTTCTGTACGCTTCTTTCTTAAACTTCCTATTTCTTTTACAGTCTTTATTTTCTGCTCAATTTCAATAGTCATTAATTTCATACTATACTTTATATAAATAATATGTTTTGACCGTAATGCGACTTTGACTTACTTACTGATGACAACGCTTCTCACTGCTTGGCTCTTTATATTGCCTTAGCAACTTCTCTTTATTGTCTGTTGCTCACTGTAAAAGCTTCAGTTTTTTTGCTTATAGATAGGTTCTCGCTTAAGCTGCTTACTTTGCATACGATTATAATATCCCATCTTCTATTCCGCTTCATGACCCATCCAAACTCTAATAATCATTTCGCTTCTCAATCGCTTCTCTCTGCTGCTTCAAGCAATTGCTTCTGTCTGTTGCACGGAGCCTAGACGTCGCTGTGTGTGCAAGGAAATCTAGGCGTAGCTAGATAGCACGTGCCGCTTCTCTAATTGCTGCTCGCTGCGCTTGTTACGGGGGCGTATCACAGCCACGCCCATTTGTCTGTAACGGAAATGTAGGCAGCAACGATACGACAACCGAGCTGAGCGAACAACAATGCAACAAAACTGAAAGCAGTTAACAACGGGGATAACGAAATGGAAATGCTGGGTGTTGGTAGAGAGAGAAGCGAACATTGAGAAGTGTTGGAGCAGTTGCAGGCAAATGCAATTTCCCCCATTGCACAATGGCGACACCTGGCGGCAGTTGGCCGCAAATTACAGGAATTTGCCACAGTGAAAGCGGAAATGTGAATAAAAGACGAGGCTCCTCCATTGTTTATGGCCGGGGCGTGAATCGCTGGAGGTGGAACTGGAACCAGTGAACCATTGAATCGCTAATGAACCGCTAATGTCTATAAATGTGCGCGACATTTTAGACAAGACAACAGTTGCGAGTCAGCCAGCCAACTTTGTCGCCGGAGTGCCAATAAAAAAGTTGCCAACTAACTTGGCTAACTTGGCTGTCAAAGCCACAGCCAAACAACTTGGCCAATTGCCAGAGATTTGCTTTCTTGCATCGCTCTGGCTTTTGCCTTTGCCTTTCCTGCTTTATTTCCATTTTTTCATTTTTTTTTCTCTTATTTTTTTTGGCAGACTTGAAGTAGTTCCCCATCATCGTGATGAACTGGAAGCAGGCTTTTATCAACTGTCACAGCTATTGAGCAATTGACATATGCATTGTCTCATTGTCTCAGTGTCTCCCATTGTCGCTCATTGTGTTGGTGAAAACTATTTGATGAAACGGCGGATGCCTGCGTCTCAAAAGTTTGCGCAGACTCTGGCAATAAAGTTGAGAAGTTCATTCCAAAAGAAAATGAATTATATAATCGCACTTTATATAATATGGTCGAGAGGGCAAATTGGATGAGCAGAAGTTGGATTTCCAGGTTGAAGCTTAAAATCATGAAACTGACTGAAACGAGTTCAAAGTTGCTGTCTCTATAGTGATTGATTGATTGATTGATTGATTGAGTGTTTGGCAAAGATCTAACTCAACTCGGATTGAGAGTTAGCGACTGTCTGATCAATTCTAATGATTGATGGGTGAAATAACTGGCTAAAACTGATCTGCTTAACTGATAGATTGATTCGTTAAGCGATTGATTGATTGATTAGTTCATTGATTGATTGATTTATTGACTGATTTGAAGTGAACAACTCTAAATGAACAATTGATTGAGGCAGTTATTGGCTAAAGCTGACATATCGGTATGATTGACTGATTGATTGATTAACTTTGATAGATTGAAAGTGATGTGAGTTCTTAATTGAATAACTGATTGAACGACTGATTGATTGATTAAGTCTCATTGAATAACCTACACTGATTAATCCAATTTTGATTGACTATGACTTTCTGATTGATTGATTGATTGAGTTACCTTCTGTTTCATTGCATGATTGTCTGACTACTTGACTAAGCGAACAACTCTAAATGAACAATTGATTGAGGCAGTTATTGGCTAAACCTGACATATCGGTATGATTGACTGATTAACTTTGATAGATTGAAAGTGATGTGAGTTCTTAATTGAATAACTGATTGAACGACTCATTGATTGATTAAATCTGATTTATTAACTGATTGAAGAACCTACACTGATCAATCCTATTTTGATTGACTATGACTTTCTGATTGATTGATTGAGTTACCTTCTGTTTGACTGACTACATGACTAAATAACTGATTGATAGATTTAACCCATTTGACTAACTGATTGACTGATTGATTAACTCTGACTGAGCGACTGACTGATTGTATGATTGATTAGCCGACTCATTGACTATTTGAATTAAATGACTGACTGCATGATAGACTGACTTGTTGACCAACTTACGCACAGAATATTCGCTGGATTGATTGACTTGGTCGGCGTAGCCCACTTGATTGACTGGCTGCCATTACCAAGCAATCGCCATTCCAAACAACTTACTCACAATTATAAATATATCCTTCGATCAGACCTGTTGATATGTTATGGCTCAATCATATTTCAACATTTCCACAATTTAAGCTCAAAGTGTGTGAAGCAATGCGAAAAGTCTGCGCTGTCGATTAATCAAGCCAAATCACAGCGGAAATAAGTCTGCAATGGAACAACAGCAACAACAACAAAGTGTTGGAACAACTGAGATAAGAAGAAACACAATGTGACAGCTGTCAAAGCACAGCAGGATTGTGGCATGGTAAACAGATTGCAGAGGGGTTGAGTGCTCGAATGGGAAATGGCAAAAATAATGTCAGTCTATGGGAATGCAGCAAAGGCAGGGAGAGAGAGAGAGAGAGAAGGAGGCGAGACAATGAGAGAAAAGTGTACGAATTATCAAGGAAACCACCCGAAAATCTCAGTAGCGACAAGTGTGTAGAGGGGAGAATAAGAGAGCGAGAGAGAGAAAGTGTGTGAGGGAGGGAGGTATGCCAGGTTAGAGGGGCAGCAGCTGCTGTTGCCATAACAACGACAACAACACTCAACACGAATGATGCCGCTCCTGCTGCTGATGACGATGATGATGATGATTCTGTGGAGCAGCGCTGAAGTGCTCCAAGGGGGCGTACCACGGGCGCTGGCATAAAGTTGCGTTTAAACGGATTTCATCACGAGGTACGAAATTCAATTTAATTTATCAGCAAAGCAAAAACAACCCCCGGCCGGGTGTCGGGGGCGAGGGGTTGCTCCGAGGGTTTGCCTAAACAAGGGTATGTTGCTTAGCTCTTTTGCGTTTCGCTTTCCCAAACGTCTTCGCGCAGCAACCTGCAAAATGCAATTAATCATGCTTTCATTTTAGTTCTTCCATTTTCGTCTTGATTTTCCTCTGCGCGTTTCTTTCACATTACTGCCGAAAATGCTTGCCTTCAATTGGTAGCGCACAATTAAGCGCTTTAATCCGATTAACCCTTGAGCCAAACCCCATGCCGCCCCCGCACCACCCGTCGACTCAACATCATGTGGCAACTGTGATATGATCTGGCAACACGCTTAATTGGAACACATTTGCATATGAGATTCAACAGTTGACTTTGCTCTCTCTCTCTCTCTCTCTTTCTCTCTCTGTGTCATTAGCTCTCTTTCCCTCGCACTCTGTGTCCTTTGTCCAGCCTGTGGTCAACCCTTTCTCGCTTCTAATTGCTCAGCATTCAACACTTTGGCCACAAAATTTCAACAGTTCGTCACGCTTCTCACATACATGCGAACAAGTGTAGGTCGGGAGCACATACATTTATTCAATTAAATTGTCATAGAGCACTGTTTCAGACTTTCTCAATTCATTCCCTCTCTTTCTAACTCTGTATGTCTTTATATTTCTTTCTGTTCCACTATGTTCCTCATTTCCTCTTCTCTGCGCTTCTCATAGCTTATTACTTGCAATCATTCCCTCTGTCTTAATTGCTTTGCTCTTTTCTCACATATTCTCTCTCTCTCTTCCAATCTCCCTAACTCGCAATCTCTGTCTCTCTTACAATCCCGATCTCACAATATCTATCTGACTATCCATTTGACTATACCTCTCTCTCTCTTACACACTTTTTTATTCCCTTCTCACAATCTTTCACAATCTAGATATCTCTCTCTATTTCTCTCCAGCTCTAACAATCTCTCTGTAGCTCTCCTACAGGCGCTCTATCTCAAGACCTGTGTCTCTCTCACTTACCCTCTTATATCTCTCTCTCTAGTTCTCCTACATGTGCTCTATTTCAACACCTCTGTCTCTCTCTCTCGCCCTCTTACTATATTTCTTACACTCTCACCTTTTTTTCTCTCTATCTCTCTCTCTATCTCGATCTCTCTCTATCTCTCTCTCTATCTCGATCTCTCTCTCTCCCTCTCTCTATCTCTCTCTCTATCTTTATCTCTCTCTCGTTCTCTCTCTCTATCTCTCTCTCTATCTCTCTCTATCTCTCTCTCTCTATCTCTCTCTATATCTATCTCTCTCTCTCTCTCTATCTCTCTCTCTCTTCCTCTTTCTCTCTTCCTCTTTCTCTCTTCCTCTTTCTCTCTCGCTATCTGTCTCTCCTTATCTTTCTTCTCCCTTTCTCTTCTTAATCCGTTCCGTTCCTCAGTCTAAGTACGTTCTTCCTCACTCTCTCTCTCTCTCGCTCTCACTCATCAACGCCGTTGCTCTCACTTGATTGCTCTGTCTTTTTATTATCTACCTCTTCCTCACTTCGAACGCTCTCTTCCCTGTGGTTAAACTATTGTCACAGAGATTCTCTTTCCATTCCAATCTTAACGAGCTTCTGATGCATTCTCTTTCTGTAGTATTCCAATTGCAATCGCTTAATTTGTGCCATTCCAGTTTAGATTGCATTGATCAAGTGATGTCAAGTACGCTTTAGCTTAAAGTTAATTCACTGTTAATTGGTTTGTTAACTGGCGCTCTAAACTTGATCCAATTTGTAGTTAATCAAGAGCGAAATCGTTGTTAATTCAAGTCCAATTGCCAATTGCTGCTGAAGCACTTGAATTTCGCATTGTCTGGGCCGTTCATGATATACCGTTTAGCACCTGGGCAGCCAGACTGGCAGGCAGGTGTAATTAAACAGAGTGCGACAGGGAGAGGCAGAGAGAGAGAGAGACAGCAGGGAGTGTGAGTGAAGGGCAAAGAAAAAACAGGTGAACTGCAATGCACAAACTATGGCAATAAATCTGTTTTAGCCTTCGTGTTCAGAGCGAGAGAGTCAGAGGCTGAGGGAGAGAGACGCAATAGCTGTCGCATTGATAATCGCTTCACACACACATACACCTCTGTGCATGGGGGAACTGTTGAAGGACAGACTGCAGCTGAGGGCAGAAGCATTTAAAAAGCGGAAATCAGGCAGACGACATAAATACACAGAAACATTCAGAGAATGAAAGCGAAACAGATAGAGAGCATAAGAGAGAGAGAGAGAGGGAGAGAGAGAGAAAGACAGAGGGAGAGAGAATAGGATAGGTCCAGAGGCTTAGGAAAAGAGCAGAGGCGCTGTGGTTAACAAGTGCCAAGTCGGCTGGGCTTACAATGAATGAAAGACAGAAAGAGAGAGAGAGAGAGAGAGAGAGAGAGAGAGAGAGAGAGAGAGGAGAGGGAGAGAGAGCCAGAGAGGGATATAGACAGTCCCACAATTTAATAGGGCATGGAGTGCATTGAATTTGCAAGTGGAAACACTTTGTTAAGCCAGCGCCTTAGATAATTGCAAGGAAAAGGCGATTGAGAAGGAGTCGGAAAGGCGATTGAGAAGGAGTCAGAAAGGCGAGCAGAAAGCAGAAAGCAAAAAAAATAAATAATAGGAATTATATAATGCTAAATAAATAGTAATAGAGAAATATTTTAAGTGAATTCGCTTAAATGGAAACTGAATAGAAGTGTTAAATTTTATAGCGATTATCGATATATTTATCGATTATTTTTGTATGTATAATGTAAGCCCAAATATGTGTTTGGACACACGAATTAAGTTAGTTTTACGCTTTCTATACGAGCTTTTAATGCCAAAATAGCTATCGATATTAATTTCGATAAATGTATAAATGCATTCATTGCTTATTTGCTTTTATGCAATAGAAAACTAAACTCTTAAATTATAACCTTGATTTATATATATGCTGATATAAGGTGAAATTGCATAATTAGATATCGATATATAATATCGATAATTCTTTTACATTCTTCTTGTCTACTATATGTAATATGTTTGCATAGCATAAATACTTGAATAGCCTGATAGTCATATAAGCGCTTATATGGCCCAGTAAGCTATCGATAAACGCATTCATTTACTCAAGCGTAATCGATAACAGTGAGTTTATCACTTAGGCAACATTTGTTGTGCACATATTCATATCAACACATAAAATGCTTGATAAATGCAAGAGCTTAAAGCCAACACACTTTTAAGCTTCACAAATTCCAACACGTTCCGGGTAGATGCCAAGGTCTGAAAATATTCTTTCAGCTTCAGCTAGAGCATACGTTATTCTGTTATGCCCCATGCACTCGCATCCATTCACTTGCCCACTGCATGCCTGATTATGAATACGGATGTATTCATGACTAAATGCAAATGCTGCACACACGCAGAACACTTTCCATGGCAACGGCTGCAAACCACTTGGAGTTGCCTTTGTCTCTTCCAGTGACAATAAACTTGAATTATGGCCACAAGACATATGCATAAATGCACAAAAGTATCTCAAACACTCACTCACACAAGAGTATCTGCACCTCTTTGCGTATATGTATCTAGATGTAGCTCTATCTGCATTTGCATCTGCATTCAGAACCCCAGAACCCATTAAAAAGGGGTAAATAGGGTATTTTGTTTAAGAGCATGTTAGAGGCAGAAGGAGGAGCGTGGCAGCTGGAAGAGCTGCAAAAACAGTAATCATATGCATCTATTTAAATAACTGAGAAGTCGAAATTTTTTTTAATCTTAAATGTAATTGCAGTTAGGATATCTGCTAGTCGCGCATTGCCGACCTAAACACTTTTACCTGCTTTATTTTTTTCAACTACTCCAATGCAGAGGCCATGATCTCTGCATTAAGCTTACCGCATTGTTTCTACACTTTACTTTTGAGTGGACTTATGAGAGCTTACCAAGCTATGCGCACTTTACATCATGTTACATACCTGCAATAAAACAAAGAAAGAGAGAGAGATAGGATGAGTGGGAGAAATATATTAAATTTGAGATGAGAGAAAATTGTTGAAGTTGAGGCAAGCCTCAAGCTGTGTTATATGACGATGATATTAGTACTGTAAATTTCTTGAATAGCTTAAATATTCTACTTGGAAATTTATAAAGGTATATGAATAATATTAAATTGAGAATGAGAGAGAGAGAGAGGGAGAGGAAAATAAGGAATGAGAGGGAGAAGAATCAATGCTCAATGTGAATGTAAGTTTCTTCTGAAGAGTGGAGACAGAGAGTGAGTGAGAGAGAGAGAAAGCGAGAGAGAGAGAGAGAGAGAGAGAGAGGGAGAGAGAGGGAGAGAGAAAGGAAGATAGGGAATTAGAAGGAAAAGAATCAATGCTCAAAGTGAATGTAAGTTTCTTCTGAAGAGTGGAGACAGAGAGAGAGATAGAGAGAGAGAGAGAGAGAGATAGAGAGACAGAGAGAGATAGAGAGAGAGAGAGAGAGAGAGAGATAGAAAGAGAAAGGACGAGAATAGAGAGATAGACAGGGAAAAAAGATCTTAATCAATCAATTAAATGTGAATAAAGCATAAGAAATATTTGAGATATTCAGACTAGATAAAGAAAAAACTCTGCCAAGACAACTTGTTAGGTAAGCAACTGGAATATTTAGAGGAATAGCGATAGATATGGAGCACGAGCCAGACAGGCAGAGAAAGAGAGATAATCAATCAATCAATTAAATGGAAAATAAAATAGCACAAGAGAAGAAAAGTGTGCTAAAGACAAAGTCAGGAAACTGGCAATGCCAGGGAAAGAGATAGAAAGATAACTAAATAAAGAAGGGGAGAGAGAAAGAGAGAGAGAGAGTGAGTGTGTGTGCATTTGAGATAAAGCTAGAAAAACAGCTTAATTTTATGTCAATGAGCGACTGCTGCACAATTGTTATTGCTGTCATTATAAATAATGTGCGACAACCCTGGCCAAGAGATCAAAGTAATTGTACCAGGCACTATTATGGATATTGCTGCTGCTGTTGTTGTTGTTGTTGTTGTAACTGCAGTTAACCCACCCGCTGCACGAGATGAAATTAGAGCGCAAGCATTACAATTCAATATTTCATAGAAAGAAGTCACGACTTTATTTTTTGGTGGTGGCTGGCGATTGCGCGGCCGTTAACCTTGCCAGCAACGACTGCAACACCT
This sequence comes from Drosophila buzzatii, assembly GCA_035045845.1. Taxonomy (NCBI): domain Eukaryota; kingdom Metazoa; phylum Arthropoda; class Insecta; order Diptera; family Drosophilidae; genus Drosophila; species Drosophila buzzatii. The sequence goes on along the minus strand of JAWNOS010000596.1, from coordinate 3,624,058 downwards.
GAAAGCAGCTTGTTCATGCTACTTCTTCCACGCTGTCCTATTTGGGACTAGTATGTCACATCTGTTGGCAGAAAACGATGTTGTTGCTGCTGCGCTCAGCAGCCCCTGCTGTTCGCATTCTTTAGCTGGTTGCGTGCCTTGTAATCCCTTTTGAATCACATCACTTTGTCAAAATTGAGCTTTGATTTTACATAAATTTTACGCAGATGCAAAACAAAAAAACTATACACAGCTGAATTTATGTAAAGAGTTGTACAAACAAAATACATCAACCAAATGGAATATATTTTTTCTTTATTTAGAATTGAATATAAAGCAGATAATTGCAAGAGAATTACATCGCATTGCTCTTATAATAATATAAATATATGTATATATGTTTTAACAAGTAATCGAACGAATCATATTCCAAGAATGCTTCGTTTCGATTCTCCACGCGTAAGAAACTATACTTCTTTGATTCATAATTCTGTTTCTAGACGGACAATCGTAATCAACTATTCAGATTATGATCATGACATTAATATCTATATGTCAAACCAAAGTGTAGGTCTCTAGTATTTGAAATACATTTTTTACACATTTGGGGGCGTGTGGGGAAATTGGGGACCGGAATCCAAAATCTGACAAAAACCGAAATTCTATTAAATTGGTATCTATATATATGCAGAAGACTTGGAGACTCTAACTCTAAAGATGAACGAGATATAATTTTATAACTGATTCCCGATAAAGTGTTTTATCGATAACTTTGGAAATATAAAATTTATCGAATTTGCAAAACAAACTCGTACTGCGCGTGCAATATACGAACCTTACACAAAAATAATCAACTCTCTAGCACTTATATATTATTATATTTTGTTTTTAATTGGAGTTTTTTTTTTTGTGTTAGGTGTAGAAGAAAGCAAAAGCAATCAGAGACCCTCAATCAAGGCAAAACTTGAAGAGATAAATAGAGCAAATATTATTGAACGCACAGCTCAATAGCTATAGAATTATACTTAATGAACTTTGTCAAGAGCTCTCGCAACTAATGTGCATTGACCAACAGAACTGTGGCACAAACCAACCCCGTTGTCCAGGCTAAATGAGAAACGCTGACAGAGGACAGACTCGCGTTATTGGCATTCTCTGCCCAATCGAAGTCCAATCGATAAACAATATAAAATATCTCAGACTCTGAATGCTGGGCAAGAACATTCAGAGTCTCCGTCCACCCCGTTGGCTGGCAGCCTGGCAGCCTGGCAGCCAACCCCTGGGAAATAACCAGAGCCAAGCTGAAAAAATAAAACTTCGTAATGAAAAGTGTTAAAAATGCAACCCACAAAAATTGCGAGCAAAAATGCGTTGCACAGACGGCGCCAACGGCGCTGACGGCGGCGTCCTGCTTTGATTTGTTGCATTAGTTTTAGAGCAATTTGTTCTCCTTTACTCAATACCCTATATAAATATGTGTGGCAATGAGAGAAGAGACAGAAGAGTGTAGAGTGTTGAGCTTACTTATAGTAATGCCAAAATATGGAGCGGCTGCATAGATATTAAGTTTAACATGTTTAAGCGCAAACCTAGGAAAATTTTTAATATGTTGATCAGTCTTGGTGTTTTCAGAGCGCTTAAATTGCAATGGGTATCAATAAATGATTAGAAAATGCATGAAGTATACAATTCTTCATATACTTCACTGCTGTTCTGACTATCGATATATATCGTTAGACTTATACTTGTCATATACAGCATTATACTTATTAAGACGTGTTTACACGAATTGTTTATAAAGTATTTAACCTAACAAATTGATTATGTATAAACTTGTTATCGACAATCTATTCATTTGTACAATCGATAAATATCGATCACATTAATTAATTAATTATTAAATATAGTTTAATATGAATAATCAATAAGAGCTTGAAGCAATATCTAATTGATGCCTTACTGTAAGGCAACGCTTAACAGGCAAAACGATAAATATTCGATAAATAAACTATGTAAAATTATATACTCATATATACATTAATACATATGCAATAACTTGCATGGCTTTGCTCATCTTCTCGAATTGAAGAGCATACACTAGTCTCGAACATCCACTAATTTGGTGCCTTTAGCCTCGCCTTTTTTTTAACACTTAAGTCATAAAAATGAAGCAATAAAATGCTGCTGCGACACGTGGCTGTAGCTGTTAACGGGCCTCGTTTTGATGCTTGCAAAAGAAATCCCAACATGAATCACAATCACATAAGAAATAAGTAAAAACTTTGTTCGATTGTGTACAATGAGGAGATACCCTGGGATGAGAGGTTGACAATGTTCATGATGGAAGTATTTAGAGCAGAGAGAGTTAGAGTTAGAGTTATCTATATTCTGAGCTTGAGTGCTCAGTTCGATCGATAAAGATCGAACGAATTGCCATTTGGATTCAGAATCTATAGAGCTTATGGGCTCTGCTCAACGTACTTTTGTCTGGCACAAACGATATACTCTGCGCAGCTCTTTTCAGGAACAAGGAAATGTCAGTGAAGCGGTTAACTCAATTGGCGCTTGAACGAGTTGCGAATTACAAGCGGAATTTCATTAAAGCGCAAATGCCTCCAGCTAAACTGTAACTGTAACTGTAACGGACTAGCCGTCCCACTCTGTCGCTCTCCCGTTCTCTCTTGCTCAGAGAGCGCTCTGTCTTGCGGGGAAGATTCAATTTGCTTGCGGCAAGAACTTCGCCGTGCACTTCGGCACGTAGTCGTTGGGGCTCCGGTAAACCGTAAAGTGCCAGCGTCTGAACTGTTTATGCATACAGTTTACGGCGAACGCATCGACGAGCCAATGCCACGCCTCCATTTCGTAGGTAGACCATTTCTATGCTAAACGTTTTGTTTACCGTCTAGTTAGATGCTTGGCCAGTCCGAAAGGGGCAAGTGGGGCAAGTCACTCCAGTGCTGCACATGTAACTCGGTAACGAGCTACTTGGTGTGGATGCAACAGCCTCTGCCTCTAGGCAACTCTGAAGGGTGCGGAACGTAGCTCAACTATGCACCAGGGAGTCATAAATTACACAGCCAGACAGAAAGACCGAGCAGTGTCGAGCTGGAGAGAGGGTTGAGCAGGGTCATATAATTGCCCTACGGCAACAATATAATACTTATATATAAACATATATATCTGTATAGGAACAGACGTGCACTTGACAGCCGGAGAAAAAAAAAAAACTGTAGAATTTTTAATAAATTGCGAATCCTTGAAATGCAAAAGGCGCTGTGCACATTAACATAGCTGAGCCCAGAGGCAAAGCCGTAAGGGTTCTGAAATCAGCATGTCTCTGGCAGAAGCTTTACGTAGTTTTAGTCAATTTAAGCAGAGAACTAAGAGGAAGGAAGGTATTTGCAGCTGAGAACTAGCAGCAAAAGTTTTGTCTATTGGGATAATCAAAGGAACTCTCTCTCTTTCTCTCTCTGTCAATCTCTATATCTATCTCTAGTTCTATCTCTATCGCTATCGCTATCGCTATCGCTATCGCTATCGCTATCTCTATCCCTATCTCTATCTCTATCTCTATCTCTATCTCTATCTCTATCTCTATCTCTATCTCTATCTCTATCTCTATCTCTATCTCTATCTCTATCTCTATCTCTATCTCTATCTCTATCTCTATCTCTATCTCTATCTTTATCTCTATCTCTATCTCTATCTTTATCTCTAACTCTATCTCTATCTCTCTCTCTCTCTCTCTTTATCTTTTAGAGAAGTTCGTTCATAGCTAAGGCTAATATCTAAGATCTTGAGGATATAGCTTGGTCCATCAAGGTTATCTCTTTCATTGACGATAATGTCTCTTACGAGAGCTTCTTTTAGAAAACTTCAAGCTGTTCTAACTGTTCTGTTTAAAAATCCTTGCACTACATATAATTTCATTGAGATCTTTCTAAACAGTTAATTAGTTTATCAATCAGGTATGGAACTGTCGTCCAGAGCTTCGATTGGTTATGCACTTTCATGCTTCAGCTGAGAGCTGTAAAGGAAATTGATTGAGTTAGCATTCGCTTTGAGGTTTCCGCTATCAACGCACATCAAGGTCAATGCTGAATGGAGGGGATCTATGGAAGGGTGGGTGGGTAGATGAGCTCTAGCAGCAGGGTGGGACAACTGTGGCCAGAGGCTAGAGGCTGGGGACGAGGTTAAGAAACTGAAAGTCACCCCGATAACTCGGAATCGGTCATTATGTGTACATGGCACGCATTTCCTGAGCTCGCAGCGACTATACATATGTCTCTCTCTCTCGCCCTCTCTCTTTCTATATAGCCTACCCAACATTATTCCGCACCCCATTCCAACAAAAGCCACTCCGCTTTCCATGCCCAGATGACAGCAGAAACTAATAATTAAAACTACAAATGAATTCACACCCTGCCCAGCCAAATGTTCTGATCGTGAGTCCATTCAATGCCTCTCAATGAGTGTGGGAGTGCGTGTGTGCGTGAGTGCGTGTGTGAATGAGTTACGAGACCCATAAACATTTAGCATGGCTCTAGTGGAATAATTGAAAAGCAGAAATGCTTCATTCACAGTTACGAAATGGCATTGAATGCACTTGAAACTCATTCAAATGATTCATAGACCAAGCAAAAGCAAGTTAGTTGCGCGTCATCAACTGCATAATACTCTATATAAATTGAGGGTTCAAATGTGTAAATGTTTCAAATATGAGCGAATATGCTCGTTGTTCACATGAGCGTGTATACAAAGAAAACACTTTGTATATTATAAAAAAAAATGCACTTGAAATAAAAAAACATTAAAAAATGCCAACAAAATTGATTGTTTGAGTGTTTCTCTGTTTAATTCATACTCCCCAGTGAATACATGAGTTATTCATTCAGTCATTCAAACTCATTCTCTCTCATTCAGCGCCGCCCACTCCAGCCAGTTGATTTCAGTCAACTGTCAACGCAGCTGATTGACAGTTAGTTGGGAGCAAAGAGAAGCAGAAAATTAGAGACTGACAGTTGGGCAAAAGTTTTCTACATATGTGAGTCTCGAACAGCAGCAGCAGGTGTCAATCAGTCTGGCCACACTGGCAATTATATATGCTACTCGAATGGCAACATGGACATGAATACACCTCACTAAAGGCAAACATTTGACAGTTGTCAATCAAATATATTAATGATTGATAGCGATTGATGGCGACAATTACCTAAAGACAGACCAGAGTTGAGTTTGAAGCAATAATGATTGAGCTTTGAAATTGGCATTAGCAGATGGAATATTTGAGTGAAAAGTTTTACAGAGTTGCTCACAAATCACACACGCATCAGCATGATTGATACTGGTAATAGAACATAGAATATTTGATTGATCATTTGATTGAATAGTTTTAGCGATTTGTTTACTCAAATAGTTATATACAATCTCAATTAAAGTTGAACTTTGCATACGTATCACTTCTGATTGATAATGATTGATGCTTATAGTTGAAAGTAAGCTTCTCTTATGGATTATTTTCATCTAGTTGTGCATAAAAATTGACACCTATTGATGGATGATTGCTTGATGAAATTTGTTTCACTTCCTCTATATACTCAGTGATGCTGCTGAAGATTGACACATATTGATGGATGATTGATTGATTCTAAATTGATTGATGAAATTTGTTTCATTTCCTCTATATACTCATTGATGCTGCTGAAGCTTGAATATAGAATCTTCTTCGCTTTAGACAAACTTCGATTTTTCGCCATTCCTAAAGGAAGCCTAAAGCTCGTTGTAAAGTGCATTGTAAAGTTCATGGCAGAGTGATACTTGTGATTAGTCAATATAAAATGCAAATGTGCCTCTACATTAAGAATGCCAAATGGCCAGTCAGACAGCTGCGCAATGCGGCTGAAGATGTGGGTGTAAGATGAGCCACAAGGGAGCGAAAGGCGAACTGAGTTGGCCGCATAGGCAAATCAGAAATAATAAAGTCAAGGGGCAATATCCTGTAATCATAACATTCTCAGCGTGCACAGAGGCTGCAGTTCGCACCCGTACTAGCCCAGCACATGCTGATGGGCAACTGCATACCAACAACAAGCAACAACAACAGCAACAACAACGCGCAACAAACAACAATTGCAATGCGCACTCAATAAATTTCAATTAAGCATACAGCGAGCTGTGTGCATTTTCCCACTGCATGTTTTTTATATTGTTTATAGTTTTCCTTTTGTCTCGGCTTCCTTTTCTTCTCGGAATACCCAGTGAAAAATGTATGCAGCAGCTATTTGAAAAGTCGAAAGCTAATTAAAACGGTTAAACAAAACGAAAATCAATAAAAATTTTACTCACTCCCTATCTGTCCCTTCCTCTCTAGCTCTCACTCTCTCAAATTTCGAACTACACTTCGCTTTTTTCATTAGAGTTGCTTATCATATATGTACAGAGTATAACCTAGTCGAGCATGCTATATATACACACCTATATATATTTTTTAGTATTATGCATAGCCCATTGCACATGGCTAACGTTGCATTGCGGCTGTGGAAATCGATTTTTAATTCAAGCCTTTTATTATACAACAAAAAAATTCTCATTGAAATATTTGTTGTTGCTGTAATTATGAATTGGAATTGGAATATCATCATTATTGTGAATATCATCATTATCAGCAATATTATAATTATTGTTATGCAACTTCATTATCATTATTATTAGTCACTTTTATTAGTCATTAGTTATTGTTATAGTCGTAGTCATAGTCGTAGTCATAGTCATTCCCATTGTCATTCCCATTGTCATTGTCATTGTTATTGTCATAGCCATAGCCATAGCCATAGCCATAGCCATAGCCATAGCCATAGCCATAGCCAGTCATTGTCATTGTCATTGTCATTGTCATTGTCATTGTCATTGTCATTGTCATTGTCATTGTCATTGTCATTGTCATTGTCATTGTCATTGTCATTGTCATTGTCATTGTCATTGTCATTGTCATTGTCATTGTCATTGTCATTGTCATTGTCATTGTCATTGTCATTGTCATTGTCATTGTCATTGTCATTGTCATTGTCATTGTCATTGTCATTGTCATTGTCATTGTCATTGTCATTGTCATTGTCATTGTCATTGTCATTGTCATTGTCATTGTCATTGTCATTGTCATTGTCATTGTCATTGTCATTGTCATTGTCATTGTCATTGTCATTGTCATTGTCATTGTCATTGTCATTGTCATTGTCATTGTCATTGTCATTGTCATTGTCATTGTCATTGTCATTGTCATTGTCATTGTCATTGTCATTGTCATTGTCATTGTCATTGTCATTGTCATTGTCATTGTCATTGTCATTGTCATTGTCATTGTCATTGTCATTGTCATTGTCATTGTCATTGTCATTGTCATTGTCATTGTCATTGTCATTGTCATTGTCATTGTCATTGTCATTGTCATAGTCATAGTCATAGTCATAGTCATAATCATAGTCCTAGACCTAGTCCTAGCCCTAGTCCTAGTCCTAGTCCTAGTCCTAGTCCTAGTCCTAGTCCTAGTCCTAGTGCTAGTCCTAGTCCTAGTCCTAGCCCTAGTCCTAGCCCTAGTCCTAGTCCTAGTCCTAGTCCTAGTCCTAGTCCTAGTCCTAGTCCTAGTCCTAGTCCTAGTCCTAGTCCTAGTCCTAGTCCTAGTCCTAGTCCTAGTCCTAGTCCTAGTCCTAGTCCTAGTCCTAGTCCTAGTCCTAGTCCTAGCCCTAGTCCTAGTCCTAGTCCTAGTCCTAATCCTAGTCCTAATCCTAGTCATTGTCATTGTCATTATCATGGCTAAAAAATAGGTAAAATTTACAATCACTTTTATGTGAAGAACACTTCCTTCACACATCTATAAATTTATTAGCTGTTGCGAAGACAGCTTGACGAACCGGAACCAGTTCGGCTGCATTAATGTTCCCCAAAATTTAAGCTGTCGTTTCACAAGAAAAGCATCGCTCGCTCGCTCGCTACGATTGCCTAATTTATGTATTCATTTGAACTTTAAAGATTTGCTCTCAAATCTGTCTGCCTCTTTGCATTGTTCCACTTTCATGGGATTTACTTTGCAACGAACTCATTATGAATTTACGCAAATTTCGGTTCATGATTTTATGATTATATTTTTGTCTTCTTTCTGTCTTATATTTTATGCGCTTTCATTTTGGACATTACACAAAGTTTTTCTGAGTATGCCAACTGTAATTAGGGAGCGAAAAAAGGCAAAAGCGTACACTTGAAGAAAATTAGCTAGATGAGTGCCAGATGTTCATGTTATGCAGATGCCCATTGAATTTATTGAAGTGCCTAAGATTTATGGAGTTTAAATATAGTTTTCTAAATTGAGTTGTTTGTGAGAGCAGAGATAAACGAAAAGCAAGTAAAATTGATGTTCTATAAGTAAGGAAGGCTAAAATTGTAGATCAAAGCAAAATAGAGGACTGTCAGAGGTACAAATGATATTTCTAAGAGCTACGAAGGAAGATAAGGAATGTAAGGTAAGGAATATAAGGTAAGGAATATAAGGTAAGGAATATAAGGTAAGAGAATTGTTACCTTTAAGCTGAGTTAGACATTGTTAGACATTCATAGATAGCTTTACCATAATAAATACTTGATATGCTCTAACTAGTATATCACATAATGGAGATTCCTCAAAACAACAAGTTATCCCATGAAATTTTGAAGTGTATTACTTCTATATGAACTAGCATATAACGACTTTTTGCTTATATGATGTACAGATGTGTACATGTGTGCACGCATGTATGTGCATGTCTGTGTATCCAATGACTTTAATAACGTTCAAGTGGGTGCAAAAACTAGCGTCACGAGGGGTGACGCGAATACCAAAACCCAACTGTCGGTAGTGCTAGGGCAAGAGCAAAGTGAGAGGTGTGGGCGACCCAGGGAATGAAGGTGGATTAGGTGACGCGAGAGAGCAGGGAGGGAGCAGGGGGCAGTCAAGTTGAGGGCGGTTCACCCTCAAAAAAAAAAAAAAAAAAAAGAACGAAAAAGTCCGAACAGTTCATCATACAAATGCATGATTCATGCTACACTTACAACATACAACTAAACATTAAGCGACTTTTTACACCCACACACACACACACACACATGTGTAGGAAGGAAACTACATCAAAAATCACCCTCACTTTGTATGTGTATTATTGTGTGAGAGACGGCGATTGCTGAGTAATTTGGGCATTAAGAATTTGACGATGCCTGCAAATACTACAATGGCTGCTCACTACTTGAAATACCCTGTAAAAGCAGCGGGAGTAGATATGCTACAAGCAGCAGAAAGCCATGCAATATATATAAATATAATTGAATCAGTAGCAAAAGTCTATTCCCTTATATTTCACTTTTTCATTGGAAATTTTGCGAAATAAAAATCGATAAATATCGATAAATGTTAATATTCAGCAACTTATATTGAATATACAGGATTCAGTTAATATTAACAGATAAAATTGAGAATAGAATATAATTAACATTTTTAACTTAACATTTTTTGAATACAAATCGATAAATATAGATATTTCGCATAGTATTAAATAGCATAACGCTGAAGTGATACCTCTGTACTCCCTATAGGGTACCTCCCAGTTAAGCTCATCCAGCACAGAGCTTACTTAATGTTTTCTTTTCTACTTTTCCTAGTGTCTGTCGTGCAATTGATTTGTGTTCAAAATACTTCCGCAATGGTTTTATCTGTCTGTCAACGCTTGAAAGCGAGCCGCTAAATGGTAAATATATATACCTACAGACATATGTAGTCATATATAGTTGCTCGATTCATGCATGAGCCCAAATCAAGTGGCGTTTGCCATTTCCGATGTCTACTTTAAAGTCGTTTCGCAGCCTGTTTCATATTTTTCTCTTGCATTCTCCTGCATATCTCTCTACCTTCCTCACTCTCGCTCGCTCTCTCTTTATCTGTTTCTCTCTCTTGTTTTGCTTGCATCTTTTCGCATTTTGATGGCACATTTCCGGCAGAAGCAGCTCTTGTTGATTTTGTCGCTCTATTTTTGGCTTATGGCGCACGCATCGACTGCATTCGCAGCTCCTCATTTGGCTGGAAACATGAACTTGTTCCCGTCGCTCATCGCCAGCACCAGATGCCAAATCCCAGATTGCCACATGCCACATGCCAGATGCCACATTCCAGATGCTAGATACCAGATTCTAGTTGTCAGTTGTCTCGTCTGTCTACTTCATGCACCGAGAATTCGATTGAAATTTATTAGCTTTCTTCTCAGTTCTCTAGTTCTCAGTGGTTCTGTAGGTCAGCACATAACTTAACTGGTTCCCTTCAACATAGAACTGGTTCCTATACACGTTTTAATTAGCTCTTTCTTATTAAAATAACTTTTTGCATTGACAAATTTCTATACAAATTTTCGACTTTTTCTACATTCCGTTGAGTATATTCTTCCTCCTTTGTCTTTTGCTTCCTTGTTGTCTCTTTCTCTCTCTCTCTCTTTCTCTCTCTCTCTTTCTTTCCCTATCTCTCTCTTGACAAGGTAGATTTTCAACTTTCATATATATCAATCAATCAATATCTGTCTGGATGGCTGAATGGCTCGCCTTCTCTCAAAAGAAATCTCTCTGTATCTCCCCCTCTGTGTGTCTCTCTCACGTTATCTCTCTCTCTCTCTCTCGCTCTCTCTCCTTATTCTCTCTCTGTGTCTCTCTCACTGTGTGCCTCTATCTGCGTATCTCTCTTTCAATGTCTATGTTTTTGTGTTTCTTTATCTTTTTGTATCTCTCTGTTCTTTCCAGTAGCATCTCTCTTTCTCTCTCTCTCCCACTCTCCCTCTCTCTTTGTCACTCTCACTCTCTCTCTCACTCTCTCTTTCTCTCTCTCTCTCTTTTTCTCTCTCTCTCTATCTATATATCTATCTATCTATATATCTATCTATCTCCTTATCTATCGCTGTCTGTCAATCTCTCTTTATCTCTTTCCTTTACTCACTCTCGAGCTCCTTCTGATGTTTTCCCTCTCTCGCTCTTCCTCTCTCAGTTCATATTTCCTTCGCTCTCTCACTTTTGCACATCTTCTAATCTTCTCTCTATTCATAGTTGTTTTACGCTGACTCTCTCTCTCCTTCTTTCTCTCTCTCTCTCTCTCCCTCTCTCTCGCTCTTCTGATACTCATCTCATATCATCTGAAACTCTTTGTCTCTTTAACCATGTCGATCTTTATCAAACTAAATGCGAATCATGCGTAACACATTCGCCGGGTGTCAATTGCCATTGCCAGTGCGAGGCAGTCAGTCAGGCATTAAGTCAGTCATTAAGTCACTCAGACAGTCAGTCAGTCAGCCTGTCTGTGTCTATCTCTCTGCCCAAGGCAGCATTAATTGAAAAGCTCCTCCCACCACACAGTATGTGCGTGTGCATGTCTCCCTCTCTCTCTCTCTCCCTCTCTCTCCCTCGCTCTCTCTCTCTCTGTATGTGTGCACAACGAATTGTAATCAGCCGCATTTTGCAGCTCTTCTTCTTCGTCTTTCAAGTGGTCTGCTCTGCATCTGCGTCTGTTTCAGTTGTTGTTGCTGTTGACTGTTTCTTTAGGCCACCTTGACACGTGCCAGTGGACTTAATATGGGTGTGCAGAGTGGAAGATGAAGACAAGGGGAAAGAGTGAAAGGGAGAGAGAGCGAGAGAGTGACAGAGAGAGAGAGGGAGAGTGTGAGAGAGACAGCGTTTGTCGCTCTTATCTGCGACACGCATCTGTGTCCTTTGTCTATTGCGGCCGTGCATTTAATTGCCGTGCAGCCGCCCATGCCACGCCCCCAAATTAGCCAGACATCCCCGCCCCGCCGCCAACAGGCTGCCGAAGTGCCAAAACCAATTGCAACTCAAATCCATAGCCAAAGCTGAAAATCCGAAGCGTATCGCTTTTGTATTCTCATTCTCTCTTTTTTTTCTGCCTCGTCTCTGCTTAATTGTTTTTGTTTTTATTTAATTTTGTATTTTGTATTTTGTTTTTGTTTCATCTTCTTCTTTGCTGTTTTTGTGTTTGCTTCAAATTAGGCCGCAGTTTGCGCTTAATTTACCACGCATCCGTTTCAGCTCACATATCAGTAGCTGTAGCTGTAGCTGTAGCTGTATCTGTAGCTGTATCTGTATCTTTGCATAAAGAGAGATAAAACTTCCAAAGCTGATCTAGACCTTCTTCGTGCCATGTAAGCCTAGAACAAGTTTTTGCATTTTCATTTTTGAAGATTTATCCAAAAATATCTTAAGCAATGCCCACACAGAGAGAATTTTTTTTAGGCCAGTTCGCTGAACCAGACTCGAGTGCAATGCTTTGCAGATTATAAACCTTATATATGTATTTGCAAGAATATATGTTCACATATATTTATTTTTTTATAGGTATATTCAAGTTGTGGTCCGTTCGAAGCGCCGTGCGGCAGACGTGACTTTTGGGCCATGACGTTCGAGCACAATGCAAAGCAATTACAATTCGTGGTATGTGACTAAATGATAAATATTTGCGTTCATTTATCGAATAGACAAACAGTAGCAACAAATGCACAACAATAATAACAATTTACTGTGATGGATCAGCGGAAGTAACTAAAAAAACAAAAACAACAATAAAATACAAATAAAATAAGAAAGCTCTAGACGGAAGTACTCGACTAGGAGGTACCCTAAACTGATGCTGTTGGAAGCAATTGAATATGATTTTCTATATACACATCTATATACAAATGAATGCATTATAAAAGAGCTTTAGTAAATTTTCAATGGGAGACTAGTGCGCGGTCTGTAGAGTTTGTGGTCATTAAAGTAAATCTACTAATAATATATAATATATATAATATTTATGGATAATAAGCGAATGTATATAAGAATTTATATTTACGATACATAGAGATGGACAAACGTGATTAATTCGACTCAGTTCGTCATAGTGATCAGTTAGGTATATACTTTAAGTGCCCTGCCACGCCCTCATTTCAAAACGAAATACACTATTTAGTCATTTACAATAGGTTTAGGCCTAGTCAACTCTAGTCAAATGAACCGCAAAGAACAAACTCGAACTAGTTCGCAAAACGTCCGATTGCACAATCATGACTAAATATTAATCTAAGCACTAAATGCAAACGACTAAAACATGCTCGCTCAGAGTATTTATTTCTTCTTTATTGGAGCTACGTGATGTTCATTTGTTAGCTTCAGCGAGAAACAATACAACAAAATTAAATACCAAAAAAAAATAAATATATAATCATTAATTTACTTGGCTATTTATTTTATGACTTCGACTCACAAGTTCTTAATGGCGGCACATGACACAGCGCCGTTAAAACATCTTGCCAAAAACTCATTATTATTATTATTATTATTATTATTATAGTTCAACAAATAAATCGCAAATAGAATACAAAAGTTAAGGAACTAGAACGAAATTGCATAACAAATAGCTAAAAAACTAAACTAAACTCAACTAAACTACACTAATACAACGAACCATAACTATAATCCATATACGATTCTTTTTCTCTGCAGTTCATTCATTTTCAACCTATATCATTATATAAAGATTATGTTATTAAGGCTTCCATTGTTATGCAATCGACATCACGATCTAGCCATAAATCGAATGTATTTTCGATTCACATGTATCTATATTTGTTGCTGTCTTTAAATCCGCGTATTGGTTCACATCTCGTGAAATGCATATTCATTGGTGGACTGCGATTATTTCCATCGCATTCACACCAATTGACCAGCCCAAAGCTCAAGGTCTCTAGCGAAAAAGAGTACAATAGAGAAGAAAACAATATCAAAATTACCCCATCCCTCTCTCCTAAACATATCTCGCTCTTCACACTAAACAACACCCGCTATACGCTGCGCTCGGCTAGAAGACGAGTTTTGCAAGCAGTAGCATAAGAAATAAAAACAAACAAAAACGAACATAAAACGAACATAGCAATGCGAAACGAAAAAAAAGAATGGAAAAAAAATACAAAATTGAATTGAATTAACATGGGAAATGCGCGCTCCACTAACACAATGATAAAGGCAGCAGCAGCAACAACAACAAACACAAGAGACCAGCATGAGAACACAGCAGCAAGTGCAGCGTGATTTTTCGCGTCTCTTATGTGCGTGCTGTTCTTCTTGCTGCCAGGCCCGATGTTGCTAGAGCTAGTAACATTGCTCAGCAGTTAGTTAACCCCTTAGTGCGCAGTTTTTTAATTGGCTTGGCCGACAGATCAATTTATATGAATTATGCCCTACACAGATTTGGATATATATGATGATATTGATACTTTAATGAAAAAATAAACAAGCTTCTGCCAATTCTTCCAATTATATAAATAATTATATATTTATATATATTATGTATGTATGTTTACATATAATATGCCCAATAAATTACGAATAATAATAACTTGTACCTCAACAATAATACAATAGAAGAATATTCTAAAACAAAATATTCTAAACAAATAAATGTCTAGTATAATCCACAATGTTCTTATTGGGTTAAATTTTATCCATGCAAAACTTAGGCACATGTTTAAAAGCCTGTGTGTATATATACATTGCATCTAAGCATAAAGGAACTGTGTTGCTTACCTGCACGCAAAATGCAGCCAACAATGCGAAGCTCCACAGCCGAGCTGTTGTTGTTGATCTTGTCGTAGTTATAGTTGTTGTTACTTTCGGCTGTTTCTGTTGCTGCTGCCTTTTGAGTCGGATTCTCGTTGTTGCTTTGCTTAACGTGTCCAACATTTTGTGGCCGTCTTGTTGCTGCTGTTGTTGCTTGTAGCTTGCTGTTGCTATCTGAACGCTGTTGTTTTAGTTAATTTTTATAAAATTTTTTTTACTCCGTTTTGCTTTTTGACTTTATCAATGCACTTTGGCTAATTTCTTTTAATTTTCGACATTTTTGTAACGAGAGTAGTTTTTGTTTTAAGCAAATGCATTGTTCGTTTTTGTTTTGTTTTCTTCTTTCTTTTTGTTTTGTTTGTTTTGCAACCACAACTTAATTATTGTTGTATTAACTTTCCTCGCGTCATTCTGCGGGAGAGTAAATATTAGAGCGTGAGCGTAGCGTGAGAGTCAGAGCGAAAGAGAGTTGTGCATTTACAACGCTTACAAGAGACTATATATGAGCGCGAGAGCGCCAACTAGCAAGCAAACACGTCTGTGTATGAGTGTGTGAGTAAGTTACTTGCGTCTAGATGTAAATATATATATTCATATATACATATGTGTGTGTGTGTTCGTTTGTATGAGAGCAGCTTTCAAACCTAGCTCAGCAGCGCAGCTTTTGCTGTTATTGATCAATAGCTCTCCCTCGCTCGCACCCTCGATCGCTCACTCGCTTAGTGCCCCTATCTGCCTCTCTGTTTCTTCTTGCAAGGTGCGTTATGGGGCAGCAGCGGCGCCTGCGCCAACGGTTTTCTGTTTCTGTTTGTTGGCCAAGCTTTCGATTTTCTTATAGGTATTTCTTTTTCTTTATGTTATTGCATTAAAATGTTGTCAGTTGCCACAAAGCAATGATGACGTCACAACACCAAAAGCTAAGCAGCAAAATCATAAATACGAACAATTTATGTATATTCGTGCGAGCGTGCGTGTGAGTTTGTACATATGTATGTGTATGTGTGTGTGTGTATTTATAGTAAATACCAATAAAAAGAAATCAACAACTTTTACAGAAACCTGTATTTCGTTTTTGGTTTTTACGTTAAAGCTGCCTAGGGTCGAGTAGTTGCTGCTGATTGTTAATAACATTGCCGTATGCAAAAAAGGCCTTCAACTCTGTTGCTGAGCTGCAACTGAGCGGGAGAGCGGGAGAGCACGAGAGAACCAAGTACAAATAGTAAACGGTAAAGAAGCAGAACGGAGCAAACTGTCAATGATGGCAGATTTCACACGCGCTCTCGAAGAATAGACAATGTAAGAGAGAGCGTGAGAGAGAGGGAGATAGAGCGATCCAAGCTAAGCTTGAGCCATTGTTCTGTTCATTAATAGAACTACAACAACAACAACAGCAATAGCTAATCAACTTTGAAGCTTGTGAAACAGCAAGTAAACAAAAACAATGCAAAGCTCAAAAAACGAGTTTTTTTTGGGTAAATTTTGTTTTCAAGCGAATTTAGGACAAGTTTCTAACCATTATTTGAATATATGTACATGTACATGCACATGTACATATGTACATATGTATATACAAAAAATAATAATCATTTTTTGTTTGTGCGCCACAATTTCCGCTTATGTTTGTCAAATTCATTCACAAACACTGGAGAAATTAAAAAAAAAAGCTTGTTTTTTTTTTCAAATAAAAAAACGAACAAGGAGTAGAAACTGAGAGACTATTGCAAAACAACGCCAACAGAGCGCGCTTTAGTGCGAGGGGGAGGCAGTGCATTGGCACGCAAAAGAAAGCGGTGGCATGCAAAGGAGGAGGAGGTGGTGGAGAGAGGAGGCATCGGTGGTGCGGCGACAACAACAAAAAAACGGCTTTTGCTGCCGGTGTTGCTAGTGTTGCGTAGGTGTTGTTGATGTTGTTGCTTTTATTGTTGCGACAAAAACAACTCTCAATTTCTGCTTTTACTTTGCTGCGGCTGATGGCGCTGCTGCTGCGCTACGCTTAGCTGCTCATTTCTTGGCCAAAAAAAAAAAATAAAATAAAAATCAAAAGTGTGTGTGTGTGTTTGTTAATATATAGTAAAGACACGAACTTTTCTTATTCAACATTTAAACATATATATATGTATATGTATATCTATGTATGTGTGCTTTCATATATATTTATAAATATGTAGCTGCGTTCAAAATTATTTTGCTAACCGTCGCCAAAAAAACAACACAAACATACAACAACAAAAAAACAACAAAAAAACGTACACTCAGACGCAGACGCACACACACTTAAACGTAAACATACACGACGATGACGACGACCGCGACGGACAAGCACAGCGGCTAAACAGAAAACGGACGACGATTAGACAGCGACATGCAACCAAACACGTTCACGGCCAAAACTCGACTGAGCATCGGGCTTTATAGCGGTGGCTGCGCTGCCTGCATCGCAAGTCGGCTGAGCAAGTGTCTGCTTGCGTATAGTTGTATGTGTGTGTGTGCTTGTGTATATAGGTTTTGTTGTTTGTGTGGGAGACGGCTCCCGGTGCGCTGGGTGGATGTTTTTGTGACAGCGTTGCCATACTTGGCGCGTGATTTGAATATCTTCAACGGTAGTGCTGGCAAACTTTTGAATAATTTCAATAGCAATTTTACAATTTTGCGTACTGAAAGTTACGGTAAGCAATTCAATTGTAATGATAAATGAGAATACATTACTCTTTATCCAATTTATTAGATATATGTATTCATTGATTTTTAATTTAATTCAAAATTGAACACTTACTTGCAAGATTTTAATAAATAATTAAAAATAAATTACATATTAAATGATTAACTAATAAAATATAAAAGGTATGAATATGAATATGAATATCTAAAATATAAATTTTTATTTAAAAATAATTCTTATTATACTTTTGGTGTTGGATAATACCGATAACTGGCTTGAAGATCGATATGTCCGTTTATCGTATTCAACTGAACCTATCGACACGCCACTTACATCCCTAGTTTTAGTGTTTCTTTAATTTTTTGCACACCACTAACTCCCAGCTATTGCTACACGGTTTTTTTGCAAATACATTTAGCATTTATATTTATTTAGCTAATATAAACAGTGTATTTAAGTTGAACGCGCCGCTTTAACGCTTATTGCAATTAAGTGCAATAAGGCGCGGCAATATAAGGATTTGAAGCAACACCATCAACAAGACCGGCAGCAGCATCCATACAGACACATACACAAACACACACAATTACGTATCTACACATACACATGTAGATTAATGTATGAAATTGTCGCTAAAAACAAGAATCATCTCCCATTGTGCAAAGACAGCAAGCGTGTGCGAGAGCGAGCGAGAGAGGAGGAGGTGGAGCAGCAGCCGCAACAGCAGCAGCATTAGTAGTAGGTGTAATAGGTGTCATCATCAACACATTTAGGCCATGAAGAACGTGCTGATGGTGGCCGAGAAGCCTTCGCTGGCTGCGTCCCTCGCCGGCATTCTCTCCAATGGACGTTGTACGGCAAAGCGAGGTTAGAGACGATAAACAATAACAATATAATTGTTAATTTAATTGATGTAAAGTGTATCAATCGAGCGACTGAAGAGCAGCAAGTCAGAATTTAATGCAATTGAGCTGAATATCCGCCTGATGCTCTCTCAGACAATCCAAGCATTTGCACGCCTATATTAGTTGTTATAAATCTATATAAATATACATATCCATTCTCCTTGAACAGGGAACAACGGCTGCTCTACCCACGAATGGACTGGCCACTTTCGTAACGAAGGCAACGTCCACTTCCGCATGACCTCGGTCTGCGGCCATGTGATGTCGCTCGACTTCATTAGCAAATATACCTCATGGGATAAGGTGGATCCCGTGGAGCTGTTCGATTGTCCCACAGAGAAAAAGGAATGCAATGCCAAGCAGCAGATGCGTTCGTTTCTGGCGCACGAGGCACGCGGCTGCGACTATCTTGTGCTGTGGCTCGATTGCGACAAGGAGGGCGAAAACATCTGCTTCGAGGTGATGGATGCAGTGCAGCATGTCATACACAATGTGTACAGTAAACATGTGACCTATCGAGCGCACTTCTCAGCCATCACGGACAAAGATATCAAGGGCGCAATGGAGACGCTGGGGCATCCCAATGAGAACGAGGCCAAGTCTGTGGACGCACGTCAAGAGTTGGACTTGCGTATCGGCTGTGCCTTTACGCGATTTCAAACGAAATTCTTTCAGGGACGCTACGGCGATCTGGACTCGTCGCTCATCTCCTATGGGCCCTGTCAGACGCCGACGTTGGGCTTTTGTGTGAAGCGTCACGACGATATTCAATTGTTTAAGCCCGAGACCTTTTGGTATTTGCAACTGATGGCCGGCCAGCCGGAATACACGCTCGAGTGGGCGCGCGGCCGTATCTTCAAGAAGGACATTGCCATCATGCTGCTGAATCGCGTCAAGGAACACAAGGAGGCGACGTAAGTGAAACCTTAATACCCAACTGTCTCTAACTCACCTAATCTCTCTTTCCCTCTATGTGTGTTCATTTTGTAGTGTGGAGAGCGTGAGTAGCAAAGAGTCATTCAAGAGCAAGCCTCAGGCTTTGAACACCGTCGAGCTGATGCGGATTTGCAGCTCGGGCTTGGGCATCGGTCCATTTCAGGCCATGCAAATTGCGGAACGTTTATATACACAGGGCTACATCAGTTATCCGCGCACAGAGACCAATCAGTATCCAGAGAACTTTGATTTGCACGCCGTGTTGCGGGTGCTGCAGCCATCGAGCGATTTCGGCGATGAGGCGCGTGCCATTTCGAGCGATTTCCAAACGCCGCGCAAGGGCAAAGATGCGGGCGACCATCCACCGATAACACCCATGAAATTGGGCCAACGCAACGATTTCGATCGGGATACTTGGCGGGTGTACGAGTTCATCTGCCGCCACTTTATGGGCACCGTATCGCGTGATCTGAAATATCGCACGACGACGGCCAAGCTGAAAGTCGGACTCGAGACGTTCACGTGCACGGCGAACGTTCTGCTGGATGCGGGCTTCACGAAAGTTATGACCTGGCAGGCCTTTGGCAAGGATGAGGCAATGCCTCCATTTGTACAGGGCACACAGGTGCCCATCAATGATGTGCGCCTCGCCGAGAGCCAGACCGGGCCGCCAGACTATCTGACAGAGGCGGAGTTGATCACGTTAATGGAGCAGCACGGCATCGGTACAGACGCCTCCATACCCGTGCACATCAACAACATCTGTCAGCGCAACTACGTAAAGATCGAGAGTGGCCGGAAGCTGATACCGACGACACTGGGCATTGTGCTGGTGCATGGCTATCAGAAGATCGATCCGGAGTTGGTGCTGCCCACGATGCGTTCCGAAGTTGAACGCATGCTCACGCTCATTGCCAAAGGATCGGCGGACTTCAATGATGTCCTGCGACACGCCATCAAAATCTTTAAGCTGAAATTCGTCTATTTTGTGCAGAACATCGCCAGCATGGATATGCTCTTCGAATCCTCCTTCTCGCCACTAGCCGAGTCGGGAAAAGCGCATTCGCGATGTGGCAAATGTCGCCGATACATGAAGTATATACAGGTATATAGATATATATATGGAATATGTGCATATATGTATAGAGATGTAAAACAGAGATCTATGTAGAAGGCAGAAGAAGTAGATAGGAAATGATGATTTACTAATGAGAAATTGAGAGTTGTTATAGATGAAGAGAAAGAGAGAGGAAGTAATATGGAAGATTGGATAGTTATAGATATAGTTATAGGATAGATATTACAATGTGTTTATTTTAAAATAGAGATAGTGAAAGTTTGTGTACATAGAAGGAGATAGGGATAAGTTAGAGAGGGAGAGTGTGAGAGTGAGCGAGATATTGATATAGATATAGAGAGGCATGTATATATAGAGAGAGATAGAGATAGGGATAAGAAAAAAACGAAAAATTTGTATAGCTAAGTTCGTATAAGTATATATAACATATATCAAATAAGGCATACACAGAAGAGAAGAGAGAATTATGTAGATATAGCTAAAGATAGCTAGATAAGCAGATAGAATTGAGGATATATAAGTAGAAGACTAATCATCTCTTCTTAATTTGGACATAGTTTATCTATTTGACATGAATTGCAAGTAAACTCTATTCTATTGCCATCTCTTTTGCAGACGAAGCCCGCTCGGTTGTACTGCTCGCACTGCGACGAGAACTATACGCTGCCCAATGGCAATGTGAAGGTGTATCGCGAATTCAAGTGTCCGCTGGATGATTTCGGACTGCTGGCGTTCTCGACGGGCGTGAAGGGTCGTTCGTTTCCCTTCTGCCCGTATTGCTACAATCATCCGCCCTTCAGGGATATGCCGAAATTCGGCGGCTGCAACACCTGTACGCATCCCACCTGCCCGCATTCGCTCAACACGCTGGGCATATCCAGTTGCGTGGAGTGCGAGACGGGCGTATTGGTGCTCGACTGCACGCTGTCGCCCACCTGGAAGCTGGGCTGCAATCGCTGTGATGTGATCATCAATTGCTTCAAGGGTGCCACCAAAATAACCGTCGAAGGTGAGATCCGTTAGCCAATTGCATACAAAATGAAATTATAAGTTATAATTGTGATTCCATTTCTTGACAGAGAGCAAGTGCGGCGAGTGTGGCGCGCAGCTGGTCAATGTGGTCTACAAATCGGATAAATCGAAATTCAAGGATGGCAGCGATGAGAAGAGCGGCTGCATTTTCTGTTCTACTGAATTTACCCATCTGGTTGAGAAGCATCGGGCGGTCGCCTCGCGACAGGTGCGCAGTGGCGGTTCGCGTGGCGGCGGTGCTGCCGGAGCGGGTAATGCACGTGGTGGACGACATGGTGGACGGCCGCCGAAGGATAAAATGGCACAATTGGCTGCATACTTTGTTTGATCAAGAACTGCCCAACACTGGCCTCTAATTCAAATTGCATTTAATTAATCTAGAACTCGAGATTCGGCAGTAAATAAACAAAATTTGTATAAATATAATTACAACTAAGGACTTTCTCTTTTGACCCAGTACAGAGCATAAGGGTTAAACGGCTTTGGGCAAAAATTCAGTGTTGGGTAATGTCGATGCTGCCAATCAACATGGATCTGAGTAAATATATTTGATAATGATAATATTTGATTTGAGGAGTTCACGAGGTATTATTTATTATTATTATTTATTAGTATTGCCAATAATTTTGTTGATTGCAATTTACATTTATAATTATTTATTGAATTAACCAGCTTAGAAATATCGATATTCATTAGACTAATGACCCCTCAAACAATGGCTGTGATCTCCTTTCACCTTAATTGAAATTTTTAACATATCATTGAACATTTTAAAGAGATTAGCAATCAATGCTTGTTAAATGGCTAACTTAAATTAAATATTTTCCAAATGCCTGCGGATTCCGTAAAAAATAAATCAAATAAATATATCGATCGTGTAGTATGCCCTAAGCGATTATTTTGCAATACCTAATAATATTTGTATGTGTGTCGACCATTTGCTAGCAAATTAGGTCTAGTTACTAGTTTTACGTATTTATATAATTAAAGCATATGAGATGCTAATCTAATGATTACATATATCATTATAGCGTCATTGTGAATCAAGAGCTTAAATCAAGTGCAGGTGACTGACGAAAATATCGATCTATCGTCACCTGCTAAAACGATTATTTCGTCCTCACAAGTGTAGCACACTAAACTTGAAACAATACAACTTCGTTGCACGCATAAATTAATCTCAGTTATACAATTCAACTTGTCAGATAAATTTAGTGTTAAATTTGAAAAATTGAAAATTGAGAACACATAAACGTTTAGCTTCTACCACTAACCAAACATTTCACACATTTTGAGTACATATACTCAAGCATTGGTAAATATCGATATGCACGTCATGTATAAACGATGAAATTGGTCGTTGCATATGCTAATTCATTGTGCGATAACTCACGAAACGCAAGGTCGTTGGCGATAACAGCTGTTTGTGTCTGTCTATTATTGTCACACAGCCCCATCTCTAACATAGCTCTTGTCTAAAGAAATTTATTAAGATTTCGACAGATAGTAAAAAGCAACATCATACGTATTGAGCAGCGCGCAAGCAAAGGCATACTGCGACTTCAACAGTACAGCCAGTGTACTAATAAATAGCACGCGCACGTTACAAAAAAGTCAGTTTGTTATAAATTTTCATAAATCCAATATTGCCAGCCGTCGACGTCCCCCTAACCCCTCGAGCAGTAGTAACGTTTGCAATGGACAAGCTCATCAAGATGACGAACCATCGTTCCGGGATAGTCGTGGGCGAAAAATACAGAATCATACGCAAAATAGGTAAGTGCAGCCAAGTATCTATTCATTTGCTATTTAGCAGCAATTGCCCCATTTTTTTCGAGGGTCAGGGCCAAATGCAGCTCGCCTGGATATGCGATTTGTGATTTTGTAAATTTTTGTGTATTTGAGTGTTTTTTATTTTTAATGTGTTTATTGACTATTGTAAATTTTAAATTGCAAATTGTAAATTGTAAATTTTAAATTGACGTCTGAATTTAGGAAGTGGCTCCTTTGGTGACATCTATTTGGGAATGAGCATGCAGTGCGGTGAGGAGGTGGCCATCAAGATGGAGGCTACCAATGCCCGCCATCCTCAGCTACTCTACGAGTACAAGCTGTATCGCGTCCTCAGCGGAGGTGTGGGCATACCACGCATTCGCTACTATGGAAATGAAAAGAACTTTAACATACTAGTTATGGATTTGTTGGGACCTTCGCTAGAGGATTTGTTCAATTTTTGCACACGTCATTTTACCATCAAGACGGTGTTGATGCTGGTCGATCAGATGATCGGACGCTTGGAGTATGTGCACAGTAAGTGTTTCATTCATCGCGATATCAAGCCGGACAATTTTCTCATGGGCATCGGACGGCACTGCAACAAGCTGTTCCTCATTGACTTTGGCCTGGCCAAGAAATTCCGTGATCCTCACAAGCGCATACACATACCGTATCGTGAGGAGAAGAATTTGACTGGCACGGCACGCTATGCCTCGATCAATGCTCACGTGGGCATCGAGCAATCCCGTCGCGACGATATGGAATCGCTTGGCTATGTGATGATGTACTTCAATCGTGGCGTGCTGCCCTGGCAGGGCATGAAGGCTACCAACAAGAAGCAGAAATATGATAAAATCTCGGAGAAGAAAATGTCTACGCCCATCGAGGTGCTGTGCAAGGGCTATCCGGCTGAATTCTCAATGTATTTGAATTACTGCCGCAGTTTGCGCTTTGAGGAGTCGCCCGATTATATGTATTTGCGTCAATTGTTCCGGTAAGTGATTGTCAAACATACTCTCGCTCTCAATCTTGTTCTCCCTTTCTCTCTCTCTCTCTTTCTCTTGGTCTGTCTGTATTTGATGCAAAGCTTTAATTGATTTGATTTGTTTCGATTCGACAGCATTTTGTTCCGCACGTTGAACCATGCATATGACTACGTCTACGACTGGACAATGCTGAAGCAGAAGACCCATCAGAATCAGCAGCAGAGCGCGGACAACATGCTGACGGCGGAGCAGCGTGCTGAACGTGACAAGGAGAAGCAGAGCGGCAGCAAGCCAAACACATTGGCCGACTAAACGTTGCTCGTTCAGAGCAAATGATTTAAACCACAACAAAATAAAAATATAAATATAAATGAAAACAAGTAAAACGTAAAACAAAAAACAAAAATACGAAAACAAAAACAAAACTATAATCGAATAAACAAAATGAAAACAAATGGAAAAAAAAAACTGAAGAAAAAAAAAACGGCACTGGCTGCATTGCAGGACGAGCTAACCAGAATTAGTTGATGAAAGATATGCATATATAACAACAACAACAACACAACAACAACAATTTGTAATAATGTATGTATGTATATATATATGTGTGTATACATATATATTTAACTATAGTATATATACATATATGTATATATATGTAGTTTATTTTTGTAACAAGTGCAAGAGCAGCAGCTATTATATGTATATAGAATTTAATGTTACACACACACACACATGCAGAGAGATAAAAACCAGACACCTCTGTTTCCCCAACAGGACTAAGCTCCTGCAATGCACACGAACACCATACATTTATATATATATACGAATATATATATATATATATACATTCTATATAGTTGTTATCAATGCTATAGTTCGGCCTGTTATCTGAGACTAGATCCCAGAGCAGGCACTCACACACACACACACACACATATATATATATATATATATATATAGTATATATCCTATCATAAACACACTCATTCACTCACACACATACAATTAGTTGTATTAGCTAACACAAACAAATTTGAAGCGCGGAAATTGTGTTTATTTTTACCCCTTTAATTCGCCTAAGTTACACGAAATTAACCACAAGAAAAAATGGAAAAAAAAGAATAATAATAAACAAAATATTGTATTAAAGCATGTCTAATCAGGTGCACAATTACAACAGCCCCCTCTCCCCCGCACACACCAACCTCTGCCTCTCGCCATCCTCTCCTCACATTTGACACTGCATCGGGTTTTGCTTTTCTCTTATTTTTTGTTGTAATTCTTTCTTCGTTTCTGAAGTCTTAACGGACAAGCACAAACAATTTCTTCGTTTTATTAGCAATAGCAAACGGAAAGAGCAGAAATAAAACCATCAAATCAAAACAATTCAAAACATCTAAATATTTTTTATTACATTATTTATAAATATATTCAGTTTTCCCCCATTTATTTAACTAATTGAATATCCAGTAACAACACCAAGAAGTTAAACATTGAAAAAACATTTGCTTCAAATATACATTGATGAAATTATAATTTCATAAAATTTCCAAAATTTTCATTAGATTTCTTACATTTCTTTATTGTTTTTGGCGCTGTTTCTTTATCATTTTTTTTTTCTTTGTGAACTGAAAGCAAAAGCAAGATCAATAATAATAATAATAATTAAAAAAAAAACTTAAAAAACAAATTATAAATTATGAATAAATACAATTAAAAATTTATTCATTAGGAATACGAGTATGTAATATAACAAACAATTGTAATATTGTAATAATATTATATGAGAAATAAAAAACAAAAAAAAACTAAAATAAAAAAAAAATCCCCAACAAAATGCATGAATTATTTTCTATTTCTTTTTTGATTTGGGGTAAAAAGCTTGAATTGAATCAATTGCCGATTGATTGATCAAGAGAAATGTTGATTGACCCCAAGAAATGCGGATTAATTGATTGAACTAGAGAAATGTTGATTGATTGATTGAACTAGAGAAATGTTGGTTGATTGATTGATCTAGAGAAATTGTCTGTGTGTGATTTACTAATAGAAATGTTGATTGATTGATTGAATAGAATAGACTGATAGAAATGCTGACTGATGGGTAGATTGATTGATTGATCAAGAGATATGTTGGTTGACCGATAGAAATGCTGACTGATAGGCAGATAGATTGATTGATCAAGAGATATGTTGTTTGATACATTGACCAATAGAAATGCTAATTGATTGATTGACCGATAGAAATGCTGACTGGTAGGCAGATTGATTGATTGATCAAGAGATATGTTGGTTGACTACAAAAAATTCTGATTGATTGATTGTTCTAGAGAAATGGTCTTTGTGTGATTTACCAATAGAAATAATTGATTGATTGATAGAATAGAATAGACTGAAAGAAATGCTGACTGATAGGCAGATTAATTGATTGATTGATGAAGAGATATGTTGTTTGACACATTGAGCAATAGAAATGTTGATTGATTAACTGACCGATAGAAATGCTGACTGATAGGCAGATTGATTGATTGATCAAGAGAAATATTGATTGATTTACCAATAGAAATGTTGATTGATTGATAGAATAGAAAAGACTGATAGGTAGATTGATTGATTGATCAAGAGATATGTTGCTTGATACATTGACCAATAGAAATGCTAATTGATTGATTGACCGATAGAAAAGCTAACTGATTGTCTGACTGATGGGCTAATTGATTGATTGATAAAGTGAAATGTTGATTCATTGACTACGAGAAATACTGATTGATTGTTCAATCAAAGAGAAATGTTGATTGACCTATAGAAATGCCGATTTATTGATTTATTGACCAATAGATATGCTGACTGATTGATTCTTTTAATAGTAATCATTTCCCAGCAGCTTTCGAGATTGATTGATTGACTCTCAGACTGATTGATTGATCATGTTGATCATGTTATGTGTGAAGATTGGGTTAGCAACAGATAAAACGTCGCATTCGACAAGACATCTCATTCTCTACCCTTTCATAACTATATTTATATTATACATATATTCTCAACTCAGCACAGCAACAATTTGAGCCATTCGTTACCTCTAGATAGATCAGATATAACACAGTTTATTAGTTTGCTTTGGCCAGTATTTGTTTATGTCTGATTGACTGACGACACTGAGACTCGAATTCGGCACCGTCTAATGTCTACGGTGGGACACTATCTGAGATACTTGATGCCGATTTGGTAAACAGCAAAATATTCCATAGGCATCGACTTTGTTTATTTAAATGGCGTTCGTAAGGTATTCAAATGCGTTAATTTCCAATTATTTGTTGATAGCTGAGCATTCAATTCAATCAAGCAGACTTCAATCTCTGATTATGATCATATAATATCCATCCATTAATGCATTTTATGACTTACTTTCTTTCAGTCCATTTTTCCATTTATTTATCTAATGATCAACCTACTCGACTTTCTTTCGGTTCATCTGTAGATCTACCCATACATTTATTCATATATCTGTCCAACAATCCATTCATCTATCCTCTCTGCGACTATGATATCAATCTATCTATCCAGCCATTAATCCATCACATATTCTATCTTCTTTCTCTCCATGTAACGCTGTTTCTTTCTATTCATCCATTCATCCATCTACACAGCTCAATTCCCTTCTACTCCTAGATCATTATATCAATATATCGCTATTTCCTATTTTCTTATCTGCTCCTTTATCATCTCTCCATCTTCCAAGTCTAATAAAACATGCAAATGCAAAGTTTAATTTTAATTTCAACATATTTATTGATGTAATTCAAAAAATTAAATATAAGTTATCGTTTATAATTATTACGGCTTACAATGCAAACATTTATTTGCAGTTTTGCGGTTGTTTTTTTGTTGTTTGTTTTTGTTTTTTTTAAATTTCGGTTTTTTTTTTGTGTTTTCTTTTTTATAGTTTTTGTTTTTATTTATATTTCTCCCCTCTCGCTTGGCCTTGCTCGCATGCTTTATTAATTTCGATTTTTTATTGCGTTTGATTTTTGTTGTTGTTTTTTGTTTTATTATTAATTTCATATTTTTAATTTAGTGAAATCAATATCAATTTATATATATAAATATATATATGTATACATTCATACATATATGTATATTTATGTGTATGTGTTTACATAAATGTGTGTATGTATATATATATATAAATATATATATATATTTGTATATGCATATTTTTACACGCGAGAAACATTTGAATGTGGGTGTGTGTGTGTGTGTGTGTTGTGAGCGTGTATATGTGTGTTGCATTATATACATATATAATATATATTTTTGCATTGTTATATCATATATATATGTATATATATATATATTGTTTTGCTTTTGCTTTCATTAGGCTAAGTGTTTTGCTGTGTGTGTGTGTGTGTATGAGAATTGGGGTGTGTGTATGTGTGTGTGTGAATTCCATTTAGATATTTCAGCTTAATGTTTGTTTTGCTTTCGTCATCCTCTTAAATGTTTAGTATTGAATTTAAATTAATAATAAGAAACATCCTAACTTCCGTCTCCGTCTTCATCTCCGTTTTACTTCATTTCCTCCTTTCTTGTTGCTTATTCATTTTCTCCATTTTCCATTTTCATTTAATTTTGTATTACGCATTCTGTTGCTTGTTTTTAACGCTTACCACCCAATGTAATTGGTTGTATTTATATCAATATTATCATTATTATTAATATTATTATTATTTAGTTGCCTTTCAGCTGAATTACTCGGTGATGGGAGGTTTGCAGTTCGGTTTCTCTTTCTCCTTATCGCGATCGTTGCGTGGCTCCAACTGTTCCAGCAGCAAGGCGGGATTCGGCTGACCCTGATGGGTCTTCTGCTTCAGCATTGTCCAGTCATAGATATAATCATACTCATGGTTCAGCGTTCTGAACAAAATGCTAAACATCCAAAGCAGAGAGAAACGAAATGTTAGAATTGTATTTTGATTTTATAGTGATTGATGTATATCTAGGGGCATAATCTAACTCACAGCTTATCCATTTACATTCTATCCATTCATCAATATATACTATAAGTATTTTTGTCTGCCTATGTATCTATCCCATCCATATACATCTGAGCTGTCCATTTATGTTCACATATTTCCCTGCTTTTCTTTTCCTCAACCTGTAGATCATATCAATCGATAGTTATATAGGAACCCGACTCACATTTGTGCCTATCCTTAGATCTATCTTTACATACATGCATTATTTTTATGCATATCTATCTATAGAACTATCTGTATCAATATATCCACTTATAAACGCATCTATTCTATATCCAATCTGCATTCTGGTCATTATCCTTACTAAGGTAATCAAAAATTAAACTAGAATATTATTGTCTATATCATCTGGCTCAACGCCTAGCGTTCTCCAAGACAGCGGGACAGTTAAAAAGCCACATTGGCTAGCAACTAACCGGAACAATTGACGTAGGTACATGTAGTCGGGCTGTTCATCGAAACGCAAGCTACGACAATAGTTCAAGTACATGGAGAACTCGGCCGGTGAGCCTTTGCAGAGCACCTCGATGGGCGTGGACATCTTCTTCTCCGAGATTTTATCATATTTCTGCTGCTTGTTGTTGGCCTTCATGCCCTGCCAGGGCAGCACGCCACGATTGAAGTACATTATCACATAGCCAAGGGATTCCATGTCGTCGCGACGGGATTGCTCGATGCCCAAATGGGCATTGATCGAGGCATAGCGGGCCGTGCCCGTTAGATTCTTCTCCTCGCGATACAATATATGCAGGCGAGTGGTGGCGTCCCGATATTTCTTTGCCAGGCCAAAGTCAATGAGGAACAGCTTGTTGCAGTGCCGTCCGATGCCCATGAGAAAGTTGTCTGGCTTGATGTCACGATGAATGAAACACTTGAGATGTATATACTCTAGGCGGCCGATCATCTGATCGACCAGCATCAGTACGGTCTTAATGGTAAAGTGGCGTGTGCAAAAATTGAACAAATCCTCCAGCGACGGTCCCAGCAGATCCATGACCAAAGTGTAAAAGTTCTTCTCCTTGCCATGATGACGTATGCGCGGAAATCCAACGCCTCCGCTCAGCACACGATACAGTTTCGCCTCGTACAGCAGCTGGGGATGGCGGGCATGAGCGCTCTCCATCTTGATGGCTACCTCCTCTCCGCTCTGGATGCTCATGCCCAGATAGATGTCGCCAAAGGAGCCGCTGCCTATCAAATAATATAAACAGTTTAATTGGATTGATTAATCGAGTTTACAAGTAATCGATAATCGACTGTGAGATCAGAGTCATACATCTGCAACTTAATTAGCAACATATGTGTTTCAGATCGGTTTAGTTTCTTTATAACTAATGCTATATCATATCATATGAGCTGCAGTTCGATAAAGAAATTCTAGAAATTCATACGATAAAGCAGTTCCAGAAGTTTCTACAATATGATATGAGAACAGATATGAAAGTGCATATGATAAAAGAACTATTCAGATATTATATACATATATAAAGATGGAACAGATGTTAAGCTATTTGTATTTATATCTATATAGATATATAGGAATTCTTGCAGGGATGTATAGTATATAATCGAAATTTGAGATATTATCAGATATTTTGAAATGAATTTCTATTTTCAATAGGTTCAGATTATAGAAAAGGCTTTAGTGAACCAAAAATGGATTTAGATGAGATATAAAGGAAGATTCAATCAGAAGCCAATATGAAGCTGGGTTAAATATAGTCAAAGCTTAACATATATGTTATACTATATACATAGGTATATAGTATATTTTGTGGCTACAATGTACATAGACAAATACATATTTACATACATAGTATATATCATCTGAAAGGTATTAATGCGTAGATCTATATATGATCTAGCTCCTTTATATCAAAAGATATTCTAATTTGATTGAATTTGAATTTTTAAAATCAAAATCAAGGCATAATTATAATCGTTACGGTCCCTGGTATATACTATAGACAAGATCTATATACTAAAGACTAATATGTACCCTAAATATATGGGTATATACTATAGACAACATCTATATACTATAGATAAGATATATTACTATAGATAGGATCTATATACTATAGACAAGTTCTATACACTATAGACAAGATCTACATATATACTATATACAGGATCTATACACTATAGACAAGATCTACATATATACTATAGACAAGATCTATATACCATACACAATGCGAACTAAATCTTTATATGTACATTTCTTATATATATATATATATATATATATATATATATAAAGCTTTAGTTCGTCTGAGTCTGAGCATATTGCTCGAACAAGTCTTTAAGTTTCTTGGACAGTTTTCAAGAAAATATCTATATGATATTGTAATAACAAGACTCACACTGTGTATATACAACTGTATTTGATCTTGGAATTATGCTTCATAGAATTGTAAACAAATCTAGCGGAAAATAAGTTATGAATGACCGTTGCTATGATAGCTACATGTATATGTATGTGTGTATACATTATAGGATTTCAATCTGTGTCTGATTACAGCTGAGCGTCGCAGCTATGCAAAGTTTGTTTAATTTGAATTGAAAGCGGAGGATTTGCATTAATATAGCGACAGCTGAGTTTATCGAATCGTCTGTTGCCATATGAGACATACGAAGCCTGTTTACAGCCATGGGCTTAAAAGTGTTTTTCTGTTTTTGGTTTTGGTTCTGTGAATTGTGTAAACAATACGAGTCATGAGTGTATCAATCAGTTATTAAATATCATACTATACATGCACATAGATATATGCTATGTGACTTACCTATCTTGCGTATCACCCGATATTTGCCGCCGATTATTATCTGGGAACGATGTTCCTTCATCATCCGCAAATTGTCCATGTTGCTGGGATAATGGCTACGCCGCGCGTTCGCTGCTCTTTAACAATATGAAACTCTGCCCCTCTTCCTTGTTGTTGCTTCTTTTTTTTTTTTATTTAGTTTTGCTATGTATATATATATTAGCAAATATATATATATATAGCTATATATATATTTGAAATTAACTTATAGACGAAATCTGTTGAAAATAAAAACAGAACAGAAACTGTATTCAGTTGTTGATTTCCGATTATTATGTTATTCAGAGGTTTTTTTTTTGTTTTGATTTTGATTTTTTTATTGGCGCCAACTGAGCAAACGGCATAAGCACAAGCACTTTCTTTTCGAACGTTTATTTTTTCTCTCGGTTATTTGTTGTTGCTGTGTCCGTTTGTTCGTTTGTTATTGCACACACGCACACACAAATATAGACACACACACACACACACGGTCAACACACATTTGCTGTATTGTTTTGTTATGATTTTCGCTGCACTCTCTTTGGCCTTTATGCTTTGCCTGGCGATTCGCTTCAAAAAAAAAAAGGAACAAAAATTTGCCTGCAAATATTGCGCATTTTCATAACGAAATTAACATTTTGATCGATAGATAGTCGATATATTGAATGCGTGCGCGTGTGCATATATGCATACATGTATGCATATATATATATACATATATGTGTGTGTGTGCGTGCAAGTGTTGGACAAAAACAACAATAACAGATATAGGCTCGCTGCTGGTGTGGAGCAGTATCAGGTGGCCCACTATTGTCAGGAGACGTAAACAGACTTGTGTTGTTCGATTATTCATTTTCATAATTGTCGATTTCTATATAAACAGAGCCGCTGATAAACGATAAACAACTGTGACAACGAGCCACACAGCTACAATGACAGGTATAGAACACCAACGTCAATGGAACCACTACATGCTCTGCTTCTTTTACCCCGTTGGAATGCATATTACACACACGCACATACATGTATTTATACATATACATATATGCAAACGCAGCAGCACCAACACTTTAGCATTGGTGCACACACACACACACACGCACACATACACAGCTGCAGGAAGTTGCTACTACTGCACCTTACATGTTTCTTTTTCATCGCCTTTTTGACACAAAAGAAAATAAATAAGTCAAATGTTAGCCCGCATTTGAGCGCATGCTGCGCTTTGTTTTACATTTTCGTAAATGGTTTGCCAGTTGAGTTGTTTAATTTTCTCTATCATTCTTTTTTGCTCTCGGTAATTTCTTTATTTTGGTATTAAATCTTACCACGAAACGTTTGCGAACATCAGTGAAACGGTTTAAAACTGCTGCGCTGGGTGTTTCTCAAGGTTGGCTTTTTACTATTGTGCGAGGGGGGCCAAAACGAATGACAAAAAAAAAATTATTTTATATATGTAAGTGTGTGTGTGTGTGTCTGTGTGTTTATATGTGTATATATGTGTGAGTGTGTGAAATTTCGTAGAAGATTTGCGTCTGTGACTGCAAGGTGGCCCGTTTATGCACTCGCAACTGTCGCGTGAATGTCTTTTAACACTTTACATACGCGCACAACGGAAAAAAAAGAGGAAATATGTGTTTTTATTAACTAAAATAAAATGATTAGACTCCAGCAAAAATGCTTTTGCTAGTGCTGACAGCCAGCGATACACACGCACGACTATCGACTATGACAACCCGATACATACATCAGTGCAATGCAGTGCTGCATAACGTAATACATTTATCGAGCTGTGATTTCTTCATGTTTCTGTTTGCTGGGCGCTGCCACTCTGTCAATAACTTTAAATATAATGAAAAAAAAAAAAGATTTTAATTTATTTTTCTTTTAACAATAAGTAAATAGGTAGGAAGCAGCAAATTGAAGGCCCAAATAAAGATTTTCATATTACTTGACGCGGGCTTTTCTAATGCTTGGTTGCCTTCGAGATTGTTCTCGATGTTTTTCGTTTTCAAAATCGTTTGACAGCGCCAAGACGACAACAAAAACTTTCGAGCGCGCTTTTTAAAAAGCTTTTCTATATGCAAATATTACGCTTGTTCTTTTTCTTGCCCACGCCCATGCGCCCATGTGCGACACTAAATACATAGATTCCTTTACTCAGCGTAGCTTCTAGAAATTCCCATTTCTTTTATTAATTTATCGATCAGATGAGAGCAACGCAATTTGTTATTTTTTTTTTGTCTATATATTTTTATTAAAAACATTTTTTTGTATGGTTTTTTGTTGTTGTTTTTTTGGTTTTGTTTTTGGTTTTTTTTTTGTTTGTTTTTGTTTGTAAATAACGTGACGACTTGAAAACAGAAATTAAATAAGTGTACTTTACTCGTAATGTAGTAGAAAGTGTTATAAAAGCAATATTACAATAACTGTGGTAGAATTGGCTCCTAAAATAGATATTTTACAACTGATACCACTTTTTGTCTTTATATTTAAGCATTAATTGATGCGCTGTACCGCTGAAATCTTGAGCTGTATTGGCCATACGCTCCGCGCGCTCCTCCAACAAATTCAATTTCTCGCCGCGCTCCATCGCCAGCTGATGGGCCCGACTGATCTCCGAGGCAGCCGTCGATGCCCGTTGGCCCAGCTGCTCCAAGTTGGGGCCAGGTATATGACGGGCAACCGAACGATTTGCTTTCCCGCTCTGTTCACCAACTGTCGGGAATAGAGGTTAAAAGTATGGGTATTACAAAAGAAATGTACACAGATATATATAATGTGTGTATATATAAAGATACATTCTCGAGCTCTAGAGATTTCTTCAGATTAGGATAGGGATGTATATCGTAGTGCTTGCAATATAGAGATTCTTTTCATATTTTCGTTCTTCTCTTCTCTCCTCTTCTTATATAATTTTAACAAAAAATCTTTAAATCATTTTCCCATCTCTCTATTATTCCTCTGTCTCTCTTTTCGTCTTGCGTCTCCTTCCCATCGTTCCATCTTGTTTTCTATCCATTCCATCGTCCCACTTTTTGTTCCCTTCTCTCTTCACTCGTTTGCTCTGGTCTCTTTTTTTAATTTTCGTCTCATTACTCTCTTCTATTCTCTCTTGGCTTTTTTTCTTGCTCACTTATTTTATTTTTTTCTCTTTTATGTCTGTTCATCAATTATTTTATCTACCCTTCTCAATTCAACTTACTAACGCTCTCCCACCTCTCTTTTCACCTTCTCTTCAAGTCTTTTCATTCCTCCTTATGCATTTATAAATTACTTACACAACTCTTCGCGATCCAAAAGCTTGGCTCCACCGCCAAATAGACCCTTAAAGAAACCCTCCTTCGGCTGTTCGGGCATTTCGTGTACCGTATATAAATCACCCATCATCTCCAAAATAAATTGACTGTAAAAGAGATATATTTACGCATATTATAGATGATAATATTAATAATCCCAATTGGCACTCACCAAAATTCCGATGATATCGTGAATTTCTGAATTTCGGTGGGCGATGCCATGTACAATCCATGACCTTTATGACTAAAGCAAAAGATTTTTGATATTCTGCAATGGGTAAGGAAAAATCAGATTAAAATATGCTCTATTTAGGATATCGATTTGCCAACTTACTGAGTTGTATCTTCATGAACAATGATCTGTTGACCCCATATCGAAAGCATTGGATCCACAATTCCCTGTTTACATTTGGTTTGAAAACTGAAGCGCAATATGGAAATATATTAGATAAATCCTAGTCTAAATTTGGAATAGAATTTGCACGCACCTTAAGTCCATAAGCGGTAAGAAATCAGTATCCAATAACAGTTTTAGACTAGGAAGACTATGTACCATTAGATGGCCATTCGAAAGATAGGTTGCTAAGCAAGAGCCATCTGTAGAGCAGATGAATATGGCATTATAAACTTGATTCGTAGAGCAAATAAAAAGTTACCGTTGCAGAAGAGACATTTACAAGGCACAGATATGTATCGATAAACGATTTTTCGATTTGCAAAATGAATATAATATTCTACCTATTATTTGATATAGTTGTTGCTATCTGTGGTTCAGTTTAAAAGGCATTACTTATATTAGGGCATATCTATCGATTCTTGTTTATCGATAACAACAGTCGAAATGCAAGTTAAACTATAGCATACTTATGAATGCTTCTTTACTGACAAGCTTATATGTAGATATATAGTTTACACTATAAGATTATTTCGATATTTATCGATAGCAAATATGTATCGAACATATCGATGTGTTTGCCTAGTTGCCTCTGCAAGGATAAACATATATATTTTGATTTTATATGAACCTTTCATCGTGATAGTTTCTGCCTTGACTGCGAAATCCATTTCCGATAACTGTATGCGATTGATGCAGCACTGATTGGCCACATCAAAGACCTTTGTCTGCTTTTCGCTAGCGATAACTATGTATTGTCGATCGGTGAGTGTTTCCAGCCCGGTGCTAACGCTGCCGCTGATGCCGCTGCTGCTGGCGCTGCTGCTGCTGATGCCGCCGCCGCTGCCGCCGGCACCGGCGCTGCCGCCACCGCCCGTTGCACTTCCGCTGCCACTGCTACCTGTTGCACCTGCTCCACCCGCCGCTGATGCAGCGCCTCCAGCTCCAGCTCCACCGCCAGCTGTGCTGCCCGCTGCAGCGCCGCTACCAGCACCGCCAGCAACCGAAGTGTTTGATATTGTATTGGCAGTTGTTGGTGTAAATGTGGGGCTGGTGCGGCTGCTGCTCTTAGTGGGCGTGCCTAAGAGGAGTAGAGGAGAAAAACATTGCGATATATATCGATTGTCACAGCTGCACATGCGAATTTCGTTAACAGTTACGATCTTTCTTGTCCCGATTCTCGTCGCGCCAAGGCTCAAATGTATAGGGTATGATCGAGCCATACGAGTCTAAAAAAGACATGGAAGTTATGGAACCTTTGAGTCGTACCACGGGTCCACCTAAACGAAATCAAAGATATTAGAAACAAGCATACAGGAAGAGTGTATGAGAGAGAGGGAGAGAGGAAGAGAGTGAGGGAGATGACTACTCACCGTTTATTGTAACCAACACTGGCTGAGATTTGCGGACATCGCGCTCCGGCATTGTTATGAACAATGTCAATATTGAACCGAAACTAGTTCCAATCCATAAAGTAGGAACAAGTGTCAAAATATCTGAAATACAAAATCAAAAAGAAATTCGAAATATAACAATACGAAGAAGTTATCGAATAGAAAGTTGATGAAATTTCATAAATATCGATAGCATTGTTCGCTTTTTATTGTCATCGATATCGATCATTTTGATGAGAATATTTATCGATTAATATTATTATTTTTTACCAAAATACGTTCATATAACATGCATTTCTATAGGGCATATTAAGTGCCCTCTAAAGTATGCTATATAAATATATATTGAACTATAGATATATGGAAATGGGAACGTTCTGAATAGATTTGGACTTACCATTGCGTTTTGCATAACTCTCGATAAAAGCTAAACAGGTAACAGATTCAGAGGAAGACATATCAATGCTTGACATTGATGACGATCTGGATCTCGAGAAGGTGCCATCTAATTTATCTGTAAGTCAGTTAGTGTATGAGGAAACGAATCGATTAATTCGATAAATTAATGCATTGAGGTGCATAGATACATACATATATGTATATATAAATGTATATATATACATATGTGTACATATCGATTATTAGATAACGGTACAGCAAAGAGAGTGGCAAACGATTACAAAATACAAATTTTTTTTAATATAGAGAATTTATCGGAATTTAGAAAGAATGAGGCAGAAATAGAGAGAGAGAGAGAGACAGAGAGAAAAGAGAAAGATAGAGAGAGAGACAGAGAGAGAGAGAAAGAGTAAGAATGAGAGTGAGAGATACAGATACAGAGAGATAGATAGAGAGAGAAAGAGAGAGAGAGAGAGAGTAAAAGCGGCGGGCGGTAGTAGGCATAACTTTTGCATAATAATTATTTATTTAATTTATTCATTCTTTGTTGGAATATTTTACTAAAGAAAATCTATTTTTAATATTTTTCTTTAATTTTTTAAATATTTTTTTTCATATTTTTTGCTGCACTATTTTCGCTAGGCTGCTAATTATTGTTGTTGTTGGTCTATCTATATGTATGTATATATGTATGTGTGTGAATGCGTGTGTGTAAATATGTGTGTGGGTGCGAGTCTTTGGGCCAATCACTGACAGTCCTCAAATACAATCGTATGTGTGCATTTAGTATGTCTGTGTGTGTGTGTGTGTGTGTGTGCCAATACATTCATGTGTGTGAGTGTATGTGAACTATGCAAAAATATTTTTGCCAATGCAGAATTTGCTGAGCTTTTGTTGCAGTTAGTTGTTGCTATTGCAGTTTTATAGTTTATAAATTTTTGTTGTTGCTTTTCTTATTAGTTGCTAATTGGAAGCGTGCACAAATACCGAGAGCGAACGAACGAGCGAGACAGAGTGTTTTGTGAACAAATACATAAACATATTAAGAGTAAGACAGAGCGAGAGAGAGAGAGAGATAAACAGATTAAGAGAACTAGAGATAGAGAGAGAGTAAGAGAGATAGATAGAGAGAGTAAGAGAGAAAGAGATTGAGAGAGCGAGCGAGCGAGCGAGCGAACGAACGAGCGGTAGAGTGTGGAGCGAGCGAGCGAGTCAGACAAAGTCGTAAGAGTTGTATACAAATATATATAAATATATATTTATTTTATTTATTTTTTTTAATTTTTTGGTACTTTTTAATATTATTAATTTCATTTATATTTTTGTTGTTTTTGTCGTTGTTGTTGTGAGCGAAAGTGACGAAAAAAATGTGAGCGAAGCAAAGGCGACATTCCTAGCAAACCCCTCCCCTTGAAGGAAATGATGAAAATAACCATTGCAGTCGCTGCCATCGCTACAGTCGCTGCCATCGCTAGCGCAGCAAGCAAAAAAACAAAAACAAAAAAAAAACAAAAACAAAAAAGAAAAAAAAACAACAAATAAATCAAAACAAACAGGAAATAACAAAATGGCCGCTGCAAGCGGTGGCGCTTGGCAAATGGACGCAGAAGACAAGAGTGTGCATGTAGGTGAGACAGAGACAGAGAGAGTGAGAGAGGAGACAGATAGAGAGAGAGAGAGCGAGTAGAGAGGCAAACCACAGGCAACGTGCTGCTGAGTGTGCGTATATATGTGTGCGTGTGCGTGTGCGTGTCAGTGCATGTGCGTGTGCTTACATATGTGTCGAGTGTTGCATGTGTTATATGTATGTGTTATACAAACAACTGTTTTGCAAAGGTGTAGCACACAAATACATATACCTATATCTACACATATATAAATATATATGTATATATATAGTAATTATATGTATATATATGGAGTCAGAAAGGGAGAGAGAGAGAGAGAGAGAGAGAGTGATAGACAGAGAGCAATGCTTGTTGTTGTGGTGCATAATTGTTGTTGCTTGTTGTTGTTGATGTTGTTGTAGTTGTTGTTATTGTTGTAATAGTTGTTGTTGTAGTAGTAGTTGTTGTTGTTGTTGTTGTTTGGTGCTCTGTTGTGCTCCCACCTTGTGATTTGGACTTTTTTAGGGACTCGTACGATGTCACCGACTGCTGTTGCTGTATAACAGATGTTTGATGCTGATGCGGATGCTGATGCTGATATTGTTGTTGTTGTTGCTGTTGTTGTTGTTGTTGTTGTTGCGCACCTGTTGCACCAGCATAAACACCTGCTTCGCCATTATCTGCATCAAATGAAGCCAGCAATTGTTGTAGATATTGTTGTTGCTGTTGCTGTTGTTCAACACCGCTGCCACTGCCGCTGCCACCGCCGCCGCCGCTGCCGCTGCCGCTGCCACTGCCACCGCCAACGCCACCCGCACCTGATAGGCCACCACCACTACCAATACCACCAACACCAACACTGCCACTAGCAACACCCGCACCTGCATCGTCCGCACCATAAACGCCAGATGCCGACGTCGACGTCGCTGCAGCGGCCGCAGCCGCTGCGTTTGCTGACGACGACGTCGACGCGGACAGAGGATCGCCCATCGTCTGCTGTTGCTGCTGCTGCTGCTGCTGCTGCTGCTGCTGCTGCTGTTGTTGTAGCTGCTGCTGTTGCTGCTGCTGCTGTTGTTGTAGCTGCTGCTGTTGCTGCTGCTGTTGTTGCTGCTGCTGCTGCTGCTGCGCTGCATTTGCGCTTGCATTAGCGTTCGCATTGGCTCCGCCGTTGATCTAGTCAATTGTAAATAAATAATAATAAGGGAGGGGAGAGAGAGATACACACAGAGAGAAGGAGAGAAAGAGAGAGATAAATGCACTAAATGATTGAATGGAGCAACATATCAATTGTACAATTTGTTGTTCGTCTTCTTCTTCTTTTTCTTGTTCTTGTGCGAGCACGTGTGCATATATATATATATATAGATATATGTGTGTGTGTGTGACGGTTGTGTGGGTGTGTGTTTTTGTGTGTGTGACGAATAGCATAATTTGTTTTGCTTGTGTTGGGAGCGTGGGGGAGGGGAAGGGTCGCATGAAACAACGATAAACTTAACGTATGCACAACGAGTGTGTGTGTGTGTGTATGTAAGTGAGTGTGTGAGAGCGAGAGTGTGAGTGAGTGTAGTTAACAATTAACGGTAAGAATGCCCGTTGCCCGTTTTCGCATTGTGCAAGGCAAACATAACAGAAAAACAAACAAAATGCTCGTGTGTGTGTGTGAGAGAGAGAGAAAGCATTTGCTGGAGTGAACAGTTAATGGTTAATGAAAATCACAGATATTTATCAAAGTGTGGAGTGTGTGGTTAAGCTGAGTGATGAGTGCAAATGAATGGAGAACGAAACAACAAATCACAATACAGAGAGTGAATGAAACAGAGAGAGAGAGAGAGAGAGAGATAGAGACAGAGAAAGAGGTAAAGAGCAAGGGAGACCGCAACAGCGACTGTCATGGGACTAAACAATACATATGTATATATAAATATATAAATATTTACTTTACATATGTATATATAGATAAATTATATAAATGAGACAGATCTGAACGAGAACGTTAATTATATAGATAAATAGTTAAATACATAAACATTATGTAAAAGGCAGGAATGCATGTATGTTAGCAGCTGTTGATGTGTGTGTCGTCGATTATATGATGATATACATATAAAGCTTATTAAAAAAAAAAAAAAAAAACATTTTTATATTTTCGTGTTTTGATTTTTTACAGTGTTCGTGTAGGCAAAAAAAGCAACGATATATAGGCGTTGTAAGCGATTTAAAAGTTTTTTTTTTGTTTAATTAAAAGCGATAAACGTAACGAAACGCATAAGAAGCCAAAGAACTAACACAAAAATAAGAAATAAAAAAAAAAAAAACTAAACGAAAATCATTTTTAAATATGAACAAATTCGATAGTTATCGATCAAACAATCGCAGCTCCAACAGAGACAAAGACAAAGGGGGAGCGAGTGAGCGAGAAATAGAGACATACATAGAGAGAGAAACGCTTCAGACTTAACCCAATCAAAAACAAACAAACAAACAAACAAAACACATACATACATATATATACACACACACATACATATGTAGTAGTTATCGATAAACGATTGCTGCTGTACATTGGGCCTTCGACAGACATATTCTTTAGTTGTTGGCAGTTTGGTGGAACGGGCTGGCCGGCGGTTTCGCGATTGTCACCACATACGAATACATACAATATATCTATGTGGGGCGATAATACTTAGTGGTATTTTATGGATTTTTGTTCATGATAATGGTGATGCTAATGATGGTGATTGGTGTGATGGATGTGCGGTATTTATGATATTTATGCAACTTACACATAACAAACGTGTAACGTACAACACTCACTAATAACCCATTTCAAATTTTTGATTTTGTTTTTCATGTACATGGTATTTTTTTTGGTACTTTTGGTATTTTTGATTTGCACAGTGCATACACAGAGGAGTCTTTCTTTTTTTAAGGTGAGTTACACTTACTGATTTTTGTGTGGTTGGTATTTTTTTTTGTGTATTTTCTTGGATTTTTTACAACAGTTATGCATACTATATAGTATATATTTTGTTTAAAAAGTAATTTATGTATATCAACACATACATACATATACACATACATATGTATACATATATACAAATTATATATATATACATATATAGAGAAAGAGAGATATAAAGAATCAAAAAGAAAGAGAGAGAGAGAGAGACATAGTTTTTTCTTTTTGATTTATAATAAAATTTTATAACATTTTTATATGTCTTTGCTATTGTTTTAAAATTGGTTTATTTTAAGACTTATTTCGCCGCCATTTTGTAACCCGTTGCATGGTACGAGGTATGTGAGCGGGCGGAGGGAACGGCAAGGAGAGAGAGAGAGTGAGCAAGTGAGAGAGAGAGAGAGGGGGGGGGAGAGGTTTGGGTCAGCGGTCTTCACACTACTAAGCTAAGATTGCAATACATACATACATGTATAACTATGTATGTATGCATGTACATGTTTGTGTATTTGTATGTCTGTATGTGTTGCTTGTACTGTGATTGTGCTAATTCTGCCTCTGCTTTATCAACATCTCCATCATCTCTTCTTCTTACTCAGCTGCAAACTACATACATATGTAAAATTCGTTAACTTTGTGTGTGAGTGTGTGTGTGCGTGATTTGTGCATGTGTGTTGTTGTTGTTGTTAGTATGAATTACCAAAGAACTTCCATACAATCACATAAAGGCAGTTATATTGCAGCTCTTCTGCATCCGTTGCCTAGTTTCAGGAGAAAGAAGCATATAGATAAGAATTTCAATTTTCATTTTTCATTTTTGTTGCATTTGAGATTTGATTTGCATTATTGTTGTTGTTGTTGTTGATTGGTGCTATTATTATAATTGTCATCATTATTATCACAATCATTATTATTATTATCATTATTATTATTATTGTTGTTGTAGTTGTTGTTGTTGTAGCTATTGAAAACAAAGAAACTCTACGAAATTTTGTCGCTATACAAAATGCAATTCGAAAAATCAAAACAAATTTGAAGCAGCCCCGTTTCATTTCATTTCATTTACAGTTATCATATAATACGCTCTCTAATTTGACTGTTGGAATTATAACGGGTTGTGAGGGAGACGGGTACTGGAGGGCTCAGCTTGCATTACTACAACAAAAATCTACGGCTTGCATACTCTTAACATACAAAAGCCAGCAATGAGTGGGTGAGTGAGAGCAACAGAGGGGAGAGATAGAGAGAGCAGCTAAAGAGAGGATAACAGGTTGGGTTATTATTATTATTATTATTATTATTACTTTTGTTGTTGTTGTTGTTTATTGGCCTAGTCACGCCCTATTTAATACACACGCACAATAAATACAATGCACCGCAATACAATGGCGCAGCATGGTAAATCAGCAGCACCAGGCAGCGGCATGTGTGTGTGAGCCTGTGTGTATGTGTGTGTGTGTGAAATGTTCGCATGTGTGCTTATATGTGTGTGAGAGTGAGAGATTTTTTGTCAATTTTACTTTCGATTTCGATATCGCCTTTGACTCTCTCGCGTTCGCTCTCATTTAACTGCAACTGCTACAAACTACAATTTGGCGCGCTTGACGACGCTAGCACGCTTACGCTCTCTGCTGTTGATGGACAATGGTGGAGAGAAAGAGGTGGAAGGAGAGTGGAGAGTGGAGACTGGAGTTAATACATATGTATGTATATGGCCG
Source organism: Drosophila buzzatii (assembly GCA_035045845.1). Lineage (NCBI taxonomy): Eukaryota > Metazoa > Arthropoda > Insecta > Diptera > Drosophilidae > Drosophila > Drosophila buzzatii. The sequence goes on along the minus strand of JAWNOS010000596.1, from coordinate 3,580,433 downwards.
CCTGCGCCTGTTTTACGCTCTCGCTTTCACATTACACGCTATACACACTGTACACGCTGTACAGTGCAGTTCAGTCGAAGGAGGGAGGATGGGAAGATTTTTTTTTCTTGTTTATTTATTTTTTTGTTGCTATTTTTAGAAGCATTTACACACGCATACTTACGTATCTTTTTGGTTAGACTGCCGCTCATCATTGGCGACACATCGTTCTTATTGGCCCGCCCAGCGCCAGCTCCGATGCCAATGGCGCCCGCGCGCTGCTCTCTCGGCTGATATTTAATGTTCGGCACCGAGAGCAGACGCTGATCGCGTGACTTCTCTTTGAACTTTTGCCGTGTCGGCTTTAATGGCGGCTGCTGTTGTTGCTGTCCCTCGCTCAATGGCAAATTATTTGGCCTCTCGCCGCTCTCTGGCGGCTGCTCAAAATCGACACGCTTCTGGGGCGGCGTCGCAGTCGGCGTAACAGCCGGCGCATCGCCAGTATCACAATTGAGCATTGCGCTGGCCGCTGCCAGGCCGACATCCTCTTCACGGCACTCGAGCGCCTCCACGGGCAGATCCTCGGCGCCTTCGGGCGAACTCTCTTTGGTCGCATAGAATATGGAGGAGCTGTTCCGCATGGATTCCAGCTCCGTATTGACATTGAGGCTACCGCCACCGATTTTCATATTGACTTTTGATAATTGACGCTTCAAATTGAACGTTTTCCATGACATTGACTTGCGGCGATCCTGCAGCTCTTTGGGTGCCACTCCCACCTCGTCCCGCTGCGGACTTTTGGCCGCGGCCAGCGCAGCAGCCGTTGCTGCGTTGGCGTTGCTCATTAGCGATTCTTTTGTGCTGTTAATAACATCGGACACGCCCAGCGGCGATGTGGGTCGCGAGCCCGTGTCGCCCGTTGCTGCTGACGCTGGCGTCGCTGCCGACGTCGATGCCGTTGTTGCTGACAGCGCTGCTTCATTCGCCTCGGGTATGAACTCAATCGACGGACTGTCCGGGCTGGTCGTATCGTGCAGCTATATTTGCATATATATATACACACATATACATACATATATATACATATAAATTTAGATATACGTATAGATATGTATATACATGAGGAGGGGATGGAAGGCGGGCGCATGGCGCCACAAGTTTTAATAAAGTTACGGCTAGGCAAGGAGACGCGTACGTATAACAGGGGCACAATTCGCATATCCGAGAAACCAAAAGTAAAGCCAAAAAAAAAAAAAAGAAAAAAAAAGGGAAAAGAAAAATACAAAAAAAGAAAAACCAACTAGAGGAAGAGTGAAAACTATTTAGAAGAAGAACAAGAAGCCGTAGCAAAAATGGTGAATAGTTTTTGTGCGAAATCTTTCCAATATTTCAAATAGAAAAAGAAACTCTCTTTTTTTCTATTTAACGTTTTCCAATACTGTAAGCCTTTCATAGCATATCTAACTGTTATATATATATTAAGTTTATGTTTAACTGTTATATGTATCATATTTAACTGTTACCTGTATCATAGCATACTAACACATCATATTTAACTGTTATACTGTTATACGCAAGTCATAATATCTGACTGTTATGCGTATAACATATCATGTTCAACTATTTTATACATTATGTAGTTAATCTAACTGTTATACGAATTTACATCATATGACATCTTTCTGTTAAGTGTATGTTACAACTGTTATATCAAATAGAAATGATATAAGTCTTACTGCCAGACCTTGAATATATTTAACATATTTCATTAAAATGTTATACAAATGTTTATCAATAAAATTGCTATATTTATATCAAATTATATCAAACTGTTATATGATGTCTTCCTATTTATAGCTTTGTATTTCATCGAGATAAATAACTGTTATATGTGCATGTATATATCACATTATAGGCAACTGTTATATGCTCTCTAAAATATGTTATACATGTGAGATTATGAGTCCTCGGCTAACCTATAAGTAGCCTTCCTTTCCTTATCCAAAGCATCTTAACACCAAATCGGAAAGAACAGAGAACTGATGTTTCTCTTTTTTTTCTTCGTCTTCTTCTTCTTCTTCTTCTTCTTTAGTATAGTCTATTCATTGTATTCTTCTCTTCTACTCTTTGTTATAGATTTTCTTGCTCTTCTTTTTTTGCTTTACTTTAAAGGCGCTGAGAATTTATATTTTGCGTATTTTTATAGAGATATTACTTGTTCATATGGGGTATATATATATAATCAGATAAAATAGGGAAGGAGTGGATTTATAGAGACAAATATATGCACATACATATTATATATAAACACATATAAATGTATGTCACACGAAGTATGCATATTCATAGTTCTAAACTGTAAACGTATAACAGTTATAACACACTTCCAGTCCACACTTACGGCCAACTATGAATTTGCATGCTCCCAAGTATATCTAGCATATACATATATATAAATATGTTTATTAATCATCGTGGTCAATTATATATGTATAACAGTTAACATAGATTGTTATAATTGTTTCACTTGGTTTCATTTTTTCAAATTTTCAAATTTTAGTTTAGGTTTTTAGTTTAGTTTTGGATTTTAGTTTAGTTTTTAGGTTAGGTTTAGGTTAATCTTTAATGGATAGGCGGAAATGTTACATCATGATGTATAGCAAATAGAAATATAGATACATATGCATATACATATATGTATATATGTATATATATATATATGTTTATGTATATGTATATTGTGTGATATCGGGTCTCATAGTTAATGCAAACCAAAACCAAAAAAAAAAAATAATAATAATAAAACAAAAAAAAGAAACTAACACACATACATATACATACACTAAAGGAACACACATCAATCAACCAGTCAATCAATCAATCAATGAAAACGTGTCTGCTTCACATAGTTACAACTAGCGACACACATAGAGAGAGAGAGAGAGAGGGATAGTGTGAGAGAGACAAAGAGAGAGAGAGAGCGACAGAGAGGTAAAGACACACGCACACACAGAGAGAGAGAGAGAGAGAGAGAGAGAGAGAGAGAGGCACACACACACACAATATACAAATCAATCAATGATGGAACGTGGCAAGATGCGAGCAAGGTGAATGGTAACAGCGTCTGTGTATCTGTGTGTGTGTGTCTATGTCTTTGAGTGTGTGTGTGTGTGTGTGTGTGTGTGTGTGGTAACAATCAATAAAATAATCCAATCAATCAATCAGTGTCAATCGATGCAACGTGCAAAGTACAAATTTATACAAAAAAATACCAAACACACGCACACACAATTCCTATAATTTCATTGTTTTACAATCAAAATCAATCAATCAATCCATCTATCAATCATTTATGATTTACCATGCTGACAAAATTGCGTTTCATTAAAAAGTTGTTTAGTTTCTGGGCAAAATCAATATCATTTGCTTCATATAGCATATATACATATACTAATATACATATATATATATATAGTAGTTTGAGAGAAAGGGAGAGAGAGAGAGAGAGAGACAGAGAGTGAAGGAGAGATAGAGAGCGCATATTAATGCCTGTAATATTAAAAGTTTCGAAATATTTTTGCGCAACTGAAAGCTAGACTAGACATACGCAAAAATAAATACTAGCAAAATACTAGAAAAAAATACTCAAGTGTTTAGCTTTAAAGGCTTAAAAAAAATAACATAAATAAGAAGACTAAGCATTTCAATATAGAAAGAAATAGATATACACAGAGACAGAGAGAGATTGAGAGAGAGAGCGAGTAGAATATATATATATTTGCATATATATGTATATGTATATCAATATATATATTCAGTCAGCTACGCCGATTTATGAAATAAACATACAAAATGAAATATAAAATTGAATATATGCATGTATAAAACAAGTTAGTATATAAAATATACTAAATAAAATACTACTATCATATTATATGAATTTGTAGAGGCTACTAAAATAATTTAGCTAAATATTATATATGTATATATATATAAACTAATATATATAGAAGTGTATTTTTAGCTATAATGTAAATTTATTTTTGTAATATTGCTTGCATATGTGTGTGTAGTATTTTTTTTTTTTTTTTACTAAAAATGAGGGGAGCAAACTCAAAGGAAGTGTGTATGTGTGTGTGTGTGTGTATATGTGTAGAGCAATTTTTGTTGTTTATTTTAAAAAAAATGCACTTCAATCAAAATGCCAGACAAATGCAAATTTTTCTTAGTATTTTTTTTTTAAGTTTAGATAATTTTGGTTTTGTTTTATTTTTGTTAACTAAAAATTAGATTTGAAATGTTTAAAGGAAAAATTGTAAAATGCAGTTGCTACAATTGTTAATCAATCAGTCAATCAATCAATTTATGTGAATTATTAAATTAGTTAAGTTTAGTATAAATCCATAAATATTATTGTACATTGTTATTGTCAAATACATGAATCAATCAGTCAATCAATCAATCAATGGCTATTTGTCTAACACTTGATGCGCGTGTGTTAGCTTGTGTGTGTATGTGAGTGTATGTCATTGTATTGGTGTCATTTGATTGAAGGCGGCAACATTAGCATTAATCATTATTAACATCAATCAATCATGATCAATCATCAACATCATCATCATCATCATCATCATCATCATTAGTATTGGCGTTAACAATCATGATCAATCAATGATGATCAATAATCATTGATTGGCATATGAACTATTATCATCATCATTGTCATCATCATCATCATTATCGTCAGCATCGTCAATCGTTATCAATCATTTTGTATACGTGATCTATTCAAATCACTTACCTGATCAGAACTGGGCGAACGGCTTTGCTCCTCTTTGCTCTCAATGCGTTTTGGACTTTTTGGTGTTCGCGAATAAGGATCGTGTGCGCCATACAGATCGGGACATGCAACACTCAATAGGCAAATTTTTTGGATTATATCAATTATGACAAGTCCATATTCGGTACCATAAGCCATTCTAAAAACAGAAAAAAGAAAAGAACACGCCATCATGTCAACAAAAACAGCGGCATCCAGCAAAACCAACCAAAATTAATCCATAATCAACAACAAAAGAGACGAAAAAAAAATGTAACGAGTAAACTAAAAATCGTAATTGATATATACCTACGATAAATCACGCTCATACACACACACACACACGCACACGCAGGCACTAAGGTCCGCTTTTATTATACTGTCTAATGCTTGACTGCCTAATACTAACTATAACGAGTAGAGAGTAACAAGGAACGAGTGCCTAATCATTCTAGCTGACAGTTGTTGCAACTAGTCGTGTAGCGTGTAACGAGTAACAAGCAGCTGCTTGCACTTGCTTTACTTATGAGCTGTTGCATTTATTTGCAAATTTTCCTAGCTCTAACGCCTGAGAAGTGACGAGTGACTAGTAATAAAACACCAAGTACTGCTAAGACGCGTTCTAGTTCATTAACTAAAAGAAATTTTCACAAAAAACAAAGTAAACTTTACTGCAAGGAGTGACGAGTTGATAGGAACGAATAGCGAGTAGCTAGTGGAATGTAACGAATGGCAATCACATGGCCACATCGTAGTCACAAGCGAGTAGCGAGTAAAAAGCAGCTCCCTGCAGATAATTATTATGACTACTCGCTATCCCAAAAGGAAAGTAAGAAACGAAAATGTTTAATCGATAAGCGACAAGTGCGGTTTTGCTGGAAGCGAGATCATCAAAGTAGCGAGTAGCTAGTGACTAGTAAATACTTACACTCGCCTCTCTTTAAGAACTTTAAATTTGCATAAAAGGAAAAGAAACAAGAAAACCTGACTCTAACAAGTAGCGAGTAGCAAGTAGCGAGTAACGAGTAAAATAGCGAGTAGTTAGTGACTAGTAACTACTTACACTCGCCTCTCTTTAAGAACTTGAAATTTGCGTAAAAGGAAAAGAAACAAGAAACCCTGACTCCAACAAGTAGCGAGTAGCAAGTAGCGAGTAACGAGTAATCACATCAGAGCAGTGCTTACGTAATGAGTAGCTGCTGCCACTCGCTGCAGCTGGCAACTACGCAACATTAAAGTGAACAAAAATCAAACAAAAATCAAAAGATAAACGCACGCTAACTAAATGGCAAGTAACGAGTAGCTGCTGGCACTCGCTCTAGCTGACAACTGGTTGCAACTACACAACGCAAAATGGCAAATGAACAGAGTTAAGCGGGTGCGCGTGGGGTCTCGTTGCGTCCAAAACTGTGGCGAGTGGGAAATTTATTTGTAGGGCTTTACTTGGTTTTTTTTTATCTATGGGCTCTAAGAACTTCAGGCGCTTTGTATTTTTTTTTTTTTTTTTTTCAGAGAACTTCATGCACAATATACGAATACAAACTACGAATACTGCACTAAAGTATTTTTTTTATAAATATTTTGTTGTCCGCGTGTGTGTGTGTGTGATAGAGAGAGAGAGAGATAGTATATGTGTGTGTGTTTGCATGGCAGGACACTGTATGAGTTGGGAAATGTAACGAGAATGCTACTTACAGTCCATAGCTAGAGTTGATGCACAACGATGTCACCTGTACGGTGCGACGATTGGGACCCGTTGTCAGGCAAACCAATTGGGATTGAAAACCCGGCGGCTTGCGCTGAGCACCAAAACGCACCTTTAGCGTGCACTCCGTCTGTAAGAGGGAAAGAGAGAGAGAGAGAGAACAAATAAGTTGCGTCCAAAAAATATCGTATATCATGAATAGCAGCTATTCAGTAAACTTTATTCTTATACATTTCACATATTCGCTGATGACTTCTATCTCTGCTAATATTCTGCAAATATTCCTCAATACGCACCTTATCCGAATCACTCGATTCGGTCTTCTGCACCTGATGTCCAGTGAGAAAATCGCATTCCGGACTGGTGCCATAGATGTCATCAAAATTCTCATAGAGTATTGGTATCTCCAGCACCAGCACCTCCGATGTGGATTCGACCTTACGAAACTTGAACAACATTACTTGACCCATCGCCCCGGCGACGCACAGTCGACGTGACTCCGAGCATAAAAATATCAAATGCACTGCCAACGGATTATCGCTATCCGAATGGCTAACATGACGCGGCTTCTCAAACATTTTCGCCGTCTTTAATTTGTACAAAATCTGCGAGAGACAAAATGTGTTGTAATAAATTACAGGTTATCATTATATAGAGAGAGGGAGAGTATCTTACCTGTAGTGTGCCAGCGCCGGAATCCCAGAACTTAAGTGATCCATCCTGATGACCAGTGATGACAATTTCCGAATAACTGCACGAGGCTGGCGACCATTCGCCACCCGAAATGGGCCATTCACGCTCCGAGAAGCCCGTCTTTTTACTTGTCGTTGTGCGACCAACCTGAGTTAGTTAGAGAGAGAGAGAGAGAGAGAGGGAGGGGTAATGAAAGAGAGAAAAGAGATACACAGTTAGTGCTACTATACTTACAGAATAGAAAGCAGGAACCAAATCCGATGGGCAATCGGTTAAATATGTGCAACATGTAACAGGTGATTCGTGTAAGTCCATTGGATAAGGCGATTCAAAACATGGAAAACCGGGCGTTAATAAGTCTATTAATACTAAGTCATATTGAAGCAGCACAGCTATCGCATAGGGTTCCTGGGTTTCTATACACACCAGAGATAGAGACAGAAAATTAGAAATTGAACAACATGCATTCATCCAATCATTAACGAACCGCAGGGCCAAGGATTCTCGCAGAGCGTAATGAAATCGCAAACGGCATGCTCCATTTCCAAAACGGTTGTGGTCTTGCCCACCATAACTGTGATGCAATTCGACTTTGAGCCCTTCTCCGATGGCATGCCGCCAGAGAAAATTGTAAAGGTTTCGCTACAAAAAAAGTAAATAAAAGAAACGATGGTGAAAATGAAAGTCATCGGAGTGAGTGAGCGGGAGAGAGATAAGTGGATTTGTGACTTACCCAGTTGTGCTTGACTTGAGGTCAACTTTATAAATCGGTTTACATTTTTCCGCATTGCCATCCTTGTTTAATTTCGCTGCATCATCGTGCACTCGAGTCGATTAATCAAATGCTTAACAAATGTTTCCTTTTACTTACCATGCGGACAAACTTGAGACTGGGGTTTCGGCTGCGGCTTGGTCGGCCACGAGCAAATGGATCCGTCCGTATGTGAGGATACAAAGTATTTGCCCTCATAATGCCAGGCCAACGATTTAACCGGCTCCGCTGCCTGCCATCGGAACTCAGCAGCTTTCGCCTTCAGATCCCACAACACAAGCAGCCCACACTCAAATGCAATAAGCAACTGTCATTGTATATAGGATTAATCGGACGATTAGTTTTCAATTGGAATTGCTCGAAAATTATAAGAATTCACCTTGTTTGCATCCAATGGATTATCACATAACGCAATCACAGCACCTGGATGACTAGTTCTAACCCTATAAATATTTAGAAAAATGTGTAAAATATCTCAATAAAATGTAATTGCATATCAAATTTAAATGTTCAAATTCTTCAGCTATAGAAAGTTGCATGTTTAAAGTAAGGCAACAGCAGCCCTAACATGCAGCTGTTAGCCATGTACATAGCTGTTAACAGTACATGCACTGTAAGGCTTACATGCTGTACATAAGAATGTATGTTAAATAGCTGTAGGCATAACTTAATGTAGTTAACATTGCTTTAACAGCGTACTGTTCAGCTTAACGAATAACAGAAGCTCTAAGTTTTACATGTTGAAAGTAACAGTTAAATGTCTGTTTCAAATCTAATATATCAGAGAACTTTACAGCGACTTAACATAGCACTGTTACTGTTAACCAGTATACTGCAGAGTCTAAATTTTTGTATTAAAGGTATTACATTCAACGTTAACAGCTGCTACCTTTAGCATTTAATTAACAGAGATTTCTCTACTGTACTGTTAGCAAGTTCACGTAACATAATGTAACCTATATTTAACAGCTTTTAACAGAAAACGAAAAAAAGTTTCAATTCGAAATATTTTGCTTAGCAATTTGAACATCAAGTTAACAGCTATTGCTAATGTTAATACGTACACTTCAATTGCTTTATTCCAGTTAATAATATATCCACTAAGTGCAAATGTATCTATGTGAACGACGTGTATGTTACCCTTCTCGGTGCCCACGTACAGCCATTTGCTGCCCACGGGCAAGTGTATGCAAGTGACACTGAAAGAATCAGATTGGAAAAGAGATATATATATATATATGTATATATTTGTATATATGAATAAGGTATGATTGTGACTTACTGCTCGCGCTGAAATTTGAGACTCTGCACAATGCGCGGCGTCTTTTGGCGTATACTCCACAAGTGTATTGTGTCGTCGGCTGTGACCGTTACCAAAGCGCCCTCGTTCACCAGAAACTGGGCGAAGAGGACGGCGCATTCCGATTCGCCTTCATGTTTGGCATGCGCATCGACGCAAGGTCGACCCAAGCTACAAAGAGAAAGAAAATTCATACAAAAATCATACAAAGCCAATCAAGTAGAATTTAATTGAATTTTTCTAGTTCATAATGGAATAAAGTCAATTATGATTTATGCTTTATAAGAGCAGTCGCAGCCAAGTTAATGTCAGCGTTGCCAGCGTTGGCTTAATTGACCAACAAGCCGCAGCCAACTTAATGAGGTCAAGCTACAGAAATGGCTGTATAATGAAATCGAAACTACTAGAATATACTTTATATAGAATCTAGAGCAGAGCTGCAGATAATATTCTCTTAATATTGAAATTAATGACCGCATTAAGCCACGATTCTCATTTGACTAGCTGTAAATATGTGAAATATTAAAGAACTTACATGCGTATATAGCCGGATTTATCACCAATCGCTAATAGTTTTTGTACTGGATCGAAGGCAAAGGATGTGGGTGAATATGGAAAGCCATGGCGAAAAGTCTGCAAAAATGGAGAATAAAACAATATAATAAAGAAATAAGTATAGACTTTACTGGAACTAGGCATATTTCGGTCATATTTGAATTAGGTTGCTTGTTGAACAATTCTGTTATAGCCGCGTGTGTCTTATGATAGACTTTATAAAATACAACTACCAAATAAAACATCCGCAGGCTACAACAGATGTCAATTTTGTTCACAATCGATCACACAATTTACATATGTATAATTTATCTTTATTATATATATGTTATGTTGTATGTTATACATATATTTTATATCTTTCACCTAACACATTCCCTCATTCATATTATACTTTAATTTCTTCTATCATCTAGCTCAAATTTTTCATCTTTAAACTCCTCAGCTATGTTTCCTTCATCTGTCAGCTAATATCCTTCCTCTTCAGTTTTTCTATACCCCCCTTTTTCTAACTCTGCATATATTTCCTATAACCTATATTTCATCTTCCCTCGTCTATCTTCACTTTCTGCTTAATACCTTCTAGACATATATTATCTATTTTCTGTTCTTTATCTTCGCACTTTTATCTTCTTTTTCTTTTATTCAATTTTCTCTCTTATCTTTTCATCTATATATTATTAGATACAATATCAACTAGCTTTACCTAGTTATTCAACTTAGTTTTCAGTCTCTCACTTAGCATCTTTCAATTTGAGTTCTAACACGAAAATCTCTCTTCTATTATATTATATCTACTTCGTTTATATATATATCCAAATTTAGAGAATCTCTAGTAGAATTTCTCACTTGAAAGTGCTTACATACATGTAGGTAAAATGTTATACATAATATATACATATGACCATGTATATCGAAATATATATAACAAATATACGTATATAACATATACCACATATGTACACACATAAAACATGTTTAGACTTAGCATTTAGGACACATTCTCTCCAATTTCTTCTTCTTTCCACTTACTTTTTTCAGTGTAAAATGATCGGCCTTTAATTGTTCGAGTATCTCCTGCTCCTGTCGTATGGCTTGCGGCTGTACGGTTTGTCGAAATCCATCCAGAACTCCTTTGAATGTGAACTTTTTCATTTTTCTAACATGAGTCGTCCTGCTGCTAGAGCCGATCTGAAGGTTGCTTCAAAAGGTTATCTAAAAAGGTGTAGCAGCTTCTTTCTGCTGCTGATTTCTTCTTCTTTTATCTCCTGTTTTTCTTGGGATAATCTTGCAAATTTTTTGTTTGTTTCTTTTAATCCGTTGCAATATAGTTTCTTGTCTTCAGTTTCCTTTTTGTTTTTATTCTTTTTTTTTTTTTTTTTAGATTACTCCTTGGGGTTTTTTTGTTGATTTTAGTTGTTTGGGAAGTGAAACTAGGTTAGCAATAGTCGAATTGAGAGCTGCAATTATCACAGAGAGGCAGATGGGCAAAAAACGAGAGAGAGAGAGAGAGAGAAATGCATTAGTTGAAAAAGTTTTGTTGCATGTGGCTTTAATGGCTGATGTCTAACAGTATGATGATGCAATAGCAAAAACTACACACATACCACACACCACACACACTCTTGCTAAGCCATTGAATAGTATCGTTAGCACGGCTTTTAGTACACATTTGCTTAGCGTATAAAAACTATAGCCCACTTTTGGGCGCAAAAACTCATCAAAATGCAATTTTCATGCAAAGTAAATAATGTTGTTTGGCGATATCAATGTTAGTTTTATGGCTGCTTTGTAAATAACGCGACATGTTTGTGTTACTTAGATTTTTATTTGAATTGCTGTAAATAATGTTAAATATAATCTGATTAATATATATTCATATGCACATATACATACATATTTCTATGCCCATTGTCTGTACACACAGGAAAATCATCAAATTTATCTCAAATGTTCAATCAATTCATTTTGTATCGAAATGTTCGATCATTATTTTTTGTGAATAACAATAACGTTAACGACAGTTTTGTCGCCTGTATGTAGACTTGGGTAGGGTGCGGGAGATGAGGCGATGATAAATTAATTGAAGGCACAACAAGCCGCGCTCAAGTGCCATCTTCATTTTTAATGCAATAGCCGTTGAAAAGGTGCTCGCTATAAAACGAGCAGCGCTGCCTATGCTGCTGCTCTTGCTTCTGCTTCTGCTTGTGCTTTTGCCAGCAAGTGCGAGGGAGCTGGCACTAGAGAAATGGCAATGAGGGATGGTAATGAGCTTTGTATGCCTCTGTGGCTCTGCACGAGTGTGCGTGTGCACATGTATATATATATATATATATATATATGTATGTGTGTGTATATAAACACAGCGATAAATGTGGCTCTGGGCAGTGTCAAGGGTCAAATGTTAAATGGATATAATTGAAAATCGCTGTTGCCACATTTTGTTGCACAACACTCACACACACAGACCTACGGCAACATACATACATACGTAAATAGATATTGACGCTCTGTATATGGGTTACTTTTGTCTATATGTATCAGTGCCTGTGGGTATATATAGTGATGTATATACCTCTACATATGTATATATGTGTGTATATTTGAATGTATGTATATATGTGCACTTATTTTTGGGATGGCACTCAAATCGATTTTTCGCACACTCATCGCACGTTGTCGTCGTCGCTGGCATTTCTTATTTGCAATTGTTTACGCTTTGTCAAACAAATAATCATACATGCACGTACACACATGCATACGCATACATACACTGCTTGTGAGTGTGTGGGTATTTAGCTGGGTCGCCAGGACAAGCGAGCGCGCAACAGTAAAAAGTCAAAAGCAAATGGCTGGCATACTTTAAATTTAATTTGCACAAACAAAAAGGCACAAGCACATATACACAGACATACATACGCACATGTATACATACATGGATGGAACCTGGACTCATGCAGTGAGCAACAACAATGGTGTACCCACACACACATACATTCACGGCGCCTGACCGACGACAACGAGTCGTTACTCTATATGCATGAGTGTGTGTGTGCAGCCTAATGATGATTAAAATGCCATCGCTTGTTGTTGGTTGTGTAAACAGCAGTGCTTGGCACTGGGAGGCTGAGCACACAAGTCCCACTCTCTCACTCTCATCAGCGCTTCTCTCCTCCCCCTCCCCCCTTTCGTTCATTCTCTCATCTTTTTTAGCATACATACACTTGTTTGTGTGTGTGTGTGTGTGCACGTATAGATAACCTCGATTTACAGATTTTTTCACACATACACACACACACACTCATACACGATGTCCGTTCTTCTTTTTTTCTCTGTTCCTTCCTTTTTATGCTTGTTGCTACTCACTTGAATTTACTCTACATTTTTATTTATTTATTTCTTTTGTACTCTTGGCGCCTTATGCCCGCAGCTGTCCGTTCCGATCCTGCCGTTTTTATTTTTCAAATAGCAGCAACACACGCCAACAAAAAGAAAAAACCAACAAAAAAGAAAAGAAAAAAAACCTAACGGTAAATTGTTCAGTAACTGAAATGGTTGCTTCCAACAATTACAGCTGCATTTGGTATTTTCTGCGTCATCTTTAGTATACTCGATAGGCTTTTGTTAATGCATATTTTAAAGTATTTATCGCACTAATAACAAAAATATGTGTATCAATTGATTTTTCACTAGTAAAAGACATACACTCACTCACACGCACGCACGCACATACACACACTAACAGAGACGAGACAACAACAATAATGGCACACAAAAAAAATAAAATAAAATCACACACAGTGAAGAAAAACGTAGACGGAGTCAAAGTCGAAGTCGGACACACACGGAGATATATAAGACGAGAAAAATGCTGCTGGTTAGCTGGTTAAATAGCAACTGGAGCTGCTGCCGCTGATGGTGGTGCTGCTGCTGCTGCTGAAGCTGAGGCTCGTCGTTGAGTGGCGTCGCTGTCGTCGTGTTTGTTAAGGCATTTTTTGCACCTTGTTTGGCGCACGCGAGGACACAGTCAAAAAGAGCGCTCTCGCTAGTCAACCCTGAAAGCAAAGGCTCTACAATGCTCGCGCTCTCTCCCACTCTCCAACGTTCGCAACATAGCAGCACAGTAGCACCGCCTGGCACGCGCGCTCACCCACTCTAACACATGCACACTCTCCAGCTCTCTCATCATCTCTACTCTCCCTGTTTGCTTTGTTTAAACATGCGAAAAAAGAGAGATAATAAATAATTTACTGTTGCATAGCTCGAGGCGCTCAGAGCATAAACGGAATTTGACCGTTTGAATTTTGACATTTAGCTATTGTTGCTGCATTTATTACTTATTCTACGATACAACAAATGCGCAAAAGATTTACCAATTTTCGCACACTTGTATTTATAAGCGTTGTGCGAGTGTGTATTTGTGTGTGTGTGTATGTGGAGTGCTCGTAGTAGATGAGCATTGCGCATGCTTACGCTAAGAGGCCCCGTCGTGTCCTGCTTGTGGAGGACGTTGTGTCGTACACAATGCGAATCGTGGTGAAACCGTTTTTGCGCGCGCGGTCACATGACACGAGGCCAACACATACACACACACAACATACACACGCAAATCTGTTGAGGTAGCAAGCAAAAAGCAAACAACCCCCCACCCTTGCATTAAGCCTGGGAAATAGGCTTTGATTTTGTTTAAATTATATATGAGCGTGCTTTGCTTTAGCTACACAAACACAAACATAAACACAGGCACAAATACACACACACACACCTGTCTGTATATGTATATGTGCACATTAACAATTGTATATATAGAAAATTCAAAAGCGTTTACGTTTGCGAAACATTTGTGTAGAAGGAAACGTTGCACGTTATTTGGCCAAAAGGAAAGTCTAAACTGAACATCCGCGTTGCGCTCAACACTTTTGCTGCTGCTGCTGCTGCTTCTGCTGCGGCTGCTGCTTCGGCTTCTGCTGCTACTGTCGCTGCTGCTGTCTTAGTACCGCGCAGTTTAAACGTGTATCTACATATTATACTGGAGAGGAGTGCGTGACACGAGCGCGTGAGTAAAAATATATGGGTAATTCTCCAGAAAAGTCAACTTTTTGTCACGTTCGACACTTTGGTTTTTTGTAATTATCTTGAAAACGGATAAATTTTAGTACTAATCAAGAGCAATACATTTGACTATTTGTCAAAATAAAGAAGTTCTTTGCCATTTTCAGAACTAAAATTGATGCATTTTCAAGATAATTGCAAAAAACCAAAGTGTCGAACGTGACAAAGTCTGGAGAAATACCCATATGCACAAATTTTAAATTTCAAATAATGTATAAAATGTGCTACATACATACACTTTTATAAATCTTAATTTTCATTTCAAATTATTTGTACTAATCTTTTTTTTACTAAACAATTTCCAGTTCAAGCTTGCTATCATTAACAATTCAAAGAAGTAAGAAGGCTCTAGTGGAGACTGCTCGACTGCAGAAAAAACTAATACTCTTCTTGAAACGTATAAGCGCGCGCTCTGCTACACTTTTTGCCAAATTGGAAGTCAAAGATCGAAGCGTTCATACATGTGGACGGACGAACGAACAGACGGAGTTAGCTATATCAACGTTTCTCGTCACCCTGATAAAAATATATATACTTTATGGGGTCTGCCACGCCTCCTTCTGTCTGTTACATACTGTGAACAAACCCATTATACTCTGATTTCCCATTTAAACTGGGCTCATGGTATACAAATCGACAAAGTTAACATACAAATAATTTTATATTTTGTATTATTTTAAATATTTCATATAACAACAACAAAAAAACACGTTCACAAAAAAATATTTGTTATTTGAATAATTAAATGATCGTGTTCTCATTGCTGAAGAATGCGGTAAACGCCCATCTCTATAAGCACACACATACACGGAGAGAGGCACGCATACATACAAAGTTGGTCAGCTTGGTAGCAGTTATGCAAAGCAGCGTCGCTTTGCTTCGCGTCGCGTCGTGTCGCTTTAGGGTTGCCGCAGAGCAGAGCTTTGATTTGAGACCGCCCCAACTCTAGGCCTAGGCCCGATTTGGGCCAAGCGGCAATCCTGAAGCCATGGCCTGGAATCGATACTTGTTGTCCTCACACACACGCATACACACACACACACATAGACTCTCACACTCAAACAAAGGAACAATGGAGCACACATCAAAAATTTTATCAACTCAAATGTAAATACGCGCACATACACACACACACATCCATGGACTTAATAGCACAAAAATTTGCATTGAAATTGTTATGAGTTATGCCGTTAAACGTGCTCTCCATACCACGACGCTCTCCCGTTTAACATCTAGCCAGGGCGGCCATATTAATAACAACTCTCCCACTCACACACACATACACGCGTACACAAGTACACACCAACACGTATGTACGCTTCAGTATGTATACACTCGACCCATTAACACACAGAAAAGTATGCAATAAAAAAAATGGCCAAGCTCTTGCGTCATATGCCCAGGAATCATCTTGAAATCGTGTTTGCAAATACGCACACACAGGCAAACACAATTTATCATCCCAATAAGAAACTTGTTGGGCTGGCACGCGCGAGTCAACCACCAGCAGCAGCAGCAGCAGAATTCGCAGTCGCAGTCGCTGCCGCCGTCACCGTCACCGTCGCCGTCTGTTGATAGCAATATGAGGGCGCCATAAACAACAAATGCGCTGGTGGCGGACCCCAACCATCGCCACCACAATTTCCATTGTTTGCATGAGTGTGTGAGCGAGTGAGAGATTACAAAAGACTTTCATCATTTTAGATTAAGTGATTCATTGGTCAGCTAAATAGGTTTTATGATGCTGCTCATCGACGACGCAGCTGCTGCACATACACTCACAGGCACAAAAACTTACGAACGTCAAGCATGTTGTCATTTTTATCAGCATATGCATGTACCTATACACACACACATACGCACACGCACACGTATACACATACATGTGTATTGTACAATTTGCACAACAGCAAAAAGAGCAAGAGAAGAAGCAAAAAAAAAAACAGTCACAAAAAAGAGTAAAACGCTGACGCTGCAAACATAACATCATCAGCCAACAACAACAATAACGTAAAAATTCCATTTCACAAAATCCAATCAGACACCCCCACAACAGTAAATGCGCCCACCTGTTTCATTGCGTTTGGCACTGCGTTGTATATACATATATGCACACACATCCACATATATATGCATCTGTGTTGACACCTGCACGCGTGGCCAATTTGTTAATGCATTGCGTCGCAATTGTTGTTACGCGTATTGCAATTTTCGCACCTGGACTTCAACGCGCACAACTTTTTCACTTTTTTCTGAACGTTTTTTTTTGGCTACATGTAACTTCGCAGCTGAAATCGTCTCGTGTGAAGCTACTTCATCAAACTGAGCAGCAAGTAAACAAACGTAATTTGCGCAACGTGAATTGTAAGCGTTAACAGCGTCGTAAGTTGTTAAAGCAGCGCTGTTAACGCAAACCGGAGCTAGTTTGATGCTGTAATTGCTAATCGCTAGCGCAAAATGCGTAACGTATGTAGAGACGTTCGGCAACGCAAAAATGCGCTACGTTAAATGTTAAAATAAACCAATATTTTTTTTTTTACATTTTATTTCTTAGTTTTTAGATATATTTTGTATAAACTATAAACAATTTTTGTTTGTTTTATTTTTCAAACTGATGTAAATATGATAAAAACAAATTATTCATTGAATTTTGAACTTGATTTATAATATTTGTTAGACTAAAATGGAAATTGCTGGGAATTCCCGCAAACATTTAAATAAATAAATACAAATATTTATGTATGTATGTACTTGAAACAAAGTTATATTGCATTATATTTAACTAAAATTAAATATAAAGCTGTATCCTTGACCACAAGCAGAAGCACTGTGAAATATACAATAAATATATTTATATACATATTTATATTTGTAAAAAAAAAAAAACAATATAGATTAGCTGAATATGATTCGAGTACAATGCAGTTTTATAAAACTTGAAGAATACATGGACTTTTAGCCTATTACAATATATATAATATACAAGCTATATATGCATATACATATATACAGATTGATATATATATATAGGATTATAGAATAGTACAATGGGTTGGATAGATTGTGTAGCCCGATCAATTCGAGATGAGTATATTTGGCTCAATCGAGTGCAGGACATTGAAGCCCTTGTGTAGAATGCAGGTGCGCAAGACGCCGCAGGCGACCAAAAATTGTGAGAACTGAAAGCGATAGAGATATGAATTGGATACATCAGATTTGTATATATATATATTGCGACCGACCTCCACGGCATGCTGATGTATATTGCTGACACAGACGACAATGCGCTGGCGCAGCTGTGCCTCGAGCTGGGGCACTTGCAATGCCTCCAGGCGCTGCTCGCCCAGCTGCACGGTCGCAAAGGGTATATTGATGGAGTGCGGCACATGGACATGACCGAATTCGACAACGCTGCGCAAGTCGATCAGGGCCAGCTGCTCCGGTGCGTGCAGCAGCAGCTGATGCACATCTTTGGCGCTGATGCGCGGACACAGCTCCGACTGCAAATGCTGCAGCTCCACCTCGCCGGCGCCAATGTCCTGGAAATGACGCAAAGATAAATGTGCAATATGAAATTGAAAGGGCATAAGCAAGCTGCATCACCAACCAGAACATGTGGCGTCTGTAGCCGCAGCGCATGCTGTCGATGCGTTATGCTCTTCGGTGTGCACTCGTACATCTTTTGCGACTCAATCACACAGCTCTCCATCACAATGTCGGGCAGATCGGAGAAGAGCAGGATGCACTCATTGAAGCCGGAGCTGAGCAAGGTGCTTTTCAGTTGCTTCAGTATGGCGACGCCAATGAAGAGCGGATAGGAGCTGTCGCCCAGCATCAGCTTGTCCCACAGATGCAGAATCTTGTGCAGCGGAAACACATCTACAAACAGTAAATCACGCAATCAGTTAGTCAATCAATCAATCAGGCGCAGACTTACGTGAAAACATGGTGAGAAACCAGGGAATGGCAAATAGCTCCGGTATAAAATTAATGCTGGCCAAATGCTGCGCCAGCAGCGGCTCATGGAATGCGCTCAGCTGTGAGAACTTGCACAGATACTCCTTAATTATGGCCGAATTATCCTTCAGAAAGAACCACTGCAGATACTTGGGTATAAAGCGGAATAGACTCAGGAATGCCATTTCTATGAAAAGAGCAAAGTAAAGTGCATTAAAACTATGAAAATATATCGAATGAAAGAGAAAGGCAAAGGATGATGG
Organism: Drosophila buzzatii; assembly: GCA_035045845.1. Classification (NCBI taxonomy): domain Eukaryota; kingdom Metazoa; phylum Arthropoda; class Insecta; order Diptera; family Drosophilidae; genus Drosophila; species Drosophila buzzatii. The sequence goes on along the minus strand of JAWNOS010000596.1, from coordinate 3,561,278 downwards.
ATGATATATATAGAATAGAGATATATGAATATATAGAAGAAGAGATAGTTATTCCTAAGGCTTGCTTAGACATACATATATAGAGCAATTGCTGGTTGAGTAGTTTATCAGATAGACTTATCTAGACAGAGACTCATGCAGATGTCTCTCTCTCTCTCTATTCCGTCTCTCTTCTTCCTTGTCTTTGTAGATATATGGAGTCTCTATAGAGTATATATATAACAGCTAAAAGCAGCTGCTGTGCTCCATATACATATAACATATATATATATTCACCAAGTTACCCTATATACTCTCTCCCTTTCACTCTCAGTCGCTCTCACTCACCTTCATTGTTAAAATTGAGATAGAGAAAGGGCGCAGTCAGCGAGTCGAGTCCCTGCCAGTAGACATACTGCGGATGGGCCGTCACCCAGGCCTTGAGCAGACGCTTCAGCTTGCGATGTCCGTCCGGTGAGGAGAGCAGCTCATCATACTGATGACATCGCGGTATATCCACCTCGATCTGGCGATCCGTGCTGGTGGCTGTGAATTTATCTATTTTGTTATAGCTCGCATTGGGCAGAACGCCCAGCAGAGCTGCCCAAATGGGACCGCGCAGCAGCGGTGGTATATCAATGGTTGCCTCGCGTTGCAGTTGATCCGCCGTGTGTGGATAACCATGGAGCAGCCGTGTGAAGAGACGCACGCGACGAAACTGATACTCAATATCACGTTCCCTTATCAGCAATGGCAGCTGCTGCTGCTGTTGTTGCTGCTGCTCTTGCTGTTGTTGCTGTTGCTGCTTCTGCTGTTGGCGCTGCATGTGCAGCAGCGGAAAGTAGACGGTGGCTGGCAAGCGGCTGAGCCGTTGGAGCAGCGGCTGCAGCTTCAGCAGCACCACACGGTCGTCCATCAGATAGGATTGGCTGCGCGGCGGGCAGACGCTGGCGCCGTTAAGTCGCACAATTTGGGGCAATGCTAGAATTGGCGCTTCGCTGCGTATCAGGCCCTCCTTTTTGAGCTCCGCCTGCACATCGCCACCGGCTAGCTGCCAGAGGTGGTAGATCTGCGTCAGGGGGCAGCGCAGCAGCAGCGGCACAGGCTCTGCCGATTCATTTGGTTGCACCGTCGGCACAGCCTGGCTTAGCTGTGCAAAGCACGCATGCTGCAGCAGGTCGGTGGGCAGCGGACGCTGGGCGGGCAGCACGCTCAGGCAGCGCTCGAGCAGTTCGCGCAACTGCAGCGGCAGCTGCTGATACAGCTCCAGGCGCTGATGCTCGCGTGCAATTTTCTCCACAACGTTGACTTTCGCATTGCGGGCAAAGGCCAGTAGCTTCCAGGCAATATTGCTTAGCTTCAACTTGGGCCACAGCTCCGTTTGGAGCAGCTGCTCCAGCAGCAGCATCGCCCAGGCCCAGACATCGCTCTTAATGTTGCCATTGACGCCGAGCAGACGCTCCGGCGCCATATAGCGCATATTGCCAATGGGAAAGGGCACATAGGCGCCGCCTTTTGTCATGTGATGCATGCCATAGTTGAAGAGCTTTACGTGTACCGCATCGTCGCTGCCCTCCACGAGTATGTGACGCGGCTCCAGATTGTGAACGACCAGCCTGTGGGCATGCAGCTCAGAAAGTGCGCAGGCCACCTGACGAAATATGCGCAGTATGTTTGTGTGCTTGATGGGTGTTTGTGCGCGCCGCTTCACATAGTCCTCCAGCGTGCAGCCCACATATTCCGAGACGACAATGGTACGCTCTAAAATTAAGAAACACTTAAGTAAATTATCTTTAGGTAAAGCTGGGAAGAGAGCGGGTGAGTTCGTGAGTTCTGCTGTTACCATGCTTGCCGCGCACCACATCCAAATACTGACACAAATGCTCATGCTGCAGCTCCTTCAGTCGTTGGGAACGCCCCAAAATGGCAATCGAATTGGGAGTTAGCGGCAGGCCATTGCTACCGCACACATCGCCCGGATGCAGCCGAGCGAAGAAGGTGATGGCGCATAGGCGACGCGTCTCCGATTTCGTTAACGATGTGGCGCCAGCGGCCATTTGATGGGGCAGGCAGAGAAATCAGCAAACACACAGCCAAGGAGGAGCAACAATTATTTATTAGCCACTCAGCAGGGCAAATCAGCTGTTATGCTCTGCACTTATCGCTATCGATAACTGCACGTTGTCAGCACTGCTCGAGCATTGCGCAACACTGCAACAAGTTTGTTTTGCTAATGCACTAGGTGTATGAGCACTCACGATTTTGGCAACTGATATGTAACACAGCTGCTGCATCTTATAATTGTTGTTAAAATATATATGTTTATTTATTATCATTTAGCATGCATAAATAATTAAGAAGGAATTACTTTAATAATTAATGTTTTTTTCTTTTATAATATTTGTTTTATTTTCAAATATGTAGCAAAACATAAGTATGTGACTGCGGTAAGCGTATGCGGCTCTCGTCATACTAGAAAATTTTGTTTTATTTGTGTTTGCGTTTTGTTTTTATTGCGCACTCGAAATAGTTTCGATTTCGTTTTGTATACATACAACAAAATATAGTCGTTTATATGGCAATTTTGTAGCCGTTGGAGCGCAGTTAGTCGTCAACGGCGCACTGCACTGCACAATTGCCTAATTGGATAAATTGAATTAAATTTGCGAGCGCAACGTTGCCAATCACATAAGGAATGTCGTTTCTGGTGGAGTACACGGAGCCCCATTGGCGGGATCTGCATATGCGTGACCTGAGCGTCGATCAGGCCTATATGTATTTGCATACGCAGTATGCCGAGAAGAGCTATCTGTATACCCTGTCCGATGAGTGTTATACGGTATGTTGACACTTGCATACAATCATTTAGCGCCGCATTTCATTTATTAAAGAGCTTTTGTTGTTGTTGTTGTTGTTGCAGTGTCCATTTTCCAAAGTGAAAGCTCTGCCCCCAGCTGGGTCGCTGGAACCGTTAAAGCTCAGCACCGCTTACCCATTGAGTTTCAAAATTTATGCACACGATCAGGGTCACTATGCCTACGAGAATGTGTATGTGTTGCAATTGGCGTGCATGCTTGTGAGTGTGTGCGTACGTGTGTGTGACTTACAGCGTTCTAAAGATGGTTAAGTTTGACGTTCATCGCTTTGCTTGCGCCGATCAAGCGCGAATCAATACAGGTTTATATAAATTCCATTAACAAATTTCATGCAAGCAAATTGTTCAATTTACGATAAACAATTCTCTTTCATATACATACATACATCTTATTATATAATAATGAGATAAATATAAGCGTTATTTGCATATTTCGTGATTCGCTTGCGTGTCTTGTACAACACGCGCCCATCCCTACGACGCTCATATGTATGTATGTATGTTTTCTGCTTATGCATAATATTTCTGGCTCCAATTGCAATAATATCATCATGACATCTGTTTACACGCCATTCTTATGCCTAAACGGTGTATGTGTATGTATGTGTGTGTGTGTGCGTGTCTGTGTTTGACTGTGTTTACTTAATGCTTATTCACTTGATTTCTCTTTCATGCGTCTTCTCCCCGCCCTTGCAGCTCGGCTTTGTGTGCGCTGCGCCGCAGCGATCTACAAGAATTCGGTGTATATAACCTCACACTGCTGGCCAATGGCAGCTGCAGCTTTGGCGTTGACAAACCCGGCGTTCCCATTAATTACGGTAAGTGTCGATTTCCTACGCTAGTCAATCTAATCGCTAACATCTACATATGTACATACATCTATATACATACATATGTATGTATAGTAATTATCGTTCTGATCGCTCATACTTGAAGCGAAACTTGTTCATTTGTCATTCATGCTTAAATTCCCTTCTGGATTCTGGACTCTCTCTCTCTCTCTCTCTCTTTTTGTCTTTCTCTCACTCCCACTCATATTTCTGCTTCATGCACAACACATACAATATATTAAGATGTATATAGATATTTACATATGTATATATTATCTGACTCTTGTTTCGTAAATGTTTTACTGACTCATTCTTGAACTCTACTCTATGTTCTCTCGTACAGCTTTCCTCTCAGTCTTTGTGCTGGTCGCCTTGCTGTTAATCTTCTTGAATCTCGTAAGTTGCGCCTGGAAGCGTTACCGCTACGATGAGGCAGCTGCCGTGGCGGACAGCATTGGCGATGCAGCGGCCAAGGCAACACAGCGCAAGCGACTGCGCAGTCTAGACACATTCCGCGGGTTAGCCAGCACTAGAGATACCCTGTAAAACCAAATATATCAGTATTATTCCATTGCAGATTCTCCATTGTGCTAATGATATTCGTGAATAGCGGCGGCGGCGGCTACAGTTGGATTGAACACGCTGTTTGGAATGGCCTTCATCTGGCCGACATCGTCTTTCCTACCTTCCTCTGGATCATGGGCGTGTGCATTCCGCTGTCGATCAAGGCGCAACTAGGGCGTGGCATTAGCAAGCCGACAATCTGTTTACGTATCGTTTGGCGCTCCTTCAAACTGTTCGCCATCGGACTCTGTCTATGCTCGATGAACGGCCCCCCGCTGGAGCAGCTGCGTGTGATGGGCGTGTTGCAGCGCTTCGGCATCGCCTATCTGGTGACCGGCGTGCTGCACACGCTCTGCAGCCGGCGGGATCAGCTCAGCCCGCAGCGTGCCTGGCAGCGCGCCATCTACGACATCTGCCTGTTCAGTGGAGAACTGGCCGTGCTGCTCGCCCTAATTGCCAGCTACTTGGGCCTGACATTTGGCCTGCGTGTGCCGGGCTGTCCGCGCGGCTATCTCGGTCCGGGCGGCAAGCACAACAATGCAGCCGATCCCAATTGCATTGGTGGCGCCGCAGGCTATGTGGATCGCCTAATCCTAAGCAGTGCGCACATCTATCAGCATGCCAGAGTCAAATATGTTTACGATACATCGGACTTTGATCCGGAGGGAGTATTTGGTAAGACTTATTGAATATGGAAAGTCTAAGGGCGGTATTACTTTATATAAAACTCGGTCTCGGTCTGTTATAATAAGCCTCTCACTCGCTCGCTCTCTCTCTCTCTCTCTCCCTCACTCACTCTCTTTCGCTCTTTTCCTACATCTCTCCATATCACAAAATCTATCTTTTCTCCCGCTCTCTCCCACTTTGTGCCTTCCTTGTGCTATCTCTCTCTCTCTCTCTCTCTCTCTCTCTCTCATTGCTCTAATATACGCTTTTTCCCCCTCTCCATTTGCAGGCTGCCTTTTGAGCATAGTGCATACCATGTTGGGCGCCTTTGCTGGCGTCACGCTGCTGGTGCATGTGACGTGGCAGGCACGACTGAGGCGCTGGTTATCGGGCGCTACGCTGCTGGGTTTGCTGGGCGGTGCTCTGTGTGGCTTCTCCAGGGAGCAGGGCATCATTCCGGTCAACAAGAATCTGTGGTCGCTGTCGTTTGTGTTCGTCACTGTGGCGCTGGCGTTGGTGTTGCTCTCGGTGCTCTACTATGTGGTGGATGTGCGCCAGCTGTGGTCTGGCTATCCGTTCACCCAGTGCGGCATGAATGCCATTATAATGTATGTCGGCCATATGGTGCTGCACAAGATGTTGCCCTGGCATTGGCGGATTGGCGCCATGAATACGCATTTCCTCCTGCTGCTGGAGGCGGTGTGGAATACGTTAATCTGGGTGGGCATTTCTCTCTATCTGGATGCGCGTCAAATCTATTATAGTCTTTAAATATGCCAAATTTGTCAATTAAATATATTTTTTAATCCAAACGATCTACTCTGATATAATGAATCAGTTTATATGAACCATTTGCTAAGCTGTCGTTATGGCACGTTAAGCCAAGTTTTGATCAACTTTGCTGCAAAAATGAACTAGTTTTGGGAAATTTTGATAACTAGGGTGACCAGTTGTTTCTTGGTGTTTTATAGGTTTTGTGTTTGCCAATGATTTTCGAATTTCTGTTATTGCAACTGAAACGTTTTTAATTACAGTTTTTTTTTTTTTTATAATTTTAGATTAATTACATAAGTATGTACTATTTCGATAGAAACCAGCGCTGAAGTCGCACAGAGCGTAGCGAGAGCAGCTCCAAGCAAAAGACAAGCGTGCTGACAGACAATCCAATCAGAACCCAAATAAATAATACGTAGAGCTCCTGAATGCCAAATACACGGGAGCTCAATTGCTTTGCACGCATTTGTCTCTCGTCCAGCTCCCAGCGCGCCCATATGGCCAGCAGTCCCACGGAGCGCATCCACATGATCTCCTCGTTGAAGGCATCGATCAGAAAGGAATGCTTCCTCAGGTACATCGTCAGCTGCAGGTCGACCACGTCCTCCGCGATAATCACGAAGTGGTTTGCCTCTTGCTGTTGGGACTGGGCCTCTGCATTGTAGGCACTCAGACGGTTGTACATGAGAAAGATGTCCTGCACAGTGGCCGCAACCTGTCTTTTGTCCCTTGGACGGTCTGCCAGATACTCCAGAGGTTGCATAAGGTCGCTGTCGCCCAGATCGACCAGGTGGTAGCGCATCTGTTGCACTGTGGATATTTCGAGGAGTGCATCGTGTATGCTGGCCGAGAGCACCACCGTATAGTTGTGGGCCACCAGTTCCTCAATGGACTGCGGCAACCGGTTCAGCTGATGCGTGCGTATCAAGTGGTAGAGCATGCCCTGGTAGACGGTGCGTATGAGCAATGTGTAGAACATCAACATGATGCAGTAGATACTCTTGGCAATGGAGCTCGACGTCTGCAGCATCGGCATGCCCACAAAGATGAGCCCCACATTAAACAGGATGGAGCTGTGCTCCCTCAGCTGCAGCAGCCGATCCATGATAAACAGCACCAGAATCGACATGGCAAAGACTCCACCTAGGCCCAGCCAAATGGACCTAGGATACGGATAGATGAAAATGTCCAAGGAACTTAGCTCGTAGCTGAGGCTCAAGACTCCAAAACGGACGCTCGTCTGGTGGTAGCTGTGTGTCGACGTGGCTGACAAACTGTTGGCCACCGTCTGGCGTATGCCGCCCACGCACAAATCCGCTTGATCACGTTGCAGCTGGAAGAAGAAAAGGAGGTAGGCATGAGCAAAAGAGATCTTTGGCATAGCAAGCATTTACCATTCGCATCATTTTGTTGGTGAACAAATCCTGTTCCTTGGGCAGCTGCTGCACCTGAATGGTCACGTTGAGCCGCGCAATGAACGTTTGCAAGAGGCGTCCCTCCAGGCCGCCCGTGATCCGCGTGCCCTCTAGCTAAATAAACGGCGGCATGTTCTGCAATGCGGCGCGCAGGGGGCAGCCATAGAAGTTGCGCAGCTTGGCCGGAAAGAGCTGGGAATGGAGCATGTGGCTGCCATTGTAGCGATTGATTAGCTGTGGCGTCGTATCCGCACAGCTCTCTGGGCCAAAGGGCAGATACGTGTAGAGCAGGATGTCGCCATTGGCGCGCTGCACCTGGATGTTGCAGTTGATGAGCTGGTGGCGCCAGCAGTGGGCAAAGATGCGACGCATCTCTCCCAGCAGCAGACGATCGCGTGCTTGCAGAAATATATAATAATATTCATTATAGTTGTAATCCTTGGAATGGGCCTCCACCTCGATCTCCGCAAAGGCCGCATAGGAATCCGTGAATATCAGATTGTAGTGCCGGCGACCCGGCACAAATTGTCGCAGCACGCCCTGCTCCACAGTAACTATCTGAAGCGGGGCTATGCCCCAGTCGCGAAAGAGCACACTCATCATCTCGTTGTAGAAGTTGCACGTATGATTATTGCGGCAGCAGAGGGTCAGCACCAGCGACGGCGTCACGCTCATTATGTGGATGTGCACCACGTGCAGCAGGGCTTGTGCCACATACTCATTGATTTGATTCATCTGCTGCCCGGACAAATCCTGATACGACTGAAACAACTGTGATATGTTCATTTCCCTTCCGATTCCAAAGTTCAACTGGCTCTACGAATGGCGTTTGGTCCGGAGTGGAGGCTCCAAAGCATGGCCAAAGTTTTGTTTGTCTTTTGGCATTAATTGAGCTAAAAGTAGTTTATGATTAATGATGGAAATGTATTTTTATGGAAATTATTGATACTTGGTTTGCTTGTTGTTCCCATGTTCCATCATTTTTCTTTTCTTTTTCGTTTTGTTTTTCTCCTTTGTTTTTAATTAGTTGATTTACAGTTATATTCGAAAATTGCATTAATTGTTGTTGAAGCGCAGCCAACTTAACTCTTAAAGGACCTGAGTGCTGCCAGATTATTGGCCAACCCATTTGCCGCTAATTTCAAAATTTGAATTTGAATTTGAATTTGATTCAAATGCAGATTTAGCAATTAGGCAAATGCTCGCGATTACAAAAACAAACAAATTTATGTAAATTTGTGTAATATAATAAACTGTGGAGTTTCATTGTCGCGCGACCAGCTATTGTTATCGCCTAGGCATTTCATGACCTATCTTAACGCGGGCATATTTAATGCGACCAACCCACACACGAATGCAGGCACAGTTACTTTTTCCCACAGTTTTTCAAAGCTAATTATAATAGCCGATACAAAAGATAAAACATATTTATCTTGGAGAGACGCTTTAAGCTATGTGGGCTATTGCGTAATTAGACCAACTGCGGCTCTGAGAGCGGAAGAGAGAGCGAGAGAGAGAGAGGTGAGCCTAGCAAATGACCTTGACAAATAGTTAAGCAGCAATAATGAAATACCCTTTAAACTTTTTATATTACTTGCATGGTATTTAAAGTGTGCATTGAAACGAGCATACCCCATTTGTCATAACACAGCTGAATACAAGAAAAAAGTGAATGTAAAGCCTTCACATTAACAGCATGTAAATGATAGATATAAAAAATGAAATTTTACATCTCTTTCTCTCGCTCTCTCTCTCTCTCTCTCTCTCTCTCTCGATCTCTCGATCTCTCTCTCTCCCTCTCTCTCTCCCCCTCTCTCTCCTTTCTCCTTATTCTTCTCTCTTTTCTAATCTTTCTTTGCATGCTGAACATATTGAAGTGAATAAGTAAGGCAGTGGCTGCAGCACGACTAGTATATACCCTGTATGAAGAGCGACTTGTCAATTCCCCTGTAAACCGATTATATAAGCTTTATATAAGATAATCTATATCTGCTAGTCCAACTTGACTCCTAGTTTAACTAGTTGTTAAAATCGAAGCTGCTCAACCATTGGTTTTCAAATCTTACAGGGTATACATCTAGCATGCTAGTATTTTCTATATACATTTTCTATATACATATGTTAATTTGCCACAACGTTGGAAAAAAGCTTGATTTAGTATGTGCAGAGTGCTTAACCTGCACCTCCCGTTCACATAGCATTTACAGGGTATACAAATGTTGGTCCTCCTAAAAATCAATGCAATTACGAGTTTGTCTGAACAGCTAAAAAACAAAGCTAATGCTAATGAAATAAGTGCGTGCTCCTAGTGGAAATGTATGACTGGCAGATACCCTGTAAATGAGAAAATTTACTTTAGTGTATGCTAGAGAGCAATTGCCTATTAGCTGATGCAGTCCAATTACTGCAAAGATAGACTAATTTAAATGAAATTCCAATAACGATATTTATCGATATGTTATCGACTCAAATTTTGCTTTTAAGTGTTACCATTTTAATGATTTGAGCTGCCAGCTTTTTTACGTTCCCTACTTTTTACACAAACCCAATATGCCCCGCTTAACCTTACTCCACATTTTATAGGGTATAATTACTTAACACCTCTTTGTTGGCAGGTGCATGCCACAGGCCACAGGCCACAGCTGCCAACAATGACAGCAAAAATAAAAGAGTCTATGGCGGGCAATAGAGATTAGCTATCGACGCATATACCCTATAAATTAAGTCTTTTTCTTATATTGCGCCCATTGTATTCGATTATATATCTATTTGATGGGACTTGAAGCTATCACAGTGATTCAATGCCAAAGAAAATTATCGCATTTGTTGTTTAAAGAAAGAGTGAGAGAAAGACACGCATTGGGAGGTGGGCGTGGCAAGTGCTTTGCTGAACCTGTTGACATACAAAATACATATATGTATTTGTAGGCTTCTTCTTCTTCTTTGACTTTTTCTTTTGTAGCCAGATTAAACGACTTTCAGCGTGGCTGATGAAATGAAATAAGCGATTTCGGACGAAAGCGAAACTAGACAAAATACACACCTCACATTTTTATATACCCTGTAGTCAGGGCATATGGAATCTCAAAGCGATATAAACAAGCTGTCTGAATTGAGAAACTATCAGAGCTACGGCTGCGCATGAGAGAAGTTCTATATAAGTTCATATAAATGCTTTCCATCGAATACTAACCCAATTGAACTCAGGAACGGGAATGGGAATTCAGGGTATAGTGGCTTTGTTAAATGTATGTAACAGGCAGAAGGAGGCGTGGCAGACCCCATAAAGTATATATACATATATCCTTGATCAGGGTGACGAGAAAAGTTTATATAGCTATGTCCGTCTGTCTGTCCGTCCGTCTGTCTGTCTGTCTGTCCGTCTGTCCCTCCGTCCGTCTGTCCGCCTGTCCGTATGTTTGAACGCGTCGATTTCCAAAGATTTCCAAATATTTCCAAAGAAAGTTTATTCCCTTTGTGTTAGGTTCGTATATTGCACGCGTCCGTCCGTCCGTCCGCCCGTTCGTCCATCCGTCCGTATGTATGAACGCGTCGATTTCCAAAGATACCAAAGCTAGAGAGTTCATTCTTTTTGTTTTAGACTCGTATATTACACGCGCGTACGAGTTTGTTTCAGAAATTCGATAACTTGTATATTTCCAGAGTTATCGATAAACGAATATGTTGAGAATCAGTTATAAAATTATATTTAATTCATCTTTAGAGTTAGAGTCTCCAAGTCTTCTGCACATACATAGATACTAATTTAATAAAATTTCGATTTTTGTCAGATTTTAGATTCCCGTTCCCAATTCCCCCCCGTACCCCCAAATGTGTAAAAAATGCATTTCAAATACTAGAGACATACAGTTTGGCTAGGCATATAGATATGAATGACATGATCATAATCTGAACTTTAGCATACGATTGTCTGTCTAGAAACAGAATTATAAGTCAAAGAAGTTAAGGCAGCAAAACTCACGCGGCGCAGCAAGAGAGGCAGCAAGACAGCAAGACGCTTGCAATGCTTAAACACATACAGGCGCAGAAGCGTAAATCAGCGTGTGTGTGTGCTCGTGTTTTTGCATGTATAGTTTCTTACGCGTGGAGAATCGAACCGAAGCATTCTTGGAATACGTTTCGTTCGAAGAAGTGCTCAGGGTATCTCGTAGTCGAGCCGTCTCGACTACAGCTTTCTTACTTGTTGGTATCTCACTTCCTGTTCAGTAGCTCATTATATATAAAGTCTATGGCAATCAATAAAACGTATACAATCTATATAATCTAGCAATCGATGCGAACTCACAATTGTAGGGCATCGGCTAGTCGCGCACGCCCGACTAGAGCACGCTCAGCTGTTGTTCACTTCACTTTTTCATTTGCAATTAGTCACACATCGTGATGTAAATTGTTATTTAATTAACAAAAAAAAAATGATAATAATAAAATTAAAGAAATATGCTTAACTACGCATTGTCACGTTCTTAACGCAACGCAAGATTCTCGCACGATGCGTGGGCGTATTAAAAGAAGAAGAAGACACAAAATATAAATGAAAACTGAGCAAGGTCAAAGAGCTGACCCTGAAACTCGAGATTACCAACAAATGATATAATTCTTAGTGAAACGAAGACTTGAAATTTGGATGAGACAAAGCTATTTCCCTAGCACGCACAATACTCCATTTCTCAGTAGATTAAGAGTGTCTAAATGTAACTATGTGCCGAAGTTCAAGTTCAAGTTCAAGTCTCTAATATTTCAAATGCGTTTTTTTTAAATTGTGGGCGAAGGGGGCGTGGCAATCAAAATCTGCGTATCCATAATATCTATCTAAAAATACAAATTTGAAGTCTTTAGCTAAAACGGTGTAGAAGCTATGCCCAAAAAACGTAAAAAATGGAAACGAATATTCGATTTTTTATCGATAATGGGATAAGTTATCGAAAAAACAAAAGAAACTCGTACTGCGTAGCTAACATACGAGTGCTCATGTGAAATTTCAGCTCTCTAGCTTTTGTAGTTGCCGAAATCTCGACGGTTCATACGGACGGACGGACGGACGGACGGACGGACAGGGCTCAATCAACTTATCAACTTTTTATGCAGATCAAATATATATACTTTGTGGGATCTGCCACGCCTTCTTCTGCCTGTTACATACATTTTCACAAAACCATTATAGCCTGAATTCCCATTTTCAATGGGCTCAGGGTATAAAAAATAGTTTTTTAAACTCTGGAAGCAATATATTTAAAACACAATGATGTTTTACAACACTGTTTTTTTTTTCAAATCTTGTCCAATATTAAATATTGAAACCGTTCTAACGACTCAACATTTCTAAGCAAAAGCAAATCTAAGATAACTTATCTAGTAGTAAATACTACTTATCTGAAGTAACTACTTTAAATTGTAGAATTCTTTGAGTATTTTGCAACACTATTTGAATGCTAGCTTATGAAACACTTTAACCGAGTTATAAGAAATATTCGCATTAAAAATTAAAACAAATGTTTAAAGTAGTTTGTAGAATTGATGGACTTTTGCTTTCTGGAACTATTTTTCACACATTTCTCAACACTGATTCTGAGCTCGTACTAAATTTGATACACTTTTGCCCAAGCGAATCAATGAAAGCTCTAATTTATGCATGCGAATGCAAGTGAAACTCCTATTTGCAGGGTTTTTCCTTACGGATGCGTTTTCCAACACTGGTCGTTGAACCGGCCATAAATCGCAGCTGCACAGCAGGCATGGCTGGCATCTTCAAGTCAGGCCTGGCATGCCACCACCCAGCGATTCACCTGACCAGACCAAATCAATCCAAGTGCAGCGCGTCATGAAAATTAAATGCGAAATGCGCGCTGGCAAGTTCGTTGCCTAAGTCTTTCGTTTTGTTTCACTCTTTTTATTTCGTTTTTCTTTTTTCTTTCAGTTAATTGTTGTTGGCGTTTGTGTTGTTTGTTGGTCAAATGCCAAAAACACATTCATTCGCACAACTGTCCATCCTTTCACTTTCCGCAGCTGATGTGGGTCAGCGCTGTGGCCAGGATCAGCTCCAGCGAACGGTTTCGCTCTCTCGCATTGCATAAGCAGCAGGAGGCGACGCAGCAGAAGAGGCGAAGACCACAGCAGCTGACAGGGCTGATAAATATGATTAATAATCCCCACCACGTAGTGACATAATTTTACAGCCTCTTAAAACGCATCACTCGTCAGATCGTTGGCCAGATTATGCGATGGCAAATGACTTTCTGATATGCAACAGGTTCAGTATGAAACCTGAATGAAATTCTCTAACAGATTAAACAGATGCATATAAGACCCTGAGAAGGGTCGAAGGGTCGTCTAAGGATACGAGCATATGCCTTAGACGACTCTATATACTGTAGAATCCGGTTATAACGACGTTTGTTATACCCGGCAGACACTATTACCATATTAGTTCGTCGTCATAACCGTACGAATGCTATAAGCGGAGTCATTATAACCTGATGCCACTATATATATTTACGTATTGTATCTTAATCGATATTTATGCAGTTTATCGATAAATATTGATATCGCCACTTGCCTTTACTTTGAGGTAAAACACATTAATTCGCAATTAGCTGCACGTCTTTGAATGTGCTTGAATGATTTGAATATTGAAATGAGCCTCGAAGCACTTGAATTGAATAAAGTGAATTCCATTAAGATAGCTTTACTCTTGGCAAGATATGCTTATATGTAACTAAAGCAGTTCTAGGTAAAAGTAAATTTATATGAAATATAGTAGATCACAAATATATTCAAAAGTACTTCAACTCATTCAAGTCGAATGAATGCATTCATTTGAGAGCTTTGTTTACCAACCGAATTTGATGTCCAACTCTCACTATCTATTTAAATTAGATTCGAGTGAAATGAATACAGGAAAAATCATATGCAAATACTTCGAATGAAATGAATGCATTCGATTGTAGAACCACACTCATGATGATAAATACGTTGAGCTATTTGCCAAATTGATTTGAAAATTAGATTAAAGTCATTTCACAGTTGTTCCATTTGCACTTTCAGTTGAAAGTATTTTCACGTACATATTCCATGCGGATGCCGTTCGGATGTAATGCGTTCAGTTAACTTGTCTAATTGGCCATTCCGTTAACGTTTCAATAATTTCTCGCACTTGCTCCACATGCGACTCCACGCGACTTCACACGCTTTCAAAATAAAAAGCGAAACGAATCGAGAAAACCCCAATCATATATGCATATATATCTGCACATGTATATATATCCGACTTTGATGAGCTGCGCATGCTAAAGATATATCGATGGAACGAAAGTCTGAAAAGAGAGTCTGACAGAGTGAGAGGCAGTTGCTCTGGCAAGTGGGCGTGGCTATGTTTCAAATTGCTTTTATTGGACGCGCGCTCCATTTGGCATAGACTTAAATCAAATCTACATGAATATTGTATATAATATATAAAAAAAAATCAGATATATCTATATATATATCTAGAGAGAGATATTATAAATAGTGTGAATAATTTAGTGATAATTGTGCGTGGGCGGCAAGTAGGTAGAGTCTGGCTCGAAGATGGGCGTGGCCGAGTCACCAGACTGGCCAGGCGCACCGTAGAGCACCGACGGACCCGGTGCCGCATAGTCGTAGCCCGTTGCCGTGGGTGGCTGCAAATACTGTGTGGTGGGCGTGGCATAGTCAGAATAGCCCAGGCTCGACTCGTGCTTGGCGCCAAGGAAAGCGCTCGGCTTGAACGGCGCCTTCGCCAGCTCGGCGACCAGCTCGTTTTGATCCTCGTGCTGATGGATGTCCGTGTTGAGAGCCAGCGGCTTGCTGGACGTATAGCTGAAGTGACCCAAACCCTTGTGGCCGAGCGCATAGGCCGGCGTCTGCTGCTCCGTGTGGCTCTTCTCCGCCGGCAGTTGTTGCTCATCATGATGCTGCTGGTGCTGCTGGTGTTCCTCCTCCTGCTGGCCGTGATCATAGCCAGGCAGCAACGGCACACCGTAGCTGTTCAGCGGCTGCTTGGCAAAGTGCTGCAGACTGGGCGCATCGTAGCTGTAGCCCAAGGGCTGCTGCTGCTCATGCTCCAGGGCGGGGCCAAAGCTCAAGCCGTGGCTGTGGCTGCTGCTGCTGCTGCCCAGGCTAAGCGGATGACCATGGCCAAAGCTGATGCCATGGGAAGATCCGCTGCTGCCAAGGCTGCCTAGGCTGTTGAGGCTACTGAGGCTGTTGCTGCCGCTGCTGCTGTAGCTGGGCGTGGTCAGCAAGTAGGTGCTGCTGCTGCCAGGCTGCTTGTGCGATCCACCACCGCTGAGCAGGCTCAAGTAGCCAGAGGCTCCACCATGTCCAGAGTACTTGTAGCCAGCACCACCATGACCATGTTGGCTAAATCCATGACCAGCACTGCTGCCGCCGCCGTTGCTGGTGTGCACAATGTACGTTTCCACCTTGGGAGGACGCTGATGATGATAGCTAGGACCAGCGCCAGCAGCCAGGCTCGAGGAGCTAATGTACACGGGACGTCCGTGGCCATGGTAAGAGCCCAGCGATTGATATGTGTGCGGCTGATGGCTATAATGATGATGCTGATGATGACTGTGATAGGGATGATTATGCTGCGACTGATGATGAAGCGGGCCATGGTGGACGCTGTCCGTGTCAAGGCTGGCAAAGTCAAAGCCGCTGCTGGAGGCCAGACCATTGCCATGCAACTGGGCATAGGTGCTCTCATAGCCGCCAGAGCTGGCAGCGGGTGGCAAGTATTTGTGTGAGGGTCCGTGATAGAGGCCGCTGCCGAAGCTCAGGCCAGCATCGCGCTTCAGCTTGGCGGATTGAGCTTGTTTTTGCTGCTGCTGTGGCTGGGACTGCTGATGCTGCTGCTGCTGCTGTGGCTGCTTGGCAGCGGCCAAGGCGCACAAAGCGCAGATGAAAAGCGCGCGCGAAAACTGCATGAAAAAAATTGAAAATTTTCGTTTTTAATTTGAATTGAAATTCATTAATGCATTTAGAAATGTATGGCCAGTGTGCAAAAACAGTGCGGCATTTGGTATAAAATTCTAAATACTTTTTAAGGATTAAACGCGTTAGTGCATTATTTAAATTGCATTTGTCGTTTCACAACACTTACAGCGAACTGCATTTTCAGGGTGCACGTCAAAAAATACCAAAACAAAAAAAGAAGCTCAGCAAATGCTGCTGATCTATTATATCCTTTCGTTCACTTGCACTCTCTCTCTCTCTCTCTTTCTCGGTGTTTCTCGATTTGACTCGCGTTTATTCCACAAGCGCTGCGCGTCGAATGTTGACGACCTCTGCGCCGGCCAACCCTTTTATACGCGGCCTCTGCAACAAATCGCTTGTCATTGTGCACGTCTGCGCCGGCGTCGCAGCTAACTTGACGCAGCGGCGTCGGCGGCGATGCGAAAAGCGCCAAGTCGACGCGGCATTTTTGTTGTTGCCCATTTTGCATATGAACTAAAGCGATTTTTGGCTTTGCCTCGCTTTGGTTTACCGCTAACCGTCTCTTCTTACTCGCACTCGCACTCGCACTCTCACTCTTGTTTGGGTCGGTGTGGCGCACGCTTTGCGGACATGACTCTGGAGCCGTTGCCTTGGCACAGTGGGGCATCACTAACGGCGTTTGTTAATAAAAGTTATTTGTTCAGCTTAATATTTGTTGTATGCTTTATAATTTATATACATAATTTTTATTAGTGTTTTGTGTTTTATATTGCTGTCTCTCTTTCATTTTTGGAGCCATATAAATTTATTGATAATAACTTATATTTACTACTTAAATGTAAGTCATCAAATAATAAGCAAGCATCCACATATTTGTCTCTGCATAAGATTTCTTTCCCATATGTCAATTCAATTCCTATTTAATTTTCTTTTTTCGCTAGTCACGTACCACGGTGCATTATGACTGTTGCGTTGCCTCCCGTTTGTTCGCTTCAAGTTCAAGTGACACATTTGCCATATCGCATGTCTCAGTGCACAGTGCGGCGCACCGCTTCTCTCAACCTATCTCTCTCACACTTACCTGCTTGCACTCACGCCATCTCTTTAGGTTTGTGCGTGTCTTTCTTTTCTTTTCTTTTGGGTTTTTGATTTGTCTTTTTTTTTGTTGTTAAGCTTTCCCAATCTTTTCTTATGCCTGAATTGCAATTAATTCCGAGTAACATTTTGATGAATGTGAGTGCGGATGACAGGGCGCTACCACCCACGCCCTCACATCCACCCGCCCTTCTCCTAGCTATTCCTGGCACTGCCAGCGTTAACGGTAATTTAACCGTTTTACTAGTGGAAATGTGTGTTGCTGTTGTTATTGCTATTGCTGATGATTGTTTTTATTATTTGTTACTTTTGTTGTTGCTGCTATTTTGTCAGCTGTTGCAAATTTGTAACAGATTGTGTTTGTCTTTTCGTTTTATTTTTGCTCTTTTCCTTCCAACCACAATTTAGTTCGGGTTGGCTTTTCTCGTAATCGTTCCCTTTTAATTAAGCTCTTTGCGACAATGTCGTAACAATAGTTTAGCCAAGGCCTTGTAATCCACTTGTCACAAGCTCTAGCCGTTAACCATTACATGGACCTATTCCCTGAGTGTATTGCAGAGCAATCTATGATCAGTCATTCACTTGATCACTCAGTTGGCGAATCAATTAATGATCTTCCATTTGTTGTTAATAGATTCAATTAGCTCTACGAGTCATACACCTTGATGGACTCTCTAAAACATGTTTCCCAATTGTAGGCTAGTCGCGAAAGGTCTTCACTGAGCTCATTAATGCCACGAAATGAGCTCATTATCGAGTGAAGTGGATTTGGATCGTTTGGATCAAAATTATGTCTAGCTCTGCAATGGCCTCAATCTGTGTAATACACTAAAACTTAACTGAATGATGGAGCTGTTGTCATTTATATAGCTATAGATCATTGGGGGTGTGGTAGGATTTAAGATCTGTAGATTCATAAGATAAATTGAGCTTTCAATTGAGTAGGTCCTAGCATTAGATAGTACAGTAAGTAAAGTTGAGATAGCAGATAGTTGAGATAGACACTGCTTCGTTATATGTCTGCAGATTCGATACGCGCTTCAACTATTTAAGGCTATAACAATATAAGATGTACTTGGTAAAACAAGAGTTACTTACTTAACTGAGCGTTAAGTAAGCCTTGAGTGCTACTCTGTAGGGCATAAGCTATTGTATTAGTACTGCATATTAGTAGTATTATTATTAGAATAGATACTATGCTAAGCCTAGAGAGTCTCTACTTGAGTGCCAAACGCTTTGAGTCTGAGATATTATAGTCTAAGCTAAGTATATGTGTTTGATCAAGCTATATTAATGCATATAAAACTCTCGCGCTTACTGAAGGTTTAAATACGATATGGTATTGGATATATACATATGCACATATAAGAGAATCATAATATTTATAAGATAAGCTTGTGAAGCATTGAATTTACTTGAGAATCGTACTAATAGTATTACAAGAGATAAATGCGAGCTATTAGATGGGCTTACCTATGGTTGGTACTGCCTCGATAAGGCGCTAGCTGGCTGACTTTTATGTTAAGGAGCATTTCAGGCTTCTATGGGCGGCTAATAGTTAAGGAATGGGAAGCATTCATAGGAAATAATCATGATTACATACAATATGAGCTAGTCATAAGATTTGTCTGTCAGCTAGGCGACTAAGTAGTTCATGTCTAGATTATATACATATACATATATGTCAGGGTGCTATTATTATTGTTCGCTTGGCCGGCTGACATTATTACTTTGGTAATTGCGTATGGCGAATAATCCTGAGTGCACCGTCTACTTCCACTGTCTAAGCGTTAATGCCTTCAGCATCAGTACCACATCGCTCACACACATTCTAATGTAATAGAATATTTAGAGATCTCTTTCTCTCTCAGTGACTCAAGATTGCACGCACAACAATTATCTCCTGTGCAACTCTGTTCGAACCTCCTTCAAACCTCCTTCAAACCTTATTTGGCCACTTGCAACCTTTCGCAACATTTCTGCATATTTGCATCGAACTACGCTGACCATCTGGCGAATAACGGAACAAAGCGCATTCACCAATTGTCAAATATGTTCGACTAGAGTGTCGTTTACTAATTACGCCTCGACATATACATATGTACATATATATATATATTAAAGTCGATATGTGCGCTTGGTAAGATCTAGAATCCAGATTATAGTCGATTTACTAGCTCAAAGTGTTAGTACTAGATACATCTAGTAGGTCATAATACCCATATGAGACTTACATACATCTGTATATAATAATCCGCAATTGGAAGATCTTTTCGCTTAGTTTACGCATCGATGTGTCTGCGTCTAGCCAAGCAATTATCTCAATTACTTTTGCTCCGCTTCTGCTAGGCCAAGCCCAAGCCCTGGCGGGGCTTAGTGTAGGCACTTGTCGGGCCACTTGGGGCCCATGCCATTGTCAAATCTGTATAATCTGCAATCTTCAATGCTCAAATTGACGACCTCGTGCCGCGGCGCAGAGCTAAAATCGATTACGTAATGCTCAGCGAGACGTTGCCAAGGTCGGACGAGAGTTAATTTCACCAAGCGAGTGAGTAGAGCAAAGTTTTCGTGTTTATATTGAAAGTTAAAAAAAAAAAAAAAACAACTACAAGAACAAACTTAACAAACTTAACTTCTAACTAGATTATATTGATTGGATGGCGCCATGTATATATAGTGTGGGGGCTTCTGTTCCGCCTGATCCTCGCCGATCAGCGGGGAGGCAACGACAGCAGCTGATTGTGGATAGCCGGGCGCATAGAAAGGTGGCTCCACTTGCTGATGGAGTTGCTCCAGCTGCTGTTGTCGCTGCTCCACTTGCTGCTGGCCTTGCTGCAGCTGCTCCTCTTCGTTGCTGTATCCCGCAAAGGGCGAGGGTCTAAAGGGCACCGTAAACTGCTGCCTCGCCGGCCTGAGCTGAAGTCCCAGCAAGATGGGTCTCCGCACAGTTCTCATTGCCTGCGCCTGCGTCTGGCCAGCCTCAAGCGGAAAAGTCTGAGGACCCGTATAGCCCAAGCTCAGCTGTTGCGTATCCAAGTGTTGTTGTTGCACCGGCACCAAAGGTCGCCAAGGCGTCGCATAGAGCCAGCTGTGATAGTAGTAGGACGGCGATTGCGCCTCGACCAGCCACAGGAGCAGCGCCAAACCAGACGCCCAGCTGAGGGCATGCATCTGCATTGTGTCCAAGTTGTGCAGCGTGTCTGCAGCCAGCTATGTGACCGAGCCCACTTAAATAGCCTATGAGCCGGCTGTAATGTGATCCAGGTGGTTCCGTTGTAAGCGAGATGGGAAGTGCGAAATGGAAATGGAAATTGATATGGATACGGCTACGGCTACGGATATGAATCTGGATATGGATATGGGTATGGGCTTAACATGGCTCGGGTGAGCTGAGGGCAAGACTGCGCTGAGCAACAGTCTCCGTTCAATGCACTTCCTCATTGCATCATCGTTGCCAGGTAAAAGTGACGAAAGATGTGCTCGAGAATCGGCCTAGCGGCAATAGGGAAACTGTTTAGATAGAGAGTGAGAGTTTTTGAATCTGGAAATGAACACTGCTGAAGGTTGAGTGGAATGAGAACTTGTTCTAGTTTAGTTTAGGTTTAGCTTTTGGTATTTCATTATTTGTTAACCTCACTTTCGATCGATCAATCTCTCTCTCTCTGTTTTAGACTTTTGGTCCATCACATTTTCTCTCTCTCTATCTCTCTCTCTCTGTCTTAGACTTTTGGTCCATCACACTTTCTCTCTCTCTCTCTCTCTCTCTCTCTCTTTATCTCTATCTCTCTCTCTATCTCTATCTCTATCTCTATCTCTATCTCTATCTCTATCTCTATCTGTATCTGTATCTCTATCTCTCTCTCTCTCTCTCTTTCTCTCTCTCTCTCTCTCTCTCTCTCTCTCTCTCTCTCTCTCTGTGTAGTATCAAATAAGCAATAGTATTACTCTCGGTATCTACATATCTCCCCTTCTCTCTCTATTCGTTCAATTATCTTTCTCTCGCTCTCTCCTTTTCCCTCTCCTTCTCTCATATGTTTTCATATCGTTCACACAGTCATTCTGCCTTTTTCGTTCTATGAATCTCTCTTTCGGTCTCTCCTTTTATGTTTTCTCCTTGTCACCCATTCTTTCCTTCTCTCTCTCTCTCTCTCTCTCTCTCTCTCTCTATCTTTATTTTTCTTTTTCATAATCTCTCTCCCATCCCTCTCTTTCATCCTTTTACTCTGTTTCCCCCATTATGTCTCCATCTCTTTCTCATTCTGTATCTATCTTTCTCTTTTTCGCTATCTCTCACTCTCTTCCTCTAACTCTGTCGCTCTCTCTTCTTTGTCGGCTCTCGCTTCCTGTAGCCTTTATAGACTCTGTCTCCCTGTTGCTCGCTCTCCCTCTCTCTTTCTCTCTTCCTCCCGCTCTCCCTTTAGATCACATCTTATCTTAACTCATTGTAATTGGCTTCAAAACAATTTTCGACGCTTGCGCAAATCGTGTCGCAACTCCCGAAAAAATAAAAAACAAAAACAATTTGTTAAGCCAATGATAATGATTATTATAATCACAATATTCAAGTTAACAATGCTGTTTTGCTCAACAATCCATGGAAATGGAATTCCAGTTGGGCGGTTAGGCTGTGGGTGGGCGCGCCCATCGAAGCATTTGTATTCCCTGTAATAGGTAGATGAAGAGATATAGAGTAAGTTCAGGTACAGCTACGATATAGTATCTAGCCCCTCAGTGGAGTTTTAAAGCTGGGTTTAGAGTGAAATGAAATGAAACAATCGATAATTATCGAATCGATTAATTATATAAACTAAGTCTTAGGGCTAATATGACTTGACTTGTATTGATGCGTATGTATCTATAGAGGGTATAAGCTAGGCTATCCCCCCTCTCTCTCTCTCTCTCTCTCTCTCTCTCCTTTGTCTTGACGGCTGATGTTTTGGTCTTGCATAATATCTATAAAGATATTAAGCAAATCTCTGATCGACTTTCTCCCATTGAACCACATTTTCATTAGGCTGAACATAAACGATCTATAAAAGATTTGATTGGATCTGTCTGGCTTCCTGGCATTTTGCTGCTGCTGCAGTTGCAGCTGCTCGAATGAAAGTTGCTGCTTTTGCGGCTGCTCAGGAGCGTACTGGAGCTTAGCTGGGCGCTCTTAAGGGGGACATTAATGATTGAATGTGTTTAGGATTTAGTTGAATTGAATACAATTGCAAAGAAATTAAAAAATAATAGGAGTAGATTCAAAGACTTTGCTGCAGGCGTTATGAGTGAAAGCAACAAGCAGAGCAAAGGTCGCTTAACGAAAATAAGAGATCTTCATTCAAAATTCTCATAACTGAAGCTCTTACATCTCTTATAAAACTTGCTTACCAATTTGTCGCCCCGCTGCTCTATTGGGCCCAAAATTCTGCAATTCGCTTGATCCGCTACTGTGAAACTGCGGCTGCGACTGCGACTGCGGGTGCGACTGCAGCTGCGGCTGTGGGTGTTAAATGTTTGATTTTATTTGTTTTACCTTCACTTTTGCTCTCGCTCTCGCTCTCTCTCTCGCTCTCTCTCTCGCTCTCTCTCTCGCTCTCTCTCTCGCTCTCTCTCTCGCTCTCTCTCTCGCTCTCGCTCTCTCTCTCTCTCTCTTTCTTTTTCGCCCTGGTGTTCGCCCTGTCTTTGCATTCCGAAGCACGTGCAACAATTGGACGTAATTTGCATAACGGAAGCGAGAAAAAAAGAAGATAAATGTCCAAAAATTAAATTACCAAAAAAAAAAAAAAAAAAATCGGAAAAAACAACCAAAACAAACGCATTCAGCGCGTGCGATTTTCAGCCTATTTAGCAACAAAAATAAGCCACAATAAAATTAAATTTAATTCGGTGATTCAAATAGATTTTAATTCAACTTCAGCAATGTGCCAAGTTCACAAATTGCACAACTCACGCAATTAGCGGCAAGAATTTGGAGTTTAATGCGGAAACTCGGAAAACATTTTCGTTGGCCAAGAAGCGAGTGAGAAAATTTGGTCGCAAACAACGAGCATAATCAAATTAGCTGCGATTATTTATGACGCTGCTTAACACTGTTCTCGAGGTCGCAAACAAGCCAAAGCTCAAGCTCGAGATTAAACTGAAACTGTAAAAAGAATAAAGCAAACAAAAGTTTTGCACATTATTCACGCAGTCGAGCGCAACTCAGAAACGGCGAAAAAGTTCTGAACATTTTGGCAATTCGAAATGAAATTTAGAACTTACACAAAACAAACAGTGCACAAAAACAATATACTCTTCGCAATTTGTAAATAGATATAAAAATCGGTTAGATATATAGAGGTATGCATAGATAAAGTAAAAGATAGAACATGTGAACTCTATAACTCAAAGATTTCTAATTATAAAATCAAGATATATATGCGTATACTAGAGATGTTTATTGATAGAATTTATTATATTATATTTAAAGTTGTATAAGGATGTTATATATATATTGTATAGATTAACTAATATACACATAGTTCAAACCATTTGTGAATTCTAAATGAGTTTTATGATATTTTTTTATGTGCAGCTCAACTTAACTTTTTTTGTTGTCCTTGTGAGTAAGCAGACTTTATATAATATACATAAAAGGATATTTAATATTCTTGTAAATATTCAAATTAAATATATATACTTTTAAATTAAGAAAAAAAAGTGTTGAGAGTCGCCAGATGAAATACGAGAAATGCATTTGCTGCTAAGGCAAATGCAAATGTTTTCATTGCATTGGACGCTCTGAATTCTAGAAGCTGCAGCGCTAAAATGGGGGAGTAGGATGAGGATGAGCAGGGAGTGGGGAGTGGGGAGTGGGAAGCAGGAAGTGTGGAGTAGTGCATAGTACTTAGTAGTAGGGCGCTTGAAACTCGCGACTTGGCTGCGCTACGTAGTTGTTTTGTGTTTGGCCATGGTCATGGAAGGTGCTCAACTTCTGTGAATTCTCGTAATGCGGATCATGCTGCTGTGCCAGCAAGTGTAGTTGTTGCTGCTGCTGCTGTTGCTGCTGCAATCGCAACTGTTGCTCGAGCTGCTGTTGCTGCTGCAATCGCAACTGTTGCTCGTGCTGCTGCTGTTGCTGCTGCTGCAATCGCAACTGTTGCTCGTGCTGCTGTTGCTGCTGCTGTTGCTCATAGTAGTTATTTTGCAGCAGTTGCTGATGCTGCAGCTTCGACTCCTGCGCGTACCAGTCGTTGTGCATGCTGTAGCTTGGCGGCAGCTCGTAGGAATGGGATTTCATTTGCAAAAAGCTCAACGAGGGCTGGGCAAAGGGCTGTCGCTGGTAGCGCTCGGGCAGCGCCTGGCCAATTAGCTGAGCACCTCGCTGACTAGACTCCACACGGCGATCATGCTGCGCGCCA
The DNA here is from genome assembly GCA_035045845.1 of Drosophila buzzatii. NCBI lineage: Eukaryota > Metazoa > Arthropoda > Insecta > Diptera > Drosophilidae > Drosophila > Drosophila buzzatii. The sequence goes on along the minus strand of JAWNOS010000596.1, from coordinate 3,536,719 downwards.
GCAGATAGATCGACAGCTTGGCCAAACTGACCAGCTGCTGCAGCAGTAGCAGCACCTGAATTATCGGCGGCATATTGAAAATTATTCATATTCAACTGCTGTTGCGGCTGCTCCTGCTGCGGCTGTTTGGTGGGAGCACGTTCATAGTATTCCATGCGATAGGGTCCATTGTAATAGGGAATGCTGCTGTCGCTGTCAATACTGATGCCACTGCTGTAGGTGTGCTCGAAGGGCTGCTGTGTGGGCGGCTGCACAGGATTCGGCTGCCAGTGGCCGGTGGTAGTGATGGCCTCAGTGGTTAGCTCGCTGGCAGCGGGCAAATATTTGTGAGCGGGTCCATTATAGCGATAGCCATTGCCATTGCCATTGACAAGCTGGTTGGTGGCATGGCCAGAGCTCAGCGGCTGTATGCCATGGACAACGGCCAGGCTGGGCGAGCAGGCCAGCAGAGCTGTCAAGGCTATGCCCAAAATACCCTGTCAAATGGCAAAGAATTATATCCGATCGTCGGCACGTCTCTCAGCAATTAACTACTCACAGTGCTTGGCTTCATGTTGTGTTATGCGTATCCTCGTGGCTGTCCGCTGCTCGGTGAATGCTGCGTAAGCAATGGCTAGACAAATGAGTGCGACAATAGTTTTTATAGCGCTGCGAATCTGTCATCAATGGTCAAGATTTGACTGAGATTGAGACGCAACGTGTGTGTGTGTGTGTGTCAGCAATTGAATCACGCTTTGATACTACAAAGTGTGTCACAAAAAACGACAAATATAAATACATACATATATATTTGCGTGTCTACTTAATCGCAATGGTTGCAGCTGATTTTCGTTTTATTTCTCATCTAACTGCGCGACAATTTGGCGTCTTGTTGGCCATGACCGTGGCAGACGTGTGAAATTGCTTTCTATCTTGCCATTCAAGACTTTTGTGTTTGGCCCATTTGTATCCGGAAATGCAACGGCCAACAGCAATTGCGGCAAAAAATGCTTTCATTCAGATAGAATTTGAATACCGATAACGATTACTTTGCACGTCTAGCATGGCGTCGCGGGCGTGGGCATGACTTTTACTTTTCCAATTGTATTTTTTTTATTTATTTTCTTTTCGCCAGTGCGCGTGCGTTACACAATCGTAATCGATGATTTTTGAATGATAGGCGCGTGGGCGACCACCAATTATTTGTACCAGAAATAACTACAATAACAACAAAACCATAATTTCAAGTGGACCAGCCAAATATTTCATTGCCAAACTAATTGCGTCTGACAATTGCGGCAGCGCCTACTTTATATACAATGTATATATCAAGTTTCTAAGCTCCCTTATAGCGCTACTAATGGAAAAATCAATATCAATAACGGGTGCTGGTATATTATATTAATTTCTATATGAATGGCGTAACGATAAAAAACGTACATACATATACATATGTATGTATGTATGCTAAATAAAGCCGTTGTGGCCGATACACAATATATGCAAGCCTAATTTGAAATTTCCCAATTATCAAAATATTTCCTTGTATTTTTTCCTGTTGGTATTTTTCGCATACAATAATACTAAATATATCGATTGACAGATGGTGCAAAGGTTCGCCATTATGTTTTAGTATTTTAAACAAAAACTTATTACAAAAGTTGACCTAACTTTATGTTGTTTAGTTATTGTTTATATTTTCTCTGCACTACGTGAAGCGTAATTATAATTTCATTTTCATTGAAATACAAAGCAAGCAAGCACAATATAAAATACCATATATCGATATTACCAATAATAAAATAAACAATGATGCTTTGGAAAACATCGTCTTGTAGTCATCACTAAGTATCGAAGTAAATTTTTCTACATGTTCATTACATTCCTGTGAGGTCGCCGACTTGGATCATTTACGTTAGTGGAGAAGTGAAATTAAAAAAAGAATTAAATTTTCAATTAGTGCAAGTGCCCAAGTAAGTACAAAATTTGTTTTTATTGAAAATGCAACTAAAAGAGAAAAGAAGTATGGCAGAAAAGCGTTTTTTTGTTGATTTTTTTTGTATTTTAATAATGGTGGCCGCGGTTTTGAAGCTGCATCAAATTTTTTTTTCATGTCAAAAAGTGGCAGAAGAAGAATAGAATGTTCGCGCGTGTGTATGTGTGCCGTCAATTTTTGTGTGTTATTTGATTGTTTTTTGTGAATTTCATTTCGGTTTTAGTGCTTCCACGCAATAGCTTTACATTTGCGCCCTAGTAGTTTTTTATAAATTTGTTAATTTAATGTTTTAATACGCCACAAGTGCAAATTCATTTGTACAGACACACACACACATACACATTTGAAAAGTGTAAGAAAAAGACAATAAGATGGAGCGCGTGCGAGAAGGAGCAACGCATACATGCGCAAAAGTGCAATCGGCGTTGTTTCTAAGCGCGAAAGACCGCAGCAGCAACAGCCGAATTTGATTAACTCTCTTCGGCTTTTGCTGCTGTTGCTGCTGCATTCATTCGGTTGCTTTTCGTGTGTTCCGTTATGCGAGTACGAGACCCTGCCTTGCCCTAGTCCCAGGCGCAGGCCAGGTCCCGGATGTGTGTCGTGAATTCCATATGCCGAGCAATCGAGCTAAATCACACGAAGCCCGAAGCCTTGCGAAACGTGCTACAATGTACATAAAATATGTGCATTTGAATCTATCCTGTCAGTGACGTCCGAAATACAAAGCACACCAGAGTTGCATCGCCATCGAGCGGAAACATTTCATTGCTGCAGCTTGGCTTCAGCTTGCAACAATTTTCATAGCACACATCATTTTCATTTAGGATTAAATTTTAGGATTTAAAATTCTCATTTGTTATCTGTCATTTGTGAAGTGTAATTTTCAACTAAATTTTCATTGAGCCATTCGTGTGAACAGTTCGTGGGTGACATTGTGACAAGTGAAATTTGGTTTAGATTTCAGGCAGCAAGGAAGCATAGAAAAGTTGTAGAAAAATAAAGTTTTATATTTTTATATTCAAGGTGGTAACGGCATCAAAGTGATTCCGAATCATGCCGAAGCCGGAGAGTAAGCAGCAACGGGTGAAATATAAAGAAGACCCAGGATCGGATAATGACGAAAAGGTAAGTGCATACAAATCCAAAGTTAAAAAAAAAAAAAAAAAAAAAAAAAAAAAAAAAAATGGCGGTTCTACTATATGTGTATATATGTTAAAAAAAAAAAAAAAATTTTTTTTTTTTTTCGTTTTTTGTTGTGATAGGATTTGGACACCGTAGAACAGGGACAGTCAAGTCAAGGGGGCGATAGTCAGGATGAGGCTGCATGCGGACGTGGCGAGGCCATGGAAGCTGACAGCTCTGTTGACAGCTCTGAAGACGATGATGACGACGACAGAACTTCCAATGATAATAAGAAAGAATCTGCAGCTACGAATATACAGCAGAAGCAGCAGGCAGGAAGGGCACAACAGGCACAGGAACTAGATTCTGATTCTGAAACTGATTCTTCTGATTCTGACGATGATGACATTGAAAACCAGCAGTTGCAGCAGCAGTTGCAGCAAAAGCAATTGCAGCAACAGAAGCAGCAGCAGCAATTGCAGGCGCAGCAACAGTTGCAGGAGCAGCAAAGACAACAGAATCAAAAACAGCAGAAACCGCAAACACAGAATCGTCAACAGCACATGCAGCAGCAGCAGCAGCAGCATCATCGCCAACAGCAGCAGCAGCAGCAGCATAATTATCAACAACAGCAGAATAGACAGAGCAACACCGGCGGAGCTGCGGCCGCTGGTGCTGCACCAGCCGCTGCCGCCGCCAATGCTCCTGAAGATCGCGGAAACGCTACGAATCTGATCATCAACTATTTACCACAGGATATGTCAGATCGTGAGTTATTCAGTGTATTCAGCAGTTGCGGCTCCATCAATACTTGCAAAATTATGCGTGACTACAAGGTAAGCCAAGGGGTTGCATATTGCTTGGGGTCAAGGACGCTGCTCTGGTGATGGTGGTGGTGGGCGGTGTATGTTGGGTGGGGGTAGTAAAGGCTGCACATCAAATTATGTGTGTACCTAGTGGCTGGGTGCCTGGTAACCGGTGCCTGGATGCCTGGTGCCTGGTGCCTGGTAACTGGTAACTGGTGCCTGGATTTGAGCTCGAGCCCGGGCCATTGTCTATACCTGTCCTTGTCGCACAATGATATACACACACACACGCATGCATTTCATTGCATGCAACCTCCTCCCTCTACCCCACTCTCTCTCTCTCTCTCTCTCTGTCAAACACTATTTCCCTCAACTAAAGTGCACCATTTTCATCTCTTTTTCGCAGACGGGATACAGCTTTGGCTATGGCTTCGTTGACTACAACTCGGTGAAAGACTCTGAGCAGGCAATACAAAAACTTAATGGATTATACGTGCGCAACAAGCGCTTGAAGGTGCGTGCAGCTCTAAATCGAAATTCAATAATTAAAAAAAAAAAAAATTAAACAAACTTTGTAATTTTAATATTATTTAGTTTCTAATTAATGTCATTCAAATAATTAATGAAATTTGTTTCTTAGGTATCATATGCACGACCCGGCGGGCAATCGATCAAGGACACTAACCTGTACGTGATCAATTTATCCCGCAACATTAACGATGATCAGCTGGATCGGATATTTTCTCCATACGGCTTGATCGTCCAACGTAATATCTTGCGGGATAAACTAACGGGTCGTCCACGAGGCGTTGCATTTGTACGGTAAGCGCAGTAAGCTGAGTATATAAAGTAAATGCTCTCCATATGCAATATAATACTATATATACATATCATAATTGCAATGTAATTCAAGTATCTTTACATAGAGAGGAATATGCATATACATCATAATTGTAATCTAATTTCAGTACTTACATATATAGGGGTATGCATTTATATATCATAATTGTAATATAGTTAAAAAAAACTTATGTGTTATTTATGTGTTAACTAGAAGTCGAAAGAGTTGCTTGCAAAAGCATTTTCAGTTTGCATAATATTGTGCCCCAGATTATATAATTTCTTCTCAATTGCCTCTCTCGTCATAATGAGAGTTGTACATGTACATAAGAGTTGCATTTCAGTTTTGAATCAAGCTGTGATAGCTCTTAGAGGCGATTGATAAAACTTTTCTTATTGCCTTATGTACTGTAATATTTAAAATTGGAATACAAAGTTCTGCTTGGAATTTCGCCTGTTCTAATTGGACCTTTGCAATTGACTGAAAATCTTATTTGCATTAGAATAAATTTGAGTTGTTCAATTAGTCATTCAATCAAGATTAAAAAAAAATAGCTCGTGTCCTTTAAATCTTTTGAAAATCTATTTAAAAGGCAGAAAGAGCCCTAACAAATCCCATAAACTATATCAATTCTTAATCAATGGCAATCAGCTTGATCTAGCTCTCTCCCAGTTCAGCTGAGCGAGGTATCTCCCAGTCAGACACTCTTATTGTAGCTTTGCAATAATATATATATTATATATTTTTGAATTATAGCTAAAGCTTGTTCAATCAGTCAATCAAAAGTTTTTTAAATTACCTCTCTCTCTCCTGCATTTTCTTTTATATTCGTTGTACTCATACTCTGTTTATTTCCCTTCATGCAGCTATAATAAGCGTGAGGAAGCACAGGAAGCAATAAGAGCGCTCAACAACACTGTGCCAGAGGGTGGTACCCAACCGATTTGGGTGCGTTTGGCTGAGGAGCACGGCAAAGCAAAAGCTGCTCAATTTATGTCGCAGCTTGGCGGCGGTCCGCATATGGGGCAACCACAGCCACCGATGCCACACAACATGGGCCACCATATGCAGCAGCCGATGCCACATCAGATGCACCTTCCACAGCCACTCCATCAGCCGCATCATCAGCAGCAACATCATCATCAGCAGCAGCAGCAGCACCATCATCATCAGCAGCAGCAGCATCACAATATGCCACCACCGCCACACCATCACGTGCAACAATTGCATCATCATCATGGAAATATTGGACTCGGTGTCAGTGTCGCTGGCGTCGGTGTCGGTATCGGCCTCCCACAGCCGTTGCACGGCAGTGGAGGGATTGTCGGCGTCGGCGGCGGCGGCGGCGTCGGCAGCTATCACCATAATATGGCACACAACAGAGGTAGATCAAATAGAACTACTCGATCTCAAAAACCGCATCCATATAACCATGCACAGAAATTTATTTAAATCAAAATTAATTTCTTTACACAATATTAGCTGCCTCACACAGGTGAAGTGTTCATGCTGCCATTGCCAATCACTATAATGCCAATGCCCCGACCACAAGCAGAGCGGCTGCTGCTGCGATGGCTGGTGCTGCGCCGCCAGCAGTAGCAGCAGCACCGCCTGTGCGTCGGCAAAAGCGTTGCAGTTGTAACTGCACCGGCTCACACGTCGTCGGCAGCAACAGCAGCAGCAGCAACAGCATCAGCCACAGCCACAACGGCAACGGCAGCGGCAATGGCCAACAGCAACCCAACAACAGCACTGGCAGCATTAACAACAACAGTAACTTCAAAAACAGTAATTCAACAACCACAACAGCAACAACAAGACCCTCATCAGCAGCATCAGAATCTGCATCTGCAACAGCAGTAGCAAAAACAACATCAGACATTAATACAACAACAAGAACAACAATTTTAACATTACACAGCGATAACAATGCTTCATCAGCATCAATGGCATCAGCAGTTGCAACAACAGCAGAAACTGCTGCAGCTGCAACATACAGCACAACAAATTCAACATCAAGCCATGAAGCAGCTGAAGCTCTAAGGGTAACAACACAAGCAACAACAACTGCAACAGCAGCAAAAACTGCAGTTGCATCGGCAACAACAACAACAACAACGTTAACTGCAACAGTAGCTAGAACTGATCTTGAAACAGCAACAAGAACAATTCAGCCAAATTCTGTTGCGTCACACAATATAATACCCATGGCAACAACAACAACAACAAGAACAAATCATACAAATGAATATAGAAATGCCACCGCCAACACGTATTCAAGACTGCAACAACTGCAGCAACAGCAACGATTCCGGCATCCACAGCCGCAACAGTGGCTACAGCAGCGGCGAGCGCAGCTGCCACAGTATCCACAACAGCCTCATCGGCGCCCATTTCCACAACAACAGCAGCAGCCACTGCTGCAGCAGCAGCGTCGACAGCAATATCTGCCACAGCAATTGCCGCAGCACCTGCAGCAGCGACGACAACAACAGCTGCCAAATCAACAACAACAATTACCACAGCAGCAGAGACGCCAGCAATTTCTGCCACGGCAACAGCAACAACAGTTGCCGCAGCGACAGCGATTGCCACAGTTGCGGCCAGATGAAACTACACCAGAAGTGCTGTACGAGCGTTTGCAACAATTATTTATTCCGCAGGATCAATTGCCGCGACGGCGACAACAACAATCGCCGCAGCAACAAGAATCAGTTGTTTCCCAAGAGTCAATACCGCAACGCGAACAGCAACAGCAGCAAGAATCATTTGCTTCACAGGAACTGGTGCCGCAACAGCAGCAAGAAGTGTTTGTTGCACAGGAACAATTGCCTCAGCAACAACAGCAAGAGTTGCTTGTGCCACAGCAACAAGTGGCGCAACAACAGCACCCACAAGTGTTTATTGCGCAGCAACAATTGCTACAGCAGCCCCAATTGTATGTTACACAGCATCAATTGCCGCAGCAGCAACAGCTGTTTGTTTCCCAGCAACAAGTGCCGCAGCAGCAACAGTTGTTTGTTTCCCAGGAACAATTGTCGCAGCAACAACTGCTACAGCAACGCGGATGGCAAATGGTAACTCAGGAAATGCTACCACAACAACAATTGCTGCAACAGGTGCTACCTTCACAGCAGCACCAGTCGATGCAACAAGACTTGGAAGAGTTGCCACAACAGCTGGAGCAAATGCTGCAATTGCAACAACCGACACAATTCCAGCAGCCATTCCATGAGCTACAATTTCCCCAACAACCACAACCACAACCACCGTTCCCGGAGCAACAGCCTCCATTTCCGTCTTACACACAAACACCAGCACTTCCAACACCTCCACCTGTTCCTCCACCACCTCCTCCTCCTCCCCCTCCACCACCACCACTCCAACTGCTTCCTGTGCCAGTGTCTGCTTTGCGGCCCGTCTACGCAATGGATAGCAATGGGTACTTGGTGCCCACGCCCTACGCTTTGGTTCCAGCCCAGTACGTTCCTCAAGCTGGAGCAACAGCTACGACAACAACAACAGCCACTGCAATGTATGGTGTCACCTGTGGCTATTATCATTATGCGAATGCGAGCCTTGTGAATAGCGTCGTTAACTACGATCACGATGCGAGTCAGATGTGCGCAATGGGAGTCGTCTATGTCGAATACAAGAGTGCCACGCCCACCGAGGTGGCGGCAACAGCGGCAGCAGCGGCCGCCGCAGCAGCTGCAGCTGCTTTGGCACAGTCACAGGCGGTAGCTTATGCCATTGCCCAGGCACAGGCACGATCACGGGCACAAGCTCAGGCACAGGCGCAGGCACGGGCGTTGGCTCAAGCGGAACAGGAAGAGGAGGATGAGGAAGAGTCGCAAATCGAGAGCGATGGAGAAGAGCATACAGAAGCTGAGGAAGAAGCAGATGACGAGGCAGAAGCCGAAGATGAGGCAGAAGCCAAAGATGCGTCTGAAGCAGAAGAGATAAAAGAAACGGAAGTGGAAGTGAATGTGGAAGTGGAAGTGGAACCTGAGAATGCTGTGGCAGAAGCAGAAGTTGTGACAGAGACAGAAGAGAAAGAGAAGTAAAGGCAGTGGCATTAACTCCTAACTAAGCTGTTGTAATACGTGTACATATATAGACGAAAGTCTGGCGATGAAAAACTATAGAAATTTGATGTGAGAAACATTTTCCGTGTGTCTAACATAAGAATTGTTGTTATCGTTGTTGCTATACTTGTTGTTGTTTGTGTTAAAACCAAAATGAATCTATATGCTGAATGTAAGGAAAAACCAAACTAAAGAAATACGATATATGCTACGGAATATATCTATATGCATGCACATAAATATATATATATACATATATATATATATATATTATGCACGAAATTCAGAGAAACGAAGAAAATGAAACTGAAACAAAACATTTTACAAGATGTGGCTGTAAAAAGATATGCTTGCAATGATGGGCATACTAAACCAATTCATATATATATATAAATGTATATGTATATGTGTGTATATTTAGATATGTAACTATATATATATGCATCGAACTAAGTATATATATATATGTTTATGTTGGAATGTGTGTACTCAAAGGTAGCAATTGTAATGAAGAAAGACACAAGAGATGCTACAAAAGCAATATACACCACATGATAAATTGACAGAAAGTGAATACTTTTACACAGGAGCTTATAAAATTTTTATATACATTGACATACTTCCACACATTTATTTTGATTGATTTGAAAATTGACTTTGTTTAAATTTGGCTAACTAAAACTAATATTGTTTTGTAGCAAATGTGCGCACCTGAATGTAAAAGCCACATACACACACACACACACAAACACACACACAAGAATACACATACACAAAGCAATTGCTATGAATTTGTATTGTAAACCTACATGAATAAACAATACAATCAATTGCAAACAAATAACTAACATATTAAAAATAATCATATATATATATATATATATTTACACATGAATATACTTCTATATATATATATGTAAAGAGATATTGATGTATAGATGCCTGAAACGGCAAAACATAAACGTGTGATGTGTGCTAAATATTATATTATATAAGATTTTCAACAAATGCTGATTGATGAACTTGAACTTACGAATTTGTTAAGATTGTAAGCCAGACAGCATATATATATATATCTATGTATATATATATATAGACAGAGGGAAAACACTCCACGAGAGAAACCAATTTATGAAAGAAACCAATTTATGATATAAGAGTGCATGAACGTAATATTAACAAAATTAGATATAAGTGACTTCTTTTTCAAAAAAAAAAATAAAACTTTTAAATACTAGTCTTATAGCATTACTATAATTAAGATTTTTTTTTGCAAAACAAACCCAAACCCTTATATTTAAAATAAAATATTAATAATAAAAAACTACTGAAAAAAACGTAAACAAAATGTATGCAAAACTGTTAGAAATAAGATATTGTATATAAAGCAAAACTTTGATACTAAAATGAAAGAGAGCGAGAAAGCTAGAGGTAGCTGGCTTAGGCCAGATACATTAAAACAATATGGCGTCCGTATAGCGCATACAAATGAGCGAGACAGCAAGCATGAATAGAAAGAGCTAGACATATATATTCATATATATATATGCATAGTTAGATTTAGGTACAGTCAGTCAGAAATGGGGCTTGCAAAAGAGTAAAACTAAGTTATAAGTACTTTATTGCTTATACCTCTAGGTGTAATTAATGTATGTAATATGAACTTGGATAATAAGCAAAGCAAACGTTTTTTTTTCCTCTTATATAGTGGTTAGGTAAAATTTTGTAATTAGCAGCAGCTGCATAGAACAAGATGAACTTTCTACAGGTTATATATATACACACATATATGAATGTCGCCAGAAATACATATACATATATATTGATATATATATATATATAGATAATTATATATATACTATATGTCTGTAATTGTATACAATACATTTTATTTACAAGCGAATATTGATGTCTCTACACAAAGAAAGGATAACTTTCTTTTCTATTCAAATGACGAATTGATATATGTATTATTTTGCATGTGTCAAGACGAAACCTACTACAAGTATGTGTAATAAATGTGTTTCAAGCAACCAACTAAATAAAAACAAGCTTTTTAATTATTGAGTTTCAGCATAATAAATTTTGACTATCTCCCATTCAAATTGCGCGCCTATTGCGCTTTTATGTTAATCAACATGGCAAAATCTGTTATTAACAGGGTGCTGCCACTCTTTCGTTGCATGCATATGGGCACACTGGCCGGCAGTGGAAAATACCGTGTGGAAAATACCAGCACACATTCCAATAAAGGCAATTAACGAAGGAAAAGAAGTAAAGAAAAGCTAACGCAACGAAAGAGAGAAAATAAAAATAACAATAGCAGGACCAGCCAATACTGAACCAGAAACGTGACTTGGGTTTCATTGCCTATATAAGCGCGAGTGCTAAGCTGCTACAGACGCATTGAGTGCGTTCAGTGGGATAGAACGCAACGTAGTCCGTCGGCTACGAGGGCCAACAACATAGTTTTGCCAATGCTTCTGAAAACGGAATACGCAATAAAAAATTGTGCGCCGACGACCTTGTCCATTGTGTAAAAAACGGCGGGAAATACTATCCCAATTCCACACCATAAGAGGACAGTTGCAATCCAATTGCATTGGAAATCATAGCGATAACGATTACGACAACAACGACTCACACACACGTCGATAAACATCGTTGCTGGTGCTGCTGCTGGTGCATCCAAAGATGCCACAGTCAAGGGCCGCTGCCGCTGAGGCGGCCGCTGCTTCCAGTTCCGGCGCCCAGCCGCTCGTCAAGATCGGCCACTATCTGCTTGGCGCGACGCTCGGTACGGGTACCTTTGGCAAGGTGAAGATTGGCGAACACCAGATCACGCGGCTCAAGGTCGCCGTCAAGATTCTCAATCGCCAAAAGATCAAAAGTCTCGATGTAGTGTCTAAAATCAAACGTGAAATCCAAAACTTGAAACTCTTCCGTCATCCTCACATCATCAAGCTATACCAGGTGAGCAATATATCCCGATCGCCCACCACCCTCGTTCCCGTCCACCCATTGCAAGCTCAAACAGTAGCTGTAAAACTTTGTTTGTTTTGCTCTAAAGCACTGACTCTCCAACTTTATGCTGTAACTGTATACTCATAGCCAGTTATCTTTGTTTTGCTTTAAAGCATTGCCTCTCCAACTGTAAAGCCAGAATGATCATAAACTGTATGCTCTCAGGCAGTTATCCTAAAACTGTAACTTCAAATGGACTCTAAAACTTTGTTTTGTTCTAAGCAGGCATTGACTCTAGAACTGTAACTCTGGAATATTTATTAAACTGTAACTATTAAATCCAGAGTATAAAGCTGATTGCTGACATATACATATGTACAACACATTTTATTATCAATTCTTCTTAAATTGTAGCCTGAACGGCTATCAAACTGTAGCAGCTAAGAGAGCGCGAGTGAGAGGAGAGAGAGTAATGAAGTGCGTGAGCAGCCTCTTTGGTATTCTTGCAGCCACATTGACTCTCCAACTGTAAAAGCTAAATGCATTGCTAACTGTAAGATAATCGAGCCTATGACTCTCAAACATTAGGAATTAGACAGTTTCCTCGTTAAAGCGAACTTTGAGCAGAGACATTTAATAGCTTTTGAAACTGCACAGCTGCCAGTAGACAAATGTATGAAATTCACCACAATTTGTTATTCTGGCCAAGTAAATAATATTGTAGCAGAAGTAGATCGCTGTACTTAAATGGAATCGATGTTCCGACAGCTGTGCCCGTTGATTATTCCATTCTAGACTCTGTAATCAATATGAAAATGTTTTGGGTATAAATAATAAGCGTGAACATTAACGTCTGTTGACCATTCCAAGTAAATATATAATATACATATGTGTAGAAATATATAATATAATATATATGCATATATATATTTATTTATTGTTTGGTCAATTGATTGTCTGACAAGAGAGTGGGCTAACAAGCTCTGATAATGAATGTATGACAGTCAGTTTGTGGATTGATTGACTCTCGACTAACTGATTGATTGATTGATTGAGTGATGTATACAAATTCAAAGTGATAGATTGACCAGGTCAGTGATTTCGTAATTGCCTTGATTATACAGTCGAGATCGATAGTGTTCGAGCAGATTAAGTAACCGAATCTATAGCTCTTCAATGATTGACTGACTGAGGTAAACAGAGGCAACTAGCTCAATTAATTATGTTAGCGAATAAGTTGATTGATTGAATTGATTGACAAGCTAATGTAATTTATGTAGTTACTGCTTAATTGATTGAATCAGCAGCGTTATGATAGTTTAACTGACAGATTGTCCGAGTTTATATGACCGACTAATTGACTAAGTAGGCTGATTGACTCGTTGATTGATCGACTGACAAAGTGATTGATTACTTTACTTTGACTATTTGACTGATCAAATGAATCGAAACTATCCATGGAAGTCATTCTGAGATGCGAATAGAATCCCCAAACCCCGTTTTCGCTTAAATCCCTTCTTCAATCTGTACCGGAAAGAAAACTTTTTATACCCTGAGCCCATTGAAAATGGTAAATCAGGGTATAATGGTTTTGTTAAATGTATGTAGCAGGCAGAAGGAGGCGTGGCAGACTCTACAAAGTATATATATTATTGATCAGGGTGACGAGAAAAGTTTATATAGCCATGTCCGTCTGTCCGTCCGTTCGTCTGTCTGTCCGTCCGTTCGTCTGTCTGTCCGTCCGTATGTATGAACGCGTCGATTTCCGAAGATAGAAGAGAGTTCATTCTTCTTGTGTTAGGTCCGTATATTGCACGCGCAGTACGAGTTTGTTTCAGAAATTCGATAACTTGTATATTTCCAGAGTTATCGATAAACGAATATATCAAGAATCAGTTATAAAATTATATTTAATTCACCTTTAGAGTTAGAATCTCCAAGTCTTTTGCATATATATAGATACTAATTTAATACAATTTCAGTTTTTGTCGGTTCGATTAGATTCCGGTCCCCAATTCCCTCCCACAACCCAAAATGTGTAAGAAATGTATTTCAGATACTAGATACATGCAGTTTGGTTTGACATATAGATATGATTAGCATATTCATAATCTGAAGAGATGAATATAATTGTCTGTCTAGAAACAGAATTATGAATCAAAGAAGTTAAGGCAGCAAAACTCACGCAGCAAGAGAGGCAGCGAGACAGCAAGACGCTTGCAATGCTCACACACATACAGGCGTACGAGCGTAGATCAGCGTGTGCGTGTGTGCTCGTGTTTTTCCATGTATTGTTTCTTACGCGTGGAGAACCGAACCGAAGCATTCTTGGAATATGATTCGTTCGAAGAAGGGCGCATGGTATCTCGTAGTCGAGCCGTCTCGACTACAGCTTTCTTAGTTGTTTATTTATGTATGTTTAAGTTAAGCGCTCCTTCATAACAGCAATAGCACTGAGTAAAACTTGGACTCAAAGAAATAACACATTTTATGCCGAATAATTTAGTAACAATAGATCTAAACACTCTCTAAACGTCGATTGTGTTTTTCCACCGAATAACTGAGAGGAGAATCGCACAGCCTGCTGAGTCAGTGTTAACTTGTATATATCGATGAATATTACGTCAAAAGATTTCATACTCTAGTTTCAAATCGAATCTAATCATTTTCTTTGCTTATCTAGGTCATCTCCACACCATCGGATATATTCATGATCATGGAGTATGTGAGCGGCGGAGAGCTATTCGACTATATTGTGAAGCATGGTAAGCTGCAGGAGCATCAGGCGCGTCGCTTCTTCCAGCAGATCATATCGGGCGTGGACTACTGCCACAGGCATATGATAGTGCATCGTGATCTGAAGCCCGAGAATCTGCTGCTCGATCACAATATGCACGTGAAGATCGCCGACTTTGGGCTGTCCAACATGATGCTGGATGGCGAGTTCTTGCGCACGTCTTGCGGCTCGCCCAACTATGCAGCGCCCGAGGTGATTTCGGGTAAATTGTATGCCGGACCGGAGGTGGACATCTGGTCTTGCGGTGTCATTCTGTACGCGCTGCTCTGCGGCACTTTGCCCTTCGATGACGAGCATGTGCCGTCGCTGTTCCGTAAAATTAAATCGGGCATCTTTCCCATACCGGAGTATCTGAACAAGCAGGTGGTGAATCTGGTCTGCCAGATGCTGCAGGTGGATCCGCTGAAGCGTGCCACCATCGAGGAGATCAAGAAGCACGAATGGTTCCAGAAGGACTTGCCAGCCTATCTGTTTCCCTCATCCATTGAGCAGGACTCGAACGTCATCGACACTTATGCCGTGGCCGAGGTCTGCACCAAGTTCGGCGTCAAGGAGTCTGAGGTGCACAACTCGCTGCTCAGCGGCGATCCGCACGACCAGCTGGCCATTGCCTATCATCTGATCATTGACAACAAGCGCTTCGCGGACGATGCAGCTACCCAGATAAGTGAGATTAACAATTTCTTTGTGGCCGGCTCACCGCCGCCGCCCACGGCCCATTCGCCGCATGAGCCACGCTCGAGTGTTCAGGAGTCGGGAGCACAGGCAGGCGGCGCCACTGTCACCATTGGTGGTGGCACTGCGGCCAGCTCGGGCACAGCCACGCCCAGCGGCCTGGGAAGCAGCGCAACGCCCACCATACGACCACATCCAGAGCGCATAGCACCGATGCGCGAACGTCAGCTGGCGATGTCCGTGCAGAATACGGGCGGCGCCGCCTTTCCGGAGAAGACAGCACGCGGCGGCACACCGATCAAGCGTGCCAAATGGCATCTGGGCATACGATCGCAGAGCAAGCCAAATGACATCATGCTCGAGGTCTATCGGGCCATGAAGGCCCTCAACTACGAGTGGAAGATCATCAATCCGTATCATGTGCGCGTCCGGCGCCAGAACGTGAAGACTGGCAAGTACTCAAAGATGTCGCTGCAGCTCTACCAAGTGGATCCCAAGAGCTATCTGCTCGACTTCAAATCGCTGACCAACGATGAGGTCGAACAGGGCGACGATGTGATCATGGAGAGCCTTACGCCACCGCCATTGAGTGTTAGCGGAGCGATGCCATTGCAGCCCACTGGGCATCATACGATGGAGTTCTTTGAGATGTGCGCCGCACTCATTATACAGCTGGCACGTTAGCGGCCACGCCTAACCAAAAGAAAAATATAACACAAGCGCCTACATTTTGTACGATATGGCAAATGCATAGAGAGGAAGTGAGGGAGAGAGAGAGAGAGCGAGGGAGAGAAAGCTAGAGCAAGAGATGTGGCACGCTTTGCTATGTTAATAATATTATTATTATAATTATTATTATTATTACAATTATATATAAATATGATCCCTGTTAACCGCCAAAACTCCCTTTAACCTTCCCTCACCTGCCTGCCCCCTAGTCCACACTCTAGCAAATTGTTAAGCAAAGCAAAGTCAAAACCAAAATTTGCATGTTGATAATGCTTAAGATTGTTCGTTTTTAAAAAATAATTTTAATTTTATTTCGTGTTTCTTTTTGTCAATTTTATACTTGATCTATATTAATATATATACATATATTGTATTAACTATTGTATCAAAAGTCAACAGCGACACACTTATGTATTCAATATGTTTTCCCTTCGCCCACATACTTCTGCCGGCCTCTTGTTAAACCGATTTTTCTATTATTATTGAATATGGTCTAAGGCATAGCTAAAAGTTACGCAAATTCTTTAAGCAAGCAACAAATTTGTTACTCTAACTGTAATAAGACAAAAGATGAAAAGTGCAACAAAATATATATACAATATTTACATAAAAATATATATGTTTATATATACATATTTGATAATCAAATTGAGCTGCCTATTTGCCGGATTTTGCTCTTGTTTTTTTACTATTAATAATTGGGCTTTACTTTGTATAAATATGTTATGTTATTCCTAATAGCATCTATTAGCTATATAGTATATAGTATCTGTCAGATATAGGCACTTTCATGGCGTATTCGAAACGAACAAATATTTCTCCCTTTTGTCGTATGTCGAGCAAAGCTTTTCCTGCAATATTTCTTATGCATATTATTTATAATATATCTCTAGTGCATATGGTAGTATCTGTAGATATATAAATAGTATCTATATAATATAGGCATTTTCTTGGCATATTTCAAGTGGGGAAACCTTTTTACTTTCCCTTAGACTTTTTGTTTATAACAAACAAATCTTTTTCTGCTATATTTCGTAAAGGTACCTATCATATCCATATAGTATATATGGTATATATAACATCTATACAATGCATAAAGTATGAAATCTTTTCCGCTATATTTCTTAGCATATCTATATCTATATAGTACTTATATTATCTAAGAGGCAAATTCGAAATATTTCCCCCAAGCTTTTTGCCTATTTTAAGTGCATTGTTTTCTGATAGAGTATTCTCAAGATCTAGATTCAGTTAAAAACCAGAGCTAGCTAGAACAAGTTGTTCATATAGAAAGCTTTAGCGCAACTTTCGACTCATTTCAAGCAACTTATCTAAGTCTTGACATAATGCAGTTTTGCAATGACAATCAAGCTTTAATAATTGTAGATTTACAAGATTTAGGATTCATCATAAATACATATAAAAAGTTAGTTTTGTGTGGCCATAACTAACAGGAGCTTTGGCTACTTTTGACTGTACAAGATTTATTGAGCATTGCTTAATGGCTAAGTTCTCGTTAGACATGTTATCATTATTATTAATTCATCAATCAATCGCATCATTATCATTATCATAATTACTATAGTGTGCCCTGCCGTCGTGCCGTGCACCAATTAAATTCATAAGGCCGCAAATACAATATAATATCTTAAGAAAAAAAAAAAACAAAAACATGCTGCTGCTGCAATTGGAGCTCTATTGATTCTTCTGCTGCTGCTTGCGCTTCAGTTTGTCAATTAGCGTCTCTATACTGTTGGCGTCCACCAGGCCAATGAACTTGTCCACAACGACGCCGTTGCGGAAGGCTAGAACCGCTGGCACGGCCTTCACCTCGAACGTTTCGACCAGATCCAAGTTGGCCTCCACATCGATAATGGCCAAATCGATTTCATTCGAGTTCTCCAACAGCTCCAACATTTTGGGTGTCAGTATTTTGCACGGATCGCACCATTCAGCATGGAAGTTTACTATCACCGGATTGTCGCTGTTGATGACCTGTGAGCGGATAAAAAGAAAACAAAGTTTAGATCAAAAGAAAAACAAAAGCAAACCTTTCACATTTTATGTATTTATGTATTTTGGCTAGTCAATTCGAGTGGTTCTACCTTATTTGCATACACGCGCACACGCATACGCACAGGCCAATCTCATTGCATGGCGAGAGTCGACTAGCAAATACCCTGTATAACATGAATTCCTTCATGTAAGTAAAATGATTTTTTTCATTCGAGAGCTACCTACATGGTATTTTAAATTAAAGTTTGAATAAAGTACCAAAATAACATATTTAAATATCCCAAAAGTGGTACCTTTTTCAACAAATGAATAAAGTACCGTATGTGGGATATTTGTTGGTGATGTGGCAACTGCTAAATGAATTAATGCATCAATACATACAAAATGTACCTTTTTTGGTACATTTGCGGACGCTCTACAGTGAGTCGGCACTGTTGCCAGCAATTTGTTTACAGGGTATCAAATTGTACGCAACGCGCACAAATAGCCGAAATACGTCATGGGTTACGGCCGGAACCGCTCACGTACGCCAAATAGCCAACAACCAGTCGAATAGAGCATTGCATAATGCTACAACAACACTTGCATCCATATGCTTATGCATGTACATACATATGTAAGTCAAAATGCGTGAGTGTGTGTGTGCAAGTGTGTGTACAAATGTAAATAGAAGTAGTTGGTATTACTCACCTTCTGATCGAATTCGTAATGATCCTTGATCACCAGCTTTTTGTAGAGCTTCTGGGATTGTGAGAGGTATTTCTGTGTGGCTTTGGCCGCCTGAGGCGCTATCCGTTGGCAGCTGCTCTGGGCGCTGCTGTTGATAAGACAACAGGCCGCCAGGCGTGGCGCAATTCCCTCCGCTGCGATTTTCAACATTGTTGTTACTACTATTGTCGTATTGTGTACGTTGCAAGAGAGAGTGAGTAATGGCGTGCTTTCTCGCCTACGGACTTGAGTAATAGTCCTGGTCCGAGAATCTGAAGATGCAGCGATAAGATAAATAAATGTACAAATTTGTCACTTCTGTTTTTCTTTCTGTCTGCCGACGGCGGAGCGGGTGGCTATTCGAATGAGTGGCAAGGCTGTATGTATACTGAGTGCTGCCAGACAGCTCAAGAATGCTGGTTTAATATACATGGCAGCGCTGCATTTGGGCGGCAAATTTAAATATAAAATATAAATAAAATCAAATTAGCAAATACTTTAATAAAATTAAAAGCAAAACAATATAAAAAGACATTTGTTGCAAGATTTAGTTTAATTTTGTTTTTAATATCTAATACCATTCGTACACTTTTGGTTAATGAACTGACTTGGTATGGCTTGAAAGAAATGTGGTCACCCGAAATTAATTCATTCGACAACACTTGTTTTCCGCTTTTAAATTTCAGCAACGGCCGTCAACAACATTTACCGATGTGCATAAGACATGATGTTTACTTAAGTAGCATATAACAAAGAGAATATGAACAAAAGCATGTGTGCTTATTAATTCGAATTGACGATAGAGATACTGGTTTGGTGCGTACCTACTGTACCATTTCCTTTGGTACATTTAGTCGGCACAATCAGGACTGATAACGGTAAATGTTTGTGCTTAATTAGGTTTGCTTAGACGTTTACCTTATGATGTTATCTGGTAGCTGATGGACGTTTCATCTGACTTTGGGGTAGTTCACTTGGAGTAGTCGCCGAAGCAAGTTGGGAAGAATATGAACGTGAGCAATATCTACGCCAGCTACTTGGATAGCAAGCTGATTGGGATCCAGGCGGAGGACGCGAATCAATATGTGGTCCGTGCATTGAAGCACGTCATTCAGGATGTGTTCGCACAGCTGAGTGCGACGCTGGTGATAACACTGGCCACCACGGAGTTGAAGATTGATAAATGGTTCGAGAATGTGGTGGGCGACCTGGCCAGCGCTTGGGAGTCGGTCTCCGTGCAGATGCTGCACGTGAATCACCTGCCCCATGTGCCGGGGCGTAAGTACTGCAATCTCGTTCTGGTGGACTCCTATAGGGCATTGCTGTGAGCCACTGTGGAGGCAAATCCAGTTGAATCTATATTTACATTAATCCCAATCCCTTGCAGCTCCACGCAAATCACTGAGGATAATGCGGGCAACGATGATCACGAATACTACTTCATCTTCCTGCAGACGCGCGATGCAAAGATTCCGTTTGAGCTGCAGCAAATCCTGAACCATTGCCTGAACAACTTTTGGCTGCACTGCAACGTGATGGTGCAGACGGCCCAGATGGAGGTACTCATCTATAGCTATTATCCGTATACGGCGCAACGCTGCCAGTCAGCAGAGCCGCAGCTGGTGAATCGCTTCGATGGACAGCGCATGCTCCATGCGCCCATGTTTCCGGACAAGCTGCGCCAGATGCATCAGTGTCCGCTCACTGTGGTCGTCTGGAATGCGCCGCCCTTTGTCGAGCTCAGGTGGGACGAGCAGGCGGGGCGGCTGGACGCCATTGGATTCGAGATGACGCTGATTAAGCAGCTGGCGCAGCATCTCAACTGCAGTTTGATCCTGTACAATGTGACGCTCGAGACGGTGGCCAGCTACCAGAAGAACTGGGGCAATGGGCGCCGACCGATGGGTCCACTAGAGCTGGTCTGTATGAATAGCAGCTCCAGCCTAACTCAACTCACAGTTGTTTCTCACTCTCGTTCTCCTCCTTTTAGTTGATGAAGCGACATGCTAATCTGAGTGTCGGCAACTTTCGCAAGACAGCTGGACGCAATCGCATCCTCACTTCGCCCGTGGCCCACTACTATGCTCCGCTGGTGGCCACCGTGGCCGTCAAGCATTTTCGCTTTGGCCAACTCACCTTGCTGTATTTTCCATTTAAGGGCTGCGTTTGGCTGCTGCTGCTGGTGGCTCTAATTCTGCATGGCTTGATCTATATGTGGCGCTGGCGTCCCATTGGGCTGCAGGTGCTGGAGATGCTGCTGGGAGTGACGTTGGTGCGTCTACCGCGCTCATGGCTGCAGCGTGTCATCTATGCCCATTGGCTCTACGGCAGCATTCCATTGCGTGTGGTCTATCAGTCGCTGCTGTTCCACTTTATACGATTGCAGCTATTCGAGACGCTGCCGAATTCGTTTGAGGAGCTTTTGGACAGCAATTTTCGTGGCATGTGCACTTCAAACATCCTGGGTATGTTGCGCGAGATGCCGCAGGTGGCGCAGAATTATGAAAGATACGTGAGCATCCCGTCACCCTACGATGAAGCAGTGCTAGATGCACTGCATCAGACGGGCGAAGGCCGGTATTTTGCCATTACCGGCCTGGACCCCGCCATTGCCCATCTGGCCGCAACGAATCGTCAGAGCAGCTATCGTATTCTCTCACAGTATATCAATCTGCAGCAGGTGGTCATCTATATGCCCAAGCACTCGTATTTCAAAGAGCTCTTCAATGATATGCTGCGCCAACTCGATGCCAGCGGCTGCATTGACTTTTGGCGCCGTGACGCCTTCGCAGAATACAGTCGCCGCACCGTGCAGCAACGCAGCCTGTCTCAGCTGCAGGACGATCAGCAAGTGGAGCGACAGAACGAACAGCTGCGCCAGCTAATCGGCATCTACAGCCTCATGGGCACTCTCTACGCTCTCTCCATATTGGTGTTTTGTGGTGAGCTCCTGTGCCATCGGCTGACCAAGTGTAAGATGAGGCAACGTTTGCGCTAAGGCAGAAAATTCTACTGCAATAAAAATAAATGAAAATTCTATTATTTATACTTTTTTGTATGGGCATTTTTTAAATTTGTTATCAAATTTAAATTAATAATAGCACTAAAAGATTGTTAATTTAACTATCTGGTAGCACTGCAACCAAACAAAACACTAAGTTGGCTGCGCAACCACCTTAAAGGAAGAATGAGAACGGAAATGTAGTAATTAAAAATACATTAATTACATTAAATAAAAATACTGACAAATACTATTTACTTAACTAACTCCACACCCATTATCAAACACTTGCAGTTACTGCGAAATATGAACAAAGCTTCAAGCTAGTTTAGCTTGTATGGTATAGTTTCTAATAATATGAAATGATTTGATCAAACTGACCTCTTCGTGTGTATTTTCTTCAATATTTATGCTCCAGATACATACATATGTACATACGTATGAATGTATGTATATTGATTTAAATTGGCGTTGCTTTCTTATGTTGTGGCAGCACCAAACAACGTAAAGTTGGCTGCGCTTGAAATACAAATGCAATTTTCGAATATAACTGTTTAATAAACCGAATTGAATGCAATGAGTAGAATGAAGACAAATAAAATGGAAATGAAGAACATTAACAGCAACAAAAACCAAGTATTAACAATTTGCTCAACTTTCTTTTACTTTTCCAATGCACCATTAATCATAAAACACTTACAGCTCGATTAATGACAAAAGACAAACATAACTTTGATTACCCGTGAAGGCCTCAGCTCGGGTTCAACGCCATTTGTAGAACCAGTTGAGCTTTATTATCGGAAACGAAATGAACATATCACAGCTGTTTCAGTCGTATCAGGATTTGTCCGGGCAGCAGATGAATCAAATCAATGAGTATGTGGCACAAGCCCTGCTGCACGTGGTGCACATCCACATAATGAGCGTGACGCCGTCGCTGGTGCTGACCCTCTGCTGCCGCAATAATCATACGTGCAACTTCTACAACGAGATGATGACTGTGCTCTTTCGCGACTGGGGCATAGCCCCGCTTCAGATAGTCACTGTGGAGCAGGGCATGCTGCGCAAATTTATACCGGGTCGCCGGCACTACAACCTGATATTCACGGATTCCTATGCGGCCTTTGCGGAGATCGAGGTGGAGGCCCATTCCAAGGAGTACAACTATAATGAATATTATTATATATTTCTGCAAGCACGCGATCACCTACTGCTCAGGGAGATGCGTCGCATCTTCGAGCATTGCTGGCGCCACCAGCTCATCAATTGCAACGTCCAGGTGCAGAGATCCAATGGAGATATCCAGTTGTATACATATTTGCCCTTTGGCCCCCAGAGCTGCGCCGATACGACACCACAGCTGATCAATCGCTATAATGGCAGCCATATGCTCGATCCGCAGCTCTTCCCCCGCAAGCTGGTCAACTTCTTCGGCTGCCCTTTGCGAGCCGCTCTGATGCATTTACCGCCGTACCTCTAGCTAGAGGGCACTGGACCGGACATGCGCATTATTGGCGGCATTGAGGGTCGCCTCTTAAAGACGATTATGGAAAGATTCAATTTGAGCATTCAAGTGCAACAGCTGCCGCCTGGAAGGGATTTCCAGTTCAACACACTGCTCCAGATGGTGAATTTGCTCATTCCTAGTCTTCTTTCCCGCTAATTTTTGTTGTTATAGCTGTTCAGTGATGAAGCGGATATATGCGTCGGTGGCATTCGCCAGACAGTGGAGCGCAGCTTGATGGGTACATCGACCCACAACTATCACCAGACAAGCGTCCGGTTAGGCTTCTTGAGCATCACCTACGAGCTATCCTCTTTGGACATTCTGTTCTTCCCATTTCGCTCATCCATTTGGTTGGCTATTGGCGCTGTTTTCGCCCTCTCACTTCTGATGCACATGACAATGGATTGGCTGTTGGCTATTCGACAACAGGGCTGTCTCATACTCAGTCTGCTCCAGATTTTCGTGGGCATGTCCATGCCACGGATGCCCCGCTCGATTGCGAGGCGCGTGCACTGCATTATGTTAATTCTCTATACGTTACTCATACGCACCATGTACCAGGGCATGCTTTATCATTTGATACGCACACGCATGCTGAACCGGCTGCCCCAGTCCATCGAAGAGGTCGTGGCTCACAACTTTGAAGTGGTGGTTACAAGTGGAATTAGTGCTGTACTTTCAGAAATACCCGCCATGCAACAGGTGCGATTGCATGTGGTGGATGGCGATGGATCCCTTATGTATCCTCTGCATTACCTAGCGCATAATGCACGTGACGGACAGAAGCAAGTGGCAGCCGTTACGCTAGATAGCTTTCTCTTGTACAATCAGATGAGTGTTTACAATTCCAAAACCAATGCACAACAGGAGGAGGTAAATCGTTTCGAGATCATGTCTCAGGATGTGATCAACATGCAGCTCTCGATGTACCTGAGGAAGCATTCCTTTCTAATCGATGCTTTCAACGAGGAGATAATGTGGATGCGCTCTGGTGGACTGCTGTCAATCTGGGAGCGCTGGGAGCTGGACACAATCTATTTCCAAGGTGACAAACACGCGTTAAACAACAGCTTCAGAATATTTGGTCTCCATGAACTCTACATTATATTTGTGCTAATGCTGACTGGACTAATGCTTAGTACGCTCCTCTTTTGTCTAGAGCTGATCTCACTACGGTTTTCACGATTTCAGCGTTGGATTCTATCAGAATAAAATCTTGTTAATTAGCAGCGAGTGTACGTTATGTGAACATTGGTCACAGCAGTAGTGGGGAAAATAAAAATACCAAAAATAAAAAACCCAAAAATCTACTTTTAATAAGCTACAAAATACCAAACTCGAAACTAGAAATGAGAAGAGGTGACATTTTACATTTTCAAAAATAACATTTAATTTAAATCAAACACTCAAAAGTGAAATATTCACAAACGAAAAGCTAGTTTTAAAAGTTTCCCAAAATGAATGGTTCATCTACTTGTTGCTTGCGGAAATAGCGCCTTAGCTTCTTGAGCACAACTTTTGAGTTGCCGCAATATTTAATCAGAATGCTTTCAACAGTAGATAGTTTATCCTTTAATAGTGCAATTTGACGACGTGTATTAAAAGCACGATCATCTCTGTCATCTTCAGAGTCCGAATCCGATGGCAACTCGACATATCTGCATTCGTCCAAAGCTTGATCAATATTGATAACCCGCGATGACGAAGCCAATGGATGTGCATGTTGTGGATTGACGCCAATTGTGCCTACGCCTTCATACCCTGGCAGGGACAGCAGCGAATCTCTTGTATTGCTGACCTTCTGTGCCATGGATCCAACAGAAAACTGACGGTACTTGGTAGGTGTAGGCACAATTGTGGCTGGTGTGTATGTCAATGTAGGGGATTCATCACATGGCTGTGTTGTCATCGTTGGTAGTGATTCGGTCAATGAGCGAGTTGGCTCATGAACGGCAGTGGCCACAGTTGGTACATAGTTTGCAGAGGTCGATGCATCCTCATCCGGAGCTAGATTCATCTTCAGTGACTCAGAACGTGCCTGGGTGTTCTTCTTTTGAGTTTTTTTCGGCTTAGAATTGGCACGCTTCGATGAAGTTGCGCTCAGTTGCGACTCGGCCATAGATTCGGTAGATGCTGTTACACCAGAGGACTCAGTAAATGCATTCAAATCAGGATTATAATTTTCATTTTGTGGAATAGACAAGACTGATTCAGACCGCTGAACTGTTAGGTTAGAAAATAATGAATACGGATTACAAATCCTGATTCAGCTAGTGCAGCCGTTGCAACCGACTCACCTGGTTCAGCTGGGTGTAGAACTGATGTAAGATTTATTTGTTCCGGAGTATGCAACAAAGACATATTGCCAAGTGGCGGTAGTCCCACTAGACGAATTGGTTCACAGGCGGCCAGCAGCGAATCCGCAGCAATTTGCTCTAGTGTTTCAGCATCGCGCATTGCAACCAAACGGCGTTGAGCTGGCTTCAGATTGGCGGCCGGCGATGCACTTTTTTTACGTTGGAAGCGTTTTAAGTGAAAGCGTTTTGATGGGGTCATGCCAATTGGACCACGATAGCCTTTAATTGGCAGTGGTGTCATTTGATCTGGTTTCATTTTCAATGAGATTTCTGGAGCTGTTTGTCCTTTTACAAAAATCGTCAATTCCGGTTTGGTTTGAATAGATTCTACGCCCACTTTAGATGTTTCCGACTTAACTCCAATTGGTTCCGGCTCCGGTTCAACTGGATCCGAAATCAGTTCAACTGATTTTGACTTCGGTTCTTCTTCAGTGGGCTGCGACATGGGCTCCACCTGCTCCGATATCTCTTCAACGGGCTCCGATATATCTTCAATGGGCTCCGATATATCTTCAATGGGCTCCGATAATGGTTGAATGGTCTCCACATTCGATTCAATGGGCACCGGTTTTGGTTTAATGGACAATGATTTCTGTTTAAGCGACTCTGGTTTAATGAACTCTGATTTGGACGATTTCGGTTTAACGGACTGCGATCTAGGTTTGGGAGGCACCCACTTTGGTTTAACAGGCTTCGATTTCGGTTTTATGGACTTCGGGTTTACAATCTCCGATTCTGGGTTTACAATCTCCGATTCTGGGTTTACAATCTCCAATTCTGGGTTTTCAATCTCCGATTCAGGGTTAAAGGGTTCCGATTCCGATGGAACGGGCTCCGACTCGGCTTCCGGGTCAACAGGCTTCTTTCCTCTCGATGCGATTTTCATTTGAACGGCAAACATTTTCTTTTGGAATGATTCAGTTTTTTTCAGAAATGTTTCAGATTGCTTTAGAAAAGTCTCTGATTTTTGCAAATAGGGTTGTGACTTTGTAAGAAATGTTTGGGATCTATTTAGCACCGGTACAGATTCCTTTTTAGGTAATAGTTCTGTTTTCTTTTGACCCGGATTCGCACGAGTTGGCGGCTTTCCTCTTCCTCGTCCAGCTTGTACTTGAACCGCTTGGGATGCTTCGTTAGCATTCGACGACTGTTTCGGCTTGCTTCCACCATAGGTCTTTCTTCCTGGCTTGCTTGCAACTGCTGCTTCCTCACCTGCTTGTGATGGCGTGGCCATGGCTTGGCTCTGATTTGTTGTTGTCTTTTGATTACGCGCGTCTTTGCCCATGGCCCCTGGAGACTTTGCCTTCACTAGCTTGTCGTGCACGACAAGTACACTCTGTGAACGAACTGACGGGTCGGCAGCATTGTTGGTATTGTTACGGCGCATGTTGCCTGGTTTATCGGCCTGGCGCACACCTTTGTAATTAGGTTTTAGTCCAATAAGTTCAGAGTTGCGCTCGTAAAGAGCATCGTACGGTTCGTCATTGCTGTTCATAGCGTGGAACTTGTGTATCCAGTTCAAGAACTTATAGTGGCCGCGTCCCTTGGCAAGATCACGATCCGACATTTCCTTAACAACATTCAGCTTGGCAAATACGCAGCGAATCAGGTGAAAGTTGGCTTCCATCTCGTGAGTGGTATTGGTATACATGAAAACCTTGTTCAGCGGCATCAAATCTGGATATAATTTATGGATAATCTGGCAATAAATAGAGCCACATCTCATCTGGGAAATTTCCTTCACATCACATTGGATCAAGCTGTTGACCCACTTGATTAGCTCGCGTACCGAGCGGGTGTCCTTCTGAGTCATCACAATACTAGTTGCAGATTCATCGGAGTACCCAACCACGTCCGTGATGGAACTTATCAAATAGCAAATGAAAGCAAATTCGTGTAATAGGTTAGGGTGAAGCACGAAAGTTGAAAGCATGTTAATTACCCCGATTTCAAGTGTAAGGTTGACATTGCAATCAATTTTCAAGAGTAATCGTCTCAATAAGAAGCTTAAGAATTCTAAGAACAATCTGCTCCTCTGCAAAATAAAGCGATTTGGTTACTCAACGGCAAATGCTTTCACGAATAAAATAATAAATTAATAATTTTCGGAGTACAAATATTTATAAAAATATATATCTATGTTGGGTTAATTCGTTCAGCCTTCTGCATATGGAATGAGGAGAGCTACTTACGGTAAATACATTAGGTCTCGCGAATCAATACCAATACCCAAAACCTTCAGTTCGCCTGAAGCAATCCAAGTTGTTGACTCCCGGTTGTACAAGGAAAAGTTCTGAAAAAATAAAAAATAAAAACTTTAAAATGGGAAAATTTTTCCTGAAAGACTGAATCAGTATGAATAAATTTTAGCTCCGATGTCAGTAAGAAATCTTTCCCAGCCTACTTCAATCACAATGTTTAGTAGGACGTGTCCAAACGGACAAAGCTATATCTACGGATGGACAAACGGACAGAGCTATATCGACGGATGGACAGACGGACAAAGCTATAGCGACGGATGGATAGACGGAAAATGCTATATCGAGGCAGTTCGTTGATCTGATCCCTTTTTAAAGGATTCAGGGTATTCAAATGCATTTCTGTACGGACTTAGTTCGCAGACTGAAGAATATGTTATGAGAAGTACTTACGAAAAGTTAACTTTATTCCGCGAATCAGTAGGGCGAATGTCGATTCGATAGCTCTTGAGCTCTGACAGCTTTAATAACGTCGACAATCCAGCGAGCAACCAATAAATGCAGCTATTTCCTTAGTCGGTCCAAATGCTAGATTTATCAAAGCGTGTCGAGAAACCAGAAACTTCAATTTGCCTGAAGCAATCCAAGTTATTGGCTCCCGGTTAAAGAAAGGAAATTTCTGGAAAAATAAAAAATAAAAATTTATAAATAGGTAAACCTTTTCGGAATGACTGAATCAGTATGAATAAATTTTATCTCCGATGTCAGTAAGTCAGCTTTCGCAGCCTACTTTAATCACAATGTTTAGTAGGACGTGTCCGGGCTGCCCTAGGAATACAATATGTCGGAATGATAAGGAATTAAATCTTCCTTTCAGAGCGAGATAAAATTTTGAAATTACAAGCCTCTGATAACTTAAATACGGTTTTTGATAGATGGGGTTAAGGAATCGTATTGTGTATGGTATACACGATTATGTTAAATAGCTGTAGTGACTTTCATAGGGGCGAAAAGATGGACAGACGGACAAAGCTGTATCGACGGATGGACAGACGGACAGAGCTATATCGACGGATGGACAGACGGACAGAGCTATATCGACGGATGGACAGACGCACAAAGCTATATCGACGGATGGACAGACGGACAAAGCTATATCGACGGATGATCCCTTTCTAATGGATTCAGGGTATTCAAATGTATGTCTGTACGGACTTAGTTCGCAGAGTGAAGAATATGTAATGAAAAGTACTTACGAAAAGTTAACTTTATTCCGCGAATCAGTAGGTCGAATGTCGATTCGATAACTCTTGGGCTCTGACAGCTTTAATAACGTCGACAATCCATGCAACCAATAAATGCAGCTATTTTCCTTAATTGGACCAAATGCTAGATTCATCAAAGCGTGTCGAGAACCAGAAACTTCAATTTGCCTGAAGCAATCCAAGTTGTTGGCTCCCGGTTAAATAAAGGAAAATTCTGGAAAAATAAAAAATAAAAATTTATAAATAGGTAAACCTTTTCGGAATGCCTGAATCAGTATGAATAAATTTTAGCTCCGATGTCAGTAAGAAATCTTTCCCAGCCTACTTCAATCACAATGTTTAGTAGGACGTGTCCGGGCTGCCCTAGGAATACAATATGTCGGAATGATAAGGAATTATATCTTCCTTTCAGAGCGAGATAAAATTTCAAGTTACAATCCTCTGGTAACGTAAATACTGTTTTTGATAGATGGGGTTAAGGAATCGTATTGTGTATGGTATACACGATTATGTTAAATAGCTGTAGTGACTTTCATAGGGGCGAAAAGATGGACAGACGGACAAAGCTATATCGACGGATGGACAAACGGACAGAGCTATATCGATCTGATCCCTTTTTAATGGATTCAGGGTATTCAAATGTATGTCTGTACGGACTTAGTTTGCAGACTAAGGAATATGTTATGAAAAGTACTTACGAAAAGTTAACTTTATTCCGCGAATCAGTAGGGCGATTCGATAACTCTTGAGCTCTGACAGCTTTAATAACGTCGACAATCCAGCGAGCAACCAATAAATGCAGCTGTCTTTCTTAATCGGTCCAAATGCTAGATTTATTAAACGTGTAGCGAAACCAGAAACTTCAATTTGCCTGAAGCAATCCAAGTTGTTGGCTCCCGGTTAAATAAAGGAAATTTCTGGAAAAATAAAAAATAAAAATTTACAAATAGGAAAACCTTTTCGGAATGACTGAATCAATATGAATAAATTTTAGCTCCGATGTCAGTAAGAAATCTTTCACAGCCTACTTCAATCACAATGTTTAGTAGGACGTGTCCGGGCTGCCCTAGGAATACAATATGTCGGAATGATAAGGAATTATATCTTCCTTTCAGAGCGAGATAAAATTTCAAGTTACAATCCTCTGGTAACGTAAATACTGGTTTTGATAGATGGGGTTAAGGAATCGTATTGTATATGGTATACACGATTATGTTAAATAGCTTTAGTGACTTTCATAAGGACGAGAAGATGGACAGACAAAGCTATATCTACGGATGGACAGAGGGACAAAGCTGTAGCGACGGATGGATAGACGGACAAAGATATATCGACGGATGGACAGACGGACAGAGCTTTATCGACGGATGGACAGACGGACAGAGCTATATCGACGGATGGACAGACGGACAAAGCTTTATCGACGGATGGACAGACGGACAGAGCTATATCGACGGATGGATAGACGGACAATGCTATATCGAGGCAGTTCGTTGATCTGATCCCTTTTTAAAGGATTCAGGGTATTCAAATGCATGTCTGTACGGACTTAGTTCGCAGACTGAAGAATATGTTATGAGAAGTACTTACGAAAAGTTAACTTTATTCCGCGAATCAGTAGGGCGAATGTCGATTCGATAACTCTTGAGCTCTAACAGCTTTAATAACGTCGACAATCCATGCAACCAATAAATGCAGCTGTCTTCCTTAATCGGTCCAAATGCTAGATTTATTAAACGTGTAGCGAAACCAGAAACTTCAATTTGCCTGAAGCAATCCAAGTTGTTGGCTCCCGGTTAAATAAAGGAAAATTCTGGAAAAATAAAAAATAAAAATTTATAAATAGGTAAACCTTTTCGGAATTCCTGAATCAGTATGAATAAATTTTAGCTCCGATGTCAGTAAGAAATCTTTCACAGCCTACTACAAATTGTTCAGTTCGACATGCACGGCCTGCCCTTTCGAACTGTGGGGAAAGTAAAGCGTAATTTAGTAATTTACGCCTATTATCCAATGCAATCTCTCTAGAAATATAGTTATAGGCGCCAAAGTTTAGCCCAACCCACCCCCAAGCCATGGCAGCGGTAAGCAGAGCTCGCGCTCATGCGTTCGTAAAGAAGAGTATTAGTTTTTTTTTGCATGGTTCAGGGTATCTCGTAGTCGAGCCGTCTCGACTAGAGTCTTCTTACTCAAAGCACTGAGCCGTGATTTAAATTCATCCCGTTTTGCAGCACTTTTCTTAATTATTTATATTTTTAACTTTACCTTTTGCAATTTTTGAAATTTAACTTCAATTCTGGAAAACGCCGAATATTTTATATAAAAAACTTGAAATGAAAATCAAAATTGGCAAATTGAGTGCCGTTTTGGAAAATACTTTTTCACGAATAAAAAATATAACTATGTGTTTCACAGCAATTCCACTTTCGGAATAAAATTATTATATGTACGACTGTACGGAGTAAAGCTTCTTCTCAGCCTACTTGAAAATGAAATGAGAATTACTTACGATGCGAATTCGATTCGATGAAATTAGTCTTCAGTATTGGAAATCGCAAGATTGCTATAGACAGCCTTAAGCAAATTGAGATCATCCAGCGAATCCTAAAAAAGTAGAAAAAAAATTGAAAAAATAGGAAAACCTTTTCGGAAAGACTGAATCAGTATGAATAAATTTTAGCTTTCGAATCCTAATTTAATCACTAATAATGCCATGTCTGCCCTGGGAATCAAATATATCGTACTGTGTCGCATATGGCATGTCATTTCAGTAATTTACACTGATTTTCTAATGCATTTCACGATTTCAATGAAATTTCGTCAAATATTATCAAGGGAGCACAAGTATTTGTGCTTAGCACTGAAATTAGCTTTAGTGTATTTTTAATTTAATCGAGAAAATTGTGAAATTTATAGAGAAAAATAATTGTTAAATAAATAAATAAAAAAAAAAATAAAAATAAAATAAAAATGTTTTCTTTATTATATACGAAATATATTAATATTATTTTAACTTTTTAGCTGAAAATTTTTAATTTTCTTAATTAATTATTTAATTTTTTTTTACATTTCGCAAAGTTTGTATTGAAATAGATTTTTTTTTTCAAGTTTTTATTCAGCACGGCTTTTATAGATGATTTCTCCAGGGCGTTGGGACTGCGTTCACAGTCGATATGCAATCAATATATATATATATGGAATATTAGAAACTGATTCATATTCAGTTATTCCTTGGATATGAGAGTAAGAGCTGTCCATTTCGTGTCGCTGCTGTTGCTACTGCTGGGGCTAAGCTCTCTGCCAGATCTTGATCTGGCGGATGACCAGTTGATGGAGAATTTATCTAAAGCACTGCAAATGATATTTGCTCAGACCTGTGAGGCCAACAATATGAGCATGTACGTCAGCAGCTGCTATAAGGATCAGCTGCCGCCGAGGGAACAGCAGTTGGTGGAACGCGTCCTGGCGCGCTGCTTGGGGGCAATTGTACCGCGTGTGCTGGACGAGCGGCTGGACGCGCCACTCGGTTTGCGCACGCAAATGATGGTGTTCTTTGCCCAGAATGCCAATCAGTTGATTGCGGCTGCCCAACGCAATCCCCGCATGAATATGGCCCACAAATACAAGTACCTAATCATATTGACAGCCGAGCGAGATGACATTGACTGGCAGCGGGCGCAGATGAGCCGGATCTTTGGGTATTTCCTGCATCAGCGCTACAACGTGCATGTCCTGGTGCTGCTGGCTGAGCTCCGGGCGGGCACAGTCAGCAGCTACACCTACTATCCGTACTCAGGCACTCGGAGCTGCCTGGATACGGTTGCGTTGCCTTTACCGCTGCGCCAGGGACGCCTCTACCAGATATATCCACGCAAGCTACGCAATCTCCACGGTTGTCCCTTGCACGTGGTCGTCTGGCAGATACTGCCGTACATGCGAATCCATATGGAATGGACGCAGCCCATCGATCGAATCTCCGGCATTGATGCCGACATACTGAAGCTGTTGGCGAGCAAGCTGAACTTTAGCATGATATTGGTGGACAATGAGCCGGCGGATTTGATTGGCGGCGTCAGCTATATGAACGGAACCATGACCGGCGCCTTTCACATGCTCCAGCAGAGACGGGCGAATCTTACTATCGGATTCGCCGCCTGCATGCCGGCTCGCAACAAGTATCTGTCCAGCACGTTGCCCTACAGTCAGGTGGAGTATGTCCTGGTGATGCGCACCGCTCGTCCGTATAGCGTCTACGAGATCATGCTGTTTCCCTTTGACTCGCACGTCTGGCTGCTGATGCTGGTGCTGGCTGCACTGCGTCTGCTGTGCTGGATGGGCAGCTATCGTCACGTTGCGCTCCTGCACTTGGCCTGGATCCTTTCGATCTTTATACTACGCATGTGCTACGAGAGCTCTGTGTTTATGTTCGTGCACAATGCGCCGAGTCGTCCGTTGCCGCACAGCCTGGAGCAGGCACTGGAACAGAACTATCAGTTTATTACGGATCATGCCACGTATCGCATGACCGCCATGCTGCCCGCCTTGAGGGCACGCACACGCATCCTGCCCGGACAGCCAGTGGACATGTTTGAGCAGCTGCTGGCCCAGCCGGAACAGCAGCGAGTCGCCACGATCAGCACGCTCAGCTTTGTGGCCCACTATCTGGGTAGGCATCGGGGGCAGCATCATAGCCTCGTTCTCGCCAGCAACAAGCTCCTGGACAACATGATCTGCGTGCACTTCCCCATGGGCTCCTATTTGACCTCCAATTTCAATCATATGCTCTTCCTCATGCGCAGCTCCGGCATCGGACAGCATGTGGTCAATCGACTGAAGTCCTTGCATCTGGTCACCACAACAAGCTCTCGACTAAATCCGCTGAAGCATAGCGTCGACTACGTGGCCCAGTTCAATGAGTGCATGCGCTTCATATACGCTGCCTATAATTGCGTGCTGTTTGCCCACTCCCTGACGCTGCTCATCTTCCTCCTGGAGCTAATCAGTCGACGTGAACGCATGCGCTGGCTATCTAGGATTTTGGAGCGTCTCTGAAAACCTACAGACTCCAGATAGATAGATGTAATCATCGAAACAAATTCTTCGGTAGAGCATATGATCTATGAGGATATAACAGAGTATTTATTTAAGCTTTAAATCTAATACAAATTATAATATATTCAACTTATATATAGTATGATACACTGTTTCAATTCACTCAATATTGATAAATAAACATAACTTAATAATAAACATTAAAAATAATAATTAACGATTAGCATAACGATTATAATAGAAACTGCAAGCTAAGTAAACACTAACTTAGATCAGAAATATTATAGGATACATAGATGTAGATACAAATATAATATAATATATATGTAAGCTAAAAGTGAAGTATAACTAAGTTAATAATATGTTAAGCTGTAAATAGCTTGATTGAGTTGAGATATAGATAAGGTACATTATAGATAAGTCTTCTACACACTAGATAAGTAACATTATGAATAAGCTGCAATACATAACAGATTACATTATAGATAACAGAATGTTAATCTATTATGTTGAAAAGTTGAAATGGTACGTTACAATGTAGATAGTTTACAATGTAGATAGTTTACAATGCAGATAAATTAATCTAATTAAGCTAGAATTTAGTTGAGATATAGATAAGGTACATTATAGATAAGTCATCTACACACTAGATAAGTAACATTATGAATAAGCTGCAATACATAACAGATTACATTATAGATAACAGAATGTTAATCTATTATGTTGAAAAGTTGAAATGGTACGTTACAATGTAGATAGTTTACAATGCAGATAAATTAATCTAATTAAGCTAGAATTTAGTTGAGATATAGATAAGGTACATTATAGATAAGTCATCTACACACTAGATAAGTAACATTATGAATAAGCTGCAATACATAACAGATTACATTATAGATAACAGAATGTTAATCTATTATGTTGAAAAGTTGAAATGGTACGTTACAATGTAGATAGTTTACAATGCAGATAAATTAATCTAATTAAGCTAGAATTTAGTTGAGATATAGATAAGGTACATTATAGATAAGGCTTCTACACACTAGATAAGTAACATTATGAATAAGCTGCAATACAGATGCATTACAGATAATTCTTCTACTTCTAAATGATGTTACATTATAGATAACAGAATGTTAATCTATTATGTTGAAAAGTTGAAATGGTACGTTACAATGTTGATAGTTTACAATGTAGATAAATTATTATTAATTGATCTATACCACGGATAAGCGACAATATAACAAACTTAAAGAAAACTTAAGATAACTTACAAAGTAGATAAATTAAAAAGTATATAAGTTACGTTATAGATAAGATGAGTAAATTATATTGTAGTTAAGTAATAATGTAGCTCAGTTACACTGTAGATAAACTAAGATAAAGTTAAGTTAAGTTGCAGTTAAGTTATAATCTAGATAAGTTACAATGCAGTTAAGAGGCAAATGGTTGCAGCTTTAGACCATGTAACGATTGGCCGCATTCATGAGTCGGCGCAAGCGTGGTCGGTGTGGTTGAGCCCCACGCAGTTCGAGCAGAAAGACGATAATGGCCAACAGCTGCATCAGGGCAAAGCTGCCAAAGAGGCCGCCCAGTAGCCAGAGACTGAGCTTGGTGGGTTCACGATTGCGCTCTTTGGCCAAGTGCTCGATCCTGTCCAGATACATGCGGTGAAAGCGATCCACCAGGCCTGAGGACATCATGTTGATTAGCAGCTTGTTGATGCGTTGCCTGAGATAAGAATGCGGGCGCATGTAAAGGGTCATCGGGGCGGTTAGCAGGGGATTATGGAGCACGGTTAGACGCGGCTTCTTGGGACCAGAGTCCATGTCGAATCGGGATGCAGTTGGTCTGAGCAATGGCACCACAAACTGTACATTGGTGTCGTCGCGCAGCTGAGTGAGCGAGGCCTCCAGCTTGGAAATAAGAACAACTCGCTGCTGGCCGACCAACTCTCGGAATATTGGCTTCAGCGCTGGCAACATATGGAACTCGTACTTCTTGTCCAGCACTTCGGCCAGCGTGCGCAGCGGCGTACGCACCCGTGCATCCTGTAACAGTATGTACATCTCACCCGTGTAGGCGGCACGCAACACCAGCGTCTCGAGTAGCCACGAGGCGAGCAGGAAACGGGCGAAATTGCGACGGGGCGGATGCATGTGAATGCCTCCCAGCAGCGTGCACCACAGCTCTGTCCCAGGCAATCGATTGTTCTCGCCCAGCACAAAGCGACGCAATCGCGGCACACTCAAAAGTTGAAGGATTGTAATCAGTGTCAGGCCCAACAGTATGCTGGTCAACAGGCATATCCATGTGATGTAACCAAGCGGTTTGGTCAGCCGTTCCAATGGAGTCAGCGGATGGCCTCCAGGCACACAGAGCACAATGGGAAAGCTGGTGTACGAGATACTTGGCAGCATATACATGGCGCGCTCCTTGTTGTACATGTAAGAGACGAAGGTAATGTTCGCCAAGCCATCGACGATCTGCAATGATGAAATATCAATAGTTATTGTTATCGTTTAATCGATTTTAATTCGAATTTATCTTCAAATAGGGAATATTATTGGTTATCGGTTATCGTTTTATCGATATGGATTGCAAAGTGTTGGAACGTATTATATTAAGTAAAATAAGCTAAAAATAATTTCGTCTGTCTGAATAGTTATCGAAATGAGAGTCGTTAATCGATTTAGGTTTGTGTTTGTATTGCTAAATTGCAAATGAAATGAATCAATTTATAGATCTGCTCTGATATCATTTAAAATAGAGCATAGACTTATCGATAAAAGCTATTCAGTAACAGAAATCAATATCGACGATAAATGTTAACGCTTGACTCACCATCTTCATAGCACCCGTTAGGGTGCCATTGGGATAGGCAACGCCCCGATCTCCATTGGGCTCCTTCACCAATTTAATTGCAAAGTTCATGCGCTCGGCCAACAATCGATAAATCCTACCCTCGATCCCTAATAGACGCTGACCATCAGGCAGATTGCTATTGTCATCGATGATGACAAACGGGCGGTGCTGAAAGGTGACGGTGACCAGCTTGCAGCCGTGCATGTCATCCAGTTTATTGTCAAAGAACTGCACGCTTTTCTCAAAATGAATGATCGGAGGGGCACCCAAGCTGCCCTGGAAGGTGGCGTAGTGCACGGGTTCCGCTGACTGGCAGCGATGCGGACGATATGGATAGTAGTTGTAGACCTGGATGGTGCCATTCTGCCGATTGGTGAGCAGCACATTCACGTTGATCACGTAAATGGCAAGGAGGCGCTTAAACATTTTGTAAATGATGCTGAGGCGTCTGGGCTCTTCGCCCGTATACACAATGCAATAGAACCCGTTGCGCTTGAAGAAGCTGCCCGGCTGCATGAGATGCCGCTCCAGACGCAAATAGGTGGCCCAGCTGTCAAGCAGAAAGAGTCCTGTGTCCCGGCCCAGCACTCCACTTGCAGGCGCCTGCGGTGCGTCTTCCGACAGCGACTCTTCGGTAACTATGCCCTCATTCTGCAGTATGAACTTAATTTGCCCGGCAGCTGACGCCAGACGCAGCACAGCATCCATGAGATCATTGTGCTCAGCTCGGCTCGATTCACGCCTGGCGAAACTCATGATGGAAAGCGCCTTGCTGGAATTGCTTGCATAGTGGCTATTAATCGTCCACACCACGGCGTATATCAGCGTTATGTTATGAATCGAATGCACCGACTCGCTCGACAACATGTTGAAGCGCAAATGAGCCAGCGAAGTGTTGTCAGTAAATTAACTATGCACGACGGCCATTGCCGAAGCTTTTAGTCCGTTGCATGTGCGCTTTATCGCAGCGCATTATCTGCCAAATTGTATTTAAATGGATGTGCCATCAGTTAACAAGTCATTGGCCAAATTGCCTGCCATGCAGACCACATGCTACATCTGAAAAAAAACAATATCTATACTTAAAGAGTTTATATTATAAATTCAGATTTTCTCATCACTCTTCTTTTTGCCCAATCCAGATCGTTAGCTTTGAATTGTGTAGCAATGTGACCAACATACTTACACGCTTCGTTTTACCACATTTCGTATTCATATTATAAATATAAATGATTTTGCAAATAACTTTTCAATATTCAAATGTAGGTCACAAATGAAACCAATTAATGCGTTTCAGCTTTAAACTGCAACTGTCAGTGTGACCAGCATCTGTTCTCCTTATTTGACTAAATTCGCAAGTGTGACCCCAAATGCAGCACTCAAAATAGCAAATAAGCATTTTTGCTTTTAGTTTTTATTTAGTTTCCCTGGTTTTTTTTTTTTATTATCTTGCAATGACTAATTAGCAAAGAAATTGCAGCAGCTGCAACAATTGATCGTGTCGCAACACACTTTACAGATCGCTGACCGTATTTCCAATATTACTACTGGCGTTTCGTGCTGATCTAAGCAGACGCCCGCAACTCAATAAAACAAAATAAATAAAAAATATATAATACTTGTTCATACCCATATTGTTCTTATTTTCTACAGCAGACGACGATGGAGTTAAAAGTCCATTGCAACGCTTAGCTCAGCATTGATGCACTTTGTTGGCTTTTTAGCGCGGTGACACACATTTGCGATAAGGCAGTCTACGCTGGGAGAATTCGTTGGTCAACTCGTTAAGCACTAAAAATGGCAGACGCTTATTGATTAGAGATGGACCACAGCACAGAGACTGTTAACGAAATAATGCAAATATACTAAATTATACTTTAAATATATATATGTAATATATACAAATTAATACTTGTTTTTCAATAATCATTAGAATTAGAATTTATATTTGAATAGTGGTAATAGTTATAGTAATAGTATACTGCCATTGGTTGGTTTATAATTAAGTTCATCTTATAACTTATACGAATGCAGGCATGTTTAGTTATGAAATCTATACATATTAAAATG
This sequence comes from Drosophila buzzatii, assembly GCA_035045845.1. Taxonomy (NCBI): domain Eukaryota; kingdom Metazoa; phylum Arthropoda; class Insecta; order Diptera; family Drosophilidae; genus Drosophila; species Drosophila buzzatii. The sequence continues at coordinate 3,497,683 of JAWNOS010000596.1, read as the reverse complement.
ACATTTAAAAATGTCAAATGCGCCTCTATTATCGAAATTGACTAATTTCGTGTATTTTGCGTGCCTCTTATTGCCATCTCGAACGCTTATTTGATATGAGCACGTACCGGCGAGTGTTTAAAAAATTAATTAGTAAGTAGGGTCACACTTTTTGCAACGATCATAAAACGCGAGATAAAACGAGTAAAGCAAAGTCGCGCACAGCTTCCGGATTGTTGCAAATCGTACCGTCAAAATAGTTTTAAAATTACAGATAAGATGGTAATTGGAAACTTTGTGGAACTGTGCATTTGTTTTCAGTGCATCAGAATTTGCGCTGATTCCACGAAAAATTGCTCATCAGCAAATTGTTAAGCCAAGGTTTTTCTTCATATATTGTTTTTTATTTCTGTCTGTTTTGTTCGCTTGTTTTTGGTTTTATTTTTATTTATTTATTGTGCTGTGCCGGCTGCTGCAGTCTTTGATGTGGTTTTCTTCAATTTCGTTTACTTGCCATACCCTGTACAATTTCAAATTGTAAGCGATTAAAATCCTTTTATTAACTTAAATATCGAAAATACCGATGAGCCATCGATATGTATGTTACGCATTCTGCCATTGAATATCTACATGTGGCTTATTTGGTATGTTAATAATGACATTTATATATCTCATTATCGATAACTCTGGTTGATACTTATCGATCGTCTGATTTTTAAATTGGTGCTCTTGACCTTCATATTAATTCAGAATTGCCAATGCTCTTCTCCACGACTTGTCATAACTTATGCTCTGCAACATTCTCATTTGATTACAGAGTATCCAAGCGTCGATCACTTTCAATTAGAAGACTCTATTCTTGTTAGCTGTCTTTTTGTAGCACACGGAAACGAAATTGAAATGCAATGGCAAAAATTTTTTGGTGTCAAAGCCGGGGGGCGTGGCCTGTCACCTCGCGATGCGTGCAAAAAGCAGCGCAGCTCTTTAGCACGATTCGGCGACGTCGACAATTTTTGTATGCTGCTGCTGCCACCGCCGCCGCCGCCGACGACGACCAGGTATTCTATATGGGCCAGCGTTGGAGCGTTTGGAACGTCAGTTGCCGTTCGACGCTCAAGCGAAAGTGCTCTGGAGAAGTGAAAGTGATAGTGGAGAGCGTGTGAAGTGCGGGCTATATACAACTATAATATATGATATACGTATTAAGGATGCGTTTGTTGTGTTTAACGCTGCTGCTGCTAGGTGGCGCTTTATGCAGCGCCCAGGATGCCACCGTTGTTAGTGGCCCCGAGGCAGCTGCTGCTGTCGATAGCTTGACGCAGTCCGACAGCCCCAAGGATGATGCGACAAATGCAACCACTGCACAGACTAAGCTGCAGATACCCAGCCAAGATCAGGTTAGTAAAGGGAACTAGCAAGCCTACAGAAGGGCGATACATCATTACATCGTTTTATTGGATTCAATTGGATAGCCTTCAGCACTTGGAACTAACTGTATGATATATATTGCATTATTGACCTTGCGTTCTAGTCTAGTTAAAGAAAACGTTAAATGTATTATTTATAATTAAGATGTAGCTAATTTTAACATACGTTAAAGCTCGTTCAAAGCTCTAGTTAGAACTCGTCCAGTTATATTCTCTAATCCGATCTCCTTTTCTTTTTCTTCTTGATGCTTTTATCCTGGCTTCTCTCTTACTCTCTCGTATGTTATCCCTCTCCTTCCTCTTTCTTTCCCTCTCTTTGGTCCACCATTTCCCATCGTCATTCCTTACCCACCCACGCTTAGATTCTCGCCCAGATGCCACCCGTGCAACTACCTCGTAGTGGAATTCCTTCAGTGGATGCATTCTATTTCATGTTCCCGGCATTAAGCAGTCTCTTGCGTTGGGGCAGCCTCTTTCCGGCTCAGACTCTGCTCGGCGCCGTCCCGGACAGTCTGCAGGCAGCTCCCTCCAAGGTGGTGCTGGTCCTAGCCGATGATGCGAATGGTCACAAGTCACGCGTAGCCCGTCAGGATGCAGCGCCAGCTGCACCACCTGCCCCAGCTCCGCCAACTGCCTTGAATGGAGCTGCTATGCTGCAGCAAATGCAGCAGATGCTCGGGCAAATGCCGCCGCCGAATCTTGCGCAGATGATGCCTCGTGCGCCTGCCGGCTGGCTGCCTGATGGTTTCACCCTAGGCCAAATGCCCCCACTGCCGGATAACTTCAATCTCGGCCAGATGCCGCCCATGCCGGATGCATTCAATCTAGGTCAAATGGCACCCGTTATGCAGAGCTTTGGATTGCCATCGCTCGATGGCCTACTCGGCCAGGCACCCGTTATGCCCACGACCACAGCAGCACCACCCGCAGCCAAGGCGGCAGATGAGCCGGCGACGCCGGCGCCTGCCACGCCAACGCTTGGCCAGGCTCCGCCAGCAGGATTCGGAGCATTCTTCGATGGTAGCAACAACCTGTTAGGCAGTGCATTTAGTGGCATTCCTGGAGCTCCGACGCCCGATTCCTTCATGGCCGGACTTCGTCAGTTCTTGCCCAGCAGTGATCGCAGTGCACAGGCCTCGGACATATCGGAGGTGCGTGTCAAGCCGGAAAATCACGATACCATTGGCTATCGGGCGCCACAGCATACGCAGGCGCAGATGGCTCAGCTGAAGATCAAGTCAGCGCTACAAATGGAACAGGAGAAGCAGCGAGTGCCGCTGCTCTGGTTCCGCATGCCCAGCAAGCAGGAGAACGAGGAGGAGCAGGGAAATGACAAGACCACGGATCGTGCACAAATCGAGTCTAAGCTGGAGGCCTTCGAGCGCCAGGTGATTGAGGAACTGCAACAGCTGCAGCAGATTGAGCGGTTGGCGCGCGAAATGCGCGCCAGTGCCCAAGGTGAGTCGTCAAGGAATGGCCCTGCCTACAAGCTGCGCTATCCCCTGAGCCGCACGCCAGTCCACAAGATTACCCGGGCCGACATTGAGCGTGCTCTACGCGACGACTATGTGCGTCGCCTGTTGAACAGGGAGATGCAGCGTAGAAGCTACGCTAAGCGCCAGGTTCAGACTGCTCAGCAGCCGCAGGCTTTGTCCAAGGATGACATAGTCAAGGTAATGGCCTATGCCTATCGCATGGCCAGCGAGAATGCCGAACGCAAGGCTAAGGAGGAACAGCAGACGAAGCAGATGCAGCAACAGAATCCCATGATGATGCGTCAGTGGGCGGAGGGTGAAGCTAAGGCCAAAGAGCAGCAGCGTCAATGGATGCAGGCGCAGGCCATGACACAGCAAGAAAACCCCAAAATGATGAGACAGTGGACGGAGAGCCAGGCCAAGAGTGCTGAGATGATGCGACAGTGGACTGAGGAACAGGCCAAGGCACAACATGAGCAGCAGCAGCAGGGTCAATTGATGCGTCAATGGAGCGAGGATCAAGCAAATACCCAAATGGCTAAAGAGCAGCAACGTCAATGGACTGAAGATCAGGCTAAGGCACAACAACAGAACCCCTCAATGATGCGTCAATGGAGCGAGGATCAGGCTAAGGCTCAAATGGCTAAGGAGCAGCAACGTCAATGGACTGAAGATCAGGCTAAGGCCCAAATGGCTAAGGAGCAGCAACGTCAATGGACCGAAGATCAGTCTAAGGCACAACAACAGAATCCCTCAATGATGCGTCAATGGAGTGAGGATCAGGCTAAGGCCCAAATGGCTAAGGAGCAGCAACGTCAATGGACCGAAGAACAATCTAAGGCACAACAACAGAATCCTTCAATGATGCGTCAATGGAGCGAGGATCAGGCTAAGGCCCAAAATACACCTCAGCAGATACCTATGGTCATGCAGCAACAAAATACGCCGATGATGCGTCAAGCCATGGACCCACAGGGAGCTCCCATGCAATTCCAAATGCCGATGATGATGCAGCAGCAGGGACCCATGATGATGCGACAGTGGACAGAGGCTCAGGCCAAGGAGCAGCAGCAGCGCCAATGGATGGAGCAGCAGGCAAAAGCGCAGCAGGATATGCAGCAGCGTCAGTGGTCAGAGGATCAAGCCAAAGCGCAAAGGGAACAGGACTCAGCATTTCAGTCACCCATGCTAGCGCAGCAACAGATGATGGCCAAGGCACAGCAGGATCAACAGCGTCAGTGGGCCGAGGGTCAAGCGAAAGCACAGCAAGATATGCAGCTGCAAATGCAACAGCGTCAGTTTGCTGAGGAACAGGCCAAGGCAGAGGAAAAGCAGATCTCCGAGAAGAGCATGAATCAGGCAGCCGAGCGTAAGTGGGCAGCCGAGAAGATGTTGGCTATGCAACAGCAGCAGCAAATGCCGATGGATCAGCAGCAGATGGAGCAACAACAGGCGCAAATTGACGCCGAGGGAATGCTGGGCGAGGCAAAACCGCAAATGCCCGAAAACGCTGGCCAGGCACGACACAAAGGTAATCTCTTTGGCGTATTCCGCAGTACCGATCTTAATCTCTCGCCACAAACAGTGGATATACTTGGCCTAGGCGGCGATCATCGCAAGAAATCCAAGTCAAAGTCGGCGCCCACCATCATCAACTACTATCACAATACGCCGCCAGCTAGCTACGCACCGGCCTACGGACAGAGCTACGGCCATGTGCATAGACCCAGCTACGGCACCAGCTACGGCGGTGGCGGTTACGGCGGTAGCGGCTACGGCTCCCATGGATATGGTGGGTATCGAGCAGCTGTTGGTAACGACGAAATCGATTCCATGCTGCGCCAGCATAACACCATGATGGTAAGTTTATCCCAAGACAAGGCAAACGCTAGAAGAGATTATCGGAAAAATGAGGTTTAAGCTTATGCTATGCCAAATGTGGAAATAGTATCCCAGTCCCTTAGATTTGAGAGCTAGAACTAGTTGGGTAGCGCAGTTCTGCTGGAAAATTTTGAAGTATTTGAAGCCAGGGTGGAGTTCCGTTTAGGAAACTTTGAAGTTGTTGCTTAGGACACTAGAACCCTAAATAATCTTTCTTCAATTGCCATTGTCCTAGGATCTGCCTAGAGTTTAATTTGTTTTGTATTAAGCCACGCACACTCACACACATACGCACAGCACATACCTTAACACAGACACACACTCAAGCAGACACCGACACCTATGTAGTTGGCTTCATTTCATTCACATTTCTCCATCTTCTTCCACGCCCGATGTTCCTCATTGTCATTAACAGGCGACGCATTTCAGGCAATAAAATCCAACGAGCAGAAGGAGCGGCAGGATGAGCAGATGATCACCACTACCACGAACGACAACGACAACAACAGCAACAGCAACAACCATTCTAGCTTGGCCACGTCCCCAGTCCTGCCGAACAGCGATCATCGCATAGAGAAAAGGTTAGCAACTATGTTAAGCAATTCCTCGCCAGCTTTGCAAGCCGGCAGCTGCAGTTGCGGCAGCGCTCACTGCGCCTGCGGCAGCGGCTGTCGTTGCGCTAGCCGAGCCAACTCCGGTGGCTGTCGCTGTGCCAGAACACAGCGCAGCAGACAGCGACGTAATGCCGAATATGGCACGCTAGAGACCATCGATGAGGGTTCGCTGAATGCTCTGCGCAAGGAGTATAAGCTGGGCCTGAAGGAGATCACACTAAGTCCGGATGAGGATCCGGCGGAGGCGCTGATGCGCTACAATGCGGCCTCAGTGCGCGAGGCGCTGGAGCGTGCCAGCCAGGAGCCACTGGAGATAACCAGCGATCAGTTGGCAGCTGGCGAGACGGTCGCCGACCAGCCAGAGGAATATGTCACGGAGGCAACGACAGCTGTCACGCCCACTGAGCGCAGTGTAACAGAACATGTGCAGCAGGATGCGGCGAGCAGCGAACGTTCGCAAATGCTCGCTGAGCTGGCGGCGGCACGAATGGAGTTCAAGAAACTCTACGGCCTGATCGAAAGCCTCAAGGAGCAGCTGACCAAAGCGGAGCAAGGGTTAAGGGATTGCCGGCAAATGGAGGCAGCCACCACGAGTAGCAGCACCAGCAGCACTACTAGCACCACAACCACCAGCAGCAGCACCACCACTACAACCACCACAGAGAAGCCGCCAAGTCCAGAGCACTGGGAACGTCTGCTGGCCAGCAAAGGCTACGACACGAACTATTTGTCCAAGACGCACGAGCAGCAATATGCTCTGGGTGGTCAGCTGGATCTATCCAAGGTCGAGAGCAATGCCTCTGGCGACTATAGCTACCAAGAGCTGCAGCCCTACGATCCAGATAACAAATCGAAGCGCGCTACAGGCTCCAACAGCACCACGGCGCTGAAGCAGGCGCAGCTGCTGAATGCGGCGCTGCATGGCAATGACATCAAGGACAGCGAAACGGAGGCTGCCTCCAATGAAGTGGTGGAGACGACCACGCCCCATCCTTATGCGCTGCGCGGTAAATTTGTGCGCAGGCGCAGCACACGACTGGGATTGCGTACGACGCGTCAAGCGAAGGTAATGAAGGCCAGCGGCAAGGCGACCAAGGAGCTATCGCTGTTGCGTGAGCGCAGTACGAAGCTCGATCAGCTGATCGATGTGCTAAACGAACTCCTTCGTTTACAGCTCCAGCGTGAAAATGCGCTTGCCCAGATGGCCGGCAGCAATCGAGTCCTAAACGGCAACTCCCACCCGACCAGCTCCACCCGTCGTCCCAGCAAATACTCAAAGCGTTTGCGCCGCAGACGCAAGCAGCGCCCAGGCAACTCCACCAGCAGCAGCAACAGCCACATCTCATCATCATTCGCTAATTGAATACCATACAAATTTCTATCATTACTTTAACATAAACATTAACATTAGCTTTAGCATTGCCATTCACTAATTTAGCTAAATTTCATTTCGTTCATTTTCATTTGCATCAAACAGTCCATCAACAGCATCCACATTAGCATCAGTATCAGCATCCACATCAACATCCACAGCAGCATCCACATCAACATCCACATCGAATGCCAATGAAACTGTTGGCTCTGCAATCGGTTTTAATGAGGGCCTGCTCCGTCCGTATATGGGTCTGCTGCCCGTGGCCCAGCCGAGCGATCCCTGGAACCAGAAGCCATACGATCCACACTATCCGCTTTACAGCGGCGGCGGCAGCTATGATGCGTATCTGAGACCACGACGCGATACGCACATCATGGCGCGCACGCAGCAACTGCTCACGCCCGGCATGCTGGAGCGTCTGTTACGCATTAAGGCGGAGTTTCAGCGTCGGTTTCCACATCTCTATCAGGGTATGCTCAATCATCATACGAATCGGACCCGAGTGGTTGTTAAGCCGCCGCTTTTGGTGCGTCAGTCCAGCCACAGGAATAGAGAGCCTGTCTATGAGCTTGGCGCCGCCGAACGCGGCCTCTTTGATGAGACGGAGGAGGAGCAGGAGCAGGAGCCGGAGGAGCAGGAGCAGACCAATGCAACGACCACGGAGAAGAACAAGTCCAATCGGCGCGTTGCTAAGAAGGATGATTTTGATGACGACGTGGACTATTTTCATTTCGAGGATGAAGATGACGATAACGATAACATTACGGATAACGATAATGATAACGATAATGATAACGATAACGATACTGATAATATTGATGATTAGCTAAGAGTTATTTGATTTATGTACACCCAATTAAAAGAAGCACTTTAAATAATTGTAAAAAAGGAAAAGCTGAGTTTTAATTATCGATAACATTAATTATTATACATATCGAATGTTGCTGAGAGGGGGAAAGAGAGATAGACAGAGGCACTATTGAGTAAAAATACAGAGTCTTTTAACAAATAGACAGAGCTTGACTTCCTCAAGAACAGCAGCACCTCATGGGAAATCGATTTAATGGTGTTTTAATAAACATGTGTCTGCGTAACAATCCGATTACTATTCAAACCCTTGAGGCGCATTTCCGTCTGATTGGATCAATTACTCAATTACTGTACTTAAATCGATTTTAAGCTATCCTGGATTTTCTTGGGCAATATTGTTATGCCATTATTGTTTTTGTTTCATTTATTTGTTTTCATCTCTGTTAGCAGTTAATAAAATTTTCAATTTTTTGGTATTTTGGTTTTGGTATTTTGATCTGCTGGTTCTTATTGCCAAAATCTTTTAAAATTGCCTAATTATGATTTGGTATTTTTTTTAATGGCTCACGGGTCATCTCTGTTGCTGATTGTTAATTTATCCTGTTTACGATTTTACGAATAATTCATTTTGCATTTTTGATGCTGACTTTAAATATTCATTTATTTGTATTTATTATTTATCTTGGGTAATTGGTATTTTATTTTGTAATTGTTTATCATACTTCTTTTATCTCTCCTTTCCACTTGGTATTTTTTTATACTGCTAGATCGACGTTTCGATAATTACAAATCGATTGCAATTAAATGAAACCCCTTTTTTAACGGCCTGCCTTAATTGAGACAATCAGATAATCGTAAATCATCAAGCGGTAACATTTCAAATTATTATACATCCACGTGCTTATTAGCTTTCCAATAAATAGATTTCCCTAGAGTCACTGAACTAAGAACAAGAAGAGCAGGAGCAAGAACAAGCCAAACCCAGTGCTGTCAGTTGCAGCTCAGAAGTCGAGCAATGCGGCTTACTGTTTGTCTTCTGCCCAATTTGGTGTTGCTGCTGCCACTGCGACTGCCGCTGCCGCAATGTCACGCGGCGCTGGTGATGGAGACAACCTCAAGTTTGGACTCATTGTCTGTTGCACTGGCCCAGGTGTTGCAGCACTCGGAGATGTCACACAGCCAGACTCTGTACGTTTACTTGAAGTACAGCTCGCTGACGGCGCGGTCGCCGTTGCTGGAGCTGCTTGGTGGTGTGCTGATGGCATTGCCAGCCGCAGCGCCGCAGCCGCGCTGCTTGTTCCAGCAGAAAGTCTTGTCGTACAGACCGTATAGGCATGCTGTGCTGCTGCTGGTAGAGGATCTGAGTGCACTGGAACAACTCTACGAGAAGGTGGGCGCAACGAGCGATCTATCATATACGCTCATCTATATGCTGGATCCGCAGCCGGAGCTAGTCATGAAGCTGCTGTGGAGCCGTAGCGTGTTGAAGGCGGGCCTCTTGGTGCTCGACGGACAGGGCCTGCTGCTGCTCAGCTATTTTCCGTACAGCGCGAATCACGGCTGCCGGCGTATTCGTGCCAGCGTTGTAAATCGATTTGATGGCCAGCTGGGCGCTTGGGAGATCGACGATTATTTCCCAGCCAAGCTGGACAACTTCTATGGCTGCATCTTGACCTGTGCCACATGGCCGGATATGCCCTATTTGGTGAGACGTGATGATGGCACCTTCCTGGGCATCGAGGGCGAGCTTCTGCAATTCATGGTCAATAATCTCAACTTTTCCATGGGACTCTATTGGCTGAACGAGACGCAGGTACGCGAGACTTTCGATGAGTCTGGCTGGGTGTTCGAGGAGGTGCGTATACGTGATGTCTTTAGGTCTTTAATAAATTTTGGATAAAATTTATATTATCTATAGATCTTTAGCAAAGCGGAATATGCTTTGGGTGGCTTCCACTACAAGCCCCATGAGCGCGATGAGGTGCCCTATTCGCAATCAACATACTACTTCATGAGCCACATTATGCTGGTGACCAATTTGCCCAGCGCTTACTCGGCATACGAGAAGCTGGCCTTTCCCTTTCATCCAGCTCTGTGGCGCGCCATTGGATTGGTTTTGGGGCTGGGCTTCGTTATTGTTTGGCTAATGAAGCGATACGCGAAGACGTTGCCACAGGTAATATGCAGAAGTGTTGAGGATAAGCTAAGAATTTTGTTGATGGCTTTAATTGTGATCTAATGAAAATGAGTTTCCACTCTCCTCCAGCATCCGTATTATCAGCTGCTGGTGCTGACCATAGGCGGAAACCTGCTGTCCAGGCAACTGCCGCAGCGTATTTCACTGCGCTTGCTGCTGGTCACGTGGCTGCTGTGTACCTTGGTCATACGCAGCGCCTATCAGTCGGGCATGTACCAAATGCTGCGTCAGGACAGGCAACGCAATCCGCCGCAGACCATAGCCGAGGTGATTGGACAGAGATATACGATTCATCTGGCCGCTGGCAATGCACAACGCTGGCTGGAGAGCTTACCGGAGCTGCAGGATCAGGAGCAGCCGCGTGAGCTGGAGGCCAGCGAGCTGCAGTCCTTTGCCGGCTTGGCCGCACTGAGCGGCAGCGATGAACGTGTGGCGATCATAACGCCATACGAATACTTTGGCTACTTTCGCAAAGTGCACGCGATGAGCCGTCGACTGCATCTGGTCAGGGAGCGTATCTTCACCCAGCAGCTGGCCTTCAATGTGCGCCGGCACTCGCATTTGGTCGGCGTGCTCAACAAGCAGATTATGCAAGCGCATTCCCATGGCTTTCTGGAGCACTGGACGCGACAATATGTTAGCGCTGTGGATGAGTCCGAGGAGAGCATCGCCCGGATCCCTGCTGTGCCCTATGAGACGCTCAATGGCCATCAGCCGGAGGGCGAGATCACGCAGCGCGAGGATGAGGCAATGCCGGCCAAACTATTGGTATTATCCTTCAAGGAGCTAGCCGCCCTGTTCTGGCTGACGCTGTGGGCCCTTCTCGGCTCTGCGCTCGTCTTTGGCCTCGAACTGTTGCTGCATAAATAATGCTCGAAATTTATTTTGTGCTAAAACGTTTTAATTAAATTACTTCATAATCCAGCAGTGTCAATGCCATAGACATGACTACAAGATACCCTGTTTGCCATGACCTCAAGCTGTCGAGGTGCTAATAGCTATCGATCTGATCTATCTCACATTTGCCCTGGAATACCCTATAAGTAACTAAATGCCATATTGTATAGTCTCAGCTCTTACTTTCTTCGAAAAGACTCTTTTTAAAATCGATATTTATCGATATACCCAACAGATAACTCCATTAGCATTATGCTATCATCATGGCTTCCTTCTGCAATTTGCCCAATTGGTACAGGGTATAAAAACAAAGCTCTTTCAGCATCGCCTGCTGATAGTTCGCAGCGTTCGTTGCTGCTCGTATCGTAAAAACGCAAAACGTTTTATCTAAAAGCGATAAATTTGCAAAAGAGCGAAAAAAGAATAAGGAAAACTTACAAACGCGCGCCACCAAAATCTCAATCCACAAAAAGCACTTGCACGCACACAGGCACAGACAGACAGACATAACCCACCCACATGGACATCAATTTTCTCGCCCTCTCTATGTATGTGTGTGTGTGTGTGTGCATGACTTTGGATTGGTGTGTGGCGAAAAACGTTGCCTAATGCCGTTTGCAAAGCTCACATTCCAACACCCTTTCCGGCCTTCAATTGAAGGGCTTCACTAATGAAAATGATTGACTGAATGAATGAAATATTCCACCTATAGTCTAAAAACTCTAAGAGTTAGCTCTAAACTCCAGCTAATTATTCTACTAAAGGTTGATTGGTCGATCGTTTGACTGATTAATTGATTGAATGCTGTACCACGACTGATTGAGCTGCGTTTCGAAATCCTACCTAAAGGCTGACTATAAGAATGATGAATACGATTGACAGACGGACTAATTGAGAGTCTATAACTAATTGTATATATATTCACTTTGTGCAACACATATTGCATAGCCTTGGAATTGGACTCGTGTCGAGCGCAGCTCTATGTAGTTTCCCGAAAAAAGAAAACAACCTAAATTGTCCCTCCCAAGGCGCCAGAATCGAGCTTTGAGTGGAGCTGCTGCTGCTGCTGCTTTGCTTATCGCCTCGCACATTTGCGCTTTTCCCGAGCATTTTTTGCGCCACAAAATGTGCTGTAATGGGGCATGAGGGTTACAATGTGACCCCCAGCCTCCAAGCCCTGCCACCCCTCACCCACGGCATCGAGCATATCCACTCCCAATGCCAAGTAGTCAACGACATCGACGTCGTCATCGTAGCTGAAAATTCAAGTAAATGTATTGAACTTAAGCTCATTGCCTTTGCCTGCATTGTCGTCGTATCCTCAACCCCTCTCTCTCTCTCCTACTTGTCCAGAATCCTTTTCTCGCATAGAAGTTCGTCCTCGGCTCATTTTCTCTTTAATATTGAGTAAAACTTTGTGCAATGCCTTTTATAAAATGTTTTTCTTTTTCAGCTACTATGTCTCTCGCTGCCTGCATCATGTACAGTGAGACAATAGGCTATGAGCGAGAGATATGAGTAACGAGTTTACTACCCACTCGTTAGAGAGAGTGAGTAGGGCAATGAATATTAGGCAGCAAGAGAGAGATAAAGAGTAAGAGAGACAGAGAGAGAGAGAGAGAGAGAGAGGGAGGGAGAGAGAGAATGATAAGCAGCGAGAGGCATAGAACAACGAGCAAGAAACAGAAAAGATCTAAGCTTGATTGTGAAATTATTCTCTGCAGAGAAAAATGTTCAGCGAGTAAAACTTGAACGAGTAGAGAAATAAACATTTAGCGAGTAAGTAAGTAACGAATAGAGCTCAAAATGTTAGTGAGAAAATGCAACGAGTGCATAAATGATATGGCTAATCAGCGAATGGAGAGTGAAAGCTTCGGCGAGTAAATGCTTAACAACGAGTAGATGCATGTTTAGCGACAAGTAGAACTGGAGAGTACAACAATTAAAATCTAAGCAACGAGCTCTTAAAAACATGCCCATTTACGGCAAGACTAGTCTATGCGAGTGAATGATGCTTGGATCTGGGGCACGCCCAGTGCTCGTTGATGTGGCTCAACTTTTATGGCCACAGCCAGTGCTGAGATGCGAGTCGTCTGGACTGCTTACTCGCGGCGATTGGTAATACTTTGGCTCGTGTTTTTTTTTCCCCGTTTTTTTGCCAATGAATTTTTATGGCGCGAATTTACGCTGAGGCGATGTAGTAGGTGGGAGAGGGGACGAGTAGAGGCAAACAAAACAAATATATTCATGACAAGATTATGTGGCAAGCCGACAGCGAGTGCACTTAAAAATTAGAGTTAGATGGAGAAGGAGATAGACACATATAAAGAGCGAGACAGACAGTGAGTGGGAGTAGCAGTGGCAGAGGCAGAGGCAGAGGCAGAGAGATGCTCTGGTAACCATTTTATCAGCTGCTAGTGCTTGGGCCACACAAAACGGGCAATTTCCGGCCGCGGAATTGCAGCTAATTAGCTAATCAACACAATTATGAGGCAGACATGAACCAGCACCAGGAACAGGACCCCGCGTATCAGGCAGAGGAACAGCTACGGCTACGAGGACAACGGCAACAACGGCAACGGCAACGGCTACGTGAACAGCTAAAAGCCAAATGCAGCGGAAGTTAAGCAGACACACTGAGACCGCAGACTTCAGCGAAACAAGCTTCATCCTTCACATCCGCCGGTTTACAAATGTTATCCAACGGACAGAAGCTGCTGCAGTCGCAGTCGCAATCGCAGTCGCAGCAGCAACTTAAGCAACTTGGCGTATGAGCTATTTAGCAACAGCTGCGAATAAGTCAGATGCGAAAACTTTAGCTTGCCACTAAGATGAAACTGCAAATCATTGTTATAGTTTATGGGGGAAATCTTAAAATCCCTAAGCTTACATTTTACTAGTGATAATACCAATCAGTCGATATGATTGATATGTGAACTCTTTACATATGCCACAACGATATTTAGCTTCTTAGTGGTTCTTCGAATGATGCTCTCACATCCATATACATATATGAACCCTCTCATAAGAGTGTTTCCCAGCGAAGAAAAAAAATATAAATAAATAAAAACATATCTCGTATAGCTTCATCCAATGCACTTATTTAATGTATGTATGTGCATGTAATATGTGTGTATATAAATTTGTATTATATATACGCAGCTATGTATATACTCTTCATTGTCACTTGAAAATTTGGATTAGTTTTTGTATTCCCAGACGCGATAATCCAATGGGCAGACTTGACGTCTGGTCAGCCAACGCGAAATGCAATGAAAGTGATACACGTGCAGACATACCCCTGTTGCCTTGGGGCAGTCATCGGTCATATTCGACTGGCACTCAATGCACGGATCATTGATGAGATTGCGGCAGATTGCGCAAGTATCATCCTGAACATCTATTTGGACGACAAATGTGCCAATGCTATCCGAAATCATTATCAATAGTAACTTACCCCAAGTCAACAAAGCATTGGCATTCCACTGCAGTAAATGAGAAGAAAAGAAGTGAAAGGATGGGTTAGTTTTAATAAGGATTTAATGTGTTAGATATAACACATTGATGTTATCTCACTGCAGCGTCTGCCTACCTCCGGTTTGGTGGATTTCTTAGTTTCTCTTATCTCATCTCTCATTTTGAATTCTTATGTATTGCTTGTATTGCTCTATCAAACGATTATTAAAAAGGGAAGTTTGTATAGAACTTCATTTAGCATGTCAACTTTTTCAGTGTTGTAGACTGTCAAAAAATCACCGCGCCCTCTCTGATTTCAGTGCTGTAAAATATCGGTAAACACTTCAGTGCTCCAAAAGATTGAAATGAATAAAACTCAGCTTAAAATAGGCAACAAATATACTAATAGTACCAACATAAAAATAGAATATTTTTTAATAGTTTATATTTTTTAATATATTATATTATTTCTTCCTGTTATTTACCGCCTGATTGTGCTGAAGCTTCTCTGTGTCCAGCAACTGGCATACGATTTATGCATACATATCCTTGATAATTATTGCGACAAGTGGCACAATGACATCATCCGTTCGTTTAATTAAACAAAATGAAATGATAAATAAGTAAATATTTTCAGCTGCAACAGCCAGAGCTGCGGCAAAGAATCGAAGTTAACAGCCAGAGACTCATTTGAATAATGCTGTGAAGTTGAGCTAGTTTATTTGGCAGCCATCGGAATCACATGTATCGAACTACTCAACGCTAAAGGGTAGCTGGTTCATTGAACCAGCTGCCATGATCTGCAGAACTGAGCGTTCTTCAAACTAATTAGTTCATTACAAAAGCAACAGGAAAAAAAATGGCAGCTGGATAGCTTAAGAGTTCAACATCATCATCATCAGCAGCATCATTATTATTGCCATGCTTAATATCCTGTGTCAACTATTGTCTGTTCCATTTGCATTTTTGCAATTATTTCAATTAAATCTACAAAAGAAACGTCTGGCCGCGGCCCCAAGGTAAAATAAGTTGAACAAAAATTGGATGTGAAGGAGGCAGGGGCGGGGCGAGGGCGGGGTTTGCGGAGTGAGCGGCTGTCCGGCTGCGTTTGGCGAATATAATTTCCTTGCGCCGGATGTGACAATGAATACGCATTAATAAGTACACACATACAAAAATTATAAATACACACACACAGACAAATACAGAGAGACAGACAGACAGAGACACCTGTACATGTGTATGTGTGTGCTTTCCGGTGTGTAAATTGATACGCCCGTTCATTTATTCAACCGTTCAGCGACTCGCTTGACCCCTCTTTGGGCTCGCCCACTCCTACTCCCTTGCGGGCAGCCCAGACGTAACCGCACAGCGTGCGCTTCAATGAATGGCTGGCTAATTTTGTAGAGAGGCGCGCGCGTACGGCACGCGCTTTTAACAATATTAATATGCACAATAATATACCATTATATATACATACATACATACGTACATATACATATATAAATGCAGTGACGGCACAGCGGGACAAATGAAGGATAAGCAGAAGCTAAGGGGGCTGGCTACCAGCAAGACAAAAGGCGCAAAATGAAAGACGAAGCAAAGCAAATAAATTTCATTGTAGGCGGCTCGCGCGTGACATGGCAACATTGTCGTCGGCGTTGCCAGATGACAGCAGGCAGTCGTCCTCGTTGACGGCGCCTCAAATTGGATTGGATGACAGACAGCACAGCGGTTTCTCAATTCGCCAGTACGTCTGTCTTATTGTTGGGCGGAAAGCCAACAGTGCTGCCACAAAGTAAACTGCTAAATCTATAGATTTAAAAAAAGCTGAAATTCGCTATGAATGGGTTAATTATCATAACAAAGGGCTGTAATAATTAAAAAAAAAAAACTTCATTAATACAATTTATTATTATTGTTCAATTTTATTATAACTTCATAACACATTGTGTCGTCACCCAAGCTCGTTACGGCTATTAAATAGCCAAAATACCAGCTCTCTTGCGCACTCATCAGGCAGCGGCCGCATGTGCGTAATGTGATTATTTACATGCTGCCAGTGTTGCCATATATATTTTTTTGCAATTTATTTTTTGTTCCCTTGCACGCCGCCATGCGCGTGCTGTAAAGATGAAATTATATGATTTGAATAATAATTGAATTAGAAAATCATAGTCAAAGCCACACAACATGTACCACTCAGTTGTTGCCGCATGCGGCGCAAACAAACAGACGCCATCATCAATGTGACAACGTGCCGGCTCCCCTCAAGCCAACAAACCGCCAACGAATTATTGTCACATACGCGCATTTACATGTGCATACATTGCTAATGCTGCTCCTACTGGTCCTGCTGCTGCTTTATGCAGCTCAAGTCCTTGTTGCGTGCCAGCAGGCTATGCGCATACTTTTTTGTAGTTTCTTTTTTTTTCAGTCCACACCCAACTGGCTAAATTAGCACTTTTTAATGAATTAGATGGCAGCGCTCTCAGCTTCGCAAGCGATCAGCTGATCGCCAAACTAAAAAAGTGTGCTTTAAAAAAATACTGAACTTTTGGTGTCTTCTTTTCTGTATTACGAC
Organism: Drosophila buzzatii; assembly: GCA_035045845.1. NCBI lineage: Eukaryota > Metazoa > Arthropoda > Insecta > Diptera > Drosophilidae > Drosophila > Drosophila buzzatii. The sequence goes on along the minus strand of JAWNOS010000596.1, from coordinate 3,480,988 downwards.
GCATCTAATTTGTGAGATTTAAATCGTGCAATTCATTTGAACTCCAACGAGGCAAATGCGCGCTCAAATTTGCATGCTAAAAAGCAGCGCGAAGAGAAGTGCAAAGCAACTCGAAGCGACTGCCAAGTGCCGCATCCTTATAACTTTGGCTCTAATGCGCTCGACATTTGTCGCCTTCAAATGGTTAACAAGTTTCTGCAAACGGCGACAGACAGACATCATTTGCTCTCTATGTATGTATGCATGTGTGTGTGTGCGTCTTGTAATCATGTGAATCCGTTTAAACTGTCGAAGTGTATTGTGCGTCATTATTCTCTTTCGTGCCATTAGACTTGAATAGTTTTTCCAATACCATAAAAAAAGAGAAAACGATGCATTCTTATCATTTGTTGCTGTAGCAGTGCTTGTGCGTTGGCTTGTGCATGTGCATGAGAATGTGTGCGTGTGTGTGTGCATTCTTTCTGTCTTTGCCAGGCGGTACTCAAAATGGCGTCTGATCAAAATTCTAATTGGCATGTGCTTAACCACGAAATACACAAAATATACATACATATGCATATACATACAAACATATATATATGCTTGAGTACTGTCCTTTACTCAAAATGGCAGCCGATCAAAATACCAAAGCCATTAAAAATACCAAATCCATTAAAAATACCAAAGCCGCATATACTTTTATTTAAACATTAAAGAAATAAAACAATAAATATATCAATTTACACATGCATTTGCAAACTTGGCAACTGGCTGCACTTTCCGCACTTAAACGTAAATTTTTTCCCCTTTTTGATTTTTTTTATCAGATACACTTTTTGAACTTTAAAGCTGCCTTTGCCACATTTTTGTTGGGTCTTAATTGCGGCCAATTTGGCAATGTTGTAATTTTTGTTCTTGTTTTTATTTCTCAATGGCAACAATGCGCTTAAATAAATCATTTTAAAAATTTTATATAGCCCCCGCCTGACATGGGCTATGCAAATTGCATTTTAAATACACAAACAAACAAACAAAATATGTGTGTGTGTGTGTGGCTCATTACAAAGATCAGTGGCAACACACACACACACACCAGCATAGATGCTGCAAGCAAGAAATACTCGACTGTCAGCTACCCTCGAAAATAAAGTATGAAATAGTCAAGATGCAATTACATAATTGAATATGAAACAGTTTTACTTTATTCCTATTCAATAAACAAAAATGAGCAGAAATACATGCTCAATCCCACATAAGCAGTCAGTCATACTCTTTGTTCGTCTGTCGCCGCGGGGTATTCAAATATGCAACATTTTTGTGTGCAGCGGCAATACAATAATTGGAATGTAAATTGTTGTTGCCTTTGGATAATAAGGGGGCCTTAAAGGGGATAAAAACAACAACAACAACAACACCAACAGTTAAAACGCATTAAATATTTCAAACGAATATTTCTATGCTCTGGGCAATTAATTATTCATAAATTTCTATAACTGTTTGTAATACCTTGAAATGCATTTTGACAAAAGCTCAAAATATATTTTTGTTATACGATTTGCCTTTTTGGCTGTAACGGTTTAACGAGCGCAGGCGATTTCAATATAGGAAAAAAAAAGGAATTATCCGTTATCAATTTGCATCGTGCTTTGTTTTGGCATTATTATCAATCCATATTTTTCCCAATTTAATCGTTTAGCAAGTGATAGACGGATAAGCTGTGGTATTTAGTTTTTGATACTTTTAATAGTCATTAATATGATTCTAAGGAAATAGTTTGGGATATGCTACAGGCTATATTACATTCAAATTTGCATTGTAGTTTAAACGTACGATACTCTACGCATAATGGCTATCTCAGCGTTTCGAATCTTGGCTAATTTGCTTTGCCCTTTATGTATTCAAAGTCTTGAATCTATATATAATGAAGATATCAAAGAGCAAATGTTCTATATATCTTCTATAAGATATCGTCTTGTATTCAAAGTCTTGAAAATATATATAATGAAGATATTAATGAGTAAACGTTCTACAATTGAAGAAGGCTGAACTCCTTGCCTCTATATATCGTCTTGTATTCAAAGTCTTGAAACTATATATAATAATGATATCAAAGAGCAAATGTTTTACAATTGAAGAGAGCCGAAGACCTTGCGTCTATATAAAAGATATCGTCTTGTAGGAATCTAACTGAGAAAAGACAGCGCCATTGGCTAGTTATGGAACCTTCAGTATGCATTTCTCTACACTCCCCTACATACTTAATATACTCGATATATATATAATAGCCATAAGCCCCATTTGTAGTAATAAGCAATGATCAAACATTTTTTGTTTTAGTACTTTACTTCACTTCGTTAAAAAAGACATAAATTTGATTGTTTTCATTTGGTTGTTTACGGAGAATGCCTTAAATATGATTTTTCACGGTGTAATTTAATCTCTATTTTCTCTATCTATCTATTTTTCTCTATCTATCTATTTATCTCTATCATTGATCTCATGATCTGCGGGAAGCAAAGAATTAGATAAAGATCAATATGCAAAACGCACAGCAAAAACTTACTCATTCTATTCACACACAAAGAATTTGTTTCATTTGCACGAGAATGCTGTGCAATGGGTAGTTTATATAGTTTTAACGATGTAAACTTGATTTCCGGTAATTTGATTGATTTGATTTATTCAGTTTCATAGTATCCACAGATTGATGATGATGATGATTTAGATGCCTGTGCGTCGAGTCGAGGGAACTGTTAAAGAGAATTCTTCGAATAGATCTCAAGAGATACTTACCAATTTTTGGTCATCCTGAAAGTGTTGAATCGTCGCCATCAGGGCAAGCAAAAATGTTTATATATTTATATATTTATACAAGTTACGAAAATGAATACTGCAAAAAGAAAAGGTTTCATGATGGTGTTTATAGGGTAGTATTAGAGCGCCAAACTTACTCTTCAGCTTAGGAAGCACGTTAAATTTGGTTTAGTCATAGCAGTATGAGCACTTAATACGCCAATTCACGAAAATTGTTAAGTAACTTAAAATTTATCAAATCATATACTATGGACATCAGTGACGCCTGCCAATTGATCAGTGAGATTGTCTATATACTATATACTCTATATAGATAACTCACCCTTGAGTTTGCACACCCAATCACAATAATTAACACATGTTCTGTAACACAAATTAAACTTAAAAACACATTTGTGAATTTTGCACACGTATTTCAATTCGCACGAAAAAATAACGAAAAAATATAAAACACGTAAAAGAAAAAAAAAATTAACAAAGAAATAATTTTTTATTTCTCCAACTGAAATTTGGATATGTTGACTCGAGTAGAGCCTCAAATGAAGTGAAATATTTCGTCTACTGATGAAGCTAGGCAGCTACAAATTTTCCTTCGATCTCAAAGCCTACTCATCTTTCTGTTTACCCTAGCGTGAGAGCTGTAGTAGGCAATGCTCGTTTGGAACTGATTCTGTAATCGATTAATATTTTCACGCACACTTTATAACTATTTTCTATACCTACACAGATAAATTCTGATGAGCTTTCTGCTGACTTCTTTCAGTTACATAAATGCTAACACCAATATACCCCAAATGTTTTATAGTTAATTCTATAAAAACTTAAAATTTCATGGAAATTGAGTGAAAATTGATGCCATAATCAGCAGTAATCAATGTTAATAACAAGAGAGAGAGTAACTGAGGCAGAGAGAGAGCTAGATAGGTAGAGGCATCTATTAATTGTAAATTGTGAACCGCTTGTTCTTGGTCAAACGCAAACATGTTAGTTCGCATGCAATGCTATTTGGTATTCAATTTAATTGAATTGCAATAATAATTCATACTTTGATCAATATTAATAACCAAATATCGGACGCAACACAAAAGTGAGGCAACATAATTAAGTTGGTAAACTCGACTCCAATAGCCATGAGGAAGTTGCATGTTCATTCAATAGACAGCAAGTGCATCATTTGTTCGACATTTCCGACAGATATATGTATGTATATATACACACATACATACACATGTCCACACTTCTCCACATAGATAATGCTAAGCACATGATATGCCCATAGAAACAGTAACATTTAAGTTTGAAGCATTATGTTAAATACTTGGACCTTAACTATTTTGAGAGAGGTGCGTTTAAGAAGTATTCAAACTTGACTAGCATATCTAGTTAAGATCTGCTTAACGCTTTCAACTTTAGCAAGTGAAACTGAACTTCATATATTTAAGAGCTAAGTATATAATAATAGTTGGAGCTGAGCTTCTATCAGTCAATCGAACAATCAGTGTAAATATTCTGATAATCGTAAAGTCATCATTTCAGAGTAGCTGAAGCAAAATCCAAGCGAAGAATTTCGTGGGAAAAATAAAAACTAGAGAAAAAGCGAAGGTGGGGAATATTAGATAATTATAAAGGAAACATAACCTACAAATGGAATGAAAAGGAATTTATGCTAAAGTAAAAACGGAATTTAAGTTTTCAAGACAAAAAATAAATATGTACATAAAAATTTAACTGTCTTCCATGAGAGTTGTCTGCATAAGGAAGACCTTGAAAAGTAGAAAAGCTCTGATTAAAAATGATTTGAGGAACATGAAAGCTGTGGAAATAAAGTGCATTTTGGGATTCCTACCTATGATTCCATATTCTATAAATTAGTTATAGAATAGTTTCTATTGAATTAGTTATCGTGGCTCGCGGCGCAACTGTTGAAGCGCCCCACGTTGCCCAGTGAACAGGACTTATCCCCTTTCGGCATCAGCCCCTTCACCGCCCCCTCCCCCTCGTGCCACATTAAGGGCCCCACGCCTGCCCCACTCGTTGTAGTTAAAGACAAAATTGTGCTGCATCGTTAGCCTAATTGCATTTTCCAGGCTGAAATAGCAACAAGACAAGTCAAGAAAGCCGAACGAAATACTAGAGAAGGGGTGAAGGGATTGTTGGTTAGGAGGCGGGTGGCTGGTGGGAAGATAGCAGCATGCGGCATGCGGCATGCTGCATGCGTGCATGCGTGCATGCACTACGTATGTATATGTCACAGAGCTGTCCGCAACGTCCTGACTGAGACGACTGGCTCCGCCGCCCTCAAAGCGTCTGGGCCACAGAGTTGCAGATTGCATTTTTTGGTTATTAAGTCTGTACGCCTCGTCTTCTCTCTATGCCATGCTCATTGTGTTTATGCTGATGCGAGAAGGGGTTTAGGCAACTTAAGACTCTATGGGTAACTAGGCTGCTGTGATATCGATAAATATCGATTTGTAGTTCAACTTCTTTTTGGTTTTTGATAGAGCTTACAAATAATGGCTTACTTGTAAATGAGTATGAGGATATTTTGTTTAGTGTACAGCCTTGTTCGAACAGGGTATCTCTTAGTCGCTCACTTTTTGCCCTTCAAAACAATTTGACTTGTTTTGGTTGGCCAGTGTGGCCAGGCACTGTCAGTGTCATTGTCATCATGTGCATGTGCACGGCACACGCAACACGCACACACACATGCACTCATACACACACACACACACACACACACACACTGTCACACACATACAACCACATGTAATAACTAGTCGTTTATTTCAAGAACGCAAGTCTCTGTGGGCTGTGGACTAACTTTTGACTTTTCATTTCTCTGGCCTAAATGAACCTAACGAACAACTGCACACACATACACACACACACACACACACACACCCGCACACACACACACACACAACAGCTAAACTGTGTTTAGTCTCGTTCTTTACCCTTCAAAAGGCGTCGGCAAAATTCGTTGAAGATTTTTGATATTTTCATTACGTGCAGCTGCCAGTTACGCATCATTGTGTATGTGTGTGCGAGTGTGTGTGTGTGTGTGTGTGTGTGTGTGTGCCTCTTTGGTTGGTTTATAAAATCTTGTACATGAACAGATTTCTATCACTTAATCTCTGCTGACATTTTATGTAGCAGCCAAGAAAAACGAGACCCGAGCGTAATGCTTACAACAACCAGCCCATTTCCCACACGTTCCGGCCCATTCCCAAACGTTTACCATGCCACAAGATTTGAGTATGCATTTGAGCTTATGAATTAATGCAGACCGCCCAACGTGTGTGTGTGTGTGTGTGTGCGTGGCTTGATTCCAGTGCGTCTGGTCATATAATTCAAATTAGAACAAGCTGGCTGAACTGCTGAAAACAATGGCATCTACTTCATTGCCCAGTTAAGGCGGTCATAAAATTCGAAGCTTGAAATAAAAAAGCTTTTGAATAAATTTACTGAAATTTGATAATACCAATAGATAGAGATAGAGGTAGAGGTAGAGGTAGAGGTAGAGATAGAGATAGAGATAGAGGTAGAGGTAGAGGTAGAGGTAGAGGTAGAGGTAGAGGTAGAGGTAGAGGTAGAGGTAGAGGTAGAGGTAGAGGTAGAGGTAGAGGTAGAGGTAGAGGTAGAGGTAGAGGTAGAGGTAGAGGTAGAGGTAGAGGTAGAGGTAGAGGTAGAGGTAGAGGTAGAGGTAGAGGTAGAGGTAAAGGTAGAGATAGAGATAGAGATAGAGATAGAGATAGAGATAGAGATAGAGATAGAGGTAGAGATAGAGATAGAGATAGAGATAGAGATAGAGATAGAGGTAGAGATAGAGATAGAGATAGAGATAGAGATAGAGATAGAGATAGAGATAGAGATAGAGATAGAGATAGAGATAGAGATAGAGATAGAGATAGAGATAGAGATAGAGATAGAGATAGAGATAGAGATAGAGATAGAGATAGAGATAGAGATAGAGATAGAGATAGAGATAGAGATAGAGATAGAGATAGAGATAGAGATAGAGATACAGATAGAGATACAGATAGAGATACAGATAGAGATACAGATAGAGATACAGATAGAGATACAGATACAGATACAGATAGAGATACAGATACAGATACAGATAGAGATAGAGATACAGATAGAGATACAGATAGAGATACAGATACAAATACAAATACAAATACAGATATAGATCCTAGCTAGATTCTAGCTAGACCCTAGTTAGATCCCAGCTAGATCCTTAGGCTACGCAAGACAGATTTTGGGTGTAATGGATAAAAGATAAAAGAGTTTAAGTGAAACTGATAAACGATTTAATATAATAAATATAATGATAAACTAAACGAAATAAACAAAATTTTGCTCTTTTTTGCACATTTTGTGGGTTACATCAGGCGAGAGACTGTGAATGGATCGTAGGCCCGCAGCATTTGCACTTTGGGCAGGGCACGGCGAAACATGAAGGCGCCACGATATTGATCTCCACGTGCTATCAAATCCAAGAGGCAGTCGATCCATTGGCCATAGATGGGCATATAGGGCGGTGCGCCCGCTGCCACTGCTGAGCCAGAGCAGGCCATGCAGGCGCCCACCACTTGAAGGGGATAAAACAGCATGACGGCTCCAAATTGAATCAGGACCGAATTGTACTGCCAACGATTGGAGTTGAACATACCGAAGCGACTGCAAAGAGCACTGAGGGTGTTCGTACAGAAGAGTACGCCCAGATCGCTGAGGAGGCGCGGTACAAAGCCCACGTAAAAGCCAAGTGGGCCAGCCTCAGTGAGAATCTGCTCGACACTGCCCTTCACGCTCGTGTAGATTACCTCACGGCCCACGAACTGAGCCATCTGGCGCACCGCGATGACATAGAACGGATGCGATATGGCCAATCCGGTTGTGACGATAAGTGCGTCACGCAGCATATTCAAAAGGTATTCGCGAAACTCACTACGCCCTCCCTTCTTTAGATGCTTCCAGCCGAGCAATTTGACCAAGCTCTCTGAGAACACGGCGTAGCAGGTGCTGCTCAGAGTGCGTGAAAAGAGACCACGATATAGGCCGGGAATTCCGTCAATGTGCCTGATGTAGCGCAAGTACTGCTGCACGCTGGGCAAAAACAGTGTGGTACGTCCCAGAAAATTGGTCGAGATGGTGGCCGGCATCGGCTCGTAGCCCAGCTGCATCAATATCTTGGCATACTCATACGGATGCATTACTGCACCGAGGCCCATGCGCAACACAAAGCGCCAGAATTCATGCGGCTTGGCCCGCTTCGCATTCATGCAATCGACATCCATGGCCAGAGCTTCCAGCTGTTGCTCGGACTCGACATCCTCGGCTCTGATTGCCACGGTCAGCTCGGGATTATCTACAGCTGCCGTGCCGCCATCGAGACGTGGCTCAAATTGATCTATCTTGCGATTGTCAAGCGAGGCGGACTTGTCCCCGGGCTCACGATATTTATGCATGTTCAAGTCGAAAATCTTCGTCTCGAAATTTGAATTACTTTATCAAATTGATTTCATTTGTTTACTGAGACCCCAAGCACACTACCCAACCAGGTTAACATAGTTTGACATTTTAGTCCTGGCCTGATGAGGTTTTCGAGAGGGATTCTTCAATTTCTCTTGCATCTTCTTTGTGACATTTAAAGGCAACAGATGATACTTCATTTGGTCTTCAGTGTAGCATTTGTTATAGATTTATTTCACATGTTGCCTGTCTGTAGTTGGTAGCCTAAACAACTAACGGAGCACCCAGACGACCTCCCCTCTATTCGCTTCTCATTGCTCGCTTCACTGTTTACACTGCTCACTGTTTTAGCGCATCGCGTTTGTCCCCGTTGTCTCTTCTCACCATTTTGCCACTTATTTTCGAACATGAAATTTCAATTAGGCGTCTCTCTACTCTATGCTGTTTTTCTGGTCAATTAAATGCAACCATATTGCCAACAGTACACACACACACAAACACACGCATACTGCCAATGTGTATGAATTGCAATTGTAGCTCTCTTTATTTACATGTTGCAGCAAATGAAACGTAAAAACCAATGACAAAGCCTGTCAGAAAAAAAACAAACGCAAATATGTATAGGGTATGTATGAAGTCTGTACTTAAATTTTTGTTTCTTTTGTGCTTTGCAATGCAATCAAAACTCTGTCCACTGTCGATAAATACTCTGGGAGCAGACAGTGTGAGAATGTAATCACTCTGTCAGTCAATCATATACTCAGACATTACTTAGTCAATCAAGCAGCCTTTCAATCAAGAGCTATTGCTAAACAATCAGTTTTCTGATCAATCAGTCAATTAGACTAATCGATTCAATCCTTCAATTAGTATAGCGTCAGTCAAATGGTCAATCAATCATGCAGTTTGATGTGCAGACAATGAAGAGAGTATTATCAATCAGATACTCTGTTATCAGTCAGTACATTAATCAGTCAATCAATCAGCCAACAATTCGTTAAGTTTTCCGCTAGTTCATTAGTCAATCAATCATTAATCGATTTGCCAGTCAAACAGTTTTCTAATCAGTCAATCAATCAATCAGTCAGTCAATCAATCAGTGTATAAACTGCTCATGTAATCTATCAAAATTTTATCGATTAATTTTTTCCGTACATTAATCAATCAAAAACTCTGTCATCAATTCATTTTTCGCTAGTTCCTGAGTCAATCAATCATTAATCAGTTTGCCAGTCAAAGAATTTTCTAATCAGTCAGTCAATCAATCAGTGTATAAACTGCTCATGTAATCTATCAAAATGTAATCGATTAATTCTTTAATCAGTTCGATAATCAATCAAACAATCAGCTACTCTGTTAGGCAGCTAATCAGTCATTCCCTGAATCAATCAATCAATCAGTCTTCCAGTCAGTTATTTCTTCATTTCCATATAATACTTTAACTATTTCTCCAAGTTCCAAACAACTTTTAAAATATGTTAAGACCCAGGCGAACTTCAATTACGTTCCCATATGAATGCATTCACTTTCACATTTCCATCTGAGGGACTCGCAGAGGTGTTATGCCCCCCCACCCGCTTCCCCCGACCATGGCAGCCGCAATAATATTGGCCATTTTTGAAGCGTCTGGACAAATGGGCAATCGAATAGGCTAGAGCACCATTAAGTTGACAGAGGCCAAAAACGAATTGCCAAAAACAGCACGAAAATTGGAGAAGCTCCACAGCACAACCGGCCCAGACCCCGCTCCCGCTCCCGCCCCTGTTCCGAGCAACGTTTCGAACCCGCAAAAGCAACTTATGCGACACGCACAGTTGATTAACAATGTTGCAATTTTTGAAGAGAACAGCGTTTCGGGACGCAAATCTCTGAAACAGCAAACAGCTGAGGAGGGTACTGTGTGGCCAGTGCGTGCAGGACAAGGGAAAAGCGAACACCGAACAGCGAACAATGAGACGAAACTTCTATCCCGGCACGCCCCCTTCGATGGGCATCATGCAGTTGCCGCACGATTATTGCACATCACTAATTAGTGATGTGAATGCCGCGCGCGCGCTTAAATTTTACGTTTCGGCACGAATAGATTTGGGAGAGAGACAGAGAGAGAGAGAGAGAGAGAGGGAGATAGAGTGTGAATGCTTGTGTGTTGGGAGTTCGCTAAAAGTTGGAGCCAGGCACGGGCCTGACGTTGACATTCCACTAACAGTGAAATTGTTTTCCAAATCCTAAGCTTGCATGTTAGCCACAAGCAGCAACAACCCAGACGTATGCTCGACTAGCAGATATTCTGTTGCCAAGGGTGTCTAGACTGAAGACTCCAGTTAAAAGATCTTCGATATATTATCTGAAAATCAACTAGACAAGCTAGCTTTCGTTGATGGCGATTTCTATAGTTTGATTTCTTAGTCAAAGTCATGCTTCCCTCTCTAGCTCTTACAAACACTCTCACGCATACATCATACCCCCTTTGTATGGTTATCAAAACCAAAGGCAATAGGCAACCACGAAACGGCAGCAACCGAATGAATGGCAATGAATGCGACACCAGACACTAGGCCTAAACATTTTCAACGCCATGCATCACCCACATTCACGTTCACATTCACATTCGTATTCGTATTCGTATTCGCATTCAGAATCACGTTCACGTTGACGTTCTCGTTCAGATCCCACGTTCATGTGTGGTAAATAGTGAACTACGTTCACATTCGTAGCGAGTTCAACCTGCCGCCTTCCCTTGCCCAAACTTGTCAATTCGTATACCCTAACCAAAGAACTATTACTTAGCTAACCAAGTAGGCAAGTTCGACAGGAAGCTAACTGTATATATGTACTTTTAGTTATCATCTACAAAGTTTAGCTAAAGTTCTTTTGCACATGTTAGATTTGACAAACAGTTTAACTACTAGTTAAATATGTTCAGGATCTTCAGTCTTTTCGTAATTTAACTTTTAATGTTGACTTAAGCTTAACTTAACAAGGACTTGACAGGGACTTATTGGACCGAGTCGTCAGTCATTCAAGTTGCATCTGTTACTTGACTTTAATGATGACTAGGGTATATGCTATTCGAGCACTTTTTTTTAATCTGCTCTTATTTGCCTAATTTTTCCTGCTTTTTTTTGTTAGGCTGCTGCTGTTCAGGGATTAAAACTGCCGGATGCAGTGCGGAAATCAAAATGCTTTGGCAACCAACAGCGACAGATCAGAGCAGGTCGAGATAGGGAAGGAGGGAGAGCGAGAGAGAGAAAGAACGATATAATATATATAGAGTGAGACTGAGAGAGGGAGAAAACAAGGCAGACAAAAGGGTAAAAGCAGTTTAAATGGCAACTAATCGCAAAATGCAGTCAAAATGAAAGCGGGAGAGCGAGTGACAGAGAGAGTGAGTGAGAGAGAGAGAGTGAGAGTTGATATGCTAGGCGCAACGTGGCCCACGGTCAGGTGGAGGTGTTTGTATAATGAATGAGCTAACGCGAAAGCAGCAGCAGCAGCAGGAGGAGGAACAGCAGCAGCAGCAGGAGGAACAGCAGCAGCAGGAGGGGGAACAGCAGCAATAACAACGAAACCCATCAGATGTGGCATTTTTTGGAAATTGTAGGCGAATGGAGACCGTGCCATGTAGATTGTCCCACAGCAGGCAACCTCAAATCCCCGAACTCCGGCGCAGTACTAGTCCGTGCCGCTGCACGCACAAGACAATGAAATCAAACGACAAACGCAAATGTGATCAATTACAGTTTGTGAATTTCAGCGGCAAATGGGAAAGGCGTGGCACAGTGGGCAAAAAACAAAGAAAACCAAGAAAATTATGATAATTATCGAAAATGACGATATCGATAGATATCGATCAGTCAAAGTAAAGACTTTCAGACGATATATTGCCTCAATCATTTTTTTCGAATCGAGTTAAAATTTCAATCTTAAGGAGTCTAAAATTACTGAAACAGTTTTTTGGCTATTTCTATCGGAGCTTAGGAGCTGAAACTCCAAAAAGTTTAAAGTTTAAATGCAAATTTCTCTTTGGGAAAAATCTCATTTATTTTTCCCTTATTGGCTTGTTTTTCGCCTAGTCGCGAACCACTGTGCAGCGCAGCGATTGCAATTGTTGTGCATTTGCGGCTAGGCTGGGCACACTCCGTAAATTGCCAATGTGGCCGTGCGGCGCAGTGCAAGGCAAGGCAAGGCAAGCCGAGGGCGTGGAATTGAGACTCGCTGGCATTACGTAATGTGAGGTTAGATGCGATTCAATGTGATGCGTTTGATTGTGCTTTAAAAAGACGCCAGTCAAAATGCAGCTTATGCAAATGCAGAAACAACAACAACAACAGTTGCTGACAACTTGATTCTCAAAATTATGACCACAAATTCCGGATTCTCAGCGGGCAGACTAACAATTGCCATTTGCCATTCGGCATTCGGCATTTGACATTTTGTGGGCTGTATTCTGACATTGACCGGCAACAAGTCATTATTGTAATTATGTTAATACCTGACGCACATATCACATCATATCACATCGTTGTCCATCTCGCTCACACACCCGTTGTTGACCCGTTCCCGCCTGCTTGTCTACGTGACCAGAGCGCTGGCATTCGAGCCACCCACTCTCCGGAACTAAGTCAATTTGCGCATAATTTGTTGACGACCTTCATGAACACACTCACAACCAAACATTCACACATCCAGATGTGCCCAACGATGTTGCCTACAATAAGTTAAAGTTGTATTTTACTAGCCCAGATGGAGCATTATTGAAATGAAGCTATTTAAGAGATACTCTCTCTCTCTTTCTCTTTGTTCTACTAATCAGAGAAGGTTTCACAGTTTCCAATTGATGCTTAAGTTTCAGGGCTTTAGGCTCATCAAATTGAAGGCGTTTCGAGCGAATCTCGACATCCAAAAAAGGAAAAAAACATTCAAAATCTTTTCCATAAATGTCACAAAACATCTAAAACAGACAAAAATAAAAAAAAGGGGTAAAAAAAATAAAATCAACCAAAAAACGTAGGTATTTAGGTATTTTCGTTTAGAAAATTCTGTACATTTGTACGTTAATGTTTGAGAAAAATTGTAAAATTCTCTGGATCGATTCGAGGCACAGACTCCCAGGCAGAAGGGGGGCTAGACGGAGTGGGAGAAAATGGCCAAGCATATCGCCAAGATCCTTGTGTATGGCGTCCAATCGGTGGGCCGGGCCTTCATTAAGGCGGTGCGGCAGGAAATCGACGCATCTCGTGCGGCGGCGCAACAGCATCGATCAAATAGATTGAGTAAGGCGAGATGCAACGATCTGGCTGTGAAAGGAATGACGCTGCACGAGGCACAGCAGATACTCAATGTCAAGGACTTAAGCAATCTGGCCGAGATCCGTGGCAACTATGAGCATCTCTTTCGGGTCAACGAAAAGGCAACTGGCGGCTCCTTTTACATCCAATCGAAGGTATTTCGCGCTAAGGAGCGTATTGATCGTGAGCTACAAAGCAAACTAGAGGCGGCCATCAAGCAGAAGCAAAGCGTAACTCCACCAGCAACACCAACAACGTCACCACCCCCACCAGCAGCACCACCCCCACCAGCAACAGCAGCAACAGCAGCAGATAGAGCAACAACAGCAACAGCATCAGCAACCAAAGCCAATCGAGCCTAAAGCAAATTCAAATTGTAATTCGATCAGCCAGTTTCTTCTTCTTCTTATGTTTGCCATTTAATGCACGAAAATTAAAATTTGGGTTTAAAAATATAAATAATAAGATTCTTAAACAATTGAGTAAAGCAGCTAAAACCTAATCATAACAGCTCTACAAATAGGCAATTGAACTCTGCAGGAAATTATATTTAAACAGAGATCGTTCGAATCAACATTGAGAGCAAAATTTGCAAAGTTTTAGCTTCGATTCCGTACTCTATAGCAGTTCTCTGTAACTAATATTGTATATACTTGCAGACCTCAATAGAACTGATCATTAAGTCATTTACGATACATAAGTAACGCTCTCGTGCTAAACCTTGGGATTAGATTCAGATACTACGTAAGATCTATCATCAATTTCAAAAGAGATTACATAATTCGTTGCATCTCACACAACTAGAGTCGGTGGTTCGACTCTGCTCTCTCGAGAGATACTCTCAATTCATCTCGAGACATTACTCAAATCTTTAGGAATTCGCACCCATCTTAAGTCTGTTCTTTTTCTATCTCTCTCACTTTCTCTCTCCCTTCATCATTTCAGTATTCTGCCCTTTGGAGCCCAGCATTCCATCTATGTTATCTGTGGTTTATCCATAGAGTTTGTAGCTTGAAAGCCCGCTAGTAAAGCTAAATATAACTTTATTCACTTTCCCATACATGTGCATATGTAGGCTAACTATTAAAACTTCCATTGACCAGAATGAGCATTACCAATAGAACAGCAAATACTGAATTCTCATCTAATAATTTACACATGTTTGTGTGTATATTACTCTGGTTTCTCACGCCGTTTTAGTGGAGCGCAGATATGTACATATATTTTTCAAAGCAATGACAACATAGCGTCTTATTGTTGTAGCTATTACTCAAGTTGGCAGCACGCTTCTTAGACTACTCAAATTGGCAAGAGAGTGAGACAAACACGCATAGCTGCAGCTGAACGAAGCTTCGGGTGTTTCCAAGAGCGAATGAGATGGCATGTAGTCCTCTTGTCGAAAAGCAGCGCGAGTGTATTAGTGTTATCGCTGGACAGCTGCTAGAAACTGCTAGAAGCTCCAGAGGTCTCTTAAATTTGCATCTGATCAAAGCAGGCATCAAAATTATGTAAAATAATCGTAGCAGGCTTTGCTCGAACCAAATTCAAGGCACCTTCTCAATTTTCGTAAATCTCATTACAGTTTGGGCTCTCACACGAGTCGGAGCTCCAAATTTTTGATAAAATTTTTCGTGAAAGTGTAAAAATTAAAAATATATATAAAATTATTAGTGCGGTTATTTAGCTTCGAAAAAACTGGGCGACAAATTTGTATGTGTGCGTTTCTATCTGGTAAGTGTATATAAATATATACATACATACATATGTACATATTTATGTCGTAGTTTCGTTCTCGTCCGGTTCCAACATTGTTTCTTCTGCGGCACGTGCCTTGCCTTTTCTCAGTCCGGACACAATGCAATCTTCTTCTTTTGAGTTCTCAACATTAATGCACATTTAATGCACGTCACTTCTCTTCCTCTTTACTAAATCAAAGTGGACACAGTCCACGCTCAATACAAATACAATTTGCTATGAGTTATTGTTGTCTCACTCTGTTGCATTGTCGGCCGAGACTACGCAGAACAGAAAGATCTGTTGGGCTCGCAAGAGAATCGCATGATTTTGTGAGACAGATACACATGAGGGAAAGGGATAGAAATCAATAACGGTAAAACAATATTTTGGTTCTCTTTCGTTTTCTTTACTAGAGATGATACATTACATCAGAGATGACACATTACATCAGGGTTGATACAAGAATTATTAAAAATAAAGTTATCGGTACATTAAATCATTAAATTTTGGCCTCACACGAGTAAATCAAATCAAAGTAGGCTTGAGAATTTTTTTTCGATTGAATATATTAAATCAAAGTAGGCGGTAGAATTTATAGAAAATCGTAGTAGGCTTTGCTCGAACCAAATTCAAGGCACCTTCTCAATTTTCGTAAATCTCATTACAGTTTGGGCTCTCGCACGAGTCGGAGCTCCAAATTTTTTATAAAATTTTTCGTGAAAGTGTAAAAATTCAAAATATCTATAAAATTATTAGTGCGTTTATTTAGTTTGGAAAAAAGTGGGCGACAAATTTGGTGTGTGTGTTTATTTCTGGTAAATTATATATACTACTACATATATATATACATTTTTTTTTTTCGCAAACAAGAAATCATTACATTTTGGTCTCACGGGAGCCGGAGCTCAAATTTATTCAATTTTTTTTTTTTTTTTGTGAAAGTGTAAAGTTTGTCATCATTTTTTTTTTTTTTTTTTTTTTTTCAGTAAATCAAATCAAAGCAGTCTTACGATTTTTTTTTTTTATCGAATATATCAAATCAAAGTAGGCGGTTGACTTTATACGAAATCGTAGTAGGCTTTGCTCGAACCAAATTCAAGGCACCTTCTCAATTTTCGTAAATCTCATTACAGTTTGGGCTCTCACACGAGTCGGAGCTCCAAATTTTTGAAAAAATTTTTTGTGAAAGTGTAAAAATTAAAAATTATGTGTGTGTATATTTAGTTAAACAAAAAAGTGGCCAACAAATACGCGTCTTTATTTTTCTTCTGATAAGTAATAAAAAAAATTATTTTTTATTGAATTAAAACAAAAATTGTTAATCGGCTTAAATTAAATCACAGTAAAATTAATAAAAATTTTATTGGCTCTCCGGAAGAGTTTCATTACAGTTTTTAGTTCCCACAGGAGTCGCAGCTCCTTATTTATAAAAATTGGTTGTGAAGGTGTGAAAACTAACATATATATTTTTAAAATTTATTCCAGTTTCAATAAAAGTTTTGGAAAATGTAACAAAATGATTCGGCAATTGTTGAATGTTAACAGAACACAATTAGGCGATGTATGAAGACTGTTAAAACAAGAGGAATTACACTTGATTAGCATGTGAGTAATAGGTTTGATTCTTTTCCAAAAACACTTTTTATAACCCTTTCTTTTCAGTTAAGTTTCAACCCCGACAAATGGCGATTCGCTTGGTGAATTGCGTCCTTACTAATAATTGTTCATTGATGTGATGGTACCACAGATCCAAGAATATTAAAGGGGTAAGTGAGGGTCATAGACTAGTTGACTAGTCATGCCCAGAAGATAGAAAGCAAAGAGCATAAATGCCAAATAGCTCGCAAATAACAGCTCACGTTCTGCTCATGAGAGAAACGGGATAAGAGCATATACACACGATATTGCTTTGAGCAAGAGAACGTCTTTTGTTCCGTTTCCATCGTTTCCCTCTTTTGAAAACATTTATTTCGGGAGTTATTCGATAGACGCTCGGAGACGGAGCTGTTAAGCTGTCTGAGTATGCAAAGAGATAGTTACATTAAATATTTATGTATATTATATATTTTACTTAATACAATTTATGAATACCTGAAATTAATTATTTTAATTTCTTCGACAGTTTGTTGGATTAGTCACATTAAAAAAAATATAAAAAAAAGCCATGTACATAAACCATTTAATGAGAGCAAATTCAACAAAGAAGCAAGCGTTTTATGACACTAATACGATTTCCAATCAAAAGTCCTACATAATACATGATAGAGCGAACACACAGTAAGTACGACGAGACTCGTAACTGTATAGATATAGATAAAGATCTAAAGAGTTTCATTCTTTCAGGAATACTGGTATGTTGAGAGCGACACTTAATTTCATATTTCATTCATGCACAATGAAGCAATTTATACTTTGATAGAGTAAGTACGAAAATGGAGCTATATCTATATATATCTAGAATCGGTCTTCCTTTTCAGAATCTATCATTCATACATATTTAATCAATTTATACTACGAGTAGCCGTTGAGGGCATATTTAATCAATAACACTGTGAAAGTAAGTACGCCTATGCTATGTCCTTAGATATAGATAAAGTAAGTCAAAGCATATTTATAGATCTCGTCTATATAAACATTCTTTTTCAGAGACTAATTGTCGTTGGAGCCCACCAAAGCCATAAATATATTCAACTTCGAGACAAACAGAAGTCGAAGCATACGTATTGATGAATTTCTACTTCGATAGTAAATATTGCTCTAGCCCATCTCTATTCTATATATACTATATCAATATAACTGTATTTCCACTCACATTCCAGTTATCGCACATCAGGAAGAGTTTGTTGTTTTCGTTTTGATACACGGACGCATTCATCTCGTACATCGCCACTAAGGGGGTAAGCTCTATATACAACTAAATATGTCTCTTTCTAAATAAATTCTCTCTCTCTCTCTCTCTCTCTCTCTCTCTCTCTCTCTCTCTCTCTCTCTCTTTATTCCTTAGTTTCAGTTCATTTCTGCGCGCGGAAACCAGTTGAACCATATCAAGGGTTGCGCGCGTGTATGCTTAAAGGCAGAGTTAAGCATTTTTGTATGGCGATAATTGCACAAATTTATGGGAAAGTAAAGAGTTATGTTTCATGTTCATATGTTTTTTATATTTATTGATTAGATTTTGTTTTAATTAAGAGTTTCCTTAAGCATTAACGTAATAAAATAAACGAATGGAAATTAATTTCATTAATGATATCGATAATATATCGATAACATACTCTTGTTTACATTTTTGTTGGGCAGGCTATGCTTTCTCAGGGCATTTCTTAACAGGACTACGAGCTGATTCGACTGAAGCTTCCCATTCGATTGCTAATCGATAACTGCAGTTACGCAAATCGGGGTATCTAGCAGTTGAGCATGCTACGTTTTCTCTCCCTTTTTTTAGCACACGTCAAGCAGGGCTAAGTTTCAAGGGATATTTCGCATACGCAATATATATAGCGATATAGCGAAATATATAGCTATTTTTCATATTGTTCTACATTTTGAACACTATTGACACTAGAGACTTGAAGTTTAGCTTGTATACTCGGGTTGACAACCCAAGATCAATAAGCTATGGTAGATATATCTACGCCTACCGGGGGCATGGCAAACCGCAAAAGTTTATATCTCCTACAGGTTTAGAGCTAGAAGCTTCAAAATTGCATGGTTCAGTTTCTAATGTACTCCACTATCGAACCCTGGACTTTTGAAAATAAAATGTAATCGTTAACTAAATGCAAATAGTTCACTGCTACAAAGTCATAAGTCATTCGCAATTCTTAGAGTACTATAGCATTTAGCTTTTTGTATGTACGCATAGAAATCGATTGTCGATTGCCATGTACGTTGGCTAATTGCCAAAATATGTCGTTTACTAAATGTTTCTTAAACAAATAAACGGCACCTACGGGAACAGAGTATCCCACAGTTAGTTGCACCTAACTGCAACGTTCTTACTTGTTTTTTATCGAATATATTTGTTGAAGGGTTTTCTTGATATAAATCAAAAACAGTTTTGTAAATGTAGGTTTATTTAATAAAATAAAATAATTATAAGTAAGGAGTACAGAATTCAAGTACTGCGACGTCTTCACATATTCAACATAACTGACCGAGCCGACACATTATAACTGACCTTACACATTACAATACAACTGCCCAACTCACAATACAACTGAACCACCGACTCCATGTGCAGCATGCCTTTTATACTTGCTTCTTTACATACATATAGAATATTCTGTATTTCTTATTCTAGAAAGTTCTCGTCCAGCCAACGATTGTCTTTACAACTAAATGGCTTCTAAGAATATTATGTCGAGTTTTTCGAGATTATTCTACAACAATATTAAATCAAAGTAGGCATTAGAATTTATACGAAATCGTAGTAGGCTTTGCTCGAACCAAATTCAAGGCACCTTCTCAACTTTGGGAAATCTCATTACAGTTTGGGCTCTCACACGAGTCGGAGCTCCAAATTTTTTATAAAATTATTCGTGAAAGTGTAAAAATTAAAAATATATATAAAATTATTAGTGCGGTTATTTAGCTTCGAAAAAACTGGGCGACAAATTTGTATGTGTGCGTTTCTATCTGGTAAGTGTATATAAATATATACATACATACATATGTACATATTTATGTCGTAGTTTCGTTCTCGTCCGGTTCCAACATTGTTTCTTCTGCGGCACGTGCCTTGCCTTTTCTCAGTCCGGACACAATGCAATCTTCTTCTTTTGAGTTCTCAACATTAATGCACATTTAATGCACGTCACTTCTCTTCCTCTTTACTAAATCAAAGTGGACACAGTCCACGCTCAATACAAATACAATTTGCTATGAGTTATTGTTGTCTCACTCTGTTGCATTGTCGGCCGAGACTACGCAGAACAGAAAGATCTGTTGGGCTCGCAAGAGAATCGCATGATTTTGTGAGACAGATACACATGAGGGAAAGGGATAGAAATCAATAACGGTAAAACAATATTTTGGTTCTCTTTCGTTTTCTTTACTAGAGATGATACATTACATCAGAGATGACACATTACATCAGGGTTGATACAAGAATTATTAAAAATAAAGTTATCGGTACATTAAATCATTAAATTTTGGCCTCACACGAGTAAATCAAATCAAAGTAGGCTTGAGAATTTTTTTTCGATTGAATATATTAAATCAAAGTAGGCGGTAGAATTTATAGAAAATCGTAGTAGGCTTTGCTCGAACCAAATTCAAGGCACCTTCTCAATTTTCGTAAATCTCATTACAGTTTGGGCTCTCGCACGAGTCGGAGCTCCAAATTTTTTATAAAATTTTTCGTGAAAGTGTAAAAATTAAAAATTTATATAAAATTATTTGTGTGTTTATTTAGTTTCGAAAAAAGTCGGCGAAAAATTTGTGTGTTTATTTCTGGTAAATTATATAGACTACTACATATATATATATATACATTTTTTTTTTTTTTTTGCAAACAAGAAATCATTACATTTTGTTCTCACGGGAGTCGGAGCTCAAATTTATTTATTTATTTTATTTTTTTTTTTTTTTCGTGAAAGTGTAAAGTTTGCCATATATAATTTTTTTTTTTTTTTTTGCATTAAATCAAATCAAAGCAGTCTTGCGATTTTTTTTTTTATCGAATATATCAAATCAAAGTAGGCTGTTGATTATACGAAATCGTAGTAGGCTTTGCTCGAACCAGATTTGAGGCACCTTCTCAATTTTGGGAAATCTCATTACAGTTTGGGCTCTCACACGAGTCGGAGCTCCAAATTTTTGATAAAATTTTTCGTGAAAGTGTAAAAATTAAAAATTATGTGTGTGTAAATTTAGTTAAACAAAAAAGTGGCCAACAAAAACGCGTCTTTATTTTTCTTCTGATAAGTAATAAAAAATTGTTTTTTATTCAAGTAAATCAAAAATTGTTTATCGACTATTAAATCAAATCAAAGTAAAATTTATAAAAATTTTATTGGCCCTCCGGAAGAGTTTCAGTTCCCACAGGAGTCGCAGCTCCTTATTTATAAAAATTGGTTGTGAAGGTGTGAAAACTAACATATATATTTTTAAAATTTATTCCAGTTAAAATCAAAGTTTTTTGGAAAATGTAACAAAATGATTCGGCAATTGTTGAATGTTAACAGAACACAATTAGGCGATGTATGAAGACTGTTAAAACAAGAGGAATTACACTTGATTAGCATGTGAGTAATAGGTTTGATTCTTTTCCAAAAACACTTTTTATAACCCTTTCTTTTCAGTTAAGTTTCAACCCCGACAAATGGCGATTCGCTTGGTGAATTGCGTCCTTACTAATAATTGTTCATTGATGTGATGGTACCACAGATCCAAGAATATTAAAGGGGTAAGTGAGGGTCATAGACTAGTTGACTAGTCATGCCCAGAAGATAGAAAGCAAAGAGCATAAATGCCAAATAGCTCGCAAATAGCAGCTCACGTTCTGCTCATGAGAGAAACGGGATAAGAGCATATACACACGATATTGCTTCGAGCAAGAGAACGTCTTTTGTTCCGTTTCCATCGTTTCCCTCTTTTGAAAACTTTTACTTCGGGAGTTATTCGATAGACGCTCGGAGACGGAGCTGTTAAGCTGTCAGAGTATGCAAAGAGATAGTCACATTAAATATTTATATATATTATATATTTTTCTTAATACATTTTATGAATACCTGAAATTAATTATTTTAATTTCTTCGACAGTTTGTTGGATTAGTCACATTAAAAAAAATATAAAAAAAAGCCATGTACATAAACCATTTAATGAGAGCAAATTCAACAAAGAAGCAAGCGTTTTATGACACTAATACGATTTCCAATCAAAAGTCCTACATAATACATGATAGAGCGAACACACAGTAAGTACGACGAGACTCGTAACTGTATAGATATAGATCTAAAGAGTTTCATTCTCTCAGGAATACTGGTATGTTGAGAGCGACACTTAATTTCATATTTCATTCATGCACTTCAATTTATACTTTGATAGAGTAAGTACGAAAATGCAGCTATATCTATATATATCTAGAATCGGTCTTCCGATTCTTAATCAATAACACTGTGAAAGTAAGTACGCCTATGCTATGTCCTTAGATATAGATAAAGTAAGTCAAAGCATATTTATAGATCTCGTCTATATAAACATTCTTTTTCAGAGACTAATTGTCGTTGGAGCCCACCAAAGCCATAAATATATTCAACTTCGAGACAAACAGAAGTCGAAGCATACGTATTGATGAATTTCTACTTCGATAGTAAATATTGCTCTAGCCCATCTCTATTCTATATATACTATATCAATATAACTGTATTTCCACTCACATTCCAGTTATCGCACATCAGGAAGAGTTTGTTGTTTTCGTTTTGATACACGGACGCATTCATCTCGTACATCGCCACTAAGGGGGTAAGCTCTATATACAACTAAATATGTCTCTTTCTAAATATATTCTCTCTCTCTCTCTCTCTCTCTCTCTCTCTCTCTCTCTCTCTCTCTCTCTCTTTATTCCTTAGTTTCAGTTCATTTCTGCGCGCGGAAACCAGTTGAACCATATCAAGGGTTGCGCGCGTGTATGCTTAAAGGCAGAGTTAAGCATTTTTGTATGGCGATAATTGCACAAATTTATGGGAAAGTAAAGAGTTATGTTTCATGTTCATATGTTTTTTATATTTATTGATTAGATTTTGTTTTAATTAAGAGTTTCCTTAAGCATTAACGTAATAAAATAAACGAATGGAAATTAATTTCATTAATGATATCGATAATATATCGATAACATACTCTTGTTTACATTTTTGTTGGGCAGGCTATGCTTTCTCAGGGCATTTCTTAACAGGATTACGAGCTGATTCGTTCCAGTGTCATTCACTTCGACTGAAGCTTTCCATTCGATAACTGCAGTTATCGATAACTGCAGTTACTCAAACCGGGGTATCTAGCAGTTGAGCATGCTACGTTTTCTCTCCCTTTTTTTTTTTTTTTTTTTTTGTTGGGCTGAGGTAGGTAAAAATGCTTTATGCACCGTCAGACAGGTCGTCACTCTGCTGGTGTGTCGGACTGCATGCCTGCTTACCGACTAAAAAAACCTCCTCTTCTAGGGCTAAATTCCACCTTGGAACCGGGAACTATCTCGCATTAACCTTCAAGGTGGCGCCCTCAAATATGCTCTATCTGAGCGTTACCCTCTCTGTGCCTGCGTCCAGGTCATACTTCTTCCGCCGCAGAACATTTTTGGCGAAGTCACACACTTTTTTCCAGGCATCTATGCTGCTGCACATTTTCTGTACTATTGTGTCTACTGTGACTTCGCCGACAGAGCCTGCCAAGGCGGTTCTCTCTTCTGACCACCTTTCGCAGTCAAAGAAAGTGTGTTCTGCGTCGTCCATTGTATTTTTGCAGTAAATACAGCTGGATTCATCCGTTTTTCCCATCTTATATAGGTACTTTCGAAAGTATCCATGACCGGAGAGCATTTGTGTAAGATAGAAAGACGTTTCACCGTGTTTTCTACTTATCCACTGCTCAAGATCGGGGATTACTTTTGCAGTCCATCTTCCATATCTTTCGGACGACCATCTCGCCTGCCAGGAGGCTATGGTTTGCTGCCGTATGGTATTTGCTGCCTGTTTAGAGAATTCTCCGCTCTGCCGGAGTTGCCATATTTTCTTGCGTTCTTGAGCAAGTAGGTCCACCGGTATGACTGCTGCTATCACGACTACTGCAGCTCCAGATACTGTGCGATACGCCGATGTTATCCGCAAGGCTGCTCTTCTCTGCACGGATAACATCGGTTTTCGCCTTACAGCTGCCTGTAGAGTATCCGCCCATACTTCGCTACCATAGAGTAGTGTAGCGTTCGTCGTTTCCATGAGAAGTCTCCGTTTCCATTCCGTCGGACCGTCAACGTTTGCCATCAGTCTACTGAGGGAGCCCGTTATTGCGGCTGCTTTTCGCGTGGCGTGCCTCAGCTGTTCCCCGAAAGTGAGTTTGCTATCCAGTCTAACGCCTAGATAGTTCACTGTCCTCTGGGTCCTTATTTGATTTCCGCTTACTCGCATCTCTATTTCGGTTGGAATCTGCTTTCCTGTAAACAGAAGTAACTCTGTTTTATGGGTGGCAAGTTCTAATCCTCGAGAGCTAAGCCATGTCTGCGTGCGGATCATGACTTGGGTCAGGCTCTTTTGCGCTTCTGTGGTGTTTCTGGCAGTGATAACGGCCGCGATGTCGTCAGCGTATCCGATTAGAAATGTTTCTTCAGGCATTTCCAGTCTTAGAATGTCGTCGTAGCTGATATTCCACAGGTCTGGTCCTAGGATCGACCCCTGTGCAGCCCCTCCAGTGACTCTATAACGTTTTGTACCAGTCTGTGTGTCATACAGGAGTACTCGATCCTGCAGGTAGCTTCTCATCATATGCACTAGGTACTCCGGTATTCGAAAATGTTGCTCCAGGGAAGCAAGCATATCGCTCCATCTAACACTATTGAATGCATTTTTGACGTCGAGCGTTACTAAAAGAACCACTGGGCGCGAGTATGCATTTCCTCTTTTCGTTGCTCTGGCTGCCTGTACAACTTCATCAATAGCTCCCATTGTGGATTTTCCGGACCTGAAACCATGCTGTCTGGGGCTGAGTCCTCCAGCGGCATCTATTGCAGCTAGTAGCCTTGGTTTCAGGAGCTTTTCTAACAGCTTACCAGCTGTGTTTAGCATACACAATGGACGGTATGCCGATGGGGTGTTGGGATCGCCTTTGCCTTTGCTGATGAGCACAAGTCTCTGCTCTTTCCATACTTCTGGGAATATTCTTTCTTTTAGACATGCGTTGTACATTCTAAGGAGAAAAGTTTGTCGTCCTGTTGCTATCATCTTCAGTATCTCTGCCGGTATATTGTCTGGTCCCGGGGATTTTTTATTTTTCAGGGAAAGTGCCGCAATCTTGAGCTCTTCCTCCGTAAAATTAGGAGCTGAGCTATGAGTTTCTTCGGCTGCCCGCGCATTCGTTTCGTGAATGTGTGTTGGGAATAGTGTTTCCACTATGTTGTCCATCGTTTTATCATCCACGTTTTTTTTCTCTCCCTTTTGTTTTGGCACATGTCAAGCAGGGCTAAGTTTCAAGGGATATTTCGCATACGCAATATATATAGCGATATAGCGAAATATATAGCGATTTTTCATATTGTTCTACATTTTGAACACTATTGACACTAGAGACTTGAAATTTAGCTTGTATACTCGGGTTGACAACCCAAGATCAATAAGCTATGGTAGATATATCTACGCCTACCGAGGGCATGGCAAACCGCAAAAGTTTATATCTCCTACAGGTTTAGAGCTAGAAGCTTCAAAATTGCATGGTTCAGTTTCTAATGTACTCCACTATCGAACCCTGGTCTTTTGAAAATAATCGTTAACTAAACCCAAATAGTTCACTGCTACAAACTAACAATTTAATCGCAATTCTTAGAGTACTATAGCATTTAGCTTTTTGTATGTAAGCATAGAAATCGATTGTCGATTGCCATGTACGTTTGCTAATTGCCAAAATATGTCGTTTACTAAATGTTTCTTAAACAAATAAACGGCATCTACGGGAACAGAGTATCCCACAGTTAGTTGCACCTAACTGCAACGTTCTTACTTGTTTTTTATACCCTGAGCCCATTGAAAATGGGAAATCAGGGTATAATGGTTTTGTTAAATGTATGTAACAGGCAGAAGGAGGCGTGGCAGACTCCATAAAGTATATATATTGTTGATCAGGGTGACGAGAAAAGTTGATATAGCCATGTCCGTCTGTCCGTCCGTCCGTATGTATGAACGCGTCGATTTCCGAAGATACAAAAGCTAGAGAGTTCATTCTTTTTGTGTTAGGTCCGTATATTGCACGCGCAGTACGAGTTTGTTTCAGAAATTCGATAAATTGTATATTTGCAAAGTTATCGATAAACGAATTTATCGGGAACCAGTTATAAAATTCTAGCTAATTCATCTTTATAGTTAGAGTCTCCAAGTCTTCTGCACATACATAGATACTAATTTAATAAAATTTCGATTTTTGTCAGATTTTAGATTCGCGTTCCCAATTCCCTCCCACACCCCCAAATGTGTAAAAAATTCATTTCAAATACTAGAGACATGCAGTTTGGCTAGGCATATAGATATGAATGACATGATCATAATCTGAACTTTAGCATACGATTGTCTGTCTAGAAACAGAATTATTCATCATCAAAGTTTTCTCATCAAAACCCATGCGGCGCAGCAACAAAGGCAGAGAGAGACAGCAAGACGCTTGCAATGCTTACACACATGCATACACACATACATGCATACAAGCGTAGATCAGCATCTATGTGTGCGCGTGGTTTTGCATGCGTGCAGCAACGAATCGAATAATTCTTGGGATATTATTCGTTCGAAGAAGGGCTCAGGGGATTTCGTAGTCGAGCAGTCTCGACTACAGCTTTCTTACTTGTTATCGAATATATTTGTTGAAGGGTTTTCTTGATATAAATCAAAAACAGTTTTGTAAATGTAGGTTTATTTAATAAAATAAAATAATTATAAGTAAGGAGTACAGAATTCAAGTACTGCGACGTCTTCACATATTCAACATAACTGACCGAGCCGACACATTATAACTGACCTTACACAATACAATACAACTGCCCAACCACCGACTCGATGTGCAGCATGCCTTTAGTACTTGCTTCTTTACATATAGAATATTCTGGATTTCTTACTCTAGAAAGTTCTCGTCCAGCCAACGATTGTCTTCACAACTAAATGGCTTACTTCTAAGAGTATTATGTCGAGTTTTTCGAGATTATTCTACAACAATATTAAATCAAAGTAGGCATTAGAATTTATACGAAATCGTAGTAGGCTTTGCTCCAACAAAATTCAAGGAACCTTCTCAATTTTGGGAAATCTCATTACAGTTTGGGCTCTCACACGAGTCGGAGCTCCAAATTTTTGATAAAATTTTTCGTGAAAGTGTAAAAATTAAAAATGTATATAAAATTATTTGTGTTTATTTAGTTTCGCAAAAATTGGGCGACAAATTTGTATGTGTATTTCTATCTGGTAAGTGTATATAAATATATACATATATATGTACATATGTATTTCGTAGTTCTCATCTCGTCCGGTTCCAACATTGTTTCTTCTGCGGCACGTGCCTTGCCTTTTCTCAGTCCGGACACAATGCAATCTTCTTCTTTTGAGTTCTCAACATTAATGCACATTTAATGTACGTCACTTCTCTTCCTCTTTACTAAATCAAAGTGGACACAGCCCACGCTCAATACAAATACAATTTGCTATAAGTTATTGTTGTCTCACTCTGTTGCATTGTCGGCCGAGACTACGCAGAAGAGAAAGATCTGTTGGGCTCGCAAGAGAATCGCATGATTTTGTGAGACAGATACACATGAGGGAAAGGGATAGAAATCAATAACGGTAAAACAATATTTTGGTTCTCTTTCGTTTTCTTTACTAGAGATGATACATTACATCAGAGATGACACTTTACATCAGGGCTGATACAAGAATTATTGAAAATAAAGTTATCGGTACATTAAATCATTAAATTTTGGCCTCACACGAGTAAATCAAATCAAAGTAGGCTTGAGAATTTTTTTCGATTGAATATATTTAATCAAAGTAGGCGGTAGAATTTATAGAAAATCGTAGTAGGCTTTGCTCGAACCAAATTCAAGGAACCTTCTCAATTTTGGGAAATCTCATTACAGTTTGGGCTCTCACACGAGTCGGAGCTCCAAATTTTTGATAAAATTTTTCGTGAAAGTGTAAAAATTAAAAATTTATATAAAATTATTAGTGTGTTTATTTAGTTTCGAAAAAAGTCGGCGAAAAATTTGTGTGTTTATTTCTGGTAAATTATATAGACTACTACATATATATATACATTTTTTTTTCGCAAACAAGAAATCATTACATTTTGGTCTCACGGGAGTCGGACCTCAAATTTATTTATTTCTTATTTATTTTTTTTTTTTGTGAAAGTGTAAAGTATGCCATATATAATTTTTTTTTTTTTTTTTTTTTTTTTTGCAGTAAATCAAATCAAAGCAGTCTTAGGATTTTTTTTTTTTTATCGAATATATCAAATCAAAGTAGGCGGTTGACTTTATACGAAATCGTAGTAGGCTTTGCTCGAACCAGATTTGAGGCACCTTCTCAATTTTGGGAAATCTCATTACAGTTTGGGCTCTCACACGAGTCGGAGCTCCAAATTTTTTATAAAATTTTTCGTGAAAGTGTAAAAATTAAAAATATCTATAAAATTATTAGTGTATTTATTTAGTTTGGAAAAAAGTCGGCGATAAATTTGGTGTGTGTGTTTATTTCTGGTAAATTATATATACTACTACATATATATATATATACATATATATAAATTTTTTTTTTTCCCAAACAAGAAATTACATTTTGGTCTCACGGGAGTCGGAGCTCAAATTTATTTATTTTTTTATTTTAATTTTTTTTTTTTTTTTTTTTTTTGTGAAAGTGTTAAGTTTGCCATATATAATTTTTTTTTTTTTCCAATAAATTATATTAGAGTAGACTTTCGATTTTTTTTTTTATCGAATATATCAAATCAAAGTAGGCGGTTGACTTTATACGAAATCGTAGTAGGCTTTGCTCGAACCAGATTTGAGGCACCTTCTCAATTTTGGGAAATCTCATTACAGTTTGGGCTCTCACACGAGTCGGAGCTCCAAATTTTTGATAAAATTTTTCGTGAAAGTGTAAAAATTAAAAATTATGTGTGTGTAAATTTAGTTAAACAAAAAAGTGGCCAACAAAAACGCGTCTTTATTTTTCTTCTGATAAGTAATAAAAAATTGTTTTTTATTCAAGTAAATCAAAAATTGTTTATCGACTATTAAATCAAATCAAAGTAAAATTTATAAAAATTTTATTGGCCCTCCGGAAGAGTTTCAGTACAGTTTTTAGCTCCCACAGCAGTCGCAGCTCCTTATTTATAAAAATTGGTTGTGAAGGTGTGAAAACTAACATATATATTTTTAAAATTTTTTCCAGTTTCAATAAAAGTTTTGGAAAATGTAACAAAATGATTCGGCAATTGTTGAATGTTAACAGAACACAATTAGGCGATGTATGAAGACTGTTAAAACAAGAGGAATTACACTTGATTAGCATGTGAGTAATAGGTTTGATTCTTTTCCAAAAACACTTTTTATAACCCTTTCTTTTCAGTTAAGTTTCAACCCCGACAAATGGCGATTCGCTTGGTGAATTGCGTCCTTACTAATAATTGTTCATTGATGTGATGGTACCACAGATCCAAGAATATTAAAGGGGTAAGTGAGGGTCATAGACTAGTTGACTAGTCATGCCCAGAAGATAGAAAGCAAAGAGCATAAATGCCAAATAGCTCGCAAATAACAGCTCACGTTCTGCTCATGGGAGAAACGGGATAAGAGCATATACACACGATATTGCTTTGAGCAAGAGAACGTCTTTTGTTCCGTTTCCATCGTTTCCCTCTTTTGAAAACTTTTACTTCGGGAGTTATTCGATAGACGCTCGCAGACTTGAGACTTGTTCTGAGGCGGAGCTGTTGTGCTGTCAGAGAGATAGTTACATTAAATATTTATATATATTATATTTATTTATTTATTCATTTATTTATTTAATTATTTTTATTTCTTCGATAGTTTGTTGGATTAGTCACATTAAAAAAAATATAAAAAAAAGCCATGTACATAAACCATTTAATGAGAGCAAATTCAACAAAGAAGCAAGCGTTTTATGACACTAATACGATTTCCAATCAAAAGTCCTACATAATACATGATAGAGCGAACACACAGTAAGTACGACGAGACTCGTAACTGTATAGATATAGATCTAAAGAGTTTCATTCTCTCAGGAATACTGGTATGTTGAGAGCGACACTTAATTTCATATTTCATTCATGCACTTCAATTTATACTTTGATAGAGTAAGTACGAAAATGCAGCTATATCTATATATATCTAGAATCGGTCTTCCGATTCTTAATCAATAACACTGTGAAAGTAAGTACGCCTATGCTATGTCCTTAGATATAGATAAAGTAAGTCAAAGCATATTTATAGATCTCGTCTATATAAACATTCTTTTTCAGAGACTAATTGTCGTTGGAGCCCACCAAAGCCATAAATATATTCAACTTCGAGACAAACAGAAGTCGAAGCATACGTATTGATGAATTTCTACTTCGATAGTAAATATTGCTCTAGCCCATCTCTATTCTATATATACTATATCAATATAACTGTATTTCCACTCACATTCCAGTTATCGCACATCAGGAAGAGTTTGTTGTTTTCGTTTTGATACACGGACGCATTCATCTCGTACATCGCCACTAAGGGGGTAAGCTCTATATACAACTAAATATGTCTCTTTCTAAATATATTCTCTCTCTCTCTCTCTTTATTCCTTAGTTTCAGTTCATTTCTGCGCGCGGAAACCAGTTGAACCATATCAAGGGTTGCGCGCGTGTATGCTTAAAGGCAGAGTTAAGCATTTTTGTATGGCGATAATTGCACAAATTTATGGGAAAGTAAAGAGTTATGTTTCATGTTCATATGTTTTTTATATTTATTGATTAGATTTTGTTTTAATTAAGAGTTTCCTTAAGCATTAACGTTATAAAATAAACGAATGGAAATTAATTTCATTAATGATATCGATAATATATCGATAACATACTCTTGTTTACATTTTTATTGGACAGGCTATGCTATCTCAGGGCATTTCTTAACAGGATTACGAGCTGATTCGTTCCAGTGTCATTCACTTCGACTGAAGCTTTCCATTCGATAACTGCGGTTATCGATAACTGCAGTTACTCAAACCGGGGTATCTAATAGTTGAGCATGCTACGTTTTCTCTCCCTTTTTTTTGAAACATGTCAAGCAGGGCTAAGTTTCAAGGCATATTTCGCATACGCCGCTGGGGCAACACCAACTTCCGCTGTGGGCAACCGCGATGTCGCTTTAAATATTTTACGATAAATCAAATTAATCAGATTTAATGCCACACACACACACACACAGATGGGCGAAAGGTGTTAATCGACGTCATTTTGATATAAAAGCAAGCGATGAGAATGATATTGTATATTTTATGACCGCATATGCGATGCGTAATTACCAGCAGCAACAACAACAATTGTCAGCCAGGTTAATGAGCCATCATTGATTATGCACATGAATGTGTGTGTGTGTGGGTGTGCCTATCTGTGTGTGTGTGGGTGTGCCTATCTGTGTGTGTAAAGAGTTTCATTTGCTTTTCACACATCAAATTAAATTGTTACATATGCTAATGAAATCAACCAAAATTATGAGCAATTATGAATAGCTTAATGGGATTTGGCCAAAAGCCACAAGCTGACACACACACACACACATAGTGTAGCTGTATAGCTTAAAGCCAAAGCCTTTTGTTTAAAGCGCAAAGCTGAGCCAAGCCTGTCTGTCTGTCTGTCTCAGGTAGGCTGGCAGACAAAAAACGCAGCCAGGTGTAAATTACAAACTTGTAAGATTTTTGGCTTGGCATTTCCTGCAGCACTCCCCAGCTGCTGTGCCTCTGGCTTGCTGGCTCTTCTGCTGCTTGTTGTCGTTGGCGTTTGGGGCGTGGCACTAGCTGACTGCGTCTTGTTCTTACTTTACGTAATGCCAACAATTACGCAGCTGCATATTTTATGAGCCAAGCAGATTAATATGAATATTTTATTATCATTTTAGATTCCGTATTTCTTTCTTGGGGCTGCTTTCACGTCTCTCCCTCTCCCTCTCCCTCTCCCTCTCTCTGTCTCTGTCGCTCTCAGCAGCCACGCCTCCCTTGCTGGCTTAGCCATTGGCTGGCGGGCTGGCTGACTGCCTTGGCATAACCCAGCCAAAAACTCAAGGCGAAAGCATGTCCAAAAATATGCTTTATATGCCTTTGCACTGCTGAGTGTTGCGTTTCCAGTTGTTGTTTTTTTCCCTGCTTTCTTGCTTTCCCTATGCTCTAATAAGCGGCCCCTATAGCATTGGGTCTAGTCGCTGAGACGCTCAGTTTGAGAGCAGGTTTTGATTTAGTTGTGAGATAAATTAGAAAGCAGTTAACAGTTTGACGGGATCAGCTAAATGTATGGAGCATTAGAGCTCTAGCTCTAGCTGTGAAGCTGTGGTATAGGGCTGCAACTACAGTGGACTTGGGCTGTAGTTAGTCTTATTATTGAAGAGGTCTTGGTCTCTAGCTGGAAGCTACTCTGTAGCTGTATATGTAGAGGCAATTGTAGCTGTGATTGCCTAGCTCGGAGCTGACTGAAGTAGTAGTTCGAATTAGAGGTGCCAAACAATCGATGGTGGACGCCATCGATTGTGGACGATAGTAATTTTTTAAACATCGATTTACCATCGATGGTGACGATAGTGCCATCGATAGTTTGGCACCTCCAGTTCGAATGGCTTCAAAAGCTGCTTCGACATCTTAATGGAGGCTACGAACGAAGGTATAGACGGTCGTGCACGTGGAAAGGCAAAGAGATCGTCGGATAGAAGGACGCATCCTTCGTTCAGTGAGATGACCAGTGCTAAGAGGTCTTTAAAATTTATACATTTCTGGTTTTGTCAACTGTAATATTTTCTAGCTTTTTTTCCGGCTTTCCATTGTAAGTCGATCTAGTCAATGCTTGTTTAAGCCTCATTCAATATTTGCTTCAATAATGAAGCAAAAACTTTCAAGAAAGACAAGTTTTGCTCTAACTGAATGAAGCTTTTGGAATTTTGTATACAAACTTGATCAATTTACAGGGTGACTCAAGAGTCTTCAAAAAGGATTCTTGACTAAATCTTGGCTAACTCAGCATAGCTGCTCTGTTAAAGCTCTTTCACAGACAGCGCACATTAGAGATGCACGTTGAAGTGGTGAAAGAATTAGGCTCATCAGCAAATATTTCTATAACTACTTCTCTTGGTTATGCTGAGCCAGCTTTATAGCTTCAGGCTTTAGTCTCAAAGACCCAATCCAGTCTAGCTAGATCATTATCTAAACTACATTATATTACAATCGATTTATTTATTCATTCATAGTCATATGTTCCAGCTAAACTTTCTTGGGATTCATAATTTCATAATTTTCAGTTAGAGTATTCAAAGATTCGTTGTTTGAGAATTGATATTCAAAGCGCTGCCATTTGGTTGCCCAAAGCTTTTTTGCACCTTTTGCTAGAGTCAAAAATGCTTTTTGCTGTTGGCAAAAAAAAAAAAAAAAAACACACACACACACAGGCAAAAAAGATGGCCAAAAAGTGAAGCGGGGCCAGCTCGGAAGGAGAGAAAATGTGGTGAGAACGGAATTTATGACCACGAGCCTTCAAAGGGCCAAGCAGCCTAAATGTTTTGCGCCAGGCAACGTCTGTCCCAGACATGCCAAAAAAAACACTGGAAACCAAGCCGTGAGGCACTGGGGGCAGAGTGGGAAATGCCAAGAGGTGTTACGTAGAGGGAGTTACGTAGTCAACAAAATTGAAACAAAAATATTTTCATTTGTTGCGTTGAAAATTTCATGCACTGCGAGCACGGCAATTACAGAGACCCCCAGCAAAATAAAAAAAAAAAATTATGATGTGAGCAGCTCGAGAGGGTGTTGGGGGAGCAGGTCTGGCGGGGAGCGGTTCTTTTGCGTGGGCAGCCCTTGAGCAAACTATGTGAAATAGTCGTAATATCCCGTCATCATCTCCAGCTTGAGCCCAATAAATTTGGCCAATAAATGTGCCCCCCCCATAAGCCACGCCCACTTGGCAAGTGTTAGAGAGGGGCGTGTGGGGGCGGCACGAGAGTATGGCCTCTGATTTATGCAGTGCCATAAAACAAGCGAAGAATCGCCTTAAAGCTTGCAACCAACAAGAAGGCAAAGAAAAGAGAGAGTGAGAGAGAGAGAGAGGGAGAGAAAACAAGAGAAGCTGGGCAGAGGCAGAAGCACGAGTGTCTCCGCAATGGTAGCTGTTCCAACCTAAAGCCAGAGTTGAGTTCCTGCTTGCTGAGCCTTCGCTGGCAGCCAGCTCAACGTGTTGCGACGCATCGCTGTCAAAGCGAAACGAGTTGGCAGCACGAATAAGGCAAGCAAGACAGCTGTAGCGGCCAGTGCTCGACTAGCAAATACCCTGGCTGCATAGTGAGTGCTGAACAGTGGAGATTGACTTGAAATCAACAAAACATCTTGAAATATTCTAGATAACTCGACTAAACTAAATAAAAGCAATCGATTTTTATCGATACTAAGGCAAGGTGTTAAGAGGCACATGACTAGATTGTGTGATTTCTTCAGTCAGCTCAAGAGTACATTTATATCTAATATAACCACATCGTCATTCATTTACCTACAGCCAATATACCTTGTTTAGTCCTTTGCAGGATATACAGAAGAAAAAAAATGGCGCTTGCACTGAACTCTATTGCACTTTCGCTTATGCGACTCAAGAGCTTTGAGTGAAGCGCTTTAAGTCTAATTTTTTGGGAATGAGTTTATGTGCGCTTAAGCCAACATTTCGAAACGATATGGCGTGCTGTTAGCTTTAAAGTGGCGCTGTTAAAGAGCTGCAACAGTTAAAGCTGTTAGAGCTATCGATGTAATGGACTTATCTATGTTAAACTATATGTTAAGATACAGCAATGTAATTTTTTAACAGCATAACAGAATGTTATGTGTTAACAGCATATAATGCTGTTAATATATAAAGACTGTCATAGCAGCTGTTAAACTACATGTTAAACTTAGTTTTCAGCTTAACGCTCGCTGCTTGTGCTCTTAAGCCAAGAGAATAGACATCTTGAGTGCAGCTCACGTAGCCTTTCCATGGATTCTCTGGAGTCATCATCATCATCATCATCTACTCTCGCTTATTTGTATTATTGCTTCCTTTATATACTCGCTTGTGGTGAGTGTAAGGCGAGTTTCTTGGCTTTGGATAGACTGTCTACCTATACGACTGTATGCAAACTGTAGAGGAGTTTTGGTATATGTAGCTCTCTAGACAATCTTCGTAGATCAGGTATTTCACAGTTTGAGTCAAAGAAGGGAATTTTTATAGACTTCTTTATATTGTATAGCCTCCACTTAGAAATCAGAAATCGCTAGATTTCAGGCTCGATTACTAATGATAAATCCATGCCCAACAGGAGGCATGACAAATATTCTCGCACAGTTGGACTCCTCTGTAGATTGGAGCGTAGATGGGGGAATACTGTAGATGTATTTTTGCTTGACTTGAACGAGTATTGTGCAGTCTTCAATCTCACCTTTGTGCAACATTCTTACTCGCTTTCATAACATCTCTTGGCCTTTTGTTGCACTCATTAGGGGGCAACGGCTGCTTGGCCTGGTTGGCTCGCTCTTGGTTATTTGTCGGAGGCAATGCAACAGGCATCAAACTTGACACCTTCTCTTTTTTTTTTTTTTGTATTTGCTGCTGCTGCTTTTGTCTCGTATATAAATTCAGTTCAGGTCTCGTGCGATTTTTCTGGCCACATGGCTGGCTGCACTTCAATCAAAATCAAATATTACAAGCCGTGGCAATGGGAGCTGCTGCCTGCTGCCTGCTGCTTCTGAGTTATGACCAAGCAGCAGCAATAGCAGCATGTGGCATTCGACCCTGGGCAGCAGACACACACACACACACATTCATTCATATATCCAACTATCCAACTTTCCATCTCTCCATATGCATTTCGCAATTCTTTGGCTCTTTTGTTGTGGCCCGACTCTGGCAATGGCTTGATTACGCACGTTTATTACTGGTTGCGGCATCGAATCCGTACTCTTGGCCATACGGCTTACGGTTACGGATGCCGGATATGCTACGGCTACAGTGTTGGGCTAGCTACGGGTCGGGCCACGCTAGAGCTTGCCCTGGACCTGACTGCTCTATGCTTTTCTCATCAATATGCGACGTGTGAGCTGCAAATGTACAACATGATTACTTGCAAATCACGTGATTGTGATTGGGATTATTGCACACACACACACACACACACACACACAGGCAGACACACATACACTCGCATGTACATAGAGCGCTATAGTGGGCGTTCTATGCAGTGTGCTGTTGCTGCTCCCAGCAATTGTTGGACATGTTCAAAAATTCATAGCAGCGTAACACTCTATACTGTTTTATTATATTTCTAGGTTTTCATACTTGAATACCCTGTATTTGGCAATGCAAACTATGCATATTTGCTTATATGGATGTAAAGATTGTAGAATAGATGGATAGATAGATATATATGTAGATATATACACTGATAGTTATATACATATGTGGACATTCATATAGAGACATATAGGGAAGATCTTTGAGCAAAAACCTTGTCCTATCATCTGTTTTTCCATTCTTTCTTATTTTCTCTATATGCATATCTCTCTTTCTCTTTCTATCTCTGTCTTTCTCCGGCTCTCTGTCTGCTATCTCTCTCGTTCCCTCTCTCTTTCTCTCTCTCTCTCTTTCTCTCTCTCTCTAAAGATAGATAGATAGATAGATATATATGTAGATATATACATTGATAGTTAGATATATGGATATACATATAGAGATATATGTATGTGGAAGATCTTTGAACAAAAACCTTGTCCTATCATCTGTTCTTCCATTCTTTCTTGAATATATATATATTTTGTCTATATGCATCTCTCTCTCTCTCTCTCTCTCTCTGTCTTTCTCCGACTCTGCGTCTGCTCTCTCTCGTTCTGTCTCTCTCCCTCTCTGCTACTCCCTCTCACATTCTCCTTTTCTCACGTCATCTCACAATTTACAGGGTATCCAGAGAGTGCATATATCATTACAAATACATTTCTTCCCTAGCTTTTTTTACGTTTTACTTGACTCTCGCTCAGCATGTAATTAAGAGCTGTGCAGTCGGAGCATAGAATTTATTTCGATTTGGCTTCAGGTTATTTCATCTATCATATTGCAAATGCAAATTTTTGATCAGAGGCATTGGCATTGATATATCTATGACTGAAATTACAACGACTAAATCAAATTTTGGCAATTGAGAAAACGCAACTAAAAGAAAATAAAAGAAATATTGTTCGACATAATCGAGCTCGGCAGGAGTCGAGGAGGAATTTGTAAATTGAAATGAAATTGAAGCACAGATTGAAACGAATAGAGTTGCAATGAAAAAAAAAAAAAAAAAACAAAAAACTTGTGCAAATGACGGGATCGACTTTGTTTTGCTAAACGAATCGTGTAGTAGAGCTTGTATGAAATGCGAATAGACAAAGTTCATGAGTCAAGCACTTTTAGTATGTTCGACGAGTGAGTATCTGAGTAGTAAGTGGCGAAGAATGGAGTTGCTTGGGACTACGTTTTTCTTTGATAAAATGATAATATATTGCTACTCTACTCGCTAAGCTGCTCGTTAGCTTATTAGATAAACAAGTTCTTATCTATTTATACTACTTACTCGTTACTCTTCATAATGCTGTGTAAGCGAGTGTTTTATCAACTCGCTACTTTGCTGAACTGAAGCGTAGTTGTCTTTGATTACTGCGAGTATTTGTTGCCTTGCTAGCGAGTATTTGTTTATTCGTGCTACTCGTTACTCTTTCTTTTGTTTGATACCACAAGACACGATCTCCTTTTCTTTAGTTACTCGTTGCTATATGTGATAAGCAACTAGTTGTCGCTTTATACTCGTTACTTTGTAAGACCGTTGAGCACTTGGTCTATGGCTACTTGTTTTATCATAAGATAGCAGGATATTTTGCCCCTTAGCTACTCGTTAGCTTGCTGCACAAGCGAGTAACTGCCTTTTGCAAATGGCTGCTTTGCTAGACGAGATAATTGTTGTCTTTCTATCGTAAGCTCCAGTTTGTTTGTGACCCAAGCAAATTGCAGTCTTCAGTTATTCGTTACTTTGTCTAGTCAATGCAGATCTATCTTTTTCGTTACTCGTTACTTTATTTAGACGAGCTGCCAGTTGCTACTCGTCAGTTTGATTTTTGCTACTTGTTACCTTATTGCTGGCCGTCTCGTTACATCATAAGTCTAGCGAGCACTTCTATACTCGCTACTCGTTATTTAGTTAAGCACAATCTTTGCCGGCTTCAAGCACAGCAACAAGTGGATTCAAGTATTTGCTAATTACAAGGCTTTACTCTGACATTTATCAATAATCAAAAGCAGTTTCTGCAAGTGTCGACATTGACGTTGACGCACATGTCGCTGTCTCTGCTTCTGCCGCTGCCGCTGCCTCTGTCGGCGTCAGCTTCAAATTGCGCTATGAATATTAATTTGGTTTTTAGGGAACGGCCGCAACAATGCAAACTAAAACCTGAATTACAACTAAATATTTATAACTCATTTTGTGTGTGCACAACACACACACACACACACTTATATCTCTATAAATAATAGAAAAACTGCAGACGCACACACACACACACACATATATATAGTTTTTTGGTGTAGAACACATATACAAATGGAAATATTTTGGGGCGTTTGTTGTGTCGCGTGAAAATACACAAAATTAACTTGTATTTAAAATTTAATTAAAACTTTTGCTGTTAGTTACATATATCAAATGCATGTGTCTGTCGCTCTCTCTCTATCTCCCTCTCCCACTCTCTCGCTTGCCCTTTTGCCCGCGCGCTGCAAAGTAGGCAACGCTTTTTGTGCGTCGCTCAACTTTCGCTGTTCGTGGCGCCAGGCAGCGACGCCCGTGCGGGGCGGCAAGGCGTGGCAGGCGGCATACACTGCGCCATTAAATTAAATCATATTGTATTAAGCACACTATATGTGCGTGAGTTTGTCTGTGTGTGTGTGTGTGTATTTAATTGAAATTGCGCTCACAATTTTTGGTTTATTGGAAAAAAGGAGTGAAACTAACCGAAAAGAAACTGAGATCTTTAGCGAGTCGCAATTCGAATACTCTGCCTTTATATGTGTGAACTAAAATCTAACTAAAGTCAACTATCTATTTGTTATAGGGTTTACGATAAATACATGTAACTAAGAAATTGTTTGAATTATGTGGAAGAACTTGATATTTCTTCATTCAAAGCCTTCCATCAATATGATATTATAATACACTCATATCATTACACTAACTGAAAGTCAGAGAAATCAGATGGTATAATAAAATTTCCGCCATGTTACAAAATACTTGAAATCTCTAAAATCTGCCCCAAAAGTCATTCAATGTAAATCGATAGTTATCGATTATTATCGTAAGCATTACTCGATAATCACATGTTCTCTTGTTCTTGTTCTCTAGACCAGATACACTCGTTAGTATCGAAAGCAGTAGTATTATTACTACTCACTTATGCCTGCTGTTCGATAGTGCATAATTGTTGATTATCGATCAACTGTAATCAAAGAGTGCCTATCGATAGTTTCAAATGTTTATATATCAATAAACTCATACGAAAATTCCTATACTACTCTTAACACTAACAATTCAGCTTCTCCTAATTCGATAATTATCGATGCAAATAATCAGTTTCATTATCATGTCATCGCTTCTTGAAGTACACCCATCTCTCTGTAGCAACAGGGCATAGATAGGTGCTGAGCGCATTACGTCTCACACATCAATGCCGTGGGGCGTGGCACTGGGCTGAGCGATAACAAACATCATTGACCATTGACCAGTCAGGGCAGTCAGGGCAGCCAGGGCAATCGGGGCAATCGGGGCCAGCATCGGGCCATTTGCCCTACCGGCCATGGCCAAGTGGTTGTTGCGGTTTTACGCTGTTTAGCATAATTAGTCCTTTTGACCGCGTTTTGCGAAATGCGGTTTCAGCTTAAAGCCTTAACTCAAAAAATGCATTCAATAACCGTGCCTCGTCGTTCTTCCCGCCAGCCCGAGCTCCATGCTCCATCTTCGCATCAGTTTCAGCAAGAACAGCAGAAAATTATTCAAAATATGCAAAAATTACAATTTATTTACAGTCGTCGCTCGCTACGCTGAACAGCTTGAAAATCTGTAGGTCTAACTCCTAAACTCCTTGACTCTCACTCTCTTTCTCTTTCTCTTTCTCTCTCTCTCTCTCTCTCATTCTCTTACTTTCATTCATTCACTTCTATATCTTGAGATACTATCTCTGCCTACTCTCTCTATTAATCTCTAGTTTTCTCTTTCATTCTGTATCTCTCTCCCACTCTCACTCTCTTGAGCGAAAATGAAGCTTTTAGCTCTATGTTTCAGTTAATCTTTCATTCAGCTCTTATATTAGTGAGGTTATATCCAACGCGTTACGGTTAGCGAGCGTTTACTGTGCTTTGTTGCGATTTGTGGTGCTAATGAACAGGCGCTAGTTGCCGCACAACACCCGCATCCACATCCACATCCACATCTACATCCTCATACACAGCCACATCCTCATCCAAACTTTTTCGGATGCTGAAGGGAGTGCGGATGATTGGGGTGGCTTGGTTTGGTTTGGTATGGTTGGTTGGTTGGTTTGAACCACTCGACTGACCGTCGACGCCTTTGGTCGCCCATTGAGCGCAATTTCAATTTATGGTAAATTAATTTGTAATTAATTTTTCGTGCAAATCTAAACAACAAAACGCGACGAGACGAAACGGAATGGAACGGCCAAATGAAATGAATTTCTATTACCATATTGCGGCGCCAGAGACGTCGAGTTGAGTAAAGCTTCTTTTTTTTTTGGTTTCGATGGCGCTCTCTCTCTCTCTCTCTCTCTCTCTCTCTCTCTCTCTCTGTCTCTCTCTGTTCGTGTTTTTATTTCGATTTTACGCTAGTTTAGTTTCAATTGCGTCCAATTAAACATGCGGTTGCCCATTTCCGATTACGACTCGTCGTTAGCCAACACTGGCCTCTGGCACCCACTCCTCCTGTCCCTTACTTAGCCATTCATTTGAGTGAGCAGCGTTTTGTGTTTTGTCGGAAATTGAAATTGAATATTTAAATGATAAAAAAAGCACAAACACACACACACAGGCATTTGCCCCACTGTGCCACAGGCACATCATAATTCTGCCCACTACCAGCTGAGCACTACCAATACCCTGCTGTCGTCTGCTGCCTGTTGCCTGATTAGCTGCACACAAATTTCAAATTTCATTTGTGCTTGGACAGGATTCGGTGATTAGCCAAACAGGATACTGACAGGCTTCCATAATGTTTCGTTCTGTAAATTCATTTTTGTGCTTCATTCGACTAATGCTCGCAATTCGCATTCGTATCTTTTGGGAAAACCGAAATTCCATCAGGCGCATGCTGATATATGACAGAGCTAAAGCCTAGTGATGCTCATTTACCAAGCTAATTCTATTTGAAAGCTAAGGCCTGTCTTTCAAGCCAGGTAGAGTCTAATAAGTGATCTGCCTAGATTACGCCATTTCCATTTCCATGTTCCACTTCCAACATTCCACATTTGATTATTTATGCTGGCGAAAGAGATAATACGATCTAAGTTTTTGTTTAATCAAATGTAGGAATACATGAATGAATCACGTATATGTTCCAAATTTGTTCCATTCCAACATTCCACTCAATATACATCTCTCACGGTTAGTTAACCTGCTATCTGCTAAAAAGTTTTCTCACACGCTTTCTGAGTTGAGCAATTCAAATACGACTAGATGATCCAGTTCTTTTTGACTACCCAATTCTGAAGAACTAGTTCCAAAATCAAATATAAATATGTCTCTTAAAGAAAACAGTTTTTCTTGTAGTTTTGAAAATGTGATTTGAAAAGCTTAAATTGGACTAAATGATCCAGTTCATCCAGACTACATAATTCTGAAGAACTAGTTCCATAATCAAATATAAATTTGTCTCTTAAAGAAAACAAAAGTTTTTCTTGTTGTTTGGAAAATGTGATTTGAAAAGCTTAAATATG
Source organism: Drosophila buzzatii (assembly GCA_035045845.1). NCBI lineage: Eukaryota > Metazoa > Arthropoda > Insecta > Diptera > Drosophilidae > Drosophila > Drosophila buzzatii. The sequence goes on along the minus strand of JAWNOS010000596.1, from coordinate 3,438,725 downwards.
ACTAAATGATCCAGTTCATTCTGACTACCTAATTCTGAAGAACTAGTTCTAAAATCAAACACAAATTTGTCTCTTCAAGAAAACAGTTTTTCTTGTAGTTTTGAAAATGTGATTTGAAAAGCTTAAATATGACTAAATGATCCAGTTCATTCTGACTACCCAATTCTGAAGAACTAGTTCCATAATCAAATATAAATTTGTCTCTTAAAGAAAACTAAAGTTTTTCTTGTAGTTTTGAAAATGCGATTTGAAAAGCTTAAATATGACTAAATGATCCAGTTCTTTCTGACTATTCTGAAGAACTAGTTCCGAAATCAAATATAAATTTGTCTCTTAAAGAAAACAAGTTTTTCTTGTAGTTTGGAAAATGTGATTTGAAAAGCTTAAATTGGACTAAATGATCCAGTTCATTCTGACTACATAATTCTGAAGAACTAGTTCCGAAATCAAATATAAATTTGTCTCTTCAAGATAAGAAGTTTTTTTTTTTACTTTTGCAAATGTAAAGCTTAAATATGTGTAAATGAACTAGTTCTGCTTAGCTCCGCATGAACTAGTTCAATTCATAAGTTGCAACTGCTAGAAATAGAAAGTTTTCTCAAACCTTAAAAAGTTTGAAGATGACTACATAAACTAGTTCCTTCTGTATAGTTTTTCTGAACTAGTTCAAACATTTATTTCATCTACTCCAGTTCAATTTGAATACAATTGTTGTGCCTCTGCTTGCTGAATGAATAAAAAATGCGCATTTAATTGAATTTGTTTATTTTCGTCTTTATTTTTCTTTCGTCACATAGAACTATTTGCTTTTGCTTTTGCTTTTGTTTTTTTTTTTCTTTTTTGTTTATTTATTTTGTATTAATTTGCATTTCATTTGCAATTTGTTACTCGTAATAATATTTGTTGCTGTCTTTTATGTTATGCATGGGAAAATAATAATAATAATAATAATAATAATACATATAAATATATAGATATATGTGTGTATTTATATTAGAGTGGGTGGGGAGGGGTTGGGGGTCAGGGGTATAGCTGCATTTGTAATTGTTTTAATTCTGAAGTTCTGTCAGCTATTTTGCAATTTTTGTTCTTTACTTCTTTTGTTATTATTTATGTATTTTATGCAATTGTTTCTTTAATTTCCATTTGTATGCGCGTTATAATTGTAGTATAGGGTTTCATTTATATATATCTATATATATGTTTATTATATAGTTAGTCGTATATGGCAAACACAATAGTAACTTACAGTTGTCGCATGTGTTTTTTCTTTTTTAAATTTCTTTTTTTTTATTTTCGCATTTTATACAAATAGACAATTTTTTCTACTACACCTAAATCAAGTATTTCGTGGCTACTCCATGCCATGCCATTGCCTTTTACTAACTTAATTGCACAACTTTACTCAAATCGCATAACGTATATCTTACAAACACAAAAGCTAATTGCTATGAAACTAAGCGCTATGCATTTACTTGTCCGCTGTCCAGCACTGTTTACTTACACACACGCATACGCACATCAATATATATTTATATATATTGGCAGAGTACTTAACAGTATATGTATATATATTTATACCAAAAAAAAAAAAAAAAAAAAAAATGATCGGATTATATAGTTTTTGCTTTTGCTCTTGCATCTACTTAATATAAGCCTAGAATTTCTGTTGCCTTCAACACACTAATCTAGAGTTTAGAGTATGATTTATCGATAGTCGAGTTATCGATGACATTTTGCTAATAAGTTATATATATATATATGTATGTATATAGCTTGTAGTATATGCTGTAATAGACTTTATATAGTTCTGCCTTACTTCACCTACTGGCTGGCCCTTAACTCTTCGTCTAGTGTAGCTCTTAGCCTAATTTATTATATATATATAATTTTAGTTAGTTTTCTTTTTATCCTTTCAACTTCCTGCTGCATTGCTTCATAGTTGTTTTTCTTTTTTCAGTTTTGGGTGGCGGGAGTTAGGGGTATTCCATCTAAGTTTTATGCTTGTCTGTTATCCACATATATAAGTTTTCTCTTTTCTCTTTCTTTTTTTTTGGTTTTGTGTATATCGTATTCATCATAATTTACTATATAGTTTAATGTATATTTTATATGCATATTTATATGAGTTTTGATTTCTTTATATGTATATTTATATAGGTTTTGTTTTCTTTAGTTATTGTCCACCCATCCAGTTTATGGAAATTCTTATTTCATTTGTTTGTTTTTTGTTTGTATTTTGTGTTGTTTTAAGCCCTTGCAGCTAAAGCATGGAACCAGTTCATTTAACACACTACATTGCGGAACTAGTTACTTTACGAACCTAGAAATACTCACTGGCAATTTCTTAGCATCTCGACTCGCATTTCCCTATAAACAGTTTTGTCTCTCTACTCTTTACTCACGGTAAAACGGGCATATTAGTTGCTCGACCTAACTTGGTATATAAATAAAATAATAAAGAATTGATCAATATAAGTTTATAGAGAAAATAATCTAATAGTGCTGAGCTCTATAGCTAAGCCCTTAGCCTAGCTCTTACAGAGCTCAAATGTATCATAATAGTTGCATCGGAACGGCTGAGCTAGTTCACAGACAGCCTGGGCACTGCGACTAGTTCCAATTTGTGCCTAGTTCAGCGTTCTTCTTTAGCTGCAAGGGTATTTGCTAGTCGGCTAGCCGAATTCTACAGTGTTTTAAGTAGTTTCTCTTGTTTGCCAAAATGAAATATTAAAATTGAAAAAAAAATAAATAAAAATAAAAATAAATTCAACAAAATGAAAACCACAAATAATATTTAAATAATCAATAATTGGTCATAAATAAATGTGAACAAAAACGCGAACAGCAATTTAATAATGAATTTTTCTCTCTATGAGGCTGTGTATGTGTGTGTGTGTGTGTGTGTGTGTGTATGTGTGTGTGTGTGTGTGTGTATTGGAAACTAATATTTGGCTTGAAAATATTTTTATTATTTCGCAAATATGAAAAGGCAGCAATTAATTTGTGGGCACAGCATGTGGGCGTGTCCAGCCTTCATGTGTGTGTGTGTGTGTGTGTGTATTGTGTTGTATACGTATTGTGTGAGCGTATAGAACTCTGTTTAGATTTAGTTTTCGTTAGTTTCCATGGAATTTCGTTTATTATTTGTTAGAAGCAGTTTTTTTTTTTAATTTTTTGTTAGCTAAGTATTTGAATATACCCTGGCAGATGTAGGGAGAGATAGCGCGAGAGGGTAGCTTAGTTCTTGCTTAACAGACAAACACATCATGAAATTGCAGCTCATTGTATTTTATATATATTTGATTCATAGTTCACTTTGTAGAGAAAAAAAGATTTTGGGCATTTATCTTTCTCCATTGAGAATCTCTGCCAGGGTATTTGAGATTCGGTTATGCGCAGTTTTTAACTTGTTAAGAATGAAACGATATATATATAGATATATATATGAGATACTTTTCGTAGTTGCATTTTAGGAATGTTGCAAGCCAGAACGAATTCTGAGCTTGTTTTTTTTTCATGCTCTTTAAAAAAATCAGTGTAGAAATTAAAAATGCGAATTGTAGTTGGTGTTGTTGTTGTTCTGGTTGTTGTTCTGGTTGTTGTTGTCAACGTATCAGAAGTCCCGTATCGGGTGACCAGCGATTCGCACGATAGTACATATCCTTGTACATGGAAGGACATGCATTTTGATTCTATTTTTGAGAGAAAAAAAAAATATTGAGAAGGCGTATTAGGTAGGGATTAGTATTTAGATATTTATATAAAATGATTGATTGATTGATTGATGTATGGGCTTATGGTAATCTATGATCTGGAGTGGAACAGAATGACTGATTGATTGATTGATTTACTGATAGATAGATGATGCAGTTGAGCAATTAACAAACCGACTATTTGCATGATTGATAGCTTGATTGATTGACTGACACTTTGTCTGACTAATACACGCATGATGAACATACGATGACTAATTAACGATTCATTGATTGATACGATTGAAAGCTAGCTGAGACAGTTGAGTAATTGACAAAGTTAGTTGACTGATTGATAGCTTGATTGATTGACTGACACTTTGTCTGATTAATACACGCATGATGAACATACGATGACTAATTAACGATTCATTGATTGATAAGATTGAAAGCTAGCTGAGACAGTTGAGTAATTGGCAAAGTTAGTTAATTGATAGCTTGATTGATAGCTTGATTGATTGACTGACAGTTTGCCTACTGAACAGATGATGAACAGAGTTACTGACAGACCGAGCGATATGATTGATTGATGGACCGATTAACGATCAATCGGTTAACTGATTGGTTCACTGATTGATTGCCTTTTTGATTGACAGAGATTCACAATGACTTTTTCGACTTACCTTATGACGCTTAAAATCTATATTCGTCCTTACGGTTCTATGGTGTAAACTTTGCACGGGTCGCGCATTATTACCTAATGGAGCTTTCGGTGTACTCTCGGAGCCTTGCATCAGTCGACGGAGTTGATATAACTGAAAGTATAATGGGAAGTCGGGACAAAGATGAGAAGGGAGTCACAGCTATTTGAGAGCTTTGCCCTTCCTCAATCATAAAAAAATTGCACATAGCGGAATATAGATCTAAAAATGATTCAACCTTTCTCTTTAATGTTTGTGCTCTCTCTGTTTTCACTCTGTTTGTTGTCTAGTTACATGGCGCTGCCCCTCTGTCGACCGTCCTTTGTCGATGCATATGCAAATTGATTAAACTAACCAAATATTGTTTTTTAATTATGCGCAGAACATCGCGTTGACCGCAGCTAAACCATGCGGCGGCCGTAGCCCAATTGATGAGAAATTTTATAATTGCATTTATGCAATATTTTTTTTTTTTTTTTTTTTGCAACAATTAAAAACATTAAAAAAACAAATTACGAAAATAATAAAAATACAAAAAAAATATCATACAATTCGTCTCTAATTGCGATTGCAAATGCAATTCATTATTTGCGGTCGCTTGTAAAATGAGAGAGTGAAGGAAAAAACTGAGGGGCTAGCAGCTAGGGGCTGGGGGTAGCTGGATCTTACCTCTTGTTTAGTGATATAGATGGGTTTATTAACTAGTATCCAGACCGTGCTCTCCCAGCAGCCCGGATGCGTGGTGGATCCCTCGTACGTAATATAATGATCCGTATTCGGTAGCAGCGATCGCACCGATATGTGCCGTATGGGCGTCGAGAAGCCTATAAAGTCATAATGAAGAGAGTAAAGTCGTTAATGAATGTATATAGACTTGTTAGAGAACTAGAATTAATTGGAAAATATTTAAGGCCTTTAGATAAGCATCAGTTTCTCCAATTTGGAGCTCAGCTCTGGCTAAGCATAATCAGATCAGCTAGGGATGTTGATTGGTCTTAACTGAAGTTCAGAGTAGACCGGTAAATGTGGCTTACTAAGCTGAATGTTAAGTTAGGTTAGGTAAGCTAATGTTAGGTAATGCTAGGTGAGGCTAGAAACCTTCGTCAGATTAGGTTATATAAGGTTTATGTTTAGTTATGTGAGACGAGCTTAGGTAAGCTTCAGACTGAGCTATTTTAGACTAAGGCTAAGGTCTGGATTGATGATGATTGATGACTTCATCGAGTTAATTACTCTAATATAGAATAGCTTAGGTTCGGTTACGCTCTGTTAAGTTAGGTCAGGTTACGCTCGGTTTAGTCAGGTCAGGTTAGGTTAGGTCAGGTAAGGTCAAATTAGGTTAGGTTAGGGCAGTTATGCTCATCTTAGGCTTGGTTAGGTAAGGTCCTCAGATGAGAGGTTATGGTTAAACAGAAGACATGCCAAAAGAGCGACACGCATTTAACATCTTAGGTTAACATTTGAAAGGACTCGTGTGTCCTATAGCTAATCAATAGCCCAAATATATTCATCAAGCTTCAGCTTTACAGGGTATTGCAAGTAAAGTTCAAGGTGCATCGCACATTTTGCCATGTCTTGTGCGCAATATGGATGTCGAAACGACGACGATACGAAAAAAAAAACCTAATGAATAATTCAGACTAGCTAGCAAAAGGGGGAAGGACTAGCCAACATGGGGCTGCGGGCGGAGTTCTTTGGGGCTAATAGGACTGCGAGGGGAGAGAGAGCTGAGTCTGATTTGTTGGTTGCCTTCTAGTTGGTCACTTGAACGACGGCGCTCGACTTCATTCATACAAATCATTATGCCAAGCCGGAAATGAAGCGCCTCGCGGTTTATGAGACGGCGGCAAATGGTACTAAAAAAACGAGCGGCAAGAGAGTGTTGGGTTTTGCGGTGAGAGTGGTGAAAGTTAGCTGTTAGGACTGCTCGGATAGGGTCAGGTCTAAAGGCATTCCAAATAATTATTTGCAACAGAATTTTTAGTTCTTACATGGCGTACATTTCGCATGCACTGTGCAACGACTGGATACTCTTTTTGAATCAAAGTCAATGAATCGATTAAAATCGATAGAGTGTAGAAAATAACTAATGAATCGATTGCGAGAATGAAATAGGAATATATTTGAGTACATCTATAATATCGGCAGTTGGAAAGTAATAACAAAAGGAGAGGGCGAGCCGCTGAGAGAGTGAGAGAGATTTATAGTGTTATCGATAATTGGTAGATGCAGTTGACAAAAAATAAAATAAATATGTATATATAAAAATATTTTAATATCTTAAGAAATTGTATAATATTTAGACATAAATATATACAATGTTATCGATAACTTTGTAAAGCTATCAATAACTCAGAGAGAGATTCTGATGTTTGCCTTTGAAGCGTATCTGGTATTCGGTGTTGCGATAACTTTGTCTACGTCTTTTAAGTAGTTAAACTTTCAAGTTGTTTTGCCAGTTGGTTCGCAGAAATTGGCCGCATATTTTCTGCATTCTGAGCTCGAGCTGGGCGCTAAAAGAAACTCCAGGTTTTTCTTTATTTATTTTTATTTTGCTTCGCGTTTTTTTGTACTTTTTTCGTCATTTCATGGGGCTACATAAAGTTGTACGACCTGTAAAAAGGCTATTAAACCGGGTCGGTCTGTCGGTCGGGTTGATGGAGGGGGTGAAGGGAATTATTAAGTGTCGGTTTAGTGTAATTCGAGGTTTCATTTTCGTCACTTTGCGCGGCGTTGCGCGGCGCAGCGTCAATTTCGCGGCCAACGGCTGTCGAGCAATTTTTATGGCTCACTTTAGGACGTCGCCGCACATAATTATGCCGCTTGTTGTTGCAGCTACACAATTGTTGCAGTTCCACTTGCAGTTAGCAAGTTGTTACTGTTGCGGAATGACATCATAAAAGTGCTAGCCGCAGGGCCATGAGCCAAGAGCCAGGAGCCAGGAGCCATGAGCCGTGAGCCGTGAGCCAGGAGCCTCGAACCATCAGCCGCGAACTGTGAGTTGGGCAAACGTTGCAACATTTCCGGTGCATTTTGCGTAGCGGAAATGATGTTGGCACGCCCCCACAGCCAGTGGCGTCTCCTTTTGGCTGGTTGATAGTGCCAGTCGAAAGTCAGTTAACAGAGGAACTCATCAAACGAACTCGACTCTATCCCATTGATGAGCAATGCCAAAAAGCCATGCGAAGCAAAGACAGAGATGAGTCGTGTGTCGTGACTCATTAAGACGTGACACGACAGAAAGAGCTAGATATGTGATACGATATATTCAGAGCGAATGTAGCTGGGTCGTAAGTCGATGAGACTAAGCGAGTGGACAAAAAAACTAGACTAGACCAAAAATGAGTCGTGAGGCGCTCAGTCGTGACACGAGCGTGTTAAATGAGATGTAAAGAGACTGAGAGAGAGAGAGAGAGAGAGAGAGAGAGAGAGAGAGAGAGAGAGAGAGAGGGAGAGCCAGCTAAACTGGATGCATTTAGAACTTCAGGTGTGACATGAGTCGTGATAGTTGAGACTTGTCATTCAGGCAAAAGATAAAAGAGTAAATAGTCCTCTAACTGACACTACTACTATCGTCATTTTGTGTCCCATAACTCACCTCTATAGAGAACCTTGTTGAATGTGCTCGTTATGATGCGCAGCTCGGGATTGGGCGTTTCACCAATTTGCACCATCAACGAGAGTCCGACAATGCCCTGCGATTTATGCTGCGCCTCGGACATGTTGTGGTACAGCTCCTTGTTGAAGCCATAGATTTGTATCTGTGTGTGTGTGTGTGTGTGTGCGTGTATGGGATATGTTACAATATTAATATGACTGGTTAGTCTGGCCATCCTGTTGCCGTCGGTTGATTGACCTACCTCGCCCGGAAAGCTGTAGCCCTGTATGTAGTGCTCGGAGCCGCGACTGTTCTCGGTGCCGTAGTGTATGTAAATCTCTTCGAATTGGTAGCGATAGGCCAGAGGACCTCCGGATATGTTCACGTGCTGCTTTGTGTCCTTGTCCACGCGAAAGACGAGTGATTGACCCGTGTTGTGCAGCGTGCCGGAAACCTGTTGACGACGACAGCCAAACAGAGGCAGAGGGAGAGAGGGAGAGCGCGTAAGTGTGAGTGTGAGTGAGAGGGTGCTGCATGTGCTTTCCGGTGTGTTTGGGTAACCCTACTGCTGCTGCTGCTGCTGCTGCTGCTGCTGCTGCTGCTGCTGCTGCTCTTACCTTGTGCTTGTCAATGTGCAACGGCCGCAGGTATGGATCGAATAGCAGCTTGTCCGGCACCACATCAATGGGCGACTGTCGATGTCCTTTGTTGCACATATTCCACTGCGGATTGATGAGACCCCAGAAGCTGGGACCTGCAATATAAAAATCGCTGATTAAAAACAAAACTCAATGCAAATATCATACATTTTTGGTTGATTATGTGCGGCATTCTTGACCTAAAGATACTCAGCTCTGATTGTATTGACTGCTTGAAACTGAGCTCAGTTTTTGGTTAAGCTTCGGTTAGATCTCTGATATAAAAGTTAAGCTTAGCCTCAGTCTGATAATCATACTGTCAATAATGGTTCCTTCAGAGAAAGCGAAAGCGAGAGCCTAAGACCTTTAGGCATAGCTGCAGCCTCTGCTTGGTCCACGTCGTCTATCTTCATCTGGTTGCACATCGAACACTACTTGATTGTTGATGGGTATTACAATTGAAAGGAATTGCAAGTTTTCAACAGCTGACTGGCTGTTTGACTAGCTGTCAATCGTGTTGTTCAATTGGGAAATGTGTCCTGGTCATTGGTCCGTCCGTTCCGTCCGTTCCGTCGCCCCGTTCAATTGTAAACAACGAGTCGACACAATTCAAACACCAAATGAAATTTCATAAGCTTCGCTTCACTCGCTGCATCTCGCGTCAGTTTAAATAGCAATTAAATGAACCCAAATGGGAGTTCCAGTGTGTCCAACAACAACAACAAAAAAAAACAAGTAAGAAAGCTGTAGTCGAGACTGCTCGACTACGAAATCCCCTGAGCCCTTCTTCGAACGAATAATATTCCAAGAATTATTCGATTCGTTTCTGCACGCATGCAAAACCACGCGCACACATAGACGCTGATCTACGCTTGTATGCATGTATGTGTGTATGCATGTGTGTAAGCATTGCAAGTGTCTTGCTGTCTCGCTGCTTTGCTGCTGCGCCGCATGGATTTTGATGAGAAAACTTTGATGATTAATAATTCGGTTTCTAGATGGACAATCGTATTGATTTCTTTAGATTATGATTATAATATTCATATCTACATGCTAAACCAAACTGCATGTCTCTAGTATTTGAAATGCATTTTTTTCACATTTGGGGGTGGTGGGGCGAAGTGGGGACCGAAATCCAAAATCTGACAAAAACCGAAATTGTATTAAATTAGTATCTATATATATGCAGAAGACTTGGAGACTCTAACTCTAAAGATGAATTAGCTAGAATTTTATAACTGGTTCCCGATAAATTCGTTTATCGATAACTTTCCCAATATACAAGTTATCGAATTTCTGAAACAAACTCGTACTGCGCGTGCAATATACGAACCTAACACAAAAAGAATGAACTCTCTAGCTTTTGTATCTTCGGAAATCGACGCGTTCATACATACGGACGGACGGACGGACGGACGGACGGACGGACGGACGGACGGACAGACGGACATGGCTATATCAACTTTTCTCGTCACCCTGATCAAGAATATATATACTTTGTGGGGTCTGCCACGCCTCCTTCTGCCTGTTACATACTTTTAACAAAACCATTATACCCTGATTTCCCATTTTCAATGGGCTCAGGGTATAAAAAGAGCGAACGAAAGGGGTTAGCGACACTTGACCCTACCGACCCTTAGCCCGGCAGCGTTTAGGTAAGCGAATAGTTGGCTCTCGCCTGCATTCAATTTGATGTGACAAGCACAAACTGTCGAAACTTTTCAAAACAAACTCTCCGACAGCCCCGCCTGAATGATTGTAGCCGGGGGTAGCTGGGGCTGCTTGGTTCGGGGGCTTTGCAGCCCTCAGGCTCGTTCGTGCGCAGCAGCCATATGGAAAAAATTAAATATTTTTATAGACAGAGCGTAGAGCATGTGTGACATGCCGTTTACGAAATACTCTTTAGATGCCGATTGTTATACGTTGTAGTCAAGTTCGCATATCAAAGCTTTGTCTGATTATGCTTTGGTAGGCGTTTCTTGGATAGATTTGGCACTGACTTGATAGCCTTGCTTACAGAATAAAAAGCGAATGGGTTTTATTCATTTTGCTGTCAATGAGACGAACATGGGCTCCTTGGAGGTACAGCTTCATCTACTTATGTCTTAGAGCTTTAAATTCAACTGAGTAACTCTTAAGCTTGGCTATTGATTAAGCTAAAAAAATATATACGGAATACAAGGTCTTTGGCAACAATGCCTTTCAGAGTCTTGGAGCTAAGTTTATCAAATTTCGAATAAGGCTGTTGGTTGATCTACACCTTATCTATAAAACTTGAAACTCGATAATTCTAAAAGTATCAAGTACTTAGAATTTATTTTATAATTTAATGTAAGGAAAATACTCTATTATATATAAAATTATAGTCTGATATATGTGAAAATTTGGCCTTAAAGTTTATTTGTGAAAAGTTGTATTCAGCTCCTGCCGGTAGAGCAACAATGTCAAGGGTGCTCAATTGATCAAGAGCAACAGAAATCTGTGCAGAGCGCTAAGTAGCTGCATTGCCTGTGTGTGTGTGTGTGTGTGTGTGTGCCTGTGTGTTATGTCTGTACACACATACATTCACACGCTGATACAAACACACACACTTATACACACGCGAACACCCTCTCACTAGGGTAGTGCAACATTTGTGGCCAGCGTCGCTCATGCCACACGCAGCTGCTGCTCATTTGATGTTTGCATTCATTCACACACTCACTCACTCGCACTCACCCATTCATTCATTCACTTATTCATTCGTTTTTGTTGCCACTGTATTGCGTTTCATTTTTTTTTGTTTTGCCTCTGCCTCTGCCTCAGCCTGGGGGCACTACCGCTGCTGTTGCATAAATAAAACTGCGTCCTGTTGCAAGCTGCAGTCGTGCGGCATAATAACAAAAATGGCCGCTGACCAGCTGCAATTCCACACACACACACACACACACACACGCACACACACACACACACACACACACTCCACAAATATGTTTTCGCTTATTTTATTTATTTTGCTCACTTTCATTGCGACATTTGCAGCGCCCAATCTAATTGCGTCAAATGGCAATTTTAGACACGTGTCCCTAGCTTTAATTCTATATCTGCTCTCCTGCTCACTCAACTGTGTTGCTCTCCCTATTTCTCTCAGTGTGTTTGTATTTGTAGCTTCATTCCAGCTCCAGCTGAACTTCTCTTTATTCTACTTTCTTTCCACCCTCTCTTTCCTTGCTATGCTTCAACTTGTAACTTTTACCCCGTTTCTCTCAGTGCATTTACATAACTTTAGCGTACTTTAGATTAACTTTAGCTTTACTTCAACTTTCATTTACTCGATCTACCCTAGACTTTTCCAGTTTCCTACTTCTCTTTCCCTCTTCCTCTGCTTGCTCGTACCCAATTTCTCTCAGTGTATATTATCAGCAAGTGCATCTGCAGCTCTAGCCAGAATTCGCTTCCGCAATTGAATTCATTTACATTTGAAATAAGCGCTGTAACTTCATCTCTACTCGATATTTATTTGCCTGATTGAGTGCAGCGAGTATTTGGCATTCGTTAAAGTTGTTAACGAGCGAATGCATCGAGGACCATTCACATGCACTCGCAATGTCTGGCAAGTGTTTAAGTTTAAACTCAATTGAGATACATAAATGCACAACTTACCCGAGATGCCATCGTATGTCCACCATTCCTCCCAGCTGGACAGGACCTCTGCAAGGAAAAGAAATGCATGTGAGACAAGAGCAGAACGAGAAATGCATTAATGTGCCAAGGCTTTAAGCCGGTGCAAAAAAAAAGGTCTGGGAGACAATCGCAAAAGTACCTTGACGGAATTTGTCTAGATAAGTCTGTACCGTCCCATGGGTTGTGTCAATGACACCCGGATATAGTAACTAGGCTGTCAGGCCATAGACCCCGTTCAGCTCGAAGTAGGGGTAGATGGATGGCAGTTGGCAGCCAAAGATTTGGCTTTTCAATGCGCATAATTCGCTGCCAATGTAAACAGCGCATGAAATCAACTAATGTAGGACTTCCCCCAGCTGCCTGATGGCGTAGACAAACCGAACGTTGGTGCAAGAAATGAGGCAGACAAAACAAACAAAGCAGTAGCAGTGGCTGCGGCACTGGCGCCTCTCTCGGCGCTTCTCACTGGCAGCCAACGAGACGCCAGCGCGCCCCGGGCATGTCTGGGGGCTTCCTTTCGCCAAATGCGTGTCGCATGAGTCAACAGTGAGTTCAACATGCTGCTATTTCTGGATATACATATATACATATCTATATATGGATACTGGCTTCCATCGCCATCGCCATCGCCATCGCCATCTCCAGCTTACTGTCTACCTCCAATTCGGGCAAATGTTGTCGCCAGTCGGTCGGGCGCCAATAAAGTTTACACTCAGTTGCCACATTTCGTTTATGGGCAAGTTCTGCTTCCGCTTTATCAAGCGACAGACAATTTTCGCTATTTTTCTTTCGGACCAACCCCAGAACCAATCTCAATCTCCAACGCCACCGCCTCCTAGCCGCTCCCTCGGCCTGCCGCTTTGAGCGTATTCAAAATTTATGCTATATGCGTCGTGCCGCAGCGGGTAGCACACACACACAAAGAGAGTCAATGCGACGGTTGTGGGGCAGGATGTAAAGTCAGCTCGAAGATGAAGCGAGACAGACGGAGAGAGGCAGAGAGTGCACGAGTGACAGAGTGTGAGAGAGAGAGAGAGGGAAGGGGGCAATAAAGCCAAAAGAAATTGCTGCAAGCCAAAACGGAAGTTGAGCAAGGGAGTTGCTGGCATCGCTGCCGCTGCTGCTGCTGCTTCCTGCAGCTACCAACTACAGCGTTATGCTATGTCTTCTTTTCAATATACCCTTACGCATTCAGGGCACTTTAACTAATTGAAGAGAGAGCGAGAGAGCGAGAGAGAGAGAGAGAGGGAGTTTCAGCAAAGTTGCCCTAGTTTCTTAAGCTCAAACTAGAGCTAGAGTCTTAAGTCTTTAAAATTTGTGCATCAACAAATTTTTATGCTCTTTGATGGCATACTGATTAGGAATTCATTTAATGATTTCTTGAATGAAAGCTGCTATAACGAACTGACAACTAAGTAGCATTATCAGATGCCTCGAAATGCATATTTATGTAGGCGTCTCTCTAAAGTTCTCTCTCAGACATTATTCTAATTGACTTTTTTGAGTGTGGATGCACACAGTCTTCAGGACTGTACTTAAAAGAAAAAAACACTTCCCAATGTATATAGTATTTTTATACAATATTTCCATTGGCTACTTTCTTGGAACCTCTCTAATGGATTATCTCATATTAGATCAGTCACATGAAGCGCTAATCTCATAGAAATGTTGCCTTAGAAAACTACTCAACAGGGGAGATTTTTATACACTGTCCTCGGAAACTTTCATAGGATCGTTGCATACATCTCATTGGGTAGTTCCTTTCATATAGTACATTTCATAGAGCATCTGCTATAAGCAGATTCCAGTTAAATCTTCGAAAAGGCTCTCTACGTTACTTTGATAGATCTCTCTAACGCTACGACATTCTGCTCTTTATCTTGGGTACTTCCCATTAGGTTCTTTTCATAAGAGCTCATGAATATTTATAATGGTAATTACTTGATAGTCATAGGAAGTTTGAATGAAGCTTAAGTCGTACTGCATTAGATACCTAAGAGAGGGTGTGTAATGAGAGATGTCTCATATAATAAATCTAGGCTGAATCATCTCAGCAATTGAAGCAACGGTTGAAATTAGATAACAAAAAGCTGTTCGAAGCGTTTGAGGCTACTCCCAGTCTCAAGACCCAACGAAATAGAGCAACAAAGGTTCGTAAACGGACTTGGTGCTACAATTTAGATGTCTCTCAGTGGTTGATGGGATCTGGCTGAAGATAGAGTATCTACTATCTACTATCTGCGCTTTTAAGCCATGAGACGGTAAGATTGTTTGAATTGTGGGCGCAGATAGCGCCGAGGTTCTGTGGCGAGGGCCTCTGGCTGGGTGAGAGCGAGGGGTATTGTCGTGTTGCTTTTCTTAAAATAACAATGAACGTCCGTTTGGTTGAATACGCGAATTCGTGAAACGCGACTTGCCGTCACTTCATTTTGTTTGTTTGTCGCGTATTTTGTGGGATAGTTGTTTCGCAGCTCGACCCGCTTCCTCTTCCTCGACTCCGTCCGACTGTCGACTGGCGACTGCACAGACTGCTTAGCGCTGTAAAGTATGCTATTAAATTGGCCTGGCAAACGAAGTCAAACCGAAAAATGGCACAAAGCCTTCAATAAAAACCATTTGAGAATGTTTTACGGCATTTTGCAAAGGGTAGCTGGTTTTTCTCTATTTTTATTTTACTTTTTTTTAGCAACAAACACCCCTCCCTCTTCAATGACACCCCTCGGCGTGGCGCGATTTGCCCTGTTCCCGGACAGCTCGTAGTTTTCCAAGTCTCTAGCCGATTCGTTTCATCTGTCGTGATGATTCGTCAACAGATTGCACATTTTCAGTGGGTGTTTTGATACTCTGGAAGGCATTGGCTATCTGAATTGGGGGTATATTGGTTTTGTGGAAGTGTGGAAACAAGCTGAAGAAGGCGTGGCAGACCTTATCAAGTATATATATACATATATACTTGATCACGTTAAGCAGTGAGTCGAGTGAGGTTGCGTAGTCCGACCGTCCATTCGTCTACTACAGGACCGTCCGTCCGTCTTCTACAGCACCGTCCTATTACCCAACTGCTCGACGCCCCGTCTGCCTGTTCGCCCGTTCGTAAAGCTAATAGATCTATTTTTCGATTACCCCTACATTACGCAGGGTATGTCTCAGTCGTGGCCGACAATCGATTGTCGCACTCGAACTTGTGTTTCTTTGATAGCCGGAGCGCTTCGAGCTTCCCTGACTTTCAACTTCCCCCCATTAAGCCATTTGGCAATTTGGGCTTTTATGCTGCAACAGCAACTTAATTTATTGTTATAACAGTTTTGTCGGCTCACATTCCAGGCGGGTGGGAATGGGTGTAGTGCTGTGTAGAGGGGAGAGGACCCTCCCTCATTGCCCTTTTTTTTCTATCTATCAATTCGTTGGCTGGACCGCGTGTCGCCAATTTTGTTGTGAATGCTTTATGAAGAGATTTGCCAGAGTTTCATTATCTATTCAAATGGTAATCGCTGGGTATCCATTTCCTTTAGCCCCTCTCCCTCTCTCTCTCTCTCACTCTCTCTCTCTCGGCCATGAATGCACAAGTTTTAAAGCTTTCGACTGGTTGTTGCCTAATTGAGGTTACGCATTGACTTTACATATTTAGATGTATAGCTATTCCACTCGTCGCTCTTAGACTTATTGTCTGGTTTGGTGTCTGACTTAAGTTTCTTTAAGTTTCTGCGATTTCTAATTTTAAATTTCGATTTTATTTGCTCAGTTCATTTCAGAATTCTGTCCTAGCGCACAGATTTAATATGTTAAGTAAATACTTGTTCCTTGTTGTCTTTGACTTGGAATATGTTCAAAATCCTTTGTTTGTCTTGGACAAGCAAAAACTTTCTAATAATTCCAAATCTGCTTTCTGCGGCTTTCAACCCCAAGAGCACGTTGAAGCGTTTGGTGAGACCGACTGCTCAATGCTGCTTTTTTGTGGACGACGAAACTTGAACTAATATAAAATGTTATATTTTTCGATTAGCCACGCATAAAATTGCATATTAGCTATGCTCCCAGCAGACAGAGAGAGAGAGAGAGGGAGAGAGAGAGAGATATTAAGGAAGAGATCTATAGTTGTTATTGAAGCTAGATGTATATAGGCAGGTTCTAGCTCACGCCTCTAGCTTAAATATATTCATAGCTAAAATAGACATATAGATGGTCTATAGTTGCTCACTTGCCAACTTCTATGATTCTAGCTCGACAGCTGTACTAGCGTATAATCCATTTTAAGTTTAGACATATGTATAACTACCATACATTTCTATTTGGTGTTTTTGTCTCTTCCCATTTTCACATACTTAGCTTCGATGGTGTCTTTAAGCGAATATTTAGTATTTCGGAAAGTTATAGGATAATTCGCCATGCCTACCTTAATAGGCATATTAAAGTCTTTAACCAATTTCTAGATTGGGAATAGTCATAGAGTATGTATTCGAATTGATTGATAATTGACCAACTGATGAAGTAATTGACCGATTGACAGTTTGATTGAAAGATTTATCAAATTTTGTATTGGTTGATTGATTGATTGACTGGCTACTGGTTATCTGATTGACTGACTGAATGGTTTACTGAATGGCTATTTGAATGACTGATTGACTGACTGATTAGTTTATTGAATGACTATTTGATTGACTGATAGACAGACTGATTAGTTTATTGAATGACTATTTGATTGACTGATTGATTAGTTTATTGAAATGCTATTTGATTGACTGATTGACTGACTGATTAGTTTATTGAATGACTATGTGATTGACTGAATGACTGACTGATTAACTGACTGATTAGTTTATGGAGGCATATTTGATTGACTGACTGATTAGATTATTGAATGACTATTTGATTGACTGATTGACTGACTGATTAATTTATTGTATGGCTATTTGATTGACTGATTGATTAATTTATTGAATGACTATTTGATTGACTGATAGACAGACTGATTAGTTTATTGAATGACTATTTGATTGACTGATTGATTAGTTTATTGAAATGCTATTTGATTGACTGATTGACTGACTGATTAGTTTATTAAATGGTTATTTGATTGACTGATTGACTGACTGATTAATTGATTGAATGACTATATAATTGATTGTCTGATGAATTGATTGTCAACGAGTTGGATTGATTGATTTGCTACTAACTGACAGATTGATTGATTATTTGATGGATTGGCTTACTGATTGACTATATGACTATATGAAACCTATAACTTTTGCGCTACATTCCTAAAGACAGACGAACGAGAGCACGCAGTTATCGGGGCGAATATTGCTCAGCAACCTATATACCCTCTTCTCACTTGAATTTAAACGAGCATAAGCATACACAGAGCAAGGCAATAAACACAAGTTTTTGGCTTGCCTGCCAAATATATTAACGGATATCTGTATATATTTATACTTAATATTTGTGTGTGGGTTTATACGATTTGCGGTTTGTGGGCCCCAACTCCTTGTCGATAACTAGCGATGACTAAATTAAGTTGTTGTTGCTATTGTTATTGCTGCTGCTGCTGCTGCTGCTGATGTTGTTGTAATTAAGAACGTTAAATCAAAATCAAAATAAAGCGCGACGCAACGCTACGCAAAGGGCAAACTCTGAAGCATTGTTAAGAGCTCCTCGATATGTTTTACTTGCTGTTGCTGTTGTTGTTGTTGCTAGAGGCAAAGTGCCTATGAAAGGACAACAAGAACAAAAGTCACGCACACCACAGAAATTGCAATAAGAGTGTGATTGCGTGTGTGTGTGTGTGTGTGTGGGTGCTTATAATGGCGTTGCGCATCAAAGGACAATAGACAACACGCCCTGCCAACTAATTCTAGTTCAGGTTCGGGCTGCAGTTCAAAGCGGGCCCAATTCGGGGCACAGAGTCTAGTGTCAAGTATTGTGAAAGCGTTGTGCAGAATTTCAGAAAGTGCTGTTCGAATCGGCTAGAAATACCGAGCATAGAATATAGCTGTAATGCTTCAGAAAAATTTTGTTGATATAGCCTAGTTTTTTTTATACACTGAACCCATTGAAAATGGGATATCAGGGTAAAATGTTTTTGTTTATTTTATTATATATGATATTTTTAATTTACAAAATTGATGGCAATTCAAGTTTCTTTATTTCGGAATTTCTAGAATAGTTTTCAGTATTTAATTTAAAAATAATAGTCAATAAAAGAGTAATAGTGAGAGACTCTATAAATATATTCTTGGCTCTATTTTGATAGCATAACAAGCTAGCTCAAACTTATTAATTTCTATAAGCAAGCTAAAGCTTTTAGTGTTATATCAGACTGTAAACAAAAATGTAAGATATCAATGCAGAGCTAGCCGATATTTGTAAATTGGAACTATGTAACAGTACAAAATTTAATTTAAAATTTATATAGGTCGATAAATGATCTAGCTCCTTTGTATCAAAAGATATTTCAATTTGCTTTTTATTTCAATTTTTTAAAATAAAAATTCATTCATTTATATAATAAATGGATTTTTTTTTTTTAATTTGTGGAGTAAGGTGGAAATTAATATTAATGATATTAAGGCAGCAAAAAAATAAAATTTTTCTTTTCTTTTTGTTTTGTATACCTAACTCAATAAACGCGCCCTGGCCAATGCGGCCCAATTGCTTATTTCGCTCCTGTTTTATTTAGTTTGAAATGAATGCAATACACGCGACCAGAAACAAAAGTTGAATCCAAGATAGAAAAGACAATGGACGAAACCGCAAAGGCAATGACATACACACACACACACACACACACACACACACACACAACACACACACACACACTCGCACTCATATAAACACACGCAGAGAGCCCTTTTATGTGTAAATTATGGGTTCAATATAATATTGACAAAGAATCAATAAAGGAAATGTCCTTAAAATTAATAGGCGACATTCTCTGATATCGAATTACTCGCTCTGTCATCGCTTTTAATTAAAATTTCTAGACAAGGGCGCGACACACACACACACACACACACACTCGCACATGTCGTGGCAAAATTTATGACTTCCTGTTAAGCGCTCGCTGATTAGTATCTGAGAGTATCTGAAGGATCCAGCTCAGACGGCGGCTCAGTTTATCAAATTGTCGCCTCGTCGCGAAGATTGACGGGCATAACTTTGGTTTGGAGCGCCTTTACCATGCCACGCCCACAACACTTTTGGGCTCTGAGGTTGGGTTTTTGGTTTCGCCCCTGGCACTTGAGCAGCTTTTTGTTAGCCTTTTTTCTTGTTGTTTGCTTTTGCTTTTGTTGCTGTGGTTTTAGCTTAACATTGAGTTAATTTGCCTTAATGAACTTTTGCTTAAGGGTTAAAAACGTTTTAAAAGTTTGCATTACTGCTTGAAGAAGAAGAGAGTTTAAGATATAAATTATTTACAATTTTTTGTTTTATTTGGGTTAATTAAGACTTAAGAGTTTAGAGAGTCAAAAAGTGAATGCTACTTAAATGTTACTGTAGGGAATTGGCTAAAGGATGAATTGAATTGCTGATTGATTGAGTGATCGATTCAGTGATTGATTGACTGAGTGATTGATTGAGTGATCACTTGACGGACTGCATGATGGATTGATTATTGACGATTGATTGTAATGATCTCTGACTGATTATGTGTTTGATTGACTCATTGATGAACTGGCTGATAAGCTGACCGACTGCTACAGCAATCGACAATCATACTGATTGACAGAGTGATTGACAGTTTGATTGACTTACTGGAGTAAAATCAGACTAAGCTATTGCTTGAAAGATTGATTGACTAAATTAAGTTGATTGGAATGAAATCTGACTGAGTACTAGCTGATTGATCGACTGATTGATTAAGTATCTGATGTACAATCTGGGTATTGCAATGAACGATTAGAAATAGCATTACTGACATATCGACAGAAGCATAGACTTATTGATGATTGATGCAGTACTGATTAGGCTGCTAATCACTAGTAAATTGCGAAGTAAATTGCAAAATTTTGAAAAGCTAGTCGATTGCAATTTGATGATATATCATTTTTGCTCTCCATCAATTGTTCAATTTCAGTTTGAAGTACGATGAAGACGAATCAAGTGTGAGTGTAACAATCGATGCGCTATTAGACGACTTCTCTAAATGTTTTTCGAAACTTTTCTTTTTCTACGAATTTCTTTTCGAATTTATTTCGATTTTTATTTTTTTGGCATGCGAAAATAAATGAATTTTTGCCAAAATTGTTGGCAATGATATCAAAAGAATTTCTTGTTGTTGTGTTGCTGTTGCTATTGTTGGGGCTTATTTTTTGCGGGGTTCAAAAAAAATAAAAAATAAAAAGAAAACGAAGTGAGAAACGCTTGCAAATTCCAATTTCGGTTTACGCCGGGTGCCCCATGAAAAGTAAATTAAAAAATAGGTCAACAAACAAAAACAAAAACAGCCTAAAAATTAGAGTGAAACCCAAAACAATAGGGGGGTTACCTAAAAAACAAAAAAAAAAAAACAACAAACAAACAAACTGAAAAGAAAACTGAGAATTCGCAATTCACGCGATGAGTTAACAGCAAAAGTTTATTTTTGGTATGGAAATCCAACCGAATCCAAAGTTCCCTCGCCATTCCCTCTGTAACCCCCACAGACAATATTTGTGCTAGACTTCAATCTATTTTCTTTGCCATGCAATTTGAGCTCTAAACTTGTATCGATAAACAGAATATCGATATTGAATGTGTCGATTAGCATTTTGTTGCTCAGCAGCTCGGCTGGGAAAGTTGATCTATGAAAAGTATACTGATGTAAAAGTGATTGAGTGATTGAGTGATGTGAATGATTGATGAACAATTGAAATGTCTCGAGTTCGATTCAGATGAATGCTTCAAGACTATGAGAAGGCTATCTACAGGTAACCAACTGCAATTCATGATTGACTGATTGATCGACTGATTGACTTACTGAATGCATGAATTAATAAATAATTGTTTGATATTTTCATTTGAGGCATGCTCAAATGATTGAAGCTAGTTAAGTCTGCTTCATCTTCAAGCTGAATCGATAAAAGTTTTTTATATTAAATATCTCAAAAAATATTCCTTGTGAAAGTTATTCAAATTCTGCCAACAAATATTTGATTTCAGACGAAATGCAATCTGAAAGTTAATTAAATAATTTGTGAAATGTTAAAAGGAAAAAACCAAATTGGAAGTATTTAATCAGCTTTCATGAATTCTGACAGCAAGTTGGATACCCTGTGGCTGTTTAAAAGGGGATTTCTGTTTCATGCTCAACTTAATTAAGAATTTAGTACAGTGCTGATCAACTACAAGATACCCATTAGTACTCTTACGTAATTCTGACTAAATACCTTGTAATCTGGTTGAAGTCTTGGCTTGTTGGCTACTGTGCATAACAGTCTTTAGGAATACAACATATTACAGGGTATACATGCATTTATACTTGCCATAACTACCCTATAGGCATCACAGTCTCAACTATCATTTATATATTAAAAACATATTGATCTTTACGTCCATCGAATACAATCCATTATACCCTGCCACGCACATTGCCACGAGTACAGGGTATACTTTAAATAAAACTTAATATTTTCTATGCAAATACGTTTGGATATTCATACAAATGTGTGCTGAAGTTTTCGGTATTATTTAAAAGCCGACCAGATTTGTGGTTGCAAAGGTCGGCAAGCCAAATGGAAGAGAACCACTTCCCCGAAGGGGAAGGAGAGAGTCCAAAAAAAAGGAGGAGAGAAAAAAACACGAAACGTAAACAAACAATGCGCATAGTATACCCCACTCACGGCTCGGCCCTCTATCGTCAGGCACTCACTAAAAACATGCCACACTTTTTTGCATACCCTAGAGCCCATTGAGAAGTGTGAAAACGGGGTATATTAACTGAGAGTCGTAGTTGAGGAACAGAAACTATCGACTGTACTCAAGATTCACCTTCAATTAAGTGAGTCTAAGATAGCAACTGACATTAATTGCTATCTTAGACTCACTTAATTGAAGGTGAATCTTGAGTACAGTCGATAGTTTCTGTTATCGATAAATATTGTTCTCAATATTCGCTCTTGCTCGCTGTATAATTTAAGGCTGCAATGAGTTGAGGTTAGGGAGGGAAGTTGTAGGGTTATAGATCAGCTTGTGACACGCTCTTCGCTCTAGGATATTTGCTAGTCGGTCATACCCATTTTCCTTTACACAAATTTCCTGTTTTTCATTTTTCTAGCAGCACAATTCACAGTGGCAAATTGCATGGCCCCCAGGCGCATGTTGTGGACGGGCTCTCTAATGGCCAATTCCTTGACATGCCATAGCCCACACACACACACACACACACACACACACACACACACACACACACACACACACACACACGCACACACACACACGCACACACTTTTATATAGGCGAATAATTGTGGTTACAAAAAGCTCATGTTAAGTTTCAAAACGAGCGACAGAACGGGGTTACGGACTAGATGGAAGAGTGCATGAACGTACTGATGGAGAGAGAGGGAGCGAGAGAGATAGAGTGAAAGAGAGAGAGAGAGAATATGGCGGAAAACGAAAACGTTTGAAAACCATAATTTGACTAAAAACCGTCTAGACGCGCCAACTAAGCAACTAACCAACTATCTTAATAAGTTGCTCGGCCAAAAACTTTGCCAACACAAAATCCAGCCATGACGAAGCAGAAGAAGCAAGCAGAAGACGACGAAGATGAGGTAGAAGAAGCCCGAAAGAAGCATTCAAGAAGTGGGATTGAGCTGAAGCCAGGAAGTTGGCGCTGCTGTTTTGTGGCATATACAATTTCGATAATAAGCAACAGAGCGCATTACGTGCGCCAGCGGCGAGGGGGCGTGCGGTGCGGCAAGTGACAGGTGAAGCCTTTGTGCTGTGGGCGTGGCACACGTGTGCAATGCTAATGCGAGTCACGTCAACGCTGCATACGAAATCGCTGCAAAGTTACCAAAAAAAAAATAAAACAAAAATGAAATAAAATAGAAATAAATGAAAAACCTAAAGTTGCCACAAGTTGCTGCACGGCACAGCGGTCGGGAGTAGTAGACGTGGGCATACCCTGTAAATGTTGGAAATTGCCGCTAAAATAGTACAGCTTGAGTGGTGTGAATCTGTGTTGCTGACAGCGTTTCATAGTGAATAAATCTGCGTGGGCTATATTAGTAGCCCTAAAGTAGTAGCCATTTATATACCCTGTAAATTTTAGAAGTGGCAGCGGCGTACGCTGTAAATGTTACAGGTGCCGTGAATGAGTTTTAGTTGTAAGACCTTAATGTGTGAGCAGACTTATTTTCATATGTAGTAGGCTTGGACATACCCTGTAAGTGTAAAATAAGTGCCTGACTAGGGTTGCCAAACTCTCTTCCAATTTGTTTACTGCTAAGGATTTCTGCATGCATGCGTGGGTATTTGGCTGCCATTTGATTGAGTGTAGTAGACGCGCAGATACCCTGTAAATGCAAGAGAAGTGCATTGAATAAGCCTGAACTATTGTCTGTGAGTGCCTTTCTTGTATAACTTCACGTTGCATGTCACATATATGGGTAGTCTTATCTTTTGAAAGTGAGTAGTAGACGTGCAGATACCCTGTACATTTTTGATGAGGGCATTGCTGGCATATATGTCTTAAAAATTTGTTTGCCACTAAGCTATTCTTTATTGATATGTGGCTGTGCTCTTGGCTGTCAACCTATCGAGAGTATCCGACGTAGTTATACCCTGCAAATTTTGTCAAATTGCCTTGAAATGGTTTTGGTCTCCTCCAAAGCTATTGCTTGCATATCATATCTACGCCAGCTAATTTGCTACTACTCCTGATAGAGTTTAACAGGCTAAAACATACCCTATAAAGACTTCACATATTCAATCTTGCTCGTTTGGCGCATTTACTATATGCTATGTATTTGCTATATGCTTGTCAAAGAATTTAATCTCAACTTTTAGAGCTATCAACTATTTAGCTCTCTGTAGCAAAGTCTTACAGCTAATTTTAGCTCTTTTTTCTAGCAGATTTTCGATTGGGTCGTATTCTCTATGCGCTTAGTACAAAGTTTCTGAATTGCTGCATTTATTCTGTATTCTTTTGATGCATTTTTCGCGCAGTGTATGCTTGATGCATCTACAACACTTATGGCCCGCAGAATGCGAGGCTGGCCACAAGCGGTTTCAATTATTGCCAATATTTGTGGTGCATGTGGGTAGATGACTCTGTGTCTTCGTGTATCTGTGTGTGTGTGTGTGTGTGTGTGTGTGTGTGTGTGTGGTCTTTCAAGTACCAGCTACAAGAACAGCAACTAGAATAAATGCCTTTAAGCTTCTCATTTGTCGATTTGTGGATTGTCAGTCGTCATTTATGCCCCGCAGCGAAATGTTACTCTAATGCGAATGTCTGCGGCTGTGTGGCTCGCTCTGTATGTGTGTGTGTGTGTGTGACTAGCTGACAAGAGCACAATCAGCTAAACACCCACACACTCACATAAGCTCCTGTCGAGACAGAGGAAAAAACTGTATATAATCCATGTCAAAGTGATTTTTCACCTCAAGGGCAAATTTAACACAATAATTTGCACAATTTGTCAAAACAACCCTCGGGCTAAATGGTATCATAAACCACAACAGCAGGCAGTCTAACACACACACACACACACACACACGCACACCCATAGACACACATAGACATTGAGCCAGTCAAAAAGTCAGACAAGTTGATTGTGTCGAGTGCAGTTTGGGCGTCACGCCTTTAACTACACACAGATATATATATATATATATATATATATATATATATATAGACTTTTCGCATTGCAGTTCGCATCGTGTGTATTCAGTTAGATACCCTATAAATATTGAAGCTGGATTGATGAGACTAGCGAGCGTTTGTGTAAGGGGTGAAGCTAAAAGAAGATACTTCATATACAATGAGAGACAACTTTGCTTTAAGCGCTTGCAGCAAGAGTTTTAGCAGTCAGAGAGTTTTAGCTCTAGGCTTTGGCTTAAAAGCTTAACGCATCTAATACCCTGTAAAGTATCAAATTAATTTTTATTTTACTTATTAAGTAATTCTTTGTAAGTTCCAAGCTTAAATTCAAAATTTCCTTTAACGAGATTATTTTTCAATATTTTTATACCCTGAGACCATTGAAAATAGGAAATCAGGGTATAATGTTTTTGTTAAAAGTATGTAACAGGCAGAAGGAGGCGTGGCAGATCCCACAAAGTATATATATTCTTGATCAGCATAAAAAAAAAACAAGTTGATTGAGCCCTGTCCGTCTGTCCGTCCGTCCGTCCGTCCGTCCGTCCGTCCGTCCGTCCGTCCGTATGAACGTCGAGATTTCGGAAACTACAAAAGCTAGAGAGCTGAAATTTCACATGAACACTCGTATGTTAGTTACGCAGTACGAGTTTATTTTTTCGATAACTCATCCCATTTCCAAATTATCGATAAAAAATCGAAAATTCATTTACTTTTTTTTACGTTTTTTGAGCGTAACTTCCACACCGTTTTAGCTAGAGACTTAAAATTTGTATATTTAGATAGATATTATAGATACGCAGATTATGTAATTTTGGATGCCACGCCCCGTTCGTGAAAATTTGAAAAAAAGGTGCATTTCAAATACTAGAGACTTGCAATATTTGGCACTTAGATACATTTAGACACTCTTAATCTACTCTGAAAATGTAATGAAGATCGTACATCTGGAAATGGAGTTATAAGCGTTCAAAGCATAGCCTAACCCAACCCCAAGCCACGGCAGCAACTGCGCGGTTGGCAGAGCTCGCGCTTATACGTTCGTAAAGAAGAAGAGTATTAGTTTTTTTTTTGCAGGGTTCAGGGTATCTCGTAGTCGAGCCGTCTCGACTAGAGTCTTCTTACTTGTTTTATTTATTTTTTTTTTTAATTTACTAAGGTTTTGAAGCCTGTTTGACTTATAAAAGTTTATTAATTTTATTATTTTATTATGCTTTATTTTATTTTTATTATTTTATTTATTTTAATTTCTTGGAATTTCTTAAATTAATATTTTATTAAAATGCATTTGTAGTTTCTGATGAGAATAATTTCAAATTTTTTCTAGCATATTTTCTTCCATTTAACACGCCCGCTCACAAGCGAGCATATTGGCTGCCAAGCCATGCGAACAGAAACTTTAAATTCGAATTGTGTGCTAAAAATTACTAAAAGAAAATATATTTAACTATAGATTTTCATAATAGTTTTGCTTGCACCACGAACAAGCGAGCATTATGCAATGCGTCAAGGCCTGATCTACTCGAGGCTGCTTATTGGAATTCGCACTCAATTAAACACGAAACCATTCAGAGTATTCATCATTTATCGAATACTCAAGTAAAGGAAATGTTTTCAAGAATGTTTTTGCTGGGACGTGAACAATTTGTGAGAGTTTTTCATTTGCGTTGATTTATTTATGGAATATTTTTCCTTACTTTAATGAAAAGTCATTTGAATTTTTTACTTTAAGCACATTATTTATTTAATTTACAAACCGAAATTGAAACTCGAGTTCAAATTGATTTGAGGTTAATAAAGTCTGGCCAACTCTGACTCTGACTCTGCCTCTGCCTCGCTCTCTCTCTGCCTCGCTCTCTCTCTCTGCCTCGCTCTCTCTCTCTCTCTAGTAAATAAACATAGCAAAAAGTAAATTGCAAGTATCGATGAGCCGGAAAAATTGCATTTTATTTAATAAAATAACAGAAGAAAAAATAAATAAAAATAAAAATAAATTGTAAATTGCAATTTATCAAATATTCAACATTTTCAGCATATTCGAAGAGCACAGCTCTTCCTCTTCCTCCTCAGCTCTTCATTCATTCCTCGTGCAATAAAAAATCATTGCAAATTTCGAATTCATGTCGTTTTTCTTCCTCTTCTTTTTTTTTTTTTTTTTTTTTTGTAGATTATCTAATTAAATAAGCAAAAGGAATTTTTGTTTTATTTTATGCTCAAAGGTAAAAATGTTGTCTGTCAATTTATATTCTTTGTAATATGTATAAAAAAAATATATTTGATTATATTACTTAACTAATTGAGAGAGAGAGAGAGAGCGGGAGAGAGAGAGAGAGAGAGAGAGCTAGGCAGGTAGAGTGAAGCTACGATTGCATTTCTATTGTAATATTTCCTTCTTCTGCACATTTCAGCTAAATGCTCGCTTAAGCTGTGCCAAGAGAGCATATAGGTTATTGCTTGAGGTAACTTTTTTACTGTTGCTTTATATTTGCAAGTCTCTCGAAGACTTTGTCTCTCTATTTTCCAGTCTGCATGCTCTATAGAATATACTTCTTTGAGGACAGACTGAAAGCCACTGAGAGAGAAAGAGAAAGATTTCATATATAAATCTTAACTGTTAAGCACTTGAACAAACCTTTCTATGCTTGCGAGCTCATTCTCTTTCGATCTCACTCTTGGAAAGAGTGTTTGGTTCTTTTCGTTTGGGTTTTCGATAGAGCGCTTTGAACTATTCGTGCCGAACATCGATTGACGCTCGGCTCGTGCACAGATAACTGAGAGCCGAAGATTTCATGCAAACGATCTTCACACACATTCACACTCGAAGCTCTGCCCGATGGCGAACGAACTCGTTGTAGAACCGACGCAATCGATTTGCTCGCCGAGTTTTTGCTTGTGTGTGTGAGTGAAAGACACTTATTAGCAGACTTTGAGAAAAGATTTCTCAACAGAAATTTTTTAATATATATATTTACTAAGAGCATAAGGTAGACTTTAGCGAGTAGAAAATATAGCTAACGCCTATGAAGTCACTATGAATGGAGCAGTTCAGGTCAAGAGTCGATTCAGCAGATCTTGAGCATGGTGCCTCTGAGGCACCAAGAGAACTTGGAGCTGCACTACAATTGCATCACTCTTGATACTTTATGGCCACTTGCAGAGTTTTAACTAAGATTTTGCGAACTTTGGTGGGCTGTCTCGCCTTCATGTGCCATGACAACCAAGCTGAAATGGTCAATAAATATTTGCGAGCTCTGATATATGCTCTACAGCAAATGAAACCCACTTTGATGAACGATCATAGAAAAATTGTATACCCTGAACCCATTGAAAATGGGAATTCAGCGCGCTTACACGTGCGTAAAAATGAAGAGCCTGAGTTTCTTTTTGCAGGGTTCAGGGTATCTCCGAGTCGAGCCGTCTCGAGTCTTCTTGCTTCTTTTACTTATATACGTTAATCTGTTCTAAGACCTTTAAAATTTCTGTTCTAATCTGTTCTAAGAACTTAAAATTTCAAAGAAAATGAAACGAAAATTAAAAAAAAAACTTATATGAAAATTCTATAAGTAATTAAATAGTTTTCATTTAGAGCTAATTACTCATAGCGAGTGTGCACTGTATTTGGCTATAAAACGCTAAGAGTTTAGCTTTTTTCAATGAGATCTGAACTCAACTTGAGGCTTTAAGTTGTGGAGGCGTGGCAGCTCCCACTCTCTACCTCACTGTGTGTGTGTGTGACAAGTGGAGCAGGCCAAGAGAAGCAATAGAATAAGAAGAAGCAGCAGCAAAACTAGCAGGAGTAGTCCAATGTCTGTTATTGTGCAACAAAATGCATTAACTCAAACAGTTGCAACTGTTGCAGTGCAGCAATTGCTGAAGTTGCAGCTGCAAGCATGTCTTCTCTCTCGCTCTCGCTCTCAGTCTCTCCCTCTCCCTCGCTGCTACACTCTGTGAATGTGTCTCGCACAACATTTTACATTCGATGACGTTTTCATTGCCAGATGCAACGTCAACAATAACAGAAAATAGAAACAGAAAATGGAAAATGGCAAATGGCAAATGGAATAAAGTAGAAAAACAGCTTCAGTTCGCATGAATAACTGACCAGGCGGCAGACGGACTGATGGACTGACTGATAGACTGATGGACTGACGGACTGACTGAATGATAAACTGATGGGCTGACTGTGTGAGTGAGTGATGTATTGATTGACTAGGAGCGCTGACTGACTGAATGAATGATAGTGTGATTGTCTGACTGCGTGAGTGATTCAATTATTGATTGATTGACTGACCAAGCGACTGACTGATTGACTTTGTGACTGATGAGCTAATGGATTAATGAGTTATGAACTGACTGAATGAGTGACTGAAATAATAATTTACTGAGTAAGTACTCGTTGATTGACAGAATGACTGACTGATGGACTCACAGAGTGAAAGAGTGATTGAGTGTCTAACTGAGTGCATGATTGACCAACTGTGTGAATAAATAATTGATAGACTGACTGAGTGACTAATTGATAAACTGACTGAATCACTGACTCACTGAGTGATTGATTCAATAACTACTTGAGTGATTGATGAAGTATACAAATAGCTGCAATTGCGTCGCCTTTCCATACCTCTCTCTTACTTCAATCTCTCTCTCTCTCTATCTCTCTCTCTCTCTCTCTCTCTCTCTCTCTCTCTCTCTCTCTCTCTCTCTCTCTCTCTCTCTTCTCTCTCTCTCTCTCTTTCTGTCCATCCCTTATTGATCATGTATAATTTTTAAATACTTGAAATTTTAAAAACTACCTTTGAATATCTCGTGAAAAGATTTTGATTTTTCGTCTTATAAAATGAAGATAAAAATTTGACTTTTAATTCGTTTGGTCTCTAAAAAGTTAAGGTTAATACCTGGTACTACATTGTAAATATACCAATTTTTTTTTTTTTAATTTCTATCTATTTAGTATAGTTTTAAATTAAATTGAATTGTAGTACAAAATCCATAGTGGAACTAGCTCATTGAACTCAGCAAATGAATGGATTAAGAATCAGGAATTTTATTTAATTGATATTGTATCAAATTTGAAATGCAGCAAGAATTTTTGTTTATTATTTGATATTCTTGAAGTTTTTTTCTGAAATTTTCTAGGCTTTCTTTTATCTCTATGAGATGAAGTCGAAATTTGAATAGAGAAGGAATACAAAATTTGTTCGTAACATGCTCAAAATGTAGGATATCTTCTAGTGTATCATTAATGCAGTTCTTGTAAAGAATGGAACTTTCTCTTGATAATTCGTAAATGATCTCTATTGTTAAAGTCGAAAATCAAATTAAATAAATATGAAGTACAGGGTATTTAGTAGTTGAGCAACCAGTTTGCCTGAGTGCATATGGAGAGACTCTTATATCGAGATGGCTTGAGAATCTTTCGAGTAAAAGATGAAATTACGAGTTGAAATTTAACTACAGGGTAGCTGCTAGCTGAGCACTTTTACAACCTATTCGATTGTAAAGAATGCGAAACTTGTTCATTTCTCTAGACAGCTGCAGAGTTTCTCTAGATTTGAGGATCATATCTGCAGCGCACATTGAAGTCGAATTGCTTTCGGTTTGCAGGGTATCTATTAGCTGGGCACCTTGAGTGGCCCTGTCCGTCTCTCGGCGTTGCTTTGGCTTTTATTTTTTGTGATTGCATATTTCACTTACCGGAACTGCAAAGCAGAACGATTGCTGAGCAAGCGATAAATCCAGCTGCGGAGAAGCAGAACGTCTGTCCATGCAATGCCATGACTGCAACGGCTGGGGGGCTGGGGCGGCGGGACGTCGAAGGGAGGGGCGTGGGGGGGTGATATATTTGGAGTGGACCCCAAAAACAACTACGAGTCGGGCAGCAGTTGATGAAGCTGTTGTCAATGTCGTTGTTGAGCGTTTTATCTAGTTGTCAGCTAATGCACAAGAGATCTCACTCTCTCTCACTCTCACTCTCACTCTCACTCACTCGCACTCTCTCGCTCTGGCTATCACGCTGCACTATGCAATATGCCTGTCTCTTTCAGTGAGTATAGTTTTGGGCCAAGTGAAGAAGTTTTTATTCCAAAAATAGTTTTCGAGTGGCGAATTCGTTTGCCAGCTTCATCGAGCTTTGGCTAGCTAAACAACAACAGCAGCTGCAGCTGCTGCAGCCGCTGCAGTCCTTTGGCCACATTCTCTGGCACGCTTCTGCCTCTGGCGCCGCCCCTGGCACTGCCACTCGCCGTGTCCTCCTGTGTCCTGTGTCCCGTGTCCTGCTGCACATGCAAATTTTAATTTCCGTTGCTTTCTTCGATGTGCACACAACTGACATCCTTCATTTCCGACCCGCAACACACACAAAACTTTCTTTTACTTTCGCTCGCCAAATTCTCTTCTTTTTTTTCAATACTTTTTCATTTAACAAACAAAAAAAAAACAACAAAATTTTCTTGAACAACAAAAAATCGCGCGTTTTCTTTATTTCGTTTCAATTATTTGTTTCTTCGGGATTTTCTAGTTTCTCGCGTTTCTCTTCTTTTTCCATTTTTCTTTATTTTTTTAGAAAACTGAAAATTAAAAAAATTTTATATTTTTATATTTAAAATAAGAATTTTAAATTATTTTAATTTATGCCAAGCATTAGCATATCAAATTTAAATAATTTAAAAAACATGTTAAAACAAATTTGAAATATTAAAAAAAAATATATATATTTATTAAATTAATTTCTTATTATTATTATAATTATAGCATTATTAATATGTATTTATTTATTTATTTATTTATTCTTTTAATTGACATTAAAATAAATTAATTTAAATTTCTTTTAATTTTTAAGTAAAAAATATATTTTAATATTTTAAAATTGAATTTTTCATTTAAAAAAATTAAATATTTCTTTTATAATTTTCAGTTTTTTCGTTTATCTTCAATTGAAACAATTAATTTGAAGCTTACAATTTGCTTTAAAAAGTTTCTCTCTTTTATTAGCGATCAATTTCGTGTTATCTTTTAGCTAAATGTTTCTTTTACTGGAGAGACAGGCGCACGCGTCCGTTTGTATCTGCATCCGAATCGAAACTGAGTTTTGTCCTTGCTTAACGGCTGATAGCAGCAACAGCAGCAGCAGCAGCAGCAGCAGCGAAAGCAGCGTCAGCGATAGCGACAGCGCAGCAATCGGCAGCTGCTTCGTCTTCGTCTTTGTGTTCGTAGCAGCAAGAGCCGAAGCTGCCGAAACCGCTCGCCGAATACTGGTGGCTGGCTGTCGTATAAGTCAAATATGTTTTGGGTAATTTGTGTGCGGGCAATTTGCTAAAAGCGAAATTTCCCCTTGTCCAAGTGTGAACAGAAAAGACAGCGTATATTACAAAAATATTAGCCAATATTTAATTGATATAGATTATATTAGATTACTTTGTATCTGTTCGTTCCACATCAATATGTATATCAATATATATTTATATGAATGTATAGCTGGTGACAAACTGTACCCAACTCGCTTGCCAACTGTTCTCGAAACATTATTTATGCCGGCTGTTCTCAGCTGCTCTTATACCAAGCAACTCTTCGAAATTGCGTTCGTCGCGAATCGCTGGCTGCGCTGCCGACGCCAACGCGACTTGTGTCGGCAATTTTTCAACGAATTACAACGCTTGACGACGATGCGCTCGCAGCCACGTGCTGCCGCTGCCAGCGTCGGTAACTGCCGTTAGCTAAACACAGAGCAATGTAGCTGCTGCGCTTGCTGTCTGCT
Organism: Drosophila buzzatii; assembly: GCA_035045845.1. NCBI lineage: Eukaryota > Metazoa > Arthropoda > Insecta > Diptera > Drosophilidae > Drosophila > Drosophila buzzatii. Next base: position 3,405,879 of record JAWNOS010000596.1, on the reverse strand, counting down.
ATTTGTTGTTGTTCTCGCTGTTGCTATTGCTGTTGTTGCTGTTTTCTTTTATGCCGCTGTCGCTGCCGCTTATCAGTGGGCGTCGTCGTAGGCAGCACAAAACAACGCTACGTACCTAGCCCTCGCTCCCGCTCCCGCTCCCGCTGCCGCACCAACTATCACTGGCTGCTCTCCCCCGCTCCTCATCCACTGTTCGTAATGTGCCTTGCGCCTTGCGAGAAAAGCTTTGATATAAATTCTTATTGGCGCATTACAAATTGTCGTCTTCGCTCTGCATGTGTGAATGGGGCTGTGTGTGTGTGTGTGTGTGTGTGTGTGTGTGTGTGCGAGTGTGTGTGCGTGTTTGTGTATATAATGTAATCACTCACATAACGCAAACATGTTCAATCACACACAGAGACAGAGACAGAGACATCTCGCTTATTGTTTGTTTTGTCATTAGATTTCGCGCATATTTTGACGTAATTAGATTTTCCCTTCATTTGCATACAAATGATGCCAAGCACAAAAATCAAATAAACCAAAGCGAACAAAAATTAAACAAGTCAAGAATCATGTTCTATACACATATTTTCACGCTTTCATTGTCTTTTCATATTTCATTGTTTTCCCGCCCAAGGCCCAATAGCATGTATTCATAAATTAGCGGCTAATCAACTGGCTTTTGTTTCTCTCATGCTCTTCTGTCTTCCCTTCCATAACTCAATTTGAAACAACTTTATATTAATATTAATTTAGCTCTGCATCTCATTATCTCATTATCTCATCATTAATTATGATTTTACTTGTTGCTCACTCGCTACAGTTTCTGCTTATTTACGGCTACTCGTTGCATTTCCTCATTAAGTGTTACTCGCTTGATCTCTTATAGCCCACTTCGCTGTTCTCTACTAACTAACTAACTGTTTCTCTCCTCTCGTTCGCCATTATTAACTCCTTTCCTTACTCGTCGCTTACCATTTCGCAAATTCCACTCTCAATTTGCCACTAAGTATTCTTTATTCGGCACTCACTCACCAGAGCCCACTAGTGATTCTCTAGTTTCTACTTGCCGCTCGTCGCTCGTTACTTTTTAATCGTGATTGTTTTCCTGTTTCCTGTTTTCCTATCTCAACCCGGTACGCGTTGCTCTGCTCTCTCCAGTAGCTACTCGCCAACTCTTTACTCGCTACGCTACACTTATCACCCTGTACTTTGCACTCGCCACTCTCCATACACAACTCTCTACTCACAGTACTCTACTCTTCACTCGCCGCTCTTCAACTCTTAATTTTTCACTTGTCACTCTTTACTCGCCCATATCCACTCGTCATTCGTTACTTTCCACTTTTAACTCGCTACTCACTGCTCTCCACTAATTATCCTCTACTCACTCTTTTTCTTTCCAATTAGCATAACTTCAACTACTGAATCCGTTTAATTGCATCCTCACATTTAATTCAATCATAAATCTGGAAAAAATGGAAAACCTGAATAGAAGAGAAACATACAAGAAAACATACATATATGTATATGTATGAACGCAATCAGAGCGAAGAGCTGCTAATTCAATTCAAATGTCTCAGTTCAATTTGAATGGCGTCTCGCTGCATTATTAAATGCGCGCCGCAATTCAATCAAAGACCGCAACGCACAATTCAGGCACTCGCACACCTGAAATGGCCCAAACCTTAAATGTCCCAACACCCCCAAACCCAATCCCAATCCCAATCCCAATCCCAATCCCAACCCCAACCCCAAAAACGCTGTCCGCAGAAACCAAAACCAATCACTTGACATTACAATTGAAAGCCAAGTCTGACGCGCCCCAACGTCAACAGCAACAGAAACAGGAACCATTCCCATATATAATGTAACGCTCGGAATGAACATTGAAATGCTCTACTTTAACACGATTGGGGAGCTATGGAAAAGAAGAGTTTGTGAAAAGTGAAATTTGATTTAGGTTGCTTTAATAATTAAACATATCATTTGTTCAGAGTGTTGCCAGATGTCTGAAAAGGAATCGGTTATAGCTAAACTATATTTCATATTATAAGATTTTATTCGCTGTGATCTCTAAGTTCATAAACCTTATCTCTCATCATATCAGTTATATACTATATATCAGCCATATACTATACTGCCTTATAGTCTTATATACTGTCTTATATAGTTAGTCCCAGCCCTTAGCCCAATCATATCTATGGAGCTTATCGTCAAGCTATAATCTGATATATCTCATCAGGGTTCATTAGTTAACTCAGTTTTGGGTTCTCAAATTCTTACACAAGTATCTCTTGCGCTCGATGAATACTTATCGATAACTTTGGCCAGAGATCAGCGATTACTGTCTTCTAGTAGTTTTACTATATATGCAGATCGATTCTGTATCTGATCTCTGTGATATATTTAAATGAACATATTATATACATACATGATCTATATGTTCATACAGATCAGATCACAATATCTTAAATGTAATTTATATGATATCATCTATATGATCTATATGATCTCTTTGATCTATATACTCTATATGATCTCTATGATCTCTATGATCTCTATGATCTATATGATCTCTATGATGTCTATGATCTATGTGATCTATATGATCTATATGATCTATATGATCTATATGATCTATATGATCTATATGATCTATATGATCTATATGATCTATGTGATCTATATGATCTATATGATCTCTTTGATCTATATACTCTATATGATCTCTATGATCTCTATGATCTCTATGATCTATATGATCTCTATGATGTCTATGATCTATGTGATCTATATACTCTATATGATCTCTATGATCTCTATGATCTCTATGATCTATATGATCTCTATGATGTCTATGATCTATGTGATCTATATGATCTATATGATCTATATGATCTATATGATCTATGTGATCTATATGATCTATATGATCTATATGATCTATATGATCTATATGATATATATGATCTATATGATCTGTATGATATATATGACCTACACGATCTATATGATCTATATTATTGTTAAGTTACATCTTCTTATCTGACATATACAGCGACAATTAGGTTTTTATACGACTCAACAGGGTAACTGTTAGTCGAGCATTTGCCTTTGCCGTCCTTAGCAATTTGGCATTGATTAAGGCTTTGCGCTGAAAAGTGCGCTAGAGCAAAAATAATTTGGTTTGCCCTTTGCCAACTGGCGTCTGGCGCTTGTTGTGGCTGCCAGCTTACACCTAGCACACACACACACACACACTATCATACACTATCACACACACACACATGGAGACGCTGCATTGAATGCAATTGAATTGAATTCGTGGCAGTTTTAATGTAATTAGTTTTTACACCTTGCCAAACAAAGACGATTGCTGCCGCAAGGTGGGCGTGAGGGGTGGGGGGAGTGTGTGTTGGGGGCCCCCCAGGAGAGCCATGTGCACTCTGGTGAATCCTTGATGGCCATTCGGCCATCCTATGCTTGTCTGCTTGCATTTTCTAATTAAAAACGCCAACGGCAATTGTTATTGGCCGCGGCTAATTGGCAACAAGATAAATCGCTGTTGCAATTTGCCGCCGCGAATTATGCGACAGCAACAATTTTGGGGGCCAAGGTCCAGCAGCAGCAGCAGCAGCTAGACAACAAGCTGAGCCCCTCCCCACCCGCTCTGCCCCATGCACGACAAGTGCAAAGCCAATTGAAGTGTGGCTCATAACGAATTTCTCTCATTTTTACGACTTTTTGGCCGCACATTAAAGCAAGCAAGGCTGGGTGTGGGGGTGGGTGTGGGTGTGGGGGTTGTGTAGGGTATAGTGTGGGTCTGCTTGGTGCTGCAAGCGTTGCCAGCGAATTTGAAATTAATATAACTAAAAGGTTTTTGCACGCTGCGCGTAACTGACGCTTGTTTCGCTTCAAGTCCAACCACAACAGCCAACTGAACTCACTTACACTAACTGCCAGCTGCCCCTAGCCCCACTCCATCTTACTCTTCTTCTTCTTTTTGTACTATTTTTTTATTTATTGATTTCCACGCGCCCGAAAAGCAAAAAAAGTAGTGAAACGAAGGCAGTCAAGGCAGCAAAGGAAGACGTAGTCGCGTTTGCCTGCGGCCTGCTTTTAGGTTTCCTTTGACGTTTCACAACACTCAAATACACTCACACACACATACACACGCACGCACACTCGTGCACACATAGTGCGTTTAGCTTTAACCCTTGATTGAATGGCAATCGAACTGTATTCGCGCTGTCCAGTTGCAAAAAAAAAAGGAAAAATCACAAACAAAAACAACAAATTGACAGAGCTCTTAATGCGCCAATGAACGAACTAGTTCCAGTTCATTTGTTGCTATCGATTCACGCATTTGACAGCTCTTTAAACGCAAAACTTCACAAAGCAACGTGATTTGCAGTTGCTTTTGCCAGACAGCGCTTTAGGACTTCATTATTTTGAATTTCTTTAAGGATAGGTGAGAATTTAATAGTATGGCAACTCTCTTAAGAGTATAAGCGCTCTGCTAATTGGCAACTCTTTTTGAACTAGCAAGCGTCAAAATGTGAACTATCTCTCTCGATCTCTCTCGATCTCTCTCGATCTCTCTCGATCTCTCTCTCTCCCTCTCTCTCCGTCTCTCTTTTCTCGTTCTCAGTCACTCACTTTCTCTCTCTCTCTCTCCCTTTCTCTTTTCTCTGTCTCAGTCACTCACTCTCTCTCTCCCTCTCTCTCCATCTCTCTTTTCTCTGTCTCAGTCACTCACTTTCTCTCTCTCTCTCCCTCTCTCTTTTCTCTGTCTCAGCCACTCACTTTCTCTCTCTCTCTCCCTCTCTCTCTCTCTCTCTCTTTTCTCTGTCTCAGTCACTCACTTTCTCCTTCTCTCCCTCTCTCTCTCTCTCTCTCTCTCTTATTCCTCTCTCGCAGTCACTCACTTCCTCTCTCTCTCCCTCTATATCTCTCCATCTCTGTCTATCTCTACCTCTCACTCTTTCCCCCTCACACTTTCTCTCTCAATCTCACTTTCTCTTATTTTTTTAGTAACACTTCTGTCTGTCTGGCAACTCTATTTTGGGTTTTATGGCAACTCCCATTCAGAAAGGTAACTTAAAAACTCCAGTCCATTAAAATTTCTATTTAACATGAACTAGTTCCATTCCACAGCTTCGCAGTCTTACGAACCAGCTCATCTGCACAAGACGCAACTGATTTGTGAACCGATATAGCTATTATGTCAGTTTCTAAGGCCTTTCCCTAGAATTGACTCTTCCGTTAACATACCATAGCCAGGCAGCATTAACTAGTTCCGTACTCAGGTTGCAGCGGAAATTAAATCTATCAGCTAATTACCTCTTATACTCTAGAAGTGGAAAGTAGATAGAAGAGAATATATTTGCGGACAATGTGAACTCTGGCACTGGTCCAGTCAGATCCGAAAAGATGCTCAAGTATCTAGGCATATGATATGGCTAGCAGATCTTTTCAGATCGAGTCAAGCTTGACGTACTTTTTTCACATTTCAGTCTTTACAGAGTATCTTGTAGTCATGTTTGTTGACCGTTCTGCTGTTGTTGCATTCGTCATTCGATTTCCGGTTTAGCTTGAAGCTCAATATCCGTTATCCGTTGCATTGGATTTTTTTCTTGCGCTTTCAGTTTTCCAAGTGCGTGTGGACTTCAGGTGTCAACATTATCTGCATTACAACTGCAATTTATTGCAGCTACCCAGAGCAGGATGAAAGAGAAGAAGGAGAAGAAGCAGAAGATGAAGAAATGCAACAACAACAACACGAGCAACAACAACTGTGAAGTGACCTCAGAGTTGAGGCTGTGGCAATCGTTGTGCGGTGAGTCAAGACTTTATCGCTGCAATTGAAGCGTCTCATGTTGCAAGCAGCTACATACATGACTTATGCCCGATGCCCATTGCGAATTGTAGCTGAAACAGGGCATATTGCACTTGAAGCAGTGTATGTGATGAGCAAACGGAGGTTTATCGATAAATATCGATAAATATAAATGTGCAACTACAGCGTTTAAACATGAATAACATATACACTAAGCTTAGCAGATTATAATTTAAGATTAAACAGTTTTTCTTGAATAATTCAAATATATCGATAACATTTAAATGTCGATACACATAAATATTACCTAACAGTCTCTGATTTTTTAAATAAGATGTTATTTGTTATAGATATTTTGTTAAATTTTTGATAATTGCTATGCTATCTAAGCTATCGATAAATATCGATTAATTCAATGTAGAATAACCTAAATATATCACTATATCATGCTATCGATAAATATCGATTTGTTGTTAAAAGGCAAAAAGCAATCTTAAATGAATTAATATGTAAATATGAATAGCACCGTTGTCTACAGGGTATCTGCTAAGCGAACACTTTTAACTAAAAAGCTTTTGCTAGTTGACTGCAGTTGCTGCTGCTACTCCTGCTGCAGCTACTCCTGCTGCTGCTGCTGCAGTGTGTACATTACGCTAAATTACATTTTGAATATTGAATCGATGCTGTTGACCTTCTCGCTCTCGACTAAAGTTCTGTTTATGCCACCTGTCTGCAATCGAATTCAACTTTGGCTTTCGCCTTCACCTTTGCCTCCGCCCCACACGCCACGCCCATTTTTCTCGTTTTCGTTTGGCTGCTTCAATTGCATTTTGTGGCTGCTGTTCTGAATGCGCCACGACTCAATGAGAGTTCAGTTCGGCTTTAATAATATTCAATAATAATATCGCTTAACGAATTCAATGTGAAAATGTGAGAGCGTGAGACAAGATCAGATGGGTAGATGGAAAAGAAGAAGAAGAAGGAATAGAAACAGATGAAGGCGAATAGATAGATAGAGAAATACTTAGATAGATGAAAGGACAAGCATAAGGATATGGAGCTAGAAGACAGGGTGTACATATATAGAGAGATAGATGAGATAGATATGGATGTATGGGATAGATAAAAAGGTTCATGAAAAGCTATATACATAAGAAGAGGCAAAAATAAATATATGATTGGATAGGTAGGTGTAGATGGAAGAGAAGAGAGAAGAAGAGATGGAAGAGATGTCAGATTTAGTCTTAGCTGCAGGAGAAGGTTTAGTTTGATTTAGATTCGCTAATTGAATGAATATCTGAAGATGGATGCATCTATGAAGATGTATCTTATCATCTTATATAATATATCTTCTCATCTCAGAAGATATATTCTCTGCCCTGAGATAGATACAAATGCAATCGAAATCTTTGACCCAATTAGACATATCCTAACTACAGCTCCTGCCCAACTATTCCCATGTCCAGATTCACTCTTCAGCCCAGTGTGACATCAAATGTTATAAATCGAAGCATTTTCACTTTGATTTTCAGATTGTGATTGAGTCCGAGATTGGAGCAACGGACTCTAAGCGCCACAGCTACGTGTGGAGTGTGTAGCCGAAAGTGTCGAGAGTGTTCTTCAGATATACATATATGGGTCTATATATATAAATATATGTATGTGTATGCGTATACCTACATACATATATGCATATATGGAAGCAGATCTGGCTGTGTGTGCATAAGCTGACGGCTTAGTCAGGCATTCAGTCACGCACGTGGCACAAAGCATTTCACAGACACGCAACACCTCAACTTCACACACACACACACACACACACACACAAACACGCATATACGTACGCATGTGGGTGCCAAAATCATTGGCTTCCTTAGCATTTTTTCTAGTGTGTGTTTGCTTTGTCCAAGCCGAACGTGTGTGAAAGGGGCAACAGTAAGAGAGAGAGGGGGAGAGAGAGAGAGACAATGCATGAGTGGCCAGCTATTGCCAGTTGGTCTGCAAAGCTTTTCATTTATACAGCGAATCGTTCTACTAAATGTTTAAGTCTCTGATAATTTAAAAACATTTTTTTATTTACTACAAATCTTGAATTCAAATTGGTTTTGCTATACGGTAAACCAGGCTACGATTATAAATTAAATACACTTAAAAAAAAACTTGATATTTTTGAGAATTATCATATGTAATCTGAAAAGTAGATAACAATATTTGCAGATTATATATTTATTTTTAAAAAAGTTTTTTTCAAATGCTGAATTCGAGATCAAAGTCTTTGCAAAAAGTTCTTGAGATCCCTTTCGAACTTACTGATTAGGTTGCATGAAAGCTTCTAATGATTAGATAGGATTATATTCTTTTATGATCTATTTACTTCTATTCAAGCTTAAGCTCTGCTGTTTACCATTGAAAGCGCCTTAAAAGAGTGTATGAAAAGCTTCGACAAAAGCTCTTAAAGTTGCTGAAAGCTTTCAATCCAGAATGTCATCTACATAATTTCATGGAAAGCTCTTAGTCTAGCAGCTTTTAAGCTTAAGTTACTGCTGGACTGGTGCCCACTGACTGACAGTGTTAGGCAGTGACTACTGTGCTTTGCCTTTCGCCCTCTGCTGCGAAATATTTGTGCGTCTTGACTGCTCAGCCACAAATTGGCTTAACTTCGGCTACGTAAGTGTGTGTGTGTGTGTGCCTTGACTTGCTATAAAAAGTAATTTTAATGTGTTAATTCTGCTGGCATTGTCGCTGGCAGCGCGTCAGAGATTAACTAACCGCCTCGTCAGGGAGCCGGCGGCATCGTGCCACCTGGCCCGCTGCATGTGGGGCAGCTCAGCTGAGCTACAGCTACTGTGCTCCCTTATCAACTTAAAGCTGCAGCCAAGTGGAAAACGAGTGTTGCAGCTCCCGACAACGGCAACAGCCACAGCAAGAGCAATAAACAAACACTTGCTCGTTTTCAATTAACAACTTTTTCTTTCCATTTTAGAGCGTGCTCTCGCCAGCTAAGCAATGGCATAACTGACTCGCAGTTACCCTGTAAACAATTAACTGAAATGGTAAGTACAAACTTTGGCTGTGCTATATATATATAAGGGGTATACTAGATAGCGCCACCTGTGGATGGGCCTAAAAGGACTGAAAGGACAACAACTAAGCTGGGACAGGCTGAAAGCATGGTATGGCCCCTTGGGTTAGATCTTCCATATTCCAAATCCCAGAAAGAATCAAAATGACAAAAAGCCAATATACTCACTTTTCGCTATGTGAGCGAGTATGAAACGAACGCGAACGCCTAATTGATTTGCAAGTTGTGGCGCCCTCGCGTACAGAGAGAGAGAGAGAAAAAAAAGCGAACAACAGGTAACCCTTGTATGCTTAAGGTGATTCGGTGCTCAAGTCCTTAGGACCTAAGGTCCTCAGCTCTTTAGGTCGTTAACAGCTTTACCTTCCCTGTTTTGCGCTCAGCTCTTGCAGTGTACACAATGAATGCATTTAGTCTTTCCCTTCAGTCTCTCACTCTATCTATCTCTCTCTATTTTTCTCTGTTGGTCTGTCGCCCAACTTCAGCAGTCTTTAACTCGCGCATCCTTTAGTCCTGGAGGCTGCCACCTTTTCCGTTTAGTTTTGCTTCGTGCTCATTTGTTGCCAATTAGTTTGCAGAGCATCGCAGTCAATTGGAAATTTCTGTGGCCCACAACTTTCCCAGAGCCCCAAAAACATTTCGTTCGTCTTGTTATTGTTGTCTGAAGTTTATTTTGTTGCCCTATATACACTATCTTTTCGAGCTATCGAACATCTTTTTACCATTATCCAATTGTTCTCCATGGGTCGAGTCGGTAAGTTGAGGTCAGCTCGATCTGTTGAATCTTCTTTTAATGCAAGTCCACTGTTCAAATCCGCAGCTCCTTAGATGGGTCTAACAGACCTAGCTAGGCTATCGAACGGGCCAGACCCCGTTGAGCTAGCTACACTTGAAGCTAAGAGTTGACTGAAGAACTATACAAAAAGTGGTATTTGAAGCAAGACCTCCATATACAACTTCAATTTAAAGCAGCGCTACAATTCAAGACAGACCTAGCTAGGACCTCTACTTTTGCAGCTCGAACTCCAGTGCAGAGTTCAGCGTAGAGCGAGATATGACTTATGAAATCTCTATAAAGTCTAGCAACAAACTCAGCTACTCTTCCCCAGCAAGAGTATTTCAATGGAGACTTTGCGCTTTTTTGGGCCTGCGCAAAATGATGATGACAAAGTTGCCCAAGGGTTTTCCGAGCACCTTTGCTGGCCTTGTTATTATTGTTGTTGCTGCTGTTTTGGTTATCCATTTATCGATGCGGCAAACTTTTGTAATGACTTTGAAAATAAAACAAGCAAATAATGTGGAGTAGTCCTGCAACCGCAGAGCACCCAAGCCAGGTGGAAGAATGGAGAAAAAAAGGAGAAAAAAGCAGGAAAAAAAAAACAATAAAAAGCGAGCGAAACAAAAGACTAAATTATCCAACTATTGACAATAATGAGCTCTGCTAATGAGTAATGCATAGTTGAGTGGGAAGTTAGAGACAGACGCAGACAGAGACAGAGATAGAGAGAGAGAGAGAGAAAGAGAGAGTGGGAAGGGAAAGAGAGAGCCCATCAAATGACCGTTACGAACAATGTGCAAATGACAAAAGTTTTCTCTGTCGATTTGTTCGGCCCCCATTCCCTATATACTATGCTGTAGTATTTACCTAGTTCCAGTCGGCCCACGTCTGGCTCGAACTGTAACTCGTTTGGTCAGTGGCTGAAGAGAAAAACTTGTTGTTTTGCAGCGAAATTATATGTTTACCGTTAATTAGGTCCTGAACAGTCGAACCCGATGCGCCGCATAAAGTGAATAAACGAATGCCCAAAAAGGGAATTGGAATTGAGTTAGCATGGACAAGAGACAAGAGTTTCAAGCTTTGCTTCGCCTCAGACAGAAATCAAAATTAAATAATGGTCACTTGGGAGAGAGATCTGAGCTGGCACTGAAATTAACTCTCTCTCTCTCTCTCTCACTCTCTCTCTCTCTCACTCTCTCTCTCTCTCTCTCTCTCTCTCTTTCTGTAACATAATTTTCTCTGTGTCTCTCACTCTACCTATCCTCCCTCTCTGACTCGATCTCCCCCGTTTTCTCTCTCTATATCACGCTCTTTCTTCTCTCCTTGTATCACACGCTTATCTCTCACCTTCTCTAGCTCTATGACCCCTCTGCTAACTATGGTTTGCTCACACTCTCTTCCTCTTCTTTTCTCACTTTCCTTTCTAGCTCAAATCTTACACATCTTCTCATCTCCTCTAGCTGTCGCTTTTGTGTCTCATCAACTTTTCTCAGCCAAACGCCGCAAATTGCCAGACAAGTTGAGACGCATAAAACAATTTGCTCGCTAAATAGCAATACGCAAGAGCCAAGAGACAAGAGCCTCAACTACGTCATTCTAAAGCTGGCGTTGCTCCTTCATCTCGCTCAACCTCTAGCCTGACGGCCATGCTTCAACCTAACCTCAATTGGGGCTCTGCTCGCTGTGTCTGTCGTCTAACCACAACAAAGTGCAAGTTTATGCCACAATAAATGTTGCCTCATCGTCTAGTCTCGGACTAGCTGAGGACTGATGAAGACAGAAAGACAGAGAGAGCGAGAGAGAGAGAGAGAGAGAGAGAGAGAGAGACAAGCAGTTGACCAATGCAGTTCTTAAAGGCGTCGCGTTATGGCGCTTCAAAACATTTTGATGGGGCAACACCTATGAAAGGGCCTTCGACAACAATTCACATAAATAAAGCATGACAGTGGGTGAGAGGCGAGCGCGGAGCGAGAGGCTTGGCTTAGGATTAGGGTTAGGCTCTTGTCAATAAAGCAAAAGTAAAAACTTTGGAAGGCGTACCACAAAACTGTCAGGCATCAGTAACTTATCGACCCTTAGCTTTTAAGTGGATGATTTCAGGTTTCAGATTTCCGTACACACACGCACACCTGCCAGGGCTGTGTATGTATGTTAAGATACTTTTGATACCCTGTCTGCAGCACGAATTATGCGAGTATAAACTTGAGTGAACTTGTGCAACAGGTGAGCTGGACAGGAAAGAGAAAGGAGGAGGCTAGCGAAACCTATGGTTAAAGGACACATAGAAACATTATAGAGAACTAGCAGAGAGATCGAAGATCTATCTAGTCGCACATTTATAGGGTATCTACTGTGGCACACTCTTTCAAGACTGTTTTCACGGCTCTTTGTATACCCTTTGTTCAGGTTATTTCCGCTGTTTGCTTGAGCATATTTCTATTGATTCTACTGCAGTATAAAGGAAATTCTTCTACTCTCTAAAACATTTCAAATGGAGCTCAATATCGTTCTACCTACCTCTATTAACATATTTGAACACATATGCTTTACTTATAGCTCAATTACCTCAAGGGTATTTCAGCTTCGACCCTCCGTGCTACACCTTCTCTCTCGTTCTCTCTCTCTCTCCCTCTCTCTTTTACTTTGTATGTCTGTCTTTTATTTCACTTTCAATGCGGTCGTCAGGCGCTTTTGCCGCTTTCATTCAGCTTCTGCTGCTGCTGCTGTTGTTCTTGTTCTTGTTGCTATTTCTATCTACTATTTTCTTTATGTTGCCATTTTAGCAGAGTTTACCCTCTGCCCGCCTCTGCACTTTCCACTTTTCACAACAGCTACACCGTCTCTCGTCTCTCGTCTCCCGTCGCCTTCGTCATCATCGTCATCATTTTATTTTATAAACTCCTGCACTTTCTGGTCAACTTGACTGACTTTTAGTTGTGCCTCGAGTGGAGCTCGCCAACGTTAGCTACACTGCGAGAAAATTTGCAGCAGCCCTAAGAGGTGCTTAGACTAAGTGGATGACAAGTGGTTAGGTTCGTACATAGGGCAGTCAATGAATATAACAGTCAAACATGTAGTCAATCAGCCATGTATTAGTCGCTTGATCAGTCAAACAGTGCGTTAGGCCAGACATTCAATCAATCCAGCAATTGAGCTAGTACATCCATCAACTTCAATCAGTTAATAAATCAATCAATCAATTTGGTAATCATGCAAACAGTACTCAGTCAATCAATCAATCAATTTGTCCAGTAATCAGTTAATCTAATATTCACTCATCCGGCAACCAGTTGCTTACTCAATCAAACAGTCAATCAATGAAGCAGTCAGTCACTACACCTCTCAATCAGCCAGTCAATTAGCCATTCAATCATGATTGTCAATGCAAAATCAATCAGTCAATGAGTCAATCAATCAACTATATCAATCGGCCAATCAAGCAAACAAACATTCAGTCAATCTCTCCTCAATCAATCAACTATATCAATCGCTCAATCAAGCAATCAAACATTCAGTCAATCTCTCCTCAATCAGTCAACTATATCAATCGACCCATCAAGCAATCAAACATTCAGTCAATCTCTTCTCAATCAATCAGTTATATCAATCGCTCAATTAAGCAATTAAACATTCTCTTCTCTTCTAGACAACCTTAAGCACTCTCAAAGAAAGCAATATTTCTTACAGTGTAAAACAAACACACACGCACACATATTTACACACACACACACCTTGTCTCACGTTGTGTATGTGTGTGTGTGTGTGCTAGGTGTGCCTGTTTGCGGTTTGCTGCTGCTGTTGCCACAGCGACTGCTGCCGCTGCTGCTGCTGCTGCTGCTGCTGGTGGTGTTGCTGCTGCTGGTGGTGTTGCTGCCGTGCACGTCAAGTGTCCTTAAACGGATTAAGGGTGAATGATAGCGGCTTATGTCTTAGGTGTGTCTGGTGTCCTTTTGTGAAGTACGCCCCATGCCCGCTCACCACATCCCGCCCCAGTCCCACCTGCCTCGTTTAGCTTGCCTAATGCCCTCTACTGCTGCTGGTGCTACTCCTGCTGCTGTTGCTGCTACTCCTGCTGCTGTTGTTGTTGTTGTTAGTTGGTGCTTTAATGTTTTCACATTTTATTGCGGCTTTGCTGTCCTGTTTTGCTGCCCTAGCTGCGGACCAGCTACTGAGGACGGTGTTTGGCTTGCCTCTTGACTTTTGACTCGCTGCAGCCGATAAGAGAGGAGAAAGAAAGAGAAAGAGAGAGGGAGAGAGAGAGAGAGGGGGATTTTTTAACTTAAAATATTGGATTATCGAATTAAGAGTTTACTAGTTCCAATTGCGAGCTGCTGATTCATAAATGAACTCGAGATGAGCTGGGTTCCTATAGGATTATTAATCTCTATGGAATTTTTAATAGATCTTTTAACTAGCTATAATAGACAAACTTATGCTCGTTCATTGAACTAGTTCTTGATGCAGAAACAGCAATACGAAGACAACAATTGACAGTCAACTAGCATCTGAGCCAAACTATTCAATATGGAACTAGTTTCACTTGAGCGCTTAAATGAACAGGATAAAAATGCAGCAGCTCCATTAACTGGTTCAAGAATCTAGAATTTTTATGGATAGTATTTTAAGGTTGGCTTTAATACAAAATAAAATCAAAATGTAATTTAAATAAAAACATTTTCGCTTATATAAATTATGCAATCCTTAAAGTCAAGCGAAATTTTGTAACTGGAACACAAAACACAAGGAGAAAGCAAATGAATAGGCCTGCAACCACGGAAGTGAGTGTGTTTGTGTGTGTGTGTTAGGACAGACAACATGTGGCTTAGCCTGGCTCTAGCGCTCCACTCAGCGAGCTCCCTCTCCCTCTCCCTCTCTCTCTCTCTCTCTCTGGCTTTCTAACCCGACGCTGTCTAACCGAAAGACAATTAAAAAGTTGGCGCCTGAAAATTGCCGCAAAATTGGCGGCTTTTCGCGGCACCAAAAACTCAACTTGTGGCACGTACGGCAGCTGCAACTGCAGCAACAACAGCAACAGCTGCTGCTGCTGCTGCTGCCTATAGACAATGACACAAATCAAAAAGTTGAAGGCAATGCAAAGTTGATGCGATGTCGTAGGACTTGTCTAGCCCCAGCCATACCCACAGCTGTTTAATTTTCTTGTCTAATTGCGTGGCACAACAACAAATTGAAGTCAGACTCGACTGGCCCGACTGAACAATGCGGCGTATACGTGATTTATTTGTTGCAGGAGGCAGTAGCTGCCGTTGCAGGAGGCGGCAGAAGGCTGGGCTTGGTCTGGTCTAAGCATAGGCGTGCAACTTGTTGTTGCTCGTTGGCTCAGTGTCAATATTTATAAAATATTTGTAAAATACGTGCCAATCCCTCGAAACTTAAAAATCAATTGCCAAACAGCCAACCAGAGAGAGGGAGAGAGAACGAGAGAGGGAGAGAGACGGCGGGAGGCAGAACGAAGCTTGAGAGTGGACAGCATTTGAAAGCCAATCCGTTTACTTTCATTGACAGTTGTGCGACACATGCGTTCAACACACACATACATACACAGAGGGAGAGGGAGAGAAATGCTGCCAAAACACTGCGAGCTCCTCTCACTCCAGCGCGCATCGGACTGGGGCTAGTGCACAGTCAATAAAAACAAGTTGTTGTTGTTGCCCGGAAAATATGTCACCAGCGGGTGAAAAGCACTCAAATTAATAAACTCCATAAAATGTGAGCGCAGACAGTTATGAAACAAGTCCATGGAGAGCGAGGCCATTGAACGACCAATAGATACTCAGCTGGAGAGAAGAACATATCGAGAGCAGTTCTTAAAGCTCATAAGCTTGCCATGAACCAATAGATATTGCAATGTTAATCTTAAGAGAGAGGATCTCTACTCAGTTAGCTGTTAAGTCTAAGCCATATATGGATGGAGCTAGGACACAGCATTAATTATGCAAGCATGAGGACATCTAAGAGCTCACAAACCTCCAAAGATGTTAAAGCTGCAAGGGCCACTTGTCCGGCACTCCATTAAATCTGGCTTACTTGACAGGCCTGATTAGAGCTTGATCAAGTTTTACAGGGTATCAAAAGCAGTGGCGCAAAACAAAGCGTACAAGTTCGATGAGGGGGGAAGGGCACAACAGCAAGAGAAAGAGAAAGAGAGAGAGAGGGAGAAAAAAAAGCAAAGTAAAGAAAACAAAAGCCGAAAACGAACTTCGAACAAGAGACGTGTGGGTGCGTATATGTGTGTGTGTGTGTGTGTGTAGCATTAAGTGGCTGGCACCCAACCGCACCGTTCACACATGCCTCGAACCCTCCAGTCGCAACCGAACGCCCCCACGGATTACCCCTGTAAATCAATGCGGTAGCAGCGACAAAGCGACGTAGCGACGCATGGGGAGTGGAAGGGCAACAGTCAGCAGCAGGAGTCGGCAGGCGACAGTCGGCAGACGACAGTCGGAAGATGGGAGATGGCCATGACGGCTGCCGGGCGGACTGCTCTTGGCCTTTCGCACATCAGACACTCTGTCAAACTTTTGTTAGCAACGGTCAAGGGGAGGGTGGGTCGTGGAGAAACGGTGGGGGGCGCTAGGCCACTTCAAACTCGTAGACACAAGTGACTCGTGAGGTGTGCGAAACGAATGCCGCATGCACTCAGCAGAAGTGCGAAAGAGATAGTGAGAGAGAGGGAGATAAGGTAGGGCGGGTGCCGCTCAAGCTGAAGCTGTCAATTGTTTTTACCATCTGCACTGGACATGGGGTAGCCCTTGTCTCGCACTGCCCTCAGCCAAGGGTCAGTCGAGAAGGTGAGCAGACAGACATGGACAGCAGAAGAGAGAGAGAGAGAGAGAGAGGGAGAGTGGGCGAGGGCTAGCCTGCTTTTGTTTGTCAATTTTAACACTCATAAAGAGCTGCACAACAATTGGTACTCGGCGCACAGATTAAGCACCTGCGAAAAAGTAGAGATTTGGGCAGGAAAACAAATGTGGCCGGGCTGGAATTGTGAGCGATTGCAACAGGTTGCCGATGATAATGGAAGAGACAGAGACAGAATGATGTAAGAAAAGAGAGAAGTTTAAGAAGGACTAGGATGTTGGCTGTTGTAGTGAAGAAGATAGCAGATGAAGAAAATACAACTGAGCTTAGGTAGCCTAAGCCTAGACCTAGGTCCAGAGCCACCAAGTCCACAAGCTCTCTCTAGGGAGTTGGCTAGATCACTTACCCAATACCCATTCAACTTGCACTGAGCCACTCATATTATTCAATCATTCAATCATTTAAAAGTTATTTAAATTGTGACTCTGAAAGTTTCTTTACTGCTGACCTAAGCTTAGCTTGATTTACCTTAACAAAGCCATTCGCCTGAATGGAATTAATTGAATTGACTATTTTTCGACTCATTTCTTTAATTGTTGCAACCAAATTCTATTTGACTTATTTATTAGCTTAAGATTTATTCATGGCTGTAATTGATTTTCATATATACGTTGAGTGCATTAAACTTAAGAGATGGCGTTGTGGGTGTGGCAGGCGTATGGCCATAGCTGAAGAAGAAGAAGCAGAAGCTGTGGTTGAAAACAAAAGCAAAAAGCCCAAGTGAAAGCCAAAGCAAAGAGACAAAACTTTTGCCACAGCCAAGAAAATGCAGACAACTTTTGTCATCTGATTCTCAGTTTTGCACTTTTCTATTTTGGCTCAGACTTTCTTTTTTTCAGCATTCAGAGCATGCCCTATAAAAGTGCGTAAAGTGTATGCAAGGCTTTTCAGACTCAACAATATTCCACATATTTTTATATTATATGCACCTACAGGGTATCTCTTGGCTTATACACTCTGCGCTTTGGTTTAGTCCAGCTGTTGTTTTGCTTAAAAATAGAAAATTTCATATTTACCAACTTATGTAAAAAGTGGCAGCCGCTGCCTAGGTTGGCTAATGAAATGCAGTTCCTCTCGTACCTGCCCCGCCCTTCGAACGTTTAGCATTTGCTCTAGCCAAAGTGGGGGCAACTTTTGCCAGCTGCCAAAAGTGGAGACACTTCTTCGGCTTTTTTTTTACCCAGACAAAACTTGGCCCTAAGTAAATGCCAGCCAGACGTGTGCATTACCTGCTACTGCAGCAGCAGTTGTTGATAGACGCGCAGCTGGCAAATTGTTCGCTCCGTTCTCCCCCCCCAGCGCTAAACGAAAACAATTTGTCGCCGACAAACAAATTGAAATGCCAGCCGCCAGTCGCTGATTATTTCCAACTCAACCTCAACAAAAACTAATCTATAACTAACTTCACCTCTACCTTTACCTCTATCTCTATCTCTTCTCCACCACTACCTCTACCTCTACCTCTACCTCTACCTCTACCTCTATCTGTACCTCTACCTCCATCTCCACCTCCACCTCTACCTCTACCTCTACCTCTACCTCTACCTCTGCCTCTACCTCTACCTCTACCTCTACCTCTACCTCTACCTCTACCTCTACCTCTTCCTCTAGCTCTACCTCTAGCTCTACCTCCACCTCTACCTCTACCTCTACCTCCATCTCCACCTCCACCTTCACCTCCACCTCCACCTTCACCTTCATCTCAACCTCTACCTCTACCGCCATCTGCATCTCCATCTCCACACCTTTATATCCAGTTCTTTTCAACTCTTTTTCTAAAGGTCAGTTCCATGAAATCTTATCACTATTTTCTTACCTCTTCCTTACCTCTTACCCCTTTCTTACTAATAATTGATGCGTGAGATAGACATAAACTGAGCGAGATAGGCGCTGAAACTCATTCAATCGCAGCCGCATTAATTCGAGTCTCTTCACTCGGAAGTATTACGGCTTCCACTCAACTCGACGGATTTTGAGCATGCTTCATTAGAGCTGTTTTTTCTTCTCTCATGCATCTAATAAATTGTTTTATATTTTGGATATATCTTTAAATGATTACAATAGAAGGTTTCAGCATTGAAAAATCCTTTTGCTCAGCTCAACAACAAGTTGTGAGCTACTTACACGGAGATGAAAATGAAGATATATAATAAGCAGAAGGCAAAGCTGCTTAGGCGCTGACAACACTGTGCCAGTGTTGTTAAAAGAGACAAACAAAAGCTGAGAAGAATAATAGAGTGTGGAAAAATATAAATCTGAATTGTATATGCTGTAAAGTTTAAAGGTTTTATGACCTGCGACTCTACGCGTATACGTGTGTGTGTGTGTGTGTGTGTGTGTTTAGGTGTGTCCAGTGTTGGTAGTCGTTGTTGAAGGCAGCTGACATTGGCATATGGGGGCCACTTAAGCACACAAATTGTTGCACAAAATGCATATAGGAATAGGTATAGTAGAGAAAGGGAGAGCGAGAGAGGGAGAGAGTGAGAGTGAGACAGATAGATGTGAAGCATGTGTAGGGCTGTGGCAAAAGTTGTATTCGATGTGTGTGCCGCATTTTTGGGGCAACTTGCGAGCAACTTTGCACCAATTAAACTTGTTAAAACGCTCGTTTTCGGTTATCCAAAAGCTGACAACTTCACTACACAAAACTCTAATTACATTTTGTGAATGCACACACACACACAAACACACACCCATAGATGTAAGCATGTGTAAGGGAATCAGCCCTTGGTTGTGCATAATTAAAAGTTATTTTATTGTTGTGCAGCGCAACAACAAGTTTTGTCGCCTCGAAACCAGATGCTGGGATCGAAGCTGGCTGCCTTGAAGATAGGGTGGTTGGGTGGGTGGGGAATGGTATGGAACGGGTTCACGAGTGTTGGGAAGAGGCGAACGCTTGTGTGGTTAGCTAATAAGCCATGACAATGTTGTATAACTAGCCACAGATCAAAGTTTGACCAGTGTTGGCTGAGATGGAAGCGAGAAAGTGTTGAAAAGCGACTGCAGAAAGAGAAGAAGGGACTTAGAAATGACAGAAAGAGAAGAGAGAAGAGACAGAAAAGTGAAGGAGAACGTAAGAAGGTGAAGCTGAAAAAAGGCTGGGCAAGTTGAAAAGAGACAAAATAAAATGGGAAAGAGAGAGAAGAGAGAGAGAGAGAGAGAGAGAAAGGGAGTAAGGGAGAAAAAAAGCGAGAGAGAGAGAGAGAGAAGGAGGAGAGAGGAAGAGACAGTAAAGTGAAACACAAGGAAGGAAAGAGATGAGTGAGATAGAGATGAGAGAGACAGAGAGATATGAGAGATAGGGAAAAAGATAAAAGGAAGGAAACAGCTCGCTCTATGGCAGACAGAGAAACAGAGAACGAAAGAGACAGAACGGGTAAGACAAGGAAAGACAGATAGAGCACTGTTCTAATCATACGGTTTTCACTAGATAATTATATAGATTGATTGATAGACTATCAAATATGTCTATATAGTTTATCTAGCGTCAAATCAATCATAATTGCCCGCTTGATGGATTGGTGAATGCCCAGAGATATTATTCCATTCTACAATCATATTTGATAGGCATTTGGTTATATCGTGACAATATTATTGGAATGGCCATGGCATGGGCATAAAAAAGGCTTTTAGCACTCGGCATGAAAGACCTAATTCCATTTGCCATTTGCCATTCGAGTTGAGTAAGTGCCAAGAGCTGAAGGCACTTCGATTGGCTGTCATAAAGCTTTTGATTTGCGTTTCGCCGTGTTTTTTCCTTCATTTACATCATCTTCACTTTTTCTTTCTTTCTCTTTCTTTTTTGTGCTCTTTAATCTTGGCCGCAACTTTTAATTGCCAAAGTTGGCTTGCGGCCAGGCTAATGGCTAATAAACATAAAAAGATGGCCTAAAAGCGATGTACATAAAACCGAAACCAAATTAATATATCCTTGGAGACCAAACACCGTAGAGACAGGGTAGAGCAGGGCACGCTACTGACTGAATGGAATGAAGCGTGAATGGAATTTGCTGCTGTTGTCCAAGACAAGCTGAGGCGTGGCAGTTGCTGCGCAATTTTGCGGCAGCAGCTGCTAATTCTGTCAAAATCACACAAAGCAATACATCACACATGCTTCAGCACTCCCACTACTCCACTCCACAGTCCCATCAGTCGCCTGGACAAATTCATGGCGCCACTCGACGATAGATTGCAACGGGCCCAGCTCACAGCTCACAGTTCGCAGCTCACAGCACTCAGCTCCCAGTTTCCAGTTTCGAATTGCGAGTTGCGTTTTCCCAGTTCCCATTGCAATTGTGTTGTGCATTCACGCATTCATTGTGTGTGTGTCTGCCCCTTAACCCACTGCGCACTGCACTGAGTGCCACAGCTGAGATTCTCTTCAGTTCGCCCGCTCTTTACCTCTTTGCCTCTCTTTCTCTCTACATTTGGGCCAAAAATTGCACCGGCATTTGACAGCCACCGCATCCATTCAACGACATTTGCTTTAGCTCTACTCGCTTTTCCACAGCTCTCTCCCACTCCCACTCTCATTGTTGTTTATTTTTCTGCATTTTCTTTTTCCTTTTGACAGATAGCGCTATATTTTGTTGTATTGCCGTTGACGTTGAGATAATGCAAATATACTTTAAAGCCGCTCGATTCAAAGGATTTTCCCAACTATCTGGCAGCCCTATGCAGCTCAAGAGTTGCCATATCTTAAACTATTAACTGCTTCCAGGCAAATACGTCTACAGTCTCAAACAAGAGTGAGCATATTTTCGATAACTTTTATCGATAAATTGCCTTTCATAAATACTGGCCATTTAAGCATAGCCAGCTTAGCTCAATAGACCATTGGAGCTAGGAGCATTGCCTCAACTTCAGCATATATCCAGAAACAACGTAGTATCCCATTCGCTCTCTCTCTCTCTCTCTCTCTCTCTCTCTTTCTCACTCACTCACTCTAGCAAGTTCAGTTAGCTCACTGAATTCAAATTGTGGCCCGACTCCACTTCAAAATACTTCAAATGCAAACAACAAAAGCAGCTCGACCATTTCCCTCAACTATTTGCCCTGTCATTCAATTAGGAATAGATAATTCCCCCAAAAATGCTACAGTTACATGCAATAACAATTAAACAGAGGCAGAAGCTGAATGCTCGACTGCGCAGCTACCCTGTAAGTGCGAATGGTGTGAGAGGCATGAGTAGAATCTTACGAATTGTATAGACGTGCAGCAAAGTCAACTAATGCTCAGTAATAATGAGAAATGCATTCTACTGAAGCTTTTCAATCGAATGCTAAAGACATTAATGACTTATATACATCAGCTATACATCAAGATGTATTAGTGCGTACATCATTACGTCTACTAGTAGTAGACCTGCTTATGATGTAACTAGCCTACATCCAAAACTTCGCCATTACATACATCCACCAATTATTATGTAAATGCATGTAAATTAATATTTCTATTCTGTGAGCTGCAGCATACATCATCAGAATACATCAATACATCATTGTAGTATAATTTATATATGTCGTTAGCTTTCATCATGATGCTCAGCATATATCAAGCATTTATACATCATGATGTATAAACACGCAATCTCTGTGCTCTCTGCTCAACTCAACAAAGACAAAAGCGATGCGCACTAATATACCCCATTGCACAGACAATTGTATACAGGGCATCTGTACAGCAAATATGCATAAAATTTGCTGTAAAAACCAAAGAAATAACAGAGAGCAGCACATTTTTTGCTGACTTATCGCTTCAACGAGCAGACTCCAAAAATATATTGAATAAAAAAAAGTGGAAGCAAGAAAATTGCTGTCGAGTGTAACTGACGGCATAATACTCGCTTCTGATGCAAAAGCAATGGAATCTATTCAAAAATCTATATTACATGCTACATAGGCCTGTTAGATATCAAAGTTTTGCAATCAACAAAAAATGCTTTCGGTAGATCTTAAGAGCAGTTCATACGTAGCTCAAAAAGTGTGGAATATATTTAGTCCAATCTCTTATGTATAACATATTTACCAATAGTTTACATCGACATATAATCTAGCTATGCAGCTGTAGAGGGCATAAAAGCTCTTCCGATTCCATGCCCATGATTTCAGAGGGAATAGATGATCTACGATGTAAGAGTAATCCGAGATTGTCTCTACCTCGAGAAAATGTCAGCTATATATACTTAAGACAATAGCGATAACATCAAGCAGACTTTTCCTTAACACAATATCAAATCTCCAACAATTCGCTCAGATGAACATAGAATCAGAGCCCTTATACTCTCCTTGAACTAATCGTGAACGTGTATGAAATGCATGAGAATAAGAGAACGGACAAAATACTTGCAGCATTTTTGTGTTGCAAATCAAATAAATCGAGAGTAAATAAAAAGCATTGGCCAAGCGCAACAGCTATGTGGAAAATGAAGTGAGTAAAAGTTTTAATTGCGAATGGTCGAAAGGTGGCTGCACGAAAGATGAGCACGAAATTGGGCCAAAGTGATATTGGAAAGTGGTTCAAAAGCATTTAGAGTTCGCCTCTGTTAAGCTGGGCCAATTATAAAGCCACGATTGGGCTTGAGAGAATTGAGCTTTAAGCGCAAAGCCCCAGTTCCAGCTAACCTTACATCTAGTTCATTTATCGATATTTATCGATAACTAATCAAAGTTAATTTATTGAATAAACTATTTATATTCAACGGCAACTCAGAGCACGTTTTGACATCAACATTTTCGCCCTGGGCGCCTGGGAGGATGCGGCTAAGAGAGCTATTAAAAACTAAACGAAACGCAAGTTGCGCCACAAACTGAAGCATGCTGAATGGCTGAGGGGAACGCTAAAATGTTTCAATTTAAATTAATTATTGTTTGCGCCACAAGTGTCGACGGCTTGTGGCAAGCGCGCGTGGAGGGGCGTGGCAACAAAAGCAGCCCAACTTTTAATTATGGTTACAAAGATTTTTAGTCCTTGTCGATGGCGGCGTCGGCAACTGGTTCGCTGTCTCTCTGTTGCGCTGCCTCTGCCTCTGCCTGTGTCTGAGGCTGAGGCTGTGTCTGAGTCCGAGTCCGTGTGCTCTGCTTTCGTTTAGCTAGCCCCAGCTCAAGTCCTCACACACCACCCCATCGCTCATCCTGCGGGCAAGTTTGACCAACATCGATTAAAACGATGAAAACGCGGAAAATTGCGCCAACTAGGAAAAACTGCAGCGACGGCAAATGAAAATTGCGCGAAAAAAAACGAAGTGAGAAGTTGCACAACAAAAAAAAAAAATAGAATTGAAATTAAAGACAGCACGAGAGAGTGAGTGAGTGAGATAGTGCGAGAGCAAGAGCGAAGCAAAAGTTGAACGCTTTTATAAGGTCTGAAAAAGTTGTGGGAAAACGCGATTGCCGCTTAAGATGGGATTGGGACTGGGATTGTGAAATGAAACAGGCAGAAAGGAGGGTGAGCGAGGGAAAGAGAAAGCATGTTTGAGTGAAAGAGATGAAGCTGTGAAAAAGTTGCGGCGTCTAAGCAACGTCATGCCGTGCTTTGATTTAGTTTTTCTGTTTGTTTTGTAATTTTCCAAATGTTGTTAAATCTAGTCGCACTCTCTCCGTATCTTTCGCACTGTGTTTGCTTACCAAAGAGCCGAATTAGCATAAAACCTATTAATTACTTATAATAATGAGATTATGATTGAAGTGAAGCAGCATCATGTTATATTGCTGAATGTTTTGTTAAGTTAACTAGGAAGACTGATTGAGCGCAATTGATTCCTGATCGCAGCACATATCTCTTTCTCTCTCTGTCGCTTCCTTATACTCTTCTTCCTATACTTTCTTCTTCTTATACTCTCTCTCGGTCTATCCTTTTGTTCCCTTTGCTGTCAAACTCTCTGCTTCTCTCACTTTTCTTTTAACTTTCTTTCTCAGCTGCTGTACTTCGCTTTGCTAATATCTTTATATTTCAGGAGGAGGTGAAGTCCACGCAGTTGCTCTCTCCCTCTCTCATCAAATCACATTATCTCTCTTACTCTCACTGACCTTCTACCTCTTTTTCTCCCCGCTCTCTCTATTTTTCCCTCAGTCTTTTCCTAACTCAAAGTCTCTTCTCACTTTCTTTCTGTTCTACACTCTCCGCATCTCTGTTTATCTCTCTCTATCTCTCCCCTCTCACTCTCTTTCTCTATATACACATATTCTATTCTAAATCTCTTTTCTCTTCACTCATTTTCTCCCACTAGCTCTCTTCCTCACTTTCTCTCTCTGTCCGTCTATCTATCTACTCTGTCTACTATTCTCTCTCTTTCCCTCCTTCCTTCCCTCCCTCACTCCCTCTATCTCTCTCTCTCTCTCTCTCTATCTCTTTCTCTTTCTCTGAATACAACTCTGCTTCATGCTCTTTCCCATTTCTCCATTTCGCACTCTCACTTACCATTAACACTCTAATTGAATTTCATTCACTCGCTTAGCTCATTGCTGCCCATTGGACTGGGACTGACCGCAGCTACTTGATTTACTCCTGCTGCCTGCTCCATGCTGTTGTTGCTTCTTGCCTTTTATTCGCTAACTGCATTGTTTTTGTTTCTCTTTTTTCTTTTTACATTGCATTGCAGCCACACCCACCTTTGATGACGCCCCGCCCGCATAACGCAAACGCTGCGAAAATTTGTTGTAAATTCAATTTGAGGAAAACTTGAAAATGCCAACAGCAACGCCTCGCCCTGCCTCATCGAATCGCCGCGCCACAAATCTAAAGTCAGCTTGAAGGGAGCTCGCCCGCTCAGCAGCACCCTCGCCCCACCCCTTTGAAACACTCTATCGCAACGTTCCTGTTGCACTCAACTGCTACTGCTGCTGCTGCTGTTGCTCCTTGAAGCTCATGTTTATCCATGATATTTAATTGGCTGCGCCGCACAGCGAAAGCCACAGCTAGAGCTGGGCGAGCGTGAGATGGAGCTTGGGAGAGGGTAGCTGAAAGTTGTGTTTGCCACTTGTTATACTGTAAATTGGCGCTAATTTATCAGCACAATGACGCCACCTGGCGGCTTAATTAGCGCGCGACTTTAAAGCCAATTGTTGTTGCCTAACGCTTTAATGTGTGCGAGCGCCGGCATCAGCTCTGCACCTTCGCTTGCCAGACGTGACGTGACAATAATACCTAAAAAATATATATATGAATACACACAAACACACACACGCATACGTATATGTATGTATGTATGTGTAAATAGAGAAAAGCATGGCTGAGAAATTCTGTGCACCGCGGGGCATAACATGTCGCTGCATAAATTTTACGCTCATCACCTGCTGCCAGAGTCGAGTGTGTGTGTGAGTGTGTGACCTTGTTGTTGTTAATATACCCTGTAAATTTGTGAAACTCTAAAATTACATTCGACTAAGCGCATGCAACGAACATTTGCTCTCTCAGCTCATGGAACTCGAATGACAATGAATCAGTGTGAAGAAACCTTTAAAAAATTGATAAATGTAGGCTGACCCAATAAGAGCCATAGCAAAAGAAATTACAATTAAATCATATTAATCTTCAGATAATAAAATGTCTTGAGTTTTTTTTAGAGACCTATATTTATGCCATTTTATAAAATAAAGTATATAATTCACATGATCGAATCAGTTGAGCTGCGTGTGCTTCAAGCGCAACATTTTGAAGCGCTCGACTTTTCATATGCGATTTTATTACGCTTCAAGCTCTGCTTCTGCTTCTTTTACTTCTACAGAAGTCTACAATTATCTCTACATGATTTAATGAGAAATTTTGAATAAATTATTGATCAACATCTAAATGTTATCGATAACTCAAACAGCTTAGTTGGCTTAGTAATCGCATATGTTGCGATTCTCCTCTGTTCATGAGCCTTGATGTGAGCTTTGACTATGCTCATATTATATATTAATATAAAGCTGAGCAGAATTGACTCTCTATGCAGCTCTAATTACAGGGTATACGCCAGTCTAGCGCTTGCAACAAACACCTTTCGACTTGTTGTTGAGTTACTTATTTAGCATACTTTTCCTTTATTTTTGCTGCTTTTTTTTTTACTCGCATACATCTATATGGATATGGTGTCACATACTTTTGTGCGGCATGACACGCGAGAGAGAGAGTGAGTAGAGAAGAAAGAAAGAGTGGGAGCGAGTGAGAGAGACGAGCCTGCCTAGTGTCGAGTGCTGAGCCCTTGGCTCGTAAACAAATTGAATTGAAGTCATAAAAGTCGTCGCCAAGACGCGAATGATGCGCATTGCCTACCTTACACACACACACAGAGAGAGAGAAAGAGAGAGAGGGAGAGAGAGGGAGAGTGGGAGAGAGAGACTGCGTGGTGCGTATGCTGCGTGTCAGTGATTGCGACATTTGCACGCTTTGCAAGCAGCCCCAACTCCAGCTTCTCGGGTTCAGCTTCTGTTCCAGTGCTCCTGCTGCTTGTCAGCGCCATTATGTCGCACTTGTTAAATCCGTGCGAGAGAGTGTGCACACACACACACACACACACACACACACACAGTCATGTGAGGCAGCTTCCCTTTTTTTTATGGCTCAATAAAAATACAATACGTTACAATTGAATTGAACTCAATTGAATTTGATTGAAGTTGTAAAGCTCAGACAGCCTCAACGTAGGTGTATGTAATTGTACATCTGTGTGTGTGCGAGTGTGTGTGCGTGTGTGCGTGTGTGTGTGTGAGTGTGTGTGTGTGACAGCAACAACAAAATGCAATAATATATCGCCCAAAGAGGTGTCACTGAATAGCATGCAAAGCATTTGCTGCTTATGATAATGCTCTTCGATAATGATCATCAGTAATCATCATCGTTATCAACGTGATTATGAGCATTGTCATGTTGTATTGATGATGATGCTGATAAAGTGCTTGCCATAAATACACTTTGAAGACAAAGTGTCGAAGCACCTTACGAGCCGCACCACACAACTCACATACATACACACGCATATGTATGTATGTGTGTGTAGAAGCAATTGAAGTGCCATGAAAGGCCATATGGTTTCACACGTAGTCAGCGTCGCATTCATTTCACATATTTCATATTCATATGCGTATTCGTATTTATATTCATAACTCACAATATTGACAATATCAATCAGTGGCATTTATTGCTTCCGTCTTATTTGTCATTTTTTTCGCGCTTTGCCACACTGCCCATTGCGCTTTTACAACACTGGCGGGGCGTTTTCTGTCCCAGGTTATTTTTAAATGAATTTCTATTGTAAAGCTAAAAGTTCAGTGAGTTTGATTTGCTGAATACCCAATATTGTTTAATATTACGAATAGATTAGTGAATATATGTACATATGTTTATAGAGTAGGAATGTGGGGGTTATTGAGTGTAGAGTGTGGGATATAGTAGTAGTAGTAGTAGTAGTAGTAAATTTGTAATAGTAGTACTAGTAGTAGTAGTAATAGTACATTAGTAGTAGTAATAGTACTAGTAGTAGCAGTAGTAGTAGTTAATTAGTGGTAGTAGTAGTAATAGTACATTAGTAGTAAATTAGTAGTAGTAGTAGAACTAGTAGTAGTAATAGTAATAATTAGTATTGTAAAAGTAGTAGTAGTAGTAGGAGTAGTAAATAACTAGTGTAAGGCAGTAGTAATAGTAAAAGTAGTAAATTAGTATTGTAAAAGTAGTAGTAGTAGTAGTAAACAAGTAGTGTAAAGCAGTTGTAGTAGTAGAAGTAGTAGTAGTAGTAAATTACTATTGTAAAAGTAGTAGTAGTAGTAGTAAACAAGTAGTGTAAAGCAGTTGTAGTAGTAGAAGTAGTAGTAGTAGTAAATTAGTGTTGTAAAAGTAGTAGTAGTAGCAGTAGTAGTAGTAGTAGTAGTAGTAGTAGTAGTAGTAGTAGTGGTAGTAGTGGTAGTAGTAGTAGTAGTAGTAGTAAATTAGTAGTGTAAAAGTAGTAGTAATAGTAGTAGTAGTAGTAGTAGTAGTAGTAGTGTAAAAGTAGTTGTAGTAGTAGTAGTGTAAAAGTAGTTGTAGTAGTAGTAATAGTACTAGTAATAGTAGTAGCAGTAGTAAATTAGTAGTAGTAGTAGAAATTGGCAAATAAAGTAGTTAAGGACCAACATAGTAGTAGATAGGAGATGCGAATCTACATATTCCAGTTACCATCCATATATACTATCCATATACATATCCATATAGCCAAAATCAAATCAAACAAATGGCACATTAAGTATTTAAGAGGAATCTGAATAATGAACAAAGATGCTATAAATATATGATCCGGGGCGCGTGCAATTGTCGTCCCATTGATATCTATTGCCCGCAATTGAGAGGCTTCGCTTAACACCGATTTAGACGCCCGAAAAAAAAAGGAAAGGAAAAAAGAAAACGCTCCACTGTTGGCTGCATTTGATTTATGGGACGTGCGACAGAGGCCAATGGCAAAGCCTGTTAATCCCTGAATGTGCCCCAAAGGGGAGCATTTGACCCGTTGCTCGCTCGCTCGCTTGTTGCTGTTGCTGTTGTTGGTTGCGTTGACATTTTTTAATTTCCGTTGTAAATGAAAACCACTTCCGGAGTGGTGCGAATTTCACCTGAAAAGCAGCCAGCGGCTCAAAGCTTTTAACGGCTTAAACCCAATGATTAGGCGCCAACATTTGCCGAATCTCACACACGGCGACGTCACCTGACAGAGAATAAAGCTGTAATATGGGATTTATCTACACCCATTATGTGTACATCACATATACTTTGATCAATAAATTATGTTTGTTTTAAATACATTTTTAATCCCAAAGTAAAATTAATTCATATTTGTATTTATCTTCATATGTTATCTGTTTTAGATAAGCCATTGTTGATGAGAGAGAGAGAGAGAGATTACTTCCGATATGGATGTAGTGCACGATTGACTAATTGGTGCTTGGGCGATTGATTGATTGATTGAATAATAGACTGATTGACTCATTGACTCAGTCATTGGTCGACTGCTTTAAAGACAGATTCACTAATTGATTGACTGACTGACTAATTGACTGATTAAGCAACTGTTTGACTGATTGACTAACAAACTGTTCAACTGATTGACTGATTGACCGAGTTACGTAACGAGTTAATAACGTAATAAGTCAATAACTTAATCAGTCAGCCAGTCAAAGAGTTTTTTGATTGTGTAATTACGTGATTGACAGCCTGATTGACGGCCTGATTGACAGCCTGATTGACGGCCTGATTGACAGCCTGATTGACAGCCTGATTGACAGCCTGATTGACAGCCTGATTGACTGGCTGACTGTAAAACTGTTCAGCTGTACCTTTAAATGACTCACTGACTAATTGATAGAGTAGTCAAAATATATTCTACACTCAATTACTGACTAACCAAGCTGATAGCCTAAGTAATCGACTGACTTGCTGATTGAATAATTGAATAATTTCTACTGACTAATTGACTGATTGATTAACTGATTGACTGCCTGATTAACTAAGTAACAAACTGTCCTTATAACTGATTGATTGACTGATTGGACCTGAGCCAGTTGCACTGCAACAATCGAATCTAATCAAAAAGCCATTTTCAATGACGTAACATAAATTATTATGCAATGCTTTCACAGCTTGCCATGCCTATGATAACTTAAAGACAAAAGAACAAGAGCTAGATGACGATGATGATGATGATGATGAGGAGTAGTAACAGAATGTTGATAAGGTTGCTGCTGCTGCTGCTGCTGCTGCTGCTGTTGTTGCTGTTGACTGGCAAATACGCACATCTGTATGTGCATTTGTCTTGGCCCACACACAGCTAACATGTCAATTGCAGAGTCTCACACACACACATACAGAGGCACATACTTTGGTACGCACTCTTGAGCACGTAGAACGTAGCTGCTGCTGTTCCCTGCAGCTGCACCACAATATGCAACAGCAGCAGCAGCAGCAACAACAAATGTGCAGCGTGCCGGCAGTTGGCTGTTGACAATGCATTTGGGCCCTTACATGTTTAATGATGTATTTACCTATGCCAACTAAACTTGCGCCTGCAATAGCAACAGCAACGAGCGAGGCTCAAAGATATCCTATGAAAATGAAAAATGATCGACAATGAAGATATTATCTAAAGCAGAGCGTCCAAATTTCCAACTAGCCAAGTCGCACTCAATAGGCAGAAAGTCTTTAGTAAACTCAACTCCGATAAGCCGCCTTAAGTTCACAGAGATCCGCTCCTTTTTAACGCTAACTTCTTAGGATCACAGAGACCAATATAAGTGTGGCTGGATCTTCCTCCTTTTCAACACCAAGCTCATCCACTTACACAGATCTGCACTAGCTTTATTTAACCTTTCATGGATACCACAGGGTATCATTGTAGTCGTATATCTAAGCTAACTGCGTAACGCATCCATTGACCACTTGGACCTGGATTCGAATCGGACTCGAGCTGCAACGAATTAAAGCCTGAGTCTGATTGCAAGCGTGCAAATGCCAACACCTTGCGCAAAAGCACCAAGTGCTTGCAGCTAGCACTCTCTCTCTCTCTCACTCTCTCGCTGTCAGCACCCACATAGCAGCAAGCCAGCCTCTACCACGCCCACTTTTAATCCACTCAATCGCCTTAACCCTTGGCAATCGGCAATTGCAAAACCGAATTCGACTGCATTTGACGTGAATTGTTCGAGGCTTGAAATCTATGATTGCAGCTATAACTGTGCACACACAACACACACGCACACCCACACACACATACACATACACGTGCACATATACATATTCACTCTGTGCATAAGCAATTGGTAGATGCATAAATTTTGCAAACTTCTGCCATGTCCTGTCTCTGGAAAAGCGTTATAAAATGCACTGTTCCATGTTCCATTGCCAGCGTTCCGGCTGCAGGCTTGGCAGGTGCCAAGTGCCAAGTGCTGCAATTGCAGCCAAGTGGTGCACATGGCATTTTTGATTGTTTATTGTGTTTATTGTTTATTGAAATTGATTACCATAAAATTAATGTATGTGTGTGAGACAGAGATAGTGATAGAGATAGAGATAGAGATAGAGCTACAGATACAGATACAGATACAGATACAGATACAGATACAGATACAGATACAGATACAGATACAGATACAGATACAGATACAGATACAGATACAGATACAGATACAGATACAGATACAGATACAGATACAGATACAGATACAGATACAGATACAGATACAGATACAGATACAGATACAGATACAGATACAGATACAGATACAGATACAGATACAGATACAGATACAGATACAGATACAGATACAGATACAGATACAGATACAGATACAGATACAGATACAGATACAGATACAGATACAGATACAGATACAGATACAGATACAGATACAGATACAGATACAGATACAGATACAGATACAGATACAGATACAGATAAAGATAGACTTCTATGGGTCAATTGAATTGCAAGTTCAACATTTCGAGTACTCACTGTAGGAACTCAGCCCGCATCAAGTTGAAATCGTTTCTCGTTGATTATTGATTTGTTGGTCGACTTTGAGGTGGCGCCTAATGGGCTTGCTTAGCTTTTAAGTCACAAGATTAGGCAGGTTTTTGTAGCCACATCTGCACATCAGCCAGCACCACCCCCTCCCCCACCCTCAGCTGCCGCTGCCAACCTTCGCTTTGCCCTTCATCCAGTCAATTCGATTCGATTTCTGTGCCTAACTCACGTGCTGACCACAAAATTGATGAGGCTGGCAGTCGCTGGGCCTGGCTGAACTTCAAGGGCTGCAATAAACATTGAAGAGCGTCAAGACATGACAAAGGATATTGGCCAAGGCAGAGCGAAGGATGCAGAAAAAGCGAGTGGGCGAGGGACGGAGGCAGAGGTTGAGACAGGGAAGAGGGGCAAAGCCAATGAGCCATGATGAGAGCAAATCGATTGCTCAACTGCAAAACCACAAAACGAGTTTAAGTTCCCATTCAAAAACAAAAAAATAGACGAGATGACAGGGAAAGACTAAAAAATACCCTATACATACGTTGACATTACACAAAT
Organism: Drosophila buzzatii; assembly: GCA_035045845.1. Lineage (NCBI taxonomy): Eukaryota > Metazoa > Arthropoda > Insecta > Diptera > Drosophilidae > Drosophila > Drosophila buzzatii. Next base: position 3,373,297 of record JAWNOS010000596.1, on the reverse strand, counting down.
GTAAAGGGTTATACCCTGCAGCTCAATCAAGTTGTTCTGCGTATGAAGTAACCAAACAGAGATACACTGCAGCTCAATTAATAGAGTAAGGAAGTAATCGACTAAGAGATACCCTGCAGTTTAATTAAGTTATCAACAAGAGACGTAATATAATAGAAGACTTTGAACAGCTAAGTCGGATGGCTATTAGGAAATGAGAAATGAGAGAGAACTCTAGTTGACTACAAGACACCCTGTAATTGGCATTCAAATAGCTTAATCCATAATACATATACACTTCCTCAAAAGTATTATACCCGCTCGTATTGCATAGCTTACAGGGTATAGGAAAACTTTAGCTAACTAATGCGACCAAGTGAATAGCTTTTGCTTGTGCTTTAAATCACGAGCTGCGACACAGCAAATCAATTTCATAAAAATGCAAGAGAGATAGGTGTACATGGAAGGGCGATGGTGAGCGTGTATATGCACGTAATCTAGTCTAGTGCTAGTGGATGGGCGAACGGTGGCGGCGCGGGGCAGCAGAGCTGGAAAGTCAGCGAGCAAGAAGACATCTCCGGCAGCCATCCATCAAAAGCGTTTTGGCGCCCCAAGCGTTAATCGTTGTCAAAACCTGATAAAGACTGATTGAGTGCTTAATGGCAAAAGCGAAATATAGCACAGCACGACACACACACACACACACACACACAAAGTGAAGCGACTTTATGGTAATCAAATGAAAATGAAAAAAAAAACGCAATTTCTGGCCAAAAATGTTTTGACGCAAACGTGGCCCATCGACATATTTAGCATCGATACCTAACGATACTCACACACACACAGAGAGAGACACCTCAGCAGCAGTCATTGATGAAGATTGAGCATTTGGCTAAACATTTGAAGTTCTGATTTACTTAGAGCCAAAAAGACTTTGCCTTTAAAGCCAAATATTTTGATTGTCCATGGCCAACGGCTAGCTGAAAAGTAGAAAGAGAGAGAGAGAGCGAGGCGAGGAACATGCAGAGTGAGAATGAGATGGAGCATAGGGGCATACCCTAGAGTTTGCTTTGTTTTTGGCTTTTCAATTGCAGCAGCTGAAATTATTTGCATATGGCTCATACACATCTTTGTGTGTGTGTAGATGTGTCTGCCGACTGCCTTAAGCGGCTGCAAGTGAAGCGCACAAGCACTTGGCACATGGCACAAGCAAAATTTTTACTCGAAAAGATGTAAAAAGAAAAAGAAAGGAAAATATTGTGCGAGCGCAAATAAAACGCGAGCACACACACACATATACATATTGTAAATAAAAAGAAGAGAAGAAATGCCTGCTTTAAGCAGCATAGAAAATATGCTTTAGCTGCATGTGCCGCACGGGGCGTATGCGTAACGTGCGCTTGAATATGAAGTGGAGCAGCTTTGACAAGAATTTCAAGAATTTGTACATCATTCAAATATAGCTAGATAACAAAGATATAGTATATGCCACATGGAGTGCGGGTTAGGCTAAGAAACGTGAGTGAAACTAGTCGGCATCTACCTTACAGGATATCTCAAGGAAAACATGTTAGATAACAAGTATTATAATATTTTCTGAAACCTATAGTGAGCAAGATTTTCTATACCAAGTATCAGCTGTTTGGCTCGACTCTTAGCTGAGTTCACATAGGCTCTTACGCTCTCTCCACACAAACTTTTGCTTGCCTTACTTACAGGATATATATTTCAGACAGCCTATCGCAGTCAACAATTAACACCTCATATACCATATGCAGACCAAGTTTCGGGAGTCCACTTAATAATGGCTAATAAGCCGCTGCTATCTATAGCAGTTATTGAGCCATTCACAGACAATCTCAAGTTGGTTTTTGCTTCACAAATTCCAGCCAAACTTAATGTCTATATTTATGGATTTAACCTTATGCTGTCCATGTCCATGGGGTATACGTCATGCTCGATATATATCTATTTTGTGCTCTTATCGTAGTTAAAGGATTCGATTGGCTTTTGCCTTTTAGCCGTGATTTGCGGGGCGGAACTAGATGCGTGCCGCTCGCCCATTAGCAAGGCCACAAATTAATTAATTAAAGCGCTTTAAGTGGCCAAAAGGGAAAGAAAAATAAACAGCGAAGCGCCAGGCAGTCAGGCAAACTGCGCAGCTGGCGGGTCGAAAGGGCGAGATCCACTAAGAAATTACAAGAGAATTCAATACGTTTCCAATTGGAAGACATCACAGCGAAGCGCGGGGTAGGCACGACTGGCAAATGCGCAGTAAAATGAGCTGAAGAGTTAAGATATACTATAGGGTAGCTCAAAAAATAGTTTCTCAATAATACAGGGTATTCAATTTCTTATATAGATCTCTACTCAACTCTGAGTTGGTAATGATTTGAGCTGTCTAGGCTTTTTATATGCTCCATAACTAGCATTTAGCATATTTACAGGGTATCTGGATTGCAAAAATATTTGCTTATTTCATTACATTAAACCTATATTGGGCATATCGAAAGAGCTGACTTTAGCCAGCGCTCACTCAACCCCTCACACTCCCCCCTCGGCCGTTTGTCTTCTTCTAGCTAGCTATATTTTAATTATCAAAAAAGTTTCGTATTATTTTTTTATGTCTTTTGCCTTTTCGTCTTTCATTTGCTTAAGCCTTTTCTGGCGGCAACAGCACGCAGACAACAGCTTTAAGCCCAGGCCCAGCCCAGCCCGCCCCCGGGCTGTGCCCCCTTTGGCAACATTTTGTGCCTTGTCATGTTTTAATGGGAGGCTTCAGGAGCGCCGGGCGGGGAGCAACAATAACAACGGCAATAAAATGCTATGAGTCCTGCCATTTATGAGCCCATTACAAACATTTCTTGCTTCTTCTGCAACGTCTTCGACTTTGGCTTCTTCTACTACTTCATCATCGTCTTGGGCTCTGGCACTCAGGACATTTGCTGCCACTCTCATAAGTCATTAACATTCTAAAAGGTTTTCCTAGTATATGAAATATCATCATCATCATCATCATCATCATCAGCATTGCCTTTAGACCCAGCCCATTATCGCATTCATCAGTCTTTGTCTTCAAGGTGCGCTTCACGCATATTTACATAGAATACATTTCTCTCTATTGGAATCAATTTTGAGCGAGAAACACAAATCTCTGATATCATTTCATTAGTTTCATAAATATTTATTCAATTTATTGTTCCTCTTGTTGCTGCTGCTGCTGCTGCTGCTGCTGACGTCGCTTTCATCCATAATTTATCAATATTTGTGGCGTGCTTCTCTCTGCTGGCTTCTTTCGTCACGCTTCTCTCTGCCGCTCTTGCCCAAAACATTTTCGCTGACAAATTTTCTAATCCAATTGATTTGCGCTGCGGGCCATGTGGCAGACCCATACAAGTACCTATAGACCCTCCCAATCCCTAGCCACACTCTCCATTTCGCCCGCTTCTACGACCGCAATGTGCGATGTTTATCTTCATGAATTTATCAGCCAAGCGCAAGAAAAAACATATCTTCAATGCAGTATAAGCAAGGCGACTTTCAGATTACCTGTAAATTTTACACTTAACATAGAGAAAGGGTTAGAGAGAGAGAGAGAGAGAGAGCGAGAGGGATATTGTTAAGAGTTGTTCCATAATATATCTTCATATAACACATACATACAGGGTATTTACCCAGCTTACCATATATTTTTTTCCATATCTAACATACACTCAGCTACATATCAAGTTTTGCTTGGAAGAGCTAGATCTTCCAGATCTCGAGTTACTTGAGGTCACAAATGTTAATTCAGCTATAAAATGTGTTTGGGCTAAAGCAAACCACTTCTAGCTCAAATATATAAAGAACTCTGGGTCGACTAGCAGCCAGCAATATAATACACCCCACGCCTTGTGTTACAGGGTATATTCTAAAAAAAAAAAAACCCAGATATAATAATAATATTTGTGTTTGCTCTGCTGCTGGATTTTATTTATGTGTGTTGTACGTAGATACATGTATCAATGGATGTTTCTGGCTTGTCGCATTAGTAATGCAAAATTTTGTCATGCAGAGAGACCCAACCTCTCCATCTCGTTCTCTCTCCCTCTCTCTCTCTCTCTATTTCTCTCGCTTTTGCATTGCATATTTATTGAAGCGGCGTCAGCAGCTCGCATCTCCTGGCGCCTCAGACTCACTATGCATCTATCCCATATGCGTATCATTAGCATTAGCCAGACTGACATAAAGCTGATTGCTATGCGTGCAGCGCATGTTGAGCGCGCTGAATGGAGCGAGGGCTGCAATGAAAGTGCGTTTACCTATCGCACTATGAGGCAGTATCAGAGAATAGATAAAACTCAATTGATATCTGAACAATTTTAGCATAATGCTAAATGCATTCCGAAATTAGAGAAATTATCTGGCTATGCGATCGAATTAGTACGTCTAATGCGCATAAATAACATTGAAGTCATTAAATTCACATTTAATAATGTAATCAAATGTGCACCTCGAACGCAGAGAAAGAGAGAGGCAGAGAGAGAGAGAGAGAGAGAGAGAGAGAGGGAGCTGGGTGGTTAGCTAATGCGATGCTAAGGCTGTAGGTTGAGAAAGTTAAAGTTCGAGTTTGGACACATATGAAATATTCATATGATAATCGTGTAAGAGCAACAGTATTGAAAAAGAGAGAGAGAGAGAGAGAGTGGGAGTGGGAGAGCTTTAAGGAGAGAGAGAGACAGCTAGTTAGTATGAGTAATTGTAAGAGCTTCGGTTGAAGGCAGTCACAAATTACACTGAGCTACACTCAACGAAAAGTAACATAAAGAACTCGGACTTTAACTGAGATCAAGTTAAGTGAGCTCAAGCACTATACACTTACACTTTCAAAGATAAGTTTATCCATGAGTAATATACTCTTAATATACTCTTTTCATTGCTTGAGCGTGTATTTCCTGTCTCAAAACGCAGTTTACTAAACTTGCTTTGAAATTATTTACAGTGTAGTCAGTGAGAGGCAACTAAAAGTACTTCAGGCTAAATGCCATATATAGTTAAACCACTTAACTCTCTCGCTCTAGCACTCCCCCACTCTCCCTCTCCCGCTCTCTGTCTTGGTATTGCCTACTCTCTCCCTCTCATCGTAATTTGTTATACTAATTGCATTTGTGTTCAGTTGTCGTTGGCTTTGATTTGATTTGAATTGAATACGAAAATTGGGAAAATTATTATTTATGTTTCAATTAAATGTGCGTGAGTGTACGCATGTGTGTGTGTGTGTGTGTGTAATTTGTTAACGTGTGTGGGTTTTGTGAACAGCATTATTCAGTTTTAATCTATTAATTAAGCATTCGTTTCGTAGAGCTCAGTGCACCACAGCTATTCAAACAATTCATTGGGCAAATATTGCGGTGAATTCATTGGGTTAATTTGTTGATTGAAAATCACATGATTTATCCATAATTTTAGTAAATTATTGTTAATATAGCTGCGATGGAAGTCGATATGCAGAAATTGCTCCATTTGTTTAGCTCAATCAATAAACCCAAACGCAAACATCGGCACGAAACCCAATCTGGAATTGTTTACAGCCGGATAATACCATATGCATATACACACATATATATACTAGTTGGGCAGATATATTATGCATGGTTAGTTGTGGCTAAGCAGTGCACAAATTGCAGTGCTGGAACAAGTTGCTGAGTTACTGCAGCAATTGAATCGAACTAGTCCAACTGACTGTTGTGGGAGCTGCTATCGTCTATGGGCTTGTCTGCTCCTAGACGTAAGTCTGAGGAGGGAAATACGATTTGATTTTTAATCGTATGTCGACTAAGCCCTGTTCGATTCGTTAGTTGCACTTGACTGTCTGTTTTCCCTCAGCCCAACTGTCCAACTGTCCGACTCTATCTTCTTCTGTACAGAGACTATATATTGGGCTGTCAGTCCATCAGTTCTGTCAGTCCGTCAGTCTATATACAGAGACTATATAGTCGGCTGTCAGTCCGCCAATCTCTGCACAGAGACTATATATTGGAATCTTAGTCTATCAGTTCTGTTAGTCCGTCAATCTCTGTACATAGACTATATTTTGGACTCTCAGTCCATCAGCTCTGTACAGAGACTATATTTTGGACTGTCAGTCCGTCAATCTCTGTACAGAGACTATATAGTCGGCTGCCAGTCCATCAATTCCTCAGTCCGTCAATCACTGTACAGAGACTATATATTGGGCTGTCAGTCCATTAGTTCTGTCAGTCCGTCAGTCTCTCAGTCAGTCAATCCGCCTTTATAGCTCTACATTCGTCTATGTGTCTGCCTTCCCTTCTGAGCGTCCATTCATCCATCCATTCGGCTCTTCGATCTATCTACCTTACCTTACCTTCTCCTATCGTTCAGTTTATTCATACATCAGTTTCTTCGTTCATATATCCGTCTGTCCATGCAACTGTCTTTCACTCCATCTATACGTCTGTTCATCGATCTATCCATCTGACCATCCTACACTTCACCTTTATAGCACATGAATGTCTTGAAGCATCTGCTTCATATGTAATGGATAATCTAGAAAAAGCACTCTATTGACTTCCCTTGCTCATAAAATATATTCCCACATACTCAGTGCATCGACTGGAGCTCTTAGCAATTATTTTCTCAATATACTTGACGATTTACTATATATGCGCTCTGGCCAGATTCTGTGCTGTGCTCAGTGTGCGTAAAATCTACAAGCAGCTTAGATCGCTCTGAAATAATGGACTGGCGTTGCCTGGTAATCAGTAATCGGTTCATCGTAATCATTGGCCAATTGTTCGGAGCATTAAAACGAGCCTTCAATTCGAATGCAACTCGGGCAGCGAGTCCGCAGTTCCTGTCCTCAGCCGGTTGCCAGGCAGACACAAACAATGTGGAGTCTGTGCTCTAAGCCCAATGCTCTCTAGCCCCAAACTCTTCCCATCTCGCTCACTGTTTGTCTCTCTGTCTCGCTCACTGTTTGTCTCTCTGTCTCGCTCACTGCTTGGGTCGTCGCCAGTTCATTATTTGCGTTACGTGACCTGCAAGTGCAACTGCAACTGCAAGTGCAACTGCAGCTGCAGCTGCAACCTCATAATTGCCGAGTGTGTGCGCCGCATAAGCACTTGCATACACTGCCACGCCCACAATTCTTTTGTGGGCTTAGCACAACAAACTTGCCTCTGAGCTAAAGTAAATTATAATTGCATTCAATTTAATACCCTTTGAAGAGAAAGAGAAACTTCCCATTGATTATTTGTTGAGCAGGCAAAACTTGCACCAGTTGTGGTTACATCGAGTTGTCTCTAGCGATTGTTATGAAATTACCAAATATATATATTCACATCTAGGTTGATTGGCTTATCAAGTAAACTGTCGGATTTACAACACTCTAGCCAAGAGCTCAGCTATTACTTTAGACTAAGCTTGATTTGATTGGCTTATGATGAACTACAACTTGTCGCTAGATAAAGGTGAGATGGCATTTGGCTGCAATTAATATGGCATATATGCTCGACAAATTCAATACTTGTTCTCTACTATCTATCTTCATTAGCCAAAGGCTAGGCTCGCCCTGACTTAATAAATTTCGATTCAAGGCGATAATTTCTAGTTACTTTGCCGCGTGATGAATCGTTTGACCCACTCGATTCATAGCACTGTCCAGCGTCTAGCTGGAGTTGAGTGGGAGCTACGTTGGGGTCCACTTTTGGCATTTGATGTGTTAATCATGCGTAAAATTAATTCGTTCCACAATGTCTCATTAGTCTGCATTAAGTGAAGCGGCCAAGCACGGCCGAGCTGCTCAGGGCCCTGGACATCGACACGAACATGCTGCATGAGCGATGAAGGCCGGGAGGAGGTGGCTGATAGGGGAGTTAAGGGAGATGTGAGGGAGATGGGGCTGGGGGACATTACCCTGGTCACAGATCATATATTATTAACTTAATCCCATGGATGTTCATTTGCCATTGGTCTGCAGCTCATTGGCGGCTCTCGACGCGCTCAAGTGCTTAAAATTAAATAATTAATTAAACTTGCAGGCGAGCCAAGCAGCGACAAAGATACAGAAGCGTAGGGAGACCAACCGAAACAGAAACAGAAACATGCAGAACAAGCGAGAGAGATGGAGAGAGTGGGAGAGAGAGGGAGAGGGAGTAGACAGATACAGTGTATCTGCATGCAGTGGCTGGATGGCTATATGGCTGGTTGGCAGCCTGGCTGGCTGGCATCACAATGCGAGTCACATCTGCGCTTAGCAGTTCATGAATAACCTATTAACTTTTACTCTTGCCAAGCGGGGGCGGCAGCTACGTGTTTCGTATATAGTTTTGGGGAGTGGAGAGCAGGCAGCGAATGCTGAGCGGCTGGGAGGGGTCTTAGCCAAAGCAGATGTTGCGATTCGTTCGAATCAAAGTTCGATTGTGGCTTAATGTTGAGCCATGCGAAATCTAGCAACATCTTATATGCATACGAGTATTATATCAGGTAGCCTCGAGTGGCTTATTAGATTAACAGATGGAGAGTTGTGTGTGTGGAGTGAGAGTGCTAGAGGAGATTGTATAGTAGATGCTGATATATATGAGAAACTCAGATCAAACAACTTCCATAATGGAGTTACAGAAAGAGAATAAATATTCTTCTTATTGCATATATACTAGAGAGCTACACGCTTTCATTCACAACAGAATCAATGTGTATTCGAATACATTCGAATGCATTCGAGGCGCAATTGATTGAGTCAGTGAGCGGCACTCAAGAAACTGAATGAGTTGCAATTCGAGTGCGAGCTAGATCTTAGAGTTAATGAAGTAAAAGCGAAATGACAAATTTGACAAAGGCAAAAGCAAAGCTGCAACTCACTCAACTCACAGTCGAACTCATTCGATTGAAATCGATTCGCTTTCTGTCCAGAATATATCAAAGTTTAGCTGAATTTGGCTTGATACATCGATATACATTGATGCTTGAGCACTTTGAGAAACTCTCACGAGTCTAATACATGAACTTAATCAACGCTTTTACACACTTGTACGCCTACATACATATACGCATTCACACACACTCATACGCACTCAGAGCACTGTTTAGTCGCACTTGGCACTCGTCACTTGTCCTTGCCAAAGCTTTTCAACGCACAAAAGTGTGTGAAGTAGCGCACTTTTTACTCTTCATCTTTTTTTTTTGGTTGTTGTTGTCAATGTTGTTGCTGTTGTTGTTGTTGTCACATTAACCCAGTTCTATGAGAGATGATAACACGGAAGTGTCGTCGTTGTCGTCTGCGAGTGCAACGCTGCAAAAACATTTTTGTTGGCCGCATAAAAACATGGAAATGTATGTAACCAAAATCTCTGCTCTCACACACACACACGCAGAGACTCGCTGCTAGTCATGTGCGAGGTGTGTTTTTATAGTGCGCTACACTCAGACACTCAAGCTGCCTGAGCACAGAGCGCTGAGAGCAACAAAAACAGCGAGCAGCGAGTGAAAGTAACGAGAGGCTCACTGCACTTATAGAAGCTCTAGCCATGAAGAGAACCGAGAGAGTGAAGCGCTTCAACAAGTCCTCCAAGTCACGAGTTTAACGAGTAGCGAGTAACGAGTTTGAAACTAACGAATGGTCACAACAAATAGCGAGTAGATATAACTTCATTAGAAGTTGAAATGTTAATAGCAACTCTCGCATGTGCTGTGCCTATGAAAAGTAACGAGTAGCTCTTGCACTCTTATACTGAGCGAAATCTCTTTCAAAGTAACGAGTACTGTAACAGTGCTAGCCAAGCTAATCGCTGCTGCATCAATGCGAATGCAAAGCAGCACTCCAGAGTAACGCGTTCAGCCAGTTGCAAGCAAACTTGACTTGTTAAGACATATTTATAAACTACTCGCAAGTAACGAGTAGCAGAGTTGACAGCGAATTTGTCACGGCTGCTGGATATAAGTTACTTTTGCAGAAACTCGACTAAACTGCATATAAAGGTTCAATGCAGCGCATTTGAAAGTTTCTGTAACAATTTAACGAGTGGCATCAGCAGCGAGAGAGAGAGAGAGAGAGAGAGAGAGCGAAGTTCAGTGTTAGACAGAAAAGTCCGAGTGGAGAAACTGTGCAACATTCGGCTGGGCATGACAATTTGCGAGTCTTGCACGTATGCAGCGCATTCCATAGTTCAGTAATCTCGAGTACATTGCATTCCAACTTGTTTAACTTTGCACTTTGGCCTCGCCTGGAGTGGCGAGGCATGGCCCAAAGGTCGTCGTCGACAGTGTGGGTGGTGCTGGTGCTGGTGCTGGTGCTGGTGGTGCAGTAGCTAGATGAATGCCATGCCATATGATGGCACACATAAAGGCCGGCGAACAAATCCGGAACAAGTCACAGACCGTTATGGGGTTAGCCAGCTGTATGGCCAGATAGGAAAGTGTGGGCTCGGATTAGGACCTTATTTAATTATGTAAGTAGCCGTGTTCCAACGAGTGCTTGTGGCCTTTTTAAATTAGCATACGAGTCAAGGATTAAAGCACCAACTGGCCTGGTTCCGCAGATAGTTGGATTAGCTGTGCATCTCTCTCTCGCTCACTCTCTCTCTCTTTAAGTGAGTGTGTGTGTGTGGTAAGGCCGCGGGGCTAAAGGCCACGTTAATAAGAAATCAAATAGCCAATGCCAAATATTCAATAAATTTCACTTTAGCAGTCACGTGCCAGCCAAGTGCGAACACGTACACAGCTCAGTGCAACTGATGCCAAGGCCTGCCGAAACTTCGCCTCGGCCTCGGCCTCCGTCTCCGCCTCAGGTCTCCTGCTCCAGGCATAGTTTGGGCAGCCTGAGCGAGAGTCCAAGTTTCACAGCTGGCAATGGAGACGTTCGTCTACGTGGTGCTCCAGGTGCAAAGGCTCTGAAAAGTGTGAGCCACATCAATTCCTGTCCAGTCCAACTGGGCAACAGACAACATTTGACGGCACGAGCAGGGCGCCCTAACTGAGGAGCACGTAGCACGTGCAACGACGTCGACGACGACGAATTCTCGTGGACGATTGAAATTGCTCGTGGCAAGTGGATAAGTGGACATTAATCAAAATAAATATGAGAAACGTGTTGAAATACGAGATACACCCGTCCAGATAGATACACTCATACGTGGCAGCCACCTTGTCGGATTCCACAGATCTCAACGTCCGTTGGCAATAAGTGCACACGATACGAGATGTATTCAAATGTGTGGAATGCCATCGATAGCTCAATTAGCTGTTACTGGATATGGGCTAGGCTTCTGCTTCTTCTGCTTGCTTAGCTATTTCAGTCTATTTGGCTCCAATGTATCTCTTAATGGCTGTCTTTAAATACATCTATTGGTAAGTCTGTTTGAGACTGAAGAGCAAAGATCCTAATTTATCTTGTTACCTATCGAAGACTTTTCTTTCATTTGTCCTGGTCTAGGTTTTACGTTTTCCTTTGACCTTTATTTCTGTAACTTTCTTCAACCTAGGCGAATGCTTAAGTTTGTATCTAATTTGATTTGACCTTATTGAGGTATATACGCTTGCTTTGGTTTTACTCCAATCCACCTTAGGTATACTTCGTCCTGATCTTTGATATTCTTCTGTCTGTCCAAAGGCCAAATTCTTCCTTGCCATTGCTTTCATTACTTTCTCATCCTAAAGCCTTTGCTCTGTGACTTTTCTTTCTTGACCTCTAGTATCTCAGGTAGTATCTCTAGTAGATCTATAAGCTATGGTATTCCCTTTTGCATAGCCCTCTTTCCTCTTTCCTTGCCCTTGTGCACCTCAATCAGAATTCTGGACTGGCTTGCTTTGACTTTTTCCCTCGACATTTCTAGATCAGCTAAATATATCACGCAGAACTTCTGTTCATTCATTTCTCATTAGATTTCTCTCTATTGATCTCACTCAGCTCCGATTATTCCTTCTGCACAATTATGCATTATTTTTAGTCAACTTCGCTTCATGTATTATCCTTTCAAGCCTTCTATCTCTAGTGCCTTAAGATATTCCCTGCTTTGATGCACACTTTCTGTTTCTCTATGAAACTTTCTCAATATCATGTTCAATGGCTTAACCAAACTTCGGCTTCCCCTTATGTCTTGTCCAATTAGCTTCTTGCTCAAAATGACAAAACCGGAACCAGTACGCTTGTTTTTTTCCTTTTTATTTTCGGCTCCCTTTTACTTTGTGGAAAGTTACCTTCAGACGTGTTAAGCAGTTTTTCCAGGTATTTCTTATTGTCTTTCGCCCGCTTCCATTTTCGATTCGATTACGCACGCATCATTTGATGGCCGCATTAAAATTCAAAGCACATTTCTATAAACTTGCGTAAAACCAAACCAAACCGAGCCAAAAAAAAAAGAAGCGAATATATGAAATACATCAAAGTTCAGAACGGTCCAGGGACTTGTCTGGGTTCCTCCGCTTCTCTACTTTTTTCTTGTATTTTGTTTATTTTTTGTTGCTTGTAAAACTTCTAAACAAATTATGCATGAGAAATTCAATTTGCATTTATTTTGCAATAATTTCATATCGGCTCAAAATATCAACAACAACAACAACAAACCTCAAGCAACAACAAGAAAAACTTGACATGCAAAAGGAAAACACGCATTCAAAATGTAAATAACCGGAGCCACGACAAAGGTCGCCTCCGGCTAGAGCATTGCAGAGAGCGCAGAGAAGCGGCAAGGGAGGCAACTCAGCAATGGGGGCGATGTGAGGGAAGCTGTGCTCCAATTGTGGCATTGGGTCAGGGCCGTTGTCAGCTGCGCTTCATGCGAACATTTGGGCAAGTCGAACAGCTGGCAACATTTTATTAGAAAAAGATTTGCTCTGGGCCAAGTTAGGTGCAAGACGCGTTAGCAAAACATCTGCTCAGCTTCAGTCAGCTAGCAGCTTTTATAATCCCTAGCTTAAGCAAAATTGAGCTTTTGAAAAAGTTGATCGAGAGAGCTTTAATATGATGTGATATGGCTTACCTAATTGCAGCTTAGAGTCTACACAGCTTTCATCTACTTGAAGCTTTCTATATGAAAAAAACACTCTAGAACAATCAGCTCACCTCTATAAGCCTTTGGGAACAATTTCAAAGTAAGCTCTGGAGAGCTTAGACTTCAAATCATAAACGCTTTCAAGTTAAGCTCTCTTTAGCCAAAGTCTTTAAAAATAAACTTTGCTCAGCACTCATTAAGCTAAGCCTCTTGCTTAAGCTTCTTTCAGCTGTCAAAATGTGTCCGATATTCAAGATGCCCGTAGTAAGTAGCGCATTAAGAGGCCCATCTACCCAGTCGATGCCCGAAAGACAACAGCCGCAATGGGAGAGCAAAAAAAAAAAAAAAACAGAGAAGAAAAAAAACTTTTTCAATATTTTACGAATCAGGTGTTTCCTGTCGAAGTTTCCGCTTAAGGACACGCACACCAGGCTAAGGGGGTCGAGTGGGAAGACACGTTACAGTGCCTCGAGGCAGGCAGACAGCACGTAAAAATAAAATTTAATGAAATGTAACTGGATATGCCATGCACAGTGTGAGAGAGTGAGACGGGTAGAGTGGGAAGGAGGCAGCGCTTGGACAGTCAGACAGGTAGAATGTCAAAAAGCCTATTTAGCATATATTTACTGCCAGAAACGAAGACACAAATTTAACCCAAGTAGGAAAAAAATACTTTGTAAAAATACAAAAAAAAAAGAAAAACCAAGAAAAATAACAGAAAATCCCTTTCGTTGCGAGGAATGGATGGGCAGGTAGGTTCTCTGCTGTCATTGAGAATATTATAAATCATGTGCTACATTAGCCAAGCGACGCTCCGCTGGCTTCTGCAGACTGCCATAAAATTTATAGCACAAACACAAATAGACCAAAGAGAAGAGGCCAAGCTCTGACCTGCAGATTAAAAGATATTTCTTTATTTTGGAGAGAAATTTTAAGAAATTGCTAAATCATTTGATAGGCTCAAGACTTAAAGCTGAATAAGAAATTCGAGCATCCGAACGGGGAAGAGTTGGCAAATGTTTACAAAGTGTGATTTTACAGAGTATCCCCACTTCTGTGCGTTTATAATGCATATAGATTTTTTTACGCGCACAGTGGTCTTATACTGCTCAAGCAAAACAAGTAATCCAGCTGCAAGTTGAGCTCTAGTTCCTTGGCAACTCCCTTCAGCAGATCCTATGTCTCTTCTCATCGTCTATTTTTCTTTCTATATGTATCATGTCTTCAGAACATATAGATAAGACACTCTTATACAAAACATATCTATAACTATGGCTTTTACAAAACTCTTTTACAAAACAGTAATAAATATGACTTATACCAAACTCTTATACAACACATATCTTTAAATATGACTTATACCAAACTCTTATACAACACATATCTTTAAATATGACTTATACAAAACTCTTATACAAAACATATCTTTAAATATGACTTATACAAAACTCTTATACAACACATATCTTTAAATATGACTTATACCAAACTCTTATACAACACATATCTTTAAATATGACTTATTCAAAACTCTTATACAACACATATCTTTAAATATGACTTATACAAAACTCTTATACAAAACATATCTTTAAATATGACTTATACAAAACTCTTATACAACACATATCTTTAAATATGACTTATACAAAACTCTTATACAACACATATCTTTAAATATGACTTATACAAAACTCTTATACAACACATATCTTTAAATATGACTTATACAAAACTCTTATACAACACATATCTTTAAATATGACTTATACAAAACTCTTATACAACACATATCCTTAAATATGACTTATACAAAACTCTTATAAAAAAAAACAAATCTACAAATATGACTCAATCAAAACTCTTATAAAGCACATATCCTTAAATATGACTTATACAAAACTTGTATACATTATATTATCTTTAAATATGACTTATATTGTTATGCTATACAATAGCTCCGCTCTTATTGCACTCTTAAATAAAATCCTTTTCTTGATCCTTGTACAAGCATTGGTCTGAACAGTTGGCTTGGCTATCTATGAAACTCTTATACAAAATGGTTTATTGAATCCATTCATCACTTCTAATGATGCTTAGCTAAATTGCTCTTATACTCCCCTTGATTAGTTCTCAAGTCTTATTCTCCATAAATAGCTAAAATCCAACATCAACATTTTTATTCAATGATCTATATAAAACATAATCTTGAACAATTCATTTCATATATATTTATCTCTAATATTCTATTATATATTTCTTCTTATATTCATATTTATAAGATACTCTTGACCCTCCTAAAACATTCAACATTATAAATTTATTTTTTTAATAAATTATTTTCGTATATTCTTGGCTCAACTCATATTATAACCTTTCATCATATTGGCTACTCATAGCTCAGTCTTATATTTAGCTTATACGACACTTATACGCATATAATTGAATTGCTGCGTGGCTTGGCATTTGGGTTCGCCTTTGTGCAGCTGCTGCCATTGCCGTTGAGATTTTAAGGCCCTGAAGCGACGCATTTGGCGCCGTTTTGGTTACCGCTTGGCCGAAAAAGAAAAATATAGAAAATATAAGAAGCTGAAAAAAGGAACAATGATCTAGTCGTAATTGATCAACTACGATATACCCCGTGCACAGAGCAGAGTTAATCAAGCTCTGTTACACAGGAAGAAGAATGAGAAAGGACAAGCGGATGCTCGGCCGCACATGCATCAAACGACTTAATTTATGATCGTAATTGAGTAAATGCTATATAAGAACTGCCATGCATTCGTCTGTTACATACATTTGTATAAAACAGTTATACCCATTCATTGTCCACTTTCAATTAGTTCTAGGGTATAGACCGTCTCTTCCTCTTGCTCGATTTTGCACTGCCTTACTTCAGCTACAGCTGGTGGCACTTCTTGGGCTCTTGTCACGCCAGGCACGGCACGAAAGCAACTGCAATTCAATTGTTGTTTCCACTAAGCCCTGGCCACCCGCCCTTGGCTCCCCCGTGGCCACAAAAAGAAAATGTTTGAACTTCTTTTCCCCGACAGCAATTTGCGGCGGAAAATTGTGATTTGTTGTAGAGCGCGCGCGATTTCCATCAGCTGTCGTCGACATCGTCCTGCTAGTCGTCATCGTCATCGTCATCGTCATCGCCATACTCGTTCAGCTCCCCCAGCACATCCTCCTGCTGCTCCTTCTTGTCCTCAACGTCGTCCTTTGGCAGCTTTGCATTTTGTTCAGATACTTATCACACAGTTTGGCAAATGCTGCACAAAGTTTTGCTTAATAGCCTGGAAGTTTTTAATGAAATGGTTTTGCTTTTGCTTCAGCTATTGCCATTCCCTTTGCTAAGTTCAAGCCTTAAAGCATAGCTCAACTAAAACCAAACCAAGCCAAGCCAAACCGTAGCCAAAGCCAGCGCCAACAATGACCCTCATCAAATTGCGACCAACAAATTCCTCACCCATCACACAATCTACAAAAAATTCCATGAAAAAATAAACAAAATGAAATGAAACGAAACGAAAACAAAGGTAAAGAAAAGGTGAAATGTCACACTTGAATTTTTGGTTTATTAAAATAATACAAGTACTTTCCATAATCACAAATGGCACTGCCACAAAAGGTAAGCAGCTGGATGTCCTGCTCCCACGCTGAGGTCTGTCCTTTGTCTCTCTGACAGCTGTCCTCATACTGGAGCAGCGAGACGAGCTAGACCAACCGCTCAATACTCGTTCAGAGTCCGAGCCTAGGCTCGCATAACTAGATTTTTCCCTTTGATATTATCTACAGGGAGCAATTCTAATGATGATTCAACGAAAATTGATTCATTGACTTTCTAGATCTATAAATGTTGAAGATATATTAGGATTAGTCTATGGAGAAGGGGTAGAGTAACATACGACTCTCACTTTGATCCCAAGTGCTCTGTTTACTTTCTACTTTACTTGGCCCACAGAAAAGGTGAAGAAGCTGTACCCAAAGTGAGCAAGCAGGAGTCTTACTACTTCTGATACAAATATCCCAGCAGCTTAAGGTGTCGATTGTCCATGATCAGGAACTGCCTTAGGCCTATCGAACGTAGTACTTGTTGAAAGTTTAATAAAATTTCGACGCAATGTTAATTCCGGCAAGAATTCGACTATTTTGCATCGGACGTCTAGAGCTCTGCGGATTTGACCAACGAAAGTCAAGTCTTTAGCTCTATTCTAGTCTATGCCTAGTCTAGTCTACCCAAGTCTATTACACCTCATGTGATCACAGTCATTCGTAATTGAAAAGTATTTGCTCAGAGTTGATTCCATATTGGATATAACCCATATTATATTAAGGATTTACTACAGTCGGACCCTCTCTTCAAGCCATAAACAAAAGAGTGCGAAAAACCCTCAAAAAAAAGAGCAGATTAAATGTTTACTTGGTCAAGGGAAATTAATTTGCTAGCATATTAAGTTTGATTTTAATAAAGTGTCGCCGGCATTTGGGTACGGGCGAGGGTTACGGTCACGGTTACGGTAACGGTTACGGGTACGACTACGGTTCGGTTCGTAAACTTAATAAACTGCCAGCTGTGTGTGGCCACAGACTACAGACTCTTCTACGCTACTTAATATGTGTAAGTGAGTGTCCAGCATTTGTCATTTGCGCCAAGTACGCAGCATTCTTTTGTTTTGTTGTTGTTTGTGCTTGGCAAACATGACAGGACACATTAATTTACTGTGCTCTCTGCGCTCGGTAATTAAAAGCGAAAGTGTTTGACGCCGCGAAAGCATGCCACGACAAACGAAAAAAAAAACTAAAGACAGAAATAAAAAAAATTACAGAAAAAAAGAAGGGCAGCCTGAGGAGCAAAGGACCAACAATGCTCATTACTTCGCCAAAGCCGACACTGACCCTTTTGACGCGTCCGGGACACTGAAGTGGCAGCACGTTATCGTCCATCTGACTGCTCTATGCTCTAACCTTACATTATCGCATTTATCGAGCAAGTACTTAGTAAGAGCAATCACAGACGCTTGGCTTGAACTGGATAATGCCTCTAAGAAGTCTTAGCCCAAAGAAATTTCCGAGGCACAACTCTTTCTACGAACTAAGCTAATTCTTACGACAGCAACTAGGCTGGGTCTTTAACATATCAATCACACCAATTTATATAGAGTTAATATTCATCTAGCCAGGAGCAACTTTTAGTTATATATCTTTATAGAACTAGAAGAGTAAGTACAGCAGACAACTCACATGGTATCCTAGCTAGGACTGTCTTAAGAGACGGTGCGTAGGCGGCATCCACCATCCATAGCCTTACAGCAAGCCAAGCTATGACTTTTTGATAGATCTGATAGAGAGTAATATCTTCTCAAATAACGATTATTAACATATGAATATGATTCAGAGACTCCATCAGTCGAAAACAGAAGAGCAAAGACCTTACCAGAGTGATGGTTCTGGTAAGGTCTTTGATTGAGATGTAGACAAATTTAGCTTGTATGAACAGTGAACACTGTCAACTAAATAAAGAATAACTTAATCATAGTCTATTCATATTAGTTAGCTCAACTCAAAAGCCTTCGGTTAAGGGATATGCCCAACCGGGCGCAATGTGTGAACTAAATAAGAACTAAAGCTTAACAAGGAGCTCACTTGCTGTTAGATTTATGATGGGCTCATTAATTATGGTCCAGCCCAAATAAAAGATGGCCCTTGTCGCACTCCAAAACATGCAATTAAAATGGGGAAGCTGCCAAGTCGCGACACGCAAATCAACATAAATTGCAAACGCACTGCCGACAGAGAGAGTGAGAGAGAGAGAGAGAGAGAAAGGGAGTGAGAGAGCGTAAGGTCTTAAGAGCCACTTGCAGTAATAGCAGCAGCAGCAGCAGGAGCAGCAGGAGAGATATCGCATATGGAGGGCCATAAAACGGTCGAAATGCTGTAAATGGATTGTGGCATTTGGCACGCGCGACAGTCAATGCGCATATAAATTGCAAAAATCGTTGCCAATTTGCTGGTCGGGCGCATTTTTATGTGAATTCGCTGAGGCTCAGGCTAAGGCTGTGGGGATTTTGTCACTTGACTAAGACTAAGAGTAGATCTGGCTCGGGGTCTAGAGCTGGGGCGACAAATTCATTAATTCCGGCAGCTCGCAAGTTTTCTAATTAAAACAACAAACAAATGGCCAGAGCCAAGGCACTGACAATAACAATACATATGGAAATCGAGCTGGGACAGAGTCCGGAACTGGAACTGGAACTGAAACTGGGACTGGGCTGGGACTGGGACTGCCTACCCTTACCATGGAATAGCGGCACATATCTGTGGAGCGGAAACTGTCTGGCAAGATGCTAATTCGGTTAAAAACTTTTGTCGTCAAGTTTCGAGCAACTGGCAACTGGCTTGCTCCCAGTCACTCAACCAGTCAACCGTTTCAAATTCTCAGTCTCTGTCTGACACAAACTTCGTTTAGCGTTTGTCCTTGGTCCAGAATCAGCAGCAGCATCAACAGCAGCTTCCAGCATCAGCAGCAGCTTCAGCCTTAGCTTCTGCTTCTGTTTCTGCATTGTAATGCGTCGCATGCAAATTGAAGCGGCAGCTTCATCATCAACTTCATGTGATATGCATCAGTTTTTGGCCAAAAATTGTTTCTTAAATATGCAATGCGAAACCCCTTCCATGACCCTGGCCCCATTTAGCCAAATGCCATCATTGTTTGCCCACAATTTTACTGCATTTTACATGCTATTCAAATGAAAATATTTTAACGTCAATTGCTCTCTCTCTCTCACTCACTCTCTCTCTCTCTCTCTCTCTCTCTCTCTCTCTCTCTTGCTCTCTTTGCTTCTTTTTCATTAAAGCTTCTTAACCATGCTCCTCAAGCGCGCTGAGGCCATTGTGTAATACGAGAGACTAAGTCAATTTTCCGAGTGATTGAACATTTGAGTCTTATCTGTCTAAGATTATCTCAAATAAGAATCAAGTGAAAGGCAAACTCAATGAAAATGTGTCTAACATTAACTCAAATATTTAAATATTATTATTATTATTGGGACTTAGGACTTGAATACACAACAAATTATTTTTTCCTTCGGCCCAAGAGAATTGTATGAATCGCTTACTACCGACTTGATAGGAAAGATTATGTGGGTAGTTCACTGACCTATAAGTTATATTGGTTCTGTGCAGCGCTCGGTAGAAAGCGATAGCTTGAACTCTCCAGATCAAGTAGAGACTTGGAGAGCTGGGCCTCAATCAGATAGACATTTTGAACTATATTGAATTTTTAGTATAGCACTGACATTTGGTATAGTAACGATATGGCATAAGGGAACATATGAAGAGATATAAATAGAGTTGCCTGATCTAATTGATAATAGAATTAGTAACTGCTAAGAGCGAAGTATTTGAAAAGCAAAGCGTATGCTGAGTTCTGAGCTATAATTTACTCTCAGTAGGAAATTTGTTGTCAAGTATTTATTTTCACATGCTTGAAAATGTCGCTTTATACCAAACTCTTATACCACTCTTATACTACACTTTTACTACACTTATACTACACTTGAACAGCACTTATACTACACTTATACTACACTTGAACAGCACTTATACTACACTTATACTACACTTATACTACACTTTTACTACACTTATACTACTACACTTATACTACACTTTTACTACACTTATACTACACTTATACTACACTTATACTTCACTTATTTCATTTCATTTCTTCTCTTTCATTTCATTTAGAGCTACAAAAGAGTTTGTGCTTAACTCTTATACTAAACTCAGTATTGTATCGTGATTGAACTCATTTAACTCTTATATTATATACGTTCTTTATCTAGTTTCTTTTGGACTTGCATGACCGTGGAATGCGAACTTAAAAAAAGATTTATGTAGCTAGAAACATGTTTATACATAACTGTTATATTATACTTAACTCTTATACTACACTTATACTATGCACAGTCGCTTACCATTTGTAAATTGAATTTTATTGCTCACGCCAAACACTTGATTATGTATAGTTAAATATCTGCATCTTACTCTTATAATACACTTGACTCTTATAATCGTCTTATACAACGCCCATTAACGAGTCTCTTTCGATTTGCAGATTGAGTTTGATTGCCCACGATAATATATGTTAACTCCACTCTTATACACTTAAATCTTAAACTACACTCAACTCTTATACTACACTTAAATCTCAAACTACACTCAACTCTTATACTACACTTGGATCTCCTACAGAACACTTAGCTCTTATATAACGCCAAGTCTCTTACAACTTGCAGATAATATTTCTTTGAATTTGTTTAAAAAACGTTCAAGATTCAGCACTTATACTAGACATAACTCTTATACGAATGCCGCGTTGTACACTCGCTTAACTTTTACAAAATGGTGTTTACATCTTAATGCTCAGCAGTTAAACATATATACTTAGATAGATGTCTACACATAGCTCTTACACGTACTACCCCTAGACCTAGCCCGCAGGCCGTACTCTGTCTATATGCAAGATTGTATTTGATTGCCAACGTTAATCAGTTGAATGTAGCTCAATCTATTCTAGGCACCTTTATGCTTGACACTTTGCCCCGCTAGGTGGCTCTGCACTAGGCATCACACCTCCAGCTCCGACAGCAGCCCCATCTCCAGCAGCATCTCCAGCCCTTAGCTAAACGACCAAACATTTATTTTGCTAATAATTTATTTATATGCCTGTCAATATACATGTAGCATTGTAAATAGCAGCGCTGCCCCCTCGAGGCGCACAATTTGCTGAAATAAGCAGAAAAGTAGATGAAGAAGCAAAGGAACCAGCAAAAAAACACCAAATCTATATGAAATGCAGAACATTGAATGAAACTAGAAGAAGAGACTGTTTAACGCGGCCGTCGAGCGAATTGATTTGGTTTATGGACGTCAACGCCGACCGAGACGACGCACGCGATTATTATTATGCACCCTCGTCGCTGGGCATGGAGTGCTGTAGCGCTGTAGCGCTGGAGCTCTGGAGTCAGTGACTCATATCATTATGGCGCATGTCCTGCGGCGCCACGCGCCTCGCACAACACGATGCAAGACAGCCAGACAGTCAGACAGCCAGACAGCTATGCGGCTATACGGCTATACAACTACCCGACTTCCCATCGAAGCAGCTTCTCAATAACGCTTTGATGCCACTTGGCTCAGCTGACGCTGCTGCCTCCTGCTGCCACTGCTGCCGTCGCTGCTCCTGTTTGCGCTTGTTTTTTATGTCTAGTGCCACAAACCGCACTCGATTTCCACTTGAATGGGCCAAGGCAACGATATCCTGGCGGAAGACGACAACAAGCCAGGGCTACCTGTTTGCCAGACTCGCATTCCCATTCCGATTGCCATTCCCATTCGCATCCTCTCATCATTCAATGCTATCCATTCGCATTCGTTATATATTTTCGATATATATTTTTTTTCTTTCTTCTTTCCAAATGTTCCTTGTTGCTGTTGTTGTGTTTGCCTCATTGATTAATGCGTAAATATGCGTTCCATCGCAGCATTCTGTTTGTTGTCCTGCCGCACATCCTTGGCAGCTCGCTGCGCCCGTCCTTAAATATTTTGCAGCCTTGCGCTCGCTTTAAAGCTAAACGAAAATACTTATTTGTCATCAATAAGTCTTTAACAAAAGGTAACCAGTCGTTTAATACCAATTGACTTGCAATTGATTAAGCGCTTTAAACGCTTCCGAAGTCTGCCTTAAATAATGAGGTCCAGCTAATGGCACACGGAAAATGCCCTTGGAATATGCAGTTGAAAGATGACTTTAACGTCTCTGCAGGCATAAGAGGATAATATGTCTTCGATTTTGGTTAAAAAGTATGCATTAATTATGCATAGTCTTATACTTACAGTCATACTTAAACTCTTATACGGGTCCGAGAAAATTCTTCCATTTCGTTAGTTGATATCTCAGTGGTCTTACTCTTAGCATTCTCTGTGATTCTCAGAAAGTCTGGTCTGGCCAAATAAGATATATACTCTTGTTGTTTGCATTCTCATCAGACATCGGCTCCCTTTCTTTCTCTCTCTTTCTCTCCTTTCATAAGCCTTAATATCTCAGCTGGGCTAAGCCAACTGAGTCAATGCTGAGTCTCTCTATTTCATTTGCACTCTGTCTCTCCCAGTCTCTCTCTCTCTCATTCTCTCTCTCTCTCCCTCTCTCTCTCACTCTCCCCCTCTCTCCCCCCCTTTTTTGATCTCACACACTCCATTCCTTTCCCATCCTCTCCCTATGTCAAACAAGACTCACTTTAAGTATTGCCAAAGCAACCCTAACACTATGAGAAGCGCATAGGAGAGTTCATATTTGTGTGTTGACAGCTTATTTACTTACATGCGGCCCAACATTGTGATTTCAGGAGTTGGCAAGCCGCCGTCAGCTTTTGATAATGTCATACAAAATATGTTGATAATTATCTAAATCACGTAACATGTCTGCCCGCACTCCCGCCCTGCACACCTTTCACTCTTTCACAGCGAGCCCTCACAACCCATAACAAAGTTGACTGTCGTGCGCTACATGCAACGTGTCAGGCAACAAAGTGTTAATACACTCGACACACCTGTAAAAATGTGAACTGTGAAATGTGTGTGCAAAGGAGTGAGAGAGAGAGAGAGGGAGAGAAAAGGAAGCAAAGCGAGTAGCTGGAAATGGAGGAGTGAGAGAGTGAGCGAGTGAGAGAGGGAGGTCAGGTTGACGGGGTCATAAGCATGTGCACATGGCAGCGATTACGTAACGCGACAGGTGCCATCAATCATATTTAGGGTAGAGTCAACCAAACAGCCCCATCGCACCGCAGCTCAGTTTCTGTGCGAGAGACGACAGCACGCCAGAGCCAAAATGAATTGCACAGATTTGTAAAATGTTAAGCATTTTTCCAGCAAGTGATTAACTAGTCGCATGAGATAAGAGCTGGCTAGAGCCAGAGCGACAGCTAGAGCTCGAGCTAGTAATTATTAAAAACATCATGCCATTGGAATCAAACTGGAAGCAATGGCC
Organism: Drosophila buzzatii; assembly: GCA_035045845.1. Taxonomy (NCBI): domain Eukaryota; kingdom Metazoa; phylum Arthropoda; class Insecta; order Diptera; family Drosophilidae; genus Drosophila; species Drosophila buzzatii. The sequence goes on along the minus strand of JAWNOS010000596.1, from coordinate 3,349,279 downwards.
CTAGGATGTCAGATAAGTTGAAAAACAATTTCTTATGTGGGATTTGGGCATGGCCTGAAATTGAAACGAGCCAGGCCACCAAAACGAGCAGGCCCAAGCCGAAGCTGAAGGGATGCGGCTGGATTGAAGAGTGGGTTTAGAGTAGCTGCTGATTGCGCACAGCACGCGCAATTCAGAAACTGCTCCGGTTCCAGTTTCATTCTATCTTGATAGTGCCGCCGGATTAAGCAGCAAAACGCATGAGCTGAGCTCCCTCTGTGTGTGTGTGTGTGTGTGTTTGGGTGTGGGTGCTTCAGTTGTTGGTCGATGCTTAAGGGCAAAGTAACGAAAATAACGCAAAGCTGCAGCTGAAGTACTAGGATTACGAAAGGATTCGTTTCTAACGAGATTGACAACAAACCGCAATGCCAACTCCACACAAACACAAACACACACACACAGATAGAGAGAGGAGTATGTGTCGTTGGGTGTTGCGTTTTTATTTGTATGTTGTACGCTTTTGCCCATATACTAACCGAAACAAGTCGCTTGGCTGGCTTATGAATCGTGCAACATGCTGAAAAACTCACTGACAATCAAATGAATATTCATGTGTTGGAAACTGAAGCAAAATGAAAGTGGAAATGAGCTGGTTGATAAGCCTTAGTATCTACTCAACTTGACTAAGTGAACCGAGTCAATGCTGAAACTTGCATTTATTGACTATTGAGCAGCTCAATGTGAACTGGTTCACTCATAGCTTAAACATTTATATATTAGCTAATAGTTCATCTGGTAATATCTGCCATGGTTCATTCATACATTTTATAGCCTTTTAATTTGTAACCCAATGTTCATTCACTGGTTCTCTTACTAGTTCATTTGCATTTGTTCACACAGCATATAGTTTACTCATTGCAGCTCATTCACTAAATGAACCAGTATCGTCAAGTGAATTTTCATGTGCTCTCTTCTCTCTAGTTAAATACTGGTTCATTTTGTAGTTCACTTAGTGTATGTTCTTTAGTTCATTTTGTAGTTCACTTAGTGTATGTGTATAAGTGTATGAGAAACTTAGAATTGTGTGAGTCAGTTAGCTGACAATTTGTCTCTAGATGAACTACAAAATGAACCAAAATTTTGTAGTTCCTCTAGAGACAAATTGACAGCTAATGAACCAAAATTTTGTAGTTCATCTAGAGCCAAATTGTCAGCTAACTGACACAAGTCCAAGTTTCTCACTTAGTAGTTCACTACTAGTTCATTTTCATTCATTTCATTCTTCAACTACTCGTTCATTGTGTAACTAGTCTACGAGCAATTCCTTCGCCAACTCACTGAGTAGTTCACGCTGAACTAGTTCAGCTTCATTTTAAGCATTCGAAAGAGTATTTGCTCATAGTTAAGCTCGCGCTGCACAATTTCCATCTACATATACACACGCTACACTCACTCCACACTCACACATGCACTATATCTATATAGAGTCTGTATATAGTGTTTGGTAGTATATTATTTTGCAAACAAAGCAAATTTCACCCCATAAAACTAAAACGTTGGATTTAATTTTGCAAAATAAACATAAAAATCGCCTTTTCCTTTACTTGGCCCGTCTCTGCCTCTCGCTCGCACTGCTCTTCCTCTGCTTCTCTCCAGTTCTCTGTGTCTCTTGTGTGTGCATATTTATCTTAAGCGAATCTTTGGCAAAGCCAGAGCTCTTAACTATATGCTTCTCGAGATATATATATATATAAATCTTTATTTTTTTTTTTGGGCTTTTACGAGCTGCAACTCTCTCTCTCACTCTCTCTCACTCTCTGGCTGAGATAATGTAAACTAAATGGAAATAAAAATTGGAGTATTTCAAAGCAAATTCGAAATTCATTATTCATTTGCCAAAATGAATGCAACAAGAAGAAGAAGAAGAAGAAGAAGCGGAGCTAGAGGCAGAGCAACAAGCATATAAACAACAAAATCAAATAGAAAATGCAAATAATACAAATACAACAAAATGCTGGCCGTATGGCGCGGCGGGATAGTGATAGGGCGTAGAGGAGCGTGGTGAGGGGGAAGGGGACGTGGCAGTCGGAACTTTTGTGGTGTTCAAAATCGTTTTTGAGTTTTCTCATTTGTTGTTGTTTGGGAAAAAAGTTTTCTAATTAACACAACAACTGACAAACGCAAATTGTCAACGTATATATAGAGAGACAGAGAGAGAGAGAGAGAGAGAGAGCAGCTGTGCAATGAGAGCGAGAGAGATATTTGCCAGCTGCAAAATGCTTTGTTAGGCAAAGCGAACAGCGCAGCAGATGAGAGCCTAGCAGAGCCAGGAGCTGAGAGGGGGAGTTAGGCAGTGATAAGCATGATGAGGGGAGGAGAGGGAAAGGGGGCAAAGCGCGCGCTGCCCTGCGGCCATTTTTTTCGGGGCGTTCGCCCTGGGCATGGGCCATGGGCAGCAGCAAAGTAGAGGGAGGCTGGCGGGGCGGCTCTTGTTGTTAGCAGTTGTTAGATTAGTTTGACTCTTTTCTCTCTTCCTCTTCTCTTTTTTTTGTGCTGCTGTTTGCGTGTTGTCAAAATGTAAATGCGCAGCCAAAGCTAGAGAGAGCGAGAGGAAGGGGGAGCGAGAGAGCGTGGCTCGTAAAATTGTCAGTTGATGACAAAAAAAAAAAAAACATAGAGAGAAAGAAAGGATCAAGCAATTGTTTGCATGGAAATTACCTACAAAATAAAACAACAGAAATAGATGATGAAGAAGAAGAGTGAATGAATGGGAAACTAAGTCAAAAGAGCAGAACGTGTGCATACCCTGCAGCTATCTCAATTCGAGTGCAAGTTTATAGAGAGTTTATAAAGAGACTTGCATGACTTCATTTCCAACTGGATGAATAAGTATTCGAATGCATTCAAACTGCAGCCAGCTGAGCATACAATGAATTTTAAAAAAGATTTAACTTAAAAATTAAAATAATATCAGTCAGCTGAGCATACAATAAATTTAAAAAAAAAAAAATATATATATATATAAAAAAAAAAATAATATAATAAGCAAAGCAATAACAAATTCGTCAAAGTCAAAGGCAAAGCTGCAACTGATGCGCTCATAGCCGAACTCATTCGATTCGCTTCTTCTCGCTTGCATATTGTGCATACGAGTCTTAAAAGTATTCCTTTTCGTTAATGCTCTGCAAAAACAAAATACGGCTTAATCGCTCAGGCGTAAGTCTATTACGTTTGAGGCATAATATATTGGCAGCCGCTGAAAACTCCCTTTCAGAGGGAACAGAAGAGGACAAACAAATATATACCAGCTATAGTAAATTAGATTTATTATGAATAAAATATATTTACTTTCTTCGGTATTTCAAAGTTTGCTGTTCACTGATCACAAAATGACAATGTTATCTTATTATAAAATTAAACTATTGATGTTTTGCAAAATATCGATGCATCGCTCAACATCGATATCAGCGAAAGCATCGAAAAACATCGGTGAAAATCGGTAAAAAAAAAAAAAAAACATCGATGCTCGATGCATCGAGCACTCATTCGCTGAGAAGTTTTTCGACATCATTTCACAATCACTCAGGTGAATGATAATTTGAGTTAATGAGGGTATTCGAATTTGAGCGCTCTAATAGATATGCATATATAGGAAGAGAGAAAAAGAGAGAGAGAGAGAGAGAGAGAGAGAGAGCGAGAGTGGGGGAAAAATAGACATTAAGGAAGAATGAAAGCGAAAGATGCATATACTTATAGGTAACAAAATTTGTATAAAATATATTGCTTTGATAAAACTGAAACTTTCCGATTTTGCAGACTTAATTCACTTTTATTCTTAGAGCTGGCTCACCTAAGATATTCACGCTTTTGTTTAAACCTATCAGAAATCTAACAAATTGAACATACTTAGAGTCTATACTCCAGCTGAGCACATCCCAACATTACAGGGTATCAGAGTAGGTTGAAAAAAGCGCAAGAGCAAGGCACAATATTTTGGCTGTACTAACAAATTAGCAGAGCTCTCATTGTGTTGATTTAGTTTGTGTTTGACCAAACTGTTTCAAATGCACGCAAGCAGAGTATATTGGTTTTGGGCAATCTGTGTGTGCTCGTTCGTAAATATATCGCATAAGCAGCAAGCCAAGCATGCAAGTGTCGCCTGGCTAATCGAATAATTTTTGAATACCTGCAACTCTTTATGGACTGCGAGCGAGTATTATGTAATCAGTTGAGCTGCAGTGCTTTTAGCTGGTTTATTTTGATTTACATATTGAATTGATGAAGCCGAAAGCTAATTACTAGCTAGAGATTGAATGTTCATGAGCAGCGCATAGAAGCGCAAGTTTTATAGAGAATTTTTGCAGAGAAGACAAATGAATTCTGTTAAATGAAATTTTATTTGGGGAAATGATTTGTGATTTTTGACTGATTGATTGATTGCTGCATTGAGTGATTGACTCATATTATATTGTAGAGTGCACTAGAGACTGCTTGCCACTTCTCTGGAATGGATTGAAGCGCTCGACTTTAGCTAAAACTTTTCCCTCCCTTTGCTTTAAGCAATTCCATTTGCAATTTGATACATATAACAAACGTATTCAAGCTGAAAATAATTATTTGCTTAAAACTTTTGTGAAATATGAAAAACTGGAAAAGTTGCTGTTTGATTTTTGTTATGCTGTCTCTCTCTTGGCTCTTCGATGTGGTTCAATCAAATTAATTTGTGCATTTAAGCCAAATTGCCAATCAGTAGCTCAACTGTATCTCACTCTGGCTCTCTTGCTCGCTTTACTCTGTTTATTTGCGTATGAATCATAATTTTTATTATTACGTATACGCCGCGCGTCGTCGCCGTCGTCGCCGTCGTCGTCGACTTTGTTTTCATCATTTCAAGCGCAAATTGCTGTTGTTATTGTGGCAATTGTGCTCTGGCACACAAAGAGAGAGAGTGAGAGAGAGTGAGAGAGAGAGAGAGAGCAGTTATTATTATTTTAACAACAATTTTCAGCTGTGTGTTTCGCCGGCGCCAAACGTCGAAGGTCGCGTAATTCAAAAGCAATTTGTCGAAATTAAATTTGATTACATTTATCGCGCCAGCCGCTGCCCCACTCAACCCACTCTGCTTCTGTCTGTGGCTCTGGCAAAAGTTTCGCTCACTTATTATTTTTCTTTTTTTTTTGGGCTCGCGCTCAACTCTTTAATCGCTGGTAATTGCCATAAATTGCCAACTGAGCGCAGAGCGAGCCAGCCTGGCTGTCGGCCTAGTCAGCCTCAGCCTTTAGGCCCGCCCACTCGCCCACTCCCACTAGCTAAAATTTCAATTCCAGTTGCAATTTCAATTCCAGCTGCGTGGCTGATCAATATGAGACGCATTCGGGCTGCCGCAGCGCCTCAAAGCATGCAGCACAAAGTATGTAAATTACACTTAAATATACCCTATAAAATGTGACCCTGAGTCCAGTGAGCATGCTGACTTCTATACTCCTGCTTAGAAGCCCTTCTGTCTCACTCGAGCCCAACAACTCCTTAAGTTGCTCTCACATTACAGGGTATCCGAAGTACTCTGCTTCTACAAGACTTTGTTTAAATTGTTATCTCTCGCATTGCTGACGCTTAAATGACGGAATAATTAAGAATTCGCTTAAATGTGCAATGAAATTAAACTTCAAACTTTGACACATGCCTACAGCAACAAAAACAACAGCTACAATAAAATTAATGATCTAAGCTAAATATCTAGCTATGGATCTAGATAGATTTCAGCTGAGAATGACAAGCAATTCCGTTGGCAAATGAAACAAATGAATTTCTATCAAGCTGAAAGCTAAATTTCAAGCGCAAATAGTTAAAATCAATCTGAAGCAGCTTGGGAGTGCTCAACGAGAAAATAGCCTGCCCAAAGACAGTTCAATTGAAGGAGCTAGAGAAACGACAAAATAAACAGAATTAAAGCTAGATGAACGCAGGCTCCGCACATCCCTCAAGAGCATATATATGATATATTTATAGGGTATACCAAGTCTATCAAATAAGCCATAGATATAACTGATACACAGCATTGAGTCAGCTCCACATCGCTTTCGCCAAGATACCAATATATACCCTAAACACACCTATTCAAACAAGTAAGGAAGCTGTAGTCGTGACTGCTCGACTACGAGATATCCTGAGCCCTTCTTCGAGCGAATCATATTCCAAGAATGCTTCGTTTCGATTCTCCACGCGTAAGAAACTATACATGCAAAAACACGAGCACACACACACGCTGATCTACGCTCGTACGCCTGTATGTGTGCGAGCATTGCGAGTGTCTTGCTGTCTCGCTGCCTCTCTTGCTGCGCTGCGTGGGTTTTGCTGCCATAATTTCTTTGATTCATAATTCTGCTTCTATACAGACAATCGTATGCAAATGTTCAGACTAGGATCATGTCATTCATATCTATATGCCAAACCAAACTGCATGTCTCTAGTATTTTAAATGAATTTTTTACACATTTGGGGGTGTGAGGGGTAATTGGGGATCGGAATCCAAAATCTGACAAAAACCGAAATTGTATTAAATTAGTATCTATATCTATGCAGAAGACTTATAGAGTCTAACTCTAAAGATGAATTAGCTAGAATTTTATAACTGGTTTCCGATAAATTCGCTTAGCGATAACTTTGCAAATATACAAGTTAACGAATTTCTGAAACAAACTCGTACTGCACGTGCAATATGCGAACCTAACACAAAAAGAATGAAATCTCTAGCGCTTGTATCTTCGGAGATCGACGCGTTCATACATACGGACGTACGGACAGACGGACGGACGGACAGGGCTCAATCAACTTATATTTTTGTACTGATCAAGGACGTCTCCTTCTGCCTGTTTTATACTTTTAACAAAACCATTATACCCTGATTTCCCATTCTCAATGGGCTCAGGGTATAAAAATCTAGGGTATAGACAACTCTTGGCTATTGCATTTCCAAACAACCAAACATTTATTCATAGCAAAATATATGCCTTGAGAAAAGAAAAAATTTAAATATATATATTGTGTATTCTGAGTCCAACTCAACTTGCGCTTGAAGGAGCTCAGTCCAAATGTAATATGCAGTTAAATATAGGGATTTGCCTCGTCGCTGGCGAATTCCAGCTTGAAGTCCATGCCGGCTCCGTTCTCGACGCGATGCAAGGGTTTGCCAGCTGTGGCGCGTTTGGAATTCAACTTAAGGGCGTCGCATACCATAATGGGCGTGTCAGTTTGATTGGACTTACCAACAGTGTTATCGCCGGGCTTCATCATCTCCATGATCGTCTGCTTGAAATCGCGCTCTGCTTTCATTTGCTTATCCTCCTCGTCGTCCATATTGACTGTATTGATGTTGACAACGTGAATGTTCTGCCTCTTGGGATCAATGAACTTCTCATCATTAGCATCGCAATCGCTTATATACTTGTGCCGATCCTCATCATCGTCTTCGTAATCGCCTTCGCCAGTCACGACAGCGCCTAGTCCCTTGCCATTGTGAGACTTCAGTGCTGCATTCGGAATGTTAAATGATGCACTAGGCAATACCACGCATTATAATTGCACTCTCTACATACCATGCAGCGGCTGGATCAATTCAGTCGACAGCTTGCCAGCAGCATTACCCTTATCCACAATCTGAGCTGTTTGGATAAAGCTATAGAGTTGCAAATAGTCGTAGAGATAACATTCATTGCTGGCTTACCCCATACGCCTGGCAAGAGCATAAATAAAGTGCAGATCAACAGCAGCCAGGATAGCTTTGGTGTCATGTCCATTTTACTTGCTATTTTAGTTATTTACATAGGATTTGTGTTGTTAGCTTCATAGAGAGACCTGACACAGATCTCGTCAAACTGGAATTGGAAATCGAACGAACAGAGGCGAAGGTAACTAGATATCTGAAATAAGTTCATGGATTGTCTGAGAGGCTTGCTTAGCATGAATCTTATATTGAGCTGCTTTCCCTTGCAACTTCATTGCTGATCTGAGTCTGGGCATCACTTTAACTTGCCATGAACCCTTTGAACTTTCTGTTAACAATTCGCTTTACCCATATCATTTCAGAAATGCTATTTTAATATTTCTTCGGCATATTCATTTGCCCCTTCCAAGTGGCTTTGGTTAGCGCGTTTAGTTGTTATCATTTTGAAGCGTTTGCGCTCTTTGAGCTTTTGGCTTGCCACAATTTTGCCTTATGCGGCTTCACCGTAACCTCAAAGCCACCCACACTACGCTGTTGCCCCATGCCCCATGCCCCATCCCCGCCCGCGCTCTTATCAATGTATGCAAAAGGCATTAGAGGCGTGGCAGGGTAAACGTTCAAATGGACGAAACAAGCTGCTAAAAGTTAAAGTTTTTGTGGCTGCGGTAACAGCAGCAGCAGCAGCAGCTCTTGTTGCAACATAAAGAGCCACACTACACAACTCACACACACACACACACACATACTCATGCGTAAACGTTTTGGTAGCACGAGTCGAACCCCAAGAGCCAACTAAACAAGCCCCAACCAAATGGTGGCGAGCGCGGGGCTGTATAGATGAGAGAGATAGGAACGTGGTATGTGTGTGTGTGTGTGTGTGTGTGTGTGTGTGTAGTGTACGCCAGTGGCAACAACTTTTGATGCTCAATATTTTTGAAAACCCAACGAAATTGTTGCAACAAATTCACATAATAGTCAATGCACTAAAAACGAAAGAGACATAAGGCATGCTCGACTAGTAGATGCTCTGCAATATCCATATATATAGAGAAAGTGAGGGAAGGAGAGAAAGAGAAAGATTAGGGAGAGAGAGAGAGAGAGAGAGAGAGAGAGAGAGAGAGAGAGAGAGAGAGAGAGAGAGAGAGAGAGAGAGAGACAGAGAGAGATAGAGCGAGAGAGAGAGAGAGAGAGAGAGAGAGAGAGAGAGACAGGGAGAGATAGAGCGAGAGAGAGAGAGAGAAAGAGAGAGGCAGAGAGAGAGAGAGAGATCTATGAAAGAGAAAGATAAGAGAGAGAGAGACAGAGAGAGATAGAGCGAGAGAGAGAGAGAAAGAGAGAGAGGCAGAGAAAGAGAGTGAAAGAGACAGAGAGATGGAGAGATCTATGAAAGAGAAAGATAAGAGAGAGACAAAGCGAGGCAGAGAGAGAGAGAGAGAGAGAGAGAGAGATATATATAGAGAGATCTATAGAGAGATCTATAGAGAGATCTATAGAGAGATCTATAGAGAGATATATGTAAGAGAAAGGTAAGAGAGAGACAGAGTGAGGCAGAGAGAGAGGGAGAGAGAGAGAGAGAGACAGAGAGATATAGAGAGAACTAGGAAAGAGAAAGATAAGGGAGAGCGAGAGGCAGAGAGAGAGAGAAAAAGGCAGGGAGAGAGAGAGAGATCTATGACAGAGCTCAACAGTCGACTGCAAGCTCTAAAAACTAAACTTGTGCCTGAGAGATAAGTTTCTTCCGAATGCACAAAACTAATACACCCGCTTTTGCTTTCTGAACGAGTATAACTTGAATTAAATCATCAATTAGCTTGTAGGGAGAGACTGAGAGAGAGAGAGGGAGAGAGACGGACCCCAAATAAAATCGACGACAAATTCAACTTAGATGATCCATGGAAATGAATATGCCTGCTTAGCTAAAATATACCCTGTTTTTTTTCTAAACATTTTCAATGGCTAAGGCGTATAAAAAATACCAAAATGAAATGTTTTAAGGTTGGCCAAAAATATTTTACAACAATTTGGCGAGTGTGTGAGAGAGTGAAAGAGATAGAGAGAGAGAGAGAGAGAGAGAGAGAGAGAGAGAGAGAGAGAGAGTTTGTGTGTAGGCAAATACCAACTAAATGGCCAACAGAGCCGCTACTAAAATGAAAAAACTTCCGCCAACAAGCACCACGCATCTTTATTAAAATGTCAAGCCATAAACGAGCATGGTGGCAGAGAGAGAGAGAGAGAGAGAGAGAGAGGGAGGGAGAGAGTGGCGAGAGCTGGCAATAAAATGCCATCAAACACATTTGTCAGTTGTTATTGTTGTTGTTGCCATTAAATGCAGCACAAAATGGAAACAAAAGCAAAACTGGCAAATGGCAAAAGCAAAGCACAGAATAGAAACCTATGGACTGGAAGCAGACAGCGTGTGAAAGGGGGTGCAGAGTAGGTGTGTGTGTGTGTGTGTGTGTGTGTGTGTAATGTGTGTGTAAAATGCTTTTCACCATTTGCCAGTTAAAAACATCTTAAAAGCTACTTTTAACCACAATTATGTAAATATTAACACAAACGTAGCCTAAGACAAAAGCACAACACGCAGAGACGACTCGTGTGTGTGTGAGTGTGACAAGAACAACAACAAGTTGTCTGTGTGTGTCTCTGACTGTCGACAACACAACCATTTACCATTAGCATGTGTCTAGCGGGTAGCTCTACGGGGCTTGCCGTGCGGCTGGGGGGTAGTTAGACCAAGTTCGAGGGTACCCATTGAGTTTTCTGCATGTGACAGAATAGAAAGGGATGGAGTGAAGGCTGAGGCCGAGGCTGCTGGCGACAGGTGTTGAAGTTAACGCTGAGACGAGGCGGAAAAGTCGTGAGACGAGTCTATACAGCGATGCGCAGGTGTCGTAGAGAGGCAGGAGGCCAGGCTGTCGAGACATAATCCCCAAGACGCACACACACACACTCTGAATAGGGCAATGTTAATAAGCAGCAGTACGAGCCAACTCTCTCTCTCTCTCTCTCTCTCTCTCTGTCTTTCTCTTTGTCGCTCCATTATTATTGAAAGCTTTTAGACATGGCAGCAGGTCACGTTGCCGACGTCCGTCCGGCTGTCCGACCGTCTGTCCATCAGGCAGTCATTCAGTCAGCACCCAAGTCAAATGAGCAAACGAAATGCAAAATGCACAGACAGTTGGCAAGACAGAGGACAGGCAGGCAGGATACAGACAGTGGAATACAGACGACAATCCGTTTTCATGGCTGATTTAACAAAGTTGGGAAGATACTGAATGGCATGACGGCAATACAACAGACAGGGAGCGAGCGCACGGATCGAGGGTTGAGATACAGAGAAAAGTGTGCTATAGTAAGCTACTAGCAGCAGCGGATATACATATGTCTAAAGCGCACATCAAATGCGCTGCCTTCAATGAGTGGCCCAGGCATAGTCAATGCAGCGCAAAGCAGGGTCTGGCTACAGCTGTAGCGAAAGGACCTCAACTCGTGTGCAGTGTAGCTTTAAACTGATAAAATGTGGAATTGACAAAGCTTTCAATGATTTGCTGGTTGCTGGTAAGCCACCGGCTGCGCAGACTGAAGCTCGAGAGGGGAGCGAGGGAATTTAGGCCAGGGAATGCAGTTGGTAGTGGGTCTAGCTAGGTTCAAGGCGGGGCGGAGCTCACTTGTTGCCAAAAATGAAAATTATTTCAATGCACGCGAGAGAAAAAAAATCACGCAAAATCAGGGAAATAAAATAGGCAAACTGAAAATGTAACGCGACATTAACATGGGGTTGGGCTGGAGTGGGTGGCTTACGCGCTGAGCGTAAACCAAAATCACATTAAGTTCGACGACGTTGCCAATGCGAATATGTGGAACGAACAAGGGAATGCAGATGATCGGGGATGGGGTAGGGGTGTTGCAGGAGCAGGAGCAGGAGCTGGGTAGCGATTGGGGGAGGTCAATGCAGTCACGGGTCTAAAAATCAAAAATTTGAATTTCGATCACGTCTTCAATTACGTCGAATCGACGTGCATATAAATCAACAGCGAACAGCAGCAGTCCACACACAGCACAGCACAGCACAGGAAGGAGGCAACAGGCGCAGCCAACTCGCCTCGGTTGGGGCAGGCACTCAGTCAGCTAGTCAGTCAGTCAGTCAGTCAGTCAAATGTGGTTTTCTTATTGTTGTTGCGTTGAGTTTTGTAAATCAAGTGGAAATGCCACACACAAAAAATAGAAATAGGGAAAAAAATAAGAAAGGGAAAACCAAATAGAAAACTCGGGTGCAGAGCAAGATACACATACATACAGACAGACAGATAGACATATATGGGGCAAATGGGGGCTAGGCGAAATGTCAGCTCGATTTTAGGCATGAGGTGGGCGGGGGGATGGGTTGGTGCTTGGAACGCACTCATGCAAAGTGCAGTTGACATGCGGAAATTGTAGGTGCGCTGCGAGCTGAACTGAGCTGAATTGAATTGAAGTCTTCTTCAATGGGGCGTGGCCACTTGAAGGGCACTGCGTTAGACGCTGGATGCTGTCGGTCGGGCGAATTGTAAGCACTCGACAACAAATCGTGCGAAAAGCGTAATATGCACGCACACACACACACACACGCACGCAAAGTGTGAGCGGGTCTCGAGTGCCGCCTGAAGATGCTGCACTTGAGCAATGTGCATTTCGCGTCAACTTTTTAACTGCAAGTGCGTCGCTAATTGCTGCAGCTCTCAAAAGGCTAAGCAGCAGGCAGGACCCTTACCTTAAAGGCGCCTACAATCAAGGTCATCCAGAGTCAGAGTCTAGGAAGAGAAGCGAACTTGGTTCGCTGCTGTAGGCAACGAAAGAAGGTCAAACCTTCTGGAGTAAGTCTATTAAGAGAAGAACTTTTAGTCTCTGTTAGGGCTCTAGGCCTAGCTAGACCAGCTGACATTCCTGCAGCTGAGCTTATATCCTGACAAATCTTCAATTTCCCTTTAGGAAGACCCTAAAAATGAAATGAAGACTGCACGCTCGACTAGCTGCTGTTGATGTTTGTCGGGAATTTGATTTGATTTGAAGCAGTTCTCGTCAACGGAGTTGCCACTCCATCTTTCATGTTGTGCATGCATGTCCTGCCAATCCCTCCATCTCGCTTTCTCTCTCTCTCTCTCTCTCTCTCTCTCTCAATGTGTTGCCTTTCAGTTGGAATTACGTCTGGCAACTGCTTGAGCTGTTGCACACACAGACACAGAAACAGAATTTGCATTGCCCTGCAGCGAGCAACGTGTCTGCTGCCCCAAACTTACGCTCTCTCTCGCTCTCTCTCTCCCTCTCTCTCTCTCTCGCTCTTATGCTGTGCAGAAGTTGTCAGTCATTGGCACAAGTGCGCTTTATATGGCCCTGTCATTGTCAATGTGTTTGTATATTTGACATTAGGGCGACTCACGCCTGCGTTGGCACTTGAGCCCTGGGAGCAAACTTCCGGCTCAAACGCCAAAATGTCCAAGGGTTACGGCTTACACGGTTTATAATTTAGGAAATATGCACTTCCTGGTTTAAGGGAGTCTTTTGGTTTTAAGCAATATCAAATATCTGCTTCAGCATTTTCTGTTCAAATAGGTATTATAGCCAAGAAAGCTCGGAAGCTTTAAGATTAGGTTTTAGATGACAAGCTGAAGTTGGACATATTTGGGCTAAGCTTTCAGCTCATCTTTGACTTCTTATACAGCATAGCCTCCAAAGCTTTCAGCTTTAGCTTAATCAACTTTTTCAACCACAAGCTTAGATCATTTCCAGCCAGACTTTGAAGCTTCTACTAGGATTTCTTAGATCATTTTGTTAGCCAACTTTAGCTCACGAGTCACCCTGTTGCGAAAAAGAAAAGAACTGAGTAGGAAAAGAAGCGGAAGCCCTTGAGCCTTCTACATATGCATTTGGCCTAGCAGCCTCCGCCAGTTGCCGCCGCATTGCCTGTATCGCCTTTGACGTCAGCTGACGTCAGTGTGACAGCTTTCTTGTGATGCACTTCACGTGCATTTGACTGCTTAAATAAATTTTGCTCATGGTAATAAATTCACTTAGACTCAAACTACCCCAAAAATTGTGAATACAAGCCAGACATGCGAGCGTGCTGCAGAGTGTGCGAGTGTGTGCACAATGAGGACAATGCGATGATGAAGGCTTTATAGAAGTTTTTGTTTAGACATTCATAAACATAATTGACGTCATAAAAGCAGACAACAACAATGACAACAATGACATAATGTCATGTAAATCTGTGCCGGGCATGTGTGAGCCAGAAGATGCTGCCAGCCACTACTAGTCTAGCCCCCTGCCCTCCCGCCTCTTTCACCATCCCTCTCTCAGTCTGTCTATGGTAAGTGAAAATCATTAGTTGTAAGTTTATACAAAAGCCTGGGCATTTGTTTGAGCTACTTTAAAATAAAATCCCACTCATGTTTTATATGGTAGACGCCGGACCCCCAACCCGCCGTGCCCACTCGCCAAGCCGTGACCAGCTAACCCCTCAACTTTTCTAGCCATGCAAACGCAAAAGCAAAAAAAGAGAAAGAAAACATCATTCGTTGCCCAAAGCGGGCTGCGTTTTTGTATAAATTCTAACAAATTGTCTACACTTCCGAGCAGCCACCGCACCAACCTAACCAAGCCCCAGTTCCAGCCCCAGCCCCGGCCCCAGCCCCAGCTGTAGCCCCTACCCACCGAACTACATAAATCAAAAAGTGCTTGGCTACAGTTTTCAGTTTTGTGCACTTGCTTTGTGTGTGCTATCTATGTGAAGTCCGGGACCCCGATTCACTTTGCTCCTGCTGCTGCTCCTGCTGCTGCTCCTGCTGCTGCTCCTGCTCCTGCTGCTGCCTCTTCTACACTTTTTTCTATTTTATGAACTCTCATACCTCGCTCACTCTGCAGCTCATGTGAATTCCGGATTCCACATGCCTAGCATGCCGCACTTTTGTGCGCTGTCGAGTCCACAGTTTAACATATTAAAAGTAAAGTAAGCGCCAGGACAAAAGCACCGCAGCGTATGGACATAGCACACGTCTATTCAACTTCTTATTATTCACATTATTATTGTTGCTGTTCTTGCCGTTGTCCATTCATCACTGGCGCATTTCTGGAATGTCCTTTATGGCAACCAAAAACGCTTCAAGTCCCAAATTTCCTGTTGCATTCCTCAGTGTCACTTCATTATTAGCAAACAGCAGAAATTGATGTAGCAAAGCCTTTCGCCTGATAGCCTTTATAGCTCAAGCATCGTTTTTAACGATAATGCAACTGTTTGCACAACACTTCAAAATAAGCACATTTTTTATAGACGATGTGCGACGGCGTCGCTCAGAGCTGAGAGCACAACTCGTGTCACGAAGGCTCCTAATGTTTCGACTCGTTAAACAGTGAGAGTTATATAACTGCTCTGAAGCAGAAGCAAGACGGAAATTGTAGCCTCATCCAACTGCCTAAGGCTCTACTCAGTCTAGAAAGAGTCGCAAGCTTTACTTATGTAATTCACGCCATGAGTGAGTCATGAATTGTCTCTGCTAGCTCGGGGAATGCTTCAAGCATCCCCTCGACTCACGACATTCCCATGTTGCCTACTGTCAATGGGAGTTGCGTAAGTCCCTACTGAGATGCACAAGTTCCTGGACGACTTAGCTTAGGCTACCTCCTGAACCCTACTACAGAAATCCCTTTCGGCTCCAATGAAGTCTTCCACATTTGCCGCTTCCAAATACAATTCTAAAGCGATCTCTGAGGACTCTGGGACTTTCCCTAACAAACAGAAGAACAAAGTCCCTGCATTCTTGCCGATGACTCTTACAGTTCTCAGACCCAGCTCAAAGGGCAATTAGTTCCAGTTAACTGTGTCGACACATTCATTGGCTACGACTTTCCTTCCGGTGCACATGCAATACCTGCTCTATCGAATCTATTTGTAGTACAAACACGTGTCAGACATGCGCTCATCTCTAGCTGAGAGCGAAGCATGCTTTTGGTCTTATCTCTTAGTCAGCTCGTCGCGTTCATCGTCGCTGTTGTCCTTGCACAAATTATTGAACAGCATTGAAAACATTTGAAGTGTTTCAGCTGAAAACCAAGTGGCCTGCCCTAAAGACGTGCAGCCAGCGTCAAGGACCAAAAGGCATCGCACTGAACTGGGCACATGGGAACTGGCGCAGCTCGAGCAGTTCCTTCGCGTGCTCTTGGCCAAGTGGCAAGGCGAATGCTTTTATGCTTATTAATGGCACTACATGCAATTTATGTGCGGTAGTTAAAATGCAGGCGCAAATTAATGGCAGCTGGCAGAGCAATGCACTCGCCGGCCAGACTGCAGCGCCAAGGACTACTTTGACTAGTTGCAATTACCTTTTGTTGTTGCTCCTTTGAGGCATCGATTTCATTGGCATTGAGAGATGATCGAATCTGATTAGAAGCGCAGCTAGCACAAATTATTGAATGTACATTAATTTGAAAATAATTAAAGATATTTTAATAGATTTTCGGGATATATACTTAAACGCTCCTCTTCATCCATTGTCATACAATTCAACTTGTGGTAACGATAACTGGCCATAACTGGGCATAACTAAATTCGCTTACTTTATACTTGTTGCTTCACACTCGTTAAATTTATCTTGTTATATTTTATCCTCATTGTTTATTAGTCAATAATCTTTGCTCGTTCCTTCTAACTCGTTACTTTTTAATATTTTAATAGTATCTACTCGCTACCCGCTACTTGCTACTCGCTACTCACTACTCGCTACTCGATACTCACTACTCACTACTCGCTACTCGATACTCACTACTCACTACTCGCTACTCGCTACTGGCTACTGGCTACTTGCTACTGGCTACTCGCTACTCGCTACTCGCTACTCGCTACTCGCTACTCGCTACTCGCTACTCGCTACTCGATACTCGATACTCACTACTTTCTACTCACTACTTGCTACTCACTACTCGCTACTTGCTACTCGCTACTCACTACTCGCTACTCACTACTCGCTACTCACTACTCGCTACTCGCTACTCACTACTCGCTACTCACTACATGCTACTCGCTACTCACTACTTGCTACTCGCTACTCACTACTCGCTACTCGCTACTCGCTACTTGCTACTCGCTACTTACTGCTCGCTACTTGCTACTCGCTACTCACTACTCACTACTCGCTACTCACTACCCACTACTCGCTACTCTCTACTCTCTACTCTCTACTCTCTACTCTCTACTCTCTACTCTCTACTCTCTACTCTCTACTCTCTACTCTCTACTCTCTACTCTCTACTCTCTACTCTCTACTCTCTACTCTCTACTCTCTACTCTCTACTCTCTACTCTCTACTCTCTACTCTCTACTCTCTACTCACTACTCACTACTCACTACTCGCTACTCGCTACTCGCTACTTATACCCACTACTCGCTACTCAATACTCGCTACTCACTACTCACTACTCGCTACTCACTTCTCGCTAGTCGCTACTCGCTACTTGTATCTCTCTATTCTCTTCGCGTTACTATTCTCGTTACTGTCTAATGGTTACTTTCTATTCGTTACTTTACAAGAACTCTTCATTGTCTACTCGTTCAATTCTACTCGTTACTTTCTACTAATGTATCTCTACTTGTTATTCTCCACTCCTTACCCACAATAAAAAACTCTGCCTTACCTAATCGTTTTTCCTTACTATCTCCTCTCTATCTATATGTTTCTCTTCATTCGTTGCCCTTTCACCGTCACCTCTTGCAACGAGAAATATCTTAAAAGAGCGGCAAGCGCTTCATTAGCCATAGCGGAGCCAACTATAATCCTCTTTATGCGCACCTGGCAACTGTTTAGACTATGACTAAACTAGAGTACTTTTCCATATAATGAATGAAAGAGACAGGAAGAGAGCGAAAGAGGAAGAGAGAGAGAGAGAGAGTGAAAGACTGACTCTCTGGTTGCTAAACTTTTACACAGAGGCCCAAGTACAGCAGAGGGGGGCGTCCTTAATACCCCATTACCCCTGCCCATGCTGTGCTCTATATGTGGCCCAAGTGACTGCAACTTTTGACTTTGCGTGAAACGTTTGGGGTTTTCTAAGGGTTGCTTCAGCAAAGGGAGGCACTGGATGGAGGTTTGCTGTTTCGCTTTGCGGCTGTTGCTAGCTACGAGCAAATTTATGGCCAATTCAATAAACGATTTTATTACATGCGCACGTTGTGTTAACAATGTTATTATTATTGGCGCTCAGTTCCGCAAAACAGCATAGCAAACCCCCAACCCACAATCCCCAATGCCAGCCACCATAGCTACAGGCAATGCGGCAAAGGGTTGATGGGACTAGCTGGCTGGGCCAATTATTATTATGAAAATTAATTTATTTTCTATCGATAATGCAGGCGCCAAAAAGGCAAAACTTGCACGGCTGCAAGTCCTTATCAACAGCTGCCCAGCTAGCTAGCGCCAACCAAAGCTGCCCACTCTCTTACTCCCTTTCTCTCTCTCTCTCTCTCTCTCTCCCTCTCTCACTCTTTCATTCTCGCTCTCTATGCAACCCTCGCACTGTCTGCCTGCATTCAGACTTTGGCGTGCATTTCCAAATGCTTTTACTTTGTTTGGAGCCCAAACTGTTGTTATACCCTGAATGATGTGTGCTAAAGGGTATGCTAGTCTTATGCAAATCAATGTAACAGACAGGCAAAAGCATGAGACTCGAAATATTATATTGATTGCAGATGAATATCTTATCAAAATGAGATATCAGTCCATGTGATAAGGCTAGGTAACTTCTAGCATGGCATACCTGATTGTTGTTGTTGCCAGGCCCACTGAATGTCAACGCTTTGCGCTTTTGTTTGCCCAACACAACAAAAGAGCAGCACACACACACACAAGCAAACAAACACACACACACACACACATGTATGAGTTGGGGTTTAGCTTATTTTCTACAAATGCATTGTGTGTGTGTGTGCAAATATAAAGCTTAACAGGCGCACTCATGTGCAACGCAACAAGGCAACAAAAGTCTCATTACTTTTACTTGGCAAATAATAAAGCTAACGAAACAACAACAACAACAAGAAGAAGAAGAAGAAGAAGCATGCAATTGTCAATTGACTTTAGCTATGCAACAACCACAACACACACATACACGCCCACAAAGACACTCGCCACACAGTCAGGTAGATAATTGTTCTACTCTCTTATATACGAAATGACTGAACTAATTGTATACCCTGTAAATGCAACTGAAGCCAGAGGTAGATTCAAGCGTAACTTGAATATTAAATATATAAGACATTACTTTACTATCATATAAACTATATATTCTACTATATAGCTATATCTATGAATCTATAGATGTGAAGCTCAACAATGATGGAATGCATACGCTGTGGATTGACTACGCTGAACTAGCAATAGCTTTCCTATATCCTATAAAGTTATATCTCAAGAAAATATTTCAAATTTAATGTACGAAATGCTTTACATGCATAGGGATGGAAAGACGGACGGACGGATATTTAGATAATGACGGAGAAGAAAAGAATGGACAGATGAGCAGATGGACGGATGGACAAATATACGGACTGAGGGGTGAGTAAATGAACAGTCAAAGAGGTAAACGGTTGGAGACGAAGACGGATGGAAACATAGACGGGCAGAGAGTCTATCAGGATAGGCAGACATAGAGAGAGAGAGAGAGAGAGAGAGAGAAAGAGACAGAGAGAAAAAGACAGAGAGAAAGAGACAGGGAGAGAAAGAGACAGAGAGAGGCATAGAGAGAGAGAGAGACGGACAGACTGACAAATATTACTCATAGATGAAAATACACTCTTTAGCTAATAATATAGGGTAGCGTCTAGCCCATCAATTAGCACACGCGATATTCTCTTCTTTATGCATTAAGAAATTAATTGAATTGAATGGAGAAATTTTTTGATAGAGAAATTCGTGTTAAATGCGAAATTAAAAGGGAAATTTATTAAAAAGAAAAGGAAAGAAAAGGAAAGAAATGAAACTAGCTAAAAGAAATCTGGTATAAAAAGCGTACTCGTGGTATGTCGTCATCATCCTGCTGCAAGGCGTCTTCTCTAGACATGGCCGTGAACTGTTCGATCTGCACGTGGCTCGAGGACCAGCAAATGACTAGGCTGCGCTCTATATGTTGATCCACGCGGCGCACATTGCCAAAGGCAATGCAGCTGGCCCTGGTGTCTGGTAGTGCGTCGGGGCTGCGTATGATCTGCATGGGCTTCAACTTGACGGTGCAGCCGAAGGGCATATGCATCAAGCAGATCAGTACGAAGGGTTGCTTTTGGAATGTGAACGCGACATACACATTCATGGGATCCAAGGCCATGGAGAGCAGCGGGCCACCGTCATACTGCTCAATGGGGCATTTGAAGCTGCTGAGATCGATGATCTGTTTGGAGTTCCAGGTGAGATACTCCTGCTTGAAGGCGCTTATCTGCAAGGTCGAGGTGGAGCCAAACACTTTGGACGAGTTCTTAATCACATAGAGCAAATGATTGCCCTGCGATGTCCACGCAGCCGTCTGCAGTGGCATGTCCTGGATCAGCTGACTGCTCAGCATCTCCACGGAGCTGCGGAACGTTAGCATCATCAAGTCCATTGGGTGACGCAGGGCCCAGCAGTGGGTGCCCAATACGGGCATACGAATCTCCTGCAGCAGTTGATTCAGCTCCGGATGCCAGATCTGTACGCTCTGATTGCCCAGCGTGGCGCTGGCCAGAAGAGCGTCCATCTTCAGCCATTGCAAATCGATAACGTATTCACCTTCACGGTATTCCAACCAGGTCATATTCTTGCGTCCCGCCCTCGAGATCTTCCACAGGCAAATGCCGCCCTCGCAACCGATCGCCAAATGTACGCCCTCCCAGGGCCGAAAGGCAGCGCAAACCACATTCTGCTGCTTCGGCGATTCTAGATAATATGGCCTCACCAACATATTGTCATACACCAAGCCCTCATCCTCGCAAGTCAGAAAAGCACGCTGTGGGCTCGTCGGATGGCAAGCGACAAAGCGCAGGCTGGCCGACTGCCAATCAAAGGTCTCCGTATGGTTTGCCAAATCATTGATGGTCGGCGCACCAGTAGTATCGAAGCGGAAGTGACTCCAAGTGTCCACAGTCTCACACATTCGAGTATACTCCAACTTCAGCTTACGACAGCCCCTGATGCAGGCCTTGCACAGGCATGAGACTCGTGGCACTACACGCTCGACTACGATATTTTCCACGATCTCATTCAAGCGCCAATTTCGAACGCGAGCAATCACATTACGCTGTAAAAATTCAGACACGTTTCGCAACATTTTCGGTTCAGATTTTGGATACAAGAAAAATTCAATAGCTGAATACTTATACAAATATTTTATGTGAATTTAAAAAAACAAATTTTTGGGAAAATTTTGTTAGCTGTGTTTCTCAGCTGAGAACGATTGAGACTGAATAACGAACAAACGTTAGCCAGAATGAAGCCTATCCACGCCTGCTTTGCTCAAAATATTTGTTCAATTCAAATGGCAAAGCAACGCCTCCTGCTACCTTGATTTGGGCTCCAGCTCAAGCACTTTAAATATTACAGATGATTCAATTAACACATATTAAAAGATATAGATAAATCTGTAAAAATGTCTAAGCATGCGAGAGGCGAACGAGTTGCGTGGGCAAAGCTTGAATTTGTGCATAGCTACTTATTCGGGTTGCACAATCGTTTTGCGCAATCATGCTGGCACTCAATTTAATTGATTTTAAAGCTGCTGCCAGACCAGAGCAAAGCCAAAAAGACTCGAAGAAGACAAAAAACTGGCTGCGCTCGGAGCGATGGGAAGGACAGTGGAGGGCCAGGTGGGGTCTTGTCCATAAAACAATTGAGGGGCATATGCAGCCGCAGTCGAAAGAATGCGTAACAGGTTAGAAGCCCAGCAAAGTGAAACCCAAAAAGTCAGCTCTCGAAACTTTTGTACAGCTGTGGGGCGGAGTGGGAGGACTTTTGGTTTTTGGTATTTTTTTTTTTGGATTTGGGTTCGGTTTCAGCTCTGTGAACGGTTCGGTCAGGCGGCTTTTGAGTGTTTTCCACCTGAGCTCAAACTTAAGTGGCGAAACTTGATTAAACTACACCCACACACAGACACAAAAACTTTTCACTTGCAGCGAGTATGCCAGCGAGAGAGAGCGAGCGAGTAAGTGGGAGAGGGAGGGCAAGAGTGTGAGGTCGAAAGTCCAAGGACTGCGTACAGGGATTTTGTTGCGGTTGTGCAGCCAACGACAAAGAGTTGACTTCTCTCTCAGCGTTTTTATGCGATGCACAATAGCCACAATTGCAGCTCCAATATATTATAAAAAGAAAATACCCTGTAAAAGCAGCAACTCAAGCTAAAGGCTAGTTGAGCTTGAGTGAAGCAAATGTAACTTTTTTAGGGAACTTAAGCTTAGCTGTTTGAGAAAGACTTCAGAGAAATACCCTAAATATATATATAATATATGAAACTAATAATTTTTAAATGAAATATATATTTCTAAATTTTAAAAAATATTTTTTTATTAATACAAAATTCTTCTTCTGTTTTCAGCTTCAAATTACTCTCGACCATCTTTAAAAACTATAAAAAAAAAAGAAAAAAATCTTTAGTTTATTACAGGGTATCTCCACTTCGACTACCATACTCAATTTGCATTGCAGCGAACGTCTCAGTAGAACTCCAGTGGCAAGTCCAGTGCGTATTCCTGCCGCTGCTCCACGTGGGGCACGACCGCAGCTGCAGCTGCAGCAGCCACAAGCTGCGGCACAGCTGGTGGCAAGTAGGCATTGCCTGGTGGCAGCAGAGCTGCCCAGGCGACGCTATCGAAGAGCTTGTACAGCAACAACAAGAGCAGCAGCATCTTGAGCAACAGCGCGTGGAACCAATTGTGAACTGTTTACTGGTTCCGCTCAGGCAGTCACTTTTATACCAAGGAAGCCAAGGTTAGAAATCAAAAGCTCAACTAATTGAAATTGCAAATGCAGCAAGCTGAAGCGAAATATATGCAAGATACCCTGTACATAAAGCAATGCCGAAGGGTATGACAGCTTGAGGTTTATTATTGTACGAATTCTGATTTTGCTTCATTCTTCTTTTATAAATAATATAATTTTCCTTTTTTTATTTATTTATTTATCCTTACATTATGTTTTAGCATGTATTTTATTCATTTTTTCTATCTGTTCAATATCGATAAATATCGATTAAACGTGGTATCTCCCAGTCGAGCACCCTCGCATGCAGACCTTTCAATCAGCTCCAATCTAATATTAATTAAAATTGTATTTATTACGATTATCGCACATGATACCCTGCACATGCATGGGCTGTACTCAACTTTGACAGTTATTCATATTTTAGCTATGCTTGACGGCCCATCGCCTAAGTATGCTTACGGGGTATGTGCTCAGTCAGGCAACTCCTAAAAACTTACTTTATTGCTCACTTACTCAAAATGTTCTATTAGGCAATGCAGCCACTGTTTACAGGGTATATGCTAGTCAAGCATTTACTGTAATTGTGAAAGGTTTCAGCTTGCGCTTCGCTTTAATAACTCCCACGAGAGCATTTGCTGATCTTATCACGCATGCATTACGATCCCTCAGCAGACAGAGCTCAACTCATTCTTATTCGCGTAAATTTCCCAGTTTTTTCTTGTCAGCTCTTCAGCTCTTATACGACTCAGTGTCAGGAAGAGCTCGGTACGATTCGGATGCTCGGCTGGCGCATGCGCTGGGCTGATGTCGCTAACCGACGAATTGCAGCGCTTCCCGCCAAAGCTCCGCTGAGCGGCCATCGGGCGGGTCGGACGGGGGCGAGCTTTGTTTACCTTTGTTATCAGCGCTTATCAGACGCTGCGCTGACATCCTGACGGGCTTCAAGTGTGTGCCCATTGGTGGGAATCTGTAGGAATGTGATGACAAACAGGCGTGAGCCGGGTGTGGGTGTGTGTGTGGGCGTGGGTGTGGCAGCCAGTCAGCCGGTCGGCCAGACTGCCAGTCAGACCTTCAAGCTGAAGTCAATGTCCCAAACACATCAATTACTCGCGCCGAAGTCATTTGAATGACGCGCAATGTTGGCAAACTGCATTCACATCATTCATCATTCAAATGGCGTGCATTCCATTCCATTCGCCTAATGGCTTACATTAATTTCAGAGACCCCAATGAGTTACAGCCAGCCAGAAAATAAGGCATTCCACAGGCCCTACTAATGTTGCTTTATGTTCCGAAAGCCCTAATTTAGTTTTAGCACAATTAAATGCTATCTAATCTAGCATAATATTACAATGTTTAAAAGCGAAGAGTCAAATAGCGCTAGTTTTATTCGATATTCACGAATTTTCTAATGAATTTAGGTAACAAATAAACAAGAGACTGTCGCAAGCTTATGAGCAGCAATGCTACACGAACAATATATCATATATTAATACAAGTAAGAACGTTGCAGTTAGGCGCAACTAACTGCCAGTTACTCTGTACCAATAGTGCCGAAAAATATTGCGTTCATACGGACAGAGGGACAGACGGAAAGACGGACGAACAGCAAGACGGACATTGCCTTTGGGAACAGAGTATAAAATAATAATAATATATACAATTTGCCATTTTCACACCTCCGAGCCACTGTTCCTGAATTCCACACTAAATAACTAATGCCACTTTTTGCTCGATCTTATAAAATACTAAATATATAATTAACATAATATCTACTTTTTTATACAAATAAAAATCATTTTTATATTATTTCCACTCTTGTTCGATTAATTTCGATTAATTTCGCCCAGCTAAATTTAATCATATGATATTCAATAATCAATTAATGAACATTTTTTCCCATCACTAAATATGTGTAATCGTTATTTTGTTGGGGAGATCGAAATCTTATCCTAAGCATTGATTAGTCAATAAATACTGCTACTGCTCTTAGTTTAAGGATTGGCTCAGTTTGATCCCTTAGCTGCTATATACAGCTTATCTTTCGACTCTACTTTGTTATATAAGGCCCATTGAAGATGGGAGTCCATATAGCACATAAGAGACAAAAGTAGCGAAGACCAAAGCTATAAAATTGATCTATGCATATGATCAGGATAAACAGATGCCTCAATCATTCATGTCTGTATTCGATATGTTTATCCTTTCGTTCATTCGTCATCTTTCGATTGTCAGCCGTAGCTCCATTCTCTTTGGCTGCCCTTCTGTTTAGCCCTCAGTCCGTTCCTCCGTTCTCCCATTGTCTTTGTCTGCCCTCTCGTTCATCCGTCAGTCCGCCCTATCTTTAATTTCTTAGTCCAACCTCGTTTTGTCTCCAGTTTGTTCCTTCTTCCATTCTCCTTGTCTGTCCTTCTCACCCTTCTTCCATTCTCTTTGTCTGTCCTTCTCTCCCTTCTTCCATTCTCCTTGTTTGTCCTTCTCTCCCTTCTTCCATTCTCCTTGTCTGTCCTTCCGCTCATTTGTCAGTCCGTACCTTCTTTCGTTCGCCTATTCATCTCTCCTCTCTTCCATTCTACTTGTCTACTCCTCCGTTCGCTCGTCATGAGTACATCCTCCCCTCTTCTATCCATCCGCCTTTCTATATGTCTATCCACTCGCTCACTTCATCCTCTATTACACCATTTCACTTCCCCATATCTGAACACAGCGATCTTGAAATCGAAAGACTTGATATACTCATACGATATTCAGTGGAAGCTTATGACCGGGATGACTGAAGCATTAGCTCAAGCTATGTATCTCATAGCCAGCAGACGGAGTCTATTGGAAAACTCTCAGCTATTTTTGCTAGAGTCTCTGTTGGACATGTTTGGAAATCAGTGAGCAGTCGCTGCTAGTTATCCTTGAGCTGGACTAGAAGTTAAAACACATATCGTACATTGTGTGCAACATGATGACAACATTTGTTGCTTGCAAGCATGTGAATGGGGGCTGGCCACGTTCCACTTTCTGCTTGCTACTTACTTGCCACTGGCACTTGCCAGTTGCCATGGCTCGTCATCGAGTGCCTGAATCCTTGCCAACTGCTGGCGTGGCACTGCCCGGGACTCCCTTTGCTACACTTCCGGCATTTAAGCAAACAAAATATGTAGCAAGCAGTTGCAACAAGCTGCATGCGGCTACAGTTTCAGTGTTTCGGGCGTAGTCGCATTTGTGTGCCACATGCGCCATGTTGCATGCCGCATGGCCCACATGTGTAGGCGGAAAATGCGGCCATGTAGGCTAATGAGTTCGCTTTATGTCCGACCCGAGCTGTTATTGTTGTTGTCTCTACACTCACTGCTACCCATCCGGCTGCTTCTTCTTCAACGTGCTCTCCTTGACTGTTGCGGCCGTTGTTTTGCTGCTGTTGTTGGTTAACGAGGCCGCCACATTCTGTGGCACGACTACCCTCCGCCCTGCACTATGAAAACAAATGCTTGTGGCGGTGTCATAATGGAAATGTAAATGAAAATAAGGCAACGGTATTTGGTATTTGCTGCGCAACCCTAGCGTAGAGTGACGGCCTGCAAGCTATGTGGGGGATTTGGGAGTCGGAAACGGAACAGGACTTGGCTAAACATTCAATGGATAAAGTTGTGACATCTTTATTTTAATGAGTTTAGCCAAATGGATCAATTAAACTCGTCTGCATTTCTTCTACAAGCAACAAATATATGAGAATCACATAGAAGAGTGCAACCATAATAGGTGTGAAGTTTATGTGAGGTTAGAAAAGGGCGTGGAGACGGGCGTAACGACGGACGTACAGACAAACGGACTTACAGACGGGCGAACGTACAGAAGGATAGACGGACGGACAGACTGACGGCCGTATAGATGGATGAACGTACAGAAGGATAGACGAACGGACAGACTGACAGAAATAGAGAAATGAGAAATGAGAAATAGATGCAATCGGTAAACTAGAAAGTTTCTAGTAGAAACTATTATAGTCATATAATCCGAACCTGCATAGCTGACTCCTGCTTAACCTAACCTGCTTTACGCAATGCGCTTTATTGAGAATATTCCTCTATATAGAATTATACATAAATGAGTGCTAATCAAAGTAACGCCGTAGCCAGAGGACGCGCTGACTGAGCAACTCGAGCAGAAAAATGGCCAGAGCCATGAGCAGCATAATGAAGCAAATGAAGTTGAGGCCGCAGAACATCTCGTACCTTAGGGCCGACACCTCGTGCGAGACGTAAGGGGCGTGGAACATGCGTCGCTCGAAATTCCGATTGATGTAGCCAACAATGCCAGCCGATTGCAGTTGTTTGAGCTTGCGATCGAAGGCGAACTTCAATATCGAATGTCGATGCAGGCACATGACCAGCTGCACCAGGTAGATATGCTCCTTGACGTGGGTCAAGCGACTGTTCTGCCAGTTCTCGTAATTGTAGTGGGCCAGATTGCCCAGCAGCGCGCTGGTCGTTAGACGAGCTCCATCCTCGGCCGCCTGCAGCTCCTCGAAGCGCTCGGCAATGCTCGTATTGCGCAGCAAACTGCGCTGTGCCGGAAAATAGTCATCATAGTCGGGCGTCAGGTATTGATAGTGGTCCTCCAGCAGCTCGGAGATTTGCGCCGGTGCAGGCGGATAGTAGGCCAGCCGAAAGGCATCGTAGAGCTTGCCCTGGTAGGCAGCGCGCTGCACCAGAGCCAACAGCAGCCAGGCGCCCAGATAACAGCGTACAATGCCCGCCCGCGGCAGAGACGCAGCGTCCAGTGGATTACCCAACAGAGTGGTGTGCACACGCAGGCCACTCGCCACCAGATCGAAGTGCAGGCTCTGCCGACGCCACACCCACTGCAGCAGCAGCATGCCCAAGCAGGAGACAATCAATGCCAGCCAGACTGTGGCACAGAATGGCTGCACCAATCGATTCACTGCGCCCACGTGCTGATCCACACGCACCACAAACACCAAAGCGCTCTGATGGTAGGCGCTGGTGGCGGAGAAGTTCTCCCGATGCATATGTGAGCCGCTAATGGCGCCAATGACCACGGAGGAGTTGAGGGCCGCCAGCTCAAGTAGACAGTCCGCAATGCTGGCGTTCAAGGGCAATACGGATGACTTCTTCTCACACGGCGGCAGCAGATGCAAACGGAACTGAAATATGTTCGCCAGCAGCTTGATCAGCTCGCCATCGACACCAGTGAGGCGCCAGGTTTCCGTGCGCTGCTTGGGATCATTTCGATCGCCATCGAACATCACGTACGGCGGCAAGGGATACCAGCTGACTTTCAGCGGACAGCCGTAGAAGGTGTCCAATTGACGGCCAAAGAGCCGGTCCTGCCGCATCAGCTTGCCGCCCTCGTAGCGATCGAATAGCTTCGGAGTGAAGGAGACGTTGCAGCTAGGCGCATACAAGCGAAAGCCATAGATATGCACCACGTCCGCTGCTAGCCAGGCGGGCTGCACCAGCACCACAGCGTTCAGCACATGAAAGCTGAGGCAGACCTTGAAGATGCTGTAGAGGGCCAAGACCAAGGATTTCTCTGTCTCGGCACGCCAGCTGAGCACGATTAGAAAATTAAACTCCCGATCGAACAGCGACTTGGCAAAATGAAAGCGCAGCTCGCGGAATGATTGCGGCGTGTCCACCAGGAATAGAATATAATCGCGTGGCTCCTCGACGGGCTTGTCATGGAGCAACTGCACCGCCATCCGTTCGCCCAGCTGATGCAGCAAGTAGCTTAAGGCCAAGTCCAGTTCGACTTGCGAACGCTTCAAGCGCGACATCTGCATGATGCTCATCACACTATAGCTCGGATTGACGTGATGCCTCAGCACATGCACTGCAGCTCGATCCACTTCCCTTGGCTGATAGTGCTCGGCTGGCTGCAGTGCAGCCAAGCAGCCAGGCAACAGCAACAGCCACAGTCTGAGAGCGTGCAACATTTCTGTGTCACAAGCGAACTGCTGTCCAATCCAAACTGTGCCACGCCATCTGCAGTTGAATTAATTCCATTAATTGCAATGCGCAAGGTAACGAATTCATTAACTTCAAGTAACTGCATTTGTATCGCAGATAAGCCACATCGTAGATAGTGCAAATGCCCGGCGATGTTATAGAGCCGTTAAAGGGTAGCTGATTGCAGCTCAGCAGGAGTTTCGCGTGAGCACACTTACGTTTCGGGTAGATTTAGTCTGAAAGTTGCGATTATAAAGCATTGGCAAATTTCAATATAGAAAACATGGCAGCCATGGAATACGTAGAATCCATAGAATACATAGAATACATAGAATACGTAGAATACATAGGATACTACTTAGAATACATAGAATATATAGAATAAGTAGAATACGTAAAATATGTAGAATACATAGAATACGTAGAATATGTAGAATACGTAGAATACATAGAATACATAGAATATATGGAATACATAGAATAAGTAGAATACATAGAATATATGGAATACATAGAATACGTAGAATACGTAGAATACGTAGAATACGTAGAATACGTAGAATACGTAGAATACGTATAATACGTAGAATACATAGAATACACAGAATACATAGAATACATATAATAGAATAATATAATAATAGAATAGATAGAATATATAGAATAAATAGAATAGAATAAGTAGAATACATAGAATATACAGAAGACATAGAATACATAGAATAAGTAGAATACATATAAACTTAAAATACCTAGTCTATATATAAAACATAGAATATATAGAAAATTTATATACCTATAAAATTATACATAAAATACATAGAAAACATAGATAACATAATAAAGATGCATGCATGCATCACGACTGAAACATGGAAAACAGAAAAATGTAATATATAAATAAAATCTGAATAAATAAATATAGATTTTCAAGCCAAACTAAAGTAAAGCTTATTGAACATGCAACATATAGCAACGCCATATTGTCGCACTATGTGGCAACTCTTTTTGGGGTAATTGGGGTAAATAAGTCGGCTGTGACTTATGACATTTGACTTGAGAGTTTCGAGTTGGAGTTTGGAGTTTTTGCAAGCTGCTTGCATTTATTTCCATACCATTTCAGCTCAGATCCCAGGCCAAAACTCATAATTACCAGCGCAAGTTTCACACACATACTAGCGCACACACACATGCACACACACATACTACGTGTGTGTCTGCATTTGCAGAAAGGAAAAAACTTTTTAGTGACTTTATTTTTTCGGCGGCAGCAAAAAACTTTTAATTTAGCAACTTTTTTGACTTGCGACGACTTTAGATTTATATATACATATATGCATATATTTTTACAGTGTATGCCTGTGCGTGTGTGTGACAGTTGGCATCTTATTAAGCAAATAATTGCCAGTGTGCGGTACATGTGAGCTGCAGCAGTAACCTCGCCACTCCAAATATTTGCCAAACGATTGGAATATCCGGTATCACATACACTAACAGCATGGATGCTTTGATTGCGATATGTAACATGTGATTATATATGTTTAAGCAGGTATACTCAGGGCATTGACAGGAGCTAAGTACTCGCTGCTCTCTCATATATACATATGTATATCATTTAGAGGGCCAGGAAAGATTAGAGAGCCATGCATTAGGAATTTAGTTCTGACTTTTTAAAGCTAGGTTTGACTGATATTGGAGACAACATATATGACATCATGAAACATATAACCAACTGATTAATGGTCTATCAATATCAATAGTTGATAGAGTAGATGTGCTACTTCATATATAATATATATATATATGTATGTATATCATTTGTAGATCTTTGCAGACTATATCTAAAATATAGGTAGACTATGCAAAAATATAGACAGTATTATATTCATTCAATATCTAAGCAGCATCTCCACAATATCTATGCTATGATATATGATATATGATATATGATATATGATATATGATATATGATATATGATATATGATATATGATATATGATATATGATATGATATATATGTAGCATCAGATCTATCATATATCTCCCATAATACAATAATATAATGATAAATCATAGATATGTCTCTCATAATAGATAGATATACCATAGATATGATATATCTCCTATTATAGATAAATATATCATAGATACTTAATTGTAATGACTAAGATATTGCTTAAGTATATATATGCTAAAGATACATTATGGAAGTCACTAAAGAATAATGTAAATGTTGGACATGTACATAAAGATAGATAGATAAATAGATAGATAGATATGGCAAAGATACGTTATAGAAATTGTAGAAAAAAAGATCGAAATATTGAAAATAGAACTTTTGCCTCATTTGATATACATGAGAATATATCTCTACATTAATCTATATATTTAATCAATTACAACTTGTTCAGGGTATTTCGTGTGCGGCTTGATGGCATTATGAATTTGAGCCATTTCATGTTAACAAAATAAATGTTGCTGTCTGCGCTTTTTGCTCGCCTTTTGTTTATCAAATGCGCACATTAATTACGCAACCACAAACACACACACACATGGACACACTCATGTGTGTGTGTGTGGGTGTGTGCACTCATGCATGTCCTGGCCGCGCACGCCCCCTTCATCCCGCTTCGATAGCTGCAAACATATCGTTTTTGGCTGCGCGCCGCATTTGCATTTATATGCGCATATCCTTTGTGCCCAAAGGATATTACATTTTTCCACTTGAAGCATTTTTCGTGCATTTAATGAAATTTTTAATTTTTATGCAGCTGCAAAATGGGGCGTGGCAGCGCAACGGACAGCAGACTGCACTAGCACGACAAGCGAGAAAAAGATACAGCCAGCACTCGCAACAATTGCCGCGCTGTCCAAAGCTCGTGCCAATCCCAAAGCGCAAAGATAAATTCATGTACATACATACAGACACATATATGTATGTCTGCTTAAGTGTATATAACATAAAAATGTATACAAATATAAATAGTATTCCAGCTCTATGGCTCTGCCTGTCCCCTGGTCAGGACTCCTCTCCCAGGCCCAGTCTCCATGCTCCATTTTGGCCTTTTTTTGCGTTCCCAAGATGCAACTGCAACTGCAATAGAAGCAAAGCACGACGAAGGCATACCCTGTAAGAATAATCAATTAAATAGAGTAAATAGAGTAAAAGCTACTTAGAAGCAAAACTGAGTTACATGCATACACTTAACAGCTGTTAAGCTGCACAGCTGAATAGGCTCAACATTTACTTTTAAAGTTATTTAACAGCTGCTATTCAGTATATAGTATATTATATTAGTACAAACTTAACATTTATTTAACAGCTGCTCCAAAATGTTATTAACAGCTCTTAGAAACTAAATATGTTACTTAACAGCTAAATATGCCACTTAACAGCTGTTAAGCTTGACAAATGTAAGTAACAGCCAAAATTTTATTAACAGCTCTTAAAAACTAAATATGTTACTTAACAGCTGTTAAGCTTGACAAATGTAAGTAACAGCCATTTAAGAGCGCTTGATTTAACAAACATATGTAATTATACATAACAATAATCATGTTATTAACATTTTACTTAACAGCTGTTCTAGTAACAGCTGCCAAACATGTGACCAAACAGTTAACAGCAACTTAACAGCCGCTTAAGAATTAGCTAACAAATTAATTGAATTACTTTTAATGCATAAATTTCGCATTTCTCTGCTTTGACTGTAAAAGTCGTACATGCCCTTTGGCACTTGGACTACCACAGGGTATTACAAGTAGATTGGCCCTTAGGGCTGAGACAGCCTTGTTAAATTTATTTAGCCTCAGCTGAGTTGCATTTGCCTCTTTGAGCTGTATGCAGCTGGACAGCCGCAAGTCGAGAAGAGGCATTCAGCTGAATATTATGCAGCCTAATGCCAAAGCCGTTGCTATGGCTGCTGATCCAACTGTGGCTGTGGCTTCTGTAGATGAGCTGTCTTGGATGCTTGACTTGGATATACATAAGTAAAGCGGAAATTGTTGCAGATTGTGTTATTTAAGCCGTCTAAGAGCGATTCTAAGGCGATCTAAATCAGAGACAATCAAAACATATCGATAACACAGCAAAGAAAGAGACCGAGAGAGAGAGAGAGACCGAGCGCGAAAGAGTTTTGCTTGATAAACAAATTTCGGTCATAACTTAAGCTAAAGAGCATATGCTGATGGGGCTGTAAAACCCAATTAAATTGTATGCCACATGCTTGAGCAGCTGCTAAAGGAAAACAAAAGGATAAAACATGCAGCGTGGGATGACAGAAGAGGAGCAACGGCGAGGGGGGCACGGAGAGAGATATGATATGGCCATAAGTCAACTATCTGGCGCCAACTCCGCTTACCCAAGTTCTGGCCAAAGTTCAAGTTTGCTGGGCTGGGCTTAGTCGATGGAGTGGGCCAACGAAGGTGGGATTCGGCTTCATTTCTGTGCATAAATTAAAAATGACAAGGATATGCGGGCAGGACACGCGGCAGCAATGTGTAACCCAAAGCGTTCGCAACAAGTTGCAAGTTTCTGCCAGCCCACACACTCGACACTCCACTCTGCGTATGTGTGTGTGTGTGTGTGTGTGTGTGTGTGAGCTGAAAGTAAAAACCCCAACCCCTAGCCTGACTCTAGTTGCCAATCCTTTTTACCTGCAACTTGGCTGAATCCTTTAGGCATTCACCTGGCAGCGTGTTCAGAAAATTTCTACAAATTCAGCGAAAAGTATTTTTCCACCTTGACAAAAAAAATGCCTGGCATAAATGGGGCATGGACGCTACAGTTTTGGGCTCTATGAAGAAGAACGGTGTGGCGGAGGCGTGGCAGCCAGGGGCCGGGGCTATGAGGCACGGTTCATATTTGGTAGAGAACGAGAGCGAGAAATGATTTATGAATGCAAAAAGTTGTTGGGCCACAACTTTTGCGGAACCAGCGACGCCGCCTACGCCAGCCACGTCTCCTTGTTATACCCTGTAACAAATGGTATAATGGGTATAGTTTGGTATGGCTTCAAAAGTCGTTGTTAGCATGGAGATTCTGTCAGTATAGCCAGATGTAAATAAGCATAAAATATCGATAAATATCGATAACAATTCCTCTTAACTAAATGTCGTATATATACGTTACATTACATTAGCCTAGCTAATGTCATGAATGCTGCCTATGCGTTGGCCCAATGGAGTATAAACTCTCTTAGCTGTCTGTCAGCAATAAGTATCGATAAATATCGATGTCACTTTATGCATGCTGTCATTTCTAAATTACATGAATATGTGAAAATTATGCTTAAAGTGTTTTCTAAAGATAGCTGGAAGAATGAGGAAGTATATTGCCATGCGTGTGGCATAAAATATCGATAAATATCGTTAACACATTGTTGCTAACTGCGCTGCATAGACACAAACTGAGTCTACCCGATGCCGTTCAAGTGCTTAATAAAAGTATTGGGTGATAAGCTATTGCCATAGATGTGTCTTAACATCATCATCATTGATGAAAATACGTTAAATATTTCTGACTAAGTAAGTGCTTACATAAGTATAGATGGTAGTTGAGTCTAGGCAGATTATAATAATTATATATGGATATCGGGTTAGATAATAGAGATTGTCAGCCTTGAATATCGATAATATTATGATGATTACTATATCTAAATAAAATATATCTGCAATTGAACCTTTTTAGAATGCATAAAACTCTTTGAATATATTGATTTGAAAAGTATTTTTATAGCATATATAGAGTTTTCTAGGTTTCGTATCTATTTACTAGGGCATCTCGCAGTCAAACACTCTCGCCTTAAGCTTGCCGACTTGTTGTTAGTATTGTTGTTGTCAGTTGCGACATGGGCTGCTCATGTTACGCACACACACACACACACACACACACACGAAGAGCACACACACGAGCAGCCGCTTAATGGAATTATAAAAATGTTAACTTCAGCACAAATTCAAACAGCGCCACACTTCGAGTATGTATGTGTGTGTGCGTGTGTGTGTTGGTGTGTGTGTATTGGCAACTAACCTTTTTATACGAATTCAGTTATAATTTTGTTTAACATTCAAAGTGGCTTTGTTTGCGGTAGCGAATGGACAGAGCGAGATAGAACGATATCAAGGGATAGAGATGGTGCTACTAAAACACTTTTAACTATTCCCATCAACTGTCTAACAACAAAAATATTTGCAGGTCTTTCCAAACCGAGTGGGGGAAAACTGAAAAAAAAAAATTGCAAATTTAAAGAGGCTATAAAAAAGTTTTGGCTCCAGCAAATGTAAATATCCAAAATTACAATTTAAATAATTAAAATTTGGTTTAATTCAAAGCGCAAAGCTGGCTTAAAAGCTTAATATGTAAGCTGAGCGGGAAATGCTAATCGAATGCGGGCAAAATTTAGAGGCAGAACTGGGAAAATTGACAGCAGTGCTTAGCTAGAGCACATGGAAGTTATATATGTAACTTGAAGTCTACTAGAAGAGATAACTCTTGTGAGAAAGCTAGAGACAGTCTCAGAAAGAGAAGCTCTTTGAAGTCGGTCGAGTCAGTTAGGTTCTCGGGTCTGACCTGTTGCCAACTAAACAGATCAGACCCGAGAACCTAACTGACTCGGCTGAGTTCAAGCAGAAATAAAGAGTCATTTTACTCATTATAATTCTCATTGTCTTGCCATTATAGTTAATAGGATCTGTATTATTTTATTCTTATGATATGCTTCCTCATATGCCTATCATTATCAACCCCATTATCACTCAACATCATTCATCATTCATATTAATATTATCTGAATTATTTATTTCTTACTCTTATATATATCATATGCTCAACCACATCAACTTCACCATCAATCAACTTCATTATCACTATTATTATTATCATCATCAATAATCATAAATTCATTATTACAATAACTTGAATTGTCATGATGATTATATTGTCATTATCATTATCGTTAGCATTAGCATTATCATTAAAATTAACATAATCATTCTGATTATATTTATTAACATTATTTAAATGATCATTATGATAAGCTCATTATACATCATCATTATTCATTAGCTAAACAGGCAATTAATATTATTTTAATTTCATTATTTCAAATCGCATCGTTTCGTAAGTCTCTCGCTGCATAGCTCTTGTTTCGCCTGGGGTCAAATTCTCAAGTGAAGGCTGCAAATAGAAATCCCTTTAGTATATTATCTCAAAATCCATCAAGTTGAAAGCAATTACATTTGTCAAGCCAGCAGCCAGTCCTGCTCCTGCTCTCTCTCTCTCCCTCACTCTCATCGTTTCTGATTGTTTTTTAGTCGTATCGCTTGAAAAATTAAAACAAAGCTCAGACCCAAAATGTCGGCCTCAGTTCGATGCCTGAAGCAACTGGCTGCAACTGCAGTGGAATACCCTGCGCGGACGTGTAAAGGGAAGCAGCAGCAGCCGCTACAGCTTCTGCGGAGCCAGCCAATCCAATATACTTTCGAAAGCAAACACAAAACTTGAAGCGCGGCTCCAAATCGAAAGCAGAGCCAGCAGCCAGCCAATCTAGCGCCAAAGAGCCGCCAAAATGAAAAATGGGCAACGCAAAAAGATTGAGCCGCAACGAGCGTCTTCAGCGCACTAATACCCTGTAAAGGAAATGCTAGAGCTGTTTCTTAGTTCACTTAGTGTACAATCTAGTTAGTATATGCAGCTTAACAGGATAACTATCTGCCATATATACCCGCACTAGGAAATTTAACAGGCTATGCATAATTCATAAGCAAATGACAAAGTTCTATACACATCTCTACAATCAAATGTTATCGATAACTTACATTTATATGGCAAATATAGTTATCGAAATTGTCATCACTCTTGCCTGGTCATGTCTATAGCCTAAGCTAGCCTATAGAAGCAACTTACAGGGTATGTAAAGTCAGCCACACACTGTAATAGAAATGGACCAGAGGCTGCCTCAGCTGCTTCTACTGCTGCTGATGTGTCTTATCTTGTCTGCATGGACTGCGACGCTAGCGTCGGCCGTCGGGCGTCGCCGTCGACGTCGACGTCAGCGCATCCTGAAGGTTTTTATCTTGACGTCATGTTGATGTTTGTCGGAAACTTGATTATTTTCGCTGCTTTTTGCAATGTTTTTTGCCAACGTTTTTTTTTCCCCTGCAATTTTGTATACCCTATACGCTGCACAAGTAGGGTATATGTAGTGTATGTTTGTATATGATATATAGATTTATCGATAGCTTTGCCTGCGTTTGAATAACTTTGGCTTGAGTTGCTTTGGAGAGTGAAATACAAGTATTCCATAGGGAATATATAGTCTTTAGTCTTTCTCAATATCTCTCTCAATTCGATTGTCGATAACAAACATGATGTGAGCGCAACATTTAGAATAGACTAAACTAAAAGCATGATTTGCAATGCTGTTGGTCCTATCGAGAGTGGTCTGAGAGGTTTTTATAGAGAAGGTCTTAGACTATTGACTGAGATCACAAAGAAACAAGTGAATGAATCTGTTGCTACATACAGGGTATATGCTAGTCTAGGCTACTTTCAGTGCTTGTATTTTTTATATATATACATTTTTTTATTAGCTCACATGTGTGTGGCTATGTGTAGGTGTATGTGTGTGTGTGGTGTATGGATTGAAGATGTTTGTGCTGCGCCCGCAGCGTACAAGCAGCGGAAGCAGCTAAAGAGTAAGAGCAAGGGAGAGAGAGAGAGAGAGTGAGAGAGTGCGAGAGGAGCAAACGGAGTAAGGAGCTGGATTAACCCACAAATGTGTGTCCTGTTTGTGTGTGTGTGTGTGGAAAGGAGGTTTTTGCTGCTCTAGTGTGCGTGTGTGTGTGGGGAACTTCAATGTAAATGCAACTTAAAGTCACGGCATTTGCCACAAAACAAAAGGCCTTGTGGCAAGTTGTGCTGCTCCTTGTTCTTAATGCTGCTGCTGTTGCTTCTGTTGCTGTTGTTGTTGTTGTTTGACAAACAAGCGCAGAGCGCATAAGTAAAATAAGTTGTAATAAGAGCAGTTAACAACATGGACTAAGCTCGAGTAAGCGTACAACTCACACACTTGAGGGAGGAAGAGGGAGAGGTAGAGAGAGAGGCCAAAACAAGAGCAAGATGAAGTCTTCTAGCACCTGGCCACACACACTCACACATACGTAAGGCAAAAGGCATGACAAGCACATGACTTTCGTAAAGGCAATGGGCAAGAGCGAAATCGTAAACAGGACGCGACATGGGGAACAAGACACAATATCGCAGTCGAGTGGAACAGGCTGCATTATGCTCGTTCACGATCCAAAAACCTTTGAATATAATTAAAAATTAATAAACTTGTTTGAAGAAATTGCCGATATCAAGTCTATATTAGCTTCAAGAGCAATGTCAAGAAGCTACGATGATACGATAGATCAGCAGAGATCAACGAGAAGACGGACAGACGTGCGGACGGAAGGACAAGCGTACGGATTTACTGACACGGGCTGACATAAGGACGGGCAGATAAACTTATGGGTAGAAAGACAAACGAAGGGACAAACGGACAAAAAGACAAGCAGACAGATGGACATACACACAGCCGAACGGACGGACAAAGCAAAAGACGGACAGACAGACGATCGGACGGATGGGCATACGGAGTAACGAACGGGTCGAACTGACCAAAGAATGAATAAACGGACAATCAGACAAACAGACGAACAGACGGAAGGGCGAACTGAGCAACGTAGGGGACAGACATGCCACGCAGTGCGCCGAGTACCAATATACTCCTTGCACTGCAGCAACGAGCATAAGAAATACAACGAACGACATGGAGGGGAGTCGGTGTTTGCACGTAACTCAACGTAACGTAACGTCGCACAAGGCAATGACAACTCCTTTAAAATGTAGTTACTGTTGTTATTATTCAACCTTAATGAACTTAACAAGCGCCCGCACGGCGCAAGGCGGACATGGAGAGCGACAGTGGAACAACGAAGACATGCCAGGCAGCTGAGCCAGAGTAAGGAATAAAAAAAAAAAGCCAGAAAACAGAAGCAGCACCTACTGCCAGGACACATGCCAGGCACATGCCAGCCAGGCAGCCAGCCAGCCAGGCGGTAGTAGGAACTGCACTTGGACAAGCACAGTCGAAAACAGAGACGAAACGGAAGGACAGGCGGACAGATAGACAGTCGGACGGACTGGCAGCAAGAAAGACACATACGTTATGCAGTTAAAAAGGCGACCAGGACTAGGGCAACGGGAGCATAGCCGGTGTATGTGTAGCATGGAGTTTCATGTTCATGTCGCAAGAAAATTTTGCGCTCAATGGCGCAGGGTCACGTAACTCAAATAAAGCGCCAAAACGTAGCCAAAGCCAAGCCAAACCGCCAGCAAAAATAAAAATAAAGAAAAAACTGCCAAAAACAAAAATTTACTTAAAACTAGCTGAAAATGCTCTAAGCGAGTTTAACAGACGGCCTAATACTCGTTAAGGGTTCAGTAATCGGGAATCTATATTTTACGCTAAGTGAAACACCAAAGTAACCCATAGATTAATCTATAAAAGAGATCACTTAGTCTTATACTAAGTGCCACGTTTACAAGGGACGTATATGTATATATATGAAGTCTTCTTTTGATTTATATTTTTGCATTTATTTTCTCAGCTTGCCACGGCCAAATGGGGGAACGGACTCACACGAGCTGACAACCGAGCAGCTAAACAGAGTCTTAATGCATTTGCACTAAGTGAACTATGCTCATTTCCCACATCCACTAAAAATACGTCAGCTCTCTAGCTTTTGTAGTTTCCAAAATCTCGACGTTCATACGAACGGACGGGCGGTCAGACGGACAGACAGACGGGCGAACAGACGGACGGACGGACGGACGGACAGATGAACGGACGGTCAGATGAACGGATGGACGGGCTGACGGACGGACGGACAGATGGACGGACGGACGGACAGATGAACGGACGGACAGATGGACGGACGGACGGACAGATGAACGGACGGACGGACTGACGGACGGACGGACATACGGACTGACGGATGAACGGACATACGGACGGACAGACACACGGACGGGCGGACAGACGGACGGACAAATACACGGACGGGCGGACACACGGACACACGGACGGGCGGACAGACGGACTGACGGACGGACGGACAGGGCTAGAACAACTCATTTTTTATGCTGATCATGAATATATATACTTCATGGGGTCTGCGATGTCTGCTTCTGCCTGTTACATACATTTTCACAAAACCATTATACCCAGAATTCCCATTTTCAATGAGTTCAGGGTATAAAAATGATTTAACAGTTAATTTATGAGCTTTGGAAAGCTGAAGCATATCCAATCTCGCTTACTTCTCATATATGCAGATCGAGTTCTCATTCTGTATGCCAAGCTGAATATTTTCTATAGTTCTATGGAAGAATTCAGAATATATTTAAAGAACAGTTAAAGCGGAATAGTTCTATGTTCCTATGGGACCTTATTTAACCATAGCTTGATGATAGATGTAAAATGATACTTAAAAGTGGAAAGAGTTGAAAATTTCTTATTTTTGTCAATTATATATATATCATATAGAAATAGGTAAATATTTAGATATGAGCTAGGGATCTTTCAGATTCATTAAAACATTTCCATTTGACTAGACCAATAACAATTGCCAGGTGTAAAATATATCCTTGTATATATATATATTATATATCCTTGATATATATATTCCCATTAAATATTGTATCTGCTATATTTATATTTATATACAACATATAATGAAGCACTTGAACTTCAACTGGCTCTTGCGTCTAACGAGCTCTTACCTTAATGCCCAATTGCCACAAACTGTACCCAGTATTTTGTTGCGAGTATAAGAGCTGATTGCCTCACAGCGCGTTGTTCTTACGTTGCTCGTGCACATAAAAGGACGCTACAAGCGCATAAATGTCGACAGTCGGCCTTTGGCTGTCGACAAAGTCGGCTAAGCGCTGCTGAAATAACTATTTTTCCGACTTGTTTGTAGCTAACTCTACTTAAAGCGATACATTTTCGTATTAAGAGATAGCCGATGATTACGTATGCTGCTTAAACATCTATTGCTGCATCGATTGCATAAAATTGTGAACTATGAACGAAATGAATGAATTGACAGCTAAAGAACTGACAAATAATGTCACGGCTGTGTAACGTCATAGGCAGTTATTTATTGCAATCAGTCTCAGTCAATCCAACTGCCAATCAAGCACTTAATTAGACCCAACAATTTCGATTTATTGATCATTTTATTTATGGCTAATTTAAGCTAATTGTTATTCATTAAAATCGGTTCAACCAACCAACTAGGAACAATAATATGATAATTACTATTGAGATAATATTTTGTCATTGTTTTTAGACTCAATTATGAACGTGTTGCAATCAACAAAACCCAAATTGCCAAAACTGATAAACAAAATTATGTTTTGATTAACATATTGCGGATGTTCGTGCTCCAATTGTTGCCCCAAAACAAAACAGAGCTAAAGTGAACAAGTTGGAGGCGGTAGAGGCGATAGAGGCGGTAGAGGCGATAGAGGCGATAGAGGCGGTAGAGACGGTAGAGGCGATAGAGGCGGTAGAGGCCATAGAGATTATGGACGCGGTAGAGGCGGTAGAGGCGGTAGAGGCGATAGAGGCGATTGAGGCGATAGAAGCGGTAGGGGCGATAGAGGCGGCAGAGGCGATTGAGGCGATAGAGGCGGTAGAGGCGATAGAGGCGATAGAGGCGATAGAGGCGATAGAGGCGATAGAGGCGATAGAGGCGATAGAGGCGATAGAGGCGATAGAGGCGGTAGAGGCGGTAGAGGCGGTAGAGGCGGTAGAGGCGGTAGAGGCGGTAGAGGCGGTAGAGGCGGTAGAAGCGGTAGAGGCGGTAGAGGCGGTAGAGGCAGTAGAGGCGGTAGAGGCGGTAGAGGCGGTAGAGGCGGAAGAGGCGGTACTTTATGAAATAGAAAAAGTTATAAATAATTCAATGGAAATTAGAAGTAACTTTTCAGCAGTCGAGCATGATGCATGATTAAACAGACAGACATATTGACAAGACTGGATCGACTGATCAATAGAATATATCTCAAAAGGCCCTCTGCCACCCCGCCTGCCTTATATTACATAGAGTATACAATACACTGCAATCCCATTCTCCATGGCTGCTGAATAAAATTTTATATACATATAGATATATTTAAACAAAAATAGAGAAACCTTTGCATCCATCAACTCAAAACGCGAGCAACGTGAAGTTGGCCGCAAGCGTTTTTACTGTTATTAAATTTATTTATTGAAAGCGAGGCGAGGGCGTGAGGCAATTGCTGCGTTTTATGTTTAGGTCATCGATATGCAAATTGATTGACAGGCCCACAGCGTATTGGAACAACCGGCCATAGCGTCCCGCTATACCCTACGTAGTGCCCCTGTTGCTGTTGCTGCAGCAGCCGTAAATGCGAATTCAATCCAAATCAATTCGTTTCAATTCTCGCAGCAGCTGCTGCTGCTGGCACATTGTATTTTTATGCAGTTTGTTGGCTATTGAATTTGATTTCTATATTCTACACACACAGAGAGAGATGTACACTCACCTGCACACACACAGAGAGCCAGCTGTGTAAACTGGACAGCGCGCTGTGTTTGTATGG
Organism: Drosophila buzzatii; assembly: GCA_035045845.1. Lineage (NCBI taxonomy): Eukaryota > Metazoa > Arthropoda > Insecta > Diptera > Drosophilidae > Drosophila > Drosophila buzzatii. The sequence goes on along the minus strand of JAWNOS010000596.1, from coordinate 3,306,970 downwards.
AGCTGAAGCAGTCGCTTTTGCCTTTCGGCTACCCTTTGACTCCTGCTGCTGCCCATTTGACATAATTAATTGTAACACGGAACAATTACGATGCCTCGGATACTCGCTCGCCCTTAACCTCTCCACAACCGCTGGAACGTGGGCAGGACAATAAGGATATACATTTTAATTAAAGCACCTCGAGCCAACTAATTACATTCCCAGAACCAAATGTGATGCAGACGCTAACGTCCTAGCTCCCACTCTCCCTCTCTCTCTCTCGCTCTCTCTCTCTCTCTCTGTCTGTGTGTTTGTGTGTGTGTGTGTGTCACAAAGGATAGCAAAAGCGAACGAGTGACCCATTTGCCTCTATGCGAATGTAGTTTGTTGTTGTCAAATGCCCTTGAGCAACTACTTTCATTGTCTGCTTATGCGCGTGTATGCGCGCGTGTGTGTGTGTGTGACACAGGAATGCAATGAAATTAAAAACTTGAACTTTACATAATTTTAAGCAAAGACGAGTAACTAAAGAAAACCAATCGATAAGTATAAATATCTATAGTTATCGATAAACTGTTACAATAATTAATAATCAACTCATACAAAATGCAAATAGTAAATTAAATAAATTAATCAAAAATATATTATACTTAACTCACACATGCAACTAGTTATCGATAGTTTCTTATAATCGATAAACCTTATTCCGATATATATGTCTGCTTTACTTTTCAGTTTATGAGAATTACTAAACCAGAACTGTACAAAAAGTTAGTGCTCTATTACTATGAACAGCTCTGATTTACGTTTATCGATAACAAAACCGATAACTCACAAATAGAACAACTCCGCTACGCTTCTAGGTAATCTAAATCGTTTGCTCAATACATAATAGTACTATGATTAAGTGCGTTTCATGTCACCATAGGTATCATGAATGCATGTTTCATTCCACCCCGTTCCACAATTTACCATTGTAGTCTCTAGGCCGTAATCGCTGATCAACATTGTTATTCTTGTTATACAACTTCTTCTAAGTAAATGCTCAACTTTCACTAAAAGTTTGTTTCATTCCACATGTTCCATATCCTGCCAGTTAAATATTTAACCCATTAATGACCCCCCGCACATTGTCCACGTTCGAATTCCAAGCTATTTGCAGCCCATTCACAAGCAAAGACAAAGACCCAAAATAATTGTCTTTTGCGTGCATTATGTTTATGATAATTGTTGTTGTTGTTGTTGTTGTTTTCATTGTTTGTTTAGCTGTTTTCATTACTAATTGTCAAATGATGGGCGAGAAGCAGAAGCAGAAGCAGATGCTGAGTAGAAAGAGGCCGAATCAAGCTTAAGGACAAGCGTTGAATGGAAACCCTTTTTGTTCACTGGCTGCGGCTCATTTTCAATGTACATTTAATGCCGTTAACATGACACTTGAGGGCACGACCCCCAACCCCTTTAACCCCAGCAAACCCCTTAAGCCCCAAAACCCCAAAACTCCCGCCGGCAGGCCTTTGTTGAAAGGCTGCTGTTGAAATGTGTTAAAGCGATTAAATGAAATTGAAATTCTTGCCAGGAAGTTTACTTGATTATCCTGTCGCCAATAATTAAATGTTGTCGCAACAAGTTGCCGCCGCACAAGCACAACACGTTAAACGGCTCCAGATGAGAGCTAGCTAACGCAACTAGCAAAATACCCTCAACTGGCCAGCGGAAACTAATTATAATTAGATAGATTAGATAATCAGGCACTTGGCTATATAATTATAATTTAAATATTTATTATTAAGTGCTCAAGACTCTCCTTAAGCAGACCTCAAAAGAGTTCGACTAGTAGCAAATCCCAAACTAATTAAACATATATAATAAGTAATTAATAAAAACAGCTCTCTCATCTTCACGCTCTATGCATGAGATCAGTCGATAAGCAAATCATATGAACTCTCAATCTCTCCCTCACTCTCTCTCTCTCTCTCACTCTAAGCTAGGGTCTTCGGTTCTTTTCGTTGCGTTGTTTAGAGAGCGCTACGATAGAAACTCACACAGACGCTCAGTCGATAAACAAATCATACGAACTGTCAATCTCTCCTTCTCTCTCTCTTTCTCGCTCTGTACTAGAGTCTTCGCTTCTTTTCGTTGCGTTGAACTATTCGCGTGATGCGCTTTTCCAGAACATTGTTTAGAGTGCGCTACGATAGACACTCACACAGACGCTCAGTCGATAAACAAATCATACGAACTCTCTATCTCTCCCTCTCTCTCTCTCTCTCTCGCTCTAAGCTAGAGTCTTCGGTTCTTTTCGTTGCGTTGTTTAGAGAGCGCTATGATAGACGCTCACACAATAATGCCAAGACTCTGGTCGAGTCTATGCACACGATCTTCACATTCACACTCACTAAGGCAAGACAGCTCTTACATTCCAAAAGACTTTTTGCTTCGTGAAACCCAACCAAATGCTCGGAGGTCTTTCGGACTGCGAACGATCTCGTTGAAGAACCGAAAGTATTGATTGCTCTGCGAGTATTTGCTCAAAGTGTGAGTGAGAGACATTTATGGGCAGACATTGAAAATCCAATCATAGATATTTGCGAACTCTGATATAAAATTGATTACAATTCTATTTAGAGATTTCTAATAGGAATTCTACACAAGCATGCCTATGTCTCTATGTCTCTACGTCTCTATGTCTCTACGTCTCTATGTCTCTATGTTTCTATGTCGCTTTGTCTATATTCCTCTATGTCTCTATGTCCCTTTCAGTTACTTACAAGTTTTTTCCAATAATTAACAGATTGCCATGAAAGTTGAAGCATTTATTAATCCATTTATGATTAAAATGATTCAGCAAATTTTTAGCTCAGTTACATATATATAACCATATATACCTGTATTGAAACTAAACTTAAATTGAATTGATTTTGTAAGATTTTGAAGACCAACATCTGTAATACAAAATAAATCAAAATAGATCGAAAATTAATTGAAAATTTGATAGATCTACAGATAAGATCTAAAAGATATGCTCAAAAAAACCTCTAAGTAATATTCGACTACCTTAAACAGATGGCAAAACTGATACTGTCATACTACATACATAAGTAAGCAGCAGCCCTCTCCGATGTACAGATAGAGGCACACAATGCAGCACTAGATCGACTAGCTCCTGCTAAATTATGTTTATACTTCAAATGCTGTGCAATGCCTTCTCCTGCCTGTTACATACAGTCACACAAAACTAATATGCTCTAAATTTCCATTTTGATTAGGCTCTGTGTATGCAGAGAGCAAGAGAATTACAGAAGCAAGAGAAAGAGTTGCGGCTAAAACTCGCCTCAACTCGCAGGCCGCTGACGGCGCTGCGTTATAAATTGTTCTCATTAAAATATTTTAATTTACTTGCAAGACGTTTACAGCCAGAGGCTGGGGTTTTAGACGCTTAAATTAATGCTCAACACATTTTTCGGCAGCAAAGCGAAAGTTTGTTACGTTTTGTCAAGGATTTGACAAAATAATTGGTTCTATCAACAGAAACCGCAAAATGTGGCTGGGAGCAGCGCGCTCTCCCTCTCCCTCTCTCTCTCTCCCTCTCTCTCTCTCTCTCTCTCTCTGGCTCTCTTTGTGAATGTGTACAAATTACCCTGAAAATGTCATCAAGTCAATTTGCAAAATGAGAAAAGTAATCAACCCCCGCTGCCCCCGGGCATCAAGTTCCCAGCTCCAAGCTCCAATCCCAATGCCAACTAAAACGAAGACAAACAAACAAAACGCAGAAAAGTGCTTAAAATTTAAATCACTTCAGAGCGAAAAGCGTCACAATACAAATCCACACACACACACACACAATCACAATATATAAATTATATTTTGAGGGTAAATAAAACACTTAACGCCCTTTTAGCGGTTGACACCCAGCCACGCCTCCCCCACCCAACACCCACCCCTCTTCGCAGCCTTCAAGCAAACTCCGGACACGCTCTGTTAACGGCGCGTCCTCGCGCAAGGATTCGCAGTCAAAATAATAAAAAAAAGCAAGCATTATACGAGCGTGCCAGAGCAGAGATTGCACGACTAATATATACCCTGTAGACAGCGTACATCAAATACTTTACTTTGGAGTCAAGCATAAATTCTGCTATCTATCATTATACATTCGCTGACTTTCAATAATGTGTGTTATCGAATTGTTATCGATGTGTAAATGTGTTATCGAATGACAAATATTTCTGTATACACTGGCAAATACTAAAAAGCTATTTAGAGGGTTTAATATGTGCTTCTTCATCAATTTTATTTATCGATTCTATCGATTCTTAGTATCGAAAATTGAATTTTTCTATATCTATCTATATATTTCATGTATATATTGAATTGTAATTCAAAGAGCTAGCCAGAAAAGTATATATGTGTGTACCTTACAATACGTGCTGTAATCGATTTGTTATCGATGAGTGAATATATTTGATAAGCATTAGGTGCAGCTCTCAGTTCTCTTTGCAGAATATGGCTTATTTAAAAGTGAGCTATAGCCAAGCTTTTGGGACTTTCTTGCATGTAAACGCTGCAATCGATAATTATTGAAATGATGCAATTCTCATACGCTCAACTCTATCAACTCAACTCTTTGCATATACCCACTTGCGACGTCAGCAAACAAAATAAGTAAATGATGAAAACACATTGTCGCAGCGGGCGTCCTTTAAGCCATCATTACCCAAATGGCAAGCGGGTCGCAGAGACAACGAAGTGCGATGTGGGAAGTGAGGCGATGGGGAGGTGGGAAGGTGAGGACGTGGCGGGTGCCAGACTAAGACTAAACAAATTTTGTGGCCCTGCCAGCGCAGGCTGATGTCTTCGTCAGCTTTACTTTTTCTCATAACTGTCAGTTGACAGCGTCAGAGTTGCCACCCCGCGCAGCGAAAGTAGAAGAAGAGCGACGACGTTGAACAACTTTGTCGCTTTGTTGACGCTTCATCATACCCTATAGAGAGAGGGTAGCACAGCTGCATTCTAGTTATGCTAGGAGTAAACACTTTATGTAGGGTAATCATGCAAGGAATTGTATGCAAATATACCCTGTAATAATTTATATTAGAATGCATATAGAAGAACGAGTTCGAGTTGAGTACCTGAGGTTGACCTGAGCTGGCTTTATACATATATCATATATCATATTATATGATCAGTATACCCCTTTTCTTCTACCTTCAACATCTAGCTAAAGGGTATCCTTTAGTCACGCTTGCTTTACCTACATGTCTGCTCTATGCGTTGTCTCTCATTTTGTTGGCTTTTCGGGACTTCTTTTCTTTTTTTTTTTTTGGCTGCACGATTTGACATTAACCTGTCAGCGTCTGCCTCGCATTATGTTTTATATTTTGTATTTAGAGGCGTGGCAGCGCCCACGAACTGGCTGGCAGCTTGTGTTGATTAAGCGACAGTCTGTGTGCGCTAAGTGCTTAAGCTTAACTCAACATTACTCGGAATGAAGCACATACATTATTGATTTGAAAATATTGAAAATGCATGAAAAATGTTGGCATGAGATAAAAATTATAAATTATTACGACAGTTTTCTTAAAAAGTAATACAAGTTATAGTAATCTATATATAAGTATTACTAGTGATCAGGACAGGAAAACACGATATACACAATCCTAGTCGTCCTTTCGGTTGTGCTTTTGTCCAGCTGTCATTCTGCTTGAACATAGGCATATGAATGTCTAGCTATCCATGCGACATGCTATCTGGTAGTCCGTATTATCATCCGTCCGTCTGTGTTAGAGACTTTGAATTCGGAATAGAAATTCATAGACATAGACAAGTGACTGATGCAAAGTCTCTAGCAGTCTCAGAGCTACAAAAAGTAAACCCGCTAAAAAGTGTTAAGTTTCTCTAGAAGTTACATAGCTGCAAGTTGAAAATTTCCGCGACGCTCTCCGCCGTAGCTGCCTCAAATATTCGAAGCGCGTAGCCAAGCGTATTATAGGCAACATTTTTTTTTCGAAACTGCATTTCTAACTGATGATACGAATTGAATGCCTGACTGAGCACTTGATCTAATCAATTTACATAGCCTTTTGTCAGCACAGGCAGCCAGCTCAGTGCCTTGCGGCACCTTTTCGATTTTCCGCTTTTCCGCTTTGACGCCTATTCATGCTGGCATATGAAAATTCAATTGAAGCTGCGTGATTCGATTTGCGCGCTGCATAATATAGCAAACAAAACAAAAGTGAAACAAAATATAAAATAACATTTAGCCTGCAGAGCTGTTTTGAAGCGAAGCGCCAACTGCGCTGATTAGATAAGCAGCAGCCAGCAGGGCGAAGCGTGCAGCGAGCAAACAAATAAAAGGAGGAAACGCAAAAAGTAACTAGTTCAAAAATCGCCTGCAGAGCACAAAATAGAAACATCTAAAAATCAAAGAGGCAAAAACAAGTGCGAGCAAATGTGGAGCCTACACGACTAGCCAATACCCTAACCTGACCAGCTGAGCTCTAGTTCTAGACTAAAGCAAATCTGAGCTGCTGCTGCTAGAGTCAAGACAGAAATGTCTCTGATTCTCTTACTGTTTCCATTTGAGCTTCATTTAGACGAACGAATATGACTTAATGGACTCAGCTTGCTGGCCACGCCTGCTGCTGCCTGTTACATACTGAAGATCATACGCGTTATACCCTAAATTTCCATTAGCAATGCGTTCAGCGTATATAAATCCAATGCTAATGCTTCAGTTGCTGACTGCGACTCGACTGAATGTTGCCCTGTAATGAAATTTTTCAATGATCAGAAGAAAAGCTGTGCTTATATATAAAGCTAAAGATCTGAGCGATTAGCAGATACTCCTTATGGAAGAGGAATGCCATTAGCAATAGAGAAAAGTCAGCGAGGTGAAGAACAACTCAAAATGAGTGAGCGCTGTGACCGACTTATATATACCACGCAAATTCGTAAAAAATGGTTAAAGTTAAAGTTGAAATGATTAAAATTACAGAAATCAAATCAATAATATTATCTATATATATATATATATATATACATATATATTACTTTTAGACTTTCCTCAAAGCCCAACAACTTTCAAGCATTTCTATTCATATTTCTAGGGTATGCAGCCAATGCAATGCGTGGGCGTCAAATGTTATTTGTTCAGAGCACAGCAAACCCTCTTCTTAGCCTCTGCCCGCGCCCCTTATCACAATCACCACCCCAACCACCCCCCTCCCTCCTTCCCATTACTCCCTTGTTGACTGCTGCAACTTTTGGCTTACAAATTGTTTTTTAGTTGGCAGAACTTTTAATTTGGTTATAGTGTGAAAATGTTTGTTCACTCGCTCGACTCTTTTCACCTCTCTCTCTACACCAACTCTCTCTGCCCCTCTCACTCTCTGACTCTTTTGCTTTCTCCAGTTATAACCATATACATCTCCTATTTTTTTCTATTTACAAAAAGTTTGTGGCGCAAATTAATTTGCATTTCACACAGAGCACAGAGATTGAGAAAAACGAGAAAAAGCAGTAGGCAGTGGGTGGGAGAGGAAGAGTGAGGCTGTGAGGCTGTGAGAGGAAGAGCAAGTCCTGTGCGTGTTGGTCTTTTTTTCAATTAGAACAAGAAAGCGCATTAGAGTCGGGCATAACTGACTGCAAGGGACTTGTGCATGGAATATAAAAAAAATGTTAAAATTATTTCTAGAAAATTTAATATTTATCCATAGATCCCATCTATGCATAAGATCAATATCATCATCTATTGCAGCTTTTTTTTAGAGAAACTTAATAACAATTCATCGATCAATAGAGCAGATCAACAGCCAATAGACAGCGATATATGTATATATATTACAGCAGCACAGAAGGTGCTTGGCAAAGGAACAGACGGACGGAAGGACGGATTAGATGGACATCAGCAAAGACAGAGAAGAAGCAAACGGACGGCCAAGCTCTACAGACATTCCATAAGCAATATACTCTTTTACATACCCTGAACGAGCATAAAAAAAAAGGAAAAAGTCGAGTAGACGGCAGTTTGCGTGCTCAGCCGCAATTAGATGGCAATTAATAAACAACGGCTAGAAGAGGACAGCTTGACCGCTGGCTGAGGGCGGCGTGAGCGAGAGACTGTCAGAGATAAGGACACGCGCTGCATACGTATAAGTGTATGTGTGTGTGTGTGTGTGTGTATCCTTTATGCATTAATCAAACAAATCAATTTTCATATTGTGCTCGGCCCGATGAAATCGTAGACCACAAACCACTCACGTGTCCAATTCGAAGCGAGTCCATACAAAATGCCATAATGGCCCATTCCACATGTTCCATTGCCGCATAAATGTAATAAAAAACCATAAAAGCTCACACGTCAAACGCAATTCAATTGTTCCATGCCATGCACTGCAAGAAAATCGAAGCAATGCAAAGATGAGTAACTTGAGAGCAAGGCAAATATAAATGGAAAAACCAAATTAAAAATTATTTGAGTTGGATAGATAAACAATCAATATAAGTTATATATAAGTATCTATATAAGTTTTTCTAAGGTTATATATTAGAGAACTGCATGGCATAATGTACGACAAAAAGTATTCATTTGAAGTGAAGATAATAAATTGAGTGAGCTGCAATTTGAATGTGTGTTTACTCGCAGTTCAATGAATGAGAATGGATGAATAGATTTGCCAATGCCAAGTGAAGAGCTGCAACTCATTCACTCATAGCCGAACTCATTCGATTCGTTTCTTCTCGCTTGAATATTGTGCATTCGAGTCTTATGCGAGTGCACTCGTTCACTCCGATGTCTTGGGATTCGCTTCCATACAAATCAACTCATTTCGAGCATTGTGCATTAGGTCTTTTTCCTGTTGCCATCTAATATCTATGTCATTATATAAGAACACATGTTTCAGATTAGATATATGCTGAGTTAAGACTCAAACTATTCTATTAGAAGTTTCAGTAAATGCTGTGACAAGGTCTAGCCTTGCCGACTCCAGTTTTCTAGGTCTTCCTTAGTAGTAGCAATTTTCACTTCAGCAAAGTGTAAATATGGTTTTTAACTCAGCTCAAAATCTCTTCAAATTCCCATCCAAAAAGTCTGGTCAGGTTCATCCAAACAGTCTGGCCAGGCGCCTAGGTACTGCAGCTTTCAGTCGTCGCACTTGCACTAGGAGAAGACTAAAACGACATCACTCTCAAGACCTGCTGGATCGTATCATGACATGAAAACCTTTCCATTATTAGCAAATCCATAAGATCTATACCTAAAATATCAAATAAAATATCTTGTTATTGTCTTATTGTTATGTATGCTATGTTAAAACAATATAGCTTTAAGTAGTAGTTTTGAGTTAATTCCCATTTAGATTCAGTTGCCTAAAGGGTAGCGGTGGGTTAAGCTGTAATAAATACAAACTCTCCAGCTGTCTGTTGGCTAGAAAACGAGAGAGATCGAGTAAGAAAGGGAGGACAGTTAGAGTGAGAGACACAGAGAAAATTATGTTACAGAAAGAGAGAGAGAGAGAGAGAGAGAGTTAGCTTCAGTGTCAGCTCGAATCTCTCTCCCAAGCGACCATTACTTAACTTTGATTTCTGTCTGAGACGAAGCTAAGCTTGAAACTCTTGTCACTTCTCGCTTGTCTCTTGTCTATGCTAACTCAATTCCAATTCCACTGCAACTACTCATTTTGCCAAGCCCAACTGGTTATGCATTGAAACACTTGATATTCCAAGTGTTTGGTTTTTTTTCTTTAAATTCATTTTTCACCTCAGAAAACCAGAAAATACTTCATGCTCAAACAACTTCTGGCAGCTCCTTTAACATATTAAGACAGCTACATAGAGTAGCTATAGAAACATAGCAAAATACATTTTCAGTAGAATGCGGTTACAAAGACTCCACTTTAAGCGTTCGTACGGCTGAGCAAATTCACACAGTTATAGCGCCTTACGTATATAACGACGACATCGTTATAACCGGAATATAGTGTAGTCATCACATATATGAACACTCTTAACTTGGAATCTATTGGAGTCATCACATATAATAACACTCTGGCCACTTAACTAGATTTTCGATGCGATCAGGGCAAAGTTTGAAATCTTTTTCTCCCAGTGTAACCCTCACCTAGGCCTGTTTCCCTTACCAAACTGGTTGGGCTTTTAGCCCAGTGACAGTTTTTCGGGTGGCCAATTATCAGCGCTATTACCAAAACTCGAGCCTCAATTCAATTTGTTTGACGTTTCAAATGGCTTTTATGCAAGGGCTCCCCCACCCCGTCAGCCCCCTCTACCCACGTCCACTCTACGCAGCTAAACCACATGATATGTGAGTTCCCAAACACACACACGCACACACGCACACACATTCGCAATCGTTCAAGTTTTCGGTTACTTTGTTTTTGTGCTCTAACCAAAAAACAAAAAAAAAAAAAAACTTTCACATTGATAAGAGCCGCAAAAGTGGGCTGGGAAGCGGGCAAACGTTGCGTATGAGTAATGTGCCTTTCCATGTGCTTCTGTGCGTGTGTGTGTGTGTGTGTGTGTGTGTGTGTGCCTGCTCGTTCGACTCGTAATGAAAAGTTTGGCGTAATGAAATAAGCCAAAGTTTTTGCAGCTTTCAATAATAACTGTAAAAGTAACTAGCAAAAGTTTGTCTCCCTCTTTCACTCGCCTTTCGCATGCGCTCTTCCCCTCTCTCGCTCTCTCTCTCCTAGCTTTTTCTTCTTCCTCTTCTTCTTCACTATCAATGTGATTATGAAGTGCCCACTGATGTATCCATTTGAGTGCGCTACGATATGCCCTTTTTATGGCCTAGACAACAGTAGGTGCTATAAATACACACACACACACGCACTCGTTAGCTTGTGTCTGTGTGTGTGTGTGTCAAGCAAATTGTGTGTTAAACATGGCCTTTAAGCCATTTGTGCAGCGTCTTTAAGCCAGTTAATAGCCAGCACTATTTATTCATAGTACATCAAAATATTCACTCAGAAATATGTTTATTTTTTATTTATTTAACAGTTAGAATTAATGTTAAATTAAAGCTAACTAAAAGCTAAAGCACTAGCTACTGAGGCCTTCGGCTTAAATATATTTAATTTAGCTTTAAGTATTTTGTGAAGGAATAAAGAAATGAAACTAGATAATTATATAGATAGATCTGTATTTTGCTCTTACTCTTTCTTCTCACTCGTTTCTCTCTTTACTATCTCTCTCTCTCTCTCTCGCTCGCTCTCTCATTCCCCATCTCTTACTCACTAACAGCGCTTTAGAGACAAGCTACATATATTTGCGCTGCTCTCGCGATCTCTAAAATCTTCTCTACTTCCTCTTTCAGTCAATGGAAAGTCAATGGAATGAAGTATGGGAATGCGTGGAATCTGAAACTATAGTAAACTCTCTATGGAAAGAGAGTCTCCATAGAGAGTTTACTATAGTTTCATATTCCAAACATTCCCATATTTCATTCCATTGACTTTTCTGCTCTCGCAACCAACTGCTAATCTTCATATATTTTAGGCCCCTCTTCAACTCCAGCTCCATCTCTCTCACTCTCTTCAATCGCTGCATTACAACTTTCCACTTATGTTCCACTTCCCAAGCATTCCCATTCACAAGCATCACATTTCACATGATTAATCCTGAAGCACCTTGGCGTCTAAACAATATCTCACATGAGAGCATCTCGACATCCAACCGCTCTCCCCCCTGCGCAGCCTCCTGGGATTCAGTTGGACATGGAACCTGTTTATTTTCACACGATTTATGCGCAGTTCATTGAGCCGACATCGAAGTACAAACAGGGCCCAAATAACAATTAATCATAATTAAGCCACAAAATGCACACATAATCATTTATTATGATACGCACAGAGAGCGAGAGAGAGAGAGAGAGAGACAGAGAGAGAGAGAGAGAGATGGTGGTGAGGGAAGCAGGCGACTGACTGGATAATAAATTAAGTCAAGTAGCTGGTGTTAAGCTGCTGCGCTTGGCCAATTGACTATTTGGCCAAAAGCCACGACCGCTTCAAAGACCGCAGGCCAAAAGCCAAACGAGCCCCGCAAACTGGCCGCAGGTAGTTACGTTAATCAGGCGTTAAATTAACGCACTCATTAGCACAAATTACAAATTACAAATTGAGCTGCGAGAGGAGCCACGGTTCGCAGTCCGCAGTTCACAGTTCACAGTTCGCTCCGCACCTAAGTCAGGTGCTTAACATAAATCACTTAATAATCAAGTGCATCAATTTAATTGGCTGACCAACGCGTCTTCAATCCCTACCCGCATCCATTCCAGTTCTCATTCCATTCCATTTCATTCTCAGATATCTATAAGGTTAGACGCCCTTAAGCAATTCATTGACTCTTCTCTCTCTATTTATAGGGTATCTATAGCGACTGCCAGACCCTCTTTACTATATAATGTTGCACGCATACAAATGTTTTTGGAAATGGTTCTTAAAGAAATGCATGAAAACATCAACATTATTGCGTCTTTGTTTATATTTCAACTAATTACACAACAAAAATTTGCTCAAGTTTCTTTGCAAAAATTATATTAGGTAAATGTTGTCCACATATGCAACGTATATTATTATATTTCCATTATTTACAGGGTATGTAACAGTCGTTCTCTTTGCAGTAAAGACATGTTTTACTCAAATATCTTGGGAAAAATCGTCTTCAACAAATGTTACCCGCCTTAGACACATATTTATCTCATAATATTAAATTTAAATTTTTTACAGGGTATACAATAGTCGTATACATGCAACTGCAACTGTCTCGCACAATGCAATTAACGCTTATGCTTCAATAAAATAACTTATATTTTCTATTACATTTAACATGCTTCAAATTGCATTACAGGGTATCTTTCAGTCCAGCGCACTCGCGAAGCCAGTGCCTGCTGCCTGTTGTTTCATCTTTTCACAGCTCGTGCGGTGACATTTAATTTAAGTTTTGCAATTTGCATGCGAATTACGAGAACGACTCACCAAGTCGGCCTAGCTCTGGGCCCCTTCGCAAATCAAATCTATTGCCACGACGAAATACAATAAAAAACAAGTCCGAATCTTATCTTCCGCTATGACTGACTGCACAATACTTGCTCACGATACGAAAATACTTGAATTTCATGGCAAAATAAATATTGGTTCGATATACTTTTCTATATCAAGTGTCAAAAGTAATCAATCTACTTGACTGCTCCATTTCATCTCTTAAATTGTGGAAGATTTAATCCAATATAATCCAATTCGCCACAGGAGTGTATATGTCCGCTTAATCAATAGCGGAGGAAATAGGTTGTACGCTTTTGGGTTTCTTACTAAAGAAGTTGAGCGCAGATACATATCAGATCCGGATCCGCCCAATTATTCATAAGAGTCTATATATCTTTCAGATTTCAAGAGTCTAGCTTCAACATAGAAAGACAGACAGTCTAAAGGACGTACGGTACGGAGGAACAGGTGGACCGACGGGCGGACGAATGAATGAACGGACGAGCGGTCGAATGAATGGACGAACGAGCAGTCGAATGAACGAACAGGCTGACAGACGAATAGGTAGACAGACATACGGACAGACGTATACTCATACGTATACGTATACAGACACACGGACAGACGTATGAACAGACGTACGGATAAACGGATCAATGAGTCAACTGACTATCGAATCAACGGGTATTCCTATAGACGAACGGACAGAAGGACGAATGAGTGGACGGACAAGCAGACGGATGAACGAACAGACTGACAGGCGAATGGGAGGACAGACATACGGACAGACGTATGAACAGACGTACGGACAGACGTACGGACAGACGTATGAACAGGCATACAGACGTACGGACAGACGTACGGATAAATGGATCAATGAATCAACTGACTGCCGGACCAACGGATATCCCTTAGACAAACGAACAGAAGGACAGATAGACAACGAACAGACAGCGAGAGAAACATTATAGTAACAATCTGATACACTCACCTTATAACGTTGAGCGAGCAACAAAGTAAAGTAAATAAATAAATAAAAGGCCACGTCGAAAATTTGCCAAGTTTTTAATTGCCAGCAACCGCTGCCAGTGACAACCGTCAGCAGAAAACAAAGTTTTCTGTGTTGGCCTGTGTAATTATTTAGTCAAGCGCAACATTTGCATGTGCCGCATGTTTTGGCCGCAACTGTACTAAGCCAACAAATCGCATCGCCAGCCCATAGCACTACATGTACAAATCTATATAAAAATAAATTGAAGCTGACCGTAAGAAAAAAGCCACGGAAACTGCTTCAAGGTTTCAGCTTTAATCGAACTAACCCTGAGACATGGCTGACTTTGACTTGGAATTCAATGCGAATGTCTTGTAGTATTTGAAATGCAATAGAGATGAGCGCGCGTCACACGAAACACTTACTCTAAATCTGAGCAAGTCTCATATTAGCTGAAATGGGCGTTATGTAAGGCATATAATAATATAATGAAATAAACTGTGAACCACTGTATATCATTTGGGAACTATGACAGCTTCAGCTGGCAGCACAATTCCAGTTTGCCTCAGAGTCAAGCTGTATTTTCCCTTGAACTCTTCTCGTATATTGTTTTCTATTAGAATTAGAAGTCCATTCTGTAACAAGCTGACGAAAAAGTGGCAGACAAGTCCATGTTGTAAGTCGATCTAGCCATATTCGTTCGTCCATCTGCCCGCAAATCCGTTCATACTTCCCTCTGTTTGGCCGTCCATTTAAAGTCAGCGATCTCTTCACATACAAAACCTAAAGATTTGAATTTAGATATGCATATCAATGTTCTTCTATAGGAAATGGAAGTGTAACATGTTATTTGCACTCAATTTGTTGTTATCGATAAAAATCGATATTTACACTTGGTTTTTATAGCATAACTTGAAGAGCATAAAAACTCTACTTACCTGTTCTATTATGCATGCACAAACTATTTATAGTATTTCCCAACTTTGCATGCCCAAACTCTACTTTCCAATTAGTATTAAACTGGAACTCATAGCCCTAATTGGGATTAATGGTCTGAAATTATTCACTAACTGATTCTCGCACACCCACAGCTCAGCCCAAGGTAAGTCAATGCACATGAATTGCACTTGATGTGCATAACTACTTTGCGCTGCATGCTGGGTATCTGCTCGTCGAGCATACTCCAATATTTTTGTGCTATCGACACGCGCTCAGCTCTAGCGCGCACGCAATGCGTCTGCATAGCCAGACCAATTTCTGTGGCAATTCCTAGCCCAATTCCAATGCCCCCTCCCCTCACTAGCCTCACCCATGGCCCTTGCGAAATAGCCATATTACGTATATCCTTGAAGCGATTGCAATCCCTTTGGCCAATCTCTCAAAGTGCCAGACATGCCAAAAAAAAAAAGGACTAAACAATTTTCTGCGCTGGCAATTTTTATGGCCAAGCGATAAGTAAAACGATATTGAAAGTGTGTTAGTGTGTGTGTGCTTGTCTCTCTATCTTTCACTATCTCTCTCTCTCTCTCTCTCTCTCTCTCTCTTTCACTCTTTCCGTCTTTCCCTCTTTGTCTTAGTCTATGTCTCACTGTTGTGGCAGGCCCATTAAATGCTGATAAACATCTCGCATTGTCCACGCAGCCAGCCTCAGCCCCCCCACACGCCTCTTCCTTCAAGGCTATTGCCTGGCTTATTAGCACATGACCAAAAGTGGAAAAAAACTTTGCACTTTTGTGGGCGTGGCTGCTTTAAAGGTCAAAATTAGCTGCAGCTGGACGAAAAGTGCGAATTGCTGAAATTTGCCATTTTGCCCAAACAAAATGTTGCCAAAGTCGCACCCCCTAAGGCCCCCCACCCCGCTACGCCCTTGAGCATAGGAAATGCTGCGTTAAAAATTATGTTTCAAGCTCCCCCTCATTCTCTCTCTCTCTCTCTATACGTACTTACCCTGTGCCCGTAACCCCCCTTAGTCCCTGCTAAGCGTCCTGTTTCCCTCGACAAAAAATATATTCATAGCATTTATAAAAGCCATTTCGAGCAGTCGACAACAGAGAGTGAGAGAGATAGGCAGCGGGCGAGTGAGCGAGTCAGAGAGGGAGAGGCGAAATTGAAGTCAGGGCCAGAGCAGAGCAATGGGCGCATGCAAAATGCGAACATTACGCGCTGAGCAATGCGCTACATTCAGCAGCAGCAAAGCGTTGGCTATTTCAATACATAGATAAACCCGCATCCCTGAAAGAAGTCTATATTATTATACAGATT
Source organism: Drosophila buzzatii (assembly GCA_035045845.1). NCBI lineage: Eukaryota > Metazoa > Arthropoda > Insecta > Diptera > Drosophilidae > Drosophila > Drosophila buzzatii. The sequence continues at coordinate 3,290,743 of JAWNOS010000596.1, read as the reverse complement.
TAGATTTTTAGTAGATCTAGCTGAGTGAATTGATCGACCTGTAATATTTGTTGGCTTCTAATGTGTTACTCTCTCTCTCTCTCTCTCTCTGCTTCCTCTATAAATCACACTCACTCTCAATTTGCCCAATTCTACCTTCCTCACTCTCTCTCTCTCTTTTTTCCCTCTATATCTTGCTCTCTCTCTCTCTTTCTCACTCGCTATTACTCACATATTCACATTTACCTCGGTCTGTCTTCTTGCTCTCTTCCTCTCTTGCGGAACGTCTCCATCTCTCTCTCGCTCTTTCTTTCTCTCTCTCTCTCTCTCTCTCTCTCTGTGTGTCTCTCTCTCTGTCTCTTTCTCTCTTCCTCCCTCACCTTTAGCCCTTCTTTACTTCCAACTGTCTCTATTTATCTCTCCCTCGCTCTCTCTCTCTTCTTCACTCTCTCTCTGTCTCTCTCTCTCTCTCTTTCTTTGGGACCTTCTTTACTTCTAACTATCTCTATTTCTCTCTCTCTCCCTCCTCTCCATCACACTCTTTGCGACCTTCTTTACTCCTAACTATCTCTATCTATCTCTCTCGCTCTCTCTTTCTCTCTCTCTCTCTCTCTCTCTCTCTCTCTTCCTCACTCACTTTGAGACCTTCTTTACTTCTAACTATCTCTATTTATCTCTCTGTCTCTCTTTTCCTCACTCCCTTTGAGACCTTCTTTACTTCTATCTCTTTATTTATCTCACTCTCGCTCTCTCTCTCTCTTTCTCTCTCTTTGTCCCGCCCCTTTTATTCTTTTCCTTATCTGCTTCAGTTTCTCTATCTCTCTCTCTCTTTCTATCGCTATCTCTCAATCTCCCTATGTCCTTTTACCTTTTAATCTATCCGTAGCTCTGTCTATCTCTCTCACTCTCTCTCTCTCTCACTGTAACTCACTCTCTCACTCTCTCACTCTCTCTCTCTCTCTCTCTCTCTCTCTCTCTCACACACACACACCTTTCTTTTTCTTTTCCTTTCTTTCTCCTTTCTTTCTCTTTCTATACCTTTTAGCCCATTTCTCTCACTCTCACTCGCCATCTCATTTATTATTGTTTGTCTCTTTCATTATATTTCCACTTTTTCGATTCAGCATCGCTTCAGCTCCGAACTATTGCTCATTATGTTTATCCACATGCCCTAGAGCATTTCGTGTAAGGTGCAGAGGGCAAATTACTTTGACTTTCGCTGCGCTTTTCGACGCTTTTCGCGCTGTCGTTGCGGCCATTTTGTAGCCATTTCGGCCAATTCGGCTGCCAAGTGCAAGCGCAAAATGTTTATAATTAAACTTTAATGCGTATTTAATGAGCCCCGAGCTGGGGCCTTGAAAAAATAATGCAACTTTTAAATGTGAATTCACATTCACGCGAATGCGAATGCGAATGAATATGAATATGAAAGCTTGCACAGAGAGAGAGAGAGAGAGAGTTGTTTCTGCTGTTATGCAATGTTTACAAGGCAAAAACTTGGCGCACCAACAGCAAGACAGAGAGAGAGAGAGAGAGAGAGAGAGAGAGCGAGCGACTGCGAACTGAAACTCAATCCCCTGATAATATAAATTTAATCGCTCGCTTAATTGTCTTCATGTGAAGCCAAGTAAATGGTGTTAAAAACTTTTGCAAACAAATTGCAACTAGTTGCAGGCAGAGCGAACAAAGATGTTGACGCAAGGAGTTCGCAGGGTATCCGAATGTGAATGCCAATCGAAATGCCATGGGCATGAGGCTGACTCTGACGACAAGGAGCTGTGAACAAATTTGTAAAACGCAACTCGAGCAGTCGAGCTTTGAGCCACTTCAAAATGCAAGTTGCTGCTACTGATACTACGCAAAAGTTAAGCAGTCCAAAAAGTTTACACAGCCAGCCAGAGAAAGACAGAGAGAGAGAGAGAGCGAGAGAGAGAGTATGGGTGTGTGGAAGCGAGAGGTTTCTGGTTATTCGAGCAAAAGTTCCACTCACGTGAAAATGCTCTTCAAATATTTATGAAAAACCATTTTGAGCAGCAACAAAAAATGAAAAACGTGCATCATATAAAATGCAACAGTCTGTAATTGCTGGACGCACTGTGGCGAACCAGTGTGAGCACTGGTTCCAGTTCCGCGCTTACATTGTAGTCAGTTGGTTTCATGAAACATTCAATTAGTATATACCAACAAATATAGCATAGTTTAGGCGCTATTTGAAGTCAGTTCAAATGAACTAGTTCACGTCATTGATAAAGCAAGCTAGGCTTTTATATGCATTTCATATATTTTAGCTTAGGAAACGTATAGCTGAACTAGTTACTATAAAAAACTGTTTTGATTCCAGTTCAATAGAACTAGTTCACTTGTTTGAACAGATGCGCACTATTTGAAGTCAGTTCAATTGAACTAGTTCACGTCATTGATAAAGCAAGCTAGGCTTTTATATGCATTTCCTATATTTTAGCTCAGGAAACGTATAACTGAACTAGTTACTATGAAAAACTGTATTGGTTCCAGTTCAATAGAAGTAGTTCACTTGTTTGAACACATACGCCTTTCTGCCCATGTATTGACATAACAATGGCATGCATGCTAAGAAAAAGTTCGTTTTGAAATGTTCATTTGAACTAGTTCTTAAATTTTTGTAAATGTTTTGCACTTCCAAAAGATTTGCAGCAAAGAAAACAGCTTGAAAGTATTGCTGTTCAAATGAACTTGTTCCAAAAGTACACCTACTAGATATTTACATATGTATATTCATTGCATGTGAATCTAATGAAAAAAACTAGCTGTCTTCACTTGAACTAGTTCACTAACGAGTTAAATCAAACTATTAACTTTTCACTAAGAACTCTGTCTACTGTGAATAAGTTGGATAATGCTAATGATTAATATCGATAAACATCTGAATGCTGTTTCAGTTGTGAACTAGTTCGTAGCGTCGATTGTTCAAAAATAATTACAAATTCTATACTCTACAAAGCAGAGCTTAAATTTAAGTTTCTTTCAGTGTCTCTTGGTTCATTTGAGTCCAGTTGCGACGATAGACGATAAAACGATAAGTTTTAATCTGATTGAGCTATTAGCTCTGTCTCTGCTTTGCTATCACATTGCCCTGGCTCACCCTGCCTATGTCTATGTCTATGCAATACCCCGCCCAACTAGTTCCGCCTGGCATTGCACTCGGTTCGAGGCTATGTGCACCATTGCCAGTTGGTGTAAATGTCCAAAGTTTGATTATGCTGCCTCAACGCAAAGTGAACAAAAAAAAGATACGCAAAAACTCAACTGTTAAAAGTTTCTTTTATAGAATATCATTTGTTTTATTGCCAAAAAGCGAGCGAGCGAAGGAACTTTGCAAATTGCCAGCACACGTGCACACATTGGCACACCCCGCCCTACGCTTGCCAGATCCCCCTTTGCCACTAGGCGCTTAGCACATTTAAGGACATTATCCAGTTGGTATTTTTTGCAGTATTTTCTTTTCTTTTCTTCTTTTTTTGGCATTGTATGCAGCACAGTGGAAATTTTCGTATAAATCAATAAAGTTATTCAACACTCGACTGACACTTGCGACACTTTATGGCGACAATCATTATGGCAACCCCACGTCCTCGCCCCACGCCTCCTGCTTCTACCGGTAAACCCCCTGCCCCCCTCCGTGCCTGAACACTTGGGCAGGTCATTAAACGCATAATCGATACTAATGAAGCATCGGATTTACTAGCTGTTGGCAATTATTGTGAGAGTGCAGTATCCTACAATAGACAGTCCTACATCCACTCCCCTCCCTCTTGCCTTGGTGCCACCCCCCAGCTATGCCAGCCTCCCCCACTCACTCATTTCAGCTAAGCTTGTGCTCATCGTCATCTAGTCTCTCCAGCTCCAGCTCCAGCAGCATCTCCATCTCCATTTCCGTTTCTTGCATCCGCTTCATGACATAATAAATTGCCCCTCGGCATTCTAAATATCTGCTCTCATCAATAGCTCCCCAAAAGGGGGTGGCAGGGTGCGTTTTATGTGCCATTTTTTTTTTTACACTCTCTTAACTCGAAGCTATTTACGTTGAGCTGCAGCTTGCTTAATGAGCCTGGCAACATTTTGCCAGTGTTCTGTTCACTGGAACTAGTTCCAGCTCTATTAACACATTGTGAAGGCATTAAGCGCCTGCGAACTAAACAACAACAAATTCTAACATGAAATTTGTACGTAGCTACCCAACTGGAGCAAATTATAGGGTATCTGAGTTAAGCTCTTTTCCTTTAAGATAATTTTTCAACTGTTTTTTTGCTTTAGCTTTTCATGAGCTCTCATTCGGTTTGTCTAGTCATAGCAACTGTCTGGCAACGCCAGCACACAGAGCTAGCGAGTTTATCTAACATTTTATCTATACAACTTGGCTATCTTAGTGTAGCTGCAGCATTAGCTCAACTCACTCAAGCCTTAATACGGTTACTATAGCTAGTTAACTATCTGGCAACGCTGGCACATAGTTATCGAAATTAAGTAACATTATTGTAGCTAAAGCACGAGCTGCTTGACTCGCGTTTCGAGCTCAACTCACTTAAGCCTTAACTTTAGGCTTATCAAGTGCAGTCAGCAGCGCTGCTCCAACTATCTGGCAACGCTGGCAGACAGCCAGAGCAATGATCCAACAGTTTCTAACAGAGCTTCAACCTTAGCCCATCTTAGTTCATAGCTTTAATTGTTAAGGCTTGGCTTCAGCTCGTTCTCCCAAAGTCAAAACTGTCTGGCAACGCTGGCAAATAGTTTATCCTAATTTATATATATATTTATGAGCAGAAAATCAATTTCGCATGCTATTCTTCTACGTTTTTTTTGGCAACCGGCTTGACTCAGGCCTCAATGCGACCCGCTCAAGTACAGTCAGCCGCCAGCGGTCTGGCAACGCTGGCTTACAGCTATTTTATGCATTGCAGCAAATTTGTTTTGGCTGGCGCCATTTATCAGCCGCAAAAGGCAAATGCACGATGAAGAAGCGCCAGAGAAATTGCAATTCAATTGAGTGGAATAAACTGGCGACTTGCGACGAGTTATGTACGAGCAGCTCACTGATTTCTTCGCCAAAGTTGAATTTATGATACGGATGGGTTTAGAACTCGAGCAGCGACAGTAATCACTGCATGTGTGTGTGTGTGTGTTGGCCAGCAATAAAATAAATACGACTTAATCAGATTGCAATTGCAATTGCAATCGCTTGCGATTTCAATTCTCGCTTCATAACACATTGCGAATTATAAGTGCCGTAAGATGACACTTCGACACGCCCATCATTTGGGGCGTGCATGTGGGCGTGAGAGAAGGAGCAGCGGAAAGGGGAGCCGGCATTCCAAAGTGTCGCATAAAATAAACATTTTCTAAATTGACACTTGCGATTCAAAGCCAAACACTCAATTGCAGTTGAGTTGGCAGAGTTGCCACAGTTTCCAAATTGTTGCCAGCTGCAGCGGCAAGTGTGCATGAACGACTAGCTGTTGCCCTGCAAAGTTACAGAACACGAAAATCGAATATATATATATTGAAAAAAAAACTATATATATGTATATATGATATTTCAATTTTAAGCCATGTCTTCAGCCTATTTTAAGCTTGAAGCTTTCTAAGAAAATATTCACATCAATGTGAGGCACTCTTAACCAAAAGCGATATTAATCATTAAGAAAATTAGTATTTATATATTTTTTAAATATGTAAAACTATCTAAATACCCATTCATATGCTACATTTGAGAAGGTATTCATGTGTTAAGAAAACATTTATAGGCTCTGCAGCTTCTTGAAGCCAAACGATATTAATCGACACGAAAACTTTGCACACAGAATACGAGATAAACAACTTATCATACTGATCTGACAATGTGTGTTTAACATGCCCGCTTTACGCTTGCTTACAGGGTATAACAAGGACAGCGACACCATCATCAACGACAACAACAACAACAGCAACGCCAATGAGGACAACGCTTGCTGTGGTGCTGCATTTGCTGTTATCAACTAAAATTCCAAGCATCGACGCACACACACACACACACACACACACACACACATACACACACACACACATACACAGACAGTCGTTCGCACACACTCATTCGATTCGAGCGTTAACTGCATGCAGACAGCCTGCGTTTTGCTGTCGCTGCTGCTGTCTGCTGTCTGCTCTTCGCCTGCAAATGCTGCTATCGCACACACACACACACACATATATATATATATACACACACACACACACACACACACACACACACTTAGTCACATGCCATTCGGTATCGGGCAGCTCTCAAACTCCACATTTAAGCAACTCCATCGACATTTATAAACTGCACACAAAACACTGTCCACTCTCACAGGGCCGAGTGTGTGCGGTTCGTTCGATTGGGTGTTGGCCTGTACAGGTCACACAAAATGTCAATTTATCGAGCAGTGCCACTAACTGAATTGCTATTCATTTTAACTCAATAGATGTGCAGGTTTTCAATTGAAGTCGACGCAATTCATTAGATATAAAATGTTTAAAACCAAATGTAAAGCTAACAGGCATTTAACATTGCCGTCCACTGTTAACTGTAATAGAAAGCTGAGATATACTAAAGTATTATTAAATTGTTATGAAACCAAAGTTGACAATTTTGTGGGTGAGCAGCAAATCCAAATGATGATTATGATGATGCTGATGATGATGATGATGGTGACAAAATCGTGAGTCCAGCGCAGGCGATAATGAAGCCATGCGAAGAGTAGAAGAAGCTGGCGCAAGAGAAGCATTTGCAGCTGCAGCTGCAACGCTGGAGACGAAGCAGCAGGCAATGGCAGTGGCCAAGGCAGACATTGCCATGGCCACAATGATGGCCACAGCACACGACCAAATGTTCGCATGTCCGCATGTCCGGACCTGGGCCTGGGCCGGGTCCGGGTCCGGGCGGAACCAAAAAGGTCCTGTCTGCCCCATTGCCCCATGTCCAGCAGCCTTCGAGTCAGCAGCTACGGACTGTGTCTCATTTTTTTCTGAATTGTAAAAACACTTGAAATGGGGCATATTAGTTGTATAAAAGTTGATGTATATCGATATATATCGAAGACTGTAGAATGTATGCTCGTAATTTGAATATGAATATTACAATTGTTATAAGCAGATTTAATCGTAAAGTAAGTGTGAAATAGGTTAAATAGATCAGTTTTCTCGGGAGCATAGTATCGATATATATCGACAAATAAAGAACCTACGCTCAATGTACCCTAATATATAACCTTATAAGCAGCTTTTATACTAAGCTAAGTCTGCAGTGGATAAACCTACTTTTCGATAGACAGATAGCGATATTATGATGAGTTGTTATTATCGATATATATCGAATGCTGGAAATGTAACCTAACTTAAGCTGCTTATGAAAATCTGAAAATTTTTCTTTTGTTTGTTTGCTTTTATGTATTGAACGAAGGACATACGGAACAATTTTATCAATTGTTATCGATAACTCAAGCAATGTTTTTGCTAGCGATAATATTACTTTTTTTTGTGCTCATTATAAAATTTAGAGCTTATCAACTAAGTTAACTTGTTGTATGACAAGAGAAGGCATGCATTAGGAGCTATAGGGTATCTGTAAGTCGTGCCTTTTGAACCAGACTACTTTTGTGTATTTGTTGTTGTTGCTCGACTAACTCTGTAAAGTTTTATTTTTACTATTTTTTTTTTTAGTTATCGTGACACACAGAGAGAGAGAGCGAGAGAGAGAGAGAGAGAGAGAGTGAGAGATGCTTAGACTGGCGGGAGTGTAAAGCGAAATTCCTAAATGAACGATATAAATTGTTGGCAGCCACAAATAATGAAAACACTTTGCGGTCATTTAGCGCTATTTGAGGCACACACACACACACCAACACACACACACATACACACTCACGCATGCTGTTGACAGCTTTATCTGTGTGTGTGTGTGTGTGTGTGTGTGCGTCGCCTGTGGGTGACATTTTTTCTTGCCCTCAGACGACCCGCTCAAAGTCTATTGCAATTTGAAAATGACATACGAAGTCCATTAAGCGCACTGGATGCAACAACAACAACAACAATAACAACAACAGTAACAACAATAACAACTGCAACAACTATAACTGGGCGTGGCAATCACTTCTAATCCCGTCTGATGAGCACTCGCCCTGTTACATCGTTTCGCCACAGTTCACAGAGCAAAGCGAGCCCCAGAGCTGCATTTTGTGGCTCGTGACACGAGCACGTTTCATGATTGACCGACTGATTGAGCAAACGAAATGATGAAACTGACTAATCATCGATTAAATACTAGACTATATAAGGCATTGAGTAGCTATCAAACAGACAGTTGAAATAGTTGACTTAGTGATTGATTGATGAACTGATTGATGGACTGAATGATGGACTGATTAATGAACTTAATGTCTAATAGCAAGACTTATTGCTCTTAAATGAGAAATGCTCTGCTTGATTGTGTGCTATCTGATTAATTGACTCAACGATGGATTGATTGACTGAATAGTTGATTGATTGAGTGATTGAATAAAAATTACATTTGACTAATTGAATGATGGACTGGTTTATAATTGCTTAATTGATTGTTAGATTGATGAATTGTTAGATTGAAAGATTCATAGATTGATAGATTGATAGATTGTTTGATTGATAGATTGATAGATTGGTAGATTGATAGATTGATAGATTGATAGATTGATAGATTGATAGATTGATAGAATGATAGATTTATAGATTGATAGACTGAAATATTGATAGATTGATAGATGGATAGATTGAGAGGTTGGGAGATTGATATGTTGAGAGACTGATTGATTGATAGGTTGATAGATTGATAGACTGATAGATTGATTGATTGATAGATTTATAGATTGATAGATTGATAGATTGATAGAGCACAGTTAGTCTACTCGACTGATTGACAACTGATAGACATTCCAATTTTTTCTCTCTCTCTCTCTCTCTCTCACTCTCTCTCTCTCGCTCTCTCTCTCTCTCTCTCTCTCTCTCTCTCTCTCACTCTCTCTCTCTCTCACTCTCTCAAGTCTCCTTAACATTTCAGCACGCGCCCATCTCTAAAACACTGAGCACCAAAAATTATCTTCATCAAGAACATCCTCACCAAAACCCACACGCCCACTTGAAATTCCATTCACATTTGAGACGTTTGTGTTTCACTGGTAATGAACATTGACAACTTTGAAATGCAGAGACAATTGAATCTTAATTTTCCATCACACCACGCTAAAGTCGTTGAACAAAAGGCACAGCTAGGCGTGGCGAGGCGTGGCGAGGCGGGGCAGATGGCTGGCCAGATAGATGACCAAGTCCAGCTGGACAGCCGATTGGAGTCCATGAATCAATCGCAAAGACAATAAACATTTATTTATGAAGCAGCTTCACGTCAGAGCGTTGCCGCTTGTGCGAGAGGTATATCAATTGGAATGACTTTACAGCTTTGCTGAATTTATGCTGTTGCTGAAAATCATTTTGAATACGTTTGTTAAAGTTGGCAAGCACTTTAGCATGCAGTTAAGCTTTGTGTATATTATTCTAGCTAAGCAACTGTCACTACATATTATGCTTGACAATCACATTGACAACCAGTTTGACATGCACTTAGAATGTGCTAATCGGCTTTCTATATGTTGTTTTTGAAGTTGACAAGCACTTTGACATGTAGTTAGACATTTGGAGCCTTTACATCAGATTTAACATTTCGAACTCTGTTCTTTTTATTGGAAATTATTTTTAACAAAGACTTTGACATTAACTTTGACATGCAAAGCTAACAGCACATACTCTTTTGATATTTTAAGAAGCAAAGTTTTGAGCTCTTTAATTTTACAGGATATCTAATGGTTGTGCTTATGTTTCTCTCAAATACAGCAGCGTTTTAATTGGCTTTTTCATTTCGTAATGAAACTCAAAAGCCGAGTTTGTTTTTCCGATATTTCCAAGTAAACTAAAAGATATTTCTTTGCTTTAATAGCATATACGACTATAAGCTACCCTACATAGGCTACGCATTGGCGCTGCTCTGACTACATCTTAACTCATATAGCGCAGCAAACTTATTTTACTTGCCTCTCTCCCTCTCTTTATCTTTATCTCTATCTATCTCCCTCTCTCTCTCTCTCTCTCTCTCTCTCTCTTTCTCTCTCACACTCTCTCTCCCTCTCTTTATCACTATCTATTTCCCACGCTCTCGCGCATCCTCCCTCTCGCTCACTCTTTCTCTCTCTTTTCCTCTCTCTCTCTCGCTCTCCTTTTCTATCCTGTTTATGTTGCTGTAATAACTGTAGCGCAATACAGCCGCTTCTTCATCATTTCAAGTGTGTACAGGGTATTGCGCACTCAAGCCTAGCATTTGGGCTATATATTTCTCGTCCAGCTACACATGCATACATACATACATATATGGCTTATAATTTTTACGTTAGCTCTGTGATTCACTTTGATTTATACGCTTTGACTGTGCTGACTTTATGAGCTACTCCTGCTGCTGCTGCCGCTGCTGCTGCTGCTGCTGCTGCTGCTGCTGCTGTTGTTGTTGTTGCTTATACCCTATATCATAATTGTATTTGTCTGTCTGCCTGTCTGTCTCTCCGTCCGTCTGTTTGTCCGTTTGTTTGTTCTATTGTCTTTCGTTTTGGGTTTAGGCTTGGCAGCCTCTTCATCATGTCCAGCAACACGCAAAATAATCATAAATTTTCCCGAAAATTTCAGTCAAACAATGGCCGCCAGGTGGCGCCACTGCCATAATTGGCAGACAAAGGCTAAAAGTCAAGTCGTCGCATGAATACTCTAACTAAAATTAAAGACATATCTGAGAATTTATTCGAGAATATATAGATATAGTTCTCATTTTAATATGTATATATAATTAGTGTATATATATATTTATATATAGATTTATAGTGGAAAATGTTTCTGTAGCTTAAGATATTTTATTCTATTTTTTTTTTTTTTCAATCTTATCTTTACCCATTTTTATAAAATTATCATCTATATCCTACATACATGCATATATGTTTACATTACATGTAGCGTATTTAATATTCGTCTGTATTTTGCTCTGTTTGCTTCGTTGTAATCCTTGCTGCTGGCGCTTGCCTCTCATCAGTGTCTGCCTTGTCGCATTTTACGCCTCGGCGAGGATGCGTGACACAAACAGCAGACGGCTGCTGCTACTCTCTCTCTCTCTCTCTCTCTCTCTCTCTCTCTCTCTCTCTCTCTTTTCTCGCCATCTCTCTCTCTCCTTCTGGCGTTGACAAATAGGCAGTTAGTGCGTCGCAATCTCCGGCTTACATTCATAATGCATTAATTTTTGGCCAGGGCAAAGCGCATGCAAGCGCCAGCCTCAAGTGCAGATCCTTGCGCAGCGATTTCCAATGCCTCCGCTTCAGCTCACACTCCATCTCTCTCTCTCTCTCTCTCTCTTTCTTTCTGTATGTATGCGTGTTTTTTTCCATTAAATTACACGCAGTCGGAGTCGCAGTTGGACAAGACGTTTGCTGATGCTGCCATAATTGCAATGAGTGTATGTTTGAGGGCAGGATGAGGAGCAGGAGAAGGAGGAGGCTAGGAGCTGTTTTGAGTAGTAGTGGATCGGGAGCTGGTGGGGGACAACAGCAAAGTGCTAAAGTGGTAAATATGTCAGCGGCAGTAAGACGATAAATTCTCGTTAAGTAGACGCGCACACGCAGCCTAGAGCTAGGCGTTAGGGGGTGCGGGGCAGCTGAGGGGGTGTTGCGGTTGGATAAGGCAATCGGTTGGCCTAATCTGCTGCGCTTGAATGATGATGTGCCACGCCCATGTACAGCCCTTAATTACAGCGTGCGGCGTGAAGAAAGAGGCGGATGTGCGGGGGCGTGGGCGTGGGCGTGGGCGCCTGGGTGTGTGAAGCTTTGACTAGGAATTGGGCATTGGTAGAAAACACGTGCGCACATGTGCAACTTCCGTTAAAAATCTATTGCTAACTTTCAACAATGCCAGGCCGGGGGTGAACAAGGTGCAGAGTGTTGGTTAGAAGACAGGCGAAGACACGTAGGTGTGTTTGAGTGTGTGTGTGTGTGTAAGTGAGTTAGAGCTTCCTGCAGCTGTCGTAGCAACTTCCGGCTGTTGCAGCGTCAACGCCCGACGTCTGCAACGTCTGCTAAAACACTTATTTGGCTTAAGGCTAAAAACTCAAAGCCAAAAATAGCACCAACAACAACAGCAACAGCAATAATAACAGGCAGCGACAGCCATTTTTGACACACCATCATATTAATACACTTGTAAAACGGTAAACAGTACAACAAATGGCCGCCCGCCGCCATAAACAGCGCAGAGCGATCCTGATTGGTAGATCAAATCGAATGCTCTTAGGTAAAGCAGATCAGCTGAATGGCAGCCAGCCAATGGGAGAGCAGCAAACGAATGGCAGCCATGCAAAATCTAACTGTTTTGAAACTGATCTCAATACACTAGCATTAAAGGAGATTTGCGTGTTAGAGCAGCACAAATATATGATCGCTAACCAAGTTTTGTAAATTATTGTTGTTAGAGCAGATCAAATATATTGTAGCTGCCATTTTGGTTTTTATAAAGAGTATCAGTGCTGGCAAATTAGCTAGTTTATAGCTATATTCAAATTTCCTTTAACAGATCATAGCTAAAAGAAGCTGTTTACGATTTGGGCACAAACTTAGTGTGCTCTTCGTTAGTGCCAACCGATTCAGTAAGAGTATTAATGCTACATACGTTTGTTCAAGAGTGTGGGACTGTGTAGCTGGCGGTTGCCGTGTATCTGGCTGGCTTCGTGCCGTGGCTGCATTTGGTTCGCCTTTGCTGTTGCTGCTGCTGCCGCTGCTGCTTCAATATTTTTTTTACGTGCATGTGTAATCAACAGACAGATAGTAAGTAAGTATTTATAAGTATGTACGTAAGTAATACGCATACAGATACGTGAGTGTGAGTGTGTGTGTGTTTGTGAGTGTGTGCTTAAAAAATTGCACAAAGTTTAAGCCAGCGCCGGCATAAGTGTGTGTGTGTGTGTGTCAGTCTCGGCGCTGTTTAACTCAGTCATAGAACTGTTGCTGAAGTCACGTAATTCAAATAACTAAAGTTGGCGTAAATATGCCAAGCATACAACAGCAGCGAACTCACACACACATTCAATGGGAGACTAACGCCCTTTCTGCCAAACACAATTGCATAGCTGGTTTAGTTCCCACTGCTCTTGTTGTTGTTGTTGTTGCCTCTGCTGCTGCCGCTGTCAGTGCTGATGGAGAGTGCAGGAAGTACGGGAGCGGTATTGAGCTTAGTGTGCTGTTGGCTTGCTTTAAGCGTGTTAATTTTGTAATTTGTATTAAGCGCTCGTTTTAATTGGCCAATCAGTGACGAGCATAAAGCACTGTAAATGCGCTCAAGTAGCAGCAACGGTAAATCGCAAACGACTTAAGCACGCCAGCCAATTAGACGCTAGGGCAATTAATGTTCTTCAGCATTCAACTGCACTGTGCACACACACACACACACACATACATAGAGCACACAAGATGGCCGCATACTTAAATCTGTCTCATTCACACGCGCATTCACAAAGCTATGTAAACACGAGCTTAAGCAAACTAACATACATAGCTGCCAGCTCTTTCCCTTCTTCACTTTTTATTTATAGAATTGACTGCATTCGTTTGACTTAATACAATTTGCACCAGTCAAACGATTTAGTTGTTTGCGCAATCGCTCTCGCTCTCTTACTGCTATTGCTGCTTGTTGCTGTTCTTGTCGCACTTTGACCTTTTCCCCAGCTGTCATCACCTTACGGCGCAACGTTGCCACACTCTGCACTCACTTAACATGCTTGACACATTGACAGTGGCTTCTGTTGTCGTTGCTGTTGTTGTTTGTTGTTGCTGATTATGATCTTAACGGCAGCTGCAACTGACTTCCGCTGTCTTCCACCCCCACTCTCCCACATCCAGTCACCATTGCCATTTGCCTTTATCATGACATGTATTGATTTTGATTTATGTTTTTGTGCATGTTAACTGATATTTATCATGTCAACAGCACTTAATTAATTAGTTAAAAGCGTTTACTAATTCGCCAATATACACGCTGCCCCACCCACCACCGGGTCACCCGCTCTCTGTGACAGCTTAGCGACGGCTTAACAGTTTCATAGCCACTTTAGCCAGCTTATAGCCATTTCTAGCTATTTTAAAAGTCAAATAGCTGAAAGCACTTATGCAAATAGCGTTTTATCGCCGACTCGAACTTTGTTAACATACAAATCTGAGTCTCAATAGCTTCTAACTGTATAGCTATTATTAGAGCTTTTTTGACAGTGATTAGGTTTGCTTGTATGTATATATATTTTATAAATTGTATAAATCATATTGTTCTGCATCCAGAACATATAACAAATTTACACTGTATCGTTTATATATATATCATAACAAACTTAAACTTTATTGAATATATATAAAATACACCAATGTTTTGTCTATTTAATGTTTTGCGTTTAATTTTATATCTTGAACTGCCGCTCTTCGGCTCATTTTCAAGACTAAAGTATCGACGTATCGAAGCTGGAAACCCAGGGCTGCGATCCCTCGATAGCTAACAGGGCTGCAAAACAACAATTGGGTTTGGAATGATCTAGTTCACAACATCCCGCCCACCGTAAAACTACGTGGGAGTTTTACCAATAACATCAAGAATAGCTAATTTAGATACGGGACGCTTTAAGATACCAGTTGCTGTTTTCACCTCCGCTATACGTATGACTCCATCCTTTGCTGAAAAGGTGTTGATTACGATTCCTTTCTTAAAACTGCCTCTCAGCTGATTGTCTTCACATATTAACACAACGTCCCCTATTTGTATAGGGTTTCTCTTCATGTTCCACTTCGTGCGTCTTGTCAGAGTTGGCAAATACTCTCTAATCCACTGCTTCCAAAATTTGTTTTTCAGTTCTTGGGAAATCCGATATTGTTGTATAATTAATTTTGTAATCAAATTATCTTTTGGTAAAATTATGGGTTCTCGTGTACTTTTCGAAACTGCTGTAGCGTACCCAATTCTTCCGTGTACAATTATAAGTCCCTGATCATTAAGTGTGGGAGTTAATGAGTGTATATCGCTTTTCTTTGATACTGTTCCATGCTTCTGTAAGTCGTCTATTTCCTGGGTGAAATTCTGTTGTTGTGCCATTTTGCACAATATGACCTCTGCTTTCTGTAGTTCGATTGATGACAGTTCCTTTGTTGAGTTTTTTACTTTATGTTTACGTAGTTGATTTATGAATCTTACTATCCAACCTACAGTACGTTTCAAACGCATATAGTTTGAGAAACGCTGTATATCGATCACAGGAGTTATCGATATCGTTAATATATGCTTACGAAGTTCTATTGCTTCCTCGTTTGTATAATCTGTTTTCTGCGCTGGCCAAAGTGATTCATCTTGTTGTAGAAATGTGGGACCTGATGTCCACAGCCCATTCGGCACGTAGTTCAAAGTTTTGTGTGCCCTCGTAGCAATATCAGCAACATTCATGTTGGTTGGAACCCACCGCCAGCTGTCTTTATCAGTAGTTTCCAGGATTTCGCCTATTCGATGAGCCACGAATGGTTTATACTGTCGTTGATCAGAGTTAATCCATGACAAAACCGTCTCAGAGTCTGTCCACAATACTGATCGTCGTATGCTAATGTCGTGACACTCCATAATTGAGCTTCTGAGTCTCGTTCCTAGTACTGCAGCTTGTAATTCGAGTCTAGGTATCGATAAGTGTTTTAAAGGAGCACATCTCGATTTTCCTGCAACAAATATGACATTAATGTGATTCTTTACCATTATTCTCCAATAAGCAACTGCAGCAAATGCCTGCTCACTTGCATCTACAAATATATGTAACTCCACATTAATTCCTTTAGTTAGAAAATAAGGCGAATAGCATCTTTCTATTTTAAAATCTTTTACTTTTTCGATTTGCAGCATCCATTGCTTAAATCGAATAAATAACTCTTCAGGCAATAAATCATTCCAATCTATTCCAACTCGCCACACTGCTTGCATCAAGTTTTTTCCATATATTGTTAGATCTGCTAACATTCCAAACGGATCATATACTGACATTACTAGACTGAGCAACTGTCGTTTAGATGGGCACTTAATCCCTCTAACGATGTCTTTATCGACCTTGTTCAGCTTCAAGTCGAATACAAATTTGTCCTTTGCGCTGTCCCAATGCATGCCCAAAATTTTATCGATGACTTCAGCGTCCATGTTAACAGTTTGTCTTTTCGACCAGTCGGTATCCTTGTTTAGCTTTGCTTGTACTTCCGTTGAATTTGACACAAAGCCCCTCAGTTCGAAATGCGCCAATTTGTGCACTCGACATACCTCTTTACTTATCTCATGTGCTTGCTCTTTAGATTGGAAGCTAGCCACATAATCGTCCACGTAGTGTTTGAAGTGTATTGCATCGATCACTTCATTTCTGTATTTTACAGCATGATACGCATTTAAGTTTTTTACGTATTGTGCACAGCACGGTGAGCAAGAAGCTCCGAATATCATAACCTTCATTTTATAGGTTTCAACGTCACCATTCGAGCTAGGCCTCCATAAAAATCTCAATGAATCCTGATCTTCCTCTCGTACCGATACCTGAAGAAACATTTCTTTTATGTCAGCGCATACTCCAATCTTACCCTGTCGAAATTTAAATAAAATCTTCGTTAATGGCGGGTTTTCATCCGGTTCTTTTAACAGTTTGGAATTCAATGACACTCCGTTAACCATTGCAGCAGCATCAAATACAAGTCTTATCTTGTTTGGTTTATTTACATTGCTTACAGCGAAATGTGGTAGGTACCATGTTCTTGTACCAACCTTTTTTGCATCTTCGATTGACATTTTTACCGCATACCCCTTTTTGACAAATTCCATAAGTGCGGCATCATACTCCGCGAATTTCCCGTTACGCTCCAATTTGTATTCTACTGCTTTTAACCTTTTTAATGCTGCGTTATAGCTATCCGGAAAATGTACATCATCTTCAGACCATATAAGTCCAGTTTCGTAAGCTCCTTCAATCTGCTTTGTAGTTTCCATCAATATTTTTCGAGCACGCTGATCATATACAGATTCCAAGGGCTTTCCGATGGGTTTTACTCCAAAATTTTCTGTTGAAAAATAGTCAGACATAAGTTTATGCAATTCTGACTCCTCCGTATTTTCATTAACATGTGTATGAAATACGACTGACATCAATGGAGACGAGACTTGTTTCTGTGATCCCAGTGACCCATATACAAGCCATCCTAATTTCGTTTTTGCTGCTAATAAGTTACTATCCAAATTGATGCTTCTCAATGTAGATCCCAGATGACAATTATTTATGCCAATTAACATTGTAGGATCTGCATTCATATATCCGTCCAATGGGATATTTCTTAGTTGTCTGTATTTATTTTTTAATTCTTGTAGATCTACCGTCTGTAGTGGTAGTTTCAAGTCTGGAACTGTGTTTGCTTTAAGACTCATCCATTTTCCATTCCCACCTGGGTTTCTTACTCTCAAGTTACAGCTCATTGTCTTTACATTAGACGCATGACTACCAATCCAGTTGAGCGTAAGATCAGACATTTTTTGATTCACGCCTAACTGACACGCTAGCTTCTCATTTACGAGTGATGCTGAAGATCCCTCGTCTATAAACGCATATGTCTTCGTTATCAAATTATTTGGACCAATGACCTCAACTGGCAAAACCTTAAATAACAATCTTGAGACTCCGTTGTCAAGCTTATTTATGGCTGCCTCTGCCGTGTTATTTTTTGAAGTCCCATTCTGCATGTCATAATGCAGTGACTTATGGTGTAGTTTTGTACAACCATCCTGACCACAACTATGTTTCTTTTTGCATGTCGTCAAACTGTGTCCTCTGTTCAAACATCCGAAGCAAACTCTCAATCGTTTCACCATTGTCCACCTCTCCTTCGTGCTTGCTTTCTCAAACTTGTCGCATTTTGGTAGCGTGTGATCTCCCTCACACTGATAGCACTTTATCGGAAAATTGACATGTCTCTCTGACTGTTCAGTAGTTTGATATACTCTCTGAGTATTGTTTCGACCATTCCTAGACTTTGGCCTTTGACTACTTGTCATTGTTGCTGCTCGCGCTACCGATCTTGCCACGATACTGAGCCAATTAGTGAAGTGTCTCAGATCTGCATATGGACGAATACCTGCTGCGTAATCTACCCACTGGATCCGCTTCGTCATTGGCAACTTCTCAACGAGTTGTTCCAAAAGTACTGGATTGTGCAAATGCTGGATTGCATTCGCCGATTGTAGAAATACTACCAAATTCTCAACTTTAGACGAAAAAGGTACTAATTGCTCCAAATTATTCTCGTTGACCGGACGAATCTCACCAATCACCTCTAATTGGCTTTTTATGAGTAACTCTGGTCGCCCATACGTAAATTGGAGACGCTCTATAATGCGTTCCACATTTATTGGATTAATCAGAAGTCCTTTTACTTCTTCTTTGGCCGATCCCTTCAAGCTCTTCTGCAATCTGAGCAAGTTTTCCAAATTAGAGTATCCATACGCTGCAGAAGATTCCCTAAACATTGTAACAAATACGGGCCAATCTTCAGCATTTCCTCTAAACTCTGGCAAATCAATTAACTTATACAGTGGTGAACCATGTGACATACTCATAGGTGTTCTATTCTGTTCATTTCTATTATATATTCTACGGCCCTGTGCAGCCAAATCTATCTGATCGCAACCCTGGAATCCCTCATGCCCCGATACGTTACCATACATGCCGACTGCAACAAACGATTCATCTGTATTGGGGACTCCACTTCTAGTACCAACGCCATAGGTTCCATAAGTAGTTGGACCATTTCCATGCGAGACGCCATACACGCCTCCTTGATTGGGTATACCGAAGCTCACGTTGCCACCAGTTGGCGCCGCTTGCTGCCCTGTTTCAATTCCAGATTCTCTTCTTAGCATATCCTGGTTGTCACATAAGTCACCCTGTGTGACTCTTTGACCATCCAATTTGGTCACAAGTGCTGCTTCATGTGAGACGCCATACACGCCTCCAGTATACGCATCCTTCTTGCCATTGCTTTTGCCACGATCGTCATTTGTGCTGAGTCCAAGGGTATTGCCAGAACCAATGCCTTCGTTTGCTGATACCACCTCGTGTGTGTCCAGTTTCGGTGTAGGCGTGACGTTTACATTTGATGCGGTCTCTAAGCCACCAGCATCCATTATAGCAATCATTGGGCCGCCCTTTGCTGCTCCAACTAGTCCATCGCCTTCACAAACTGTCGCCTGCGAAGCTTGTAGTTCCTCTATGCTCTTCTTCATGTTATTTATCTGTTCAGCTTGACTATGCTGCATCGTAGACACTTGCGTAGTTAATTGCTTTATTTGTTCCAATAAGATTCCAATCAAATCGTTATTATCATTATCTTTTTCTTTATTAATAACCATATCATTATTATTCGAATCCATTTCCGAAAATTCATTTAACTTTTCATTTGTTTTCTTATTTTCTTTCTTCTGTTTCTTCGCACTTCTTAAAACTGACATCTTGATTTGTTATATATGTACATGCATATACACTCGAAGCGTAGAAATACCAATGCAGACATTCATGTACGTATGTATGTATCACTGCATTGCGCCGAATTTCACAATTCCATGTAATTGCGATTCACATGCATATAAGACGGTTGCTAAGCCAATACAGACACACATGTACATATATATGTGTGTATCACTGCATTGCGCCGAATTTCACAATTCCATGTAATTGCGATTCACATGCATATAAGACGGTTGCTAAGCCAATACAGACACACATGTACATATATATGTGTGTATCACTGCATTGCGCCGAATTTCACAATTCCATGTAATTGCGATCAACATATCCAAAGAGCGCCAATATCATGATAAAATTAAAACTGTTCTGCATCCAGAACATATAACAAATTTACACTGTATCGTTTATATATATATCATAACAAACTTAAACTTTATTGAATATATATAAAATACACCAATGTTTTGTCTATTTAATGTTTTGCGTTTAATTTTATATCTTGAACTGCCGCTCTTCGGCTCATTTTCAAGACTAAAGTATCGACGTATCGAAGCTGGAAACCCAGGGCTGCGATCCCTCGATAGCTAACAGGGCTGCAAAACAACAATTGGGTTTGGAATGATCTAGTTCACAACACATATTTTAGTAATTCTGTATGGGTAGCTTAAATTACACATACAAAAATTGTTTTCATTTATCTATTTATGAAATCATTTTTAGCTATTAAATGGCTAAATTAAACTTTTTAATTGTGACAGCACTTGCAGCATTGCTGCCGGCCAGAGTAATATAAACTAATGCATTACCGCCCACTTGAAGGCATTGCACGATGCGCGTACTAATGACTTATCTGGCAACGCTAGAGGAAATGATTTTAAAGCTAACTGAGCACAGTTTGGCGGGCACTTAAGCTGCCGCTGCCACTGCCGCTGACGGTGCTGCTGCTGCTGCCTCGACCGCTGCTGTCGCTGGCAGCGCTCTTGATGGCTGCCGCAGACGCCATTTTGTAATTAGCCGCATTACAAGCGGCACTTGCTGAGATTTTAGCGGCTACTTTATATGTTAATGAGTTTTCTTGCCTTTGTCTTATCGCTGCTTCAGTTGGACATGAGCCTTGCGCGTGCAATTGAATTTTTACAGCAGCTTAAGCTGCAGCACCCGCTCTGTTTCCCGCTTTTTTCTCTCTCTCAGGTCTCTCTTGAGAGGCGCCATCTTTACTTTAAGTTGCATAATATGCAATATGAAAGCAAGCGGCCGTATTTTTATTTATTTATTTTTTTGGGAGTGGGATTTTTTTTGGCAAAGTTCAAATTGCATTTGGGCAAAAACGTAAAAGCAAAAGAATAACACAGCAACGTAAAGGAAAATGAAAAAACCCATTGACAGACAGACAGCCTGTAGTTGTGGAAGAAGCACTGCAGGGGAGAGGGGGCAAAGCAAACAGCAAAGCACAAACAGCAGCTCGCATGTGCGCTCTCTATCTCTCTCTCTCCCTCTCTGTCTTGCATACTCTGCGTGTTTCTTGCTGTGCATATATATTATATATATACATACGTATATGTGTTGTGTGTGTGTGCGAGCAACATTTTCTTATCTAAACAATATTTGGCGGGCCAACGACAACAACGTTTTTCTCTAGCTGATTGAACAAAGTTTGTTGCCACTCATTGTCGTTGTAGTTTTTGATGTTGTTGCTGTTGCAGTTGTTATTGTTATTGTTTGCCTTTCGACTAGCGCAAAAATTGTTTCTGATAAAGCTCAGCGGCCAGCAGGAAGGATGCCAGCCTTCTTTTTTCTAATATTATATTTGTGAGTGTGTTTGTGCACTTTCTGTAGCTGTCCAATGCTGTAAGCGACATCTGCCGGCATAAATAAGCACTAAAATGTTTATAATGCTGTCTAAAAACGATTTTGCATATGCGACATGCACACACACAATGACTCATACACATAGACACATGCCAACACATGCATATGCACATCGAATATCTTGGAAGCGCAAGCGACTTACATTTTGAGCAGCACTGCAATATATGCTGTTGACAGTTATAGGCATACAGCACAGCCAAAATGGCAAAATTTACTCATATTTGTATTAACAACTATTCGAATGAAGGTGTTGTTTTGAGTTTGAGCAGCCATGTAGATAAATAATAACATTTTTTTCTTTACTACCTAAAGAAGAGAAACGCCAAGTTTTTTTTTGTCAACAAAACTTTAATATTTAATCATTTTGTACCTCTATCTAACCCACAGTCTTAAAGCTAAGTTCCTTTTGTTAAAGTTTTGGCAGCACTGCAGCAATTTTGGGCAACGAACGCCTTTAATCAAGACAGCAGCGCTGCATGCACACACGAGCGACAGAGATAGCAACAACAAGACACGCTCATTTGCTGGCAACGAACTGTCGCTCACTTGGTGCGAAAGAAAGAAAGAGAAAGAGAGAGAGAGAGAGAGAGAGAGAGTAGTAAAAATGACTGCACTCAATTTAATTAAATTATATATTTACTAAAAACTATTTCCTTATAGATTTTGTTTCTTTGTTTGTTTGCTTTAAAACAATTTTCATATTTAACATAGTTTTTGCAGTTGTTTTTGTTTCTTTTGGTTTTTTTTCCCTCAGCATTTGAAAATATATAATTAAAATATAAAATATTAATATATATATTTGTTTTTATTTTTAACGCAAAATGTTGGCTGTCAAACCGCACTAGAAACTAATTTATAATTTATGAATTATAAACTTAAAGCAGTTTTTGATAAGTTTTTAAACTTTTTTTAAATCTTTTGCTTAAAATATTTTTCAAAATATTTTAGGTTTTCTTTTTGTTCTTTAACAAAATTGATGTTTTCATTTAATTTTTGTTCAACTGGGAAACATTACTTCTTCTTCTTCTTCTTCTGCTGCTTTTCTTTTGTTAAATGCTGCCCAAAAGCAAAAAAAAAAAAATTATAATTGGCATTGGAATTCTATGTATGTGGGTGTGTGTGGGAGTGGCAACCCATGAAACAGCATTCATATGTATGTGAGTGTGTGTTTGTTTCTAATGTAACTTACAACAAAAAGCATTGCTTATTTACCATTTAGTTTTTTTTTTCTCTTGTTTTATTACAATTAATATATATGTATATATATATTATTATTATCGTGTAGAGACTAATACCAAATACAGCTGATTGTGTGTATTTTACATTTTACATTTAACAACGCCTGCGCTCCTCGCGTTTTCTTTCGCTATCGCTTTTCTTGTTGCATTTCTAACAACTTCATTCATTTGCTGTTTACTTTCTGATTTGCTTTCTCTTATTGCCTGCTGCCTCTTGTTGCATGTTGCATATTTGTTGCTGTTGTTGCTGTTGTTTGTGGCGTTTGTTTGCTTTGGAATTTTGTTACGTTCGCAATTTCATTTGAATGTCACATTATCAAAAATCATTACAGAAATTAAAACAAATTGAACAAATCGCTATATATATATGTATGTGTATAAACATATAACTTGACACTTATACCCACACATATATACGTATGTATGCATAAATATATGCTATGCTTGCTGCAGTTGTATGTGTGTCTGAGTGTGGGTGTGACTGTGACTGTGTGTGGGTGTAGTATGATGAACGACTACAATTATGATTTTGTTTATATTTCCATTTCCGCCTTAGCTGTTGTCTCAGTTGTTTGTTGATCCAGTTCGGTTGTTGTAGTTGTTCCTGTTGTTGCTATTGCTGTTGTTGCTGTTGTAGGTGTGTGTGTGTGTGTTTTCTTTTGTTTCTTTTTGTTGCTTAACCAATCATCAGTCCACAGCCGAGCTTAAAGTTATTCTTCACGTGATTCATACGTCCACTGAGCGCAAACGAAAATGGCAAAGGCTGGAGACGTTTCTCCAGAACACCCGAAATATGCCAATTTGAATCAATTGAGCCTGCAAACACAAGAGATCGTATTAATATATGTGTATATATAGTAGAGTATATTGTGTGTCTGTCATTGCTACAATGTACGCTTTATCAGTTTTAATCAGTCTCTCTTATCTAATTTCCAGCCTCTCACTTACATCTCTCTAACAATCACTCAAACAAATTGCCAGCTCATGCAGCTGTGCAATTCAACCTAAACATTCTACTCAGGTCAGCAATAGGTAATCGATAATTTATATAGTCAATAGATTGATCTACTAAGTCAATCAACCAATCATAGATGTTGGCAGCTTTTATATTTATATGCCTCTCACTAAATACTGTCCAAGAAGCTTGTTCAACAAATCATCCACAGCATAGTCAATCAATCTGTTTTATCAGTAAGCCTAACTCTGATATAATGACGAGCTATTGGCTCTAAAGATTAGCTAAACAAACAATCTAACAGCCTGTAATACATAAGTCATTCAACAGTTAGTTACAATCAACTAAAATCAATCAATAGGCCAGTCAGTCTAACAGTCAAAACGAGCTAAGCCAAGCACCTGACAAGACCAATACTAAATAAGAAAACTATGCTAACAAATCCTAGTTAGTCAATCAGTAATAACAGTAGAGTCATCTATAGTTTTAAACAAACCTCTAAACACCAAGTCCGCCTTGGGTAGATCAATTTGATAGGCTATGGTCGCAACAGATTCCTGCATGCGGAGACTTGTTTCCACCTCCACACCAATTTGCAGCTGTTCGCTGGCCTTCTGGTAGTAGCACAAATGAAGACCGCTAGGTCCCAAGGTGCCTGACCAAATTGAATCCCCGCTGGAGTAGCGACCCAATGCCGAAACAATCGCTATCTGGCGTCCAGGTACATTGGGTCCATATTGATAAGCCACTTCGGCGCCAAGGGCCATGCGCTGTGTGACCGATTGTAGATATTGGCCAACAACGACACCAGAATTGGTAAATATGCTTGGATTGCCGAGTGTTATGGAGGCGGTGAAATCATTGCCCCTATAATCTGTGCTCAGCTGTGTGGCCATCATCTTTGACTCTTGGATCTGTAAGCAATAAATGTCTGAGACATGGCATTGATCTGCTTTCGACATTTTACTTACCTGAGAGGCAAACTTGCATCGTAAACGCGATGAGAACTGATGTATGACATTAGCGTTCAGATTGCCGGACGGATCGATGTCGCCGAGCAGCACGGGGAATGCCTCGGTGGGACTATATTGCTTGGTGCCCACATAGGTGGCCCCAAAGCGATAGCCACTCGGAACTGTAGTGCTCATGTTGATCGTGTGCGATACCTGGAAGTGATTGCTGAGGCCCTTGTTCAGCATGATCTTGGCGCCCTCGAAGGTGATCGCCTGAACATCTGTAATGCAAATGTGGATAAAGAGATTGATTACATCGAAATGTCACTTCAATTGCACTTCCAACAGCCATATTGATAGATGTTACATAGACACAATTATATATGCTTAATATATATATATACATATATATATGCACATAGGTACATGCACTGATAATACATAATCAGCAGGCGTACGCACACATACGCATGCACGCACACGCACACGCACATGCACATACACACACATGGACGTTCGACCGACCCCCCCTTTCACATGCTTGTAGGTTATGTCATCAGTGAAACAATGAATTTCTGTTCGGTTTTTTTGCAGCAATTGTTGAATGACATTCGCCTACCTTTGCACTTTTTATGCAACTCCTCGACGGTGCCGGGATTCTCCAATTGATTGTCCTTGGTAAACGCATCGCTCACATCGCTGGCAATCGACGGCGCTGATTGCTCTGTGGATGAAATTGCCGCTGGTTCCGGCAAACCCAAACTGGCTGCCACACTGTTGCTGCGCGCCGTTGCTGCATCGACGCCAGATGAGGCCGCAAGCACGTTACCCATTTTGTATGTTGTCAGTTAAGTTGTTTTTCTGTGTGTGTGTATTATTTTTATTTTTTTTTTAATTTTTTTTGTGTGTGGCCGTCGAATTAAAGGTGGCACGCGCTAATCTGGAGTATCTGTGTGTTAGACACACTACAAAAAAAAAGACTGTTTTTTGACAGCAAATTCGATAGTCGTGTGTGTATCGATATCAAAACTGGCATCGATTCGAACACTAAACAAATACACGCCACTCATAGGCACCGTTGTTCAACTATGAATTATATATTGATTAAGCTGTGGTATATCTTAAGAAATTTATCAGATTTGTATTTATCAAATATATTTCTATGTCAAAAACATTGAATTAGCCGCAATGCGGTCAATGCGGTACTCGATGTTTTGCATTAACAGCTGAGCTGCCACTCGCTGCAGCTGAGCAGTGTTAAAGGGCTGCCAGAGAGCGAACAGTTAGGCGGTAGATTTTGAATTTATGATCGATAATTGTATAAAATTGCAAAATTCACTTTTAATCAATAAAAACGTTTATATTTTCAATTTCAATTTGTATAAGTTAATTAGTAGAGCACAAATCTCTGCTACGTATAAAGCTGAAAAAGTTTGTAGTTTTGTTTTTAATCAGAGAGGAGTTTTGTAGGCAATTGGCTTCTTTTTCAAGTTTTTCGTTTCGATTTGGTTTTTGGGATTATAGGAAAAAATAAAACATAAATTCACTTAAATCATGATTTATATAATTGGCCGAATTGACGATTATAAAATTATACAAATTAACTTAAAAGCATAACTAAAAAGTAGCTGCAACACATATATAGTGCATATATACATACATATACATATATATTATTGTACAATAAGTTTGCAATTTCTTATTCTGATTACTTTTTCATTTTATCTTTTTGTTTTTTTGGTGCGCTATTAAAAACGAGTTAACAAAACTGTTACAGATCGCCATATGTGAACAAAAGTCAGCATAATACGCGTTCCATTCAAAAAATCAAATTTAAATTTAAATATATATATATAGGGTATATAAATATATATACGTATATGAGTAGAAACTTGAAACAAAAACAAAACAAATAAAGAGCTTTAGTTGAATCAACAGCAAGACGATTTCTCAGGCTCGGCCACAACCAAATTGAAGTCCAAGCTATTGGGTCGTGCAAAGCCTGATTTGATGCCATCCCAGCCATCCTCGGCCTTGTATTCGCCGGATCTGATGCGGGCATAGACCTCTTGGGTGACCATGCGAAATGCCTCCTCGACGTTGGCGCCGGAGCGCGCCGACGTCTCTACGAAATGCAATCCATGCTGCTTGGCAAACGTTTGCGCCTCCTCGGTGGTTACCTCACGATGCCCGCCCGCATTCACCAGATCCAGCTTGCAGCCAACGAGCGCAAAGACGGGTCGATGCGGTTCTATGTGACGCTGCGCCTCCATCATCCAGAGCGGTATGTGCTCGAAGCTGGCGTGATTCGAGATATCGTAGACGAGCAGCACGCCAACTGAGTTGCGATAGTAGGATTTGGTTATGGACCGGAAGCGCTCCTGTCCGGCTGTGTCCCACAGCTGCAGTTTGATCTGTGTGCCGTCCTTCATCTCGATGAGGCGTGCAAAGAAGTCAACGCCCACTGTGGGATCCGAAAGCTGCGCAAAAGAAATACAAAACAAAAGATTAAACCCGGTTTCAAGTACGAATTAAAAATACAACAAAAAATATAAAAATAAAGCGCACAGTCCAAGGTTGCCACACATTAGGCTTTTTTTTTCCTTTTTTGCATGCATTATCAGTTGCTCACACTCACACATACACACGAACGCACATAGACAGCGGCTGCGACATAGCATCTTAGCCTTTGTCTTTATTACATATACATACATATATGTATATATGTTTTTTTTACTGAATTAGCCATTTAATTATGTAATTATTATTGTTGCACACACACTCGACACACATATGGAGATTTCAAGCAAGTCCTTTACCTCTGCGAATTTTCCATCTGTAAAGAATTTTAACAGTGAACTTTTGCCTACTGTGCTGTCGCCGATGAGAATTAAACGAAATTGATAATCAAAGATTGGCTCCACCATTGTGTTGCTCCACACCCCACTCCGCAGCTGTAGATGAATGTGTAGTTACAGTTATTTGTTGCTGTGGTTGTTTTTGTCCCCTTTTACCCCTCTCGTTTGTTGATATTTTGCGTTGTAAACTTAAATTCACTTCACGTCCTTTCTTAGCTAGATATGCTGCTTCCAAACACACCCACAATTGCAGTCGACAAATTGCCGATCTTTTCTTTGCAATTTGAACGAGCAATATTCTTTGAATAAACAATGATTAAATTGTTTATTGAATTTAAGTAACTCAGCTGCTCAGTTTTGTTTGTTTTTTTTTTTTCTAACGCATCAACTGTATGTGTATGTGTGTGTGCGTGGGCTCGTTTCAGGGCTGGCGAAGGAGTACGATGCGCCTACAAGTACTCATATGCGAAGTGGCAGCGCCAAAGGAAATTCAAATCTGGCAATCTGGTGTTCAAACTTTAAATATGCAGAAACATGTTTTTTTTTTAATATGTGTGTTGTATAAAAATATAAAATTGAAGTGAACAATAAGCCAACAACAAGAGTAGTTGATTTTTAATAGTTAAATCTAATAATAACGCAATTGTGATCTATCGATATGCAGTCAGGTGTTTTAGCTGCCATCACTAACTGTCACATTTGACATTAGTCCGTTTTATTTCGGCTTTATTTTTATATTGTTTTTACTTTGGCATTGCACAAATGTACAATAACAGACGGATACCAATACCAAGCAACACTTGCGCCAGTATATTTACCAAAGCACGCGCAACGGCGCACGAAAACTAGGAGCAGCTGTTAACTATTAACTGTTCCATACGCCCGATCAACGTGTGCGCCTAAGGTTATCGAACAAACCGCCGTATATATAAGTGTATATAGATATATATATTATAACATATAGATGTTAAAATTTGTGCTGCACGACGCCGTTGGCTATGTGCGCAGTAATGTGCGTGAATTCAGTCTCAATGCGCTGCGGCTGCTGCCCCAATTGCCACAGCTAAGCCCCTACGATGTAAGTATCGATCTGCGGAGCTATCGATCAATGTGATTCTAACTGTTGTTGCCGTTTGGCCCTTAGGTGAATATTACCCTGAAAGAGAACGAGTTCGTTTACAACTTCCCGCTGGAGGGCATCATACGCAGCTATGAAACAAATCAACTCGGCTCCAATTCCCCCTGCGAGGACTCACGGACCGAGGCTAGTCTCCTGCACCGGAACGGCTTCATCTGCGGCATCTTCGATGGGCATGCGGGTGCCGCCTGCGGTCAGGTTGTGTCAAAGCGGCTCTTGCGGTACATTTCGGCTGCGACGCTGCCGCGCCAAGTGCTACGCGAGCAGATGAAACAGAACTGCACCAGCCAATCCTTCCTCAAGTGTCACAACGACAAGGTGGACTTTGTTAGTGAGATTCGACCGCTCTATGAGCAGAGCTTTCAGCGCTACATTAAGCGGCTGAGCGGCGAACCCTTGCGGGATGTGGCCAGCGAGCTGGAGCAGGCGTTTCTCCAGCTGGACAACGATTTGTCCGAGGAGGCGCTGAGCACCAACGATGCGCGCACCATGGGCGTGGCATTGTCAGGTGAGTGACAGACATTGAAAGGCGACTTGAGATGACTGTTGACAATCTCTCTGATTTCCGTTGCAGGTGCCGTTGCTTGCCTGGTGCACCTGGAGGGCCTGCAGCTGCACGTGGCTAGCACTGGGGACTGCGGTGCCGTGCTGGGCGTGCTCGATCCGGAGACAAATCAATGGCATCCCAAGAAGCTCAATATCGAGCATAACGTGGAGAACATGCAGGAGGTGAGTCGCATCCTGGCCGAGCATCCGCGCGAGGAGCGCGAAACGGTGATACGCAACGGACGCCTGCTCAGCCAGCTGGCGCCGCTGCGCGCCTTCGGCGACTTCCGCTACAAGTGGCCATTGGAGACGCTGCAGGAGAAAGTGGTGCCCCTGTTCGGCGAGCAGGTGCTGCCGCCCAACTACTATTCGCCGCCGTACCTGACTGCCCGGCCCGATGTGCAGCAGCACGAGCTGTGCTCGAACGACAAGTTTCTAGTCATTGCCAGCGATGGCCTCTGGGACTTTCTGACGCCCAGCGAAGTAGTCAGCCTTGTGGGCGAGCACATCAACTCGAAGAAGATACTGGAGCCGATGCGATTGCCACCCGGCGACGTCAAGCTACAGCAGATCTCCGAGCAATTGGCGGAGCGCAAGTAAAAACAATCTTCAACATTATGTATACTTTTCTAATTGAAATTTCTTTGCATTCTAGAGCGGGTCTGACCCGTAAGCCTATTGATCAAAATGCTGCAACGCACTTGATACGCCATGCGCTGGGTGCCACGGACTATGGCATTGAGCACTCGAAGATCTCGTATTATCTGTCGCTGCCACAGGATGTGGTGCGTCTGTATCGGGACGACATAACCATTACCGTCATCTTCTTCAACTCGGAGCACATTGCCAGGCTAAAGGGCGAACCGCTTCCAGTTGCACCTCCACCAACAGGCACCAGACAGGCGCCTGCAGCGTGAGCTAATCTGCTACCAGCTGAAAGCTAAAGAGCTTCATCTTCTAGTTGCTATCACCCCTACATCCTATTGAGCCTATGGCCTCTTCGAATATTGCCAACGTCTGTATTTTGATGGCCAGCAGCCGTTACTCTTATAGTCATTTAAGTTTGTTTTTTGTTTAAGTTTTGTTTATTTTGCCCACACACACAAATATTTTTCAATGCTCTTCGCCCTAATCAAAACAAGTTATTATTGTTGTTGTTGTCGTTATGCGCGCCACTGTGCCAGGACCTTGGCCAAATGGCCAATCAAATTTGCAAAGCTAATAACCCTTAAACGAAACAGTCTTCAATTATGAAAATTGTTTTCTAGTTAGTTCAAATATATAATTTAAATAAATTGTATGGCATAAGTGAAATACTAAAAGACAACTCTAACTCTAATTCCAGCTAAACAAAACATAAAAGCGCTTAAACTAGCGAGCAACGCTACTATTAGCCTTGGCAATATTAATTGCTAGAATCATATAGATCATGAATATATATACTTTATGGCCTGTCAAATGTCTACAAATGGCAGTAAGAGAGATTTTTCACATGTAACTTTTTAGCTGCGTTCTCAGAGTAAGCTTCATGTTAACTAACAGTGGCGCTCGTGTTATTAACAGCGCTGTTAAGTCGTGCATGGGAAATTAGAAGAGTTAGCTTGGTGTGTGTGATAGAGAGAGGGAGATGTGATTGCAATTGGATCGAAAAGGTAAGAGGTAAATGAATTTAGCGCTGTTTTTTTTTTATATTTTTTATAATTTGAACTGTTTTTCATTTACTATTTTTTGTTCGAGAATCGTTTAGTTTATTTTACAATTATATTCATTACATTGGAAGGTCGTACAGGCTAAGTTTTTTATACTACATTTTTTTTGTTGGGAAATTTACGTTAAAACATACGATTATACAGATAGACATATATATATATTTATATATGTATTTGTCTGCATATATAGATATATATATAGTATGTGGAAATTAAAGCGAGGCTAAAGCTACAGACAAACACTTATAAAAGAGAAAAATATAAGTTCAACTGGGCTGGGGGCGGGGCCTTAATATTTTTGTAGTTTTTAATCTTAGTTTTTGTTTTTTTTTGTTTGGCTAGCGAAACTACTAAAAAAAATCTAAAACATATATACATATATATGTATATTTCGGTGTGTTCTCTATATATATGAATGTTTATGCAGCTAGTCCTTGGCATCCTGGTCGGCCACCTCCTGCCTGCCGACGCAGTTGAGGAATTCCATTTGAATGTGCGTGATTTGCGTTTTGCTAAAATATTGCATTTTTTTCTTGAGGAAATCGAAGAACAAGTCAAGCTCGTCACGCTTGATCAGCGCCTGCGCGTACTGCTGCTGCTCCTCATCCTTGATCAGCGTGCTGCTCGAAGCGGCCACGCTGATCGACGAGCAGCCGCCGCCGCCGCCGCCGCCACCACCATTGCCGACAATGTTGCTCTGATTGCCAGGCGGACAGGTCAACGGCGGCAGCTGCAGTATGGTCGTCGTTCCATTATATGGCGTATTTGTTGATGTATTGCACAGTGTGGCAGCTGCTGCTGCTGCCGCCGCGGCTGATCCTGATTGGGGCTGCACTGCTGCCGCTGAAGCAGCCGCACCTGGCAGCGTAGTGCTCACCGTGGCCGCATTCAACGCCACAGCAGGCGTGCTGGATATGGTAACACTGGTGCTCGTCGCCTCGGTGACATCGACCAGGGCGATTTGCTGAGTGCTGCCCGCCTCGTGGCAGCGCTGAGCGCTCGCCGCCGAGCCGGATGTCGATGCTGCTGCTGCTGCCGCCGCCGCTGCTGCTGTGGTCGTCACGAGCGTGAGATTCTTGAGCTTGGTGTCGGCGGTGATGACGCTGCCATTGCCGCCCAGCACGCTATTCGTGGTCGTGGCACTGCTGACCAAGTGGTGCGAATGTTGCTGATGCTGTGTGTGCGTGTGGGTGTGGGAGTGGGCGTGCGCGTGATGCGTGGTGGCACGCAGCGGCACACTGACTGTCGTGGTGCGTGGCTCTGGTTCCGGCTCGATGTCCTCTATGCAGAACTCATCGGCATCGATGTAGTGGAAGCCCTTGCTGTCGACCACGTCGCTGCTGCCGTCGACGCCCAGCTCGCAGTGTGTGCCGCTCGCCTCCTCGTATAAGCAGACCTCCTCGTAGTCAACCTCGGCTGCTGTGGCACCGTCCTCGTCCAGCTCATGCTTGACAATGTCCACCACCTGACCATCATGATCCACCACATCGTCATCGTCGTCCAACTCATCGTCGACAACGTCATTGTCGTCGTGGGTGATCTGCGACAGCTCAATGCTGGAAATGCTGCCGTCGTGCTGCTGCTGATGATGATGGTGATGCTGCTGATGATGGTGCTGCTGCTGTTGCTGCTGTTGATGCTGATGATGCTGCTGCTGTTGCTGCTGATGATGGTGCTGCTGCGGCATGGCCATCCTATGCACATGCTGATGATGGTGCACTGTATCATCGGCCACGCTCTCCTCATAGGCGGTCATTATGAACGCCTCGGTCTCGTCGCTGACGAGCGTTATCTGTGAGGAGGACAGGGCCGTTGTATCCGAGTGCTCGTCCTCATCGATAATATCGTGCTCCACATCGTGGTCATGCTCGACACCACCAACACCACCACCAACAACACCATCCTCATCCTCGTCATCATCATCATCGTCCGGCTGCTTCTTGATCTGCACTAAAGCGGCCAGCGCATTGCGATGCGCCTTCAACTTGGGCTGATAGACCTTCGAAAGAAAGTCCAGCTGTTTGGCATAGCGCCACTTGGACAGACGTCCCTCGATGCATTTGGGCGAACGGCGACGATATTGATGATACGTATCTCTCAGGTTCTTCCACTTGCGGCGCACCTCCTGCACGCTGTACTTGTCTGCAAAGAGTTGCAAAATTAGTATCATATATATATATATATAGGTGAGCTCAGCCCGCTGCTACTCACTGCCCATTTGCTGAGAGACTTCCTGCCAGCCGCTCAATATGTCCGGGCGTCGCCTCTGGTTCGGCTGCAGCTTGTAGTTATATAGAGCCGGATTCTGGCGCACCAGATTGATAAGCGTGATAATATCATCCGCGGGCGCATTGTCCTTGTGATAACGTTTGCGCTCCGACATGCTGTCACTGTGTGTGTCTGTACGTGTACGTGTAGATATGTGTGTGGGTGTATGTGTGTATGTCACTATATATGCGTATATATATCTTTGTAATAGCTTGTTGCTGTTGCAGCTGCTCCTTGTATTATTTCGCTAACAGCTGTGCGCAGGGAATTCACAGACAATTGTTATTGTTTACGCCTTTTACGTATAATTGCGTTTATTATTAAATTTCGGAGTCAGTTTCCTCTCTCTCCGTCTCACTCTCTCTCCCACTATCAATCGCTGTGTGCTCAATTGATAAATGGTCTGGCATGCCAAATGCCAAGACAGTTGGCTTACGCGTACGTGTGCTCCAGGCCAGCCAAAGTGCACACACAATTCGACATTTATTGCACACGCGCCTCTTACAAACACTGTTTTGGTGGCCAGGAAATGGCCATGTTAAATTACGCAGAAAAAAACAAAATTCTTGGATAGAAATTTTTTTGGGCTATTCAACAGTGTTGCCGTACTGTGTTTGTGTATGCTGGGGCAATGGTTGCGGTTAACGTTGCCAGAGCTCTGAAGTAATAGATACTATCGGTAAACATAGCAGTTATCGCATCGTTAGCCGTATGGCAACAAATATCGTTGCAGCGGCAATCGATGCACTATTGTGCCAACGAAACATACACTTTGAATCATTGATATTTTCAAGAAGTACAAATTTTAATTGCTCTGCATTTATGTACAAACTTAATTTAACATCAATAGCTGTCATTTATGCATCAACTAGTGATTGCATCCATCGCACTATCGGCAAACATCGCTGCAGCGGCAATCGATGCATTTCTGTACCTACCCATTCTATCATCACTAGTTTTATTTCTGCATTTGCTTTGCCATTTTGGCTGCCAACAATTTTTCACAAATTTCCAAATTGTTGAGTGAAAATGAGCACGCCCACCAAAAACAATGGCACTGGCTTAGAGGACGTTAATATACCCGGTCAAGCGTTCCTGCGCGAGGCGCTCACCTCCTGCACCGATCCGCTCAAGGCCATCGAAAGTTTCCAGGTTTGTTTACCACACACACAAATAAAAATGAGCGCGAAAATTGTATTTATTGTATACCAACTACCCTCGCCAGCTGGAGAATGGCGTCCTGTTGCCCTCGCTGCGTCCCATGCTGCCGCTGTTGGACCTGCATGGCGTGCGTCGCCTAGACTTCCACACCTCGCTCATGGAGGAGTTGCGCGACAAACTGATCGCACACATCAACGATCTGGGCCAGAAGGAGCCACGCGAGCGCGACAAGAAACTCAAGGAACTTCTGGCCAAGAGCTTCCCCGTGGTGCGCGTCAAGTCGCTCCGTCCAGTCGTCATGGCCATCTTGCGTAATACCCAGCACATCGATGACAAGTATCTGCGCATCTTGGTGCGCGATCGCGAGCTCTATGCGGATACGGACACCGAGGTGAAGCGTCAAATATGGCGCGACAACCAGTCGCTGTTCGGCGATGAGGTGTCGCCTCTGCTCTCGCAGTATATTCGGGAGAAGGAGCACATTCTCTTCGATCACACAAATCTCAACAATTTGTTCTTTCAACCCACGCCCAAGGTGCGCAGGCAGGGTGAGGTCGTCCAGAAGCTGGCCAACATGATCGGCACCAGCGTCAAGCTCTATGACATGGTCTTGCAGTTTCTGCGCACGCTCTTTTTGCGCACCCGCAATGTCCACTATTGCACGCTGCGCGCCGAGCTGCTGATGGCGCTCCACGACCTGGAGGTGCAGGAGATTATCTCCATCGATCCATGCCACAAGTTCACCTGGTGTCTGGATGCCTGCATCAGAGAAAAGAATGTGGACATTAAGCGTTCGCGCGAGCTGCAGGGCTTCCTCGACAACATCAAGCGAGGCCAGGAGCAGGTCCTGGGCGATCTATCCATGACCCTGTGCGATCCCTATGCCATCAACTTCTTGGCCACCTCGGTCATTAAGATACTGCAGCATCTGATCAACAACGAGGGCATGCCCAGGGACAACCCGATATTGATTCTGTTGCTGCGCATGCTGGCGCTCGGCCTCAGCGCCTGGGTCATGATCGACTCACAAGATTTTAAGGAGCCGAAACTGGACTCTCAGGTGGTCACCAAATTTCTTCCGGCTCTCATGTCGCTCATGGTCGACGACCAATGCCGTAGTCTGCACGGCAAGCTGCCACCCGATGAACGTGAGTCAGCGCTGACCACCATCGAGCACTCTGGCCCGGCACCTGAGGCTGTCGAGACCTTCATTCAGGAGAGCGCTGTCTCAAGCATTCTCTCAATGTATTACACCCTTCATACGGCTCGCACCAAGGATCGTGTGGGCGTGCTGCGCGTCCTGGCCATACTCTCCGGTTGCAAGGACGATCGCGCCTACGAGGATCCCTTCTTGCATTCGCTGATCGCCCTGCTCATACCCATGAGCGATGAGTTCGGCACCGAAGACTTCTGCACCACGCTCTTCGATGAATTTATCTTTGCCGGCCTCACGCGCGAGAACGTCACATCGCGACACATGCTGAAGCTGCTCTGGTATGTGCACAACAAGCTGCCCGCTGGCCGCCTGGCGACGCTCATGAAGGCCATGCAGCCGACCACGGCCCACAACGAGCACATCCACAAGCTCTACGAGTCGCTGCAGGAGCGCATTGGTACAGTGCCCACTGGGCCTATGCTGCCGCCCGAGCCGGTAGCCGCAGCCGAAGGAGCAGCTGCAGCTGGTCCAGGACCTGGCGTTGCTGCAGCAGCTGGCATTGCAGCAACTGTAATACAGCCAACGCCATCTTCTGCTGCTGCAGCAACTGAATTCGACTCACCCATGAAAAATTTGGCCACTCCTGGTCCGCACTACAGTCCCCAATAGCAGGAAGCAATGGCGGCAGCAGCTGCAGCCGCTGCCGCCGCCGCCGCCGCTGCTGCTGCTGCTGGTGGCGCTTCCCCAACAGGCATGCCAATTGCATCCACACTTGGGTAAACCGCTCGACCTAGTCAACATTATAAACACTTCACTCAATCTAATCCGAAACTAAGCCATAGATTTCCTTTTTCTCTGTGTCTACGATAGAAGCTTATCAGCCAAAGCTTTGTAAATAGCTGCGAATTAGTTTTAAGTTATAAGTGTCTATATAGAAGCTACTACAGAATTATCGAAACACTCAGATATAGCTTGCCATGAAGCATATATCTCAGTAATACACAAACCCTAAGCTATGATATAGCTATAAAGCAAAGATTTTTTTTTTAAATCATATTTGTCTAAGCATACATATATATCTAAATCTATATCGGCATAGTCATGATATATACACACTATTTAAACGCTCTTGATTGTCTATAAGATAACCCACCAAATATCTGATAATACATACATATATAACATAACATATATGTCTAGATATCTCTAATCATTCAACAATTTGTCCATTTCAAACATATT
The DNA here is from genome assembly GCA_035045845.1 of Drosophila buzzatii. Classification (NCBI taxonomy): domain Eukaryota; kingdom Metazoa; phylum Arthropoda; class Insecta; order Diptera; family Drosophilidae; genus Drosophila; species Drosophila buzzatii. The sequence continues at coordinate 3,254,008 of JAWNOS010000596.1, read as the reverse complement.
TGCGAGCAATATTTATATATACTACATATAACCCATGCCCGCAAAAGCCACAGACGGTCTATATATAACTAGCCATATATACATATATATTTGAATAATCAACTAAGTGTCCATATATATACATATAAAACTCTATATATATAGTATATATAGCTATATATATTCCATATAAACTATAAGAAGTATTCAGTTCATCATTCCACCTATATTAACTTATTACAAATCTGTTTGAGATCAGAGATGATCCCATCAAATGGTTCCAAAACTCTGCCTGGAAATGTTCATATTTAGTGTATATGCTAAATAAAGCTATATGCTAAATATGCGCAAATAACTCGTAAGCAAATGCATTTAAACACAAAGTAAGTTAATTTTAATTGATTAGCTATAACATATCCTATAATAAATACAAATAACATAACCTCACATTAATTATACATTAATACACATAAGTATATTCGCATACTATTCATTCCATATTGCATCTAATCATAGGATAAAACTACTCGATTTTAAGAACTGATCTCCTATATATGGAACATAACATAACCTCAAATTAAATTATTATTAGATATAATGATAATATTGGAGTGAATACGCTCAAGTCTTTTCGACAATTTACATACTATCTTTGATGTCTACGAAGTCCACTTATATATTCTATCTATAAGTAATGCAACTTGATCTTAAGCTTGAATTAAATAAAAAAAAAACATACATACATACATACATACACATATCTCTATATCATATATCCGAATATATCGTATATCGGCTATATATATACTATACAGCTACTATAAGAAATCTACATTTTGACTACATCTACTTCAATGAAATTGAAATTTTTATAAGTGTCTATAACTATATGAATAAATGTACGTGTTGGTGTCTATCTAGCCCAAAATTGATGGAGTTTTTGTTATTGCTCGATTGATTGATTGATTGATGGATTCATAATTAATCTAATAGCTAAACTGTTGTAAATTGTAAGACTAGAGAGTTGTAATTATTTTAAGTGATTGAGTGAGTGATTGATAACTGAGTTGAGTTATTGATAACTGAGTTGAGTGATTGATTGATTGACTGGCTGATTGATGATCAATACATGAGCTGCATTGCTGAAGATACTAACCTTTTCGATACAATGTAAGGCTAGGCATGATGCACAACCTTTCTTACAAAGTGATTGATTGATTGATTGATTGACTGACTGACTATTTGATGATCTATATAGAACATAAAACGTTGCACATCTTTCACCTTTCCCGTAAAATCCGTTTACTGCAACACTCGCTCTTGTATCTGATATTTCATACTTTCTTTTAACTGATTGATTGATTGATTGATTTACCGGTTTGATGGTTAGCTTCGAGTTCAAATCGTTATAGAGTCATAAATGTCTTTTAAAGCGTTTTGCTTGCTCATTAGCAGAAAAGATTTCGACTCATTTTTAGAATCTTCGTGCTGCATTGACTGATTGATTGATTGATGATCCAAGTAGAATCTAGACCTTTAAAACTAGATACAATAATGATAAAGCTCACTTTGTATACCCTGTTTTTAATGTTAGCTTCCAGGAACCCAGAGATATATTTCAAACAGATTCTCGATTCTTTACAATATTGATTGAAAGAGTATTTAATAGTTCATTCAATTGAGACATAAAATCATCTAAATAGATTCATTGGGGACAGACATATACATATAGCTTCCAAAGAAAGAGAGTTTAACACAAAAGACAATTATATTCAAAACTTTCGCTTAAAACTAGTTGACATTATCGGTGCATGGAATATCAGCCGGCGCTCGTCGGCTCTGGCGTTGAGGACGATGATTCCGTCTCGCAGCCTTCCGGCTCGGCGCTCTTGTGATCCGAGTCCGGCCGTGTGGGCGGAGGTGACGATGGCTCCGCCATGAGCAGCTTTTCAATTGCAGCCGCCGCCGCGGCTGCTCCACGGGTTCGCGTGCAGGGCGACGAGGGCAGTGGATAGGTGAGTGCTGAGGAGGATTGCGGCGCCGGCGCATCGAGCACAAAATTCTCCTCGTTCAGCTTGTAAACCTCCAGGTATTCGTTGTAGATGTGCTCCCATTGGGTATGCGGCTTCAGGGACTCCAGCACGCACTGCATCAGCTCGTGCTTGGGCGCACACTGCGGAAAGGGAATTAGAGCTTAACTACAAGCGAATACGGCTAAGAAATCGTCAAGAGAGTTGTCCAAGCTATAAAAGCTTGTCTCAGTCTATTGAGAAGCTCCTTGAAAAAGCTTTATTTAAAGCACATGCTTGAGTTTAAGCAACTTTCAGTCAACGTTCACTCAATGAGCTTTTACAAATGCTTTTTCTTAATATCTTTGTTGTACAAACTAAGCTTAAATATTAGAATCAGCTCTTATCCCGTAAACAGTTATTTACCTGCGTTACTTCCTGATCCTTATTGAGGAGACCATCCAAGAATAATCTTAAACGCTTCTCGGTGCCATAGGTGGCCAACTGAAAGGTGAGCATGACATGCCAATGCTTCAGTTCCTCACTGGCTTCCATCTCCTCGCACAGTTTTATTTGATTCTCCAGGAAGAGCACCTTGGCCGTTTGCTGCCAGCTCTCCGGATCACTAAAATACAACTCAGATTAGCTATGCATTAGAGACAGAGAGATAGAGAGAGAGAGAGAGAGAGAGAGGGAGAGAGAATAAACTCACATTTCGACGGGTCCGCGCAGGCTGAGATAGTTCTGCGTGCTAGCCTGCATGCTGAGCAGCGGGAACTTGCGATTGACGTGCTCCAGATCGCGTGGCAACGAGCCACGGATGCCGTTGAACATGATGGCGTCGCCCGTGGCCAGGACCAGCCAGGACTTCAGTGTCTTAGAATAGGAGTAGGAATTGCCGCTGGGAAAGCTAATCAACGGCATGCCCTGATCCGTAATGGCGAACTGTAGCGCCATCCCATGCTTGGCCAGCAGTTCCAGGCAGTTCGTGCCCAATCGTATCCGCCGCTTGGAAATGTTCCAGATCCTCAAGAGGCCGCACTCGGTGAGCACGCCCACCATCTGATTGTCCGGACTGAAGGCGCAGTGCACGGCCACGCTATTCAGCGAGATGGCCGGAAAGATGGGGCAGCCAGTTGGCATCGCCAACAGCCGCATGCTCCCGTCCAGCGAGCAGAGCATCACATATTTACTACACAAATTTACATTGATCACGGGCGATCCGACATACATCTCCCAGAGCTGTTCCCGGCTCAGCTGCGCCGACACCTTGGCGACCATGCCGTAGCCCGTCTTCAGGTGTCCGTTCTGCACATGGACGCGATAGTCCTGCGAGGATTTCGTGAACTCACACTTGCTGTTCGCCGTGATTTGCAACTTCGGCCCGAGCGTATTGGTACTATTCATATCACAGAGCAACTGCAGCGAACTGCGTCGCGGCGCAATCGCAGCCGTCGTCGCCGACGCTGGTGGTAACATCAGACGACCCACTGGCTCTGGTCGTGTGAACAGAGGCTCGGGCATCAATGGCTCCACGCCACTCACCGCATTCACAGTGCCTGCTCCGCTCGTCCCCTGGCTGTGATTGCTATTGCTATTGTTGCTATTGCTATTGCTGTATGGATAGAATGGAAAATAGATTAGCTTAGAGCCTTGCTTGCCTTATGGAGCAGCTGGAACATCTAGAGCTGTTTTCCTAACTTAATTGGATCCAAGATCTTGACTAGCTGCAATCAGCTGCTTCGGGGCTTATGCTTCATCCATAAAGAAGAATGGATCTAATTGCTTCTGCTTGAAGCCTGAAGCCTGAAGCCTGAAGCCTTTCCCAACTAGCTGTCTTCTACTTCTTCTCATTTTGCAGGCAAATCCTGCTAAAGACTAAAGACTTACTGAACTGGCTTCTTTTTCATTTCATAATTCATTCCAGGCCCATGATGCACTTACTGCTGGCAGAATCCTCGACTTTCTTCTTCTTCTTCTTCATTTCTTCTTCTTCTTTTTATATCTTCTTATATCACAGTCAACCCCTTAGCTTCTTGCTCCTGGTGGGTTTCTAAGGGGTTCCTGGTTTCTTTTTCTTCATCTTCTTCTTCTCATTCTACAGTTCATTCCATTTGGTATCTTGTAAGTCCTACTCTGGCTCTCTTTATAATGGCCCAATTCTTTATCAGAGCCTTGACTCAGTCATCATCATCAACCTCCGTTGGCTGTAAATTTTAAACGCTGCCCACCTGTTGCTCTGTATGGCATTGCTGCTGCTGCTGACGCTGCTGGAGATGCTGCTGCTGCCCATGCTCGTGATGGGCTCGGAGAGATCGTTTAGCGGTATGAACATGGGTGTGATGCGTCGCTTGCCATCCTTGGTCCGAGTCTCGGTCTGTTTGCTAATGGCACGCGCCGGTGACGCGTGGCCCGCTTGACCCTGCTGGACGGGTAGACGTCGCTCCATGGCCGCATTGGGCAGGGCGAAGGAGGTGAACTCGGGCACGCTGCGTGCTTGTTGTTTGATGGCATACTTGTCCTCAATGCAGCCGCCGTATTTGCGCTTGAAGATGGCCTTCCGCTCCACCTCGGAGACGCGCGTACCCAGCTCCTCCTCGTTGAACTGCAGGCAGGCGATGGTGCCGTCGCCGCTGCAGGCCATCAGCAGGCACTGCTGTGGACCCCAGGACAGGTCCAGCACGCTGTCATTGAACAGTTCGTGGATGACTATCATGGGCCGCTGCAGCGCCGTCATCCACACGGACAGCGAGCGATCCCTGGAGCCCACGGCCAGGACGCAGTACTGCACCGCTTTGCTGGGGCTGTCGCCGGCCATGTAGCGCGTGAGAATGGAATTGTGGAAGCGTACGCAGGTGACCGCTTTGCGATGACCGACGAAATCCTTGTCGCATTTCCATCCCTCGCGCTCGACTATTTGAGCAGTGGGTCCGCCGCCGTTCATGGCATGCGCGGAGACCAGATACTGGCCGTCGGGTGACCAGGAGAGGCGCAGGATGTGTGTAGTGCCGCCGCATTCTTGAAACGGTTCCGTGATCGTTGTGCTGCATGACCAGTCCATCGTGCGCCAGATCTTGATGCTCCGATCGTCCGACTGTGAGGCCAGGAAATTACCCACAGGATCCCAGGCTACGCCCTTCACCAAACCCGTGTGTCCTTTCAGAGTGTGCAGCATGTTGGGCAGCGCTTGACCATCCCAGACAATGATTGTGTTGTCTATACTACAGCTAGCCAAGAAGTAATCGTTGGGCGACCAGGCCAGATCGAGGACGTCGCCGTCGTGGCCGCGCAGCGTGTGTATGCACTTCCACGACTCGTGATTCTGTTGCATCCCACCGGTGCCAAAGACACCGCTTGATCCTTGGGCCTTGCGCCAGATCATGATCAGCTTATCGTCAGATCCGGAAGCAAGAAGCTGCCCATTCTGCGACCAGCGCACACAGTTGACGCACGCCAAGTGCTGATCCATCTGACAGAGCATGCGGGGCACTGATTCATCATTCTCATCCTTCTCGGAGAGCACCGGTTTAAGGTTCCAAATGACAACCCGTCCCGAATCATTGCCCTGGCCGCCGGTCGCAAATTTCGTACAATCCTGGTGCACATCCACTGAGAAGATGGGTTTATCTACAAGCAATCGGAAATGTAATTCAGTGGTCGGCTGAATGGACTGCATGGACTGCTTACCATCATGATGCACCCAACCAGGCTTCACGAGCCTCATTAATGCAGCTACTATCAGTTGTTTCCAAATAACCGCGGTTCTAATTGCCGCTCAGTATTGTGTTTGCCGGCAAATAGGGATGTGCATCAGATATCAGCATATATCGAATAGATTAATGCAGTCTTACCGATATGTCAATCAAGTATCGATATAATTTGATTAAAAACTGGACAACAAAAGATAAATTATGACAAAAATGGTACACAGTTATTCAAATATAGCATCAGTTTATAATCTCTAAGCAGGCCGATACATAAACAGTTGGAGTCATTAAGAAATCAAGACGCCTACGCGCTGATCTCGCAATAGTTTGCAACGAGCATGTGTTTCAAGCCGAGTATCTTTGCCGCCAAATCAACTAATCATCGTTAGTATGTCTAGTGGTTTGCTATCGATACGATCAATGCGTGAAATTTTGCCGTGTAAGATCAATTGCGTCAAAAGTATATACATATGTATGTATGTGTGTATATTTGTTTATTAAGAACTGAATTAAAAGAACAAAAGCATGAACAGATGTGCGATGGATAACCAATTGATTTTTTCAGTTGCCGTTGCACCTGCTTCAGATTTGGATGCATTGCATTACGGCATGCAATGTTGAACTCTATTTAAAATCAAATTTAAGACCTTGCCCACTGGGAAGACTATTAATGATGATTTTATAATATTAGTTATGCTGTATTTACGTTATTGGCAAAACAATCATTTCAACAATTAGTTTTGTATCTCGTTGAGCCATGCATCATTCTTGTATTTTAACAAAGAGCAGATTTTGACATAACTTAAGTAGACTTAAGACGTAAGACTTTGCCGTCTATATTTGTAAATACAAAAAAAAAAAAAAAGTACCTTGCTAAAAAATTTCGTATTACCGCGCAATCGGAAGTGAATCGATTATTTGAGCAAATATCGATTAATGTTTCACATATACCATTTTGCAATGCATACGCTTATTCATACCATCTCTATCGGTGCCAAAGCCAGCGGTATTGTGCTTAAACAAGATATCAATTAACAAGTGCGAATTGAATGAGTGTAGTGCATAAAATATTCAAAGAACAGTTTAAATAGAATATAAAATAAAGCTGTGAATAATAGTGCAAAACAATCCAAACGGTAAGAAGCAATAAAACAATGATCAATGCAGATATGGATGAGCATTTGCATGTGAATGTGTGTGAGTGTGTGGTACGTGTGCAGCCCAAACATTCAAAATAAAGCGAACAAGAATGCACAAAAGCGAAGGTTAAACATAAAGCGCACAAATAGAACATAAGTACACTTCCATACAAATGCGTGTATGTGTGTCTATGTGCGTATGCGCTTTGTGCGTATATGCTTCGGTGTATGTGTGTATCTGTTCCAAATGCGTAGATAAAGCTGTTAACCATTTGTTGTTGACCTTCGATTTGCTAATCAAACGAAACGGTGGCCGCAAACCCAACAATGAACTCTTTCAATGGCAGCGGCAACTTAACCTCGTTCACAATAAGCCACAAATGTGCGGAAATACATACGGACGTAACTGTGTGTGTGTATGTGAACTACCCAAAATTATACATTAACTACCGCTGTCATATCATTTAATACTTGGTTGTTTTTTAATTAGTGAATCTTTTTGCGCGCGCTTTCTCTGCATGCACACAAACACACACACACGCGTATAGTTGTTGCCGCTTACATACATTCACACACACACACTTTTTGTGCATGCATACATGCACAGAATTCGGTATATTACTTAACAGGCGTTGAAGCAAACAGACTGATGTTCCTCACTCGCTTGCTCGCTCACTGTGCAAAATGAGCACACACAGCACACAGGTAAGCGTGAGAGCGCGCAACCTACTTCCATTTTTGGTGCGCTCTGCTCACTCGCAGGGTACGCCATGCTAATGATTGTGTGCATGTGTGTGTATGTATGTGTTTATATTTGTGTTGGTCAAGAAACAGTTATTCAAGTCAAAACCAAAATGCCCAAAGTTGCATTTTTTTTTGTAAAGATTTTTACTTTCTATTTTAGTTGTGGTTGTTTTGTTGTTGTTATTTTCGGGTATTACGCTGGCATTTTATTTATGCTGAATGAAAAACGACTGTGTGTGTTTGTAATACCGTTATTTCGAATATCGCTGGTAGTTTTTGTTTTTTGTTGCGTCGAAAAGCTTAACGGCAACCTGTTTCACGCATTACTCTCTGCCACGCTCCTTCTGTTGCTGTTGTTATCGGTATTGTTGCTATTTTCACATTCTTATGAGAATTCCAATAAGACAGGCTTGTCTTTCACTTTCGGCCAGACGGAATATACATATATACATATATATGTGTATGTGTGTGTTTATAGGAAAGTTGCTTTTTTCATGCGTGCCATAGCAAAAACAAGGTCATCGTTAATTATGTGATGTGTGTTTGTGTGTGTGTGTGACACCAACCAACATCTTTGACACATACATATGTACATATATCTATTTATAAATTGTGCTATAAGCACTCGCCCACGCAATTCTTTCCAAAATTCGCTGATAATTACTCCCCGCTGTAAATCAGCATGCTCAATCATTCACCAAAAGTACAGTTATTGGTTTGTTTTGTTTTGTTTTGCAATGAAATCTGATTGGTGCAAAACAGACGGTTATGGCAAACTAACACACATACATATGCACGTATATATACATACATCTGTGCAGAATCAAATTGTCGCTGCCTTAACGTAATAACGTACTAAATTTTGACAAATGCGTATTTAACTTTCTTGCATTTGTAAGTCATTTGCCACTGGCTGCGCAGCGTTCTGAGCATTTTGGTAAACAAAAGGAAGAGGAAGAGAGGGAGAGAGAAAAAACAAAAACAAATCGAGCAAGCGCCATAGCAACTAATAACGGGTGCAGTTGACCTAGATTGTGGCCTTTTTGGAGGCGATTTGTTTGTGTTTGTTGTTGGCGTTGCCACTGGCACGTAGCACACGGCAAGGAAACATACACCACTACTTTTTTTCTTTTTCGGCATTTATTTTGGCTGGGCTTGCAGACACTTTCGCCGCAGCATAAGAAAACCAGCATGTCAACAATTTATTGCACTTTGTTTGGTGGCAGTGTTGTAAAGCGTGTAAGCAGCAGTTGACGGAGTTGCCACTTCTAATTACATGGTCACATTAGATGTGCACAGGCAACTCCAATTGGATTAGCTCAAGGTAGCCGTAAAATTTTAACACCTATAATGTTACCGCTTCTATCCGGAAAAATGTACATTCAAAAACACATTTTTGCTAAAGGAAATCGGGCGTCATTAGAGCACTAATTTGTAATAATGTGAAGTGTACCATTAGATGCTGTACCATATTTGGTACATTTGTTCTACATGTGGCAACTGTGCTTACATCTCGTTTGTCACGTATTACACTGTTATTGGAGGGGGGTCTATAAATATACTAGTGAGCATAGACATTTGTATGCGTGTGTGTGTGGGCTTGATTTGAATTGCGCCTTAGATTTATGCATGTATGTATGTATGTATGTCCATGTACATATGTACATACATATGTAGCAAGCACAACGGCAAGAACAATCAGCGGCGCTTATCAGCTTTTTCTCGCACACGTTTTTGCTTTTATCAGCCATTAATGTTGTTGTTCTCATTTATGGTTTACTTGCCACACAAACAATAACAAACTATATGCAACCACCAACAGTTAACTATATACATATGTATGTATGTATGTATACATGAATTTCAAAATGTTTGCCTCCTTTTGTTCTGTGCAGTGTGGCAACGCCGTCTTGTTATGCAAATTGTTGCTCTCACTCACTCGCACTGTATCTCAATAGCTGTTGTGTGTTAATATGTATATAAAAATATATGTGTGTGTATGAGTGTGTGTACTTTTTCACAACCGGAATTTTTCGCTGTTGCTTTTGCTGCGCGCATTCTCACGTACACAAGCGCGTTTGGTTTGCGCTCAGCTGCTGGGGCTGCTGCTGCTTTGCTGGTTTACGCTGTTACTGTTGTGTTATCACTGTATTTGCTTTGTGCTACATATTCTCAGCGCTGTTTCGGTTTCGTACATTTTGCGCTGCACTCGTACACATAGGCGAGCGGGCACGCACACAGATACGCATAGATACAGCAACGAATGTGTACGAAAAAGTGATGGCTGAAAAGCGGCGTCGTCAGCGTTGGCGTTGGCGTCGCCGTCGCCGTCGCCGTTAACAGCAGCAACATCAACGCAGCGCAGCGTTTTTATTTTATTTTATTCATTTTTTTGTATTTTCGGTTTGTCAGTTTGTCTTTGTGTTTCTTGCGTGCAGACGCGTTTCGTTATTCTCTGTAAATTCAATTTGCACTTTGCATAAAATATCTTTAAAAATCATTTCAATATTAACTGAAAGTAAATGTTTTTAGTGACTTGTGAAATAAATAAAAAAAGAGTAATAGGAAGAACAAAAAAACAGAAGAACAGAAACCAAGTGAATTAGATGTTAAGTTGAGGTAAATTGAAATTTATGACTTAATATGGTCAAACGCAACAAAATAGAAAATTTTGCCAAGATCAAAACATTTTTTCGACAAACATATGAGTATATGCGTGTGTGTATGTATGTACGTGTGTACTTTTGTGTTAGTGTGGTGCGCGCGTGGCGTGGGCAGCTGCTGCAGCCGCAACAACAACAATCTAGTCGGCGTCCGGCACTAAATAAAAGATATCTAAGAGAGGAAAAATTTGTAAACCTGTTTACGCAGTAGGCGCATTTTCACCAAACCAACACCAAGTCACATATACATATGTGTATACAATGACATACACACGACATACACACTCAGTAACTAGAAGAGAAGGTGGTCAGTTTATCCTCTCTCTGTCCCTCGCAGGCTCCATACTCCTCCGCATACAACGACAACTGCACTAATTTTTAAGCATTTAAACTTCGCAACGTTTACTAACACACGTACACGAAATGTACCAACAAGCTCGCATCAAACGCGATCGCACATTCGCACACACACATCCGCATATCTCCATATGTACATATGTATCTACATATATTTAGTGTGAATGTGTGTGTAGCACACGCGCCGGTACATACATACATACATGTGTATGTACGCACTTTCAACTTGAACGCCAATGCTCGAAAATCAGTGTCCCCAAAAATAAAATAAAAAGCATTAAAACGCACGCACACACATGCACCTACGTACGTACGACATCTACATACAAACACAATAACAACGCGCACCTGGGATTAAAACGAGCAGCGCTGCTCAGAAGTCACGTCACAAGCGTCGGGGTGAATTGTGTATTTATGTATATATGTATGTATATGCGTTGTTGCTGTTTTTGTGCGAGAGTGCAACGAGCGCGCGCGCCACTGCAATGCAATGTATGTCTGTATGTGTATGTGCATGTATTTCATTTTTGCGCGACGCTTTGTTTACGCGTCCCCAAAGTGCACACACATGCACAGACATGCGTAGATTTTCTGTGAGCGTGAGTGGCTGTCTTTACAAAACACAATCCATATATGAATGTACTTTTGTGTATGTGTGCGCGTGTGCGTATTCAGTCAGCTGCTTTTGTGCCTTGCATTCGCCTGTACACAATTTAGCATTTAATTAGCATTATTAAATTGTATGTATATGCATATGTATGTATGTATAACATAACACCTGCAAAATGTTGATAAGAATGACAAAAGTTGTGCAGTGATTTAAGTTATATTTTTATTATTGTTTTAAATATTTCTTTTCTTGTGTGCTGTCACCGAAATGGCAATGAAGGAGAAAATACAAGTACGGCAACACTGCTGCCAGCTGTTACAATTTCACATATTCTTCCTTTCATATGTATTCAGCGGAGGGGGCAATGCTTTTATTATGTGCACGTATTTTCACAATACAATTAAATGAACATGAATGTACAAACGTTTGTATTTTTATGTATACGTATAAGTATACAAAAATAATTTATTTTTCTTGCAACGAGTTGCGCTTTCGCAGCGTTGCCACTGAATACAAGAGGCATTAGAACAACAAATTTTACAACACTGTCACGCACAGCTGTTTCATTTGTTCTTTTGCCGTTATAATTTTGAAATTGATTTGATTATACTAATTGTGCATAGTTTCCTTTGCAGAAAACAAACAACACAAATGCAGCGCAAAACATCGCACCGAAGACGATGGATGATGATGTTCCAGCTCAAATCAATAAATACACCAACGAAGAGGGCAGTGCACAAATAACAATTGAACAAATTGAAACCAGTGAAATTAAATCAAATAACAAATAACGCACAAACATTTTCTTGCTAAGCAAACAATAATTCGTACGATTAACAACAGTTAACGTTGTGACAAAGCGAAGAGAGCACCTAAATCCCATTACAAAAAGAGAGCAACTCTCCATAAACTACACCAACAGCAAGAATCAAGCTATCAATCAATCAAATCTTTATCATGTTCAACTTCCACAAGCCACGCGTCTATCGCTCCACGGATGGCTGCTGCATTTGCCGTGCCAAATCGAGCAGCTCCCGTTTCACGGCATCGCGCAAGTATGAGAAGGAGTCGATGCAGTGCTTCAACCTCCATGAGCCGCGTAACGGTGAAATTTGCAATGCCTGTGTCCTGTTGGTCAAGCGCTACAAACGGCTGCCCGTCGGCAGCAAGCGTCATTGGGGACACGTGAGTTGAATAGCAAAGAGAAAGCTTTATCAAACCAAAACTTATTTTCCTCTCTCTCTCTCTATCTCTTAACAGGTGGTCGATGCACGCGCCGGTCCCGGCACGAAATCTCTCGCCAAGCAGAAGAAACGAGAGAATGAATGTGAGGCTAAGTCTGGTGGCTCGTTTATACCCGAGAAATTCGCCAAGATATTCAAAAAGAATCGTAAGGGCAAAATAACAGCAGCAGCAGCGCCTTCAGGCATCAATCAGCAGCAGCAGCGTAATGGCAGCAGTTCACCACACTCCGAGGAGCAGCCGAGTGACTCCAATGAGAGCTACGACGAGCACGAACAGCATCTCCAACAACAACAACAACAGCAGCAGCAGGCTGTCTGCTCTGCCGCAACACCATATCAGACGCGTAAGCGCACCGCTGCCGCAGCGCAGCTGGCCACATCGGCGGTGCTGAAGAAGAGTGCTGCACAACGTGTGCGTTACACGGGCAGTAAGCGGCGGCGTATGCTGGAACCAAAAAAGAATCGACGCGCCGTCGACAATGTGCCGTTTTTTGAGGAGCACGATCTGCTGCGCCTGGACGTCTGCTGTGGCACTGTCTTCCAAAGTCTCAGTCTGGGTAGCGCCTGTTATATAATCGATCCGGAGCTGTATAAGCCTTGCGAGAAGCATCGTAGGCGCAGGCAGGAGCAACACCAGGAGCAGAGTCAACTGGAACCAGTCGCCACGGTTCAGCCGGAACTAGAGCCAAAGCCAGTTAGTCAGGGCATCAGCACGCCGGCGCTGAAGAAGCATCATTTGTATTTTAAGCGACAATCGGAGTCATTTCCACATGGCGAGATACATAGAATAAGTCCAATTCCATTGAGCAAGACTGAGCCAGCAACAATCACTGTACAACAACACCAACATTCCGCAGCAATTGCGACTATGACGTCCTCTGCATTGCACTCAAACATCTTAACCACCGCTGTGGGTGCTGCCTCGCCCTCATCATTATCATCCTCATCCAATTGCTCGACTTCCTCCTCGGTGGCCACCAAATTCAATGACAACTCCTCTGACTCGGGCTTCGATGAGCATGTGCTCGATCGCAAGTCAGTCAGTCCGCCCACGGTAAGTGCAAAAATAATTTAGGGAACTAGTGAACAGCATACTTGCCTTAAAGCAGAAGCAGCAGAAATACTTTTTGATCAGCAAATGAAGCTTATATTGTTATCTCGCTTTGAATTACGCTGTGTGCATTATTCTTGCATATTAGCGCGGCTATTGCCATCTCGCTTCGTTACATTCGAGTGAGAAGCAGAGAGCAAAACAACAGTGTTGACAATATTAAAGGCTATAACGACAAAACAAACGTTACAAAATAACATTTTTATGCAAATCAGAGTTAAAATTTTGATGTTATATTTATTGAAATACCATATTATTAATTTTTTAAAAAGAAATTAATAAATGCAGCAAGGGCTGCAACTTTATGATTTGCTAACATGATTCAATTTCAGCTATAGCTAAATGCAGCTATAGCTGAAAATGGCTAAGCTGTCAACGCTGAAATTTGTTTTTGAACTTTTGCTTGCTTGTGCTTCTATTGCCGTCCTGCTCGAATGCATACGACTGGCATTGGCGAGCGTTTTGTTTACAATGACACTCAAACTGTAGAACTTATATTTATCAAAATTCTTTCGGCTCTTGCAGCAGGATGAACAGCTACTCGAGAAGAAACCACGCAGCAACTGCAGCAGCAGCGTGCAACGGTTAATACTGGCCAGTGGCTTGCCCATCAGTGGACAGGCACAAAATCTGGTGCTGACGGGCAACGAGTTTACCGCACGCTTCGTTCAGCGGCAGCAGACGCCCAAAATAAATGTGTTGACAGCAGCAGCAGGAGGAGCAACAATATCAACAACAACAACAGGATCTCAAAGTAATGGCAATAAAATTCGTGCAATATTTAACAATGCAAACACAATTCAGCATGAGAACGGGGTGACAACAATTTTGCCAGCCTCCTCGCTGGCGGCCACAAATCAAACGGCTGCCATGAATGCCATTGCGCCCAGCACGGTGACCATAACGCCAGCCAAGAAGCCAAATCCAACAGCAGCAGCATCTGTAGCCAATCCCAAGTTCATATTATTAAAGCCAGCGATTGGGGCGAAATTCGGCAGCAACAACAATCCAGCAACCCCGCCGACAGCTGAGATAAAAATAGCTTAAAGAAGAAGAGCTAGGACTCTTTGGGGCAGGCCGCACACTGAATACCCTTGCAGAGCTATTGATATCATTTAGAAACAATTTGATGCATTCGAAAAATCATTTGGGATTAAGACAAGTTTCTGAGAGACTAAAATGCATAGAAATTTATAGAATTAGACATACAGTTGCCACTAGCTATAATGTAACGCTGCAAGGGCAACGAAAAGGCTGCCATTATGTTAAACTTATACACACAAAATACTAAAACAAAAACAAAAAGCAAAAACCAATTACATAGCCATGTTAACTGGCTGTTAAAAACAAACCTTGTTGATTTACATGCATATTGTAGCGAGTATTTACTGTAAGTGTAAAACAAAAACTGGCGCAAAGTTGTATATACATTATATATATATATAGCTATATATAGATATAAGTTACAAACAACAACAACTCGTTTCATGCAACAATATTTAGTTTACATACATTTTATTTTTAACATTTGATTACCTTTTTTTTTTGTATTTTAGATATTTTGAACAATTACTTTAAGCCCCTTTACTCACAAGCAGCAGCAGCAGCATTAGCAGTTGCTTCAACTTAAAAATATTTAAGAAGAAAGAAAAACATTTACCTTAAAACTTATATTTAATTTTAACGTCTAACATTTACATAGCATTTACATTAAGTTTATGTACATGAATACCTTTTGTATAGGTTTACATGCACTTGGTTGCGCTCTCTTGGATTAAGTTGAACATTTCTTTTTGCCTAGCATAGCCATCTCGCTCTGCTCCACTTAACAGCACGCTGTTAAGCGAGCAGCCGCTATGTTAAGGCTGTTTCTGCTGTTTATAGTTTACGTTTAAGAATAAAGCTCGCTATTAAGTACTTTAAAGTACACTCAACTTAAGCAATATAAATAAATATATATACAAAGTTAAAATTAATTGAAATAAAACACATGCCACATGCTCCAAACGCATGCCACAAATTGTAGCCTTAGAAAATGCGCCTAGAAAAAAAAAAACAAAAACAAAAAGAAATGAAAAATACTTTATTGCAACGTTTTGTGTGTTAATGAGATAACCTCTATGTGACAAAGAGAAAAGCAATGTTTTTTAAATATAAATATTAAAGTTAAATAAACATAAACGACAAAAATCGAATAACGTAATTGTTTGTTTTATTTAAATTGCAGCTGGAACTTGGAGACAATTTTACAATGAATATATAAATTATTAGAAAAAACATTATTTAAAATAATAGTTTAAAACAAAAAAAAAAAAAGCTTTGCCGAAACCCGGGATTGAACCGGGGACCTTTAGATCTTCAGTCTAACGCTCTCCCAACTGAGCTATTTCGGCGCCGAGTGTTCGGTGCGCTAAACGCAACGACTTGCTTAGTGAGTCATGCGAGGCGCCTGACAGTGAGGAGTAGTTCAATGACGTAGCCAATTAACAATACGAGAGGGAAAGAAATGACAACAGCAACAAATCCCGTTTGATGAACTGTGAAATGAAGTGAACCCATTTCTGTGGTTTTTTTACTGTTTGTTTGTAATAATTTGTTTCTTAATTTTTTTTTATTGTGTTACGCTTTAGTCATTTATTAGCGCAATTTGAGGGTTACGCCCGCTAAAAATTCCTTCAGCTAATTGAATTGGTATTAAGTGTAGCGGAAAGGATTGGACTCCAAAATGTTCCACGCTCAATCGATATATCCATCGGATCAAACAGGTTCAACTGCTTGGACCAGCCTCCTCCTGCTTGTCAGCGACCATCGACAAGAAAACGATAATTGATAAACTTTTAACGGATCATATAGCTCGGATATTATTGTGGAATCGTTAGCCAGAATATCTCTGAATATGTATGTTTATATACATATATTAATATGCACATATATAGGTAATTATAAATGCATGCTTTTTCACATCCATGATTCATGCCTAAAGGCAGGTGTTTAAGGCATTCAACTTAGAACAGCTGAGTTAGACTGAAGGAGAGAAAGAAGGAGTGAGGGAGGCAGAGAAGAGAAGGGGAAGGGGAAGAGACTGGGAAGTGTGTCAAACACTTATAGAGAGGATAGAAGAGACAGATTGAAACACTTCTAGAGAGGATAGAAGTATAGAAGAGACAGATTGAAAAGCTTTAGGCCCATTTGTAATACAAAAGGAACAAATTCAACTATAAATATCTGATCTTTGTATTATAGATGTATGCTATAAATCATATATCTATCAATATATTCTTTATCTACCATCTCATCTCTTTTATCTTCCTTTTCAAATCATTTATCTATCTCTCTTTCATCTTCCACATCTATCTTGCATGTTCCATTTTCCGTCTTTCATCCGTCATCTGCCATCTTGAAATGGACTCGATTTTGGGTTAGGGTATTCTATATGAAGGCATAGCATAGCATAGCATAGAAACAGCTCGAGTTTTGCCTTGAAAATCGCTCAACCAAAACTTACAACAGCCGAAAGCCACCCACAGCGTCAACGCCCCACCTAGAACCAAACTGGTTCCGTTCTTGACGTCACGTAGCGCAACTAAAGCTACATATATATGCATATAGACAAATATATTCATAGAAAATTAGCTTAAGATTTGCTCAACAAAACACTCAACAAACTTCCAACACCTGCAAAATAAGAAAACAATAATCAAAAGAAGTTGGGAAAAAAAGAACTTCGATTCGGCCATTCGGAACCAGTTTTCTGTCTAGTGTCGGCGATCTTGAGAGTTATGTGTGAGTCAGAAATTAAGCTGGAGTACGAGTTGGAGTCAGGGGCTATCAGTGTTGCAATTTAAAGTACACTCCTTCCACCTCTAAAAGGAAGAAGAAGCAGAAGACAAAAGCTGCCTGTCAGAGAACCGAAAAAGAACTGGATTTGATTTGCCCTTGCACTGCGTATTACCGGGACCTAGGCGCTATCGTCGCCAGAGTCTAGCCGACTATATATCATTCTTTAAAAAAAAGTTATAGTTATGCTATTTAATTAAATATAAGCAAAGGAATAAAAAAATTGTTGGCTGCCGAAACCCGGGATTGAACCGGGGACCTTTAGATCTTCAGTCTAACGCTCTCCCAACTGAGCTATTTCGGCGCTGCGATCTGAAATGAATTAGCACTTGACAGCTGAACCTATGCAAAGGAGATTACTATGTGCGCATGTATATACATACATGCAAGCACATACATATGTATATTTCTGCGATAAGACCGTAAACGCACATTGTCTAAGAAACATGAACAAATATTTGTTAGAAAACATATACAATATAAGTATTTAAATATATTCAAAATAAATATACATAAGTACATATATTTACACACAAATACACACACACACACACAGACACACACACACACACACACACACACACACACACACACACACACACACACACACACACACACACACACACACACACAGACACACACACACACACACACATACCCACACATGTGTAAAATTAGATTGCAAGCAGAGCTGCCGCTCATAGGCTACATTCATAGACTTCGGCGAGGGTATTCGCAATTCGCTGCATTCTCTTCGAACACTTCCTTTTTCGTTTTCTTCTTCTTCTTTGCATGCCGCTTGTTATTTTTAACGATTTCTGCGAAAGTCGAGCAAAGAACTATGTATATAACTGTGCAGGCGGAGGTGGGGGTAGGCGTGGAAGCACGAGATCAACTACTATACCGGAGACCTCTAAAACCACAGGAACATCAAAATAATAGCATGCTAATGATCATGCTGACGATGCTGCTGCTGATGATGATGATGATTCAGCCGGAGATTTTTTCGTTGTTGTTGTTTATGTGAGGCTAAGATGGGGGAACTACGGCGAGCAGCTGACGGCAATGGCGCGTGGTTTTTACACAATCTACGCAACTGAACTGGTTTTTGTCTTTTTTCTGTTTAAATTATTGTTTTTCTGTTTGTTTTGTTTTTAATAAATATGCAATTTGTTTGCGTTATGAGCAATTGACGAACAGCTAACAAACTGCAGTCTGAACAGAAAAAAAAAAAAAAACAAACAAATTGAGCCGAAATTTAAGATATATTCGTATTCATCTCGACTGAGAATTAATGTTTGATGATTTGAACAATTTTGTTGGGTGTTGTTTTTGCTTATCTTCGCAATCTGTCGGCTATTAAGAGAAATATTGTTATTGATCCTAACACGAGCCTCGGCTGCGGCCACCTGCGTGTATTTGTCACCGAAATTACGAAATTTGTGTTGCTCTGTCATATTTCTCTTCTTCTTATTCTTTTCTCACAAGAGAAGAAAGCACGGCGAATCCTTTGTTGCAATTATTTTCGGCATTTTTCGCTGCATAACAACGATATAGCGGTCAGCTAGGCTAGCAGGCACAAGAGAGTGCGAAAAGAACAACAATAGGCGCCAAACAAAGAGAGCGGCGCACACAAGCTCACACAAGCACACTCACACGCGTTCTCTTCGCCGCGCGCTCTTCGCTTCGTTTCGTGTTGTTGACTGCTGCTGCTGCTGCTCGGGCGGCGTTGGCTTGCAAATTTTTAGTTAGCTGTTGTCGTTGTTGTTGTGTTTGTTGTTTTTTTCGTATAGTTAGCGACAGCGTCTGCGTCTGCGTCAACGTCAACGTGAACGTCGACGTTAGCGTCAAAGTCAACGTCAACGCTTGGGCTTGGGCGCAATTTTCCTTTTTAAAAACCGATGCCAAACGAAGCCGCGTTTTAGTTCTGTTTGCAAAACGCAGCCAATTGGACGTGGCCGAAGAGCGGGCACCAGCAGGCAGGCAACAGGCAGCAAGAACGCGCCGACTGAAAGAAAGCAGATAAACGGTTCCCTCGAACTTTGAATAATTTCCGTTCTTCATCTTTCGCGTGTTCTGTTTTGTTTACAACTAAAAAAACTAACTTTGTTTGTTAGTTTTTTCGCTGTTGTTGTTCTTGTTCGCGTTATCTGCGCGCGACATTGGAGACAAATTGTGAAAGAATCAGCAAGAAAATTAAAAACAATAATTTCGATTGCGTGTTCTGTTTGTGTTTCAATTCAAAATCATTTAAAACAATTTATAAACATTTTTTTTGTGTGTCAGTGCCAACAACAGCAACAGCAAAAAATCAACAAGAGCCACTTATAAAATGTAAGAATTTATTTATTTATGCATAATATGTAAAAAAAAAATATATGTATATACATATCTTTAATGACGCTAAAAAGTCGACTTGAATTGAGGTTAGTTACACATTGAAAAGAAAAAAAAATTTTAAGCAAATAAAATAATATAGAAATGAAGCTCAGCAAGTGAACCGTTAAAAGCTAATTGAA
Organism: Drosophila buzzatii; assembly: GCA_035045845.1. NCBI lineage: Eukaryota > Metazoa > Arthropoda > Insecta > Diptera > Drosophilidae > Drosophila > Drosophila buzzatii. The sequence continues at coordinate 3,234,089 of JAWNOS010000596.1, read as the reverse complement.
GATCAAACTGCAGCACATCTGCTTAACTGGGCGTAGCTCGAATTTCAAGTTGCGAGTCTCGAGCTGTGCACTACGAAGATTCCAATTAGAAAATATAATTGCGGCGAATTCAAATTAGTATGATTTCTGCTCTTATTTATATGATGAAGCTTGGTCTAAAGGTTCAAAGAAAAAGTTTTAGAACTGTACATTGCAAAGCTTTTTTTCCTATTTATTATTGAAAACGAAAAATAAATAAATAAAAGCCTATTATTAAAAAAAATGAGAAAAATATCTAATATTAACATATTATTTATAAATATAAAAGAATATAATGCTAAAATCTGAAATACATTTAAATTGACCAACAGCAAAAAGCGAATTGGAATGAATTAAGCTAAACAATCTTATTGGAATAGCTCAGAATCGATTTGAAAAAGCACTTAACGAACAAAGACAAACGTAACTTGTTCCATACGCCTTACAATATTTGCAAAGAAGCAACAAAAGAAAAGTCAACAACAAAATAGTTAATAATAAAAAAAAAAAAAAAACTAGTAACTGGAGACAAAGATCGAGAGTCGAGAGTCAATCAAATGGAAACAAGGCGTTACTAAATAGTTGACAAATTCCAACTAATATTGACAAGTGTCTGCCTTATCAGCGGAAGCTGCGAAAGACGAGTAGTAAAAGAAAAAAAAAAAAAAAAAAAAAAAAAAAATACAAAAGACAAAAACAAAAATGAATAATGAAAGAAAACTAGTTCGAAAGAAAAGAAAGAATTTTGGAAAAACAGGAGAGAAGATTTGATAATATGATGTATTCAATATATTCGGGATTACCTAAAGGAGGAAACCATGAAGAGGAGTATCTATAGAAAAATGCATGTCTTTAGAGATTCAAGTCTCTAGAGAGCAACTCAGCAACCAATATACTCTCTTTAAGCATACATGAAAAAGCATAGGTAAACTTGTCTATAAAGAAGTTAGATAATTGAACTGGGGAATCGGCTCAAGTTGTTGCTTCTACGCCCACACTCTTGGCAGAGTAACCCGATATGGTAAGAACAAGAAGATGCAATTGAGGTGGGCAACAAAGTTGGCTCGTCACGAATTTATCGATAGCTCGACACGTGGCGATTTTGTAATCTTGTTGTATAACTGTGAATGGATTTGATTAGCATTCGATTCATAATTTATAGATTGTGTGAAGTGAAAGTCATACTTAAATTGCTAATCAGAAAATTTGCAATTCGTGCGATAATTGTTTCATCGATAACAACAATCGCTTGTATAATTTGATTGATTGATATGCAATGAGGCAGCAATTCATTATCGATTGATATTTTGAATAAATCGATATCAAATATTGCTCAATTAATAATAAAACAAAATGAAATTGACTATCGAATTGCAATCGATTATCAAAAGTAACCACAAAGACGATAACATCAAGCACACATGAAATCAGTAGTAATATAATGACTATATTAATCGAATATGACTCACCAGGAAATAGAATAAGAAATGAAATGCTTCGAAGGGGAATGCTAATGACAAAGAACGATATTAGTATCGATATCGATTACAATAAGCTCAAGCTTTGGAATGATGATTCAGTATAAATTCAAGAGGCATTCTCCATTTAAATGATTGCGATGACTTATTAGAAAGGCAAGAGACAATTAGATTAGTTTGATGTAATATCTGGATTATGGGCACTAATTGAGCTAACAAATTGTTCTGAATACATCCAGTGACAGCAACTGCATTCCTCACGGCTCAGCTCAGTAATTGTGATCGTAGTGATATCAAGAGACATTCAATTAGTCGAACCTTTTACTTTTCCCAGTAGTTAAGTGTAATGATCTAGCTCATTAGAAAATTGCACCCCAGGTGCTGCGATCCGGTTCAGAATTCCTAATTATGATAGTTATCGCTCTCTCATATATACAATTATTATATGTACATGTCTATATCTGTGCGCCATTTATCGATAATTTATTGACCCGCTCGCGCAGCTGTTCAACTTGCTGCAGTCTATGGGATCTGCACTCTAAGCTCTAAGCTCTAAGCAATCATATTCTAATTAAGCGTAATTAATGTCACTTTTTGCTGGCCAACTTGTTCGACTTCTTGGACTTGGTTTCTCATGCGCTAGCTTCCTTGGCTCTTAATATGATCTATGCGAACTCAGCTTCCAGTTGAGTTCTAGTTGTGTGACTTTGCTTAACTTTACTTGATTACGTTTCAAGTTTAATAAGCTTAAAATTTTGAATTTAAAAAAATGATAATAAATCCTTAGTCCTGCCGAAACCCGGGACCTTCAGATCTTCAGATCTTCAGTCTAACGCTCTCCCAACTGAGCTAAGCAATGTATTGGCAAAATATATATTCCCATTAGTATTAGTATTAGTGGTAAATTGGAATGCTTTGAGCTTATTACTGAGCTTTGTATATATGCTTATATATACACATTTTTGTGGCACATGTTCTGACTATCAAAATTTTCTAAAGTGCAGTAAATATATAAATAGCTAGCTCCTTCAATTCAAGTAGAATATACGCGAGAGTAAGTTCTTTCAAGAGTATTCTCTATAGAGTATATAAATTATATATGTGTATATATATAAATATATGATTATCTCTGTTTTGTCAGCGCTTGCCGCTACACACACTTCTTTCGTCAGATCTGTATAGCTGTATCATGAGTTAGGTAAGCTGTACAGTTTGAATTGAGTTCAACTCACGATAATGATCAAATCGAAATCAAATAGCGATCAATGGCCATGGAGCATTGACTGATCTGCATTTGGAGAAAATTTTCATGCATAGCTAGAGATCAGTTAGATCAGCTACTAGAGATCTACTTAACTCAACTCAAATTTCTTTTGATGTACACAAGACAAAGTCAATAGTTCATTAGCTGATCTTCAGTCGCTACAATGCTCATTCGCAGAGCATTCAGAGTTCGGCTTAATGCATTAGTTTTCTTGTCTGCCGTTCGCCTTGATTGGCATTTGTGGTACATGGGCAGACGTCGTAATTGCACGGTAATTCGGCTCTTACAGATATACGAGAGATCGACTCGATCGACTTGAGATGCGATTAGAACTTGACAAAATATGCGAATATGTATTCAATGATGGGAATGACTAGCGTTTCTTGGTGCCAGTATATCATCATTATTTATACCAGTCTCACTCTACCGCCTCTACCTCGCTCTTCTTCTCTCTTTGTTGCTTTGCCATTTGGCTGGGTTTTCTGACTCGATTCCTAACTAGAATTTTATGCAAATCTCGAGCATTTAAACAATTAAACGCCCTTTAAATAAAATGTACTAAAGCTAACAAATAAAAACCCGTTTATATGTGCATGTTAGTGCTGCCACGTGTTCACGACTCATTCACAATTTATGCACATCTGCTGTTCCAGTCGCGCTCAACACTATGGTTCACTCTAAACTTAGCTAATCTCCAGATGTACAATCACAGATCTCTCTTAATATATAATCACTGAGAGGCTATTTATCTACCATTTGCAACTTATTCTAGGCGCATTGACTTCGTAATACTCGCGCAGGGCATGGGCAAACGAGTTGTTCTAGTCAGCTGCGCTCTTTATGGAGCTTGAAGAGCCCGAATGCTATGGGGTAGTGTCTCTACCCTAACGAAAGGGACAGCCAGTAGAGGAAGCTAAGAGAGTGCTACTAGGATCATAGGTGATCATAGAAGAGAGATCTTAGAAGAGAGATACTTGCTTAGAGAGCTTTGTGGAGAAGAGGGGTTCTGGGAGAGTGATCCTAGAAGAGGGAAGAGAGATCTTAGAAGAGGGATCCTTGTAGAAGTGGGGATGCTAGGAGAGTAAACCCAGGAGCGAGCCAGATCGTACTCTTCTAAAGTCAGGTGTCATATATATTATTTAAGATATATCAATAGAAAAGTCTAATGACATCTCTTATATGAACTTAAGTTTCTGGCTTAAAAACTGTCAAAGAATTGAATAGAATTGCAAGTCTCAACAGCTAATATACCCCCTAGTTCGCTGCATGAACGCGTATAAACAAGTTGAAGATTTTTTATAGAACTTGTAGGGAAGTAAGGGAAATACAAAAATGGTGTTTTGTCATCTGTGAAAACTAGTTTTTAGCTGTATTAAAGCGTAAGGGTCAAGACTGGTTTGCAGCTTTGAGAATTTGATTAGTGAACTCAAGATTCTCAATTGAAGATCAGCATGAATTGTAGAGCTGTTTGGATCTGAATTCCTTGCACTCTTTTGCTCAGTTTATACAACTCAATAATATAGCTTAACACCTGTTCCGTTGGTGAAGTAGTTTGTTAGGATATGTAAATGAATAATGCAAATATGGTCAAGTGCCGGACTATGTGTCGCGATCAGGTACCAGCTCGAGCCGTGGTTCATGTACGATCTTAGCTAACTGCATGCGGCCATGACACATTTGCTTAATATTAATTTTATTTTCTTTCTTGGCATCTGTGCTTTTTCCGGTTTTTGATTTCATTGCATAAGTGCCGCGCATGTCACCAGCTGTTACTGACCATGCACAATAACTGAACCACGAGATCTGACCACACCTGTCGACGTTCAATGAACAACAACAGAATCAGAATCAGAGATCAGCATCGCGATCAATTTGTTATCTATTCCAAATTAACAAGCGATCAACCAGCTGTCAGTGTTGTTCAACTCGGAATTACTTTCAGATTTGCTCTCGCTCCATTTGACCTGATCGAAATTTACTTATGATCACATCTACTTAGTGAACCAATTGTGATCTATCCTTTAGCATGTGTTCTAGTTGACGTCAAGTTCTGATCATCTTGCGATCATAATGAATCGAAGATCAGCTGGCGATCAGGCTGCATTCAACTTACGATCAAGTAGACTCACTTGACTCACGATCAAACTAAGAGCAAATCATGCGGCGATCAATGATCTAGCTTTGAAGATAGTACTATATTGAAGATCAATTTTCGATTAACTTGCATATGTGCAAGATATTTTTGATCTACTAGCGATCAACTGGCGTTCATAATTAAAACCCGCCTAGAGGGCGTTCATTAGCTGTGATCATCTGGCATTTAAGTAGACATAAAGTAGACTGATCTTAATCAAGCCGCATTCCAGTGCCGATCAGGTGCAGAACAAATTAGTGATTTACTACGATCAAGTCTTTATCTGCAATACTTAGCGATCAATATGTAAACACGTCCTACCCAAGACTCGATCAATTAGCAATCTAGTCGACTCGACTCTGGCAACGCCCGAGCACACCTATGATTGTTCTAGGTAGCTACTGTTATAGTTTCTGAGCTGCTTTGAATAGATTTGCAATTGACGTTCGATAGTTGACAATCGCCAACTGGCAGTCGGCAGTTGGCTAAGGTGCTTAGCCATCGGGTTAGATCGCAGGTGATCAAGGCGATTGTGGCACGCGAAGCTAATTATTGAGCCGTTGGCTTGTTTAGTGGCTGCTAATTGGCGCTGGGACACCTGCTCATCGTTTTGGTCTGTCGCGCTGATTTAATAAAGATTTATGCGCAGCTGATCAAGACTGGCCAAAGCGCCATCTGGCGTGCAAAGTGCAACAAATTTCAGAACGTTACGAAATAAATATGAATTTACAATTGTAATTTGTTGCTGCTGTTGCTGCTGTTGCTGTGGCGGCATTTGCATTTGCATGCAACGTTGTCGCATTACTTAAGCATGCCACGCCCCCTTCACACTACTGTACAGCCGCCCACCTCTTGATACAATGGCTAAGTAGCCGACGCCGGTTAACCTTGACTGCGGTTACAATCCGAGCTGGAGTTACGTAGCAGATTCGCGCAGGGGCCGGGGAACGACTAGAGCTTTGTTCAGAATCAATGTTAAGCCACATTTTTGTAGCCAACTTAATAAAGCAATACGTTGAGCTAATCGCCCCGTCTGAGCGACAGTCGCTATGTGCTTAAAATCGGGGGAAAAAAATAAAAGCCCCAATTAACGTCTGAATGGGGCGTGGACTGAAGGAAATGCTAGACGTTGACCAGATGCGAGCGTGACTCAGCGCAATGTGTGAGATAAATATGAATAATATAATTTATATATAGCAAGCGTGATTTCTTATGGGGAAAAACCACAAATAGTCAGTTCTAGATGCCTAAATATTGCGACTGCGATCAACAGTTATTTTGAGCTCTTTGAGTTCCTCGGAATAAGAAGCAGAGTTCTGATAGCTAAGATCTAGAAATATTAATGACTGTGTAGAAATACGTTGAAGATGGAGAGCAGTTTTATAAGGTAAGCTCAAATAAAATTTGAATTCTGAATTGAATTTTAGATCAAAAAGTAGAGCTTATGGAGCTCAGCATGAAGTGTGTGAGAGAGAGCTGTAGAAGTTGTTAGAAAGAGTCAAACAGATAGCTAAATAGAGGCAGAAGATGAAAAACAAATATAGGAGAGAAAAAATATATTATGAGGAAAGACAAAGCTCTAGAAAAATAGAAAAGAAAAAGTTCAAATGTTCTAAATATTTAGATCAAGAGAAAAAGTCAATTATATAGAGCTAGATCAAACGGTTTTTGTTGGAAAAATGCTAAATATATAGAAAACCGAATCATAAGCAATAAAAACTCTGAGTAGAAAATCTAGGAAGCTAGAAAAAATTTGAAAAGATGAAAAATTTTAGAGCTAGGCTTAAGCAAAGCTAAACAACACCCAGAACCCGTTCCGTGTACTATGCCATATAACGCACCATGCACGTTTTTCTACTACATCTAACAAGTAAATCAACTCGCTAGCTACTAGATTACAGGGTATATGAGCTGAGAGTGAAAGTGAATGTTTTGTGCGTTTGCTTTCGCCTTCAGGCTGACTAACTGCCTAGTTAGATACATAATTATATTACGATATATACATATGTATATCCCTGAACGTGTTTGGGCGTTCAGAATAGAATGTATTGGGCTCCGATCTATGTCCGTATCCGTGCACTTGGTCCAATCTTGTCACGAACAGACATTAATCTAAATTTGCCCAGTCGCGCGCATGACTTGACTTCACTTGACTCGACTTGAGGCTGTTGCATGTGGCATTGCGTGTGCCACAGTTGTGGGCGAATGTTGACCGGATATAGCAGATATTCGAACATTCGATCCGACAACGAGTCAACAGCAGATGGAACAGAGAATAATATCAGACTATGGCAAAACTTTGACTTGCATGAGTACAGAACAATTCTTAGCTTAGTCTTTGCTAAATTTGAAAATGTATTGTAATGAGCGATAATAATCGATATATATCGCTGATACAAGCAGTTGTTAAACATTGTAGCTAACTTGCCTAGATTTTTTTTTTAAAGGTGTCAAAACTTTTTAGCTAGCATTAAAACAATATATGTTTATCGATCGATTTATATCAAATAGTTATCGATAAGCAGCAAAGCTGCTATATATGGTCTCATACACAGCGTAACCTTTCTTCAGATTGATTTGCTTGACAAATATATCAAATTTGATATGATAAGCAGAAACACATATTTATCGATTAGCTCGAAGTTTGTTATCGATAAACAATTCAACGCTGTATATACTCTGATAGGCAGAACTTTGACTTGCAGTTTTTGCATGCTTCTTATACATATACATATATTTATCCAATTTGGAAATATCATATTTATATAGCATATAAAGCTATAGTTATCGCTCACATAAAGTGTTTTAACAGCTCTTTCTGTCAGTTGTAAAGCGCTCAAGCCAAACGATCTCTAAGCTGTCAACGCCTTCTAAAAACTGAAGCTAATAAAATTTGATCGCTACTCGGTTATGTGTTATGGTCCGTTATTAGGAGTTTTATGCTTGAAGTGTGCTGTTGAACAGCAATTACATAGAATATATAGAAGAAGAATAAATAATAATGTGATATTAAAACTTGCATAAAAATTACATTATTAATTGAAGTGGAAGCTCATTAAATGCAAATGCTATGCCAAGTGGAATATTAAAATCGAGTTAGGCTAGAGGCAATACTAATTATAATTCCAGTTACAATTGTTTGCATTGTAGGACACAAGTGGAAGCTCCGTTGCGAAGATACCCCAAGTCGTTCGATAGGCACGACTGCGAACAATTTTGGGGCGTATCTATTAAAAATGGTGAATTTGGGGTATATAAGGTGTTTAATCATCATAGCAAACAAATATGCTATGCTGATTTAGTAACTCTAGCTTCGATAGTCTTGAAATTATGCTATCGATTTTTATCGATAATGAAAAAAATGAAAATATAGCAAATTGATTCAAATTTATATTCCGTCAGTTTGTCTGTGCAAAATATAACTGTAGACTTGAACATCTATATAGATATATGTTCTTCTATATGAAGCGCATAGATTCAGATCTAGCTGATGGAAGCATGAATAAACATGTAGATAAAACAGCCTTGGCTTAATCGATACATTTTAACTACCTTATATGTGTAATAGGAGGTCTATCACGCCGCAGCTTGGCTGTTTCTCTCTTCCATAGAGTCTTAACTCTATAAAATCAATATACCCCATTGCAGTCAAACGAGCAGTTACATCAAATTGGCAGAGGAATAAATTTAACACTAACATTTAACATGAACATTAACATTTAACGCTTGAATGCATTTGAAAAGCAAGTTCGCTGCGGCGCGCATGCTCAACTGCGCACACAGCGAGCAGCTGCGCTTGGCCTTGACAAAGAAAGCCAAATGCGGCGAGTCACGCATGCGCCTGCGCACCACACACACACACGCACACAGAGATCTGGCTCTCGCTGCAGTCTCATACGTACCTTGACATTGAAAACTAAAAATACACGCAACTTGACAGCTTGTAATGCCACACGCCATGTCATACCCTTCATGTAGATCGGTTTGCTTGACTTTGTCAAGTGTTGAATATGCCAAAACAAAGCCTGTAAACTACATGTTAAAGTAGCTATTAAACTTTACAATGAGCATAAGAAAAGTGTAAACTGAAAATAAAGTACGCGCTAAAGTAGCTGTTAAATTGTACACCCAGAAAATCAAATGAAATGAGGCCAAATTACAAGCAGCCTGGGCTGCATGTCAAACTAGCTGTGAAATTTACAACGAACTTGGGTAAATTGCAATCGAAAATGTTAGGCACGAAACATTAATAATACTTATAATAAAGTCAAACAGATATAAGCGCTAAATGTGCTCAAATCGTAAGCAGCGCGATGTTCATGTCAAAGTAGCTGTCAAATTTACAATGAACCTGTCAAAAGTTATATTAAAGTTCTTTAAAAGAAACAAAAGACTACAGCTGACAGCTTCAAGCTGAAACCTATCTAGATATATCTTGATATTAGCACTAAGTCATGCCCACATGGCATTAGTTGAGGAGGCTATGCAAACCACTCTTCATTCGTTTATCATGTGACTAAATGAGTGCGCGCGCGTGGACGAACTTAAGAAGAGCTTAGCGTATTTATGAGCTAATCGAAACGGGTATTTCGATATCCAGTTAGGCATGTGCGAAAGATAGTTTGAAACATTTTGTTTTCAGGTAAAACCCATTAAAGAGACAAACTGTCAATGAGAATTGCGTTACAGATGCTCGTTACGCGGCGAGGCTAAACAAAAATTATGCTCAAAATCTTGACAGATCAGCGGACTAGAGGGGGGTCAGCGTGGTAGCCAGTTTCGGCTCACAGCATCCGCATTCTTAGAGTCTTTGTATCTATGTATCTTTGTATCTTTGTCTGATAGATAGATACATCTAGCAGCGCCGAGCTACACAGCAACAATGCTCAGATACACTTTGCGATTAGCCGTTCGTTTCGTTCGTTTTTACCCTTTTAACTCGACCTTGGGCAGCGGCTAAATGTAAGAGATATTTTTTCGCCCGCTTCCTCTACGCACTACCACGTTGCTTGCATCTGAAAGCTACATAAAACATGGCAAGCAAATTAGCCAAACAACTTGATTGATTAAAGTCCAGCGCAACAAAAAGAAAAGAGCCAAAAAAGGAGCTAAGACATAAGTGAACGAGAGTCGGGCGTGCTCGACTTGATAATACTCGTTCAGAGGCCAACAGGGTCCAAAATGTTTCTAGGCTTGCATACATTGAAAAGAAGCACAGAAGTTAGGGTAGCCATAGCTAGGCATTGCCAATGCAAAATGTGAACAGTTTCTCTGCATATTTCTCAACTCATCACGAATGAAATGCTTCAATTTCATAGAGACGAACAAACCCAAGGGCAAAGGCAGGAACATAGAGACTGACGCACTGAAGCCAATATTCTCTCTTTATTCAAATAAGTCGCATTCTTTAGACATCAATGTGGTTGTGCACACCTGTGAATAGTTGTCTTAATGGCATAAATGAGAATTGATTTGGACAGCATTTGGCAGAAAGCGAAATACTCGAAGGGGCGTTTTGTTTTACTGATGGACTTAGCCTTGGCATTGAACTTAGAGCAGAGTTTACAAATGATGACTGACAGCTATGGGGTATAATAAGGCAATAGCAAGTTAGTAACAAACAGTACCATTTGGGTAAGCACCATATATATCCCACTATGATCAAGGTGATCAAACTCAAATGACTGCCCAAACTCTACTACAGCAATTACTAAGAGCTACAGGGTATTTCAAGCTAGGCTAGGGTATTTCCTAATCGAGTTCTCATTCTTTCTCATTCTGATTCTTACTTGGTCTTTGTCTAGAGATTAACAAACTTCCGACTCATAAATCATAAACGTCGCTTTATGACTGCGTCCGATGAATGCCTTCAAGTGAAACCCAAATGCGAATGCCTCACACGCCTTTCACGATTCTGATCAAACAAATGACTAAATATATAGTGGGTATTATAATGAAATATATAGTATATGTGTATGAGCATTATCAGGTACAGTCAGAAATCTTTCAAACAGGAAACTTGGCTTTCAATACGTATGTATTTGGCCAAGTTCGAATTGTGGACGAGGTCAACTGAATATCGTGTAGGTTAGGTATGTTGGGGTATGGGGTATATAAGGCATGCAAAAGGAGACGTGCTAGAAGCAATGTATATATGTATTAGCAATACGAGCTAGCTCTGTCTGGCTTAGTCTCTCTCTTTAGTCTCTCCAGCCCTCTATCTCTATTCTCTGTTCCATCTGTCCATCTGTTTGTCTGCTCATTTGTCAATCTGTCAGTAAGCTCGTCCACTTGTCTACCTGCCCAGTCATCTTGTTCATCCGATTGTCGTCTGCTCAGTCGATCTGTCGAAATGAAGAATTGATGTCGCAAGTATTCACACGTCTGCTCGAGTAGTATTGGATATATAGCAAGGGGGCACGTGGTAAATCGGCAATTACTATATCTTTGTCAATGGCAACTAGACACTTAAGAGCTTAAATATACATTTATCAATGCACATATATATGCTACTACTCTCGGATATAATGTCAAGGCTATGGAGCTAGTGCCATTTGGGGCGCGTGATAGTTTTACGACTCGTACCCGATCAAAATTACAGTTGATGACCTTCTGCACAGATTAGCTTCACGTCCAGTGCGCCCAGTGGGCGTGGCTGTGACCTTAACAACAAGTAGAGCCCTATATAAACTATGACCTATATATACTACAGTAAGATATACTATTATCTATGCATACATATAGTTTTGATAGATTCACATTTATGCTAAGATTATAAGTACCAAAGCATAAATAGTTCATAGACTAGCTAGATGTTCTTAGATCTATCTCTCAAACATACACCATTCACTAATGGGCTGAGCTTTAGTTAAGCTTAACTCTAAACAAACTTTCAAAGCTCAAGACAAAAGCGTTTCGTATACAAGCTTCGTGCTTTATGCATATCTCCAAAAGTTCTTCAAGCTTAAGTTTAAAGCTTTCACAAATGCTTTAGTCTTAGCTAATATACCCCAAATTGCTTGAGTGTGCGGACTATATATCTATATATATATACATATATGGGTCATACACAGCTCACGTTCTCAGCGAGCAACACGCCTTCAAACGCCTTCACTTTCACTACCATTCGAGTATTATTTATGTCACGTTCTGTGCAGCAACATTTCGGGATCAATAAATATCTCGCCGCTCGGTCGATCAAGAGATCGTTTATCAGGCAAGGCTTTAATTATAATGTGTTCTGCACGCTTGTCGCCGAGACAGTTAGACAGGCGGTAATTAATTCCACTTGCTTATCATTCAATGGAACCGAGGCTTGTCGTACAGCTAGCGCAGCCTCAAGAATTGAATGTGTTTGTCTGTCAGACATGGCAAATACAGGGTATTCAAATTCAATTCAAATTCTTATCAAATGTTTGTTTGACTTCTTGTGTGGGACTAATGGGAAAACTGTGGGAAAATGTAAACGTTACCTTGGCCAAGCTTAGGGATACATAAGAGGGATAGATAGAGAGAGAGAAAGGGGGGGGAGAGAGAGAGAGAGAGAAGGAGAACTAACTGACAAACAAGTCAAGTATAAGAGTGATATGGAGGAAGTTAGAGAGAGAGAGAGAGAGAGGGAGGGAGAGAGAGAGAGAGAGAGAGAGAGAGAGGGAGAGAGCGAGAGGGAGAGAAAAAGAGAGAGAGAGAACTAACTGTTAAACAAGTAAAGTATATAGAGGATATAGATATAAAGGAAGTTAGAGAGAGGAAGAAAGAGAGAGAGAGAGAGGGAGCGAGAGAGAGAGAACTAACTGACAAACAAGTCAAGTATAAGAGCGATATAGAGTTAGAGAGAGAGAGAGAGAGAGAGAGAGAGAGAGAGAGAGAGAGAGAGATGGAGGGAGAGAGAGAGAGAGAGAAAGAGAGAGAGAGGGAGGGGGAGAGAGAGAGAGAGAGAGAGAGAGAACTAACTGACAAACAATGTCAAGTATAAGAGCGATATAAAGGAACTCAGAGAGAGAGATAGAGAGAGAGAGAGAGATATTAGTCATATATCCTTGACTATTTGAATATTATGAAATGACGCTTGGGTTTGCGAATAAGATGGGATTAACAATAATACCAACTGCATATATGTATATAGCCGTGCTGAGGCTGAAAGAGCTTAGTTTGCATTAGTTCCCAAGTTCTTTAGTTTCTAAGATACTTGACGTCTTGTGTTCAATAGTTGCTCTAAGCCTTAGGTTCTGGTGCGTTCAAGTCATTTAGCTTTTATATGCTTCACTTCTTAAATCATATATTCCAAAACCGATAGAACCTTGATTACCAAAGTGCTTAGGTCCTTCAGTTCTAATTGTTGAAGTGCTTAGGCTTTAAACTGTCTTCATATGTTAAAGAGTTGATATCCTTAGTGTTAAAGTGCCTTAGAGTTGAAAGTGCTTAGGTCCTTCAGTTCTAATTGTTGAAGTGCTTAGGCTTTAAACTGTCTTCATATGTTAAAGAGTTGAAATCCTTATGTCGCATGATCCTTGAGTTCTTGAGACCTTACGCCACAATTCTTAGAACTTAAATTGTTATAAGATTGGATTCACAAGACCAAGTGAGATGCTTAACTCCTGCAGCTCTATACCTAAGGACTTCACATACAATGAGTCTCTTAATTCCTCAATGTGTCAAATGCGTAGGATCTTATATAATATGACTCTGAGTTCCCAAGACCTTCAGGTTCTTAGATCTTGCAACTTTACTGCATTTATCTCCGCAATCAATGGAAATAACATTTCTGTACCTGCTTTGCTCTTATCCACAGTTAAATCAGCCCTAAGATGATACCAATTCTGGAAAAACTAAGCGGCTTCTACAGCGCCTATGTGCTGGGCATACTCACTATCGGCTATATCCTAGGTGAACTGGGCCACTATCTGATCGGCGTCACATCCAAGCAGACGGCCATTGAGCTGGACTATGGCGATCATGCCTGCCAGCAGAACAACAGCATGTTCACCAGGCACGAGCTGATGACCCAGTGCTCGGACGTTAAGAACGAGAGCAGTTGCTACTCGCTGGACATGAATGGAACGGGCTATTGCGAGTGGAACTACAATGGACTGGGCATTGACTATCAGATATTGGCCGGACCCACATTCATCTTGGTCTTCACCATTGCTGGCGTGTTCATGGGCTTTGCGGCAGACAAGTACAACCGAGTGAAAATGCTCACAGTTTGCACTGTGATCTTTGGCATTGCGATTCTGCTGCAGGGCACCGTCAAGGAGTATTGGCACTTGGTGCTGCTGCGCATGGTGATGGCGGCGGGTGAATCTGGTTGCAATCCCCTAGCTACGGGCATTATGTCCGACATCTTTCCGGAGAACAAACGTGCCCTGGTCATGGCCATCTTCAATTGGGGCATCTATGGCGGCTATGGCATTGCCTTCCCCGTTGGCCGCTATATCACCAAGCTGAACTTCTTCGATATGGGTTGGCGTGTGTGTTACTTGGGTGCCGGCGTGCTGACGATTATCATCGCCGGTCTGACGGGCACAACTCTAAGGGAACCGGAGCGGAAATCGATTGGCGAGGGGGATCGCACCACATCGAGCGGGAAACCCGTAACCCTATGGCAGGTTATCAAGAGTCCCGCAATGATTATGCTGATGATAGCCGCCTCCATACGTCACAGCGGCGGCATGACCTTTGCCTATAATGCCGATCTGTATTATAACACCTATTTCCCCGATGTGGATCTCGGCTGGTGGCTCTTCGCTGTCACCATTGGCATTGGCAGCGTCGGTGTTGTCGTTGGTGGCGTCGTCTCCGATAAGATAGTCGCCAAAATGGGCATACGTTCGCGTGCCTTTGTCCTGGCCATCAGTCAATTGATAGCCACGCTGCCCGCCTTCGGCTCGGTCTACTTTGATCCACTGTGGGCAATGATCACACTCGGCCTGAGCTATTTCTTTGCCGAAATGTGGTTCGGCATTGTGTTTGCCATTGTCGTAGAGATTGTGCCGTTGCGCGTACGCTCCTCAACCATTGGCGTCTTTCTCTTTGTGATGAATAACATTGGCGGCAATTTGCCCATTCTGGTGGATCCAGTGGCCAAGGTCATCGGCTATCGCGGTTCCATTATGATCTTCTATGCGGGCTTCTATGGCATCAGTAAGTATCCTTCATTGGCTTTAGGAAACTTTCTTCATTTATGTATTAGTCAAGGTCTCCTTCCTTGTTTCACTTAACTAAACTTAATGCCCACCTCGATGATTCTATTCCCATTAGGCTCTATACTCTTCCTGATCACCTGCTTCCTGCTGGAGGGTAAGGCGAAGACGAATTCCAACGAACAGGAGTCACAGAAGACACATCCGGACGCCATACTGAACGTACGTCATATGCACGGCCATGATAACTCCGTGTTCAGCGTGGATGAGACCCTGCCCTCGAATGGACGTCCAGCCCAGCTGCCGCAGCATCTGCAATTGTCCAATGGCAATGGCTATGAGAAGTCACAATCGACTCAGCCAAGTCACAATGGCGCCGAGAGCAGCAGACTGTAGTATTACGGAGAACGTGTCTCCGCCGTAATATCAGATCACAAATCTGACTAACCTTTCCAATGCAACAAAACGAAAAAGAGAAAAATTCTATTTGTGAAAGTGCTTCTAATATATATTTTTTTTATTATTATTATTTTAATTATAAAAATATTTTTGTTTATGCCTGTAATATAATTATAATTTTTGTAAAAAATTAACTTAGTCTTAAGCGAGAGATACGTGGTAGAGGCTCTACCTCTCTATCCTACCTTAACCTTATATATGTATATATATATACATATATGCTCATGTGTCTTTACATACGCACTCCCCATTTGTACTTAATTCGATAAGTGAGATCCATGTGAATGTAATATTATATATACCTATAAATCTTAAATAAAATTGTTTTGTTAGTTCTAAAAGGAACACGAAGATTATATATGGTTTCCTTTGATTGATTTTTCAAACGGCTATCGAAGCTCTATCAATCTGTATACATACATACATACGTTTGGAGCTCTACACATAGAGCGCGTACATCCATCAAGTTGCTCCAATAGAGCTACTATATAGTACAGTAATCGGAGTTTAAAGAAACTAAAAGTTATTCTAAAATTGAAAATGTATTTCAAGCAAAACCTTAGTATTCCACTCCGAATACAGCCAATTGAGTTATAGATAATGTAATACGATCCGCTTTTATGCAGAGAACTTAGTAACGCGTATTTCTTGAAATCGCATGATTTGTAATTCGATCCGCTTTTTCCCATGCACATTACCTACAAAGAAAATGCAGAGCTTAACAACTGAGAAAATAGTCAACAAACAAAAATCGTCAAATCAGCATTTCTGGCTGATCAGGAATATACATACATACATACCTTATGACTTCGCGCTGTTCTATTATACTTGCCATATATACATACATACGCAATTAAGCTTGCATATCAAGATGACGAAAGCACAAAGAGCTGGTCTGCAGCTGTTCGCTTTAGATCCTCACACTACCCAAGCAATTGATAGCAGCGCCATCTATTGTCACGCAATATATGCGTGTGTGTGTGTACCAACACACATACATACGTACGTTGAGCTGCGCTTAACAATAGCAAATGAACCAATTCGCTCAAAACACTCTCAACGACTGACGGCGGCCACAGCGCTCACTGGCAACTTGCCAGAGGCCACGCGTCGTTTCGTTGTGTTCAAAGCAAAGGAAGTAAAAAGAGGAGAGGTGATGAGAAGAGCAAATTCTGATTGCGGCGAATTAGTGACCGAATTGCGGCGAACTGTTGGACGGGTCACAGCTGTCAGCTGTGTGTGTGAAAATCTATTTAATTTGAGTGTGTTTAAGCGAATGAGGTGGTAACTAAGCAGCGCAGAATTGCCACATAGGCATATATTTCTATAGAAATACATTAAAGTTTTTTAGCTGATGATAAAGACAATTAATTGCCAATGCTATTCAAGAAGTAAAGAACTGTATGTGACAGTTGTGTTGTGTCACAATAATTCGTCGAACATTAGCTAAGCAACCTTTTCCTTACTTGCAATCATGATGAGCACGGCGAATCGGCAACTGCTAGTCGAGTTTTCAGGCCATTCGAGTTCCGTCACTCGAAGTGTAAACCTCGCTGAAGTGTTGAATGCAGGAAAAGTAAAACAAGTAAAATTTTAGCTAAATGCTAATTGGTAATTAAAAGTCTACACAACGACGGTAAGTTGATTACATTTAAGAACAATACAGATTCATTTTAATATATCCGAAACGCACGTCAACTTTCGTTATACGAACGTTTTGCGAAAGACTTAATCAAAATTCATATTTTGCGTTCAGTAATTCTTTTGATTTTTGTATGTGGTTTTTGTTTTTTTTTGTCCCCTCTACTTTTTCGTATGTGTCTGCGGGATTTCATATGAAAATGTGTTCGTGTCTGTGCGTGCGTATGTCTTGTGCCTGTCTCTCTGTGTTTGTGTACTTTTTTGTGATCACTCTTTGAGTGTGCTTCTTGATTTGGCTTTATACCAGTGCTAAGTGCTGATCAGTTCATAAATTGTTGAAGATGTTGATGAAAGAAGAGACGCCGTAAATTGGGATGAAATGTTATAGTTATGAAATGATGTTACTGATTGAAATTCTTAATGAAATTTGGTATTTTTTAGAGATCCGTGTATATTTTCGTCTTTGGATCATCGCGGTCTTAAGATCATGTCTTATGAAATAATCAAGATAATAAATGATCAAAGAAAAGACACTATATCACGGTCTCACTTGGTTTCTTCTCATCCTTAGACTCTTTTGCCTTTGGGCGACTAAGGGCGCTCGCTAAAAGTAAAAGTACAGTCACATTGCGATATTTCATTTCGTCAATTGACCCCTAAGAGTCATCAGGCAGAGTCACTTCTATTTCATTAAGTTAATGAATTCTATATTATACGTGTGTGTAAATGGCATGAATTACCTCCCAGTTCATTCACCAATCAGTCCTCCCCGATCATTCTTGTACTCTCTCTTGTACTCTTCATATATAAATGTTGTATATTCTCTGATGGGTACCACTGATTCCCAATATGTTTCAGTTCGTATTGATGTGAACAAAAGTATGTGATGGGAATTGATCTTAATCTCATTTGTAGTGAGACGTTTGATATGGACGGTTCATCAAGTAACACTCAAATCACAGGGCATAAATATCAAATTTGATATTATCTTACCAAAAAGGAAAATATATACAAAACAAAGTGGCGTCATCTCAAGGAATACAGACAAAAGGAAAGATGCTGGAGAGTTACAAGTCTTCACAAAAGCTTGCCTAATAGCAAAATGGAATTACAATAATATGTATATATATATATATATTGCAAAATAAAAAGGATCTACAAATTTCACAGTTGCTCAGCCGAGAAAAGAAGAGATTATGAATATATAGAAATGGATACATACAAAGAAACCAATCCAAAAAGGACTGTATTCAAATGATTTGACATTCCATTAACAATTCAAAAGGTACGACATCTATGTTGATCCTATTCTAAATTACTGTTGAACTGAAATCCGGAAATACCAAAGTGGATGTCGAACGAGTTCGTATGAAATTCGCATGGCCAATGAAAATCGGAAGCTGCGCGTTTTGCTCTCGCTCAGTTGCTTATATAAAACTTTATCTTATTAGCTCTGAGAATGGGACTAAATTTACTTATATACGACTATTACGTATATATGCAACGTAAATAAATGAGCTGTACATACTATTTGTGCTTTGAAGAACACAACAAAAAACAAAACAAAAATCGGTTATCTGCTAAAGTATATAATTATTATATATATTATATAGTATGTAATCATATATTATATATACATATATATATTGATAACGCTCGGCTGGTTTCTGTGCAAAGCTGAAGCCTAGACTAAGGCTCTATGTGCAAATGGATGGAAACAATTTGTGAACTAATTCGCATCGGAAGACTACGAGAATATGGAAAGCTTTGCAACCTTGCAATATCTTGTTTATGCAATACAAATCCGATTAAAGTGTAACCGACTCTGGATATACAGGAGCTTCGAAATCTCGTGAATATCTTAAAAGAGTCTTACATATTTCTTAAGACGATCTATCATGTTGTGAGCATATAATACCAAGCCTATTCATATCGCGCTTAAAGGTTTGTGCTCCTCGTTTCGTCGAGGTTATTATTGAGTTAGGCCCTCAGTGACTGTACTCTCTGTAAGGCATGTTACAAATGAGAGCTAATACACTTTGAGCTGCTATAATTAATCTAATTCCTACAATCATATTTGTGGGTATTAAAATACTAGTGAGAGTGCTATAGTCGAGACTATTCGACTAGGATATCTCTCTCCTGAATTCTGCAAAGAACTGATATGACTCCTCCCCTTCACATACGCACGCATAGGTGCCCTCATGGAGTGCAGTATGGGCTATATTTAGGATGATTGTAAATCCATTTCTAGATGGACTATCGCCAACAAACTATCAGAAATTTGGGACGAAGGAAGCGTGGTGTCCTAATCAACATAAGAATTGTGAAGTCTCTAGCTCTCACGGTGTACAATCTACGCTTACAAACGAAGCTACATTTTCGATTATTATCGATCAAAAAAGAAATGAGATGAGTTATCGGCGTTTTCTTATCTCAAGGTTTAAAAAGCTAGCTTGGATATATCTAGTTGTGGGCGATGAAAGGAAATGGCTCTTTCGGTAGTGCCCGACTAACGCGCCTAATGCAACGAAAAGTAGTTAGCCCTTACCTTTCAGCCGCACATACGACTAAACTTCTTGCTCTCAGTCACTTCGTATAGCAACTAGGAGGGCATGCGTATGACTTTCAATTGAATGTGAGCAATGGAGTTCTTGTCATATATATTGATTATATTATAGAGTGTCTAATTGTCTGGCTGTTCTCCCATCTGCCCGTCTACTTCTGTCGTTCTGTGTAAACACAAAGAAGCATTACGCCGTGAATGTATTTAGATATACATTTGTACATACACTCGATAGAGTGCTCCAATCTTATCGTGTGCTTTTCCAATATGCGTATTGGGGCCATGGTAAATGGGGTACATCCAATGTATTTGTAATGGTAGTAAAGCTTTAAACTTACGTACTCGCGTAGACAACACCTAGGTAAAGTGCTATCCTTCTAGAACCCCAACGTTAGGTTAACCTCCGCAAATTGACAATTTTATTTATTCATGCCCACCAGAGGGCGGGTCGCAGCCATCTGTTTCTGAATGTTCAATTGACCACTGTTCAACTCTACACTATTGAGCTCCTCCACCACTAAATTATATAGTCTGGCCATTCGGGGCGTAAAACATATTAATTTTTGAAAACAGTTCGGAGTATTATACAGTTTGACGCGCCTGACTGCCACTCTATTAAGGGGATAAGAATGTGGGGAGCTTTCCAATTAAACATTGATGTGTGAACCACAATATATTGTGTTATACTGATGGTCGCTCCGTAGAACGTTGTCTTTTATTAAGAATTATTACATAGTTCTTAATCTGGTGCCATGGGTTTGACGTCGGTGATGATGGTAAATGCCTCAAAGATCTCCCGTAGTCCACGAGAAGGAACAATTATAATGGAACACTAATGGAACAATTCGTAACATCCGCTTACTTTAGGTATAGCCTAAAATACCATTTAAGAATATCGATTATTATCGATAGTAAAAGAAAATATAATTCAAATTGTTTCGAGATTGCCGGATTTATACGAAAGTAAATGGCTGCATTAACTCCGTTTCTTTTCCCTGATCACATGAAAATGGGGAATTCAGTTCATAATGGTTATGTGAGGATGTACCAGGCAGTAGGAGGAGTGCAGAAGTATTTGGACTCGATGTGGACACTAAGTTGAGTCGATCCATGCAGTTGTCCTTATACATTCCTACAAAAGAAAACTTGACATTTGTAATATGTATATATTCTTGTATTGCAAACGCAGATCTTACCTACTATTTTGTGTATCACTAAGTCAGCCCATTAGCATGACCTTTTTTTTGGGTTTATTATGGTGCTGTGTAATAGATTTATGGTTTTCTGTTTTTTATACCTGGTCCACTTACACCAAAATGTGGATTTAAAAGAAAAAAAAAACGCTGAAAATTGTATGAAAAAAGTTCAACCCGACCAAAAGTTATATAGTACAGCCCATAATAACTGTGTCCATCTCTTGCTTGTTATATGTATATAAGAAGCGTAGAAATTTGAAATAGCCCAGTTTAGAGCAACATCTTGTCGAACATTCTCGACTAGAGCAATGGTTGTCTTTTTTATACCCTAAACCCATTGAAAATGGGAATTCAGGGTATAATGGTTTTGTGAAATTGTATGCAATAGGCAGAAGAAGACGTCGCAGACTCCATAAAGTATATATATTCTTGATCAGCACGAAAAATAAGTTGATATAGCCGTGTCCGTCTGTCCGTCCGTACGAACTTTGAGATTTCGGCAACTACAAAAGCTAAAGAGCTAAAATTATAAGCGTGCAAAGTATAGCCCAATCCACTCCCAAGCCACGGCAGCAGAGCGCGCTCATACGTTCGTAAAAAAGAAGAGTATTAGTCATTTTTGTAGGGTTCAGGGTATCTTGTAGTCGAGCCGTCTCGACTAGAGCCTTCTTACTTGTTTTTTCTTTTCTGTGATTTCTTTGGGTTGAAACAAAATAGATACATCCACACACACACATGTAATACATATTCTTAACTACGCAAATACTCAGTACATATGTATGTATATATGTATGCACACATGCACACATGTTCGTTTTTGGGTACGACGCAATTTTATGAACACAATGTGTTCCCACAAACTTTACTGCTCAGCAGAACAAAAACAAAATCGGGGTAAAAATTGTTTCAGCGCTTTAAATGAGAAAGATCTTTGGGAAGTGAACTACTTGTTTTCTACCCTGAGAATGCCACGCACACACACTTACGCAAGCGCACATAGATACAGTTATACAAACACAATCACAGAAAGGAACCCAGAGTAGCGCGACCAGTAGGCAGTGACAGATGGAAGAAAAAAGCGAATGAGATGACAACTAAAAACGAAACAAAATGCGGCGAATTCAGCTAACAGCTGGTGCAAAGCGGAATAGCATTGCCAGACGGGCGCAGGGTCAAAAACAAAAACCTTAAAAATAGCTCATAATTCGTTATAGATTTAAACAAAATGTTGAATTAACTAATTTGTTGTCTTAGAGATAAATTTTAATTGAATTGAAGTAGTTAAATTGCTTTATATCACTTCCCACTTTGATTTGTGACGTAAGCAGACTCGTTCAGCTAGGTGGCAACGCCGTGTTACATGGCATTTGCTTTATTTGTAAATCGCAAATGCGCAACGAAGGAATACCGCATGATACACTTAAAGAGCGTCGCCTTTTTTTTTTTTTTTTAATTTTTTAATTAAAATTTTTTTTTTTAAATATTGTTATGGCCTTAAGTAGTAGGCTTTTGTTTTGTTGCAAAGTTTGTGCATTTGTTTGGCTATTTTTTCGTTGCCTAGTTTAAGTGCTTAGTTTAATTATCGAAAAGAATTGTGTGCATTGCCGGTGCCAATAGAAGTGCAGCTTGAAATTAGTTTTGTTATTTTTGGTGTTGCGCTGACGACGCCGAAGACGCGCCGACGCTTGAACGCGGTGTGTATTAAAAATAATATTGAATGTACGGTGTTTTTTTTTTCTTTTCTCTTTTCATTTTATTTATTTATTTTTCTTAAACGCGCCGCAAATTCGCCTGCTTAACCTTTTAGCTAGTGTGTTTATGTCTGCTCAAATTGCGTATAGTGCAGACAGGTACAGACATGTCTGTGTTGGCATGTGTGCATCCTTCGTGCTTTACAGCTATCCCTGTTGCAGTTGCAAAGGGCGAAAGCTTTTCTTCATTTTTGAAAGCTTCAAGTGCAGCTTCTGATTTGAGCTAATTAAACTTTAAGTCCAGACAGGCAACAGGCGCAGCGAGCTTTGTATGTACATATGTATACCTGGATGCACATACATACATATACATATGTACATATACATATGTACATATATATGTCAAATTAAAATCTGTGGACAGTCAAAGTTCAGGTGTCCCATATACAACAACCAAGTTCTTCCAGAGCATAATTAATTTCTTTGAAATAAACAATTTTGATATTGACAATAAAAAAAATAGTTGTCTAAAAATATACAATTTGTTATAACTCATTTTGTATCTTATATACTCAGTCAATTATTGTGAAACGAGTATATTGGTTTCATCAAATATATTTGTATAGAAAAGTTGTTACACACAAGTAATGTTAAATTGTTGTTGCTCCATAAAATTACGAAATCAGATCGTGTTGAAATTTTGTAATACGCCTACTTAGGGTGAGTTAATACTCTGCCACTTAAATATCCCCGACAGTCTGAAAGGTAAAGTAAGCTAACGTTAACAATAAACAAAAAATAGTTTGAAGCTGTGATCGAGTATTAGGGAGTCTGTCATACCCGTTTGGGATAATGCAAACGTCCGAGGAAACGTCTGTATACCGAAATTTCATGTGTTCATATCGCCCACTTGAAAATTTATAGCAGATATGCCAATAAAAATCGATGAAGCGAATTTTGAATTTTGGAACTATTTAGTTACAAAATTAATTTTGAAATATATTTTTAATTAATTTATTTGTACTTTTTAAAAATTTATTTTAATTTCAAAGATATTTTATAATTTATTTTTGTTGTTTTATATTTTAGGTTAATTTCTTTAAGATAAATGGCCGATACACATGATGTTGTGGTGGTGGGGGCACCGAGCGTAGCGGCTAATTTAGCCAAGGTCGAGAGTCTGCGCGGCTCAGCGAGCTTCATCAGGAATATAGTCAAGACCTATGGACGACAGCTGGCCGAGGAGCAATATCGCAAACTCATAAAGCTCATAGAGCTGCTGGAATGCGAGTAAGTTAAGAGCAGAACTTGATTGGGTTAAAATGTACGAAAACTTGTTGAGAATTGTAAGGCAATTAAAGCTAGCAATATAACTCGTACATCTATGTATTTATAAAAGTCGTACATTTGGCTAATGAATTTATCTTGTTTTTTAGTATCTCCGCTGAGGAGTTCTGTAAGCGCTATCCGCTGCACAAAATTGAGGGCGTCATTGATAAGCTGAAGGCCAACTTTAAAGCCGTAAGTACAAATAATCGATCAATAATTTGACATATGTACATACATATATATAAATCTCATTTTTAAATGAAATATCTTCAATTCACAGCTGCTCAATAACGAGGTAATTGTTATTCCTGATTCCTCTGAAGCTCCGAGGGACCAGCAGCCGAGTACTTCGCAAGCAGCCGGAGAATCTCCAACACAGTCCAAATCAGTAAAACCTACTGCCAAATCAAATAGTAGACCAATGTCCAAGACAATGCGCAAATCAAATCCAGCTTCAGACGCCGAGAGGTCAATGGATTCAGAGCGTCGTTTTAATCCTGCTCGGCCAAGCTCGTCGGAGCAAACGAGCTCATCACTGCCACCAAAATCGGTCGTACCCGCACCTGAGCCCGCACCTGTGCCTGCGTCGGTGCCTTCGCCAGTGGCCCTGCCTACGTCCGCGCCCAAAGCGAATTTCGAACGTCGACCACAGGCAGCGCACGTATCAGTTGATCTAACCTCGCCCATCGGCAGCAGGCGGCCAGATTTTGAGCGCCGCAGCTATCCGCCGGCAACAGTTTCACCTCCTGTTCCAATCGTTAGCAATCCCCAATTGTTAAGCTCAACAAAGGCGGTATTTGAGCGACGCCCCAATCCGCCAGCACCAACAGTTGTAGAGCCGAGCTACGAGGATAAGTCCCTCGAAGAGGCACGTAAAAAGTTGGCCGCCCTGCGTGGAGAGCCGCTCATCAATGTGAATCCGATTGGCAATCTGAACTTGAATACTGTGCCTTTGGCTTCCAATTCCAATGATCCTCGTGGACGCAAGGCCAACTACGTAAAGAATCTAAGCAATACATTAACCAATAATGCTTCCACATTACCAACGCCGCCGGGCCCGATCAATTGGCCCCAAACTGGGCCCAGCTATACAGCCGTCAATATGCCAAACATTCCTACCGCACCGCCATTGTTACGTACGCGTGCACCACTCAATCTAAATACGTCGGCTGCAGCTGCTGCGGCAGTGTCGGCAGCGACGACGGCTGCCTGCACTAATATTGCGCCTGGCCAGATACCAAACAGCGATGCACTGCATCCAACACTGCCCGATTACAATGAGACGCGGCGTTATAACGCAACAGAGTTGCGTGAAACGCGCGATCCGCGTTGTAATAAATGGAAGAACAGCGAGAGCAACAATTTGCCAATACCTGGCCAACAGATGGGATCTCAGCAGCTAGGATCACCTATGGCCGCCAATCAACAGTATCCGGGCGGAGCGTGCCATGCCTTGCCTGCATATGGTACTGGCAACGATGGAACATCGCCGCCACTCAACTGGCAGACAGGGCCCAATAGCTATAAGAATAAGAATAATAATACTAATAATAATAATAATAATAATAATATTAATATCAAGACCATCAACAACAACAGCAATCACAATAAGAAAAACTTTAGCTATAATAATAATAGCGTGAACAATTGGTCGAAGAATCGGTTTAATAATAATTCGAACAATTTCATGTATCGCGGCGCTAACAATCGGGGCCAACGTTTTCCCCCGCCTGCGACTCAAGTGAATAACAGTGAACCGCGCACCTATCGCGAGCATCGAGAGGCCAAAGCCAAGGCTGCCAAATTGCAGGCGGAGAAGCTACGTCGCCTGGAAGCGGCCGAAAAGCAATTGGAGCCAGAGACACCGCCGGCAACAATCGAGAGTGAACGCGTCCAGCTGGACACATCGTATCGCAGTTTGGGAGGCACGGCCTCGAATAAGAAAATCGATTTTAAGATACCTAAGAAAGTGAGTACGGAAAAGTCAAGTGAAACGCGTGCAGAGACAGCGAGAGGTGAGAAGGCTGATAGAACGGATAAGTCTGAGGGTTTGCAAGAGACAATTTGTGATGATGCGGAGAACTGGGATGAGGTGAGTCCTGAGCAGGAGGTGAATGCGTCGCGAATGTCAAGTGATTCAAAGAAGCCGGATAAGACGGATAAGTTGGATAAGCTGAATAAATCAGATAAGCCTATCCAGGCGAACGTAACGGATAAGCCAGAAAAAAGTGATAAGAGTTCTGAGTTAGTTGATGGTTCAGATAAAAATAATAAAGCCGGTAGCAAGGATAAATCGGATAAGTCGAAAAAAAGTGAGAAACTAGATAAAGGTAAGGAAAAGTCGAATAAATCGAATAAAAAAGCTGAAAAGTCACACAAATCGCATCATCCTAAACACAACAAGTCAAAGCATCGCGATGAAAAAGTCTTGAAAGATAAGGATAAGCTTACTAGTAAAAATTATAAGACAGATACTGATAATCCGCAAGAGAAAGAAGAGAAGGAGCCGAAAGTAGCGGATAATACGGATAATTTGGAGAACGAGCCGCCAATGCAAGAGGCGCATAACGTGGAGAAAGAGTCACCGATTCAAGAGGCGCATAATGTGGAGAATGAGCCGCCGATGCAAGAGGCGCATAATGAGGAGAATGAGCCGCCGATGCAAGAGGCGCATACCGTGGAGAAAGAGTCGCCGATGCAAGAGGCGCATACCGTGGAGAAAGAGTCGCCGATGCAAGAGGAGGCAACTGATAAAGTGGTACACAAAAGTGAAACTCAAGACGAAGCAGAGAGTGAGGCTGCCGAAGTGGATGTGGAAGGTGAAGATGAAGATGAAATGGAAGACGAGAATACGATTGTTAATGTGGAAGAAATGCCCGAAGACACGAAACCAAAAATCTCACAGCTCTTGCAGGCGACCAAAGACGAGTCGAATAAGTCGCCACCCAAACTGCCCAAGATAAAGGTGGTACTGGGTCCCAATGCTCACACCATTACGGTAATACCTGGTTGCGATGGTGACGACGATACGATTGAGATGAAATCGGAGACCTATATCGAACCGGACCTATGTCGCATTATGAAACGCAGGAAATCCATGATGCCGATAGCTAGCAAACCCTTAGTGGATAAATCCGAGCTGTTCACGGGCGATAGTTTTGTCTACGAGGATGTGGTGGATCATCAGCGACAACAGCTGGATGATGCGAACCAAACGACTAACAAAACCAAACACAATCAGCGTGCCAGCAAACATCTGGCCACCATGTTCGAGAAGCCCAGCGATAATTGCAGCATATCCACGCAAAATATAGTCGCTGGCAAGCGACGATCGCGCTTCAGTGATCTCACTTTGAATGAGACGCAGCTGAGTCGAAATGTCTTCAAGATGGCGCCTGGTTCGAAGGCGAAGCCCAAAGAGACCAAGAAGGCCAAGGAGCCGACAGCCAAGGAGCCAACAACAAAAGTCGCGCAGCCGAACAAAAAAAAATACGCAAAAAGCGATACCAGCGAGTCTACAGTCTCTGATATCAGCACCACCACCACCACCACCACCACCACCACGTCCACAGGTAAGCGCAAACGTGGCCGACCGCCAAAGCAGCATTCAGAGCAGGTTTTGGAGAAGGTGGTAGAAGAGATGGTGGAGGAGGAGGGGGAGAAGGAGCAGGAGGAACAGGAGCAGGAATTGCCTGCCGCGAAGCGCATTTGCATGGATGAACTGCCGCCGCCAACACGCGCTCGACGCAAGGCCAAGCGCAACGAATTGGAGAAGTTGAATGACGACATTGCGCAAATGTATTATGCTGATGACGTGATCCGTGCGACGGGCAGACGTACCTGCACGACACAACAGAAGCAATCACTACCGGAAAGCAGCTGCTCCAATGTGTCCAGCCGACGCAGCAGCCGCAGCCAGAGCAACTCCAGCTTTGGCGGTTCCGCTGAACTGGCGCCCTACATACGCAATGTGGCACGGCGTGGACGTCGCTTTGCACGCCACAGCTCTGGCATGAATCGGGCCAGCTTTCATGCCAAACAGCAGCTGAACGGGCAGACGGCGAGGTGTAAAGTGCGTTTGTCACGTTGCGCCCAGCTGGAGCGTATGCTGGCGGAACCCGACGCAGACACTCCGAGCGTAATCAAGAACACAAATACAGCCTGGCATGCGATGTCCGCAGTGCTGCAGACCTGTGTAGTTTGTGGCAAGACATTGCGTTTTGCCCAGTCTCATTACGTGCAGCATCATGGCGAGCACTTTGGTGCCCGGTTTCCGCCTGGGGAATTGCAGAAGCTGCGCGATGGGCTGGAGACGAAACCGATGTACGGCGTGCAATCGACCTGCATTCAGTACAAGCACAAATGTCTCTTCTGCCACAAACAGCTGCAGATCACCAACAGCAGCTGGGTGGAACATTACTCTCGGCATACGGGCGAGCATAACTACAAGTGTTCGCGCTGCAATAGGCCAACGGAGCGTCCCACTGGGATGACGCGACATGCGCTCAAATGCGGTCCCGATGCTAAAGTTATATACACCAAAAGTTATAGGCGCGGTCAGCCGGTTAGGATTCATGTGTGCCATCTGTGCGAGTTTGTGCAGCTGAGTCGACGGAATCTGGAGATACACTGGGAGAAGCAACATGACCTCACAGATCAGTCGGCTGAATTGGGCCAAGAGCTGCTACTGTACGAGACGGCGGGTGTGCCGATTCACGCGAATAAGACGGCAGCGGGACGGAAAGGCAACAACAAGAAAAGGAACAACAGAATCTTAAAGAATCAGAAAAGGTCAATGAAGCTGAAGAAGCGACAATTAAAGCTGAAGCAAAGGAAGATAGAGAAGCTGAAATTCCTAGAAGAAGTCGAGCTGAAAGTGGAGGAACCGACTGTTTTATGTGATAATGTCTTAGGCATGCCGCCGCCACCTCTGCTGCCCGAGGATGATTCATTGGTTGTGATCAATGCCTGCAAGCTGGAGGAAGAGGAAGACCAGCAAGCTCGCGTGCTGCAACTGCAGCCAGAACACGAAGAGCAGGGACCAGTACAGCTAGAGCAACAAGAAAAACAATTGGATGATATATCCTTCTCAGGCGTAACCATGGAGATCTCCGATAACACAAAGAAGTCTCAGGAGGAGGAGCAAGAGCCGGCTAAACCACTCGACGAATGGGTCGATCTCGACTCCAGCAGTAGTGCCAGCAGCAGCAATGCAATATCCAAATCCTTATTTAAGAAATTCCAAAGATTCTGCAACAAACTCAGCCCCGTCAGCAGATCGAGCGGTAGATCCATCAGATCAACGACCAGCAGCTGCACCGATGGAGATTGTGCAGACATGGATTCCCTAGTGAAGCCTATTACAGTAACTACTCCATCAACACCACCACCACCGCCACCGCCGCCACCATTGGAGGTTGACACGAACATTCAACCCACGCAAGCCATAGGCACAGCTGTGCTCTCGTTGTTCAGTGTGGAGAATGTGGCGTATCGTTTGCGTGCGCCGCCGATAAAGGAGCCCGCCTACTACTGTATAAGTGAGGGCTGTAAATTCCTATTCTCCGATGAAGTGGAGGGTCTTGAGAATCATTTCGCACTCGAGCATCCGCAGGTGCGCTGGAGCGGTTACTGCGCCAGTTGTGCTGAACAGACGGAGCAAACACCAGGGCTTTCGATCAAGGCTGAGCTACAGCATCTAGTCAGCAGACATATGAAGTCGCCTAGTCCAAAAATTAAGCCATCTAAGCTGCGAGTGCGTCGCTTTACCGGCGATCTACTAGCAGCTGATCCGGAAACGGTAATTCCAGAACTACAACCGGGTGTTGAACCGCAGCTAGAGCCAGAGTTAGAGCTCGATCCACCCTTAGATTTGATGTTGCATTCAGAGCCAGAAACTACCGATACTAATGATGCATCGAGTGCTGTTATGTTAAGTTTGCTAAACGATGAATCGCGTATTCATCGAGTACAGGCAGCCACTGTCGTCAATCCTACTACAGAAGTGGTCAATCATCCCTCAGATCTGGGCCTCGCCATTAATCAGGTATTCAGCCTGGCTCACAATTCACCAGCTGAGATCATCGGCGATCCACCCCTGCTCAATAGCAACTTTGTGCTTACCCAACAGCCAGCGGGCGAGTTGCCCACCCAGATAAACATATCCATTGAGCCGCTACCGGCGTCAACGGAGCAGCAGGCGACAGACCTTGCTATGGATCGGTTTCGTTGCATGGCCGCCAATTGCAATTTCTGTGCCCACACAGTGCTGCGCATACGGGAGCACATGAGATTCCACAGTTATAGCTTCTGCAGCGAAGACTATTTACAGTGCGCCTACTGTTCGCACGCAGCAAAGGATGTCAGTGATTATGTACAACACGGCGTCCTTGTGCACGGACTCGCCTCACACTCTGAACTGAATGAGACGAATTCCATGTCCGCTGCTACGAACCTAACGTCAACAAGTCAACGCATTCGCGACTTACTCAATAAGCGAAAGAATATCACTTGCTCGGTCTCAATCACAGCCACAGAAACAGCAACAGTCCCAGGCCTAGCAACAGCATCAGCAGCTGCAACAGCCCCAGTCGCAGTCACAGCAACACAGAGTTCAGTAGGTTCCATAGCAACTGTCTCTATGCCGCCAACGACTTACTATGGAACTCATGATAATAGCACGCCCATTAACACAGTGATAGAGGATCTACTCAAGCCAACAGGCTATGATGGTAAGTTACAAGAATTTTTAGCAACTTTCTTAGCTTAAGTTCAGGCAGGAACTGCCGATGTGAGAGGATTCAACTAAGGTCTAACTCGTCTCTTTGTTTGAGGGATCTTAGCTTTAAAGCATCTAGGTACCTAGATGCTAGGCTATAGGTACCTAGATAGATCCTTACAGGTAAGATCCCTCAAAGAGACGAGTTAGACCTTAGTCTAATCCTCTCACTTCGGCAGTTCCTGCCTGAAGATTTCATATTCAATTGATCCTGCAGAGTTGTCAGCAAAGGACCAAGGCTAGACTAATATTCAACTCTATTGTACAATTGCAGATAGCAAGCTTTACGCATGCCCTTACAAGACATGCGGCGCCTGCCTGACTGAGGCGACTTTTGTCAATCATTTGATGTATCACAGGACAAGCAATCATAATATTGGCCCGCTGACCTGTAAATTTTGTCGTCAGACCTTCGAGCGTGCTGTCGCATTGCGTTCCCATTTGCAGCAGATGCACGCGCGCCACAAATACTATTGCAGCATTTGCCTGGAGACGACAGTGGATAGCACTATGATGCATCAGCATCTGTTGACCCGGCATGCTCACGAGTATCGTCTGATCAATTGCAAGCCAGAGTTCCTGGAGCTACCCACACAGCCGGATGAGCAGCAGCAGCAGCAGCTGCAATTGGAGGGTGTAAATAGGGTGATATTCAAGTGTTGGGTCAGCGCCGTCAGTTTACCCTTTGGCAAGAATCAAATGGATAATTTTCTGGACAAGCTGCTGGACGAGTGGCTGCAGCGACGTCAGGGCACCAAGACTGTCTACCGATCATCGGAGCTGCGTCTGCTGACCCGTCCATTGATGATCAAGCAGCTGTTGCAGTGCGCCGAATGTGAATTCCAGTCTCTGCTACAGGAGCAGCTGCATCTCCATCTGTTGCAGCACAAGGAGGAGGCGGTACGTGTCGCCAGGCTAAGTGAACAGCCCTTAGCAATGGCGAATACCGTTCCAGAGACCGACTCTGCTCCTGGGGTACGCTCTCACATACCACACCCACCCAAATGGAAATATGTGCCCAGGGCGAAACGCTTCATCTGCGCCGTAGTCGGTTGTGATGCCCACCTGCAGTCGGAACTGGCGTTACGTCAACATCTGACAACAGTGCATAGTTACGGGCAGACCAGTCGATGTGTCCACTGTCTCAACATGGACGTGCTGAACATGCTGAGCACTGTCGAAAAGTTCATGGATCACTTGGCGTATCACAAGCGTTTTATCTTCCAGTGTGGAGCCTGCACCATGTTTCATCCCAAGCGAGGTTACATCGAGCGTCACATCCACGAGCGCCACGCCAACATTGGTGTCGATGTGGTCATACACAGGCGCACGGATAACTCCAAAAGGGACGAGGCCCGTTGGCTGCAATCATGTAAGTATCATAGACTGCAAACCTTAAAGAATTTTTCCGTCGAATGTCAAATTTCCTATATATTTCAGCCTTGTATTTACGCTCCAATTGCAATGATTGGATCTGCAATCTGTGCACTACCATATTGGATAGCCAATCGGCGATGCGGGCCCACCTGCAGGAGCAGCACGGACGCTCGCAAGAGTACAGCTGCCCGTTCTGCAGCGTGTGCGAGAAGGAGGTAGCGCCCTTGATCAATCACATAAGACGCGATCATCCCAATCAGCGCGTGCAGCCGATCCTGAACTGTTATCGCTTGGATACCAAGAACCGTCTAACCCTAGGCTTCTACTGCAATAATTGCGACAGTGCTGCCAACAGTTATCAACGCATTCGCAAGCACTGCACTACCCAGCATAATAAGCGCTGTCAGTACGCGTGTCCGCATTGCGAATTCGGCGATGCCACCGAGCGGGCAGTTGCAATTCATATGAAAGAGGAGCACAACCATGCATTGGGGCTTGCCATACAACAGTTCGAGCGTGTGCCCAATGATCTGCTCGACAGCGATTACTGGAAGCTGGCCAATGCACTTGACTCTACTGACAGCACATTCAGCCGTAGCAGCAGTAACTCAACCCAGAGTATACCCACAAGCAGCAGCAGCAACAGCATGATCGATAACAGCAGCAGCAACAACAGTTTCGATAACCGCATAAACAACAATGAGATTATCAATAACAATAGTAGCAGCAACAACATCATTATCGATAACAACAGCAGCAACAACAACAATAGCGCTTCGAATGAGCCCTTTGTAATCGATGAGATTGAGCTATTGTCGTCCGATGAGGAGATAAGCGATGAGCACGTAAGTTGAATACTAACAACTAGACGATGTGAGTGTTCGATAACTTATCGTTTTGTTTGCAGCATGATTATGAATTCGCCTGCTCCCACTGCACGGAAACAGCTAGCAGTGTCCGCGAGCTGCGCAGCAAGCACTGGGCTACCAAACATCTCGAACATCCATTTTACTTCAGCATACAGCCGAAATTGCGCTGTGCAATATGCCGTAACTTTGTGGGCAATCCCAAAGCGTTGCTGGACATTCACTTGCCAGTCAAGCACTCGACCCGACAGCTGGTCGCCTGCGATGTGAACAAGCCGAACGAGTGCGCCTTTTGCCCGCATCGGTATAACCAAATCGCAAGTCTCGTGGAGCACACGACAACCGAGGCACATCTGTCCAACGATCTGAAGGCACTCGACGACAAGGAGCTGGACCGACTGATGAAATTGGGCACCACGGCAGGCGACTGTCCCATCGAGTATTATCAGTGCAACATTTGTCGAGTGATAATGCCATCGAATATGGCGATGGCCCAGCACGGCGAGGTCGAGCACAGCGATACGCCGGAAACGTTCTGCTTTCGCCTGGTCACCGAGAAGGTCATCTATCACTGTTCCTTCTGCATGTTTGCTTCGACATGCCAAATAGAGACGTTGCGCCACATGGTCGATCACTACAAGAGATTCAGGCAGTGCCCCTTCTGCCACGTCATACAGGGCGAAGGCTTCGAGGAGTATTTACAGCATTGCAATACATTCCATCCAGATGGTGTGCAGCGTCTTCGAGAGATTCACCCATACGAGAAGATCAAGAAGTTCTTCATGCAGGTGCTCTATCAGTTCCAGAACGGACTAGTCATCAGCAAGAGCAGCTTGCGGCTGACGCGCTACCGCGACGACCAGGTCATGTTGCAGGTGTACTCGGATCTGTTGCCCGAGTCCCAGCAGCCGTCCATACCACGACTAATCCTTAACCAGCCAGCCAATGGTAATTCTGCAACGTCCACGGAACAGCAGTCGCCGAGAATAATAAGGCGACGCCAGACTCTGAATTCCGATTACATAAATGCCAACGCCAATCTGCTCCAACAGCCGCAACAGCAACAACAGCAGCAGCAACAGAGTAACGATCGCCCCTCTGTCATCAATTGGCATACATCGTTTATGGCCAACGTATCTGAATCTGCCATGTCCACGCCGGACATGCAAGCGGCACAGCCGCAGCCGCAGCCCCAGCCGACTTCGACGCTGCCGCGGATAGCGAAGCGTCGTAGCACCTTTGTAGATATCGGGCAGCTCAGCAACATTAAACGCAACTGCCCAACCGATCAGATTTCCTGAGCTCAGCGCAAGCGGATTTCTATCCAAAACTATCTGCAGTATTCCAGTCAAGATAATAATAATCATTTCTACAACTAATTACTAAACACATATTGAATAGCAACTGTGGAAATTGCTATGACAGCTATGTGAGCTGTCTCGGATAACAAAAGAAAAACTATTTTGAAAAACGATTTGCAAAAAAAAAAATGGACTTTTCTTTACCCTCTAAGTGAAGGGAGTGATGTGGGTGGGGTACATAGCAGTCAGTGAACTGTGGGGAGAGCTGGGATTAGTGAGGAAAGCGTGATTTAGCCATAACTGTTGGGTCTCAGTGTAGGAACGAAGGGAAGAGAGGATAGGGAGAGAGAGATAGATAGAGGCATGATGTGTCTGCGCTGTCAGAGGGCATGTTAAGGCAGCAACCCACTTAATCAAGTATTATTATATATAATTATCCATTTTACATATCAACATATCAGCCTTAGCCTTATCAATAGCAGTTTTGACTTGATTCTTAATCAACCAGTACTATATCTAATAGACTTCATAAGCCTCTGTAGTGATGGCAGCTACGACTTGATTAACAATCAATCAATCATTCAATCATTCAGTCAGTCAGTCGATCAATCAGTTTTTCAACGAATAGTCCTCTACTCGCTAGTAGTGAAAATTGAAGCTATGACTTGATTATGAATTACATCAATCAGTCAATCAATCAATCAATCCATCAATTGGTATTTCAGTCAGCAATACAGCGGATCAAAGTCAATCAATCAATCGATCAATATATTACATACATATAAACAGCTAAACTTTTTTTGCCAGCT
Organism: Drosophila buzzatii; assembly: GCA_035045845.1. Taxonomy (NCBI): domain Eukaryota; kingdom Metazoa; phylum Arthropoda; class Insecta; order Diptera; family Drosophilidae; genus Drosophila; species Drosophila buzzatii. The sequence continues at coordinate 3,199,040 of JAWNOS010000596.1, read as the reverse complement.
GTGCGCAACTCGTCAATCAATCAATCAATCAATTAATATATTATAATATAAATATATATAATTAATATATTATTATTAATTATAATAAAAAAAAAAGAAATCTTCACATAAGACTATTTTCAAGCTTTCTTGTACTCAATCAGTCAATCAATCAATCAATCATTATTACAGCACAATTCCCTTTCACGGTTCTCTCGCTCTCTCAGCTCCTATTATTTTTGCACGCATCCTGATACAACAGCTGATAGCTGGGCACCTCCTTGCCCTGGCTGCGAGCGACATTGGCGCAGCGCAGCTGATTGAAGTACTCGCAAGGCGTGGCATAGGTGATTAGCTGCTCGTTGCGCCTGACGCAGACGGGACGATAATATCGCGGACAGCTATACTCGCAGCTGTTCTCATCCAGGCCAACGGCTTCGATATTGTCGCCCTTTGGCTGTTCCTCCACTGAATCCGCCGCCTCCTCGTCCTCCCCCTCCTCTGCATCCTCGGGATAGTCCTCGTACTCCTCCCACTGTCCGTCCAGCCCACTGTTTGATTGAAAATAGATATCCTCGCTGCCAGCTGAAGCATAATCCACCACCTGCTCCTCGCCAGCCAGCGCTGAGCCCGTACGCAGCGCCATCAGCGCCATTAGCGCCATAGCCAATAGCCTAGCTGCCTTTGGTAGCATCATCGAGTGCACCGTAATCCACTTGAACTGTGTTGTCAATCTGCGACTGGGTGGCATTTTATATAGACACCACCACGCTGGCCGACAGTTGTGCAAACAAAGAACTCCAAGGCATGCGCCACTGGGGTATGCCTGACTAGTAGATACCCTGCCGATATGTACCTTAAGGGTGATTTTAGGCAAGTATGATTTGAGAGTCTGCCCAAATTCGATGTATCGAATTATGATAAATCAAGTGAATTGGACAATCGATATTTATCGATATGGAAAATTAGTTATAATTCAGCTTAGAGTGAAATTTCACTTAATACCTTGAATGCATTTGTATCGAATTATGATAAATCCAGCGAATTTGACAATCGATATTTATCGATATGGAAAATCGAAAATCCAATTCAGCTTAGAGTGAAATTTCACTTAATCATTTGAATGCATTTGTATCGAATTATGATAAATCTAGCGAATTTGACAATCGATATTTATCGATATGGAAAATCAGTTCTAATTCAGGTTAGAGTGAAATTTCACTTAATCACTTGAATGCATTTATGATTTCTGCTACCGCGCAAGAAAGTTTGTTCACCAATATACCCCACTTGGTATATCTTTAATGGGTATACAAAATGAAAGAACATTTTTGAAGTCAAGAATTCTTTTAGCTGTCATTGTTAGATAAATATTCAAATGTGAATCAAGGTCGTTGCCTGACTGATTACTGTTGCTGCTGCTGCTGCTTGCGTCATTCCAGTTATTCCATTAAATTAATCAAACTTTGAAGTCAAGCCGAAGCCTGAGCTGCCTAGTGGAACTGGACTTGCAGTAGAGCTAGGCAAATGTAACTTGTTCCAGATTAAGTGAAAGCTAGTATATATATTAAGATAAGCTGAATCGCAACACTATAATATAGTGTAATAGATAACATAGCTGGAGAATATGAACTTCCAAATTAAAGATAAACATGATTTTTTGAAAATTGATTCATAAATTTATTACATTCGTTTGTAAATAGAAAAACATTTGTGCAAATATTTGTAGGTGTCTTAAGACTAGGCTACGTCTTTGGGAAGACTTGGCGTTAGATAGAAAACATCCATTTAATGCTGTTCCGGATTTCAACTCTGGTTTGATATAGATCAGGTTCCGTCTTTCATTCACTTTGTTCTTTTCATCTAAAATATTGACGATTTTAAGGCACTTTATCACAATTGCGTTTCATTTCCATTTGTTTCCAGTATAGTAAAGAGTTGAATTTTCATTTGTTGCAATAGGGCAAAGGTAAGTTGAAGAAAACGTAATAAGGCTACTGTTTCGTTTCCAATTGTTTCTATAAGCTATTGAGTAGTAAACTAGCTCGTTTTAATTCCACATGTAACACGTTTGAGGAAATTGCAATGAACAAGTGCAGTTATACACAGTATATTAACTAGTGTTTCATTTCCACTCGTTTCTACATGATAGTTAAGATTAACTTGCTGCAGTTGCTCAAGTAATACAAATTTTGGCAAATATTCACATACATAAGAAGTGGAAATGGGAATCTAAACGTGTTTCCAATTCCATTCGTTACATGCTTGTTAAGCCTAACGCGTTTCAATTCCAATTTGAGTTACTTGCAATTCGAAACAAGCTGAATGAAAAAATCATATAATATGGAATGCGATAAGAATACTTTTGATAGTGCTTGGAGCGCTGATAAACAAGAATGAAAGATATATGTACATGATATATATATATATATATATATCAAGTATACTGATTGCAGTTCAAATGTGATCCATGTAACCCTGCTCGAAGGCGTGACGCACTACGTCGAATATCCGGCGATTCGCCTCATCGCCAGCAATGTCCATCGACAGTTTGTAGAAGGCCGGGCCATGCATGTCCGTTTCGAATAGCTTGGAGAGCTGTGCACAGTCGGCTTCGCTGCCCAGAAGCCAGGGCATGAAGTGCATGCAGATCATGACGCCATAGAACGCGTAGCGTGCGAAATGTTGCTCGAAGCGTGAGAAACTAGAATGGGATTTCGAGGTGAGATTAGCTGGCGAATCGATGCTAACAATGCACTCTACCTATAGTCGCTGAGTAGCTTGTTGATCTGCTCCTCGGAGAGCGTTTCATGATTGCGCTGCAACAGAAGCTCCAAGGTCTGATGCATCCGCTGATGATACAAGCGCAAGAGCTTGGCGAAGAGCTCGGCTCGATTCTCGACTGGCGTATTCATGTACAGGAAGAAACTGATGTCGATGGCCGTGGTGCTGTAGCGCAGCTCCTGGAAATCAATCATGCGTATGCCGTCCACCTGTCCCTCGTCACTCTCATGGAAGAGCACATTGTTGCGATTGAAGTCGCCGTGCAGGAAGGTGCTGAAATGCGATTCCGGCTGCGTCTCATCGCACGCATCTGTACGAATGCGTTCCAGCAGCGCCACCGGCTGCTCAAAGTACTTGGCGCGCAGCCGCTCGATGGCCTCGGCGAAACGCTGCTCCTGCGGCTGCAACAGTTGATCGCGACAGCGATCGTAGAACTCGTAGAAGCGATCGAAGCCGACGCGATAGAGCACCGCATAGACATTCGGCACATTCGCCTCGAAGATGAAGGGCAGTGGGACCACTTGCTGGCGCAGACGTTGCTCCACCTGCGGCTGCAGGATGCGCAGCGCATAGCCCAGCGCATGGTATGGACCCAGCACCGAGCACATTGCCTCCAACTGATCCAAGCGCAGAGTGAGACGCGGACCCAGCTTGAAGCCGGCCGGCTGCAGATGCTGCAAGGCCAACACCGACTCACGTGCATCACCCAGATCTGCATGTGGCGAAATATTTGTATTAATTGTAAATTGCAAAATTAAAAACAAACAAAAAAAAGAAGAAAATTGCAAATTAAAATAAACTTTGTACCCTTAATCAGACCAAACTTTGCGCAATAAACACGCGGCACAAATTGCTCAACCAATTCCGTATTCAATTTGCTGTCACGCAACAGATTCTCATAGGCGGGCAGCAGCTCGGCATAAACAAAGACCTCATTAGCGAATTGTGTGTAGCACTTGCTCGACTCCCGGAACTCCGGGCTGCCCTTCATGAACTTTACCAGCACCAGCTCCTGGCGCTCGCTGTGGATGGAGGCGGATCAGTGATTAGCTGTTTAATCGTATAATTACATTCTACTCACTTTCCGGCTATCTTCATGGTCAGCTGCACCGTGTAGACCGCCGACATGAAACCGTCCAGGCCATTAGAGCACTTTATATTATGGTCAATTAGCGTTGCATCGTTGCCAAAGTATTTAAAAATATCATAAACCAGATATTTTTCCATATAATCGAAATGCTGCTGTTGCGTTGACATCTTTGCACTTTCTCCTTTTCGTACTGTGCTGCTCGAGTGGAGTTTATTGGGCTTTTATAGCATTCGCTTCTCAATTGAGCTTAATTATCTCGCGTACACACGTATGTGTGTATACGATATGTTTACAGCCACAATTAAATGCGATCGCGAGTTTTTGTTTATTTTGAATTTAAGCTCGTTTTGCAACATTGCAGTAGGAGATGTCGTAGCGTTATCGATAGACGATAGCGGGTGATGGATGGCGCGCCAAGTTATGAAGATTTGAATTGCCAATGTCAACTTGGCTAATAAACGATATCGTAAATAAAATTCATTTTAAAAAGGCATGTAGCTGTAATGTAATTAATTTTCATAAAACCTTAGCAAATTATTTGTTAGCTCACATATAAACACGTTGTATATTTCGTAAAGATATACAACTAATAATTTAACCCAAGTAATAATTAACTTTCAGTTAAAGTTACTTTTTACTTTGAAATATATCTTAAAACCCATTTTAATTTAAATTATTAGTTGCCTATGATGAATTTATTTAATTCAACATTTCAATCATTTTTTCGTTCGTGAGCGTCGTCACATAAATATATATACATATATATGTATATATCGACCAGTGCGCGGCTATCGATAGGACGCGTTGCAGTCCTGGCAAGCGCAGTTAATGGCAACTGCCAGCCCTGTTCTCATGGAGTTGTAAAAATAATACAAAACTGTTCGACATAAACGCGTATTCCTAAAACAAACTATTAAAAAATGGTTCATTAACACATACACAGATAAACACATGTGCATTTCGAATACATAAGTGGAAGCAGCAATTCAACATTTAGCGTGAGTGCTCGAGCGTCGGGTGTGTGTGTGCGTTTTTTTCTTTTTTTTTCGTGGGCGCAGTGTTGACAGCTTATGATTCAAAAAAGAGAAAAAACACATAATATCAAAGTGGCCAATTATCGTCGTTTTTTAGCCGCCAAACAAATGCAGCGCTGAAAGGGGACATGTGTACGGCGTCCAGTTAACAACACTGGTGCAGCCAATGCCCGGTTGCCAACCAAAACTAAATAATAAAATCAAAACAAGTATACGAGACATGTGTGTATGTGTGAGTCTGTGTGCAAGTGTGTGCGTGTGAGCGCTTGGAATGGAGCTACAAAGCGGGCAGGCAAATAAACGTGCTGGAAAAACAGAAAATGCAATCGTACGCTGACCAACACTGTCGCTGCTCCCCTTGTGTCATTTAATAGCACTATTTCGCACAGACATATGCAGTATTTTATTTGTATTTTCGTTGTCGCTGGTATTTTTGTATTTTCCATTTCTCTTCATTTTCGTTTTGCTCTTTGGTACGTACAGACGTGTGAGCGCGCGTTTTTCCGTCGCCGTCGCAGTTGTCGTGATTTCGTCTTTTCGTGTGTGGCAACAAACAAAATGTGCAGCTACATTAATAAATCAATTAAAGCAAATTCTTGACAACACTAAGCTTTTAGCTTAACATTAGCTTCTGCTATATTTCCTTTTTTTTATTCATATATTTTTTGGTCGCTTTCGCATGTTTTAAGCGCTGCAGCAGTGGCAGCAGCAGCAGTAAAAAGGTTGGTGAAAAAGCCGTCGTCGTCGTCGGCTCGTACTCGTTATCGGCTGTCGTCGTTCCACCGTTACACGAATGTGCGTGCGTGCGTTTGTGTGTGTGCATTTATTTTTTGTTATTGTGCTGCGTTTATTTCTTGTTTTTAATGTAATTATTATTATTATTTTTTTTTTAAGTCAACTAAAGTTTAAAAGTGCATTATTAGAGACGAAGAAAAGTTATCGGAAATTAATCGCTGGCTCACATTGCGTTGTCTGTTTTTTTATGTTCTTTTTTGTGCGAGCATTTTTTTTTTTTTTTTTTTTTTGTGCTCCGTCTCCACTGTTGCGACGCGCTCTTTTGTTAGCCGCAGCGTCGCATTTCGCTGCCTCTGTATGCGTGCGGCAGCGCTTTTTTCCAACTGTTTTTTTTTTACAGTGTGCTAAAGTTATTGTTGAATATATGTTTTAATATCTCTCTTTCTCTTTTACTCCGCCAATGTGTGTGTGTATATATTTTTTTGTCTTCATTAAACGTTTTTAGCTGCAAGCAACAACAAACATATAAAAAAAAAAAACAAGCAAAAGCAAATTTGTATACATACATGCGTATGTATATGTGTGCGTGTATCTCTCTGTGTGTGTGTGTCAGCAGCAGTAGCAGAGCCGCCGTTGTCTTTAGCTTCAAGTGAAACATGTTTTTTATGTGGCGCTGCCGACAGCGACAACAAAAACAACAACAACTACTACTGCAGCAGCAACAACTCAAACAAAATTGACAACAATTTGTAACAACAACAACGTCAACTTCTACAACGACAGTAACAATAACAGCAGCAGCAAGCAGTAACAGTCAACATGTAAGTGTTGCCTCTTATTTATGTATGTATGTCGGTATATATTGATATGCACATATGCATGAGTATGCGTGTGTGTGTGAGTCGCAGCCAGTCAACAGCATCAAATTTGTTTGGTTATGTTGAACGCGTTGGCCGCTGCTGCTGGCGTCAACGTCGCTGCTGGCGTTGCCACCGTGTTACATTTTGCGCGCAGACGGTTGCAGCGTCGCCGCCGCCACCGCCGCCGCAAACATATTGGATTTGCCGGCATTTTCTGCTTGTGCACTTCTGTTTCTGATTGGGAAGGCATGTGGTTTTTGCGGTGCGTCTGTGTGTTTGTCTGTCCACGCCAGGTAGCAACATGCACACACTCATACATGTGCATAAATGCTGGCAAAAGGCAAACAAGAATTTTAAAAAGCCATTGACGCCGTCGCAGCAGCAGCGCTGCAGGCAGCGCCGTTTGACAGCAGTAAGCACACATACACACACATACATACGCATGTGTCGACGACCATGTACAGCTACAGCGCGGCGCTCTCGTGCTGCTTTTTTTTTTCAACTTCGACGCTTTGTCTGCAGAGCGACGCAAGCAGCGTCTGGTGTTATTTGTTTTATTATGATTATTATTTTTGTTGTTGACAAAATGCATTGCCGAAAATTGTTGAATTTGCAATAATGCAATATGTTTGCCACGCGCTCGCTATAGCTCTCTCGCAGCCTCTCTCTCGCTGCATTTTAATTACAATTTGTTATTTAGCAAAAAAAATTCACCAACAAACAACAACTGAGAGCGTGAGAACAATTGAGAGCGAAAGAGCGCGCATTGCGTTATGCTCACTTGCGCGCGTTTGCTCATGCTCTTTCTCTCATGCATTGTTCATTTGCACAGAAACTTTCAACAACGCTGTCGGCAGCAACAACAACAACAAGAAGAGCAGTAAGCAGAAGCTTGTGCTTTCGCTCAATCCTTGTTAAGGGCTAGCCTGTGTTTCACCTGCTTCTTCTTGCTGGCTGCAACGAACAGCACAACAGCTGGACAGAGTTGCATGTGAAGGGTACCAACAGCAGCAGCAGCATCGACAGCAGCTGTTTGCCAATTTGACCAATTGGAACGATACCTTCAGCCAGCAAATGCTATGCATTTGTGTTCCATTTCATGCCATTTCGTTCTGTTAATTGTTCATTTGCATCTGCACTTTATTTGCCCTTGTGGTTTTGTTTTGTTATGTTTTGTTTTGTTTTGTTTATTTATTTATGCATTGCCATTGTTATTCCTGCCACTCGTCTGCTTCTATTTGTTGATTCTTTCGTGGGAAAACGCTCACGCATTTGCGCTAAATATGCAAAACGATACTTTTTCTCCGTAAACATAAACAGAAACCTAAACAAAATCGCGAATCGTAAATGCAAAAACGATTTACATATATCGTGGTATCAGGTGCCTCAGAGCGCGCTGCAATTTATTTCGAATGAAACTCACATTCACAACAAATAAGTCTGAGTGGGAGAGAGCTCTAATCGACTGTTCTTTTCATGGCTATAAGTGACTTTCTTCTATAGAAAATGATTTCACATTGTTGAATCGAATGCTTTTATAGCTGTGAGCCCACATATGAAACTATTTTAAGATTAGCTCCTACATGCCTGGAATTTGATAAGGTTTATTGTGAAACAACATTATAGAAATAACTCTTGTTCAAACCTAAGGTTATTAAAATCTATTATGCGATCCTAGCAAAAACTCGTTGAAATATGCTTGAGAGCTACTGAAATATATATTTGATATCAAGAATAATTACGTTATAGACAATTTAAAGTTACTTTGAAGACTCTCTAAGCGCATGGCATAGGATATAACTAATGTCAATATCAGGCTTTAATTTAATCAAATAATCAAAGCGAAATAACTGCAAAGCTTTAGATTGCCTTCAACAAATAAATTAAGTAATATGACAAACTCTTCTAATTCCTGTAATGTATGCTAAGCAGAGCATTTGCATTTTCTAAATACAAAAAATTAACAGTTCAAACTTAAGCTTTAAGCTTATTAAATTGAATATGTCTAGCAATGGAAAGCTATATTTGTTTAAGCCTAAAGCTCATTAATGTTCATATATGAATATTACAGAAAATATTTAATAAGCTCAAATCTAAGCTTAAATCTACAAAAATCTATCTAAGAATCCATCGAAAGCTAGCAAAGTAAATAAATATTAAACGCATTAAAGCTCATTTGATTTAATATATGCAAATATATAGTCCACATTAATTGTGTAGTGAAAGCACAACTTTAAGCTGAAATCTGCTGATATCCTGCTTATCCAGTTGAAAGCCATAAAAAGCAGAAAATATATAATATATATGATAGGTTAATCTATTACAAAATCTAGAACTTTTGGAATTTGCTATTGAAAACTCAAATTGAGGTTTGAGGTAAAGCGGAAAGCATATCGAATTGCAATTAAAGCTGCTTATGATTAAATTAAAATTTGAAAGCTCATTGTTATAGCCTGAACCCATTGAAAATGGGAATTCAGGGTATAATGGTTTTGTGAAAATGTATGTAACAGGCAGAAGGAGATGTCGCTGACCCCATAAAGTATATATATTCTTGATCAGCACAAAAAAATAAGTTGATTGAGCCCGTCTGTCCGTTCGCATAAACCTCGAGATTTCGGAAACGACAAAAGCTAGAGAGCTGAAATTTCACATAAATACTTGTATGTTAGTTACGCAGTACGAGTTTGTTTTTTTTATTTTTTTCGATAACTCATCCCATTTCCAAATTATCGATAAAATATCGAAAATTCGTTGCCATATTTGAGGTTTTTTTGGGCATAACTTCTACACCGTTCGAGCTAGATACTTAATTTTTTTGATATATATTTATATATATATTATATTTATAATATATTTAGATAGATATTATGAATACGCAAATTTTGTAATTTTTAGATTTTGGATGCCCGTTCGCTCCCAATTTAAAAAAAAAAACTCATTTCAAATACTAGAGACTTGCACATAGGCACATAGATACATTTAGACACTTCTAATCTACTCTGAAAATTTCAAGATCACCCATCTAGAAATGGGGAGTTCAGCCCAACCCACCTCCAAGCCACGGCAGCAACTGCGCGGTTAGCAGAGCGCGCGCTTATACGTGCGTAAAGAAGAAGAGAATTAGTTTCCTTTTTTTAAGGGTTCAGGGTATCTCGTAGTCGAGCCGTCTCGACTAGAGCCTGCTTACTTGTTTTTTATTAGCATTTCTGTACATAATGTGAACATCTTGAACAAAGACTTGCAATATGCATAAGCGATATATATATGTGCACTATTATAAACATATATGTATGACAGTATATCGGTATATATATTCAGCTAGAGATAGTGGAGCTCTTAGAACATAATTTCGGGCCAATAGGGATTTTGCTTTCGACGTCGGCGCAGCTGCGCAGCACGCAATGCGCCGCATTCCATATTGGCCGCATTGGCCTTCTTCTTGGCCTGGACGGCGGCACATGCCGCCTGATAGGCGGCCACCTTCACCTGCCGGTACTCGTCGCGGGCACAGCTAATGTCCTTCTGGATGCGCTGGGATCGCTCCTTGGCGGCCACCAGCATTTGACGTTTCTCGCTGTAGTCCGTCTGGGCCTGTTCGTTCAGAGCATTCACGTCGGCCACATTGGCGCCCATTAGCTGCACGATTTGGGTGAGTCGTTGCATTTGGTCCTCGGCCATTTTGGCCGCACATTGGGTCTTCTGGGCCGTCTGCTCGCTGTGCTCCAGCGAGCTGCTCAGCTTGGCCAGTATATCCTCGGCGGCCTTCAGCTCCTTTTCGATTTTGCTCAGCAGCGAGCGCTTGCCCTCGAGCACGGCCTGTACGGCATGGGAGGCGTGGACGGCCTTCTCGGCCAGCTGGATGCGCACCTGCTTTGCTGCGGTTTCGGCTGCATTTGATTGGGCGTCATTTGCAGCTGTTGCCACCTGGGCTGCCTTTACCGCTATGTTGGCGGCTGCCTGTGGGCAGTTTTGATTGACTCGCTTTTGGCATGACGATGGTTTAGATGACAAAAATGATGATGATGGTGATGACGAGGACGATGATGATGACGAAGATGATGATGATGATGATGAAGAAGTTGCAGATGCAGATGGAGCTGCTGATGCCCCAGTCAATAGCAGCAGCAAGTCATTATTATCCAATTCGTTCAGTCGACTGCAGCTCAGCGAAGGATTCCAGTTGCAGCTGCAGCTGCAGCTCGTAATAAACAGCAAAAGAAAATATTTCCAATGCATTTTTGTAAAACAAAATATCGTTCGAGATATAAGTATATGAATACACTGCTTTCCAAAACAATTTTCACTGACTGAAATATCAAATGTAATCTATGTGTGTGTGTGTTGTGTAGGCAATCAGTGTTGGTAAACGGAGTTTATATTGATGACTAGTGATATATAATATCGAATAAATTGTATACGAACTGAACTTTCTGAATCAAATTGACATTTAATCTAGTATAATTGCTAAAATATAAGCCGATACTATCGGAAAGAGGTTTTTAATTTAAGTTTGTACTGAAATAGATAAGCAAAATGCGAAATCTGTCTATGTATGTCTTATAGAATACCTAATAGCTATTTTATAAACTCTAGCTGAAATCAGAATCGATTTGTATAGCTAATATGCCACAGCCTATCGAAAGAAATAAAATCTTAAGCTTATGGCATAAAAAAAATATATATTTACAAAGCAAATCTGTAGCTTATGTGTCCTATAGACAATATATGAGTAGAAGAGGCTATATAGACTCGGCAAGTCTTACTGTTCAGTAAGATGTATATATATATAATATATTATAGACGCTGCCACGCCTCCTGCTGTACGTTGCAGGCGTTGTCATAAAGCCAATAAGAAGTGAAGCTGATTATTCAATGGTGAATACTATGCACCTTTTGTCTCTCAACTCCTGTACACTCTAGAGTAGAGAGACAGAGAGAGTGAGAGAGCGAGAGAGAGAGCAAGTGAATTGAGTATTTCTGCATTTAGTTGGTATTTGTCATATTATTATTATTATTATATTATTGTTATTATTGCGCAGCAATTGTTGTGCCAAATGAAATAACTGTGAATGCGAAGAAGACAATGGCGCAGCAGCTAAAACGTGAGTGGTCACAGAAGCAGAGAGAGAGAGAGAGAGTGCTAGTGAGAGGAAGAGTGGGTGGTAGTAGGCCTCATGCATACAGTTGAATGCTCAATCAGTCAAAACTGCGACGCCGTTACACGTGATGGCGCTGCTAGCGTCACTGCTAGTGGGTGGCACAGACTGCAAAAACTGCGCTTCAAACTAAAAAAAAAAAAAAAACAACAACAAAAAAAAACCCCACACAAACGCACACATGCATAGATAGACGAAAAATAGCCGCGTCATTGTCGTAGGCAATTGAGGAGGAGGTGAAAGTAATTCGCAAAAGCGCAAATTGAAAATAAAAACGTCATTTCTTTTGTTGTGCTATTTATTCTAATCAGACGCCGAGAGTGAGCGAGCGATAGAGAGCAATAGAGAGCGAGCACTGTTGACTGCTGTGCGTGCGCGTGTGTGTGTGTGTGTGTGTGTGCACTTGCATATGCGTGTGTAATAAACCGTAATAATAACAATAACAACAACAATAATAATAATAACATAAACATTCTTCTTGCAAAGTCGCAATTTCGCAGCGCACAAGCAAGAGTGAGTAGGATTGAGCGGAGGGAGCGGGAGTGAGAGCAAAGCGCCAGTCAAAGAGTCGGAAATTGTCTAATTGGAATTTATTCTGGTTGCGCAGGCAGCGCGCAATTGCGACAGCAACAGCGCCGCTTGCATGATCAGACATGTTGTTGTTGCTGCTGCTGCTGTTGCTGCTGTTGGCAATTTCAATGCCACTGTCAAAGTTGCGCGACGGCGTCATTGATGGACGCACGCACACGCACACACGCAAGCGCATGCTGCTGGTATTTGTGTTGTTGTTTTCTTTTTCGTGCACACATGCACACGCATGCAAGTAATGACTGCGCTGTTGCTGTTAATAATTGCAAATTATCGATAAATATTTTTGAGTGATTATGCACGAAACTTTTTCAATATTCGCACTACGTTGCCTCTATCTCTGTCTCTCTCTCGCTCTGTCTCTCTGTGAAATAGAGGACATTTATAACTGTTGCTGCTCTTGGGACCTTTTGCTTGCCTCACTGTGTGTGAGTGTGTGTGTGTGCGTCGCTTAATGCTTATTATTTGTGTTATTGCGTTTTAAACAAAAACAAAAAATGGCAACTCGGTTATTGCGTTGACCTTGTCTGTATGAGTGCGTGTATGTGTGTGTGTGTGTGTGTGTGTTTGTCAAGCAGCGACAATAGCAGAGGCATTGGCAGCGACGCTGTCGTCGTCAACTTGGAGGGCAACAGCGACTGCGCCGCAGAATTCGACGCGGCGAAATCGGTCATTGAACTTTGAACCAAACAAAAGGCGAGAGAGCGTATATACATACATACATACATACATACGTACATATAATAAACGTAGCGAGAATGTAAATTTGCCGCTCATATATGTATTTGTGTATATTTGTATGCGTTTGTTTGTGTGTGTGTGTGCATGTGAATGCCAGTGGGCATTCCGTTACGAACTTAACCAAAAAATAATAATAATGAAAATAAATAAATAAGAAATGAAAGAAAACTAAAAATGAAATGAAATAAAACCATTTTGCTGTCTCCTTTTTTGTCTCGCTCACTCACTCGCTCTTCAAGTCATTTAAGAAAATGCTTTCAAAAATGCAAAAAAAAATTGAAGAAATGTATTTTTTTTGTCTGCTTCTTTTTGTTTGTGGCTAATCAGCCAGCACCGAAAAACGCCTACAAAGTATTTTTGGTGCCGCGCGCACCCAAAAGCGAAAAAACGGGAACTCTCACAAATACACACACTGGCAGAGACACAGACACAGAAATTTATTAACTGTTGCGCAAAAGACTTTCTAACATTTAAACATATATGTATGTACATATGCATATACATACATATATGAACTATGTGTATTAAATTATATTATGTCTATTTTGTTCATTTCTGCTGATTTGTGTGACCATCAAAAAGAAGAAGCACAAGTAGAAGCAGACAAAGTAAAGTGAAGCAGCAATGGCGGCTATTTAGGTCACGCATGACGCGCGCGCGTCTGCGACTAGAGCATGCGTCCATCAGTCTAAGAAAAAGAAAAAACAAAAACACGGCAGTGTAACAAAGTTATAGCGTATTAGCAAGAGAGAGAAGGCGAGAGACAATTGTCTGTGGCAGTGGCAGCGGCAGCGGCAGCGCAACAATAGTGCTGATCAGCATAAGCTAGAAACAGCCAAATGCAATACAGAGCTAAGTGTTGACAAATGGGGCAAGAAACTACAAATTTTTTGACATATCTTTAATTAGTTAAATAATCGATCTATTTGTTTATATATATAGTTACAATTAAAAGAAACAATTTAATGATTATCATGATTATTTATAGTCTTTATGTACCAATTTGTATGCACAGAAATATTCTAGTTTGCTTGTAGAAAAAAGGCTGAAAATAGCTGATTGAGCAGCACTGATAGCGCCAGGCTGCCTGTGCTTGTGTGTGCTGCAAAGCGAAAGCAGAAGCACGCGCGCTCACTCTCTCGCTCTGTATCTCTCTGTTGTGGGTTGACGTCAAACGTTGCTGGATCGCTAAACTTTTCTTTTAGTTACAAAAAAAAAAAAATGTATGAAGCGAGATAGCGTGAGAGAGATGGAGAGTGATAGAGAGAGAGAGAAAGGGGAGCGCATTGGTTGTAAGCGACCACCCACCAAATGCAGAGTTGCCAGCTGCGCGTGAAATTTAATTGGCGCGTCGTGTGGGATTCTGCGTGGGGGCTGCCGCTAGCGTCGCTGCTGTCGCTGTTGCCTTTGATTTTGCTCGTAGACCAAAAATAAATTATGATGCATGCGAAATTTTGTTGCTGCCTGGTTAAAAATAAACACGCACACGCACATGCACATACACACACATATATATGTATATCTGCATGCATGTGAGTGAGTAGTTAGTTAGTTTTTGATCAGAATACTTGCTGCTCTTGATTGTCAGTACATTTGTGACGTCACAACAATCGGTCACAAGCACAACTCGTGCAATTTGATAAGCAGCAGCTGCTGCCGCTGCTCTTGCCTTGATGGGAATGCGGCTAGTTTTGATTGATGAACGTGCTAGCGTCTGTGTGTGTATGTGTATGCGTATGGTGTGTGTGTGTGAGTGTTAGCAGTCGCCAAGTTTCATGTATAGTGTCTGTCAGTGCTGTCAATTACTTTTTTTTTTCTTGGCGTCATTTTTAGCTGTTTTTTGTTGTTGTTGAATTGAATCTATATTATGTGAGTTAATTAGTTTTCTAAAATAACAGAAAGTTCCTAATGTAAACAGATTTATATTAATTTAGATGAATACAACATTGTCTGCATGATCATCAAATGCCATTTGAATTGTGTTGCCGTGACGCATACGGCAACATTTTGTTTTGTTTTTGTTTTCTTTACGTATGTATGTATATGTATAAATACTTATCTTTTGCACCGTGTGAATCAGAGAAATTAAAAAGAATCATTCATGATGGAACTGGTTTTTTGGCTTGCATTGAACTTGTGCGCCGGGCTAACTGTGTGTGTGTGTGTGCGTACATATGTATATATATATGTCTGTGTGTGTACATTTATAATGATGTTTTTTGCAGCAGCATTTGCAATTATGTGGCAACACTGTTCGTTCAATTTGCATGGCAACAGTTAGCGCAAACAAATGCCAAAATATATCACAATAAAAATAACAACATTAAACGGTTAAAACTTGCGGTCACTTTCACCGTTATGCGCCGCTCTCTATCGTGTGTGTGTGTGTCTGTGTGTTAGTGTGTGAGTTGATTGTTAAACACATTAAAAAATTTGCGCACACATTTTAATTAAAAAGCGCAAATTTTGCCTGGCAACAGGCGCTTAACAGCTGTCGGCTTATAGCAAAAAGCTTTTAGTCGGACAGCAGCGCTGCCAAGCTGCGCTTTCTATGAATGCTGCTACTGCTGTACGTGTGTGTGTGTGTTTGAGTGCGCGTGGCGCTCAACTGAGCTTGTTCGCTGCTATTAGAACTCACTCTCTCACACATACTAACACACATTTATTCATGCTGGCAGACACACATGCGTCGCGTGTCGTTCGTTCACCTGCTGCGCTTGCCAAAGAGAGAGAGGGAGAGAGCGCGAGTGCGCGCCAGTCTCAGTGTATGTGTGCATCTGTGTGTGTTCTTGTGAGCAGCGCGTGTTTTTCCTTTATTTGGTTTCTTTTACACAATATATTTTTTTTTTATTTTGCGCCGCGCAAAATGTTATTGAATTTTTGTTGTTGTTGTTTTTTTTTTGCGCTATTTATTTGTGTATTACTGTTAACTTGCTGTTTATAAAATGTCCAACTAAGCTTTTCTTTATTCTGTTACTCTTTGCAGCTCTCCAAGACGACATCAGCCGCAACAATACCAACTACAGCAACAACTACAACAATTGTGTTCAGCTTACATATATATCTTCTACAATATACATAATAAAAAATCGTGCGTGAAATTTTTGTTTGTTGTGTTCCGTTAATTCGCTCATGAGATGTTTGTTCCCATGCAAAATGTGCAGAGCAGTACTTTGTATTAACAACAACAACAACTCCTACACATATAACACTAATAAGAACAACAACACTTTAACGACAACAACAATAACTTAGAACCGCAAAAAAAAAGAAAGAAATAAAATAGTTTTTTTGTTTTTGTTTTTTTTTTCTTTGGCATTGGCCATTATCTGTCCGGCCTGCTCTACGCGTTCGTTAGGCTCGCTCTCCCTCTCGCGCGCGGCTTTCGGTGTTTGTGCGAAAAAGAAAAACAAAGAAGGAGAGTGGGAGAGAGAGTTGTTATTTTTGGTGTTTTTTTTCGTTTGCGTTATTTTTGGGCGCTTGCGCGCACACACACACACCGACAGACAGTAAGAGAGTGAGATAGAGAGAGGTGGAGTGACACAGACACACGTGCGCGACGGCAGTGTGTGGGTGTGTGTGTGCAATGGATTTGCACGTTGATTGCAATAATATGCACATGTGTCCGCGTGCGTGTGTGAAAACTCGTATCAGTGTGCGTGTCTAGATGAAGAACGCAAAAGCCGCAACAAAAACTTGTAATTGTGTTTATAAACATATATGTGACTGTGTGTGCGACAAAAACAACAACAACAGGCACATAGCAGCGTAGCATTAACAATAACATACACATAACATAAACATAACATTCAAAGCAAAATCCAACAAAAGACTTAGAAGTGTGTTCATTACTTTAAACTAAAAATAAAAATAAAAACGAAAATTAAATATAAATATATATATATTTATATATATCCTCATGATTTAACACAACACATATATATGTATGTAAAAAGTATTTAAATTATAAATAAAAATACAACAGAAACAAAAAACAGCCCAAAAAATAAAAAAAAATATATAAATTATATATACACACGATATACAAATATATAACGGTAAACGAACAAAACAAAACAAAAATTTAGTAACCAAAATTAACAACGAGAAGTAATTTATGAATTACCGCAACAACGTTAATAATTTATTTAATTTATATAACAAATAAATATTAAATATTAATTTATATAATAGATCAACCAAAACGCAAATTATATATGAACAAATAAACGCAATATATTTATATGAATAATAATTACATGTATGCATATATATATACCTGTATCTAGGTATATATATATCTATATAGATATATACATATATCATAAACATAATTCAGCATAAAAAGCATTAAACCAACAAAAAATCCAGATGTATAGATTGGAGGATACGAACAGCGGCGCTGTTATGGATAAGAACAAACAGAAATGTAAGTGTAATGCACGCTGTTAACTACTTAACAGTTGTGTTATGACTGTCAACTCTTGGAGATGTAATGCAAATTGCACTGTTAACTTAACAGTGATGCGGGTTAAAATAAATTTGTAATGTGCGAGCGATCACATACTCTATGTAAATGCGTGTCATAGCACGCAGCTGCTGTCACCTGTTGCTGTCTCGCCTCACACACGGCACAAGTGTAAGTGTTGGTGCGTGTGTGCCTTAACAGTTAGCTTTTGTTTGCTCGTTGAGCGAAAGAGAAGGAGGATCTAATTTAGAGACTTCACTTGACGGACTTCCCCTCTATTTGTTTAGTGCACTTCGATTCCACGAAAACGTTTTATCAATGGGGCCTCGCGTCTGCCCTTCAATTTGTCAAGTGTTTATTCCGATTTGCAACGATTTGCTCAATGAAGTCGACCAACCAATACCCTGTTATGCTAAATTAGAAATATGTGCTTTGTAATGAATGTGAATGAATGCTTGATTGATAAGGATATTATCTAGGGAATATGTTTAAAATTGAGAATCGCATTGTGAGTATATAGAACGGTTTATCTAAGCCGAACTTCGTTTCGGATGTTTGCTAACAGACCAAAAATAGAGCGATTCCCTTTTGATAATCGTTGTCATGTGACAAACATTGTCTTCAAGCCAATATACTCCACATGCAATGCCGCTTGCAATGGGTATAGGATATACGAGGCGTCGCACAATTGCACCCATTGATGGGTCACTCCATGACTCACTTGGCAAGCAGCGGCCGGATGGGGGCGGCTCTATATTAGGTTCGTTAGTTGATAAAGTACGTGTATATATATGGCCCGGATTTAGCATCGATGCGAAATACAGTCCACCCCCGACACCCCTTCCGATACGTACCCCTAGCCCCAGCCCAACCCAGTCCCTGGTCAAGTGAAAAATGTCGCCGTGACTATTATTGGCCAAGACGACGACGAGCACATTTCGCTAGAGCCAAGCACTCTATAAATAGACGCACACTTGCAGCAACAGCAGCGGCAGCATCAGTAGCATCATCAACATCATCATCATGCAGATGCCAGGGAGCAGCAGGTCGTACGCAGAGCAGCCATTTAGCTCCATAACCCAACAAATTGGCAAGTGATCAACTTTGATTTAATAATAAACGAGACGATAAATGGAATTTGCTTTGGGCTTCACAGAAGCTGCGATACCCTTGTCTAAAGCGAAACTAACAGAAGAATCAATTAGATTTAGTTAGTTTATGTAGCAATGGAATTCAGACACATTCCAATGCACCTGCACAATGTCAGAACTTATCTCAAATCTTGTCTGTTTGCAATAGTTATTTTCTTTATTCCTGACTATGGACGTATATACATGTTTCCTTTCTCTACTTGTAATCCCTACCAAAATTTAGCTCAGCTGCTCTTTTTGATACTTTGACCTTTATCTTCTTCATTGTAGAAAGCCTAAACCTAGCCCATGGGCATCTTTAGTTCTTCGAGAACAAGAAATTTACATGGGACTAGGTCTGGGGAAGACTGGCTTAGGCAGGCATTAATCTACTTGAGATCTATAAATGATTCTTATCGATTTTTGGGTTCACTCTCATCAGGCATGTAAAGTCGTTTCTCTTGCTGTCTGAGCTTAATTAAAATTAAATAAATTTTGTACAATTTGTTTAATTTATTGGATGATCAAAAGAATGCTCTACTCGTGCACAAATTGAAAAGAGAGTATCATGTTTGTATCTAAAGAATGGCAAGCCTGGGTGTATTAGAAGATGAAGAACTGAAATTTGTTATATATAGAGTTAATCTTGAGGCTCTCTGCGGGTTCTGTCATATTATGGAACCTCTCTCTCTCTCCCTCTCTCATGTAACTCAAATCCCATGAAGGTGTTTTAGTTGATCAATGATTATGAATGAATTATGATTTGGAAACAGGTATTATGCAGTCAATCACACCCGAGCACAATATTTGCATTTGTTCTGTTTATTGACTTCCTCATCAAAAGCAAAACAAAAGAAAGTCTGGGAAGACGGTGCGGCTGGTGTCTGTGTGGGTGTTGATGCATCATATGTTTTATAAATATATATTTGCGACAATCGCACGTTCAGCTGATAATTGGAATTTGCTAACATTGAAAGGCCATGGCAAAGCGTTATCAAAAAAAAAAACAGCTGCAAAATTTATGGAAATCTGTTTTCCTCTATATGTATAGACATATATGGAAGTATGGCAAGGAAAAGCAGTTGTTGCTTAATTGAAAAATCAGCTTTCAGCTGATTTGGAGCTTGAATTATTTGCATGCCAGGCTGGATCGGAACAGTTCACAAGAACTGCAAAGGTTTACTGAAAGAAAATTCAAGAATAAAGTAACATTTCGAGTTGGTAACTCTATGTGAGTTGTGGCAACTCTAGAGAGAGCTTCGAAACTTGTGAAAGCAGTTGCAAAAATTACTGCAAATTGGAGAAAAATTCTGGTAAGGAATAATAAGCAGGTCAAGGCTAATAGCTTTAAAGTAACTGTACTATATATATAGAAAGTTTTTAGCTATTTATTGGCTTAAGGGATGCTGTTGACTTGTGTCAACCCTAAAGCTTTTAAGCTTTTGTATTTTAATCAAATTGAGTCAGTAAAGTCTCGGCTCGATAGGATTCTAGTTACATAAACAAACAAATTTAGCTGAGTAATGACAACTCTGGCTAATATATAGAAGAATATACAACTCTACAACATTAGTTGTTATATAAGAACTGAAGTAAAGTCTCAGCTCGATAGGATTCTAGTTACATAAACAACCAGATTTAGCTGAGTGATGACAACTCTGGCTAATATATAGAAGAATATACAACTCTACAACATTAGTTGTTATATTAGAACTGAAGCTGAAAAACTTGAGAATTTGGTGCAGCTTAAAAGCTCTTGGAATGGCGACAAGTCGAGCCTAGCAGCCAAAGAGCTTTGGATAGGTGAAAGCTCGCCTGCACTCGAAATAGAAACTGTTGAAATGGCGGAATCATCAAATGCATTTGATGGGAATTAGAGATCAGCGATCAGAGACGAATTTTGGCAATGCAATTGCAGGGAAGCTGAAATGCAGTGAGCAACGTAACGTCTCGTAATGTAATGTAACGTAACGTAACGTAACGTAAATGTCTTGGCATAAAAATAAAACAGACGCGCATTCAACGAAAAAAAAAAAAAAACAAGAAGAAAAGTTGAAGACGAAAACGACGAATATTGCGCTCGACATGGTTTTTCTAGCTGTAAAAAAACATTGACGCAGTTCGCGTTGAAATCTCACGCGACGCAGATCGCGCGAGTAGTTGCCAGTCGAAAAACTTAATATATATATCTATATATACTAGATAGACTAGATTTATATATATATAGAAGAGCTCTGTGTGAGTTGCGCATGGAATCCGTTGCGATGCGATATGAAAACAAATTGTTTAATTGATGCAGCACAAATGCTATCAATCAATCATTTCAAGAGCTTATTATTAAGTGAAAAAGAAAAAGAATTTGCTGCTTCTTTACATTTTTGTTTGAGTGAAAGATATATATATATATATATATATGTATATATATAAAAGTGAATCTCGCGGTAAAAGAACTTTTGCATAGCGTGTGAAATACTTTGTGCGATGTGCGAAAAGAATGAAAGAGACATAAAGAAAGCGAACAACAGCAAGTTGGAATGTTGCAATCGGGTGCTACCGGCTGCCAGATACTCGTTCACGCTGCCAACAAAAAATTTCAATTTTGATAAGGTTAGGATTTCTTAGTCATCCTAGTCTGATTCCAGCGAAGCTACAGAAGCTTAGCTCTCCAACTGGGTTAGCATAAAGCACGTTCCTCCGATTAATGTTTAGTTGGTGTTAGCAGGGATCTGTAGGGGGCAACTATAGAAGCCTCACTGCTGCAGCATGAGCTTAGTAGAAGCTGCAGAAGCTTAGTAGAGTTTTCCGTTTATATAGAGTTTACTCAAGCGAGTTACCAAATTTTAGACATACTTTTTCACACAGCACACAAGGCTGAATATACTCTCTTTTTGCTGTTGTTGTTGTGAACTGCGTGAACGTGTATAGAAAGCGAGGAAGGAAATATTTATATAGCCATTAATATAGACGAGGTCTCTGGCTCTGCTGTCGCTTCTTCCGGACGTTGACTTGACTTAGTCGCGATGTCAACGGCTTTGGTTTACTGGCAGTCAATGAACGCCTCATTGGCTGGCCATGAGCCCGGTCTGATCGGTGGCTCGACGGCAACGGTAACAGCTTCGCCGACAGCTGTTGCCGCTGGCACCTCCGCAGCGTCGTCCGCCTGGCGTCCATCGTGGGGCAGCTGGAGCAATGGGGGAAATGGCAACGGCAACGTCAATGGCAATGGCAATGGCAATGGCTACCAACTGCAGCAACGACAGCAAGCGCCGCATTATCTGGCCCAAATCGATTGCCAGCATACGATCAAGAGCTTTGCCACCAATCCCAGTTCCAAATTCACGGCAACAATCAGCATCAGCAGCAATGATTCGACTCGTCATCAGCAGCAGCCGCCGCAGCATTTGCTGTCACAGCGACCAGCGCAATATAGCCGTAAGGACGGAATCTAAGTCTAAGAATAGATATAATATATCGTTCGTCAGTCCCCTGATAGGCTTATCACTCAGTTTTTGAAGATAATGTGCATAGCAAGTAATTTGTTTACCCACCTGCAAAGTACTTGGAATGCACCTGTGCAGATGCAGATGCTATAACAAGCTGTAATTTAAAAGCTATTTAGCTATTAAAATAGCTACTTTGATTTGATTTTAAGTAAACTAAAATAGCTGAGCTTTAAATAAGTGGTGGGATCATAGATCATAGATTAAAGATTATACATCACACATCATAGATTATAGATCGTAGACCATAGATCATTTATCCTAGATCATAGATCATAGATCATAGATCATAGATCACAGATTATAGATGTTATATGATAGATCATAGACCATAGATCATAGATGTTGGATCAGAGATCATAGATCATAGATCAAAGATCATACATCACAGATCATAGATCATAGATCCTAGACTATAGATCATTTATCCTAGATCAAAGATCATAGATCGCAGATGTTGGATCAGAGATCATAGATTATAGATAAAAGGTCATACATCACAGATCATAGATCCTACTCTATAGATCATTTATCCTAGATCATAGATCATAGATCACAGATCATAGATGTTAGATAATAGATCATAGATTATAGATCCTAGACCATAGATCATAGATCCTAGACTATAGATCATTTATCCTAGATCATAGATCATAGATCGCAGATTATAGAACATAGATCATAGATGTTGTATCAGAGATCATAGATCAAAGATCATACATCACAGATCATAGATCATACATCACAGATCATAGATCACGGATCACAGATCACAGATCACAGATCATAGATCATAGATCATATATCAAGATTAAGCTTCCATCTTCTAAAGCTATTAAACGTTATTTAGTAATAGCTCATTCAGCTGATGTACTTAGAGACTCTTAGAGACTATCGCACATCAGTTCATTTGTATGTGCGTTCTCCGATCTCCTTCAGCCTGTTCTTTGCTTGTTTGTCTCTTAGTCTCTCCTCTTTGGCCTATTCAGTTGACGGCAATTGCGAAATGCAATATCAGTTTCAGTGCGCCTCACTCTCCCTCCGCTCCCCTCTTGATCTGCCCCAACCCCTGTTCACTGACTACCCTTTTTGTGCTATTTTTGACTCGGAGCAAAACAGAGACGCGAACAACAATATATATGTATTATATATATATATTTGTTGGACGATCTTTGTGTGCATATTGTGTAATATTTCTCTTGGGGACTTTTTGCTGATTTTTTTCTTCTGTCTAGTACTAAATTTAGCTGGGGGAAAAAGTATTTTGGGCGGGTTTTTTGGGCTTTTGGCAGCTGCCTCAGGTGTGTGCGACAGGTGCAACACCTGTGCCCAGGTGCAATCGGTCAATGAACTTGCACTCGCTCTCTCTCTCTGTCTCTCTCTCTCGCTCTTATTCTCTTCCTTTTACACATATTTTAATTGGTTCTGTTTCTCTTTTTTTTACAGTATCCGCTGGATACGGCTCCAGCGGCGGCGCCGTGGACACATCGCAAGGCAGCGGGAGCGGCAGCGGGGGCGGTGGCGGTGGCGGCGGCAGACAGCGCCATGCGCCGCTCTATGGACGCTTTGTGGTCGAAGAGGAACTGCCTGCCACGCATCGTGATGTTATGCATCATGTGAGTGCCATTAGCAAATCACTTTTCGATTGAACTCTTCTTTAATGCACTCTCTCGTCTCTCTCTCGCTCTCTCTCTTTCTGTTTCTCTCTTTGTAGCACTCTAGTCCTTCGTCTTCGTCGGAGGTGCGCGCCATGCAGGCACGCATACCCCCGCATTTTCGAGATCCGGCCAATGCACCGTTGCGAAAGCTGAGCGTCGATCTGATAAAGACCTACAAGCACATCAATGAGGTAAGCAAGAGTCACAACATATCCCATGCCCCACTCTCTCTCTCTCTCTCTCTCTCTCTCTTTATCTTTCTATTGGCAAACATGCATTTGGCTAGCGATCAGCGCGTGCCTGTCCTTGACCCGGTTAACATGAAAACACGTCAATAACTCGCAACTGAAATGTTGCCAAATGCCATCCACCCACTGCCACTCTACAGCATGTTATTAACAGTATAGTAACATAAAAATACAAAAGAACTGAGCTGTACAGTAAAATGTGCAACTCTCTCACTCGCTCCATCGGTTACTGTTAACTTACAGCAGCTCTTCCACTCATAAGCAAACTCTCTTACCGCAAAGTTTCTGATCTCCTCTTTTACCTAACAGAATATGTTAATCGGCATCCTTCACTGCATAACAGTTTAGCTTATGTTAGCAGCTGCAGCAGTTACAGCTTCAGTGTAGTGCTTAACAGCAGACCAGCTCACACACATTCACTCTTTATGCTGCGTTGCTCTATGCTGCGCTTGACAGCTGTGGTTTGCCGCTCTCTGTTGCTGTTATTTGCCGTTATTTCCTTATGCTACCTCCCACCTAAACGCATTATGGACAAGCAGACGCCATAAACTATTTTGTAGATAAGGACGGGAAGTTAGATAGAGTCATTATAAAGTAAAGAATTATTCTGTTCTGAGAATTAATTTAGGAATGGCCACAAAGAATAAAAGTTGTTCATAAAATAATTTGCTAAAGTGAAAGCCAGTAATCAAAACACAGCACAGTGTTTAGGGTATCTCCTAGTCGAGCACACTCGCCCAGCGCACTTCTACTGGCATTTTACTGTTAATATGCAAATGGTTGCACGATTAACGGCTCTGCGCTTGCTGAATTCCTTTGCACTTGTAAGCCGCATAAATTAAGCATGTCGAATTTGTAAGTAAATGCAAAACTGCTTTAAAAAAATTCAGAGAAAGAGTGTTAAAGATGTTTGTCTAAAGTGAAAGTTGCGATAAAAGAAAAAAAAATGTCGATCATCTGATTAGCCAAAGCCAACAGCAGTTACAATTAATTGCCTGGCAAATTGTTGCACACACACACACATACAGAGCGAGAGAGAGAGAATGACAGGCAGGGAAAAAGGCAGACAGACGTCCATAGCAGAAGCAGAAGCAGCAGCAGCAGCTGCTACAGCAGAAGAGCCAAACCCAAAGCGCCTAAATATATGCACCGTTACTTGTTACATTGTTGCTGCTGTCTTATCAGCTCAAATGCAGTCGCTGCCGCTGACTTTGACGTTGACGTCGCTGCCTTGTATGCTATATTAAAGCTAAAGCACAGACAACGCGCACACAAGCAGAGAGAAAAATACATAGAGAGAGAGAGAGAGAGAGAGAGCGCTATTAACTGTGACGTTTTGTCTACTGAGCTCCATAAGCTAAAAACGTCATTGCTAGGCAACAGTAGCAGACGACGAAGTAGCGAACAGCAGCAGTAGCAACAGCAGCAGAAGCAGCAGCCGCAGTCGACGTCGGCGTCACCGCCGTCGTTGTCTTCAGCATACACCCATTTTCGAGCATTGTTTCCCACATAGCGCTCCACACGTATATTTCTACAACGCTCGGCCAGCAGCAACAGCACACCCGCAGCAATTGTGTGCAGTCGTCTTTTAGGCGTTGTTGAAATCCGCGAGCACCACTCTCATCCTCTCGCACACTCTCGTCCTCTCTCGCTGTCTGGCTTTCTGGTTACACCAACGTAGAATGCGCTGCAAAAAGCGCTCTCGCGACTGGCCCTCGCCCTCGCTCTGTTCAACTTGTTTTCACGTGCAGCGCTCTCGCTCGCACCGATGCCCGTATGCGGCGTTAGCAACAACTTTTTTTTTTCGCCAAGCAACCAGCTGCATACAAAATTTTTCGCCAAGCCAATGAGCAAAGCAAAGCAACGGGAGAGTAATGTTTTGGTTGGAGAGAGGGGGAGAGTGAAGGAGAGATGTAAGCGTGTAACCACAGCTAGACATGAGGGGGATGGAGCGTAGGAGTTGTTACTTTAATGTTGGCTTTGCATAGCTGTTTGATGCTAATCGAAACCAGAGAATATAAAATAGAAGACATTCAATTGAGCAATTAGTAAACAACAAAACAAACAAGAAATTATTTATATTATTAAATAAATTTTTGTATGTGCCTGTGCAGCTGCATAATAATTAATATTTAAATTATAGCTCGCAACTGCGTTGGCAGTGCGCGCAATATTCAGATGGCTGTTAATTAACATTTAATATTTAGAAATTAAAGCTGCTGTTAGCTCAAAGCTGCGTTAGTAGTGGCCGCAAAGCTGCGACATCTGCCAATTAACAGTGTGTTCTGGCAGTTATCGATAACTGTATATTGCCATACTATCGTTTACCGGTATGCATGTATTTAAAAATAAAAAATAATCCAGACACAAAGTGCGCATTGAAATATTTGACAAAATGCTTTCAATGTAAGGGCAAAGCACAGAAACTAGCACAATCGTCTAGACAGACGTATACATATAACTTCTACATTTTTTAATACAATTTTATTTTTTTTTACAAATAACTCTTTACCAACAATACAAACATGGAGGTATACTACGCGAAGAAAAAGCGCCGAGCCCAACAGACACAAGGCGACGACGACTCGTCAAACAAAAAGGAGCGCAAATTATACAATGATGGTTACGATGATGATAATCACGACTATATCATCAAAAATGGCGAGAAGTTTCTGGATCGCTATGAGATTGATTCACTTATTGGTATGTATGACCAGCTGAATTTGGTATATTATATAAGCAATATTCAAAATGCATTTATAGCTTAGCTATATTGCTTAGCGTATATCAGTTAGCTAGTTTGAGAAATTCTCATGCTTATCCTGCAGCAATATATACATACATATATTTTTTCAGTTAGTCAATCAGATCAGAACGTGTTCTGTTTGAGATACTCATTGTCTCTCTGAAGATTGATGTCTCTGATATGATTTTCACATCTCTCTCTTCAGTTCAGTTCAGCATTCAATTTGAACATAGGGCATCTATGTTCCTCTATCCGACGTTGGGGACAATTCGTCCTTCAATTGCTTCAAATGCTCTTCCACAGTCCATGTGAGAACGCATCAGGATATTATCTTCAATAACATATTTATGCATCATATACATAATGCCCAGGATGGAAGCACATCTTTCATTCTTTTCCGATCTAGCATATATCGTCTAGATCTTAATGGTGCAAGATATCATCCTTCTGATCCTTTTTTCCTCTCTCCAACTTCAACACTGACTCCGCTATGAATGATTAGCTGGCTAGACCTAGGCTCTATATTAATCAATCATGCACAAACATGTTTAACAAATGCTTCATTATTTTACAGGCAAGGGCAGTTTTGGTCAGGTGGTCAAGGCCTACGATCATGAGGAGCAATGCCATGTGGCAATCAAGATTATTAAGAATAAGAAACCGTTCCTAAATCAGGCACAAATCGAAGTCAAACTGCTCGAGATGATGAATCGTGCGGATGCTGAAAACAAATACTATATCGGTAAGTGAAAGCAATTGGAACCATAAAGCTCAAATACTAAACCCATTCTCTCTCTCTCTCTCTCTCTCTCTCTCTCTCTCTGTCTCTCTTACAGTCAAGCTCAAGCGCCATTTCATGTGGCGCAATCATCTGTGCCTCGTCTTCGAGCTGCTATCGTACAATCTGTACGATCTATTGAGGAACACGAATTTCCGTGGCGTTTCGCTGAACCTCACGCGCAAATTTGCGCAGCAACTGTGCACGGCTCTTCTGTTCCTGAGCACACCCGAACTGAACATAATACACTGTGATCTGAAGCCCGAGAACATATTGCTATGCAATCCCAAGCGATCGGCCATCAAAATTGTTGACTTTGGCAGCTCTTGTCAGCTGGGACAGCGCGTAAGTATCTGCCAATACCCTGTAAATTATAATGAGATGGGAGTCTAGACCTGTTTAATAGTTGAAGGAGATTTGGTAGGGTATTAACAAGTTGGAAGAGTAAATTATGTATACCCTGTTATGATACAGAAGTTAAAATATGAAAATGAAAATGATTTTTAGTGGCTTTCGCTGCTGTATACCCTGTAAATTGGTGGTTTAGCTGGGGTCAGTCAGTCTTAGCTGCAGTATACCCTGTAACTGGATGGTATATCTAGAGTATTAGCTTTGATAAACACTTGGAGAGGGTTTTATATACTTAATGGGTAAAACTGTCTTATGCTTGAGGATACCCTGTAAATCGAAAGAAAAC
This sequence comes from Drosophila buzzatii, assembly GCA_035045845.1. Lineage (NCBI taxonomy): Eukaryota > Metazoa > Arthropoda > Insecta > Diptera > Drosophilidae > Drosophila > Drosophila buzzatii. Next base: position 3,170,845 of record JAWNOS010000596.1, on the reverse strand, counting down.
CCTTTGAGTTAGTAGATATATATAGGAGATATTCAAGAAACAGAGGAATATATTCAGATAATAGAACTTTCTTTAATGCCCCGTATAGCCTGTATAGTAAATGGCTTGAGGATGGATTTGATGATATATAGGAATGATATAGATGATATAGAAGGAATAAAATAAAGATTCCATTGAAATAGTAGAACTCTTGAATCTTTACTTTACATTTGTGCAGAAATTCTTTTTGAAATGATAGCAGAAATCGATTAGGATTAGATTCGTGGCCCATTTATGAGGAGGTTCTAATCCCATCTCAGAATTTTGCGCTCGCAAACTCTCACTCACTCACTCACTCACTCACTTTCTCTGTCTCTCGTTATCTAGATCTATCAATACATTCAGTCGCGCTTCTATCGCTCACCGGAGGTGCTGCTGGGCATACAATATGATTTGGCCATCGATATGTGGTCGCTCGGCTGCATTCTGGTGGAGATGCATACCGGAGAGCCGCTGTTCTCCGGCTGCAATGAGTTCGATCAGATGAACAAGATTGTCGAGGTGCTGGGCATGCCACCCAAGTATCTGTTGGATCAGGCGCATAAGACGCGCAAGTTCTTCGACAAGATTGTCACCGATGGCTCCTACGTGCTAAAGAAGACACTCAATGGACGCAAGTATAAGCCGCCCGGTTCCCGCAAGCTGCACGATATCCTTGGCGTGGAGACTGGCGGTCCGGCGGGCAGGCGTCTGGATGAGCCGGGTCATTCAGTGTCCGATTATCTCAAGTTCAAGGATCTGATATTGCGCATGCTCGATTTTGATCCGAAGACACGAGTCACGCCCTATTACGCCTTGCAGCACAACTTCTTCAAGCGCACCACCGACGAGTCGACCAATACGAGCGGCGCGGGCGCCACTGCGAATGCCGGCGCCGGTGGCAGCGGCTCGGGTGGCAACTCGTCTGCCGGTGGCGGCGGCGGTGCATGTGGTGGAATAGGCGGCGGAAGTCTCACTGCAGCAGGCAGTGGCGGCGCAGGACCTGGAACTGGTGGTGGCGCCAGCGGCACTGGCAGCGGACCCAACGCTAGCAGCAGCAGCAGCAGCAGCGTCGTCTCCTCCAGTGCAGCAGCGGCCGCTGCAGCAGCAGCAGCAGCAGCCAACTCATCGTCGGGCGGCAGCAATAGCATCGGCGGCGCCCCCAACCAACAGCAGCAGTCGCTCGTCTCCAGCAGCAATAGCGGCGCCATCGATCCACAGTGTCTAGGTAAGTGTTGAGCCACGCCCTCTGTCCCACTCCGACTCTCTCTCCTCTATCTCTCTCTCTCTCTCTTTTGCCACGCTATTGTTTTGTAGCAAATTCGTATTGCTTTTATTTGTTGTTGTGCTCGTCTCTCTCTATCTCTTGTATAGCTACAAATTTGTCGTTTATTTTTATTATTATTTGAAAATATTGAAATCGAAAAATTAAATTTACTTATCGATAAGAATCGATGATTGCTTTGACAGTGCAACATGCCAGCTAACGATAATTATCGATATACCTGTAGCTATCGATAATTATTGAACTATTCAATTTGCGAAATATTTTAAGGCTCAAATTAACATGCTTATCGATAACGATAACCAATTACATTTGAGTCGATAAAATATATTTGTGTTACTAGATTTTTAGTTTATACTATTACTTAAGTATTTTTAATAGAAGTTTAATTTATATCAAATAAAATAGAAAACTAGAATATTTTTATTATAACTTTTTTGGTTTGTCAATTAATAATAATCAATATTCACTGTATTTAATTTATCAAACATGCAGTATTTATTCAAGTATTTATTCAAGTATTTATCTAGTATATATTTGGTACTTTTAGATTAATTTGACTGCAGAAAATTCGACTTTTCCAATTAAATTGTTCATTTCATTTGCTGCATGTTTATAAATGTATGTAAGCGTGTATGTGTGTGTGTGTGTGTGTGTGTGTGTGCGTAAAAGAAAAAAATTCGATTTGGACCAATTGAAAAAAGTTTTCTTTTCAAAAAAAAAAAATTGTTTAAAAAAGAAACAAAATTGATTTGAATTGTAGCTTAAAAAAATGTTAAAATTAAGAATTGTTCTATATATATTATATATATATATATATAAATATATATATAATATGATATATTATATATGTATATCGATTATGATTTCTGTTACCATATATCTGATCTAAAAAAAAAAAAAAAAAAACAAATTTAGTTGCATTTATATACATATAAGCATATATAATTATATCTAAATTGTAAGTGTTCTTTCGTTTTCTTAACGGTAGCACCTTCCCTCCAATTTCAAAACAAAAAAACAGTGTTGTCAAACGTAGATATTTTGTTTGTTTCATTTTTTTTTTTATTACATATATTTTACATTCATATTCATTTCTACTTACAAGGCAGAAGCAAGCGGAAGCTAACAAAGAAAATCAAATAATTTATGCCCACAATTATTATGCTCTCTTTTTCTAACAAACCAAAAAAACAAAAAACAAAAATTTCACTAAAAATACACTAAAAAATGCCCACACACCAAAAAAAAAAAAAAAATCACTTTCGCGTGCAAATTCCAAAAATATTAACAAACAACGGAACAGACGAGCGCCGATGACCAGCAACAACAGCAACGTCAGTTACAGCAACAGTAACAGGAGCAACCGCAGCTGCAACAACAAAAACAAACGCAAATTAGGCATATAAGTACTCAGGATAACAGTTATAATGGACAGCGACGGCGCAGCGGCAGCATTAATCGCAACGAAGACGACAGCGCAGACGCAGCGGCAGCAATGCCAGCAGTGGCTAACAAGCAACCAACAACAGGAAACTTAACAGAAGAGCAACAGCTGCAATTGCTATTCGAGGCGATACGAAAAATGTTTCGTTCAGTTGAACGAAAGCGTTTCCATTGCACATGTTATGTAAGGCCAAGGCCATCTTATTGTAAATAGCCAGAGGCTCCAGCTCCACCCAAATACATGTTATTTTCCTAATGTGTGGCGCATTAAATAAACTTCTTTTTTTCCAAATAAATATTTACATATATGTATGTGATTATATGTGTATATATATATTAAATAATATATATATCTATATATATGTATATCTATATATTTTTTTCGCACCTAGTATACATAAATATAAACAAGGTACATTTAGACACGCTCCAAAGAATAATACGAATGAATAGATAAACCCAAAAAAAATAGTAATCAAATTAACTATTTTTTTTTTTTAACTCATTTCGTTCAGTTATGCGTGAATTTTTTTTTAATAATTGTCGCTAACACTTAAGCATTTATTTATAAGTATCTAGGGCCCTAGTATTGTAAATTAAGACATTAAAAAGTAAAAACAGAAAAAAGAAAAGAAAATAAAATAAACTAAATAAAAAGTAAAAACTGTTAAAAATGTAAGCAACACATAAAACGAGGAATCCTTAACGACTTTCTTAATGACTGCCATACACATATATATATTTATATATATATGACATAAAAATACATATAAATGTAATGTGTAATAACATAATAAGTTTAACAGTACATTAATATATAAAAAATAACAGCGTTTAACCATACATACAGAACAGTAAATGCATATACATTGGAGTGTGTGAATAGGCTATATATTTACATATTTGTGTATGTGTGTGTGTGTATTGAGGCAACATAAAGCGCATTGCTGCTTATAACATTTAACATTTACTGAAAACCCAAAATTAAAAAAAAAAAAAAAAAAAAAAGAAAAGAAAACATTTACCAGTTCTTTCTAATGTAAAGCACAAATACACGCTCATCAACACACACAGACACCGTCACCTGTCAGAAGGTATATCGTGTTCTTGCTTGCCTACTCTTTTGGTTGTTTTCGCTTTTCACTTGACACAAACACACACACACACATTCACATTTGCACATACACTAATCCTGCTCTGTAAGGCCAGCTGCACTGCACTATGTGAATACCCTATACACAATGTGAACTAAAGAGTTATATTGATTTATATTCAGGGGCATTGCCTAAGAGTTAGAGACTTGAAAAATGGGAAGCCGAAATTTGATATAAAATCAACAGATATTTAAAATTTCAACACAATAAATTGATATTTCGGTCCATCACACAACATAAGCATTAGTATTGGCCTGTTTAAAGGGTATTGCGCAGCTTACTCTCTTCATTTGTTTACTTCGTATTCTGTCAATCCGAGTGCTTTCGTCCTTTTATGTTGTACGCAATGGCAAATGAGCAGTAAAAGAGAAGAGCATGCTCCCTTGAGTTTACACTGCGCTCTCGCTCTCACTCTTGCTTGTTCTCTCTGCCGCGATCCATTAGTTGATGGCACCATATGTTCACTTGTGCTAAGCAGCTATTTAACTCCTACACACACACACACGCACATTCACACGCGCTCATTGCATACGTAAACAAAACTAATCGTGCTTCAAATCAATGGTAAAAGCAATGTTAACAGATCAGCCAACAGCCAGTTTAACAGCAGCTTTGTCGCATGACAGTAAAAATACTTGAAAATTGTTTTTGTTTTTTTTTTTTTTATACCGAAAAAAAAAATAGAAAGTAAAGTATAAGAAAAATCATACAAAAAATACCAAATCTAAACGCAAATCATAGTTATTAGGTGTGTAAAAATAGAAAAGAAAAACAAGAAAAAAATTAATTAAAATGATAAAATAAAGCAAACGAAATAAATAACGTTAGGCATTATTAATAATTATAAATTATATTTATTAATTTAAATGGAAATACGAAGAAATCGATAGCATTGCATAAAACAGAAACATAAATCAGTACTAAAAAAGAAAGATAAAACGACTTTAGCATTTAACAAATACACACACACACAGACACATACACACACATATATTCATTAATAGAAATGTGTGTGTAAACATATGCATATATGAAATAATTGAAAACGAACAGAAAGAGAAAGAAATCAATAGAATGACAGCGAGAATGAGGGAGAGAGAGAGACAGACAAAGATGTGAGTTGCATATTGCATTGTATATGTGTTTGTATAATTCAACAATTTAGCGTTTAGCACACCCAAGTAAACAATTCAAGAATTTAACAAATAATGAATAAACAAAACTAAATGAAGAACAGAAGAAAAATATGAAAACTTTCAAAAGTTGTGTAAAATACTTAAAGCAAAAGCCGATAGAGTGTTTTAAATTTAAGTTAAAATTACAATAAACACACACATACACAAAAACACACTCACACATACTTTAGTTGAGAAATTAAATGAGAAAATTGCATAGAGACGAGAAAGCTAAAAACGAAATCATAAAATTTAAATGAAAATTAAATGCAAGCATTTAGATTTAGGCCACAAAAAAAAACACAAAGTAAAGAAAAAACATATTTAGAAAACACGCAAACAAAATTTAACAATAACCTAAAAAAAAGTATAATTAAAATAAAATTAAAATGCAAATGCCTCAACGTATGCAGCAACATGTTCATGTAAAGCCCAATGTTAACTAACAGCAAATGGCTGCGAACCAAAATGGCGGCTATCTGCAGCCATTTTTGCACTAAGCAAAGAGCAATGCAATATGAACTGCATTTAACAAAACAGTATTGCGAAATGAAAATGCAAAAAAAAAACAAAAAGAAAACATGATGGGGAAGAATGAGAAACTGGTTGAAAATGAAAAGCAAAAGAAAAAAAAACACACATATACATACACATACAGAACACACACACACACATACAGAACACACACACATACACTCTCACGCATTTGTGGCATTTATATATATACATATATATATATATAACGTAAAGCTGATGGTTTAAGTTTAATAATTTATGAATGATTACTAAATAAGTTAAAAGAGAAAAAACCCAAGAAAAACAATTTAAAATGAAAACTAAAAGCAAACAACAAAAAAATGACAAAAACGCGAAAAAAAAACCCTTCAATAAAAATTTATGATATAATCAACAAAAAAATAGAAGCGAACATTTTTGCAGTGTGGCAATATTAACATTTATGACATTTACATTTGCTGACAGCTTTAACATCATTTCACATTTGATTTTGCAGGTCTGCTATTGCACCACGCGAACAACAACAGCTGCAGCAGCAGCAGTAACAGCAGCAACAACAACAACAACCACAGCAATGCCAATGCGATGAACTTTTCGGCGCTCAGTCTGCAGCCGCAGCCTGCGACTACAGCGAACAGTAGTAGCAGCCTTAACAGCAGCAGCAGCAACAACAACAACAACAACATAAACAATAATAACAGTCTGAGTAGCTTAAATCATAGCAGCATCAGCGGTCGCCGCAATATTTATATGGGCAACAGCTATCCGCACGCCATGGACTGTGATCCGCCGCTGGGACAAATACCGTTGCCATCCGTCTCGGCTGCGACTATGGCAGCAGCAGCGCTGCGTCTAGGCCAGCAGCCATTCGGACGCATGCGCAACAGCGGCGTAGGCGTCGGCGTTGGCATGGCGCCAAACCAGAATTTCAGCAGCATTAAACATAACGGTAATGCAGTACAACCGCCGACGTCGCTGCTTCTGCCGCCGCTGCCACCACCCGCCGCACATCAACAAATGCAACTGCCGACACAGCCGCAGCCGCATCATAGCTATGCGCCAGCGTCGCTGCCGCTCGACCTGATGCATCACTATGGCAACATGTCCGCTGCTGCCTCACACCTGATGATGACCGATTCAAGTGTTATCAGCGCCTCCGCTGCCGGCGGACCTCCAACTGGCTCCGGGCCGGCCTCATATGGGGTGCTACTGTATCATCCGCAGCCGTTGGCGCCGCTGCCACTGCCCATGCCGATGCCAGCATCTGCATCGACATCATCGTCGTTGGCTGCGCTGCCTGCGTCGGCAGCAACGTCCAGCGGCAGCGGTGGCAGCGGCAGCGTTAGCTCTGCAGCCGGTGCCAGCAGCGATGCTTCTTCGTCGTCGCCCATGGTGGGCGTATGTGTTCAACAGAATCCTGTAGTTATACATTAGCGTTACCTGCCGTCTATATAAACTATAATTTAAAATGTTTCATTTTACTTTAATCTGTTTTTTTTTTTTTTTTTTTTTTTTTTTGTTACACCACACACGCGCACACGCAAGCATCTGAGCAGCCCAGGTATTGTGCTTCTCTTTTTCTTTCTCTCTCTCTCTCTCCCCTGTTGTGTATGTGCGCGTGTTTCCGTTCTCTTAGCTCGCCAGCAGACACTGCTATTTATTGCACATCCATCCAAACACACACACACACAACACATCATAGCTAGCTGAAATTTACACAAACACACACACACAAACGCATCGGTTTATTTAAGTCATGCTTTCACCGTGCAGGCGTCTCGCTCATACACACACATACACACATGGAAACACCCATTGCTCATCGCGTTTACAGTTAGCAAGAGAGTTCTGATTAATTAGAACGTTTTTTTTTTACCTAGTTTTAAATGCATAAATTTAATGTAACCATAACGAAATAATTTTACTTATACAAAATCAAAAGTAAATTTTATTTAATTTTTAATTTAAATTATGTAATTTTATTTAAAGATCAATTGCGCAGTAATTTTCGAATGAAAACTAATTTTGCTTGATTGAAAAGCGAGATAAACAAAACAAAATATTTTTTCTATGCCACACAAGTTCCTTCATTTAGATTAGCACCTGGGCGCGATAGTGCTTCTGCAGCTTGTTGGCTTTGGTGCCCAGTTGCATCTGCCACTTGGACTGCACGCGTTTCATTAAATGAATGTCGCGAGCTTTGCGCGCCGCTGCCTGCTGCTGCGTTTGAGTCCAGCCGAGTGCTCGGTATTCGCTTAGCACGCGATGCAGCTTGCGATCTGATTTCTTGAGCGCGACTTGGCGAGTCGGCTGCAGGCGCTGCTTGTAGTAGCGAAGCAGCGACCGATGGCCGATGACAGCACCGGAGGGCAAAACCAATTGGTACTCGTCGCCGTCGAGCAGATCGGGCACAACCTCTTCGTCAATGTCCATGCCCTCTTTCTGCAAAAAAAAAGGGATATATATCGTAAATGAGACATGACGAAAATCCAATTGGAATAGAGAATATGCAAGTTTCAATTATGGCGCTTTTATCGATAGCGATGAACTGAAGGAACGATATCGATATGATCCGATACTTACATGGTCTGGATAACTGGCGCTGTAATCGTAATATTCAGCGTATTCGGCCAAGGCGACGCCTTCGTGTAGCATCTGACAGTGTCCCTTGTCAATCATGTGCTTACGGACAGCATCCAGGGAATAGAACGTCTTGCCACGATCATTGCACCACAGGCAGATGAAATAATTTGCCACCTTTTCGCCCAGGTAGTAGAGCAGGCCCTCGATGTCCGTGCAGTAGTCGAGGTCGGGTATAAAGAAGGAATGTGCGATCGACATGTGCTTGAGGTTCTCCTCCAGATCATCGCTCTGGTGGCTGCAAAAGAGACAGTCGCGCTCGGACAGCGGATTCTCAGCTATTTTCTCCCACTCATCCGAATCGACCTGAAAATATCAATTGGAGTTTAATGGCGCTCAATTCAATTTAACTCTCCGCTGACACTTACCTCCTCCTCTTCAATGTCCTCGAATTCGTCGTCATCGTCATCCTCGCCCACATCCATCTGCATCGCTCGCTCTGCGAATGCAAGGCGTCCCTTGCCAGCGGCAGCTGCCGCCAGGGCCGGATGTGGACGCGGCTCCACAATGCTCTTGACGCACACATCGGACACGCTGGCCGTGTCTGTCTGCTGTCGCTCGAGCCGCGCCAGTGCCTCCTTGTGCTTCTTGCTATTGAGGTGATTGTCATGTGCCTTCTGATTGCCGAACTGCTTGCGGCAGGCGGTGCAATAGATGCTCATCTGCTGCTCCTCGAGGGCGGACTCTGTGGCGCTACGTGCGCTCAGTACTCGCTGCTGGAACTCCTCTGCCGTGACGGGTGGCAGCTGCGCCACGCGCCGTTTCAGATTGTAGCGATGCCAATCGGTTTTGTAGTGCTCCCTCTGGATGTCTGCGTTGGCGAATCGCGCATCGCAATTGATACACGTGAAATGTGACATTTTTTTTTTAATTTATTGTAAATTTTCCAGTTTTTTTTGTTTACGGGTTGACTTGTCTGATTTTGGAATTTCGCAATGAATCAATGATTAGGAAAACAACAAAAGACTCAACACGTTCTTTGGTTGACGATAAACGATAGGTGATAAAAAGTTGTGTGTGGCGGCTAACGATTCACCTAATGGCCCATTCGAGCTAAAGCTGTTTGCTATGAGACGCCAGGATGTTCTCACTGAATTTTTGATACGCGTTTTTTTAAATAACGGCAACCTTAAGTGACGTTCTTACCTAATAAGCAATGCATATTTTATTTAAATTAAAAAAGAATTCAAGCCATAGCAAAGTATTTATATAAAATTTTTGTTATCGCCAACGCAATCGATATGCGATAACATAATGCGTATATTGAGAACGCAGCATTTTAGGCGCGCGCACAGTTGCAATGCGATTCGATAAGAGTAAGCAACATGCGTGCCTTAAGGTATTTGCACCGGCTGCCCCAGCCGATTTATCACACTACCGTAGAAGATAATGCAGTAAGTCTTCTGAGCCAGCGATATTGGCGAAAAAGCCTAACTAATTTACTCTCTCAATTGTCACAGGCGTTCGCGGGCAAGCAGCACAAGCAGTGGACGGGCGACGCAAATACAGCCATCGACCAGCCAGCCATTGGAGGCGCCAAAAATCATTATTATACATCCAGGTTCGCAGAACTTGCGCATCGGACGCGCCGCCGACCTTAATCCATTAACCATTCTCCATGCGGTCGCCTACCGACGCACACCTCAGGACGCAGATGCTCCGCATCACGATTCGCTGTTGCCGCCGCTGGACAGCGTCAACTCCAGTCGGTTGCAGGCGGTGTTTGAGGAGCAGCGCCTTGCCGTCTCTCGGCTCCTGCAGCATTGCGTGGTCGATGAGGCGAATCGATTAAGGGTCGCCACACCGCCCCAGCAGCTGGCACACTTCAATAGGAGCAGCGTGGCGGAGGCAGTGCCGCCGCCGGTGCCGCTCGAGGAGCACATGAACTGGCACAGTGAAGCGCCTCTGCTTTTCGATGAGCAAATACTCCGACTGAGCGCCAGAGATGCCCAGAACTACGACATTCACTTTCCCATCCAGCGCGGCGAGCTGAATGTGCACGGTGGCAAGGGTGGATCCTTGCAGGCGACGTTGTCGCACCTGGAGCACATCTGGTCGCACGCTCTGCAGCACTGCCTGGGCATACCTCTGCGGGAGCTGTGCACGCACAGCGCCGTTCTCGTCGTGAACGACGTCTATGTGCGGCGGCATCTGCGCGAGGCGATGACGCTGCTACTGCAACGGATGGGCTTTCAGCGCTGCTTTCTCGTCCAGGACAGCGTGGCGGCCACCTATGGCGCGGGCATCGGCTACGGCTGTGTGGTGGACATTGGCGCCCAGAAGACCTCGATTGCCTGCATCGAGGATGGCATCTCCCAGCTAGACGCCCGAGTTCGAATTAACTACGGCGGCGGCGACATCGACCAGGTGCTGCTCATGCTGTTGCGCAAATGTGGATTCCCCTATCGAGAGTGCTGTGTGCAGGAGAGTTACGTGGACGCCCAGCTGCTGGACGAGTTGAAGGAGCGCTTCTGTCATTTGAATGCGAGCGTCTGTGGGGCCCAGGAGAAGCACTTCACGATACGCCAGCCGCACGGCCAATGGGTGCGCTACACCATCCAGGTGGGCGACGAGGCCATCATGGCGCCCCTGGCCCTCTTCCACACAGAGTTGCTGAACATAACAGGTAAGACGAGAGCTGTGCATACGCAGCAATCGGCCCAGGAGCAGTACGACTGCGAAGATTGCTGCGACGCCGAGTACCTGCGCGAGACGGGACGAAGGAATGGCGTGCGTGCCGGAGACATCAGCATCATTGGCAACTCCTCTGCGTCCATATTCAATCACTCAGCTAAGCCGCCGCAGCTACCGATCACTGCCGACGACGAGGAACTGATTGTGGTCGACCAGGACGAGACGACGGTCAGTAGTAACAGCAATTCGCAGCAGCAGCAGCAGCTGCAGCCGCAACTGCCCAAGGAGGGCAGCTCCTGGTACTATAATGCATGCGGCCAGGTGGTGTCGCTCGACCAGGCGGTGATCCGTTCCATTGGACGCTGTGGCAGCTATGAGACGCGGCGAAAAATGTTCGGCGCCATCCTGCTGGTGGGCAGCAGCGCCAAGATGCGCGGACTGGCCGCATGGTTGGAGCAGCGGATCACTCAACAGGTGCCACCCGGTCTCGAGGTCAACGTTTTCAGCAAGGGTATGGATGTGGGCATGGTGGCATGGAAGGGCGCCGCCATCATGTCGGTGCTGGAGAGTGCACGTGAGTTGTGGATCACCCAGATGGAATGGCAGCGCTACGGCTTGCGCATCCTGCGCGAGCGATCGCCCTTCCTCTGGTAACGATACAAGTTGATTATTTCCTTTTTTTTGTTTGTGCGTCGAAAACGTGTTTAGCTAATTGAAATTGTGTTTTTGTGCATTTAAGAAAATTTAATATCCATTTACATATATTCACCGATTGATTCGAGAAATGTTTCATGAATTATTTGAGAAATGAAGCGATGCAATGAGTTCCAGCGTGAGTTAGCTCTCAATCCCAATTGGCAATTGGCTTAATTGGTTATCATGAATGAGTCCCAGTATCTGATTGGAGTACTCGCGTAGATTAGGTATGTAGCTATTAACAAATTCATTATTTTCTATATCGATTAAGCATATATATCAAATAAAACTCAACTATTTATAAATTGAAGACTTTATTTATTTCATTTTATTCCATTCCCCTTCTAATTGGACTGCAGCTCCAGTAGAGATAACAGGCAACGATAGCGATAAGCGTCAGGACATTGCACTCTCTGTGTTGTTATCGATTTTTTAGACGCAGCTTACAGCACTAAACGGCAGTTTGAATAGGAATAAGAAAAAACGTTTCTTTTTTGTTTTGATTTTATAAAAAAGACATCAATATAATGAAATATACGCACATATTTAAGGCACTTAACAATTTAGAAAAACAAAAAACAAATAAAAAATAACAACAAATTGTAATTTGAATCTAGGCCAAATACTTTGGCGCACTGGAACCCATGTAATGATAAAGATCACCTAATGTGGATCGGACTAGTTTTGCTTTTATGGTTTCCCGATTGAGTCGCTTGTGGGCCTCGAAGCGATGGCAGCCGCCAAAGCTGAAATAATAGTTGCCGCCTTCGCTACCGGTAATCCACAAGATATCAATCGGTGGCACATAATCGGCGTCAGTTTCCGCCTGCAAAAGAGAAATTTTAAACGCATTATGCTATGGGAAGGCGTGTGTTTGTGTGTGTGGGTTACGCACAGCGATGGTGGCCATGAGTGATTGAACTTTCATCTCATCCAGGGCTGATGGTATAGGCCGTTTGATGACGCTCATGGGCACATCGTGCACCTCCTCAATGCCCGCCGAGTGGACGGAATTGTCCAAGCTATCCATTTGCAGTTTGCTGTGACCTGAATGGGTCAAACACTTGATAACTACTATTGGCAGTAATGTTGGGCCAATGTTGTGAAATACGAGCAATGACAATTAACAAAGTGCCGGCGTTGCCACCCCCCCGCAATTAGCTTACCCAGTTTGCCCTGCTGTGTCGTCCACAAATGTTGTCCACTGGGAGGCGCTGCGATGCGTCTGCTCGACTGCAGTACGAATTGCTTAATGAAGTTCATGCAGGCACCACCAATAGTAATCAACAAATTGGACGCAATATTCGTTGCTGGAGCGTTTAAACTTGTTTTGTTTTATTTCGTATGTCCGTGTGTGGTATGTGTGTGGTTTGTCACACTTCTCTTTTCATTTCTTTACTTATTTTTTTTCCTGTGGTCTTACTTTATTTTCTGCATAATCAACAATCTTGTTGGCCCGCTGCCCCAAGTGCAAGCGGTCGTAAACAAAAACGTAAACGCAAATGCGACTTGATAAAAGTAAATGAAAACGAAATTCTAATTCAGTACAATGTTCTTAGACTGGGATTGTTTGCATTGCACATACATACATACATACACATGTACATATACCCCCCACATCTGAATATACATACGTGCATATAAATTTACATACATATATACAAACATATGTTTGTATGTATTTTTGTATTGACGAGCGCGTCAGGCATTTTGATTAGCATCCGTAAACTGAGCATTTGCAATCTCTAGCATACAAATAAACGTTGTTTTTACCAAACGGCTGCCTATCAATAGATAAAGATGAATATATAAACAATGCTTGTGGCGGGAATTGGGTCTAAAATCATCAATATCTACAATACAAATAATAGGTTTTTTTTTCTCTCAATTATTCAAAACTAAAAAGCTTTGCTTGCAACACTGGTTACTGGCTCCTCGATCGCTGTGCAACATTGCGCGCAAAATTCAAATTTTTGAATTCAAATTCAAATGTAATGATCTAGATGTGGCAAGGCCAAATTTTTGCACAATAAATAGGCCAAGGAAACAGAAATAGAAGCCCATATTTCTATGTATGGGAATAGAAGAATACTGAATGGGTTTTACCCGTGACATTGAAACGTCTGTTGGGGTGCGCTTAGTCATGATAGATAGCCAAAACAGCAAAATTAGAATGTTGTCTAAAGTGTATCGTATCTGCATCAGCCGACAATGTGAACAATCTTCAATTAACCATTACGAGTTGTGCGACAAGCTCGCGACAAGCGAATTCTAGGCAATTTCTTGAATATCGCATAATGTTGATTTTGCTACCTTTTACAAAAGGTAACTGACGGCGGAAATTAATCAACAGTTTTGTTTTGGCACTTGCTGCTAATGCCGCAGGATATTTTCCGTACCACAACGCTATAAAATTTTCTTTTCTTTTTTTTTTTCGCACATTATGCAAATCAGCCTAGTTAATACGATTGTGTTGATCAGTAGCCTGATTATCGTGCAAATCGATAGCATTCAAGGTGATTAAGGATATCTTCGATAACATCCAAATGAGTCTGATCGATAACTGTAAATCTCTCCATTTGCAGACGCCGATGGCAAACGTATCGTTAGCAATTATGAGCGCATCAAGCTGCTCTATCCACAGCTGTCATCTAGCGAATCGTCGCAGTGGCGCTATGCAGACAAGGATCAGAAGCATCCATGTAAACGGGAATGCGTGGAACACCAGCCCATGACCTGCTATTACTACATGGTAGTGCACTACGATGACACGATGACCGATTCATGCAAACGCTATCTGCAGTCAAAATATCGCTTCAAGCTCAATGGCAAGGACTATATCGATAGCTTTAAGCTGGCGGAACTGGAGCCGCACAACGATGATTGCAAATATGCCGATGGCCTCGAGTCTCAGATCATGGTGGTCAATGGACAGCTGCCGGGCAGCTCCATTGAGGTGTGCTACGGAGACACCATCGTAGCGGACGTTATTAATAGCATGCACGAGACGACGACCATACATTGGCATGGCATCCATCAGCGCTCCACACCGCACATGGACGGCGTACCGCACGTCACCCAGTATCCGATTGAGGCGGGCCAGGCATTCCGCTACCGCTTTGAGGTGGACCACGGTGGCACCAATTGGTGGCACAGCCACACCGAACACCAGCGCGCCTTCGGCCTAGCCGGTGCGCTGATTGTGCGTCAACCGCCCAAGCTGAATCCGCACGCCCATCTCTATGACTTTGATCAGTCCGAACACGTAATCATGATACAGGATTGGGTGCATAACTTTGACGAGAGCGTCGCCGAGAATATACTCATCAATGGCCGCGGGCGCAACATGAAGAAGAACAGCAAGGTAAAGCCCACGCTGTATGCGACGTTCGGCGTTATTCGAGGCGGTCGCTATCGATTCCGTGTCATTTTCAATGGTAAATTTAATATCTAAAAATTATTATAAATAAATATTAATTATTATCGCTCTGCAGGCGTATCCAACTGCCCGATTAGCCTGAGCATCGACGATCACGATCTGGTGGTAATTGCGAGCGATGGCAATGACATTGAGCCCGTTGAGGTGCAGAAGATTATGTTCCATGGAGCGGAACGGTTTGATTTCGTGTTGCACGCCAATCAGGAAGTGGCGAATTATTGGATACGAGTCAAGGGCTATAGTTTCTGTGCCATGAATCAGCTGCATCAGGAGGCGGTGTTGCACTATCAGAATGCCAACACGCAGGCCTTGGATCCGAGCACACTAAGCTATGCGTACGATGCGCCGGGTATCATGCTCAACGAGCTGGGCGACGATGCGGGTGGCAGCAGCGCGGAGAGCATTTCGCTGGTTAGCCTGAATGCGCAGCATGTGCAGCCAGCGCTTACTCCGGCTCTCACCTATTACACCAGCATGAATGCGTTTGAGTTGCGCGGCGAGGGCTTCCGCTTCCAGATGGACGACATCACCTTCAGCATGCCGAAGATGTCACTGCTGCAGACGCGGAATCTGGGCATTGGCCAGTTTTTCTGCAACCGTACGCAGCAGGCGGCGCTTGGCTTCAATTGCAAGAGTCGGCACTGCAAGTGCTCAAACGTTATCCAGGTGCCGGCCAACAAGAATGTGGAGTTTGTCATTTCGAGCAAATCCAATACGGCACATCCGATTCATTTGCATGGCTACACGTTCCGCGTGGTCGGAATGGGTGTGCTGGGCGAGCAGCGCATTGACCAGATAGAGGAGATTGACCGGCGCACACCGCTGCCACGTCGTGGACGTGGCGCTCCGCTTAAGGATTCGGTACAGGTGCCAGCCTTCGGTTATACGATCATCCACTTCAATACGGACAGTCCGGGCTATTGGATATTCCATTGTCACATTTCGCCGCACTCGGAGAACGGCATGGCGGCTGTGGTTCGAGTTGGTGAAGATGTAGAAATGAAAATGTGTCCCGTTAGCAATTGCGGGCTATGTAGCTCGGTTACGTAATCAGTCTTATGCTAAGCATTATTAAACTTATATTTCAAATGTCTATTTATGGGTCACAATAAACCGTTAAGGCGCCAGTTCATGCCGTTAATCAGTGTTGTGCAATGTCTCTGCTTATAGTTCGGCACGTGCGATTAGTTATCGACCATCGATAACAGCAGTATGTAAACAAACGCTATTTTGTACCTGCTTTTATGAGCACATTAATTATGTCGTCCACACGAAATGCCAATCAAAAAGCGATTGAAACGGATTCAGACGAGGAGGATGATGCACAAATGCGTTTATTCTTAGAGGCGGCCGATCATACGCTGTTCACAAATGATATGTATAAGAAGGATTTGAATACGATCACGAGTTCCGCTGAGACACCGGCAGTCGACGTGCCAGTTCGTGCAAAAGACGTGCCCAAAAGCGAGCGTTACCTGGCAGATCAAGATGCAGCCCCTGCAAGTGATCTGCAAATCAGTAAGGAAATGCAAACACATCTCTGGGGCAAACTAAGTGCGATTATACAGAGTCAAGTTGAATTCTGTGCGAGCGATGATCAGCAAGCCAAGAGCTCAGTAGAAGAGGAGAAGGGCTGGTTTAGCCAAGTACGATTGGTGGCCAATGCCGATTGCTATGTCGTTGATGACATAGAGCTGGCAGTAGGCCCACAGAAGAGACCCAACATAAAGAGACGGCTCGTGGAAGGAGACGAGGAGCAAGCGACAACAGCCGCTGCTCTGGCTTCCGTTGTCGTCGATGGCGATTCAATACTCAGCGGCCGCGACATGCAGAGCTGGTCGCCACGCAAGGCACGCAAAGATAAACTCTTTGCATACAAAGCCACTGATTTACTGGGCCACAAGCTGCAGGCGATTGAGCCCTGCAATGAGTTCACCAAGCAACGACGCAAGAACAACTGGAGCGAGAAAATGATTGGGCAAAGATTTCGCAATAAAAAGACAAAAGTTTAGCTTAAAAATTTGAATCAATGTTATTGTTAGAATATCAGATGCACGTTTCCCAGTGAGCCGAGATTGTGTTTCCATATTTCAAAGTACATAAATAGAGGACATTAGTTACATTAATCAATCAATATTCACAATTCACTTACAGCTAAGAGTAGAAAACGTGATTAGTTAGTTAAAAATTGCTAAAAATTAATAACTTCATATACATAAAACCTACACAATTCACATATTCTTATTGTTTACTTGTTAACATTTCATATTCCTGAGTTTTCTTGCCTTATCTTTTCACAACTCTCATTTCTCTATAGGGTCTTTAGGGATTATCTACTATTGTTTCTCAGTTTACAAAATCTCTCTATATATATAAATATATATGTTAATTATGTACGGTTATTAAGCTTACAAGCTAATTATTTCAATTTAAAAAGATTCTAACTAAATTCAATTACAAGTATTGCTGCTCTATTATATACATATGAATCTATATATATCTATACCAAAATCGATTGACATGCTATTTAAGTATTTTTCTATCTACGAAAACAAACATATGTATGGGGTATTAAAATTTCGGCACTTTGAGGTTAATTGTAAAGGATGCTAGCGGAACTCTCATGCTGTATGGCACTCTTCTGATCCTAATCGTTCCGAATTAAACCAATAGCATAATGTATGCATATAGTACATATACAGATATATACAATTATTAAGTTGCAGTTTTAAGTATCAAAATTATTTTGATAGTTCGTTGTGCTGGCCATCGTGTTGCTGTTGTTGCTCATCTGGCCATCTAGCAGGCCGTATAAGGCGTTGCTGTTTAGCATCTGCTGTTGGCCGCTGCTCACGTTGCTTAGCGAGATGCTGGAGTTGGTGCTGCCTCCGAGCTCTTGCAGCATTTCGCCAACGATGTTGCCCATACTGTTGCTGCCAGTGGCGCTGCTGCCGCCATCTTCGCCAGGCTGCATCTCGAGTATGTTAAGAAAATCGTGCCCATTGAAGTCGTGTTGGTTCTGTTGTTGTTGTTGCAGCTGCTGCTGCTGCTTTTGCATGCTGCTCTGGCTCTCCTTCATGAGCTTGTCGTACTCCTGCAGCACGCTGGTGAATTCTCCAATCTCGGCGCGATTGCGTGATATCACTTTGTGTTTGTAGTAGTTGTGCACCTGCGTGAGCGAAGTGCCCGTCATGCTGAAGTAGGCCCGCTCGAGTGGTATCAACTGCAGCATCGTTGACTTCTCCAGCTTGTCATCGATGTCGTAGAAGCTGCGATACTCAATGATAAAGCTGCGCATGAATTCCTCGGCCGCATCTGTTAGCAGCATGATCGCCCTCTCAGAGCAATCCGTGAATCCGGCCAGCCGGAGCAGGCCGCACATGACCTTGCGAAGCGTATGTCGGCACGTGTTGGTGGAGATCTCGGGATATGGTTGTGGATCGCCACGAGAGTACGCTGTATCCACAGTAGGTATAAACCAGATGGGTTTCTGGAACTTTTGCTCGCTGACTAAGTCGGCGGCGTTCTCTGGCGGAAAGTCCACTTCGGGTATCATTTGGCAGGGATTTAGCAGATAGTTTGAGGTCCCCTTAATACAATGAACAGCAGGGATTAATATGTGCACATAGGAATATTAAAATTGGCTTACGTTTTTGTTGGAATACGTATCGATGAGGGATTGCAGCACTTCGGTTTGTTTCATTACTTCGATGGTCTGCGTGACCAGCGAGCTCTTTAGCTCAATTTTATCGCTATAAAAATATATCCTTTATGATTATCATACATACCGGCCGTTTTCACTGTACTCACTGTTTATCCATGGCCCCCAAATCCCCGCGCTGCCGTAACTCATCCAGCTTCGGCTTTTTGGCGACCGAGGGCACATATTTATCTAATGCAAGTATCCCGCTTTCCTCATCAATGGCGCCCCAGTGTTCGGCTTGCATATTGTTTACGTTCACTTAGCTTTAAGTTATAGTTTATAAACAATTGCCGCTGTGCTGTCAAACGTCAGAATTGTCAGTTATCGATAATCGGAACAAAACAGCTGTGTCTGGCCAGTGCGCGTACGTGGCAACGCTTACTGTATACGTTACAATCGTTTCAATAATACATATATACAAATTTTTTGAGCGCTTTTAGTAGATTACAGTTGAAAAGTTTGCATATTTAAGAAACAATATGTGCCCATGTGTAAGTTAAATGCAGCGATAATGATTACTCGATTGCATTTAATCGCTGGCGCCCTTGGCAAATGGCAGCGCCGCTAAGCGGTCAGTCGGTGGCAAGTGGCAACGCCGCTTAAATGACAAACAGGGACAATATGTAATATTGCCTGTTTTTATTTGTTTTCTATTTAGACTATATTACTTAGATAAATTGTAAGTTGGAGCCAGAAACAAACTGAAGACAAAATTCCACAGAGACGCCGACGACGTCAAGGTTTGTACGCGCCGGCACACAGCGCCAATATGCATCAGCAGCACATGGATCTCCATGCCCCAGTGGACCTCAACAAGGTAAGTGCGGCACAGTCGATTACTTATCAACTAAGCCAACCCAATGCCAATAAATATGTAATTCTTACAGTCCCTGGACGAAATGACACCGGAGGAACGAATGCGGTAAGTGAACATACAGCCCATATTTACTGATAAGTGTATACCCAGGCAGATAGTGTGGTTCAAGGTACACTCAGCTAAACTTGAATTCTGTGTGGTGTTTCTTTCTGTTGTAGCGCCGAGCACCAGTTGATGGTTGAGAAGCATAAGGGCCATGATGCCATGCACTCGGAAATGGTTATCATATTGTTTATGACATTGGTCATTGCTCAAATCATATTGGTCGAATGGAAGAAGCGCCACTACAGATCCTATGCATTTGTCACATTGCTGGCCATGTGGCTAATACCGCTTGTTATCTCCTGCACCTTCCTCTGGGTACGATTCATAATTATCTGGCTGATATTCACCTGCATTACGGCGCTCGTCATGCGTCGCGCCACAACAAAACCCATACAGGGCACAACGCCCAGGTGAGCGAGAGAGAGAGAGATAGACGATTTCATTGATTTTTTTGTATTAGCTTCAGCTCATATATTCTTCTCTTCCATTTAAAGACTTGTCTATAAGTGGTTTTACTTTATTTACAAACTAAGCTATGGGCTCGGCATCGTTGGCTATTTGGTCATCATGGCCGCCTTTCTTGGCATGAACTATATATTTTCACAGCCGCCCAATATCTGGATGGATGTGGGCCTCATGTTTTGCTTCTATGGTCTCTATATTGGTGTGCTGGGTCGCGATATATCCGAAATATGTTCAGATAAAATGGCAGCCGCCATAGGTGTAAGTCGGAGTTGGAATGCTCATCTTAAATATGTACATATATCAATTATATATTTATATTGCAGTACTACACGCCGCAGGGCATGCCCACACGGCATCTGGATCAGAATGTGTGTGCCGTGTGTGGCAATCAGTTGCTGGTCTCTGAGAAGGAAGAGGGCGTCATCGAGAACACCTACAAATTGTCGTGCAATCATGTGTTCCATGAGTTCTGTATACGAGGCTGGTGCATTGTCGGCAAGAAGCAAACGTGTCCCTACTGCAAGGAGAAGGTCGACTTACAGAAAATGTTTCGCAATCCGTAGGTGACACTCAATACTCGTATTATACGATTTCAACTAAATAACGTCTCCGTTGCAGCTGGGAGAAACCGCATATGCTCTATGGCAGGCTGTTAGATTGGATTCGCTGGCTGGTCGCTTGGCAGCCGCTCATCTTCTTTATAGTACAAGGCATCAACTGGATGCTGGGCCTTGAATAGGCGAACATAACGAACTGTCCAATTGCGTCTAGTCAAGCACATCGATTGCCTAACACCCATTGTGCTTTACACTAACCAAAACAACTAACAAACCAATCAACCTAGCACCAATCAGACCAACTATTGAAAAAAAAAAAAATAAACAGAATTTGAGACCCTTTCTAACAATGAGGCGCACAGCTAGATCCAAGCTTTGGCTGGAGCAGTTCATCTACGGCTTCCTTTGATTCCTGGAAGGCTTGGTTCTTTGCCTGCCAATTCAGTTTCGTTCCATGCCTTCTCAGTTTCAGCTCCTTCACATTTAGACCCACAGTTGCAGCAGAGACCGATGCATCTATCCACATATATATTTCCATTTATTCATTATTTTAAGCTGTATAACGATTAACTGGTATTTTAGATATATACATGTATATACATATATGTATGTATATGGCTGCATATGTAAATATATATGTATATATACTTGGACAACATGTATCTATATAAGCATATATAGGCATATATATCTGTATATACGTGGCATGTGCTCTGTATGTTTGTATTACGTCTACGTATTATGCGTTTTTTGCACTGGATATTGAATTTAAAGATCTATATAAAAGTAATGAATGGATTCTACGAAAAAAAAAAACAAATTCAAATTATTTTTCCTTTGCCTTTTGGTTTGGGCGAACGGGAAGACAACAACCCCATAAAACAAGTTTTTATTGATTTTATGCGGCAACATAGTCAGGAAATAAATGAATATGTACATAGTAAATATGCATATATAATAATTAAATGGCTGCACTGAACATATACCCTGTAAAACGAATGTAGAGACCATTTGAGTTCTCTTCAGTTCATATAGCCTTATGGAAGGCGGCGGCTTAGGTGTTAAAGAGGAGATACATATATGTTTCTAGCTTCTCATCACATTTTTGATGTGCTTGATGCATACCCTGTAGAACAATATAGAGAACATATTAAAATTAAAATATTTGTCTTGCATGGCAAGCATTTCAGTGGGCATATACCCTGTAAAATAAGAGTATGCTTTCTCTTTTTCAAGACATAGCTTTGCAGAAGGCGGCAACTTCTATACTTAAGGTTTCTCAACAAGTATTTTGGTTGATATATACCCTGTAAGAAACATGCTTTTTATCTCTTTCAATCTTTCAGCTTTGCTGTATAAAGACACTATATTATACAGGTATTTTTTAAGAAGTATTTCAGTAGACATATATCCTGCAAACAACAAACATTTCTCTTCTTATTTTCACTCTATAAGTGGAAATCTAAAACTATATAGAAAGCATACTCTTATATATTTGTGTATCATACGCTGCCTAAGAGTTCACTAGACATATACCCTGTAAATACATATATCTATAATGAGCTTCTCGTGTGCGTTTGTGTAAAGGGCTCTCATACACTAACAGACAGTTTGGATCTTTTGGTTCTTGTCACGAAACCGTCTCGTTTTCGTAAACCTTGTTTACTCCCAACTTGGTTACGCTCACCCGCAAAGGTGAATGCTGGCTCCCGGAGTAAAGTTTAATCAATAAATGAAGCGCTTGTATAGACTATGTAGCTAGAGAGCCATGAAAAATTGCACGTTCCAGCCAATTATGCGAATCATTTTGCAAGAAATGGCAAAGAAGGGCGGAGTTCAGCAGCTCCAGGCAGACATCAGCAGCGATGAGGAGTTCGAAAAGTTTTTGCAGCGACCTGGATTGCTGGGTAATGGAAGTTATTTGAGGAGAACTAAACATAACTGGAATATTAACTCAAGTCATCTTCATCCATAGTGCTTGACATATATTCGGAGTGGTGTGGTCCATGTCTGGGCATGGTAGGAAGTCTGCGTAAGATCAAACTGGAGCTGGGCGGGGATAATTTGCAGCTGGCGATTGTAAGTGAAGGTTATGTTGAGAAGTGAGGTTATGTGCGATAGTAAATTTGCTCAATCTCCAAATGAAAACAGTGCAAAGCGGGCTCGATTTCGTATCTGAAGCGGTTCAACAAGAAAAGCGAACCCACCTGGATGTTTGTTGCCGTAAGTACGACAGTCGAAACTTCTTATGCGGGATAAGCTGGGAGCGAAGGTCATGTCCGACCTTCCGTCCATCCGTCTGGGTAGTCGTCTCTGTGTGTGAGCTTGTGAAATCTAGAATTGCATTGAGCTCCAGATATTGGTCGGGTACTACCGACTGGAGCACCCTCACAACTTATTTATACTTCTGCTTATTCACACCTCCAATTAGAATGGCAAGGCAATCAACATCATGTTCGGCACAGATGTGCCCAAGCTGGTATCCTTGATCACACGAGAGCTGGAGGCAACCATCGCACGAGAGCCGCATCAGACCTACGAAATAACCGAGCTGCAGCCGATCGAGCTCGAACAGTTGCGCATTCGGAACGAGGCGCTCGAGCAAGCGGCCAAAATCGAGGAGGAGGAGAGCCGAAGGAAGCGCATTGAGTATTTGCGATATGTAACCGATACGATTATGGAGAATTTGCCAGATATTGGCATAACGGTATTTGGTCCACAAGTGAATCGAGACATGTTCAAGAAGCTCTCCGAACCGGCGGATCCATTGAAGATCCAATGCAAAGATCGCAAAGTCTTCACAATCACCCAAAGTGATTTCAACACTGTCAACTTTGCGGCCGAGAATCCATTGCCCCCGGAAGTTATCCAACACCTGTATGATAAGGAGTTGCTGATGTGCTTCTGGAAGGTGGATGAGACGCTTGGCACTCCGCCCAGTATACTGCAGCAATATGCCAACGAGCTGACCAAGAACATAATCAAGCCACCCGACGAATTCAACGAGGAGGAGACCGTTCTACCTCCGCTGATAGCAGACCTCGAAATAACGGTACAGGTCAAAGTTGAACCGAGCCCGGAAGATAAAGAGGAGGAGGAGCAGGATCCGGAGGATGCTATACAGTTCAAGACCATTAAAATCCCACCGATATGGGTGCCAAGTGATCAGAGAACCCACGCTGCACTCATCTATACGTATTTCCGGGCACAGACCGCAACTTTTCTACCGCCAGATCCAGTGCCGGAAGCACCACACATTATCATGACCTTTGATGCGTACAAGAAGAAGGATTTGATCAATCTGGTGGAAGCCTGCAAGGAGGATGTGCCGCTCTATGGCTTCTTCTCCAGCGACAATCCACAAACTGCCGTTTTCATAGCCAATTCCGTGGAGAAGTATAACACCAAACCATATGTGCCGTAAGTGGAAGCCGTACTTCATGTAATCCATATGAATATAGCTAGATTTTCCTTCCCTTCTGCGATATTCTTCCAGCACCGATAAAATTGTGTTGAAAGTGAACAAGGTGCCGGGTCCAACGATTCCGTTGCTCATGGAGTATGGACCCAGCTACGTCAGTCCCAATTCCGTGGTGGGCCACAAGGAGGCGGCCAAATTCTTTCCGCCCAGCTACAAGTCCGCCCTGCAAGAGGAGGCCGAGCTGCATGCGGTCAAAGCCGAGAAGCCCAAGAAGCGCAAGAAGGTGCTCAATTCTACCTATACATATATTTAGCTATATCTTACGCTTTGCTCTCCATCCATGCAGAACAAAAAGGGCGCTGATGCCGAGGAGTTGGAACAGGCCAGCGCCAGTGCCCAGAACAATCAGCAGGAGGCGGACGAGGCGGCCAAAGTCTCGCCCGAGGAGGGCGCCTCCACGACCAGCAGCGGCGAGGACAGCTGCGAGAGTCGCCCAGCGACTGCCGATGGTAATAATCTGTCAGCCGATGCAACGCAATCATAGGATTATCTAACTAAAGTTTTCAAAACCTCTCTGTCCCACTTTCTACGTATACTACACGCCATGCGCTGCTAGATCCATAAGCTAACCTAACCTCATTTGTTGTTTTTTGTGTTGGCCAATGCATTTATAGTATACCTAACCTATAAAAGTCTGCGCCATAACCTCAAACTATTTATATAATCAAAAATATAATAAATTGTAATAAAAACAGTTCAACATGTGTTATCAAAATATATATATATAAATTTGTAAATATATGTAGGTAAATTTCAATTATAAAAAGAAAACATTTGACTTGTAAATTACAAGCAGCTTGTAAATTGTAAGTACAGTTGAAACGTAAATGAGCTAAGCAAAGTGATGCATATAACCAATTCAAACTAGTTAAATATTACATTAAAGTTTAGGAACAGGTATTCATTCTTTAAGTAGATTTCTTTTTGTACTTTGGTATGAGTGGTCGCCTTTGGTAGCTGCCCTCGAGATATTGCCAGACGCGCTTGCGCGCCTTCAGCGTGCGCGCCGCTTCCTCCTGCTCCTCGTGCAGGATCTTCTGGCAATCGGCAAGCAAGGATTCCAGCGCCAACTGGTCAGCAGGAGGAGTCGCCTTTGACTTGGCCACAGCTTCGTCGATTTGCTGAAAGTCGATATCCAGATCGGGTCCCCAGACTGAATCTTTTTCGACACGCTCCACTGCCTCGTCCACTTCATTTGGATCAATATCGGAACCCCAGTCGAGATCATCCTTGGCCACTTTGCTCACGCGACACGTTTGACGTAGTTTAGCCAAATGCGAATCGGGCTGGACGATAATTGGTTTAGCTTTCGCTTGCTCCTCGTCCAGCCAGCAGCAGCCCGGCAGCGTCACCTGGGGCATTAGGTAGCCAAAGGCGTTCTTCGTGCTCTGCTGATACTCATCCTTGATGTAGCCCAGGCATTTGAGATGTTCCGCCAGTGCCTTGAACCACGCCAAGGAACGATGTGCCCCCTTGCCAAAGTGCTCATGGCTGCGGCACTCGCTGCTGATGTTCTTGCTCTGTGAACCACGCAGTGCCAGGATGAGCTTGCCTAGGCCCAGACGGCCATTCAAATCCCGCAGCATGCCCAGCAGCAAGCGGGACTCGCTGCTCACGTCCAGCGGTGCGGCATCCACTTCGACTGCTGACTTGGCCTGCCTGGCCTTACGGCAGTTGTCGCAGCAATTGGAGCGTTGCTGCAGCGAGGCCAACGTCGCTCGGTCATCAAAATAGTTGAGTATATATTGGCGACGGCATTGAGTGATCTGAGTATACTCCAACATGGCTTGGGCCAGTTGCTTTAGCTCCTCGC
Source organism: Drosophila buzzatii (assembly GCA_035045845.1). Classification (NCBI taxonomy): domain Eukaryota; kingdom Metazoa; phylum Arthropoda; class Insecta; order Diptera; family Drosophilidae; genus Drosophila; species Drosophila buzzatii. The sequence goes on along the minus strand of JAWNOS010000596.1, from coordinate 3,144,901 downwards.
TACGCTGTGCCGTTACCGGCTGGCTGTGCTGCAGTCGCCGGTGGATCGTCGCATCCGCCTCGCTGTAGAAGAGCACGCACTTGGCTGGCAGGCCATCGCGACCGGCGCGTCCTATCTCCTGGTAGTAGCGCTCCATGTCGCTGGGTGCTCCATAGTGGACGACAAGGCGCACATTCGGCTTGTCAATGCCCATGCCGAAGGCTGTGGTAGCTGCCATAATGTGTACCACATCGCTGGCGAAATCCTGCTGATTGCGACGCTTCACCTCAAGCGGCAGCTTGCTGTGGTAGCTGTGGCAGCGTTTGCCCCGGCTGGTCAACTCCTGGGCCATGTGCTCCGTGTCGCGTATCGTGTTGCTGTAGATGATAACGGCACCCGCCGCCTCGGCAGCCCAGTTCAGATATTGCTGCAGATCGGACCAGAGGTTCGAGCTGCGCATGCGAACCGTTAACTCCAGATTGGGTCGATCCAGGTTGCTGCATAGCACCAGAGGTTTGCGCATCTGCAGCTGCTCGCATATGTCCAGGCGCACGCGCCGCGTAGCCGTGCCAGTTAGCGCCAGGAGGCGCACCTTGGGCACAGCCGAGCGCAACTGGCTGAGCTGCCGGTAGGCGGGGCGAAACTCGTGCCCCCACTTGGAGATGCAGTGTGCCTCATCGATGGCAATCAACGCCAGATTGTGGCCAAGATCACGCAGCATCTTGAGGCCGTTGCCACGGGTGATGTACTCCGGCGTGGCGTAGACCAGTTTGAACTGAAGCGCCAGTATGCGCTCCTTGATAGCTCGATCCTCCTGCGCAGTGCCTAGCAGGCAGGCACATGGCCCAGACTTGGATCTCTCATTCAGTACGTTCACCTGATCCTCCATCAGTGCGATCAACGGCGATATAACCACAACCACTTTCTTCAAGTAAAATGCCGGAAATTGATAGCTCAACGATTTTCCATAGCCGGTGGCTATGACTGCGCACACATCCCCACCACGAGGCTGAGCTATCAAGGCATGTATTATCTGCCATTGGAGCGGCTTGAATGTAGTCAGGCCGAAGTGTTCCCGCAGACAGTTGATGTATTTCTTTGGTTTCGGCAGCATAAAAAAACAATTTTTACTTGTTTAACCGGCTAATGCGGAGTGGTATTCAACAACAACACAGCACCTTAGAGATGAGCGTTTAGTGCGCACGTGTGACTGCTAAAGAAGTCAACTTCCTATCTTTTAAGGTGCCTCCCTACTTCATACATGCTTGTTACATGTGTTGGTGCACCTGTTACGTCATATCGCAGCATATTTACAATAAGATAATATGTACAATGTGCATTGCTATGAACAAGTGCACTTTTATCGATAAGTCGTTGGCAATAGCTACTAGAGGTGGGGCGGTCAGTGCATTTATCGGATACCCGCGATTAGCCGTGGGTATGGACTGGAAAATTGAATTTCGACCTGCTCAAACCGCTTTAACCGAACAAATTTGAAGATATGAGAACGCATTTTTCTTTTTGTTATTTAAATATTAACTTCATGTACACAGACGAATAATTTTAGTATCAACTAAATATATTACAATTATCAGGTGCAGGGAGTTATAAATGCTGAAATGCGCTAAAATATGGAATATGATGACAAACGTTTAGATTGTGTACGTTGAATTTTGCATCAAAGACTATTCTAAAAAATTTTCTTGATCTAGCTAAAAATCAGCTTGCACTTGTAATAAAATTCATGTTGTCATTAATCTTAATTAAAGGTGAGACTAAGTTAATTTTAATACATTCATCAATATTTATAATTGCTAAATTTATAGAATATGTTTTTCGTTCATACATTCAAGCTATCTTAAACATGCAAATGTCTACCTCTAATAGCGACATCTGGCGGCTTCAGGAAAATACATTTTTCATAACGTCGATAGATTAACGATAGTTGAATCTTGTATGTAAATAAAAGATAAGCAATCGTAACGCTCAGCTGATGCCGTGGCCACCCCTAGGGAAGTGTAAACAACAAAATCATATACACATAGTTCAACTATCATTATTATTAAGCAAACAAACAAAGAAGACTATGGCGAAAGTAGGTGAAACAAAAATTCCAATAACTGAATTTCTCGATGCATACAGACGTCAGCCATGTCTCTACAATTCACTATTGGACACCTACAAGAATCGTATGGCCCGCGAAGAGGCATACGAAGCGATAATTAGAACATTGAAAATACCGCAATTGACAGTGCTCGATATTAAATTGAAAATCAAAAGCGTACGAACCGTTTACACAAAAGAATTACGCATTTTATTGCGAGAAAAGGAGATGGGCCGATGCTACGAACCAAAACTATTTTGGTTCAAACGCGCAGATGCATTTCTTCGCGCCGTTTCGCTATCCCATTGTAAACGCGTAAGTTGTTCTGTAAGAACTAAATGTACATGATGGTGACATATTTCCACTATTTTCCTTGTCAGATTAAGAGCAAAGATGCACATGTTACCATCAAAAAGGAAACACCACAGAAAATGTTACTCGATGACGCCACCCAGCTAATTGAAGATGCAGTGGAACAGCAGCAACAACAGCCGGAAGATCATCATGAGGATGAGCTGGAATCAGATGGTCATATGGATGATGTATATCATACAGATGTGGATGATCATGGTAAAGCAACTGCAGCCACTAATAGCCATATCATACCAAATGCAAGCAGTCACACGGAAGACCTGCAGAGCATCTGTTCCTCCACTCGTACGCCGCCCAACAAAAGTGAGCTCATCATCGATGACCCGCAGCTATGCCTTATGGAACAGCAGCAACAGTCGCAGCAGCAGCATCAGCAACAACATCAGCATTCGCATCTACAGCAACAACAGCAGCAACAGCAAATGTTGCCTCGTAAATTAAAGTATATGAACTACGGGCAAGGCAATCAACAGCCGCAGAGGCTAGCAACGCCCTTTCCATCGCCATCGCCATCACAGCACTTGGAATTGACAGCAAATGGAAATCCAAACTTGAACTTTGCTTGCGCCGATGATGATCTCTTCGCCTTTGGCCAAAGTATTTCCTCACAATTGAGATCAATAGTCGATCCATATGCTCGGTCTGTGGCCAAGTTGCGCATACAGCAAGTTCTCTTTGAGGCAGAGACTGGACAAAGTAGCGAAGCAGTGGGGACGACGCATTTGCATATATAAATATTTATTGTAATTGTATTTAAAATTGTTATTTATGTATTATACATATATTAGTATTTTAGTTATATTTAGTTTCCGATATTTTAATAAGAAATTTAAGCCAAATATATTTTAATTATAAATTTATTTCTTATTTATTTTCAATTTGAAAATGTTTTGAATGTACTTTTGAAATAAGAATTCAAAAATGTCCAAAAGTAGGCCAGAATTTTACTGACTTTAAACTGAAACTAATTCGGCTGAAACAAATTTGCGCTCGTTGTAGCAATCATGTTATCGATAAGTATTTAAGCATTCCTACCATATTGTGCAGCCCTCATGTCATTCCAGCACAGTGTTGCATAGTCTAGTTCTTTTTATGAATGAGCGAACTGAGAAGAACGGAACCAAGTGGGCGATATTTAAATAATTATATAAAAATGTAAGTTTTTTTTTTTATTTTTTTTTTTTATACAAATTATATGTCAATTTATTTTATTTTTTCACAATCAAAATTGTAATAACTATATGTATTTATTTATACTTTAGGTGCCGACTCAAATTCACCATTCTGCTCTATGCCATTCATGACATGTAACGAAATTGATTGAAATTGCGCATTACTCCAGAAACTAGCACTTGTACAGTTTTTTGTTTTTTAATTTTTGTTTTTTTTTTCAAAGAATATATCCATGGGTAAGCACGAAATCCATAAAACCACACACTCAATTTTGCCAAACACTAACATATTCACATTAACATTCAAAAGAACAACTGCGCTTTGTGAGCGAACGGAACTCGTTCGCAGTATAGTAATTCCAGCAACTGAACCATAATTGTTCACAAGCTGCCCTAGACGACGATAGTGTTGTTTCTAAAGTATAAGTGTGTAAGTGCGTGCTGAGAGAATTTAACAAACTGAAATTACAATTGCCAAACCAAATAAGAACGTTTTTAGATCGAATATAAGATAACAATAATAGCAGCAATATGCTGCGGTTGAATGTAAATGTAAGTATAGACCATTCGTTTTTTACTTAAATGCAGTTATCTACACACATGCTAGCTGCATTGTGTGGCCTGTGGCAATATCTTTTTTTTTTTCATTTTCCATTTTGTTACACTTTTTTTTTTTTTGCAACTACACGATTATTTTGTATTTCTTCGGCAATTTTGGATTTTCGTTTATTTTTTCACTTCGTGCTCCAAAATTGCCGTCGTGCGAACGAGTGTGTGTGTGATTGGTTTCGGGCAAAAAATGCGCAAAGGACCATTAAATGTATAAAAAAAATTAAGAATCGTGCAGGTAAAATACTTACACTGCGTTGACTGCTATTGCAAAATACAGCTCATTATGTATATGTATGTACATTTTCATATGTATATATACATACATATAAAAATATACATGTTTGAATGTACGTGCAGCAGACATACAGTGCATTTATGTGTTGATATGTCAGACCAAAAATCATTTGTTGCCATTGCTTAAAATGCAACAACCAAATATTGTTGCCCATAGCTTTCTTGATGTGCCATTGGCTTTCGTACACCTTCACATGCAATGTAACACACACATACTATATAGAAATGTTCATACATTTATATTATATGTGTATAATATACATATTCGTATATGTGCATATATTCAAACACAAACACACATATAAATACGCATACATTTGTTGCTGCTCTTTTTCGGCGAATTCGCTTTCTGTTGTGGTTGCAGCTGCTGCGGCAGCGACCGCGGCGACGTCTACAACAACCGACAGCGACGACACCTAAGACTCGCTGCAGTGCCATCGGCAGCGTAAATTAATAGAAATCATAAACAAGTTGCGGTTTACATAGTAACGCCTGCCGCACTACGTTCGTTCTCCTTATTGTTGAGCGTCTATGTGCTTCCCAGTAGTACGGATACTACTATGGACATTCCCAGAACTTATCAAATTAGTGCAAGTTAAGCAAAAAAAAAAAAATTGTGCTTGGCATCCTAATAGGCGCCAGCCTTTATTGATCTCATAACTGCATAGAACATCATTTGAGAGTATCAAAAAGTTCTAAGAGAAAATCCAAAATTGGTCACACAGACATACACACACTCAAACTCGTACTTACACACACTTAGCAAGTGGGGCCAGATTTTTGTTGCTTTTGATTGATGTCAGTTTGTATATTGAACAGCTGACGTTTATCGATAACATTTTCATTGTGCATCGGCAGGTTGTAGAAGCAATTAATATATTAGAAATTCAATATAAAGTAAGTGCGTTTAGTATCATTTCAAAGAAACGGTAGCACACCAATAGTTTTTGAGTTTGTAAACGGATTATTTATTCAGTTATTTATTTATATTTTCTTTCGTTTGTTGAAATTCGCTTTCAATTGCAAGGTGTTTGTGTATTATTGTTGCAAGTAAGCAGCAAGCGAGTTCAAGACGAATCATCCATCGGCGACGTCGTCATTGCCGTTTTCGCGTCGTCGAACACAGCTGACAACTGAAAACGACGAAAGCGCAGTTAGTTTCGCATTCATTTAGGCGAACGACTGGTGTTTTTTCTTTTAATTTTTGTTTTTTAGTGTCTGTGTAAATCGTACTTTGATTCAGTGTTTACAGTGCGTGCCTGAAGTGAATTTATAATAACTGCACGGATTTTTTTCTGTTCTTAGTTTTGGCATTTTCTTTCGTTTTCGTTTCCGTTTTTTTTTTTTTTTTTTCGCCATATTACTATTACGGTTGTCAAATGTGCGATTTTGTGAAAAGTGTCATTTGACAATTGCTCTACTAATTACTTTTTGACTTTTTGCAGTTTGTTGAAGACTTTGACGTATAAACTTGGAACAAGTCGATGCGTAGCAATTAAAAGAGAAACGAATTAGTGAATTTTGAGATTAATATAATCGAATTAATAAGATTGAAAAGACAAAAAACTCAGCAACTTGATTGAAGCAACAACTTTCGCACGGCGGCGTCGGCAGCTAACGCAGCAGCAGGCGTCAGCCATGAAGGTTGATACCGTTAAACTGAAGAAAGGCTCTTCAGAGCTGACTTCAGAATGTCGCGAATTAATTGATGAACTAACCAAACGACGCACTCGTCCTGAATTGCTTGAATTTTTGGATACAGTGCATGTTTGGATATATGGAAAATGTGAATTATATCATTGGATTGAAATATTGGATCGCTTCGACAAAATACTCGATGAGGCAGCTCGCCATGTCAATGGCAATGAGTTTGTGCTGCAGTGCGATACAACATTCCTTGAATCGGTAAGTTTTTAAGTATATATTGAAAATTACGTACGTATATGCAGCTCTATATATGTATATTTTTATGGCCATCTATAATTGACATTTTTTTTTTCGCAGGATGTAACTCTGCTGCTGCACGTACTCAATTTTACAACATTGCTCATCGAGCACTCATTCTCTCGTCATTTGTACAATTCAATTGAACACTTGACGCAGCTTTTGTCCTCACAGAACATGGATATCGTGTTGGCTGTACTCAACTTGCTGTACATGTTCTCCAAGCGAAGCAATTTCATTCCACGCTTGCCGTTTGAAAAGAAGGAATTGCTCATTGTCAAACTTTTCAATATTGCTGAGGTGAGCATTATTTAATAATTAAATTATTGTTCGACTTTATTAACATTTTTGGTATGGACATTTGTAGCGTTGGGGCGACCCAAACTACGGACTATCACTAAAGGACTGCTGCATTGGCGAGCCAAAGCTAGAGTTCCTCTATCAGTTGTGCATTGACTATGTCGATGAGCATGGCCATGCCGCACAGCTCGAAATACCAGACATGATGGATCTCTGCCAAACAGCGTCAGCACCAGAAGTTATCAAAACAATTGCCGGACAGATCTCAAAGCCCAGTGAGGCCATTAAGGTGTGTTGTGATTGTAATTTTAATTGATCATTATTTGTAATTTGCATTTGATTCATTTTCCCATTCACAGATGCGCATTGCTCATCGTGTACGCCTCATTTCTGGCTTCAACAATTATAAGTTGCGTTTGCAATTCGTTCAAGCGCGCCTGCAAGCTGTATCAATATTGATATATTCAAATGCGCTGCAGGATAACACGGACAAAGTTCTCTATCCTGGCTTCGGGGAGGAGCTATGCGAACTGATTGACAAAGAAGATGTGCACTTGGTGGAGATACGCGCCGCTGTGCTACGCACGCTTACATCAATGCTACACTTTGATCGCAATCCCAGCGTGCCTAGGTAAGTGATCGAGTATCAAAATACCATCTGACCAAAAATCTGAATTTTATTTAATTTTATTTTTTTTAAGTTAATTTGCGATGATTTCTTAACCTTTATTTTGTGTTTTGCTTTCCATTTTTCAGAGCTGGCTCTCGTTTGATGAAAATAGTTCATTATACGGGTGCTGAGAGACAGGGCGGTACATTGCCCCTGCTAGTGCGCGATTGCATTGATAATTTAACCACACATGGCTTGACGGATCGTTATCCATTAATTTTAGCCACCTCACTCTTCTCGTTGCTGTACCATCTGGCCAGCTATGAGCTGGGCGGCTCGGCACTTGTCAAGAGCGGCATGATGCAGTCCCTGCTACGCGTCATAAGCTGGCCAGGTGTTGACTTGGAGCACATCACATTTGTGACTCGCGCCGTTCGAGTCATTGATCTAATTACTAACATCGATATTGCACGTTTCCATCAGAACAACGGCCTCAATGTCTTCATTGATCGTCTGGAGAAGGAAATCAAAAGCTGTTGCCGTGCACTAGCCGAAATCGGCATTACCCTGAAGGAGTCCACGCTGCGCGACGAGCACAGCCTCAATGATAAACTAGACGGCTCTCTCGAGCAGGCCGATGATGATGGTAAGCTATTAAAAAAAATTTCCATTTTTTGTCCTCAATGCGTTAACAATTTAATAATTTTAGATGCAGCCACAGAGAATGCATCGGTGGCCAGTGGCAGCGCATCGCCGCGTCGCGATAATTCGAGCAGCGACGGAAGCGGGAGTGCCAGCGACAATGCCCAGCGCGCCTATCGTGTCTATATGGAGCATAGTGGAGGTGATAATCCGCGAGCAGCTGGCGCTGGTGCTCAAGCCAGTTGGCTAGACATTGGATCCCGCGGCTCGGGCATACATGCACTGAGCAGCCTGGCCGCAGCAGCCAGTAGCAGCAGCGATGCAGCTGCTCGCGAAAGACCGGTGCAGTATCCAGCTAATAGTTACTATGCTCGTCCACTTGCCGAGCGTAAGGCAGAGCTTTCGTCACAGCTGCGCAGCAGTTTGCAGCCAAAGAAACCATCGTGTGTGACCCAGCGGGCAGCGCTGTTGAAGTCGATGCTGAACTTCTTAAAGAAGAGCATCCAGGATCATGCACATTTCAGCAATATGCGGAACATTATGGAAACTAGCCTGACTCAATCGCTGCGTCACATTATCGCCAATGCCGAGTATTATGGACCATCATTGTTTTTGCTGGCCACCGATGTGGTCACAGTCTATGTATTCAATGAGCCGTCATTGTTGTCCTCACTGCAGGACTTGGGCATAACCAGTGTGATGCTGAAGGCGCTATTACAGAAGGATGTGCCGGCAACGCGTGAAGTGCTTGGCTCTCTGCCAAATGTCTTCTCGGCACTGTGTCTGAATGAACGTGGACTCTTTGAGTTTCTGTCGTATGATCCATTCGACAAGGTGTTGCGGGTGCTACTCTCACCGGACTATCTGGTGGCTATGCGACGTCGACGCAGCTCGGATCCACTAGGTGATACAGCCACCAATTTGGGCAATGCCATGGACGATCTGATCAAGCATCATCCATACTTGCGTGCCGATGCCACCGAGGCGATTGTTCGTTTGCTCAACGAACTGGTGCGCCTTGGCTCCGATCCCAGCTTTATCTGCTGGCGCGCCAACAAGGAGAACAGTGGCACAAGCGCTGCACACGCAGTGGCCCCATCAACGCCCTCGCCATCGGCCATGGTCATGGTGGCAGCTGGGCCAGCACTCCAGAGTGCTGCAGATAACAACGACAGCAGCGGAGACGACGATGATGATGACGAGGAAATGAGCTCTGCGTCCCAACAACAACAGCAGCAGCAACATCAACAACAGCAACAGCAGCAAACACGTGCTAGCACACAGCAACAGCCTGTTGCAGCCAATCGTCAACTGCAACCTCAGCAGCCACAACAACAGTTGCAACAGCCGCAACAGCAACAACAGCAGCCGCCACCGCAGCAGCAACCACCGCAACAGCCTGAACGCGAGGCCATACCCCTCATTGATTATATACTGAATGTAATGAAGTTTATTGAGGCAATCTTCAGCAGCAGCCCCAATGGCGATCATTGCCGTGAATTTGTCCAAAAGGATGGTCTAACACCGATATTGCAGCTGCTATCGCTGCCCAACTTGCCAGTCGATTCACCAGTATCAACCACATCCCAGGCTGTGGCCAACGTCTGCAAGGCGATCTTAAGCCAGGCGCAGGAGACAAAAGTATTGGACGTCGCACTCAAGCAATTGGCCGACATTGTCGCTCAATTGAAGCCGTTGATCAAGCATTTCACCTTTCCCGGCGGAAGTGTGCTACTGGCGGAGCTCGTGTGCTGTCAGCGCTTGGAAGATGGATTCGCCAATGCCGAATACACGCCTATATTGCACAACATGAGCTTTGTGCATGGCTATGTGGTGATGTTGGTGCATCTCTGCCGCAACGCGTCCACTGAGATGCGCACTGTGCTGCTCAAGCGTTGGGGCGCCAATCGTGAGACAGGTGTGCAGCTACTGCAGCAACTTGTCCAGCTATACATATCGCTGGTATGGGAGAGCACAATATTGTTGAACCTATGCTCGGATGAGCCCACTCAGCATCCGGATCTCATTTGGGATGAAATCGCCGCACAGATGTCTGCAGCTGCCGGCACTGCGGATCCCATGACCGAAGCCGAATTGTCACGTAAATTGGAACGTGCTGCCGAATTCCGTACCAAATACACGCCCGAAGAGCAATTCCGTTATATCAAATCTCTGCTGGCAGCCAGTTCGCGTCTAGGCCGTGCTCTGGCTGAGCTGCTGGGCACTCTGGTTAAGCTATCGGTGGGCTCACCGCAGGCGCGCCAACGTCGCATCAATGACCTCATTAGCAACATTAACAAAGTTCCTACGCCGGAGGCGCGCGAAATCGCTCGCATTCTCAGCTCCATATTGGTGAATGGATTCAGCCATGAAAGCATATTGCCCAAGCCGGTGCCCAAGTTGAAGCTAACGTTTCTCATTTGCTCGGTTGGATTCACGGGCCCGATGCTGTTTGACGATAAGCGAAGCGCCTTCCACCTGATGATCTCACAGTTCTGCGCTGAGAATGGCTTGAAGGCATTCTTTGAGATGTTCTACTGGGCCTTGTCGCTCGACAATGTCTCGCAGAAGTTCGTCTTCGATCAGTGGGCTTCAATGGATGATCTAATGCAACCGCATGAGGATGATAAACGCGACTGTCCCGAGGGCACTGGAGAGTTCCTCGATGCCTGGCTGCAATTGCTCGAGAAGATGGTGAATCCTCGCGCCATGCTCGACTCACCATACACGATGAGTCCACGGCTCAACTACATGCCCGACAGCGTGCCATTCGAGCCGATATTCTATCTGATTCACATCCATCAACTGGCCATGCAGGCACTGCGACGCATCTGGTGCCGTCGTCCCATACAGAACTACGGCACCAGTATGTTTGAGACGATTCTCTTGATACTGAAGCACTTGATTAAGTCACACCAGATGCTGCTTGATCGTTACCACACACGCATGAAGGAGATCAAATTCGAGAATCTCTATATACGCAGCACGGACGACGGTCTCAATGCGGATCACATTAAGACGTTGACGGACATGGGCTTCCGTCATTATCACATTATCGAAGCTCTGCGCAGCAATGCCTCGCTGGAGGAGGCCACCGACTATCTGCTGAACAATCCGGAGGCAAGCGCCCTCTCACATTCGGGACAAGGGCAAACAGCAGCCGGCACCAACACGGCAACAGGCACCGGCACCGGCACTGGCACTGGCACCAGCACTGGCACTGGCACTGGCACAGGTACCACCACCGGCACTGGATCAACCCAAAGCCTGTCGCAGGGCAGCTCGGCATCGAATGCAGCTGTTGCCGGTGACATGGACATTGACATGGAGCCAGGCAGCGGCGGCGCGAATGCGTCCACATCCAGTTCGACCACTGATGCCGGCACCACCACCACTGATGGCGCTGCCACCACATTCGGAAGTACATCATCTCAGTCGGCGGTCAAGCCGGCTCCTAGCTCCACTGGCTATGACTACAGGCAATTGAAATTGATGCCGCCATACATATTTGATCGCTTCTGTGACGAGGCCGTGTCGCGTGCCTTCGAGTTCATGGAGGCCATACCGGACACAGTTAACAGTGCCGCTGATCTAATAGCTGTACTCTACAGACGCCTCAACCAACTGAATCGTCAAGTGTTTGTCACTAACTTCGTGCGCAACATCATACAGTGGGTGGACTTCACCCTGCAGCTCTTCGAGCCGACAACAGCCGCAGCCGCAGCTGCTGCTGCAGGTGCAGCGGGTTCAACTGCTTGCCATAAACCAGCACCGAAGGTAGGTCGCTTGGAGGAGTGCTTGACTGGAATGACGGCGACACGTCTGTTTGTGCGCCTAAAGACATCCACGCTATTGTTGGAGGAGAACTACAGTGATATGCATCGTCCACTGGTGGAGGCCATCACGGCACAGGATGCGATGGTGTCCCTTGTTAAGCTGCTCGACTGCATGAGCCAATGGATGCTGGAGCAGTCCCAGCTAGTGGATGGACAGACGCGTGCCACGGTGCCGCGTTGGGTGCAGAATCTGGTCGATCTCATTGATGCCATCGATAGCATCAGCCACATACTGCAGCGCAAGTCGAACATGCGCGCCGTGAGCAGTGATATGTGGCGCTGGTATGACGCCTCGACAGGCAAATGGAATGCCTATTCGGAGGCCAACAATGAGCTAATCCGCAGCGCCTATGCCGCTGGCGAGCGCTGGCTGCACATCAATATTGGTCGGCAACGCTGCACCGTTAGCTTCAACTGCATGACCCAGGTGAGCGATGCCTCCGGCAGCCATCGCCCCGTCTACCCGGCATTGAAGATCTGCGAGGCAATCAGCCAATTGCAGAATCCGATTGCACCCCAGAAGATTGACAACATATTGAATCGTGTGGTGCGCACATCGCCCGACGGCAATGGCACCATTCAAACCGACGAGCTCGTGCCACTACGCCAGCTGATCAACTTCAATGAGCCAATGACACCCGCTGCACCACCGCCACCATCGACCTCAGCAGCGGCATCAGAGCAGCAGCAAGATGGCGACGAGGAGTCGGCGCCTGGTGCATCTGCATCCGCATCCGCATCCAATGATGATTTGAGTGGAAACCACTCGCCACCACCAGCAATGACAACGCGCAGCAAGTCGCGCCAGAAGAGCGCCGCTGCAGCAGCTAAGGCAAAGGCTGCAGCAGCTGCCGCTGCCAACAATAGCAGCAGCAGCAGCAGCAATAGCAGCCATACCACCACCAATACCGGACACTCCAGCTCATCGACGAGCATTCCCAAACGCACACAAAAGATTGTGTTGAACGAAGAGAATGTGGGTCTCAGCAAATTCGACTGCGGCCGCATTATTACCAGCATTGTGGCACTGCTGCAGCCCACTCAGCTGCTGCACCACGAGACAAAGCTGTCGTTGCTGCGTCTGTGCGCACGTCTAACCCGGAACTTTGAGAACGCTCAGGTGTTCATACGTTGTGGCGGTGTGCGCATGCTGCTCCACTTGCAGCAATCGTGCAGCTTCATGGGCTTTCCCACCTATGCGATAATCATATTGCGCCATGTCCTGGAGGCGCCACCAGTACTGCAGGAGGCCATGGAGCGTGTGCTGGGCATGCGTGCCGCTGGCATCGTGCCAGTCGGTCATCGTGACCTAATCTATGTGCTGACCCAGGTCTCGACGGCGGTATCGCGTGATCCCAAAATCTTCGTGGCTGCTGCCAAGGAGATGCTCAGAGGCGAGTATATGATCAATGCGAACAGCACCAGCAATATAATCGATGATGGCCGCGTCATGGTCAAATCAAAGTTTGGCCAGCCAGCAACGACCACGGCCGCTGGCTCAGGAGCCGGAACATCAGCAACACAGAAAGAAACCACGTCCAAAGAAGACATTACCGATGATCCAAAGGTGCAAGCATCCATTGCCGTGCTCAAAGAGCTGCTCCTCGCATTGGTACAACCCTGCTGTCACTATACAGCCAATGTGGCAGATCAGCCACAGCAAAATTCAGCTGCTGAGCTACTGTTGCCGGATCAACCGCCAGGCACTACAGCTGGATCGATGGCAAATCCCGAAGATGAGGTAAGTTCGTGCCCTTCATTGTTTAGTGAACTGAGTCCTTTGTCCGTTCGTCTGTCCGTTAAGCCACTACCAAATCTGAATAATCTAGGTTAAATGAAAGGCACTATGCAGGCGTATTTGCCAGTCCAGTCGAGCATTCCTGATTGTTTATTCTAGCTCAAACTCATTGCAAATTAGGCATGATTCTGTGCGTAGTGCCTTGAAGGTATCTTTCAGTTTTGCCAGTCGAACATTCCTGTACCCATTGGCAAAATGCTTTCCTGGTGCAGGTATCTCGTCAGGTCAGCTAAACAAAGACTAATTGTCATCTCTTCCCTTGCAGGACATAATGCCCACAGCGAAGAAACTAGGTGGCTCAGCTACATCATCGATCGCAGGTGGCTCGACTTCCACAGTTAACTGCTCGGACAAGTACGAGCCGTGCTGCTGCACCTGGCATATACCGACCAGTGCGCACAGCCACAACAAGCCCACGTTGTCGCGTGCCACATTGCTGAAGCTGTTGGCGGACACGACACGCGCCTACCAGTCGCTGGTGCCGCGAGTGCTGCTCTCGCATGTGTATGCGCCCACGGACAGTCCATTGATTGGCAGCGAGTCGCAGACCTTCCTGGCCGTACTGCTCGATCGTTTCCTGCCGCTGACCCAGCGCCAGCATGTGCCCGAGGTGAGCACAATGGCGCGCGTGCTGATATGCTCGCTCTCCGATTGCTATCAGCAAATTGGCGTGCAACAGCAGGTGGCCGAGGAGCTGCATGCGGCTGTGGCACGCGCTCTGGCCCAGCCGGACTCGGCGGAGAAGCACACACGTCTGCAGGTGCTAATGAGCCTGTTCCCCAACTTGATTGAGTCGCCCATGCTGTACGACAAGGTGCATATGCACCGTAATACAATGTATCGCGTGCTGCTGCGCCAGGGCGTCATGACCTATCTGACCAAGGTGGCCCAGTACAAGGACCTATCCAATCACAACACGTTGAGCACTCTGGGCGCCATCTTGCGCCCCATGGAGATCTTGTTGCGTTTCAATGTAGCGACGACAGCGCTGGGATCGAAGCGCATCTTGTTCGGCGGCGCCAGCTCCAGCGGCAATGGTGGCAATAATGGTAGCAATAGCAATGCCAACGGAAATACGGTTAGTGCGATCATCAATCGTCGCCTTTATCCGCGACTGGCGGCACGCACCGTCAACGCCGGTGTGGACCGCAATAACGGGATGGGCGGTGGCGAGCATGTGCTACGTGATATTATACGGAATGTGCTGTCGGATCGTCGTCACGCATTTGAGTTCATCTTCAACTCGGATGAGATGGCCGTGGACTCGGAGGACTCGGCACCGCAAGCATCGTCTGGCTCTGGTACTGGCAACAGTGGGCCAGGCATCATTGGCAATCATAATGCGGCCGCCATTGATGTTGGAGATGAACGCAGCAATGGACCCGAAGCCGCTGAACCACCACCGCCGGCAGCTGCAGCTGGCAGCTCGTCGACGCGTCCGGTGCTCAATTTCGATCAACTATGGGACGACTTTCTTCAGTGTGAGGGCCTCTTCTTGGCAACGCGCGTCGGTGCCAATGGCGGCAGCGGCAACAGCAATGCCAACGGCAATAGCAACGCCAATGGTGCTACAGGACCTGATGGTGCAACCACTGGTCAACAGAATGGCGGCAATGCCTCTGGCCAAGCCCTTGGAGGCATCGTAGGCGCCAGCTCATCCGGCAGCAGTTCGGCCGTGGGCGGCATGGGAGATCCACGCTTGCATGGCAGCAGCAACTCGGATGTAGATGTCGACGGCAGCAGTGCCAATGACGGTGGCAATGCCAGCAGCAGCGCCATCAACGACAATGGCCTAAGTGGCAATGGCAATGGTAGCGGCGGCGGTGGTGGTGGGGGTGGCAGCGATGGCGCCTCTACCTCGTCAGACACCGCTGGCGGCAATGGCAACATCGGCGGTAGCGGAGGCACTGGCTGTGGAGGAGTTGGCAGTGCCAGCAGTTCAGGTGGTCGTGGTAGTGGTGGAGGTCCACGCACTGGTAGGGACATGAATGCATCGTTGTTGGGCGATGTCAGCACAAGTGACTCGGACTCGGAGGCATCCACAGAGAACGATGAGCGCAATGCTGAGGAGGAGGATGATGATGACGATGATGAGGCCGCCGATGAGGAAGCCGACGAGCATAGCGAAACCGATGTGGATGAGGAGCGTACGCGTCAATATATTGAAGTATTCGATCATATCTATGAGCCAGAGTCATCTGAGACAGCATCCAATGATGCCGACGTCGATGCCGAGGATGATGACGAGGATGATGATGACGATGACGATGATGATGATGAGGACGACGAGGACGCACGGGAACGCAATGCCGACGATGCGGCTCTCATTGATGAGGTGCTCGCTCAAGTGAATGGCACCGAGCGCAGCTCGGGCAGCTCAGCCGCAGCCAACTCCAACAACCGACCACGCCGCAGCGCCGCCATTGAACCAAATACTGGTGCCAGCGTTGCTAATGATGATCATCTCTTGGATGAAGAGTCGCGTGAGGCGAATTCCTATCTGTACGAACAACTGGGTCCACACGCCCTTCCACGTAGCCATGGGCTTGGACACGGTCGTGGTCATAGCCATGGTCATGGACACTTGATGCCACAGCCGCCGTCCAATTTCCGTGTGCGCATGAATAGCTCGATAGCACTGCCCTTGGACATAGATGTTCATGGCGGCGCATCGTCATCGGCGGCGGCAGCTGCAGGTGGCGTTGGACGCAACAACTCGAATGCCAATTCGGTGGCAGCCGCTTTGCGCTCCTCCTCCGACTCGTGGATGGCCCCTGACTTCAATTTCATTGGTCGTGGCGGGTCCGGCGCGGATGCCGCCAATGCTGGAGACGTCAATGTGAATGGATTCTTACCGCCCGCCATGGTGCAGCTGGAGCGTAACACTGGCGGCGGTGCCAGCAACAACCAGAACATGAGCAACCTACTCGACGAACAACCATCGGCCGCACCAGCGACTGCGGCTGTCATCAGCACCGGCGGCAACGGCAATGGCAGCACTGGAGGCGGCTCCAATCCGTCTGCCAGCCATCCCAACAATTCCTCGTTGTGTAACAATGGAGTGCGACGTCGTCTGCTCTACCTGGATCAGCAGTACTGCGTCTGCATGCCCACACACCAAAATCCTACCGAAGAGACACAGATGGAGATGTTCACACAGGACGGTGAGTAGTAGTGGCCCGAGGGACGGGTCAGCTTATTGTGGTCGTTTACTTTATTCATTTACAATTTGTTATTCTCACTGTGTAGCTCTTCACTGGTGGCTAGAGGAAGCCAAAGCCTTGGACATGGAGAGTCAAACCGATGCCTGTCTCTATGCGGCACACTTTTTGCTGCCGCACTTGATCAAAGAACTCAAGCTGGCTCATCAGCAGCGCAAGCAGGATGAGGCCAATCGCGTAGCTTCGGTAGCAGCAGCTGCAGCTGCCATGAAGGCTGACTCCGCCTCGTCCAATGCCGGGTCTGCTGCTGCAGCTGCCAGCACAGGCGCCGATTCAGGCTCAGCTGTAACAGCTGCTAATGTCAGTGCAGCTAGTGCCGCGGCAGCCGCCGTGAATAACGTCAACAGTTGGCTGACGCATACGGGCTTGACAACAAACACCAGCAGCAGCAATAGCACCAACAGCAGCTCCACTGCAATTGCTCCACCGCCTCTGCCACCTTCGTCTCAACCAACAGGAGTAGCTGCCGTAGCGGCAGCAGCAGCAGCAGCTGCAACAATAGCACCAGGTGCTGCCACCAATAATTTCCGTAGTTCCATACCCAGACTGATACCATCGATGCAATTCGTGAACGCTGCATCGCTGGGCACTGCGCCAATGGCAAATCCACCATATGGCAGTGGTGTTGGTGCCGCTAACAATGCCGGACCACCGCCACTAGCAGCTAACCACAATAACAGCAACAACAATGGCAGCAGCAACAATGCAGATTATGCACCAGCCGCAGCAGCAGCACCACCACCACCACCAGTTCCAGCTGGTAAGTCTACACAATTTGTCATATATATTTATGGATGTCATAAATGATTTTTTTTTCTCTGGTAGCTGTCAACGTCGAGCCGCGTCGTCCACGTCAACGCAACAACGGTGCTCGTCATCAGGCGCTTTACAATATCTATGCAGAGATTGATTTGACCAATGAGCAGGATTCGGTCAGTCCTCCGCTGCAGCAGCCACCACAGGCACAACCGTCGTCGCAGCCGCAGCAGCAGGCACCGCCTCAGCTATTCCCCAGTGCACAGGGCCCAGTATCGGCCATGGGTGGTGGCAACGGTGGTGTACCGCCATCGCATCCACCACGTCATCCACCCATGCCGCATCTGGCGAGCAGCGGGCGGCCATCGCGTACACGAACACGTGCCGAAGTAGCCGAAATCATGGAATTCCAGGTAATAATTACATATATTATAATCATGTATTCACATATTAAATATCTGCTTGTTTGTTTGCTTGCTCCAGATGAACGAGCCACGCCAGAACTCCACGCGTCGCAACAACAATATTATTGCAAATTCATCGCGCAACGCAGGCGGGACTCGTTCCAGTCGCACGATGCCCGTTTCTCGCTTGCAACGTGTCTCGTTGTCTGGACGCCTTAATGCCGATGACGACGAATCTATCGACATGGAAGAACAATGGCGCGATTTGCCTTTGCGCATGTCGAATCCCGATATGCTTTTCCCACTTGATATGATGCCTAGCAATTTGAACTTTCCCGATCCACCGCCGCTGCCACCGCTACAACATCAGCCACAGTTGCGCCAGCAACAGGATGATCAGGATTATGTACCAGATTTCTCAAATGTCACAGATCCAACCACTCTGTATAATCCACCCCCACCAGCTGTGTCTATATCGGAAATAGCCGCTCAACTCATGGCCAACGACCAGCACGAGGAGGCTCGACGGGTGTTGAGCACAGCACCAGAGCCCTATCATCAGCTCAATCCAGCAACTCTTTCAGCCGTTGCCGCAGCTGTTGTAGCTGCTGTCGAGGCTGAACCAATGCCCGATTTGCCTGTCCTGGACCCACCCGAAATAGACTTGGAGCTGCGCACACGCAGCGACCCACTACCCGAAATAGACTCAAGCTCTGGCTTGGAGTTTGGAACATCGACAACAGCTGACCCAGAACCAGTTGCCAGTATTGTGACGACTAGTAGCTTAGAAACTGCTACTGCAGCTGCAGCTACTTCGACAGCCACGGCTACATCTGCAACTTCGACTTCAACTACGACCAGCAGTGGAGGCGGTGCCGCCGGAGGTGCCGCCGGAGGTGCCGCCGGAGGTGCCGCCGCTGTTGTCACCGACATGAGTCCAGAGGTGCGTGCCGCTTTGGGCGACCTAGAGGTGCCCGAGGGCGTGGATCCCTCATTCCTGGCCGCTTTGCCGAGCGAGATGCGCGAGGAGGTCATACAGGAGCACTTGCGTATGCAGCGTATACGCCAGCGTGCCCAACAGAATGCCATACAGATTGCACACGATTCCCTGGTCGAAGTTAATCCGGAATTCCTGGCCGCATTGCCGCCCAACATACAATCGGAGGTGCTAATGCAGCAGCGTATCGAGCAGCAGCGTCAGGCCGCGCAGAGCGCCAATCCCGACGATCCGGTCGATACGGCCGCATTCTTTCAGAATTTGCCCGACAATTTGCGTCAAGCTGTGAGTCCATACACAAATAGCTGATACATATAATAGTTTACTTATATATTGTATTCAAATATCGCCTACACAGATATTAACCGATATGGAGGAGTCACAGATAGCAAGCCTGCCGCCGGAGCTGGCAGCTGAGGCACAGTTCCTGCGCCGCGACTGGGAGTCACGCAATGGCGCACGCATGGATGCCCATCAACCGAGTAATGCGCTGTGTAAGTATCTTTAAAAGCAGGAGTTGTGGTCATGTCTCCAGATCTCTGAGTCTACCACTAATCCAACTCGCTAACCAACTCTTCTTTCTCCCTGTCCTTTTGTAGCACGCTTCCAGACCACGCTACATAATTTGGATGAGGCGCGCTGGCACAGCGCAATTTGGTATGATGCGAGCGGCAATGCCCAGCCGCAACATCATCAGCATACGACAATTGTGCATCACCATCATATTGCGCCGAGCACAGGGAAGCCGCTGGCCTTGCTTATGATGGAGGATGAGAATATATTGCTAGATCCGGACTCGCTGGCCACCCTGTTGCTGTTCCTGTTCGTGGAGGATCAGAAGGTGAACAGTGTTCGCTTGCATCGTGTGATACGGAACCTATGCCATCATGAGCCGACTCGTGAATGGATTATCAACGCACTGATTAGCATTATACAAAAGACAAACGAGGATAATTCCAATTTCGGCCTTGCCAATTCCGGCAGCAAGCCCGAGTGGTTGAAGTTGCGCGTCGACGCTGCCTTTGGCTACAAGAGCAACATATTCCTAATTAATCGCATGTACGAGGGCAGCGCCCGCAGCATTAGCATAAATCCGCAGGCTGCCCAGATGATAGTGCGCAACTGCTTAGACTTGCTGTTTGTGCTGGCCAAGCACTATCCATTCAGCTTCTTGCCTTACAATCGTGAGCCGAAGGCGCGTGCTCGCATGCTGAACGCTGTCTTCGGGATGCCCAATGCCAATCCGTCGCCGCGCTTGGATGAGGCGGCAGCTGCAGCGGCTTCGTCAGCAGTCGGCGGTGGGAACAGCGATTTGCGTTCTCGCTATCATCGTTATCAAATGGCCAATCGCCTGCGCGGCATTCTGGATGAACAGCTGCAGCATCAACAATTGCAACTACAGCTGCCCAAGGCACAGCCGCTGGATGAGGCGCCATCCACATCGAAGGCCGCTGCCGCCAAGGCAGCAGCCAACGCTGCCAAGCCTCCGCTCTTTAGTAACAACAACAGTGATGGCACTACTGTGGCCTACCAGACCAACGCGCACAGCTTTTGGGATGTGGTGCTGAATATAGACAGACTGACGCCAGTTCGTCTGGCCAATGTATCACAGTTTCCATTGACCTCGCAGCCGCCCTGGAAGTGGCAGCCCAACACTAGTGACTTCCTGTCCTTTACCGATTCACCATTTGGCCAACTACTCGAGATGCTGCCGTACAAGGTCATCTGTCGCTCCCCACACCTGACGGATATGCTAGTGAAGCTGCTGGCCTCCCTGAGCGTTGATTTGCCCAAGGAGGAGGAACAGATGCAGATGCAACAGATGCAGTTGCATCATCACCAACAACAGCATCATCAGCAACAACAACAACAACAACAACAGCATCAGCAGCAGCAGCAACAACAGCAGCAGCAGCAACAACAACAGGATGAGCAAATGCCCCAACAGGATGAACAAATGTCAACACAACAGCATGACGATCAAGTGCCGGCACTAGTGCCGCTTAGTCAATTTGCAGAGGAGATGCGCAATGAGTGCAGCGCATCCAATACCAATGCAGCAGAGGGTGAACAAGCACGACCAACACCGCAGCTGGCTGCACATAATGAAAATGATTCAGATACTGAGGATGAGGCAGAGCCGGATGCGGTTCCTAATCAAGATGCCGATAATGATGAGGAGGATGACGACGACGACGATGATGATGACGAAGCCGATGACGATGAGGATGATGAAATGGCAGCGTCGGGCAGAGCAGTGGGCGGCTCTAAAATGCCAAAGCCTCCACCACCATCACTATCAGCGGCCGCCCAACCGTACAAGCTACGTCGTAAAATCTATGCCAAGAACTTCTCGCAGCTGCAGCTAGTGATCGAGGTGTTGACTCACCAGTGCGGCACTACCGAGGGCCTGGACAATGTTACCAAATTGATTGTGAATCTCACACAGTGCTCGCAGGCATCGAATGCCATATTCATACAGTACTTGACCGCCGCTATTCTTGGCCTGGCCGAGGAGGTGCGTCAAGCTATACAGACGCTGCTCAACGAGATCAGGGCCTACAATACACTTGGCCAGCAGACACTGGATAGCAACAAGCCCGGCACAAGCAGCTCTACCAACGCCAGTGGCACCAGCACTGGCGCCAGCACTAGCAACAACAACAACAATAACAAGACCAACAGCGGCAGCAATAACAACAACAATAGCAGCAGCAGCGGCACCGCCTTAATGTCTAATTTAACCGTCCATGAGGGTACAATGCAGGATCGCTTCACATCCGAATCGGTCATCATATCGGCCCCAAAGAATGCCAAACCAACCTGTGAGCTACAATTGCCATCGATGAAGAAGCTAATGTCGAATTCGTCGGCCCAGCCCTATTTCCTGCGCACACTGAAGATATTCATGCAGGTGCGCGACATGTACGAGGTGCAGAACAGCCCCAGCGATGACAGCGACGAAATCATTGACATTATCGGCGATGCGGGCGCTGCAGCAATTCTTACCCCAGACACTGTAGGTGCGAGTGGCACTGGCAGCAACAGCATGGAAACCGACCAGAAGACATCAAATGGCAACGGCTCGAAGAGTCCAGCTGCCAAGCCGACGCTTAGTCAAATTCTGTGCCTGGATGTGTTGTGGCACACGTTGAGCGAGTGCCTTGTGGCTTTGGAAGAGTCCAAGGATGAGTTTGCCGTGTTGGTGCTGCAGCCGACAGTTGAGGCCTTCTTTCTCATACACGCTTCGCATCGCGTAACACCCAAGAAACCAGGACGTGGTGGTCTTTCCGGCGGCGCATCAGCAGCTGCCAGCAGCGGTTCGGGATTGCGCGTTGTACCTCACCCAGTGACCGAGCATAGTCCACAATTGGACGACACCAACAGCAGCAGCAACAGCAGCCAGGCACACACATCAACCAGTTTTGAAGGTGCGTTAAGCTTAAATGCAATTGGTGCTATTGCTAATAATTGATTGATTATTTGTTTTTTCCTGCACAGATGATTCGCGCATGCACGATGGCTCCACAGGCGCTGCTGCTGGCCAGCAGGTGGCGCTAACAGCACACGAGGCCCAGCTGAAACAGGATCGCCAAAAGTTTCTGCAATTTGCCGAGAAGCATCGCACCGTGCTTAATCAAATATTACGTCAGTCGGCCACACATCTATCCGATGGGCCGTTCGCCGTGCTGGTGGATCACACGCGCATCTTGGACTTTGATGTGAAGCGTAAGTATTTCCAGACTGAGCTGGAGCGACTGGACGAGGGTATACGCCGTGAAGAGCATACAGTTAATGTGCGGCGTATTACCGTGTTTGAGGATTCATTCCGTGTGCTTTATCGCCTGGGTCCCGAGGAATGGAAAAATCGCTTCTATATTGTATTCGAAGGTGAGTGACTGCGGTCAGCTGGGAAACTTAAAATTAATAAATTCATATTAAAATTGTAGATGAGGAGGGCCAAGATGCCGGTGGCTTGCTGCGTGAGTGGTATGTGATAATATCGCGAGAGATCTTCAATCCCATGTATGCCTTGTTCTGCGTATCGCCGGGCGATCGCGTTACCTACATGATAAATCCGTCGAGTCATGCGAATCCCAATCATTTGAGCTACTTTAAGTTTGTCGGTCGCGTCATAGGTAAGTGAAATGCGACGTCTCTTTCACCCTCTCTATTTCCATGTGCTCATGCTATCTCTATTTTCATTGTCGGATGCTTGCAGCCAAGGCCGTGCATGATAATAAGCTGCTGGAATGCTATTTCACGCGCTCATTCTACAAACACATCCTGGGCAAGCAGGTGAAGCATACAGACATGGAATCGCAAGATTACGAGTTCTATAAGGGACTGGACTATCTGATGAAAAATGATATATCAACGCTTGGCTATGAGTTAACCTTCTCGACGGAGGTGCAAGAGTTTGGCGTTACACAAATCCGTGATCTCAAGCCAAATGGCCGCGACATTGCCGTCACCGAGGAAAATAAATTCGAATATGTTCAACTTGTTTGCCAGCTAAAGATGAGCGGCTCCATACGTCAGCAGTGAGTAGTGGGAATCTAATTTCAATTATCTGCGACGGCAACGAAATTAAACTTGATTGTTAACCTTTACCCTTCGACTCGTTGCAGATTGGACGCATTCCTTGAAGGCTTCTATGATATAATTCCAAAGCATTTAATATCTATATTTAACGAGCAAGAACTAGAACTTCTCATATCCGGCCTGCCGGATATTGATATTGAAGATCTGAAGGCGAACACTGAGTACCACAAGTACACATCCAAATCGGCCCAGGTGCGATGTGATATACTATATACCATTGATTTATCTATATACTAATTGTGTTCTATGCTTTATATTGTAGATTCAATGGTTTTGGCGTGCATTGCGCAGCTTCGATCAGGCGGACCGTGCAAAATTCCTACAGTTTGTCACTGGCACCTCGAAGGTACCGTTGCAGGGCTTCGGTTCTCTGGAGGGCATGAATGGCATACAAAAGTTCCAAATACATCGCGATGATCGTTCCACAGATCGTTTGCCGTGCGCACACACATGGTAAGTGTGCCCCAAAACTGAATATATATAGATCTATCCATATTTATATTCGACTGTTTTGCAGCTTTAATCAATTGGATCTGCCCATGTACAAGTCGTATGATAAGTTGCGCAGCTGTTTGCTCAAGGCCATACACGAGTGCTCCGAGGGCTTTGGTTTTGCCTAAGCTGTGCCGTCCGAGAATGCAAAACAAAATAAAAAGAAATCTAACTAAATTAATTCACACACACAAATACATCTACTCATAACACCCATACACCGACACATTTTCTCACACACGCACACACTCACTTAAATTCAGGAATTCCTACAACAAAACGAAAATAACTGCGAAGAAAACCAATAAGAACAGCCACAACAAATGTGCTATAACAACAGCGACAACAGCAACATATACATATAGTACATAGTTATATAGTATATATATATATATAAATGTTGAATTAATTATTAATTTTCGCGCGTATATTATACATAATACTTATATGTTATATATATATATGTACATGGATCTATATATATATACATATAAATATATACACACTTACATATTTATATATTTTCATAATTTTTCAAAAGGGGGCAATTAGTGAACCCGAAGATAAACAGTAAAAATGAAGAAGAAGCACACAAAGGTGAACGAGATTCATCAATATGGGATAAAAGAAACGAGACGGAGAGAGAAAAGAAAAAGTATATCAGTCAACATCAATGTATTCAAAGCTGTTTTCTTAATTTTATAATTATTTTTATTATTATTTTTTTTTTTTTTTTGCAACCCTATTTTTGAAAAAGAGTAAAACTAATACGAAAACAAAAATATAACTAATATATTTCTATTTTCTTAAGTCGAAGCATATCCTCAAAATGTGGATATGTGTGAAGCAAAGCAAATGCGAAACATGCACATTACGCTTTGATTCTTGTTTATATATAATATAGATAAAAAATAAAAATAAAAATGAACAAGAAAAATATATAAAATTAAATGAATTATGCACGTGTAAGACTAGGAAAGAAAGGAAGGGAGGCATAGGTATTTGATATAACTATAAGTTTACGTTATGCATTTTAAGTTTATCGTATTATTAAAAGAATAACGGAGCCTAAGAAATGAATTATTGGCGGACTATATATATATATATATATATATATATATATATATGTATGTATGTATGTATATATTAAAATAAATTTCAAAAAATATGTTTTTTGACGTCTTGGACTATTTTAAATTACCAGTGTTGCAGCATTCTTTTTGGAATAAGGGTAGCATTTAACTATGTGGCAACACTGCGCATAATCATCCTGTTAACAGAGCCGCTGCTAAGATCACAACGATATCGATAAGACTGTTAACAGACTCTGCAAAATGAAGAATTGGATGCGGATACCGTTTGATCAGAGAAGGGAATTAATGTATAACAATGGATGCGTATATACGAAATGAGCTGGCTGTAGACAGTGATTTAACATTAGATCAAGCCGCACAGCACTCCGGCAAGTTGATTCTTTGGCTACTCGATTGTCAAGAGCAAATGCAAGTGGGACAGCCAAAGCATCTGGAGCTGAGCCACACGGACATCGAGTGCATGTTTAAGGCCACATTATATTTATTCGAGTGTCATGCTCTACATGGTGATAAACTGGTCGAGGCTGTGTTACTGCAGTGTATTCACGCGCACGCGATCATACGACGATTCTACAATAGCATAGAAACTGATCGGACTCAGTGCATTCAGGAGCTGTGCGAAAACATTATCAATGGGACGCGAAACGGACACACACATGCATCACTGTTATATCAAATGCACAAGGCATATGCGGAACTGCAGCCGGCTTGGTCTATAATCAAAGACATGGATTGGTCAGCCATGGCCAGGAAGAGGGCTAACAATACGACGTTGGACGCAGCGACAGCTGCCACTGCAATTGAACTAAATGTCCATACTCTGCAAATGCGACAACTGGTGCGACGAATCTGTCGCCTAAGCACAATGGAGGACATTAAAATAGCGCTCGCTCGCTCCATGCAGCTCATCCGGAGCTGTGACATCTGGGTGCAGTTATTCCGGGAGCACAAAGAGAGCTTGCTATACACGCGCTGCTACATGTTGCGCCAAATGATCTGTGATATGCTGAAAGAGGGCGGCACCGCATGCTCAGCTAGCGTCTGCTTTGTCCATCACATATTCAATTTTGTTGCCAGCGACAATTGCTCCGGAAATCTCTCACGGCTCTACTGCTGGCTGATGCATGCACGCTTTGCTAGCGCCTTGGGCAGTTATTTACAAGACTACTGGCAGCAGCAGCAAGTGCTGCAGGATGACCTGCCCAGCTCCACCATGGAGCTGCCACTGGAGGAAATGCTCTACTTGACCCATTTACTGCTCAAGCCCAAATCGCCGTGTCGTAGTCAATTCTATGCTCAGCTGAAAGCGCTGCCGTCGCAGCTGCTCGCACAACTCACGAATTTGCTCAATAAAGTTGCCTACGTCTATAGCTAAATTCAAAGCTAATAACTTTTCTGTTCTTCTTTAATTACTTGGCAAATATTCGTGTCTGTCGCTGACAATTTTGATAACTTGTTCTCCCTTTTCGGCCAGTATTTCCTCGATGTTTCGCTTGCCGTTGAGGTCGGTGAACCAATTCAGATTGTCGGCGATGAGATGATGATTCGCACAGCCCTTGCAGGTGACAATGATGACACCTTTGTTATAGGCCACCTTTGATATAGTTTCCATATTCCGCGTCTGGCACACTTTACAGGTATAGATTAGCTGCATCTTCGTCTGCAGCTCTGCCAGTGGTATACTATTGCTGACCACCCGATTATTGTGCTCATCTTGCTGTAGTAGATGCATATTTAAGTATCAGTATAAAAATCCATTCCACATATTTTCATATTTACAGTTTTTGCTTCGAGTTTGTCGCTGAAAGATGCGCGCTGCAGGCACGTGTATTTGTTATTTGGTAAAGCTGTTATGGCCAGCAAATGGTAATGACGTTGAGCGTAATTGTGTGCAGGACATAGCAAACGTGTGGCGCCTGCTAAATGACTTCTGCCAGCGTTGGCATATAATTTGTACATTAATTTTAAAGCGCTCATTGTGGATGTTGTGATATAAACAGTAAATACGAAATAAGAGCTGAATATATCGATTAGATTCGATATTTACATACACTAAATTAAGCTTTCAAAACAAGGCGCCTAAATT
Source organism: Drosophila buzzatii (assembly GCA_035045845.1). Classification (NCBI taxonomy): domain Eukaryota; kingdom Metazoa; phylum Arthropoda; class Insecta; order Diptera; family Drosophilidae; genus Drosophila; species Drosophila buzzatii. The sequence continues at coordinate 3,117,583 of JAWNOS010000596.1, read as the reverse complement.
TAAATATATTGTGTTAAGCAAATAATAAGCTAGAGCTTAATGAGTCCGTGAAAATTTAAATATATATATACATTTTTATTTATTTATTATATGTAATTGTAACAACAATATCAAAATAATAATAGTAATAATAATCGATCAAATTTAAAGTTAGCAAACACTGCACGATTATTTCAATGCAAAGTGTATCGACTTAAAATCCCGTTACAAAATATACACATTAAAGCCAAGACTGATGTCTAATAGAGTTAATTGCATTAATTTCATTTAACATGCAATGTTTATTAGTGTAAATTGTTGCATATTTGGCACACCTTATTATTTATAATCGTGTCTGCTTATCACTACAAAATAGTGACTGTTAGCACTACTACTTGTTAAATACTTGTTGCGATTCATCGTAATCAATTGCCATCGCTCGTCACATCACTAAACATTAGTCTTTCTAGAGTATTCAGCTGACAACCACACACGTCTCGAACAAAGAATTATAAGTCAAACGATTTTCATTCATTCGAAAAACAAGTCAACAAAAAAAGTCGTAGTTTTAATAAAAATTTATACCCACTATGGATTTTGGTGCACTGCTGCACTTTGCCAAGAAGAACAACGATGCAGCCACCAAAGAAGAGGTAAGTTTACAAACAGTTTTCGCTACAAAATTAGAAAACTTCCAAATGCAGGTAAGAGATGCAGATATCTAATGATAATAACAAGCAGTGGTAAACAATGTACGGTAGGTGGTACAACAACGACAACGGCGAACTGTTGCAATATGTTGACATCGACTAAATGCATTTCGATCATACAATTGGGTCATTGGATGACCCAAAAAAAAAGATAAATAAAAACTTTAGCCTTCCGTGGGCGATGGACCACTACGCTTTGGACGTGATCAAAATACAACAAAATTCGATCTCAACTGTGGCTAACAGCACTATTTCTTTCTCTCTTATTTTTCGTTGCGATTATGCCCTTCAAACAGGGCAAATATTATAGCACAAAATATGCTCCTCCCAAAAAGGAAAGCAAGGAGAGCAAGCAGCTGTCCACTAATATACAAAAATTCCTGAAAAAGCGGGAAGCTGAGGAATTGGAGCGCAAGCGACAGGAGCGCGAGAAGCTCAATAGCTTGCTAGCCATGCGCGACGAGAAGTCTAAAAACAAGATACGTAAAATGCTGAAAGTCACTAAGTCAGCTAACAAGTCGGTGCTAGAGGATGCCAAGGACTGTGATAATACGGATCTGAATGGTGAGCCGGAGGGCGATGATTACGGCTATGTGTCGACAGAGGCCAACGCCTTCTATCAGAAGTACATTGAGAAGGTGAAGGATGTGCAGGAGGATAAGGGCTTTGCTCCCAGCCGTCCACAGTCCTTGCGCGATCTGTCTGGCACCAAGGAGCGTGTCAAGGCGGCCATTACACGTGAGCGCGAGGAGGCCAGGTCTCATACACGCCAACGTGTCAGCCATGCTACTCCACGCAGTGATAGAGATCCGTCGGTGGCACGCGCTTACAGTACCAGTGACAAGAAGCTTTACGATCCGGAGGCCGAGCGTCGTGAAGAGGAGCGCAAAAAACGCGAGGAGGAGCAGAAGAAGGCCAAGGTCAAGCGTCCACCACAGCCACCACCTATGGATTTCCAGGCGCTGCTGCGTCTGGCCGAGAAAAAGCAGCACGAGCCGGTCAACATTGCCATTCCGGAGAAGAAGAAGGAGCCGGAGCGCTTGCTCTCTGCACGCGAGAAGCGCGAACTGGAGGAGCGCCAAAAGTGGAAGGAGCAGCGCGCCCAGCGCGATCGCCAGCGTGAGTTGGAAGCCAAGGCCAAGGAGCAGCGCAAGGAGGATGGCCTCACTCAGCCAGCTCGCATGGCGCCCAACGGACGTATACCAAAGCTGAACAAACCCACTGCTCCGGCTGTTGCCACCGCTGCCAGTGAGTCCAAAGTCAAGCATTCTAGTGATAGCCTCAAGAGGCCAGCGCCAACCGCGCCCAGCAGCTCCAGCGCCAAAGTGAGCGCCAGTACAAAGCAAACCAATGGCAGCAGCATCAACAATGCTGCCAAGCGTCCAGCAGCAGCATCTGCTGCAACTGCTGCTACACAAGCTAATGCCAAGAGCAGCGCTACGGTTCCATCTCGTAATCCCTATGCTGCTGCCAGTAAGAGTGGAGTCACGCGTGAATTTCCGCCACGTGATCCATCCAAAACTCGCGCAATTCCACCGCCGGATGTGCAACGTTCGGCACAACGTAAAGCTGTCGGCTCAGCAGCTGGCGCTGGAGCTGCCGCGGCTGGCCGCCGCCCACCGCCCACAGCAGGACGCAAGCCAATGGAAGCAGGCAACAAAAGTGAGTGCCGTTCAAATTGAATTCTCATTTCATGTGCTTATAAAGCTCCGATTTTTATTAATGTCACTAATACAAAGTTGATGTTCTTATATTATATGAAGATCTTGGAAAGATATATTTTGTGTTTTAATTTCAAGAAGCTCTTAAAACTGATTCGTTAAATTTTAATGCATGTTTTATATATACAAAATGTAAACAAAATTTGTTGTTAAATAATTATTTCTTGGTCTTTTGAAAATTATTGAAAATTAAATGAAGCAAAGTCAACGCTTCTATATTTAAATATATTTGTTAATATCATTTTTTAAGCTAAATTTTAAACAAAAAAATATTTATTTATTTGTTATTAAATTTTTTTAAATTATTATTTAAATTTAAGTTATCTTAAAAGTTCTAAAAGTCAAGTATTATATGTATTATAGCTATGTATATTTATTTATAGGACTCTATTAATTGATTGAATTATTTTTATTTTTATTTTAATATTCCATGTAATATGAATTATTTGTTATCTTTTATTTTTCCTAGTTCTTTTACCTTTTATTTTTATTTTAATATTCCATGTAATATGAATTATTTATTATCTTTTATTTTTCGTAGTTCTTTAATCTTTCATTTTTAGCTTACTTTGAGCAAGCAAATTAATTACTATAATTTTAGGTATTGCATTACTTACGTATATATCAAATACAAGTTTTTCTATAAACTTTTAGTATTAGCATAAGTATTAGTAAAATGCTGTAACATTATTATTTATACACGTTCTTAGGACGCATTTACGATGATGACGATTCGGAATATGATTCCGAATTGGATGACTTTATCGACGATGGCGATTGCACGGAGGATATATCATCGCATATACGTGATATATTTGGCTATGATAAGCGTCGCTATCGTGATCTCGACGAAGACGATGCTGAAATGGAGTCGAGCTTCGCTCAAGTGCAGCGCGAGGAGTTTATTAGTAAGAAATTAGGTAAGTATAGAATGAAATTATATGTATATGTATGGTCAGATCTAACTCGTCTGCTGCTACAGGTTTGCAGGAGGATCTGGAGGATATGCGCATGGAGGCCTTGCACAAAAAACGTAAAATGGCCAAGAAGCGTTCCTCTCGCATCGATGACTAAACGGAAAGATGTCGCCAAGTTATCAAGAACTCAAGCCTGTGCAGAGCCTGCTGCTGCTACTATGGAGGCGCCACCACTACGCACCCGACCCAGCTCAGTTTGGAACTGTTGCTCTGAGCCCCCACTTGGATTAATGATTAAATTTCATTTCATTTTTTTTTTTTTTTTTACTTTCGATTTTAAATTATTGCTGGGGTCGGTTTAATCTTTACTTGTTAACTTGTTTAGTTTAATTGTTCAATTATTGTGTTTCCCCCTTCCACTGTTTTAATTTTTTGTTTTAGCTTAAGATACCTCTAATACGGTGCCGTAGTTAAGTGTTAGACCAAAATTTATATACAAATGAATGATAGAAAAGTGAATTGTTAAGAAGTCTAGATGTAAATATTGAAATATCGATGTCATATTTTTGCTAAGCCAAACTAAAATTTATTGTAAGCTTACAATCCAATTGAATATCTCAATTTGTTTTTTATACACTTACCATTTACCAATCCCCCGTTGCAACGTATATAACTGTAAATTGTTCCTATATACGAGTATTGGAGTGTTACGGTATCACGGGAAAGCCTATTTAGCTAGTGCAACTGCTCTAAACAATATATGTACATATTCACATATATATTTACAGTATATAGTATAAAGTCTATATGTATATATATTTAACGTCTATATATTATATATATACATGAACCATTTCGCAACAAAACTGCATTTTTATTTAACTTCTTCAACTCTCACCTTTAGTTTAAGCTCTTCGTACACAGTCCATGCCCATACACACTCGTCCAGCAAGTGCAAGGTGAGTATATTGGTTTTTTTCTTTTGTAATGTTCTATTGCTGTGTGTTCTCCATTATTTCACGACTAAATTTCTGTCGAACTTTTTTGCTGATTGAAATGTCATCTGATATACTTATTTTTCACATTTATAAACTGTCATAAACCGTAACTGTCAGTTATACATTTCTCTACGAGAGTTTGGGGTAGGCAAAATTCCAGATCTAGATACCTTATACAATTTTGCTGTTGAACGAGTCGTAGGCAGTCTATCAAGCTCTTTTGAAAATTTGGTATACATATAAATCTCTCGATTTACTATATATGTACTTATCTGCCTAATTCTCTCTCTTTCTCTGACTCAATTTGTATCTATGGTTCTCTATATCAATTTCTCTCTTTTTCTTTGTGGTTCTTTATTTTGTTTCTCTTTCAGGCTTTGGTTCATTAACTTTCTCTCTCCCTCTCTCTCTCTGCGCTTCTTTTACCTTCTCTCTCTATCTCTGTGGTTCTTTAACTTAGACTTTCTGTCTCCCTCACGGTCTCTTTGCTTCTTTATCTTATTCTTTCTCTCTCTCCCCCTAAGGTTTCTATCTTTCTCGTTCTCCGACTCTCTTTACTTCCCTCTCTCTTGAATAAGTGTTGGTCTTGTAGTAGTACCCTCTCTCTCTCTCTCTCTCTCTGACTGAATGTCTATCTATGGTTCTCTATATCAATTTCTCTCTTTTTCTTTGTGGTTCTTTATTTTGTTTCTCTCTCATGCTTTGGTTCTTTAACTTTCTCTCTCCCTCTCTCTCTGCAATTATTTTACCTTCTCTCTCTATCTAGAACTGCGGTTCTTTAACTTAGTCTCTCTCTCGGTCTCTGCTTCTTTTTCTTTCTCTCCCTCCCTCTCTGGTTTCGTGTCTATCTTTCTCATTCCCCGACTCTCTTTACTTCCCTCTCTCTTGAATAAGTGTTGGTCTTGTATTAGTAGCCTCTCTCTCTCTCTCAATCATTCTCCATCTCATTCACTCTCTCTGCCTCTTATATGGCTTTCATATGCTCTCATCCAGACCCGCTCTTATCGCACTTAAAATTCCGTTACTGCTTATCTTCTTTACTCACTGATATCTCTTATTGGAACTCTTATCTTCTCCCCGCACTCTGTGCATGTTTAAGCTAGGTTTCCCAAATCCCTTATATGATTGCATAATTAGAAATTATTATAGAATTTATTTCAAACTTTGATTCAGCTGGCATGAAGCAGAAAACTAATTGAGATATAAGAGTAAAGTTGTGTGAGATGAGATAGGTAAATGCGTGAGTAATTCAATGCTGAGATCTCGCTTCAATTATCATTGGTGGGCTCAACGACAACGGCGCTGCCAAGGCGCCGATGATCGCAAACGGGCTCGGGCTCGTCGGCCACATAGGCGACGGCCGTCATGGCGGAATAGGCTTTGTTTTTGGGCAGGAAGTTGACCTTGTGACCGAGATTGAGCAAATAGTGAATGGTATGGTTGGGCACCTCCGGCTCCGACTCGATCACCATGGGGGCCAGCTGGTGGTGCAGACGGCCGCCATTGATTGCCTCCTGGATGGGTTCGTGCAGCACGAAGTAGTGTAGAATCGCTTGGGCCACTGAGGTGGTTATTTTGGAGCCACCAGCACCGCCTACCACCAGCGCCACATTGCCGGCATCGTCGAGCACGATGCTGGGGCAGATGGAGGACATTGGACGCTTGCCGGGCTTTATGTAATTGGCTGGATTGGCGGGTATATTGAAGGCATTCACGACGCCCGGCGTCGAGAAGTCGTCCATCCCATTGTTCAGTATAATGCCTGTCTGGCGGGATCGCACCTTTGCACCCAAGTGCCCATTGATGGTGCTGGTCACAGAGATGGCATCGCCATTGGGCGCCAGCACTGAGATGTGCGCTGTGCCATGATCTTCGACATTGCTGAAATTGGCGCCGTAGTAGGTCATGTCCTCGAACGTTTGATCATCCAGGATGAGCTTGCGAATGTCGGTCGCAAACTTCGGATCAATTAGATGTTCGTATGTCTCCCGCACCGAGGGCTCAAAGTGTATATCACCCAAATTGGCTCGATGCCCATACGCATGCTTATACGCCTCAATCAAGCGATGCCAATACTTGTCTCTGCTGCTAGCATACATCGGTGCCATGATGTTCAGGATGAATGCCAATACGGCTCCGCTGCTGGGCAACGGCGACGTAAACAGCTCATACTTATTGTCGATGCGAACGCGTAGCGGCTTTTCCCAGCGTACTCTGCAATGGTAAGAAAATATTTCATTTTTATTAATACTATAATAATTGTTTAAATTGCAAAATATTTCGCGGCCAATAACAGAAAATTTAAAATCATGCGACAGTCTGGCAACGCCACTTCCAAAAACTATCGATAACTTACTGCAATAAAACGATTAACATTTTATTTTATTTTGCAAATATCGTTAAGAGAGCAAAATTATATGAATATATTATATATCATTAATATTAGGTTTAAATATATTTATAACATTATTATTTGGCTGCACTTTTTTCCAACTGCTGCTTAACTATCGATACATTTTTGGGAACAAAAAAAGTGTGGTTAAATGCTTAGTCAACGGATATTTGAAAACGGTTTTCGACTACTATTTGTTTTCTCATAGAAATAAAAAATAATTAAAATCAAACTCACTCGTAATCCTTTAGATCCTGCTCGGTAATAATGCCGCCCATAGCCGCTATATCCTCGACTAGCATGCGACCAATGCGACCGCCACGATAAATGACCTCCGGCCCTTCTATGGCAACAATTTCTAGGGTATTGGCCAGTGTACGGCGATACATGATTTCGCCCTCCTTGTATGGATTATTGGTAGCCGGATTGATAAAGATCTCCGACATGGAAATCTCATTGCGAATGTGCTCCTCGTTGTTGGCCAAAACGTTAGCCAAATACGGGGAGACCAAAATGCCTCGTCTACACATCTCGATAGTCGGCTCAAAGAGCCGCTCCCAAGGCAGCTTGCCATGTTTTTGATGCAGCTTCCAGTAGCCATAGATCTCGCTGGGCACACCACTCGAGAGTGCGCTCGTGATATTCTCCTGGCCAACGAACATGTCCGCTGTGGCTGCAGCTGGCGCCGTTTCACGCGCAATCAGCACCTCCATGTGGCCCGTCTTCTTGGTGTAAATGGTGGCAATGAAGCCACCGCCCACGCCCAGGCTGTGCGGCAGCACAACGCCCTCGCACAGCATGGTGGCAATCGCTGCATCTGCGGCCGAGCCACCCTCATCCAACATCGTGCCACCGATCTCGGCACAGCCAACGCCATTGGAGGCAACGGCCCCAATGTGACGACGCTCCGTCTCATTGCTCAGCCCAAAGATCAGGCCCAGCGTGAGGCCAACTATCGTCAGCACCAGCAGTATCCAAATGACTGCATATTGCTTGCAGCAATTCCTGCAACAATTTGGGAGCTAGATATAAAATGGAATCACCTACATATATGATAAGAGATTAGCTATGCAAGGTATGATCGATATGAGGTAATCTGATCTAATTACCTAATCATAATATGATATGAAGATAGGAAAGTATTTATATGATATGATCCAAAGAGATTGAAAATATGTAATCCAAGAGTTTGGATATATTGGATAAAAGCTGTATTTTCTGCATTCCAGAATGAATATGAATATTGCTTTCATTAATATATAGCATATAATAATATAGTTTCAAATCTATTATATATAGTTTCTCGATCGTTCACTTCTTTATATAACATATGCAATACACACACACACACGCACACGAAAAATTTGTTTTCATATTTTCACTTACGACATTTTGTTTATAATTATTTATTTACTATATTTTGAGTTCTTAAAATATCACTTAAATTATGTGCAATAAAAAAATGGTTGAAATTATGCGCTTGAATCAAATCCGTTTCTAGTTTATGAGCAGAAACTACTGGCAAGTGTGGCCTTTATATACGAGCCGAAAGAGTGATATTCGAATTCATATCCGGCAAAGATAAGACATAAATGCCATTCTAGACTCTAGGCCCAAATAAATTGGCTTCGTCATTGCGAGATGTTAGAAGTTGGAGAGTTCTGCTAGGCTGACTAACTGAAGGTAAAGACCAAAGCGAGTTTGGCCGATGAAATGCGTAAATAGCATTTGTGCATACATGCGTCAAATCAAATCCATGCCATATATAGAAAGAGAGCGAGGGAGAGTAATATATGGATATATGTCTTATCTACTTTAAGATAAGGCGCAAACCCAAAGTTAAGGCCAACTTTGATTTGTTTATTGAAATTATTTGTTAATCGGTTCACAGTTGTTAAACTGTTTACCAACCATTCCATTAGCATCACAATATATATATATATATTTATACATATACATATATTTCGATAATATTGGTACTGGGCTATAGATTAGACAGCTGGTCTCTGAAATTAATTAGTTTTTTGGATTATTTTCAGGCAAAAGGTACAGTCGATAGCATTATCTTTCATTAGTGCTGTCCGCATTTATTTTTAATTCAGTTCTCCTATTATTTATTTGCCTCTCATTAAAAATCGTTAGTTTTATTTAAAAAGTAACGGCCCCCAACTGAACCTCAAGAGAGAACAACTTTCATTAACCAGCACTGAATGCGTGGGTGGTAAGCCGATCAATCAAGTGCTTAGATTGTTTATAATCGATACCTCATGTTGCCTCCGCAAGGGGGGACTTTTAAATTTCGTATTCCAATAAATCGTTCAATTATTTTAAAGGAATGAGCGGAAACAGGTAGTTGCCAAATTATTACTGTTACTTAAATATAAAAAGTATAACTTCTCAATATTTATATGTGACATTAAATGTTTTAAGCATTTCCACAAAACTTTCTATATCAACAAACCCATGCAAAATAAACAAAAATGTGCGATACTAACGAGAGTGCGATGCTACTCGTATTATTTCAGTGTTGGCAAATCTGTATATTCCATCAAGTTATAAGAGTTAAAAGTTTGAATTTAATTTTAACTTAAAAAAAATTTATATATATTTCTAATTTTTTATTAGTGTTTTTAAGTTTGCATTGACTAATTTTTTAAAAAGATCTTTATAATGTTTTCGATAATAATAAGATATCTATCGATACGAATATAGTATCTTGGCAAGACTTGCCCATTATGGCATTTTAGCGTCGAGCATACTTATCGATATATCTGAGACACATCGGTGTGCTTTAACATCCCTAATCCAAATGAATACATATGTATATGCAAATGTCTTCTCATCTGCTCGTATGTGTTGTCGGTTATATGTGTGTGCGAAGTTATTTTTTTTACGGAGCGAAATCTAATTGGAATTAAATAATATAAAGTGAAATGGCATATAAAACAATATAAAAATTGAACCGCGCGTCGGTCGATCCCAAAAAAGGATCTGCATATGTAAGTGCGATTGTGGCATGGGCAGGGGCGCAGTCACAACAACGACAGCAAAAACAACAAGCAGGAGCGGCGCTGCCACTAAAATTGCATATGTATGTGTATATGTGTGTTGTGTGTGCGTGAAAACTGAACAAAATGAATGCGTCTGCGCCTCCAACGTAGCCAAAAACTTTATGGCCTTGGCTAAGACCAAAACTAAAAGCAAAATGAAAAAAAAAATAAATGAAGCATCTCCCGTTGCAGCTGCACACAGACACAGCATACAAACGCATAAGAAAGGGCAGCGCAGCAGCAGTAGCAGCAAGAGCAACAACAACACGCAAACACATGCACAACACAATTACAAGTGCAGCAGCACAGGCAAAGCATAAGAACAAAACAGAAACCGAAACGAAACAGAAACACAAAACTGAAACTGAAAACCTTTCAAAAGTCGTGATGCACTCGCTTCTGCTGCTATTGTTGTTGTTGTTTTTGTTGTAGTAGTTGATTTCGAGATGTTGTTGTTGCTGTTGTTGCCGTTGATGATTCGTTGACTACGGCTACTGTTGTTTTTGTTGTTGATCCAGGATGTAGAGAGAGCGCGCATTTGCTCTCCTGCATGTAGTCAGTCTCACACATACACTCGCATGCACACACACATGGAAACATGCATTCGCTCACTCCCTTACTTACATACACAAACGCATACACCTTTACAGGCAGGCCAGGGCGACGCAACGCAACGTAACGTAACGCACAACTGACGCTTCTTACATAAAAAGCTCAAGCTCTAAGCCGCAGTTAAATCTCTCGCTCTCACCAAAGTAGGCAGCGCAGCAACAGCATCAGCCGCAGCAGTTACAACAATCACTAAGGGGGGAACACAGCTGGTGCAGCTGCTGCTGGCCGCTGACGCTGTAAAATGAGCGTGTTCGATGACTTCCAACGCCTGTGGATGCAACGGTTTCCACAAAGCTCCCTATCCGATGACTGGGAACAGGATGTGCGCGGCAGCCTCGAACGGCATAAGCAAAAAATCACAGACTTAAGCAAGGAGTTGGAACAGGAGACACTCTACGTCGAGTATCTGGAGCGTTTGCTCTCCGACGTTGAGAAATATCGTGAATCTGGCGGTGATCCGACAACGCTATTCGAATCGGCCACCGGCAATCCGACAGCATCGCAACAATCGCCCAGCAGCAGCAGTGGCAATGGCGGCGTCGGCGTCGCTGCCAATGGTGCAACTGCAGGCCCAGGCGCTGGCGTGGACAAAGACTATGTAAGTGTTTGTAATGCTCTTTAAATATATACAAGATATATGTATGTATATATATACATATATTATTAATCTATTATTATTATTATTGTTACTATTTGTATTGTCATGGTTATCAATTTTGTTATTGTTGCTTGATCTTGCGGCAAGTAACGGCTACTGATTGCGTTAACCGTTAGCATTCACCAGGCGCACAGCAATTGGCAAATGTGGGCGGGCCCCGGGGCCGGGCACCCTGTGCTCAGCCATTCATTGGCCGTTCGCCCCTTATCAGTCGTTATCTGTTTAGCTAGCGCAGCTGTTGAGCAGCATTGTCGTATTGACTCAGCCATTGACACCCAATGAAAGCCCCTGTAATGGCAATTGGTTAGCTGATTAATAGCTGAACAACAGCCCAACACCTATGCGGAACTAGTTCTTTTGTGCGTTTGTGTAGTTTTGTACTCTTGTTGATGTAAGTAAACTAAATTTGTTTCTAGTCAAATCTAGTTCATTTTCGTAATTTTAAATTCATGGGTTACATCTAAATTTCCCACCTGCGGTCATAAAGATAGTCCAAAGTTATTTAAAAAACAGATCTTTTATAGTATATTTAGGAAATGCTTCATCCACAACAGTTAATATTTCAGCAGGCTGTCCCCAAGGCTCATGCCTATCTCCTATTCTATATAACATATATACATCTGATCTCCCAATATTACCCCAATGCACAACCTCGGTTTTTGCGGACGACACAGCAATTCTTTGTGGTGGAATTCGTTCTGCAGATATAGTACGAAACCTCCAAGCAGCATACGACTCTTTAGGTACATATTTCTCCCAATGGAAAATTTTAGTCTGCCCAGAAAAGACCAAGGCAATATTTTTCACAAAAAAACGAAAGGACATCTACGTTCCAACAACAGATATCAGATTGGGCTCGAAATATATTAAGTGGGAACCAAATGTCAGATATCTGGGTATTATTTTGGACAAAAGACTTACATTCAAAGACCATATAACCAACACAAACAAAAAACTCAAACACTTAATCCGTACGCTATATCCCCTTATAAACAGAAACTCGAGGCTGAACATAGAAAACAAAATGTTTTTGTTTAGGTCTATTTTCCAATCAGTTACTTTTTACGGTGCACCAGTCTGGGCAGATATAGCCAAATGTCACATAAGTCAGTTGCAAATCACACAAAATAAAGTCTTGAAGCTTGTTTTGAATCTTCCTTGGCATCATTCCACGTCCGATCTACACTGTCGAGCCAATGTCGAATTGGTAGATATTAGATTATCGCGACTATCGCAAAATTTCATAACCAAATGTTGTGAATCAACATATTCACATATAAATGACCTGGCATAGCCATTTAGTTTTTAAGTATTATTACTGTTTAAGTTAGCTTGTAATAAATTACCTTGGGGTTTTCTATTTCTTTGATTTTTCCCCCAATAATTATGTCATCTTATATACCATGTCATACTCCTAAAAAAAAAAATATCTAAGCAGAAAAGGCCTAATCCTTAGTCTAAACTCTTTAATTATTGTAAGATACTATTCACAAAACTGTAATTATAACAAAGAGTGAAATAAATTGAATTGAATTGAATTGAAATTCATGGGTGTGCAGTTAAACTTGTTTTTGGAACAATTAGCAACTAGTTCTTTTTTGATGTCATACGACTTGTTGTAATTCTCAACAGTTGGCCAAGAAGACTCTGAAATGAATTAGGTTTACAGCTGAGCCATTACCTTGAACTTGAACCTGGAACTAGTTCATGGTGTGGCTATACTTTGTCTATGCCATTATCTAGGCATCTGCGGCGTCAAATGATATTCAACAGTTTCCGCTGATGACGCTGCTCACCCAAAAATTCGCTCCTGCAGCCCCTCAGCTCCCCCCCACTGCACCTACAGCTGGCAGTCTCTTTGTGTTGGACTGTGTGTGTGTGTGTGTGTGTGCACCATACGGACGACTCAGTCCGTTCGTTTAACTATGTACGGTTCGTCTGTTCTACCACTTCGATATCTTTAATTTCGCCCGTTATCTACGCACACACACACACACGCACACATCCATTTGTTCTATTCATGTTGTCTGTGTGAATGTATGTGAGCTGTTTTTTTTTTTATTTCGGTTTTCGCGTCGTCGTCGTCGCTGACTTCGACTGATTCTGGCACCCGGAGCAACCGCGAGTCGCCGCCAGTCGGCAGTAGTCACTAGTTTCGGTGAATAACAACATTCAAAAGCGGGGACCAACGTCAAACGGTCAATGTTGTAGCCATCCACTCAGGTGGTTTGTAGACCCCTTCTCCCATACATACACATACACATGCACACTAGCATACACGCACACCCGCATACTCCGCACTCCACCCTATAGACCCAATCGCAATCAACGCCGCCAACGCGGGATACGCATGTGAAGCAACAAAGAACTGAGCTGAACCGAGCTGAACTGAACTAAAAGAAGTTCCATGCAATCTCTCTGCATTTGCATTATGAAAAGAGTTCAGTTTCCAGTGAAACACAGTTGAAAGTGCGCAAATTACGTAAATAAAAGAAAAAAGAAATAATTTCAACGGTATAAAGTGCGATTGTTTTTTTATTTTCTGTTGGGCCTAAACCATAATTTTGGGCGTGCGAGCGTGTTGTTTTTTTTTAATTATATTTTTTTTTAACGTGTTCGGTTGACTCAAATTTCGTGGTCAACTTCAACGTCAACGTCTGCGTCGCAGTTGCCGTCTGCGTCGACGTCGCCGTCGTCACAATCACCGTTGCCGTTTAGCCTTAAATTTGCAATTGTTATTGTTGTTGCAGCCAACCAGCCGCAGGGCGGTGCTCGGCTATCAATTGCTTCCCCTCGTATCGCGTCGTGTATCGCGTCGTGTCGCTGCGTTCCGTTCGCTCTTGCAATTGCAATTGCGTGGGCTACACATCAACAGCAACGACAACAACAACAACAATAACAGAAAGCGTGAGAGCGTCTGTTTGCGAAAGAGAGTGGAAGAAGCAAAAACAGTGGCGCTGCTGCTGCCACTGCTGCTTCTGACGGCGCTGCTGTAAGGAGTATGTCTTCCTTCAAAGAGAAGTTCAAATTATGGACCAGAGGGGTGCGTATTCAGTCAGTGTGTGTGTGTGTGTGTGTGTGTGTGATTGTCTATGATTGTGTGTGTGAGTCTACGGCAACAACAAAGCGAAATGAATTTGTTGTATTTATCACAAGTTAAAATCAATAAACTTATCGCACTCACACAAAAGCGCAAATTATGGGTCTTGAAATAAAAACAAAAGCGATATTTTACTAAGTGAGCAACTGAAATATACCCTGTAATGCTAGACAGAACAATGAAGATGTTCCATTCAAATGTTTCTCTTTTAATAAATGTTGAAGTTATAAATACATATGTATATGTTTAAATTCATATATATCTTATTAGAGTACAATATAATATTTTCACACTAGATGTAGATCAGTTGAAACAACATACCTTTTGCTCTACATTTTAATTGGTATCAAGTAGCTAAGTAACTAAGAACCCGTTAAGAGAGTAAAGCAAAACCCGTAAAGTGAAACACTTCAAAAAGCACGCACACATATGCATATGCACATATGTGTGTATGAATATACGCGCATACATACATACATAAGTATATCTGTTTGTTCGCAGCGCCCTTCTTTTACAGTTCTCTTTAGGCCGACAACGACGTCGACTACAAATCCAAATCTCTACGCCGTTCTTCGCATTGATAAGCACTTGTGTGTGGTATCAGTAGAAGCGCCTGTATCATGGCAGCGACTCACTAGACCTTAGTAAAGTGCACTGCAAAAGCAAATCGAAGAAAATGAGCGAGAAAGAGGGGTGGAGAGAGAGGAATAGTTAACTGTGTAGCATATTTTAGACGGAAAACATTTGTCGCGTTTGGTGTTTTGGGCTAAGAAAATATTTGATTAAAAACTTTTGATTAGCAAAAGTATTTTTACCTCTCGTTCAAGCGAAATGTCTTAATCAATAATTTTTGAATGTCAGACACAAAATATAAAATATGTAATAACTAGCTGTTAAATAAATTGTTGTTGTTTTGGTGGTTAATATGTACTTCAAGTACAAGGGATTTTAGTGTAAGTCATGCTAAATGTAAGAAACCGGCTTGCATTTGTTTTGAATTACACGTGATTAACATAGAACTAAAGCTGTAGGAAACCAATATCTGTTAAATGTCCGCTAAGCTGCTGTAAAACGTGCTGTTACAGAGCAATATTGCACACGCTTTAACATGCATACATATACATATGTACATACATATGTATGAGTGTGTATTGTATGCAAATAAATACAAGTGAGAAGGATATGCACTTTTAGCACAAGTCTAACGGGGTCTGCCTAAGAGAGAAATTGACAGTGGTTCAAATACATTCTGAATGCCACAAAAATGTTAGATTTAATTTTTCCAGCAATATTTAGACAGCTTCATTAAAAATATTTTCTAACAGCTTGAGTTAAGAATAAGTAGACATAAAATAAAATAAAATAATTTATAAATATAAATAAATACGTAAATTCAAGCGATAATTATATATGCCTACAAATATTTTGACGTCATACTGTATGTGCATGCATATTATGCACATTTGTATGTTAACAACTCTGTATGGTTAGACATAGTCAGTTTGCTTGCATAAATATTTGAGCATTTAAACATTTCTATGAAGCACTTTGAATTTACTTTTCTCGGAATATTTTACAATTTTAAACAACAATTGAATGTGGATGATTGTTTTTTTTTTTTGTTGCTTTAGAGTTTGGCGCCGCCAAGCATGATTCACATTCATAACATTTTGTTGAGCTAAGTGTGCGTGTAAGTGTGTATATGTGTATGTGTTGGTTGATTGAAAATATGCTAAATAATTGTATCGACATGGCGCACACGAATGCCCCAGGGGCAACGAAATACAGTGGGTGAGAGAGAGAGAGAGAGAGAGAGAGAGAGAGAGAGAGAGAGGGAGAAGGAAAGAGTGCAGCTAAAAGCTGAGCTGAGCTCAGCTCTCAAACATCTCGCATGAGTTTGCTGCCAAGTGCGTGTGGATTGTCATGTGTGCGTGTATTGTGTCTCTGGCGCGTGTGTGTACGACCTTCGCCGTCAACTTTTATTGCACGCTTTCTTCTTCGCTTCGGTTGGAC
The DNA here is from genome assembly GCA_035045845.1 of Drosophila buzzatii. Lineage (NCBI taxonomy): Eukaryota > Metazoa > Arthropoda > Insecta > Diptera > Drosophilidae > Drosophila > Drosophila buzzatii. Next base: position 3,101,433 of record JAWNOS010000596.1, on the reverse strand, counting down.
ACATTCACACACACTCATGCAATCGTACAGCTGTTGCCGGCTGCTGCTTGGCCCAGGCCCACCCCCGAAACGCACATACACACACACGCAGACTTCGTCAAACACGTCTCTCTCACAAGCACACACACACACACAGTTACGTTTACTCTTGCATTTCAAATAAATAAGCTCAACAAATTCAATTTTTGCTGCCAATTTTCTTTATTTTGGCTTCAAATAAAAAACCCAAATTAAAAAGTTGCTCTTTTTAATTTTTTTTTTTTTTTGTAGTTTTCACTTTTTTCGCAGCCAAAAACAATTTAGCCAAAAAAGGCGTAAAATATGTACAGCGTACATATGTTTGTATGTACGTGTGTACATATTTATATGTACGTCTGTATGTCTGTATATGCTCCGATACACGCACACGTTCCACGCAAAGTTTGGCTTATTTGTCTGATTTTTGTCTGCTTCTTTTTCTTGCTCTTTCTTTTTCTGTTTTGTTGTTTGCTTCTGCCACTTGTTGTTGTTTCTGTCGCTTTTAATGGAACCGCTCAACGTGTTAGAGAAATGCGTTACGTGCTCTGCCTAAGCAAATGACCAGGGCGTGGGCGTATTGAAGGGGCCGGGGAAAGGTTGGGGCGTGGCACTTAGTGCTCCGAAAAGCTTTCAGTTTCTGGCGAGTTCTTTGGCATTTGATAGAGTGGCAGAGAGAGAGAGTGGGAGAGGATCTTTGAACTCTTGCAATGTGAACTTGATTCAGTTGAACCTGTTGACTTCTGAAGTATATTAAATCTAACTGTATAATCTTTAAAGAGCAGCAAGCATGGGTGCGTTGGAGTAGGGCGTGGCAGTCGAATTAGTTACCTGCCAAGAGCTTGCAGTTTCTGCAGAGTCTGTGTGTGTGTGAGAGAGAGAGAGAGAGGATCTGCAATTTGATTGAGTCGAGCCTTCTTGACATTTGAACCAGTTCAATTGAGCGTTGATTGAGTGCAGTGCAGTCTCGATAGCAGGCAATTCTAACATTTAGAGTTTGTTTACAAGCTAACTACAGTCTAAAATGAATCTATTATATATTGCTTTCATCTCTCTTGCTAAACATTCTTATTAACGTAATTCGCTGCCTATTCTCTTAGTATATTTAGCTTACGTTGCTCACTTAAAGCTATTCAAGACATTAACTATTGCGTCTTATTCACTTGCCACTTTGCCATTAACGTCAATTAATCTGCGCTGAGCCACATGTTTTGGGCATTTCCATTCTTCTCTAACTGACTAAGTTGGCCAACAACACATCTGTGTTCACTGGGCGGGCTGTCATTAAAAGTGCCGTTACAACTCATAGGGCGCATCATCAAATCGTAAAAAATGCTTTACTTAGTTTCGGTTAGTTTGGCTTTAAGCAACTCATTTAAAAAAGTTTTTCATTTAAATTCTGGTTTGCTTTGGTATGCTTTGTTGTATAGATAATACATATATTATCCCATATATCCTAGCCCTATGTCTAGAGGGATATGTATTGAATTAGATCTTTATCTTTATATATGTACATCTATAAATAAGTGTATGTACTTAGCAATCTATATATCCTATTCCTATCTCTGAAGAGTCTTTGGCCACTACAAATTTAATTCACAAACTTTTTTCCCCCGTTCCGTTTCTGTTGCAGAAATCTAGTTTGAATCTGCGCGAGGCATCCTCTGCGTCATCGGCCAACAAGGACAAGGACAAGGACAGGCTCTCGCTCAGCACCGACAACAAATACACACACACACAGAATGAGGGCGGGGGTGGATTGAGCAGCGGATTGAGCTCGGCGCCACCGACGGGCAAGCGCAGTCTTACGGAGCACAGCTTCGAGCGCGAGGATAAAAAAGACAGCGGCAATGAGAAGGATGCCAATGGAGCGCTGCAGCAGTGCATCACTGAGCTGGCGGCCTCCATTGGCAGCGGCGCTCAGAAAGCCAACGAACAAAGGCCCAACGACAGCAACAATAGCATCAGCAACAGCAGCAGCAACAACAGCAGCAGCAACAGTAAGCAGCAGCTGAAGCAGGAGTCAGCTGGTCAGACAGAGGCGAGCGGGATACATGTGGAGCAGCAGGCGAAGCCGCTGCGCAAGTCCACCTCACACTTCGTCACCGTCATCGAGGTGAAGGAGGCCAAGGACAAAGATCACGATGATGTCGCCTCGGCTTTGGGGCTTAGTGACAACGCGCCCACGCCACCATCCACATTCGGACGCTATCCGGAGCGCAGCAAGGCAGCTGTAACGGAGGCCACGGCACCGCCATTGTCACCATCAATGACATCGCCCGCCATGTCCGCCTCATCGTATGCCGCACATCTGGAGGCCAAAAAGAAAATGCCACCCAGGTGAGTTTGGGGATTAACTTTGGGAAGCCAAAAAGTAGGGAAAGGCTTGTAATAGAGTAGCTCAAACAGGGACAATAAAGGGACCCAATTAGGTCAACAGATTCAGGCCATGGCAACAGGCCTAAATCATGTAAAACGATTTCTATAATGGGTCTATTATTCTTTCAATATTTTAAAGATTCTTGGTTATGCCTAGAACCTACATAAGGTAGATAGATAAATGTAAAGGCCTGTAGGTCTATTGTAATTGGCCCATACCCATGCTGATCAGTCTGATATAATCATGATATGATAAATGTTTCCAACTGATAAGTTGAAGCAAACCTTGTGGCTCTTTAATGGATAGACTTTACGGTTTGGGGTCAACTCTATAAAAAAAAAAAGCTAATTAGATATAAACCACTGATAGAGTATTCCACAAAGTTGTCTCACGCAATCACATTACGTATTTTATTGCAGACCGCCGCCAAAGAACATACGACGCGTCGAGCCGCCCACCATTCCCAGCCAGCAGCAGCAGCTGCTGTCATCGTCGCCAAAGCGTGAGACGCCCTATGCGGGCAGTGCAATGCCGTTGCCGGGCAGCAGTTCCGGCGAGAGTCCGGCCAGTTCGCTGGAGCGGAATATAAAGCCATCGGATATCTTGCGACAGAAGTCATCGGAGAATCTGGAGTCGAAATATGCAGCGAATCGAAAGACAACGCCAGAGCTAAGCAAGCTGGCGAACACGCCCGAGCTGATGGAGGAGCTGGGTCGCAAAATGGTTGGCAAGACGGATAGTCTCGAGCATGGAGCAAAGCGCAGCGATGCCAACAGCAACAGCAATAGCAATAGCAATGGCGGCAGCTTGGGACGCACTGCTTCCACGCCGGGACGTGCCCTGACGCCAGCTGGACGCAGTACGGCCGCTGTCGGCGCATCGCCAACGGGCAGCCTCAACAAGACAGCCAAGTTGGCAGCAGCGGACAGCAGCTCGACGAGCAGCCTGGAGAAGAAGTCACGCGTCTCTCTGCATGCCAGCGATGCCGAGATGCCGGCCAGTGCCCAGCGCAGCGTCGGCTCCAAGGAGTCGCTCGCATCACAAGGCATATCGGAAGCGGTAAAAGCAAATACTAAGACTCCACCTAATCCACAATTCATTCATTTCATCTTTATATATTTTCTCATTTGCTCAGATCAAGAGCTATGAGTCGGTGTCTTCGCTCAGCTCGGACAGCGCCAAGGCGGCCCAGCAGGCGGACAATGAGCCCTATTATGACAGCGTGCCGCTGGACAATGGGGATGGGGAGTACGTGTTCATAAAGCCCGGCCGCACCGGTTCCTCGTCTAGTCGCGACGATCTGTCCACGCCGGGCAGCACCTTGCCCATGGCCCAATTGAGCAGTCAGACGAGCGTAACGGATCCCGAATCTCCAGGCCGTACCTCCAACTACGTGAACATTGATTATTTTATGTAAGTACACAGATGCAATAATGCCAGCTCCTAACTCAACTCGATTCTCTCCACCATCAGCCAGAGCAACGAGACGCGCTCCAGTTCACTGGACAGCGATGGCGAATACGAGGGTCCGCCCATATTGCGTACCATCTCGCATGACGAACAACAGCACGGCACATCCACATCACAGACACCGGGCGCCCTACGCAAGGTTCGTTGGCCTACTTGGGCCCACATATATATATATTTGACTAAGCCTAGGTCTATATTATAGGCTCTAAGATATACCTACATATATACGACAAATTTACAGTTAATTGCTTTTGTCTAATTGCCGCTGATGCAAGCATTTCAGTTGACGTGACTAAGCCATAAACGAACATCCCGACCATTCAGCGCCCACACCTGCGCTGGGCATATGTTAACTCTGACTAATTGCATCCAAATTGCATGCGTCAGCTGAGTCTTCCTTCCCTTTGTTTCGATCAATTCAACTGGAGCATTCACAGCTCCATTCGAAAATCGAATTCAATGAATGCAAATTGAATGTCTTCTGCTTTACTTGGGCACTGCCAGCCAGTTGGCACTGCAGTCTGCAGATTTTCGAAGTTGTCACAGATCTTGGCCGCAAGTCAATTAATTAATGCTTGAAATTCGAGCAAAATGTTGAAAGACTCATGAATGTTAAGTCAATATGAATTTATTGGGAATTTGCTTGAAATTCCCTTTATTGTTTTTCAACTATGTGTTCACAGATAAATTAGTTTAGTTTTCTTCTATCGTGCTCATCAATCAATCAATCAAGCAAACTGCTGATACGAAAGAACTTTTTGCTTTCATATTAGAAATTTAAAAAAAAAATAAAGAAAATTTCTATAAAATATATAGGATAATATAGATCATAGTTCTTATATGTCTCATAAGGGTAGAAGCATTATTGATTTAAATGATCTGTTGGACATCAAAAATGGGATAGATCTAATAGATCTTCAAGCTCTCTTAAATAGATTTAATAGATATATTATATCACTTAATAGATCTCCAGACCATGAGTTCTAGGTGTTTATAGATCGTATCGTGTGTATAGGTTTTTTGTATCCTATAGATTTCTAATCTATATGGCTCAGATCTTATAAATTCTATAGATTTAATAATTAAATAGATGGTACGGATTTGTTATATCTCAATCTCATAGTTTTCATAAGTCTTTTTTGGGTTTCATCTTTAACATCTAATTAGCCTTACAGATCTCATTGCCGATGTGCTGATTCTACAGCAGTCATAGACAATATAGTTCATAAAGATATGTAACTAATTAGTTACATGTTTGCCAGGTTATATATCAATGATAGATCATAATATAATAGATCCATAAAGTCGATCTATATAATCAAGCGCTCAGAGCTAAAGACTTTGCTTTTTAAATTTGATCCAAAGCTTACGACTTTTTGTTGTTCAGAATGCATAAGAGCTTTGCGCCGATTACTACTATATTTATTTAAAATCGTATTAATATTTATATTAATAACAATAATATTCATAATAATAATAATATTAATAATTTCTATTGTAAGCGTATAACTAATATTTGAATATTTACTAACAACGAATTTTCGATTTCTTTTTCTTTCTTTCTTTTTTTGATCTTCAATCTTTTTTTTCTTTGATTTTTGAATTTTTTGATTTTGTCAACAGAACTTAGTTTCGGCGATACTCGTGAGTACCGGAATAAAACCCAACTTATTCAAGGCTTAGCCTCTTTGTACATATGTTCTATATACATATATGTATAGTTCTATATAACTATATATATATTTGCTTCGTTTTTTGTTGTTCTCTTGGAATGCGCTTGTTCAATGTTTTTCCTTTTGTTCTTTGCTGTTATCGTTGTGTTCCTTTTGTTTCATGTTCCGTTTATTGTTACCAATTCGTATACACAATATACAATGTACACTATACACTATACATATACCCACACATCCACCCAACGACCCATATATATATATACTATATGTATAAATTTATACCCTTACTTTTTGCAACTGAATGTTTTTTTCTTAGTGAATTTTTCTCTTCACTGCGTTTACTCTATGTATCATATATCATCTATGTGTTAATATTGGAAAAAAAAAACAATGTCTAGGCATTAACCGTTATGTTATATATAGTCCTAATTAAAATCAATTTATGGTTGTTGCTGCATAGTGTGTTTGTATTATACTATAGCTCTACTACACTCTATCGCCTTCTCGCTCGCTCTCTTTTGCTATCTCTGTCTATGTCATGTGTATATAACTTGTTTTATAAAGTACCAAAATGTAATAGCTGCATATATGTGTATATAATTAATATATGTATATATATCCAACTCAATTTACATATATCTTTAGACTGTATATACAAACCTATATACTTCCCTATCTCTCCAGGCTGCTGTTCAATAAGTATCACGAATTTTGTATTTCTTTATTGCTTATATTTGCAATAAATTCCATTTCGTGTCATTATCTACATCTTGGAAGCACTAAAAGATCATTTTATATAGCATCGTCCTTTCATGATGCTGCTGGATTAAGAAAAAGTCACAAAGGATCCGATTCGGCACCTTTCGATAAATGTACATCATTTTATATAGACTCTATTCAACATATTTTCGAGTAGGCTAAAGAGCAGCGAAACTCAAGTTGTCAAAATTGAAGCTATTACTATATATTCAAAGTGCACGAAACTACAAAGTGAATGATACTAAACCAACATCATAACATAATAAAAAGTCGAAAATTGATATACGTAACGCGCGAATTCAAAGTTCGCGCTACTTTTTGAACAGTTTATACAAAGCAAATAATGAAACAATTCATGCTATATGTATATATATATAAATATATATGTATAAATATCCCACACAATTCATAAACCTAAATATACATATATATAAAGATATAGTCTTGTCTATCGAAAGTGGTGCAAGGGTTAGAGTTAGAGCACTTGCATATATGCCCTTCATGCAATCATTTCGTAGCTGACACAATCAGAATTTGTAGAGCTTATGGAATCGTGAGACATATATACTAATGGACCTCTTTCTACATTTCTCTAGTTATCGGGCAATGCGCGTGGCGCTAAGATACGCTCCATATTGAGCTCCATCATACACAGCGAGACGATCTATGTGGAATGTCTGAATAAGATGTTACAGGTGAGTATTCAATATATTCTAAACTATATAGCTAACTGATCGCTTCTCCCCAACACTTGCCTCTGTAGTATAATCGTGCTATACACGCCACGCTGGGCACATCACAGCCTGTGATCAAGGAGGAGGAGGAGAATACGATTTTCTTTAAAATCGATGAACTGCACAAAGTGCACACCGCCTTTCTGGGCGATCTGAAGACAATTGTGGCGCACGAGGGCGGCGATGTGCTGATTGGGGAGCCCTTCAAGCGGCTGGCTGACATGTTCGATCTGTATAGCGCATTTCTGCACAACTATGGCCAGGCGATCGATACGGTGAAGAAGTGTAGCGCCAATAATCCGCAATTCAAGAAAATCGTCTCCACAATTGTGGTGAATCTACAGACGGAACAGTCCCTGACGCTGGAGGATCTGCTGCACAAGCCGGTGGCCCGAGTTCAGATCAATGCGCTTGTCTTTAATGATCTGTTGCGTGAGACGCCGCCAAATCATCCGGATCATCAGCCGCTGCGACAGGCCCAGAAGATCATACAAATGTTCCTCAATCAATTCAATGTGGTCAATCAGCGCTTGCCCAGCGAGTCGAATCGCAATCTGCGTCGCATGGTGCGCAATTCGTTCATTGTGGAGCTGGTCGACGGGCATCGCAAGCTGCGGCATTTGTTCCTCTTCAACGATGTGATCGCGTGTGCCAAGTACAAGGCGCTGGGCCGTGATCGCATCGATTATGAGCTCAAATGGTATATACCGCTCAAGGATGTCACCGTTTACGAGGAGTCCGACACGAGTGCGGAGCTCAAGGAATCTAGTCCCGCGAACATATCGCAAGTGAAGCGCAATTTGCGATCGGTACGCGATCAGCTAACGCTCGAAGCGAACGGCGTGCGCACCGGCGACAAATATCGACGCAAACTGGCCGATCTGGAGTCACAGCTGGTGCTGGCCACGCCCAATTTGGTGCTGCGGCTGGGCAACAAGGCCAACAATAAGACAATGACCTTCTTTCTCAGCTCCGACTTCGAGCGCACACAGTGGATAGACTCGATAATGTCGCTCAAGGTGAGTCGAGAGAGAGAGAGATATATATATAGTAGAGCTGATTAGTTGTTGATATAGTTAGACTATAAATATATAGACCAGCTTGGGATTTAAATCCACATCCAAATATTCACATTCCGAATCCTATATTGACTTTCTTCCTCTCTCAAATCTTAGGAAAAATGTAATTTGCCTGGAGCCAATACGATCAACTCGCTGGAGGTGACGGCCTTCATTGTGGCCATGCAGAAGGGCATGAAGACTGAAATGGGCTCCTATCTGATGCGCAACACGAACGACGAGAGTCTGCTCGTCGGCGATCTGCATATGGGCATTCAGGGACTGCAGGGCTTGGAACAGCCAACCGATCTGTACATATGCATTGAGGTGGACTCGTATGGCCATTACTTCCGCAAGGCAACCACCAAGATGATCTGTCGCAGTCAGACGCCGATGTGGAACGAGAGTTTTATGCTCGAACTGGAGGGCAGCCAGAATGTGCGTGTGCTGCTCTATGAGGCCAAGGAGCCGCCACTGCTTCGTGCCAAATATATACTCAAGGTAAGCTTTAGCTTTGAATTGATTTCCCTCTGATATATAAACCAATGATCTCTTTCTGTGTTATAGCTGAGCCGCAGCTGGCTGACGGAGACGACGCAGACGCGCAACCTCAAGCTTAGCGAGACGCTGGAGCTGAGCGCCACCTTCCGTTTTGTGCCCGGCGAGCAATGTCGCGGCAGTAGCAAGCCAGGCGCGCTCTTTGGTGCCAAAATGAGTCAAGTATTAAAGTAAGTTTCATTTGCTAATACAGAAGAGAGAGAGGGACAGGAAAGCAGCGAGAGTGGAATTATTTTTTTTTTTTTTTGGGCATCAATTAGCTTTTATGAAATTCGATATTTATCGAATAAGTTGATCGATAGTTGTAATATCGATTTTCTATTTGAAATCTTAAATAAGAATGCATTTCCAATTTTCACTTGCAGGCGCGAGAAACGCGAAACTCCGTTCATTATCAGTGCCTGCATACGGGAAGTGGAGCGACGTGGAATGCTGGAGGTTGGCTGCTATCGCGTGAGTGGCTCTGCCTCCGATTTGGGGAAGCTGAAGAAGGCGTTCGAGTCGGGTAAGTCAGCGGCAGCTAAAAATGTGAATAACAATACCAATTCTAGTAATCTATATTCTCTTATTACCTAGATGCTTACGAGGCTGAGCAGCTGCTGCGCGAGGTGGACATCCATTCGGTAACGGGCATACTAAAGACATTCTTGCGTGAGCTGCCGGAGGCGCTGTTCACGGACTTACTCTATCCACGCTTCTTCGAAACATTCAGCACACTATCAAACAACAACGAAGCCACACGCACCAATGAGCTGCTCAAGGTGTTTGAGGAGCTGCCGCAGGCTAACAAAGCCTCAATCAATCTAATACTGGATCATCTAATCAGGTATAATAGAGAGAGAGAGAGCGAGAGAAAGCTTTGAATATGTTAATTAATTCTACATAAATCTAATGCTCCCCAGGGTGCACGAGAAGGAGGCAGATAACAAAATGTCGCTGCATAATCTAGCCATGGTGTTTGGGCCCACATTGCTTCGTCCTGGCCAGACGCAGGTCAAGCAAAAGGATCCCTTGGCAGCGAGCACTGTCGATGTGATGGCCCAGGCGGGCATACTCTATTGCTTCCTCCAGGCGCGCATCAAAAAGGATCAAACACAATGAAGGGATAGCACAAGCAATCAAATATTTACATATATATAACTCTATATATGCCCTATGCTTCAAATGCTCACACACACAGAGATACACACAGACATCTACATACACCCTAGCTGATGATTGTATATAACAGGCGCATAGCTGGCAAATGGGAATTGCGTTGTTCGTGCTGCTGGCGATTTGTCAGCAAAGAAGCGGGCCAACACACACACACAGAGATACACAAAAATACTTACAGAATGTATACATGCGTAGACAAGTGTTCAACACTGATCCTGCTGCTGCTCCTAGTCTAGGCACACTTTCCCCATCAAGGCTTTTAGCTGCTGCTTTTGCTCGTCTACTCGTTTACATATATACATACATATATTTAGAGTATAAACTATATGCTTTACCTATACAAAAGATAGCACACACACACACACATAGATATATATATATATATATGATACTTATATATAGATTGTCCTGTGCCCCGCTTATTGCAAGGTTAAAATTGATATTTGAGAAAAGAAAACAAACAAATGGCAAATATTTTCAATATTACGAGCACACAAATACACCCACAAACACACACACACACACACACACACACACACTTATTTATATAGTATATTCATATATATACTATATATATTATATATTATATATACACAGATTACTAATTAGAACTATATTACTAAAAATGCAAACAGATTTCAAATTAAAAGTAAAAATTATAATGATGAAAATGATGATCATGATAATGTTGATGATGATGATGATATATGTATGTGTATGCTTAAAATTATTCTGTTTTTTTTTTTCGTCTTGTTTTGTATTAATTACATAGGTTTTTATATAAACAGAAACGTAAAATAAAATATATTCTATTTAGAAATCTTTTTGAAGCTTTTTTTCTGAAAAGGGAAATTTTCGAGATGTCGGATGATGTATATGCAATGACATTTATCGCATGTACCCCAACTGGAAGGCATAGCAAATTGTAGAACCTAGAAGCAGATTGGTTTCTATTGATGCTACTATAGATCTCTAACGATGTAGCAAGAGGAATGATTATAGTCAAGGAATAGTCAATGACTCCCGGTTGCAACATGTTTGCTTATTTCTTAATCGTTTCGAAAATTACTATTCCCAATTCAGATATGTCCATATCTGCTCATGGCGGGGTAATGAAAACTATTGCGTTTCAAGATCAAATCTGTAATGCTCTTTTATAAAATTCTCTATATTATGTACACATTTAGATATATCTATATCATTAACAATATCTATATACTTAAAAATATAGCTCGCTCATTCGTCGTCTTCGTTGTCGTCCGGCTGCTCCGGCAAGCTGTTGTCCACGTTGAAGATGGCGCGTCGGCTTCGCTTGGCCTCGACAGCAGCCTGATTGCCATCAAATTTGGCTGCAGTGCGTTTGCGCAGCTCGGCCACATCCTGCTGATCCTCATTGCTGGCCCACTCCAACACTAGGCGACGGCCGTACAAATGGGTGCTAGCGCTGAGCGCATCGAAGGCGCGTTTCGCATCCGCCTTGGTGGTGTAGTCGACAAAGCAGAAACCACGATGTGCATCCTCGCCGGGCGTCATCTTCTTGGGCATTCGCAGCGATGTCAGCTCGCCAAAAGCTCTGCACAGATTAGATGGGAACACATTAATATGTGGCACATTTAAACGGCTAACAATTAAGACACTCACTTGAAGATGTCGCGCACCTCGTGATGGTGCGCCTGGAAGGGTATATTCCGCACAAGAATCTTGGTGCCAGTCTGCTTCTTCTGTGCTACCTGGCGGCGTCTTGCTCCATCGTCCTGGCTCCTATACGAATTTAATGAGTGTCTTTTGCTTTAGCTTGATTATAGGATTACTTACTTGAGCACACGATCGCTGCGCTTCAGCTCCACCAGATTGCCGTCGATCTTCGTCTGTTGCATGTCCTTCAGAGCCTGTGCCGCAACGTCAGCCCGCTTGAATTGGATGAAGCCATAGCCCAAGGAATTCAGTTGTTTGGGATTCTGTGGATCCTTGCGCTTGGCTATCTCGACGGTGTGCACAGTGCCCAGGTGCTGAAAGTGCGCCTGGACCGTTTGCGCCACAGTTTTGAAGTTCAGATTACGTAGGAATATGGTCGTATTTGGCTCGGGCTCATCATTGGCATCCTCCGCTACGGGATCGGGATCGGGCTTTGGCTTCTGGTCCAATTCCTCCTGCTCCGTCTTTGGTTCAGGCTCAGACTTAGGCTCCGTTTTGGGTATAATGGTCTCGCCATTCAGGCTCTTGGTGAACGTGTGTTCCGGCGCCCATTCCAGGTAGAGTGGAACATTCTTAAACTTGCTGTAGGCTAACTTTTTGAATGCTTGCCTCGCCTCCGAGGGCTCGCAATATTCGATGAGTGCGGTGACGCCGCTGGGCGGCAGCACAATGCGTCCGATGGGACCAAATTTACTGAAGATGGGCGCCAAATCAGCCACTTCAGTGGCCGCCGGCAAATTCTTGACCAATATCACAGTCTTGGAGCGTTTCTGTGTGGGTTCATCGAAGGCGCTGAGCCGCACGCCCTCCTCCTCGAGGAACTTCTTCATTTCGACAACGATTTGTGTTTCGCCGAGGGCAAGTCGGACGGCTGCACTGCTGCCGCCTTCGCTGGTGTCCAGAATGCGCTCCTTGCTCATCTTGAACTGCTTGGCCAGCAGCTCGGCAACGGCATTGGCGCCCAGGAACAACGTATTCCAGCCAATGGGCTTCTGCGCATTTTGCTTCAGCTTGAGCTCCTTCTTCTGCTTGAAGGAAAGATTCGCGTCGGTCTCTTCAACGGCCTCCTGGGCATTGTCAAGCTCCTTGCCGGGCAGCAGATGAAGCAGGCGACCATGGAAGTCGGTGCCATCGAGCGCATTGAAGGCCTTCACCGCATGCTCTGGCATCATGAAGGTGACCGTACCAAAGCCCTTGATCTGGCGCGTCACCTTGTCCACGGGCAGATTGATCTCAACCACCGGACCGAATGGCTCGAATACCTTTTGCAGCTCCTCCTCGGTGGTGGTGTAGGCCAAGTTGCGAAAGAATATGCGCCCCGATTCGGATATGTTCTCCTCGTGGCTCAGGCTGTCCTGCTGATGCTGCCACTTGGGGTTAGCCGTGGCTACCGGATTGCTATTCGCATCCAGAGCTACACCCGACTTCTTCGCCTTGGTCACCTTGTTCTTGTCGGTGAAATCGGAAAAGAACACCTGTTTGCCCAGTATGAAACTTTTGTTCTTCTGCATGCCCCTGGCCATGTCGTGCTCCGTCTTGAAGCCCACGTAACAGAAGCCGTGCACTTTGCTTGGCAGACGCACTGAGTAGGGCTTGAGGGGTTTGAAGAACTTGAGTATATCCTGCCGTTTGGCCTTGTAAGGCACATTGTGAATCTTGATGGTGAACAGCTGCAGATCAGCTTTTTCCTGCTTGCCTTTCGCTTTCGTTTTTACCTGTTGCTGTGTGCTTGGCTTGGATTCGGCTGTGCCTTTGCCTGCCATCAGGGATTTCATGTACTCCATGTCACTAATGGGTTTCTCAGCCAGCTTAACTGTTTCGCCTTCCTCCTCTTGCTCCTGCTCTTCGTTATCCTCATCTGCATCAGCGTCAGCGTCATCGTTATCATCATCTTCTTCGGATATCTCTTTTGCTTTACCATTTATGTCTGGCTTGGTGTCTATAGTCTCCTCCTCAGTATGTGGCGCAACAATGCCCGCATCGTTGGCCCAGAGCGTGCGCGTCTTATCATGCGCCTGCATAAACTCCTGGAAAGCCGGATCATCTTTGTGCTTGGCCAGAATTTCATCAACTTTGTTTATTTTCTTTTTCTCGTCGGCTTTTTTTGCTGCCACTGGCTGTTCCGCCTTCAGCTTGTCCTGATTCTTCTTGCTATCCTTAGCATATTTGCTCCAGGATTGGGGCTTCTCCTCGCTGCCAAGTGCCGCACAAGACTCCACGCGCACGCGGTTCGTCTGTATGCAGGTGTTGTTGAAATGTTTGATTGCAGCCTGTGCCTCCGCCTCGCTGCTGTAGCCCACAAAGCAGAATTGCCGGAATTTGCCATCGGGCGTGTATTTCAACTGTAGATCTGTGATCGTTCCCTTGGTACCAAATATGCTGCGTAGTTTATCCTCACTTATCTGTGTGCAGACAGCCCATTTAATGGTTTTACTTTAGGCTAACTTCATTTATGATTATCCACTTACCTGCTTGGGCAGCTGTTTAACAATAATACGAGACATTTTTGTTATTAATTCATGCGACAATCTTGTGAAATTACATCAAATACATTTTGTTTACGGTTGGCACGTGTTGCTGAGCTTGCCAGCTTCTTGCAAAATAGTTGCTAAGATCTGGCAACGCCAATAGGTCAGTGCAGTACAGCAAGAGAATACACTGGCGCGACAAATTGCTGCGACGGTTAACATCACTGTAAAATTTAAATGTTAATTCAATTGCAACTTGCAATCAAAATTAAACTTTCAAATGTGAAAGTTGTGTGCATGTTTTCAAATGCAATAATCTCAACAGCACACAGAACGATATCTAAACATATTTGTGGTTACAATTAACACGCATTTACAGTGTGTTATCAAATATATGTACATATATATTATGTATATAATTGAGTTACCATCTTAGGGACAATTAAAGGATATAAATTGGTTAAGGGAATTGGTCAAAAACTATTGAACAAGGAAGGGCTATTGCGAGAGAATTAAGGGACGCGTAGCTATAATAGAAGACTTACATATAAATCATATATATTGTGTTTATATTAGTTGAGAAAACCAGAAGAGTCCGTGGCTGAGACTCTGCTAGTGTTCACTGTAACGGCTCATGCAGACACCAGCAGCTCAGCCTCATTGAATTTCACAATAACCTTTGGATGGCCATTGCTGATATATACCCATATACATATATATACAAATGTATATATGTATGTATGTTCCTATATATTCAAAGAAGATTCTGAGAGCAATCTTGATAAGAGAAAATGAGAATGTGCTCATCTTGTTTTTGTTTTCCCCCCACTTCAAGTGCGTTCATTAGCGCTATTTGAATAGATAAGGAACGGTGCGCCGCTATAAAGCCAATCGAGCTGCACTCGAAGCGTTTCAGTTAAATCTTTAGACTTGAACGGGAAACAACTATCTAAAAAAAACTGCAATAAAACATTTTAATACTATAGTGAACTATTTAGTTTCCGTGATAAGACATCAAACTCTCGTGTTACATAAAGACCCCAACGAGTAGTGGAAAAGTTTCCATACGAAATTCATTCAACCTAAAGGTGTAATATAAAAAATATATTTTGTGAAATGGAGGTGCCGCCGCCACTTGTCCTCAAGCGTTCGCTTTTCGTGCCCAGTAAAACGTTGATGGGACCGGGTCCATCCAATTGCTCGCAGCGCGTCCTGGAGGCCATGAGTAATCCGGTGCTGGGTCACATGCACCCAGAGTGTCTACAGGTGCGTTCACAAAAACAACTGCACAGTACTATATGACAATGTTCTATATAGAATTGATTTTAATTTCTGATAGTAGCAACACTCTGTTATCCTTACCGCACTCTGTTAACATTGGGACGTCCAATATATAGAAATTTGTTGAGATTTTTATATAACTTGAGCGTTGTCTAAAGAGTATAAAGAGCAGCATTTTTACCTATTGTTTAAATTTCTTTCCTTAAATACATTGTTTAATTAATTATAACACTTGTGCGAGCTGCTTTAATGCGCGCCAAAATATTGTCTAACAGAGCGCAGGCCGAGAGTGTGCAGTTATTTACTTAGCTGTTAGTTAACATTAAAAGGAAAGTCCATGGAAAATTTATTATTTTCAAAAATTCAAATCAAAAACTGAGCTGTAAGAAATCTATTTGCAAAGAAAGATAACTAAGGTAACTTTCCTTAGCTAGTAATACTACTTTATGTAAATCTATAGAACAGTCCGAAAATATTAGCTATAGATGTCATATTTCTTATATGAACAATAAGAATTTACAAAAAAGTTAAAATGATTAAACAATGTAACAAAAGCAATAACTGCATAGCAAATAATTTGAATAAATACAATATAAAAAAAAACAATTCTAGATTTTTAGAATCTATTAATAACACAATAATTAGCTGCACTTTCCGTTTTTGTTGTGTTGACTGATAACAGAATCAAAATTGCTTGTTTTCAAACAAAGATCGACATATGCGCACTATTTGCCAAAATTGTGACGTCACATTGCCAAGTTAATAGATTGCTGTACAAAAACAAGAATTAAATACTCAATCATGTGCGTAATCACAATTGAACGAGTCTTTTAACAGTGCTGTGTAACCTGCTGAGTCCTTTTACATTTCAATTTACCTATCGTGGACTTTAACAGCGTATGTTAATGTTAACGCATTCAAAAATGGGGTGATTTGCGATTTGTATAGTGAATTATCAAGTAATTCATATCCCAAGTAGAATATTCTACTTCCAATTGCGTTTACTTTCTCAAGTTTCAATTCCATTTGTAATGCAATTCTCTCCCACTCTTCGACACAGATCATGGACGAGGTGAAGGAGGGCATCAAGTACATATTCCAGACATTGAACGACGCCACAATGTGCATCAGTGGTTCGGGCCACAGCGGCATGGAGGCGGCTCTGTGCAACCTGGTCGAGGAGAACGACGTGGTGCTGATGGGCATAACGGGCATGTGGGGCCACAGGGCGGCAGATATAGCGCGTCGGTATGGCGCCGATGTGCGCTATGTGGAGGCAAGCTTTGGTCGTGCGCTGACGCTGGAGGAGATTCGTTTCGCCTTCGACACACACAAGCCGCGCGTGTTCTTCATGGCCCAGGGCGATTCCTCGACGGGCATCCTCCAGCAGCACATCAGTGAGATCGGCGAGCTGTGCCGGGTACACGATTGCTATCTGATCGTGGACGTGGTCGCCTCGCTGGGTGGCACCCACTTCCTCATGGACGAGTGGAAGGTGGACGTGGCCTACACGGGCTCACAGAAGGCGCTGGGCGGTCCGGCCGGCCTAACGCCCATCTCGTTCAGCAAGCGCGCCTTGACCCACATTAAGCAGAGGAAGAGCAAGCCGAAGGTCTACTACTTCGATGTGCTACTCATCGGTCAGTACTGGGGATGCTATGGAACGCCGCGCATCTACCACCACACCATCTCCTCGACCCTGCTCTACGGCCTACGCGAAGCGCTGGCTCACTTCTGTGCGATGGGCCTGAAGAACGTAGTACAAAGGCATTTGGAGTGCTCGCAGCGACTGCAGCTGGGCATCGAGGAGCTGGGCCTGGAGATGTTTGTGCCGAACGAGCCTGATCGCCTGCCCACGGTCAATGCTGTGAAAGTGCCCTTCGGCGTCGACTGGCGCAAGGTGGCCGACTACGCCATGCGCAAGTGAGTGAAGAGCAACCCCCAAATCTAATTGAATATAATATGCAAATGATTTTCTTTCAATACAGGTACAATCTGGAAATCAGCGGCGGCTTGGGTCCCACAGTGGAGCATGTCTTCCGTATCGGTCTGATGGGCGAGAATGCGACACTGGAAAAGGTGGACATGGTTCTCAGCATTCTGAACGAGGCCATTCACAGCATCAAGCTGCGAGCGATCAAAACGGAACGCTCTAAAATATAATATAATCTACTTAACTAATTCAAATTTTACTTGCTTAATTTTTATTAAATATACAAAACTATTAATGCTTGACTTACCTTTTAAATTTGAATTTCGGCGGCTATTAACAGACTCAAAAGGCACTGTTAACACTGTTTAATTGATTGAGTCGTTTAACAGTGCGTTTTGTACATATTTCACTTTTAGCTGCAGAAATTAGTTATGCAAAAAACTGAATTGAGATTTTTTGTTGTTTATGTCATTAATCGAAAATATATTGCTATTTGAAAATATAGCTCAATTGATAAATTGTGTGCTCTTAAGTTCTTCTGTTAAATTTGTTCTCGTACATTTTCTATGTACCTTAAAATGGGTGATGCGTGCAGATTCTAGAACTTGAGGAAAAGCCGCTTCAACTCAAAATGGCACTGCTAATTCAGTTGCTAAAATTTTCAAAACTTGAGAAGTTTGTTGGGCCAACTATTTTATGGCAAATAAAAATATGGAGATTCTCTAATTTGACTTATAAATTTATTGAACGCCAAGTATATGAACTCGGCTCGTTCAAAGGGCACTAGCACAGATTTATACACATAATGAGAGAGTAAAAAAATAGTTAAAAATTGTACACTTAAATGTTTATTTGTTGTTGTTTTTCGTATGGATTTGGGATCAACTCTCTACTTGAATCGACGTCCATATGCTATTTAGGCATACAAAATAGTTGCTGCAACTGCTGCACATCTCTAACTTAACCCTGCTTCTGGGCCAGCTCACGAGCCTTGGCACGCTCCAGCTTGGCGATACGCGCCAAACTCTTGGAACCCAGAATACCACCGCCCCAGTGGCGACGGATCTCCTCGTGGCGCTCATTGAAGTTAGTCTTAACAGCCTCCAGCACCTTGCCAAAGTTGGCCTTATCGTTATTCTCGATGGTGGTCAGAGCCAGAGCGGTGCAGGTCTTGCGGCGCACCAGACGGCCCAAGCGAGCCTTGCCCTTGACAATGCAGTAGGGCACGCCCATTTTGCGGCACAGGGCGGGCAGGAAGAGCACCAGCTAAAAAGAGAAAACAAACCATTAGTCAATCTCTTCACACAACACGTGCTCTAGGGAAGGTGTTCTCTTTTAATTCTAATGGGAACAAACTCAGGTGTCAATTTACCACAAGCAACGTGAATCTGAATAAATAACACGTTTCAGTTGAAGAAATTCACGTTTCATCATTGTTTATAGGCAGAAGGAGCGAGAGATAGGGACTGTTGCTTACCTCTAGAGGATCGACATCGTGAGCGATGACAACCAGCTGAGCTTTCTTCTGCTCAATGAGCTTGGTGACGGTGTTGGTGCCTGCAGAGACGAAGCTGGGCTTCTTCTTGGGCTCAACCTCCTTGCCCTTGGCCTTGGCTTCAGCCAGTTTCTTCAAGCGCTGCTTCTTGGCCAGCGGCGACTCTGGACGATACTTCTCCAACAGCTTGAATAGCTTCACAGCTGTGGTCTTGTCCAGGGTTTGGCTGAACTGGTTGATTGGTGGTGGCACCTTCAAACGCTTCTGCAGCACAGCCTTCTGACGCTGAACGCGAATGTATTTGGGCCAACGCACGAAACGAGACAAATCGCGCTTGGGCTGAACATTTTGTCCTGTAAATCAGAATTAATGAGCAAATTATGACATATGAATTGTAAGTGCAATCGCTTACCAATGCCAAAGTTCTTGGGACGCTTCTCGAAGAGTTGGTTAACAACTTTCTTGACCACGGGCTTCTTCACAGCCAATGGAGCTGGGGCCACCTTCTTGGTCACTGGCTTCCTCTTTGGCCTGGGCTGTAACATGAAATTGATTCATTTTTAATAGTGAACACACACACATAGTATAGTAGCAGTTGTAGTAGCGGTAGCACTTTACATATTATGTATATTTGGTATGGCACAATAACACAAAACAAAAAACACAAATAAAAAAATTGGTATAAAAAATATATGATTATTCACGACGCGCAACATTTTCAAGCTGAAATGTTGATTTAGTTTGGTTGGGTAGTATTGTTTACCTTCTTAACAACCATTTTCACGCAGTTTTATTCAACGATGCTAACAAAAAAAGCAGATTATTTTTGCGGGTCGTTTAAAAGACCAGCTTTACGTCTGCCCGTCAGAAAGGTAAAGGAATTGAGAGAGCTGCGGAAGTTGCCTGCTTGTCAAAGTTGACATTTGCTAGCTCCAGGGTTGTATGTGTGTGTAGTTTCCAGTTAATAGCCAGTAGATGGCGTATACAGAGTTGCATGTCATGCTGTATCGAAATTTAGCAGCCGTACTTATTGCGAGAAAATACCAAATTTATTGAAAACTCATGCAGTGCAATTGGAAATACGTTCACACTGCACTAACTATAATTTATTCTACCTGTTGCACTACCATTTGCGCTTGCGCCCAAATGTTAAAATTAGCATATAAATTAATTAAAGATCAGCTAAAATAACGTTTTCGTTAAAGTGCGGTGCAAGTGGTACATTTAAGTAGAAAATAGCAAGCAGCAAAAGGTACTGATTGACATGGTGCTGCGGTGCACTCCTCCCCTGCCCAGGCAGGGCCACCATTTTTAATTTCTTTGTTTATTTTGTGTTCCATCTTCGTCGCAGTGTCGCAGTGTCAGCAACGATCGCAGCCGAATTTGAATGCATAAACAGAAAACATAAAAAGGAAATTAAGATAACTAACGCAGCTATTATTAATGTTGGCAATAAAAATGGAAATAGACAATAATAGTTACAAAATGAAGTGAGTGCCCAAAGATACACAAAATGGCCAGCAATGGGGCTGGTGGTGGTTGCGGAGCTGCTGCAGGCGGCGTTGGTGGCGGAGCCATCAATCATACTCATGCCGTGTGCGTCTGGGAATTTGAGTCGCGCGGTGGTAAATGGCTGCCTTACTCGCCGGCTGTGTCGCAGCATCTGGAGCGTGCGCACGCCAAGAAATTGACGCGTGTTATGCTAAGCGACGCCGATCCCAGCCTAGAGCAATACTATGTGAATGTGCGCACCATGACCCAAGAGTCGGACACCGAATCGGAGGCTGGCGGCCTACTAACAATTGGCGTACGGCGCATGCTCTACGCGCCCAGCAGCCCAGCGGGCAAGGGCACCAAGTGGGAGTGGTCCGGCGGGGGCAGTGCGGACAACAATTGTGATTGGCGGCCATACAACATGCATGTGCAGTGCATCATTGAGGATGCGTGGGCGCGCGTAAGTTCTTGACAAAACAAAATATACACATTATGTCGAATATTTAATAATAATCGTTATTTGCAGGGCGAGCAAACCTTGGATCTGTGCAACACGAACATCAGCCTGCCATACACCATTAACTTTTGCAACTTGACGCAAATGCGGCAGCCAAGCGGCCCCTTGCGCAGCATACGGCGCACACAGCAGGCGCCGTATCCGCTGGTCAAGTTGACGCCGCAGCAGGCGCTGCAGCTGAAGGCCAATAACAATGGCCATGACTATGTACAGCAGCAGCAGCAACAACAGCAGCAACAACAACAGCAGCAGCAGCAGCAGCAGAGAAACAACAATACACTACCCAAAATGGGCGCCATGCTGCCGCCCATGCATCGGCAGCAGCATCCGCTGCCCACTCACGGACATCATCATCAGCAGCAACATCAGCATCAGCAACATCAACACCAGCAACATCAGCAACACCAACACCAACAGCATCAACACCCACAGCATCATCAATCACGCAAGCCGCACAAGAAACATAGCGAAATATCCACCACAAATCTGCGACAGATCCTCAACAATCTGAACATTTTTGGAAGCAGCACCAAGCACAGCAGCAATAGCAACAGCAGCAGCGGCGGCAGCAATCATCTGGCGACAGCTGTTGGCGGCTGCAACTCGAATGTGGCTGGCTCGACGCTGCACTTGATGCAGCACCAGGCGCACTTCTCGCACAGCAGCAAGAGCATGCTGACCTCCTCAATGAATAGCCATCATAGCCGCTGCTCCGAGGGCTCGCTGCAGTCGCAGCGCAGCAGCCGTTTAGGCTCGCATCGATCGCGTTCGCGTACGCGTGTCTCCGATACCGACACGAATAGCGTCAAGTCGCATCGTCGCAGGCCGAGCGTTGACACCGTCTCCACGTATCTCAGCCACGAGAGCAAGGAGAGCCTGCGAAGCCGTAACTTTGCCATATCTGTGAACGATCTGCTCGACTGTTCGCTGGGCAGCGATGAGGTGTTTGTGCCGTCGTTGCCGCCATCGTCGTTGGGTGAGCGGGCGCCGGTGCCACCGCCGTTGCCCATGCCACATCATCATCATCAGCAGCAGCAGCAACAGCAGCAACAACAACAACAGCAGCAGCAGCAACAGCAGCAGCAACAACAACAACAGCAACAGCAGCAATCAATCGCTGGTTCGATTGTAGGCGTGGACCCAGCCAGCGATATGATATCGCGCTTTGTGAAGGTCGTCGAGCCGCCGCTGTGGCCAAATGCCCAGCCCTGTCCCATGTGCATGGAGGAGCTGGTACATTCGGCACAAAATCCTGCCATATCGCTGAGTCGCTGCCAGCATTTGATGCATCTGCAGTGCCTCAACGGCATGATCATAGCGCAGCAGAATGAGCTTAATAAGGTATGACGAGAGCTAAATATTGTATTCTGTCATATTAGGTTATTAATATTGATTCAATTACTGAGCTTCTGAGAGACAGAAGATCGTATGTACGTGAGACGTGTGAACATTCCAATTGGACTAAACTGATTAGGTCTAGACAGCTGCCTGAGCCAAGTTGCTTTACAGAGAGTTTAGATTCAAGGTCCTTGCAACCTTTACGAATACTTAACGAAGTAGAATTCCTAAAGAGCAATAATATCTATTATTATATGAGGTTTATGTGGTAAATCGCACAGCAGCTAAACAAGTCAGAAGCACTTGCTAGAGGCTACAAGAGGCAAGAAGATTGATTGAGATCAGAAAGTACATAATGAATGTAGCACAATAAGGATAATTATATGTATATATTCATAATCTTATATATTAACATTGAAACACGCATGCTAACTCGCTCTAATTTATGTTATTCTGTCTCTCTCTCTCTTTCTCTTTCTCTATCACTCTTGTGCTTGCAGCAGAATCTGTTCATCGAGTGTCCCGTGTGTGGCATTGTCTATGGGGAGAAGGTGGGCAATCAGCCCATTGGCAGCATGTCCTGGAGCATCATAAGCAAAAGTTTGCCCGGTCACGAGGGTCAGAATACCATACAGATTGTCTACGAGTGAGTGGTTTTCATTTACATTTGACCATGCTGGCTTTAACTCTCTTTAACTTCCTCTCTATGCTAGCATTGCTTCGGGCCTGCAAACTGCTGAGCATCCGCATCCGGGACGAGCTTTCTTTGCCGTTGGATTTCCGCGCATTTGCTATCTGCCCGACTGTCCGCTGGGCCGCAAAGTGTTGCGTTTTCTCAAGATCGCTTTTGATCGTCGTCTGCTGTTCTCGATTGGGCGTTCGGTGACCACGGGTCGTGAGGATGTGGTCATTTGGAATAGTGTGGATCATAAGACGCAGTTCAATATGTTTCCAGATCCCACCTATTTGCAGCGCACCATGCAGCAGCTGGTGCATCTGGGCGTAACGGATTGAATCTAGCTGCCAGCACCAAGAACAACAACAACAACAACAACAATATCAATCAAACAACAAAAGTACTCTCGCTTCCATGTCCTTTAAAAACTAAAAAGCAAACAACAATCTCAATGTGTGTGCAATTTGTATTTCGTTTTCGTTTAATTTTGAATATTATTTTAAATATTTTTAACATGTTTTTTTTGTGCGTTCGAGCTGCTCGAACCCTAAAAGAAAAAAACAGAAACGACAGCAATTTCCTTTCCACAATTTTTTGTAACTGTTCTTCCATTTGTAGAGTTTAAGTTAATACGCATACAATTCCATTGTATCTGTATAAGGCCATACGCTATTCCACTATTGCTAAACTGTATTGCCACACTAGAAATGTATCCAAGACAGACCTATTAGTATTAGTTAGTATTATGAAATATATATATATGTATATTGGGATATATATATATATAGAAATGATTAAGCATTTAAGTGTTAAGCTGTGCCAAAATTCTCAAATGTTAAATGTAACTCAATGTTTTTTTTTTTCTCTGCAAAACAACTTCGAATTTAACACATATCTCAGTTCAATAGCCATAGCACTTTGAGAGTATTAGACGGCCTATATATATATAACTATATGAATTTGTATCATTCGAAAGAAATATTTGTCTAGTTTCCATAAAAATCATTCGAATGTTTTGCTTGTTTTTATAATCTGTATAATTTGTAGCTTCAGTAAATTATTCAAAGCATTCAAAATGTATTCAAAACATTCGTTTGGTTTACCACAACAAATTCACTTGATTCATTTGTAATTTTAGCAATATTCATTTCATTGATAATTCCATTTATAATTTAAACACTTTGCTTGTGATCCTTGTATTTGATTTAAAGCTTTGGCGCTTTGCAAATTTCTTTCGAATGTTTAGCTTAGATCGAAAACCAAAATTTGAATTTGTTCTAAAGTCAATTCGAATATTGTTTTTAATTAATGTGATTTTGATTTGGAATTTTTTATGTGTGTTTGGCGCAAACAGTTTATGAACTATTAGTAACTATTATTTAATATATACAAACACTCACACACACACGCACACACACACATGCATGCATGCACACATACATTCATACATTTATTCGCACACATATATTATATATAGATTTTTTTACAATTGTTGCTTTCATATTGATATCATCTCGACGACATTCTCGACCATACGATACGATATATATATACTATATGTATATATATGCTGAATCATATATATGTATGCATATGTATATATATATATTTACACATATAAAGACAGCTATAGGGCATGCCCGCTTTACAATATAACTAAGTTGTATTTAGCACTGATTAGTTGTTAGTTAAACACATTGCGTGTACCGCATTCAGCCTAGCATTTAACTATTAGTTATTAATTCAACTAAACTAAGCACACAAATTGATTATATACAAATGTATTCCTTATTGTATAATTAGTTTAAATACAAATAAAAAACAAAATGTTAAAAAAATGTGTTGAAGAATTTTGATATCTATGTAAATTTGGTCTGATTAGCTGCATGCTTGAAGCTACATCTAGTCTTTATATATATGTTAGTATCAAGTAAGATATATCTTGATTCTAATATTTTTAAATGAAACAGTTTTTGAGCTTATTATGAAAACTTTGTCATATGTAAAATCTTTCGTAAAATCGTATTTAAAATATTATTTTTTTAAGCAGATCTCTCATACAGCTGTCATGGGAACTGGTCGTTCCAAAATTAGGTTTTTGTTTGAAAAATTTGTCTTCTTTTCAGCTAGATGTAATACATTCTAGGAAATAAATTAATTTTTTCTATGAACAACTTTTTATACTCTGAACCCATTGAAAATGGGAAATCAGGTTAAAATGTTTTTTTTTTTTTTTTTTTAATGTATGCAAATTTTAGTTTTCTTTTTTGGGTTTTTGATATTTATAAACGGCTTCTTCCGTGCTACTCGGTCATGGTTTGGCCTGTAGGCAGCTTCGGGAGTTGGAAACTTAGTTTTATGGCAATATGAACAATAACATGTACCTATCCCTTTTTAAGGAGAATTTGCTCCAAGGTGCCGAAAAACTGGATCTAGAAGGGCGATTCCGATTTTATCAGTATAGTCATCCAAGGCAGTAATTGGGTATTGCCCAGTCCTGGTTGATCTGGAACTGTCGCCATGTGGTCAATCCTCAAGCCCGGACCTCCGACATAAACATATTTGAAAATTTGTGGGCAATATTGGACGTGGCCATCCGGAAGAGGTCAATATCTAATAAAAATGACCTGGCTTGACAAACAATTGCCAGCGAAGTCTCCCAAGAATTAGTAAACTCGTTGGAATCACGTTTGTAAGAGGCTACTAAACAAAAGGAGATCATACAAAATACTAATTTAAGAATGCGTTGATAATTTGTAGTGTTAAGTGCAGCGCACGAAATATGTAAGCTGTGACATAGAAAATGCCAGTTTTTTTCAGTTTTCTTCAGTTTTAAATGTAATTTCATAGAATAAAAAAAATTGAACTGTTTTAATATATAATGGTTGACTAATAAATAAGATCTCATTTAAATTTTTTGGATATCTTCACTGGTTTAGCCGGAATACGCCTTTAAAGTTTTACTATATCGCTGCACGAAATAAGCTGTGAGGCACTGTATAGTTTCTTACGCGTGAAAAATCGAAACGAAGCATTCTTGGCATATGATTCGTTCGAGGAAGGGCTCAGGGTATCACGTAGTCGAGCAGTCTTGACTAGAGCCTTCTTACTTGCTTTGCTCTATTCTCTTGATAAATTGAATAGAACTCTCTCTGAGAGATTCTATTAGCTCTATAGCTCTAACAGAGCTATCTGAAACTCTGATCAAGTGTATAGATCAATGCGTTTTGTTATGTATGTATATGTATATATATGTATATTATATATAGAACTTTCAACGATACACTAAAGACTCTGTTTGGCTCTGTTTGGTTTGTGCCATTTTCGTGTCACGCGCCCATCTCCAATTGGAATGCAAAAGCAGACGAAATTTCACACACAAATGGAATTCAAATCAACTGCACATTAATTGCGCAATTGTTGCTGCTGCTGCTGCTGTTGGTGCAACTGTTGCTGTTGCTGTCAGCGACAAATTTAGCGCATTCAAGGTTTACGTTTAGCGTTTTCGCTGTGAATCACTTAAAATAAATTAAAATCAATTTTTGTGCATTTTTCATGCGTGATATATATATTGAGCAATACTATATATCTATATGTGTGCGTGTTGCTGCTGCTGCTGCTGCTGCTGCTGCTGCTGGCGGGCATCCTTTTATGGCACTTGTGGCAGCAACTTGTGCTCCATTCTTCGACTTCGACTGCCTACGCGCTGACATCATCGCAGCACCACGCCCCCACCACTGCGCCGCCTCCAATAGCCTTCGACATCTGCAACTTTTAGCCAGCGCAAGGACAGCTTGCAACCTTGGCTCTCAGCACTTTCACTCATGAGCATGAGCAACAGTTGCTGCTGCTTTGAGCTGCCACGCCCAGTCAAAGTTTTATTGCCTCCCACACCAGCAATTGTTGCTCACTTTTCAGCTGTCAGCAATAGTTGCTGTGACGCTAGCTGTAGCTGTTGCTGCTCCTTTTGAGCAGCATTTGTTATCAGTTTGCAGCAGCAACAGTTGCTGCTGCTGCTGCTGCTGTTGCTGCTGTTGTTCTCCTTGTGCCCATTGCATGTTGTTCAAAATGTTTTCCTAGAATCTTGCAGCATTTCATTCAATTTCATTTGATTGACACTGAATGTTGACGTTGACATTCAACACACACACACACACACACACACACACACACACACACACACACACACACACTCACACACTGGCTGCAATTCAGAGACTCATCCACTGGTTTTCTACATATGCAGTCATGTGGTTTTGGCCAAAAGTGCACAACCCACTGACCATGTGGCTCCACTCGCAGCATTTGCGCTTCGCTTCGTTTTTGCTGTGTTTATAATTCAGTTTTTGTTCGGGTTTTTGTTTTCGTATACCCTGAACCCATTGTAAATGGGTTTTTGGGGTATTCTGTGTTTGCTGACATTTTATGTGACGGGCGTGGGCGATGATCTATTTAGTAGATCCATTTACCTTTGTAAATACCTCTGTCTTTCTCCCACTCTTTCTCTCTCGTCATTAGTTTATCTGCTTTCCACTCTCTCTCTCTCTCTCTCTCCATTAGTTTGCTTGTCTTCTCTCGTTCTCTCTCTCTCTCTCTCTTCCTCCCCATTAGTCTGCTTGCTTCTCTTTCTATCTCTCTCTCTCTCTCTCCCCATTAGTCTGTCCTCTCTCGCTCTCTCTCTCTCTCTCTCTCTCGCTCTCACTCACTGATTCGCTCTCCCACTCTACTGCTAATCTCTCTCTTTCTCAATCTCTCCCACACTATCTGATGCACTATATGCTAGTCGCTCTCTGTCTCTCTCTCTCTCTCATACGTACTCTCTGCTTCACACCTTATCTGCCTTTAGCTATTTCTTTCTAGATGCGTTTATCTGAGCAAAATAATATAGAATAGGTCTGTCGGACAGCGCACCTTTCAGTCTTTTAGTCTGTCTGCCTCTGTCTTTCTCTCTCTCTCTCTATCTCTCTCTCTCTCTCTCTCTCACTCTTTTAGTCTGTCTGCCTCTGTCTTTCTCTCTCCCTTCTCTCTCTCTCACTCTTTAAGTCTGCCTGTCTCTGGTTCTCTCTCTCTCTCTCTCACTCTTTTAGTCTGTCTGCCTCTGTTTTTCTCTCTCTCTCTCTCTCTTTCTTTCTTTTAGTCTGTCTGTCTCTGGCTTTCTCTCTCTCTCTCTCTCTTTCTGTTAGTTTGCCTGGCTCTGTCTTTCTCTCTCCTCTCTCTCTCTCCCTCTCGCTCTTTCTTTAAGTCTGCCTGCCTCTGGTTTTCTCTCTCTCTCTCTCATTCTTTTATTCGGTCTGCGTCTGTCTTTATCTCTCTCTCTCTTTCTTTCTATCTTTCTGTTAGTCTGCCTGTCTCTGGCTTTCTCTTTCTCTCTCTCTCTCTCTCACTCTCTCTCTCTCTCACACTCTTTTAGTCTGCCTGCCTCCGGCTTTCTCTCTCTTTCTGTTAGTTTGCCTGGCTCTGTCTTTCTCTCTCCTCTCTCTCTCTCTCTCTCTCTCACTCTTTTAGTCTGCTTGCCTGCGGCTTTCTCTCTCTCTCTCTTTCTGCGTTTTTCTTTTACACTGTCTGCTTGTCTCTCTCTTTCTCTATTTCATTTTCTCGTTATCTCCCTCTCTATATATATATCTCATTTTTAATCTCTCTTCTTCTTCTTTTTCTCTGCTACACACGTTCTCTGTCATTCTTTCTTTCCTTTTACACATTTTCTCTATTTCATTCTCTCACTATTTCATTTCTCACTCTCTTCCGTTGTCTATTGTTCTCTCCATATATATATCTCTCTCTCTTTCACTCCCCTACACTTGCTCTTTATCTAGCTCTGTCTGTTCCTTTCTCTCTCTCTCTCTCTCTCTCTTTCCCCTCCTAGGTACGCACTCTCGCCCAGCTGCTCTCTTTCAATCCCTTTTCCAGTGTGCAAGGTATCTGCAAGTCGAGTACTCCCGACTCGAGCACTTTTACTTGCTTATTTTTGCGTTTTTTTTTTTCTCCCGATTTTTTGGCGCTGCCTCGCGCTGCGCTTTGCATTTCGATAAGGCGGCGCCGGTGACAAGGGCGCAACGGCAGCAGCAGCGGGAGCAGCAGCAGCTGCTTTATCGAAAGATCTCGCATAAACTACATGAAATCAAGGCAACTCTTAGAGGCAACTCTTTTTGGTTATATGTAAATCCCTTGCGAAGGCTTCCACAAGAGCCATCTGTTCAAGTAGATCCATTTTCTATGATTATACAGTTATATAGTGCTAAAAGTAAATATTCTACCTATTAGAATTTCTTAAAAATTATTTGGAAAGGAAACAAAAAATAATATAATTTTCTTAATTATCAAGTTTGATTATGAAATGTTGATAATTGGGGAATTTTCATATAAAAACTTAATTTTTGAACAAGTATATCTATGAGAGCTATATAATATACCTGTCATAGCATAGCTGAACTATCATATATTCAATTTGCTCAATATGAAGTAACAAACAGGAAAGTTCCTCATACATGAGCTAAATTTTAGAGCAATCGCTTCTATGGCAGCTATGTGATATAGTTGGCTGATATTTTTCAGATTTTGCTGGTAAATGAGGAACATTATAAAACTTGTAAATACACAGTATGAGTAAAATATCTTTATAAATAAAAAAGTTGATCATATAAGAACTAAATGGATAAGCTATTGGCACATGGTAAACCGACCTGAACTAAAACCGTGCATATTGATTTTTCATCAAGCTTAAGCTCTAACTTGAGATTTAAAAATAGAAGAGTCGTTCATATATATTTATAGGCATTCCGATCACTCCTATGAGAACTATATGATATAGTAGTACGATGCAATATCGAGCACGAGGTGCTGACAATGACAAATGGTTATTAAAGAATAAGAATAAGAGTAATGCAGTGTTGTAAAACACAAATTCAACTTAGCCAGAGATAACTGTAGATCTAGTGTGTTTAGTACATGGGAATTTCCTGCCACCTAGTGGGCCTTCACTGTTGTTCTGCCTGGCTTTCAGTTGAAGCATAATTGTAATTGTGACGAAACTAAAGCTGAATATTCAAATTCTCAAATTTTGTGAACCAGAAACTTGAAGATGGAGAATTCACGCGAATCAGCTGGGAATTCTGATGCTAACAATTCGAATGCTTCGATCACGAACGACGAAGAGGAGTCTGAGTCTGTCCTCTATGGATATTCTGGGAGGCGTATCAATCGCAATCTCTCAAAAGAGTTCATGGAGCTGGAGGTAGAGGTGCCCTCCGACACCGATTCGTTGTCGGATGTGGAGACCACATCGCATTCCCTCGCCGAAGTGGTCCACCCGGCAAATTCCAATCAATGCAGGGTGATCATCATGGAGTGGTCATCGCCCCTGGTATCGTCCAGCGGTAAGAAGTGCAACAGCGGCAGCGATCAGAGCAACAATAGCTCAAGCCGTGCGATCACTGACTCATCGACATTGAGCCTAGAAGACTTGCAGTTGGATGTCATACATGTTCCGTCGCCTGGTCGTCGTCGTCGCAGCCGCTATACCAAATAAAAGATCATTCTCCATTTTAATTCCATTCATAATAAATTAAAAATGACATCAAAACTCAGGGTCGAGCTTCGTGTGTAGAGAGGAAGAGGAAGAGGAAGAGGAAGAGGAAGAAAGGAAGAAGAAGAGGAAGAGGAAGGAAGAAGAAGAAAGGAAGAGGAAGGAAGAAGAAGAAAGGAAGAGGAAGAAAGAAAGAGGAAGAGGAAGAAAGGAAGAAGAACAAATGAGGAACAATAAAGGAAGAAGATGAGGAACAAGAGGAAGAGGAAGAGGAAGAGGAAGAGGAAGAGGAAGAGGAAGAGGAAGAGGAAGAGAAAGAGGAAGAAGAAAGGAAGAAGAAAGGAAGAAGAAAGGAAGAAGAAGAAGAAAGGAAGAAGAAGAAAGGAAGTAGAATAAAGGAAGACGAAGAAAGGAAGAAGAAAAAAGGTAGAAGAAAGCAAGAAGAAGAGGAAGAGTAACAAGATCTGGATAAAGATCTCAGCTCTTTGCTCTCCTTTGTCCAGCAACTTTTCTCAACTTTCAATCTTTGATGTGAATGGATGTAATACAATAGTATAAAGATATATAATAGTTACTGAGTTACTAACTGTATGCTGATGTCTGTGCTTTGGTTTATTCGCAATATAAAAACAAATATCTTTCTTTGAGTCAAAATGAAAGCTGTTATCAAAAAGCAAAAGAGTTAGGTTAGATACGAAAGACATTGAATATATTCGACTGTGGTATACCCTAACCTAAACTTTATAGATGTACATATGTAAGTTGAGAGATGAAGATGATAGAGGAAATATAGATAGAGATTTAGATAAATATATGATATATGTATACAAAGTAGATGCAAATGCGACATATATATATAATGTATGTATATGTTCTAGAACTATCGAGAATATTGTATAATCCGAAACAACGTAACAACGTTCGAAGGAATGAATGACTACATGAAAGGGCTTCAGGCTTGAAAGTGTTTAATCTTCAATGGGAACTCATATGAATAACTATATATTCCAGATTAACTAAATTATTTCTAGTACAAATTAAAAAATTGGAGCTATTTTTGAAGTGGACTTTGTCTAAGGCAGTCAAAGAATCGTATTCATCAGGCGAATTCTGTTCCACTCTGAACAGACTTCGTTTAGACCTGCCAAAGAAACAGTTCCATAAAACGATTTCTTCTCATATTTATGCAAAAGATTCCTAAACAAGTCCCATCATCTAGCTCAATTTTCAGTGTCAGTTTCATCATGGTATGAAATATATATATTTTGCTATGTTCACTAGTCGTGCTCACTTACTAAGAGACTTTGTTCAGCTTTCGGCGTATTAGGTGTTTGTTATCTTAACTGACCTAAGAATTATTATTATCAGAGATCAAATATCACTAAGATAATGAGTGTGTTTACAAACGGTAGTGCTTGGCTAGCACATACCAGGTAAACAGACGACGAGAGAGGGCAGAATAAGCGAGCCTAGTGCTTAAAGTCAGCTATAGATGGCGTGTGTGTGAGTTAGCTAGCTAACTGCGAGTCGTGCACTCCCCATTCTATATGTTAAATGCATTTTATTTATAGAAATTTCTGAAAGTCCTTGTGCAATTGCCTAAAATGCAGTTAAGTTCAATTGCAGCTAATTTGAAGGTTATGTCTGAGCTCTGGTATTGGTATTATTGTATGTAGTTGTGTTTATTTTATGTTTTCTTCTTCTTATTCCTTGCGCAAACAGGCACACGCACATGCACTCACGCACGCACACGCACGCACCCAGACGCAGCGCAGGCAGCGACATTTGCAACGAGGCGAACCACATCCGGACTGGGATTGGGGAGTTGAATGCGGCCCACAGCACAGCAGCCTTCGCTGCTGCTGCCAGCATTACTGTTGCTACTGCTGCTGCTGCTGAGCTGCTGCCGGCGCCTATCTCTCTGCTTGGCTCTGTCGAGCCTAAATGCAGTAACAATTGCACCTAGCACAATCAGTTAAGAGCCTCCGCTCGTGCCAAACGGTTGTGCGCATCTTTAATACACAGTTTACACTTGCAACGAACAATAACATAACAACAACGACAACAACAGCAATAATAATAGCAGCGAACTTTATGCAGTCAAATTTTGCTTGGCGGACATTTTGTTTTCGTTCAGTTTCTCCTACTTACACACATACATACATACGCACATACATACATACGTGTGTGTTTAAATTTTTTTTTCTGTTACAATTTCGCGTGTGCCGGCAACAATAATAACAGCAGCAGCAACAGCAACAGCAACAACAACAATTAACAGTTATTTGCTGCAACCGCAAGTCAATCAAATAGTTTTTGTGCCTTTTGCCTCTCTACCCGCGCTATTACCCACTAGCCACTCTCTGAGTCTCTCTCTCTCTCCCATCGTTTGTCTCGCTCGCGCTGCCAGTTGATCGCGTTCGCGTAATTCAACCCCCTTTCCGCGTATTGTAGAACGAACTAATACAATTACAGTATTTACTTAGAGCTTTACTCTAAACTCGTGAGTGTTTGTTTTTTTCCGTTTCTTCTTATTATTTTTTTTATTTATATAAATTGTTGTTGCTGCTTGTCTTCAAATTGTGCTAGTCTCCAGTTACAAAAGCCGCGACGAGTCGACGTTTCTGATAAGCAGCAGCAGCAGCAGGTGAGCATGCAAACACGCATACATACGCACAGCATAGCATCCACACACACAAACACAAACACACAAATCTATACACATGTGCGCTGGCAAATTAAGTTCCACAATGTTCTAAGCGTTTTGCGGTTTTCCTGTTGGCTCCTAGGCGCCATCTAGCGGCAAAGTAATCAATCAATCAGGCACTTACGCATATCGCTTTACACGCAGCTTAGCTCTGTTTGTATACAAATCAGGCAATTTTGGCACTGTTAACTATCTTAAAACCAGTAAACTAAATTAAGGCGAGTCAAGTGGCAAGTTAATAGGTTTTATATAGATTTATGAATCTGACAATATAAGGGTTTTTGATATTTTTGTATTCTAAGCCGTTTTCTAGGCAGTTATTGCTGTATGTAATTCGATTATTCGCCAACACTTTTGGTTTCTATACCTGAATATTTATTCTAAACTAACTAGTATAAGCATGTACTTATCATTCCCATCAATCCACATCATTATATATATTCATTCATTTATCATATTAGGAAACTGTTGGCCCAAGATTGGGCGCAGAGCTTTTAGCTTTTTTTTGACATGACAGCAGGTGTGAGCAGCAGCTTAACTGATATGTGTTCAACCTGTACTCTATTTAAATATTTCAATATATTAGCATTTATAAAGAATACTAATGCCAATAAATTCAATAAATCCTGGCTATGGGTCATTAAGTCGGACATATTAGCCATTTTGGGCTGCTGTAGGAAGATCTCTGCTCGCCAAGTATCCAATTGGATAACAGAGCACACTTAGTTGACATCCAAAGTAACGGAACTACTCTTTGCGTAACCTACAGAGTCTTTTAACAGTGCTCTGTTATGCTATGCCCATTTTTTTTGCACTTGTTGCGCCTGTGGGCGTTTGCATAAATCAAAATTTTAAAAGACAAAAAAAATCAGAGTGAAATTCAAACTTAAATTTAATTCCAAATTGAATTTCAATACGATTTAAGCACTTGGCCATATTGTTATAAAATGTTTACGATCCATGGCCATAAGTGTGGCTTATTCTCGGATTTTACAATTTATGAACGTCCATATATATACACAGAGTCTGTCATTTATCGTTTATCGTTAATCGCTCGACCAGACAGAGCATTGGCCACGCGCCTACCTACGCGATTCTCACTCAGACTCCCAATCAATTCTATTGATACATCAAATGGGAATCATTGACAAATTAAGCAACATATGTAATTCGTTGAGTTATTGGACGCGCGAGACGTTTATTAATCAAATTCAAATTTATCTAAATTTGTTGTAATTATGCAGATGGCTTGGCGTTATTTACGATCTATGTCATTCAGGCTATACAACTTATTTAGCTTGAAATGTGTTCAAAATAATATATGAAATATAAAAAATAAAACATTTCTTTGGTTTTCCATATCACTTTTCTGGCAAAGCAAAGTTGGTTTTTCTTTTGCTGTGTTTTCCACTGAATTTTCATGCTTTTGCATGCACTTGACTCAATTGTCCAGCTGCGGCTGACCCCAACTCTTGGCCAAGATGGTTTGCTCGATTGATTGATTGATTGATTGACTGAGAATCGTCAGCCTATTTGCCCAATTGCGGTTTTGAACTTGTTTGGCTTACGGCCGTTTGGATGGCCAACTGTCACCCCTCTAGCCACCAGCACCCCGTCGCTCGCTTGCTCACTGGCCACGCCCACCTGGTGGCCGCCTCTTTCGCTAGTTGGCGCGCTGAGAACGTGCTTTGGATATCAAATTGACGTTTGACCGAACATCGTGTTGATCTTAACCAAAATTGTGAAACCAAATGTGACGCGCTGGCGGTCGCCGCAGCAACTAAACGCAGCAGCAACAATTGAACAACAGCAGCAGCAACAACAACAACAACAACAACAACAACAATGCGTTTTCATTTGCCATGTTTCATTTTTAACCATTTACGGGGGAAATGTCACAACTTGTTTTGGGACTTGGGGACTTGGACTTGGTGGGGATCTGGTTCGCCTCGTCGCCAAGCTGGAGTGCAATGAAATAAAAACAAGCAACACACACGCACACATATGTACACACATATATATATACATATATAAATCATGATAAATTGAAAATAATTTTAATGAATCTATGTACGTACGATTGAAGCTAAAGTATCTAGACTTGAGAAACCGCAGCAGCAGCAGCAGCAGCAAATGAATCAAAATGAAAAATGTATGCGCATTTGTAGGCGCAACAAGTTACAGTAGCCGGGAGCTGCGCATTGATGGACTAGCAGATACCCTGTATATGATTTAACTATTACTTACAAGCAAGATGAGTTGAATTAGCTTAAACAACGAACTTGGGTTTGTTGCAAGCGCAAATTGCCTGAAAAAAAACAACTGATCGACTAGCAGATACCCTATATATATATATTTTAGTTCTGTTATATCAGCAAGATAATTTTGTTAGCTTGAACTATGAATTTATACGCGGTTCATGCGCAGGTTGACTGAAAAAGCAACTGATCGACTAGCAGATACCCTATATATCTATTAGTTATTTCTGTTATATTAGCAAGATAATTTTGTTCGCTTGAACTATGAATTTACACGCGATTCAAGCGCAGGTTGGCTGAAAAATGCATTTGATAGACCAGCAGATACCCTATATCTATGTTTTCAATTCATTTTATACCATAAATGTGCGCTTATTAGCCTGAGCAATGCATTTGTGTTCAGTAAGAACGCAAATTGGCTAAAAATTGCAACTGAACGACTAGCAGCTACCCTATATCATTTACAATGCTATCGTATGATCTATATAAACAAATATCCTGTACAGTGGGATATACTTCATGGAATATGTGTTAAAAAAACGTTAATTGATCGACTAGCAGATATCCTGTTGTTGTTTTATTAGCCAGAACTGTGTAGCTAAGGATGTTCAAAGCAAAAGAAGGGATCAGCTAGTAGATGCTAGTAGAAAGGGATATGGAAGATAGAGCTATGCAGCTGATGTGCAGGGCGTATTACAATTGATCGACTAAAAATACCCTAGTCTTGAAATTTCTAAAAGAAACCTATAGAAACCTATAGCTTTTCAATTGTAAAGTTTGAATTAGCTGCAAGGTACTGATCGAACTGATCGACTAAGGGATACCCTATATACAACTTGTTCTCTAAATATATAAGAAATAATTAGCACAGCTTGCAAATTCGAAATATTACATATTGCAGTTAAAAGTAAAATTGATAGACTACAGGATACCCCTAAATTGATATTTTTTTGTAGCTAACATGCAAACATCGTCACTTTTGCATGCTCTGTATGAATTTCAGCTGTTAAAAAGTCTAAGTAGGCTTTAATTACAAGTGATAATGATAAACTTGCAGATACCCTAAAAGTGTTTTTCCATAGATTTGCAAGAAACACTGTTTAGAGCATCAGAGTCCTGATTGACTAAGAGATAACCTATGCATAGCTGCTTATAGGTCAAATGCAGGATAGAGAACATTGTAGTAGTAGCAGAAGTAGTTCATGACAAACATGACATAAAGTATTAGCATACCCATCAGGTGCTATGTGTGCAGGGTATGCAATTGTGAATTGCATCATCAGATCGCCGCCTTCAACAGACATTTTCATTTTACTCACATGCTTTAATGGTTTTCTCCTTTTGTTGCAGTTTTTTTTTCTGTTTTTCGCCGCCATGGAACTGGAATGCGATTTGGGTGCCATACAAAACGAGGAGTTGCTAAGGAAAATGGTAAGCGATGTGAAAGTAGAAGTATCGAAATCATATATCTGTATATATAGAGAGTCTTGCAATTTATATGTGCATATATTAGACCTGGGCATATGCATCTATCTAGGTCAGATCTTTGGCGTTGCTCGAAATGCAACTGCTGCCTTCTATGCGATTCTCAGTTGTTCCTTTTTCACTTGGTCTTATGCTTAGCTAAACGTTCAGCTCTCTAGGTGCACCTGTTGGCAAGTTCATTGCCTCTCCGTTGTAGCTGGATGCGTCAGTCATTGCCTTTAAAGTGCAGACAGAGAAGAGCTTCGAGAACTAGCTATGTGGAGATTCACACACACACACATGCAGTGTGAGAGAGAGAGAGACAGACTTATGGATGACGAGCCCCGGCACCCGGTTCAACCTGACCAAATTGGGTCATTTATGGGGTTGGCGCGGCCGGGCTCTCGCCTGATGTGTGTGGGCCGTCTACGCTGAGCTGGCTTAGACTCAGCGTGCCAATTATCGTTAAAAAGTTATTAAAAATATATTTCTATGCAAAGATCAATGGAAAAACATTGATGACGTCGCCTCTAACTTGGCCAAAATGATGTACGAGCAGCGACAATAGCGAAGCATCTATATTAATAATAATAACATTAATAAATACGTAAAATCTACAAAAATAGCAGCAGACGTTAATCAGCCCACGCAGCAGTCAACGGCGACGGCGACGGCGACGGCGACGTCGACAGCGACAGCGACAGCGACAACGTCTGAGTCGCGTTTTATAGCTATCTTTTTCATTGCCTCTGTCACCCCCTCCCTCTCTCTCTCTCTCTTTGGCTGATAAAGCGACGATGAGTCATCAGCACATGAATCAATTTCGTGCAGCATCTGAACTCGCCTGACCGCCACTTCAAGCCACAAATCCAGTTGGCCGCCAGGCTCCTTCGGAACGCATTGCGCTGATGACGCCACAGCTGTGGCTCAGCCAGCCAGCTCGCCCTGCCTCAGCCTGTGCCTGCAGCGGCTCAATGCTCGCAGTTCGCTGCTCGGTGCTTGATGCCCGATGCTCGGTCAGTCAGGCAACATTAGCGATTGGCAAGTTTTTCTGTTCTCATACCCTGCAATTCCCATGGCAAACGCAAGCTGAGTGGGTATACGCTTGAGATGTAAGCATCTGACCAGAGAGTGTATGTAGTCCTATGGATCTTATAGTCCTGTAGTTCTATAGTTCTTCAGTCCTATGCTCCTACAGTCCTATAGTCTTATAATCCAATAGTTATCGAATTCTCTTGTCTTATAGTTCTGTATAGTCCCATTATCCTACTGTACTTTAGAGCTCTTCTCCACAATTCCTATAGATATGCATGCATCCCTATACTTTTATTGGCACATAAGAATGTATATATGTATATATTAGAATGTATGCATATATTAGTTCTATAGCCATATACTCCTATGGTCTTATAGTTCTATAATACTTTAGTCCTGTAGTCCTATTATACTATATATTTTCTTATATATACTTATTATATACCTATTATTTTCTTATAGTCCTTTAGTTCTACATCATTTTACACACTCCTGTACTCCTATATACTTATACATATATGCACATATTCATGTAGATATCTGTAATATATACATCAAATTATCGATAACTGTCTTATGATCATATTTCTCATATTTCATCTCAAGACAACAAACGTAGTTTGCTTTGAACTCGCAATATAGTATATCAAAATATCGATCAACATTTCATTTTGGTATTTTTTCGCTGTTTGAGTCGATCGACATAAATATTAACGATAAATATCGATTGATATTGTATATCGTTAGTCAAAAGTTTTCGATTTTTGACCTAGTCATCGGAGCTGCCTCATTTCGAAAGATCAATAACATATGACAGTTTATATATTTCAATATTTATCGAGTATCTGTATAGGGTATCGCCTAGTCGCTTATAGAACCATCTGAAGCACTCTTGAGATTTATTTGTGTTTTTTTTTTTTTGTCTTTTGAGACTTTTTGCGCGTTGGCCGCTTTACAATTGCGCCAATCTCTCGACCATGATTTGAAGCCAGTGTGTCGCGTGGGCAGCGGCGCTGACGTTGACGCTAACTGCATGAAAAATAAATCAATAAGCCTGAGCCGCAATTGGCACAGAGAGACACCCGCTATGGCCATCTGTCTGCCAGTTAGCCAGCTAGACAGCTAGCAGGCTAAGCTGCGCGCAACAGTTGCCACCAGTTCACATGGCACTTGGCCAAATGCAGCAGCTGCAGCAGCAGCAGCAAGTGAGCAGCGCTAAGAAAAACTCATATATGCATAGATATGTATGTATCTTTGCTCTATCTATTGGCTATTGGCATATGGTTGATCGCTTATCGTTTATCGTTTATCGGCTGCTAGTCTAGCCACGACGTCTGCGCAGCGTCTGCATGACTAACTTTTTTTTTGTTTCTGCTTCTCTTATTTCTCTTTCTGTCTGCGCGCTATTCAGTCTGAGCTACGTTTTTTTGCCGCGTGGGGGCGTCTTTGACTGTTGACTAAAGCTCAGGCGCAATTGGCGAATGCAACAACAACAGCAACAATACGATACACAACGTTAATCATAATAATAAAAACACCTACAAAATATTAAAATGTAAATGCCATTCCAGTGATTTATATTATTATGTTTAATTGTTATATATAATTTGCTATATACACAGGTACATATCGCAGCGATTTGTCGACTGTGCACTGGAACACGTTTGCCAATTTATTTGTTTTTTTCTTTACTTTTGCCATTTTTGCACGATCGATTAGCCAAATCCCACTGGCAATATAATTATGGAGTTGCCTGCCATATGTATGCATGTGTGTGTGTGTGTGTGCGTATGTAAATGTGCTTAAACAGACATCGCATCATTAGCCAAAAAACTGAACGTTAAACAGTTGCAAGTCGCACTAGAAATACCCTAACCAAGTTACATGCACTAAGTATTTTATTTGACACTTTGACTCTCTTATTTCTAGCTAATAGAATTTTCCATCAATTTATTCATATTATGTATCCATAGGCCTTATTTCAACTTTTTTCCAGTAACACAGTCTGGTAACTATATACATAAAAGCTATAGCAGCAGCAAGCAATAATCGATGCAATATAAACAATACCAAAACTGTGTATGCCTGTGAGTAGTACGTAATTTGAAGCTTGAGTTACTTCGACGAGCAACAGCTTCAACTGTATCGAGCTGCACTTAGTCACACGTGTGAGCAGAAAAACTAATTCTGCCTACTCTCAAATGCACAAGCTTTATACGGTAGTCGATGTAGTCCTAACAGAACAAAAACAACACGCCGTTACATATAGCTGTAGTTGCTGTTGTTGTTGTTATTGTCTTTGGCAAAAATTCTGCTGTTGCTGCTGCGGCTGCGGCTCGTCTTATTCTTGTTGTTGCTGGCTATAGCTGAGCCGCTGTTTTTGTTTTGTTTTGATTTGTTTTGCTTAGTTTTTTGTGTGTGTTACTTTACACACATAAAAAGGCAGCGCAGCTGACAGCGGCCGCTGCACTGATAGTGGGGGCAACTCAGACGCACACGCACACAAGCCAAGGCGGCAGCACACACACACACACACACACATGTACACAGACTATAAGCACGCATTAGCATTCGATCGACGACGACGACGAAGTTGCTGTCATCTTCGCGGATTGTTGTTGTTGTTGTTATTGTTGTCGTATTCGGTCATATCTTTGCTTGCTGACTGCGCTGCGCTGTCGTCATCGACTGCGCTGCTGCTGGTGCGGCTGCTGTCTAAGCTTCGGCCGGGCTGGTCGTCCACTTTACGCGGCTTTGATTCTGAATGGGCGAACTTCAGTCTGATTTTGGTGCTCGATCGATTGCAACGTGCCGACGCTCGGTTTAAAAACAAAAAGAAAAAAAACAACGAAACTCAACACAGCCAATAAGAAGAAGATAAAGTCGAGGAAGAAGCAGCAGCAGCAGCAATTGTTTTATTTTTTTTGTTTGTTTGTATATATGTTTATGTATATAATTTTGTTTTTGTTTTGGAGCGACATTTGATTTATTTTTTGCCAAACGAGCTTAAAGAACTCCAAAAGCCCAAAAGCACGAATTATTGGCAAACTGCAAAAAGGATTAGTCACACCCATTCATTACCCAAGTGTTTATACATACATACGTATGTTTGCCGGTTAAAAAAATTCGAAATACGAAATACAACAAAAAAAGTAAATAACAATACAACGAACCCAACTCAACGAAACAAAATTCGATATAAAAAGGGCGCAGAAGATATTTCAGCGAACTTTTTTTCTCTGCTTTTTTCTCTCTCTTTTACCTGCCACATATTTTGCGTGTGTCATTTGGAGGAGCCGCTGAGATTAGTTCATCTATAGACAGGTAAATTTACAGCACACACACACACAAACACACACATACGCACACATGCATACGTATGCATAAATTTGCCAATAACTTTCACACGTTGAAGGCAAGCAAAAATTCAAACTTTGTTTTTGCATAACAGTTAGTCAGCGACGCTAGCGTGCAGCGCGCGTCGCTGCCGGCGCTAGTGCTAGCTATTTTCGTTTTTGTTTCTTTTCTCTTCTTTCCGCTTCTTTGCTTGTAAACAAACAAAAGGTTCTTATCTACGCTGAAGGCACCTGAAAATTAGATTAGA
The DNA here is from genome assembly GCA_035045845.1 of Drosophila buzzatii. Classification (NCBI taxonomy): domain Eukaryota; kingdom Metazoa; phylum Arthropoda; class Insecta; order Diptera; family Drosophilidae; genus Drosophila; species Drosophila buzzatii. The sequence continues at coordinate 3,060,141 of JAWNOS010000596.1, read as the reverse complement.
AATGCGAATTTATGAATATGAACGATCGTGTCATCATTTTTTTTATTTTTTTATCAAGATTCTTGCTTTATACATATGTATATATATGTATATATTTTTCTATTCTAATCTCTAAATGAATCTAATTACAGTGAAACCTGTTCAACAGCTAGCCCCAGGGGCAGCTGGCCTCGCTTCGATTTGATTTTCGATTTGCAATTAATTTGTTCAGCCTGAGGGATAATATGAGATATAGTAGTACCTAGTGTTAGCTTGATCAATGCAGCAACTTTGTTTTCGTACACCCACTCGGATAGTTTATAGTGCATTCATTCATTTGTTTAATCGCATCTATAATTTCCGTTTCAATGTTTCCTTTCATTGCACTTTGTCGGCTCGTTTATTTCTACAGATCAATAGATCTATATCATTTTTTGTAGTATCATTATTATTATTATGGAGCCATTAAGGTGATCGTCGTAGAGCTGGAACAGAGCTAAGGCTTGTCAGTTCTTTAGAGATTTGTTTGTATCACATCGATGCTGAAATATTTTTAGTTATCTCTTAATGAAATGCAAAATTTTATTTGCATCTACAATTTTAATATAGATGACGCGCAGATTGAAATATCGTTTGATCTTTATGAATTGTATTATGGTCTTTCTTGTGTGAAGTTTATAAAAAAAAAAATAAAAAAACAGAAAAAATTGGAATAATTAATAATATTAAAAAACATTTTATTTCAAAAAATTAATTTAAAAAAAAAATATTAAAGAAAAAAAAAAACAGAAAAATATTAAATAGATAATAATATTAAAGAAAATTTTATTTCAAAAAATTAATTTAAAAAATTAAAGAAATTTAAGAAGAAAAAAAAAAACAAAAAAAAATTAAATAGTTAATAATATTAAAGAACATTTTATTTCAAAAAATTATTTAAAAAAAAAATATTTTAAAGAACATTTTATTTTTATTTTATTTTTTTTTTAATATTCCTACGCATTTTTTTAAATTTTTTGTGACTTGGACATATTTTCTTTCTATTTTTTTTTATGATTTTTCTTTTGTATATTCTAATAACATTTGTTGTTAATTTTTCAAGAAATTTGTTAATGTTTCTAAGTATTTGTATTTTTTTTATAAATATTTTTTCTTATATATTAATAGAAATTATTTTTCTATGATGTTAATATATATTATGATTTTTTGTAAAATTTTATTCTTATTTAAAAAAAATATTTTTAATAATTTTGTATTTATACAATTTTATTTCGTTTATAGCTTTTCAAACTCTGCAAATTAGCTCAAATTTATTTAATGTAAGATTTGAAATGTGTTTCAATTTATTGATATATCTAAATATATTTATTGTTGATATACACACAAAAAATATATCAATTGCCCGAAACACTTGGCATTGTGAGAAACTTTCTATGCGAGATTGGGAGATTCCCAGCTGGCGCTCGACTACGATAACTTGTCAACGGCTTGTCAGTTGACAGCGCCATCAATCAAACATGCAAGAAAGAGAGAGAGAGAGAGGGAGAGAGGGAGAAGGGAAAGAGAAGTAGAAAGATTTCAAATTGGAGATTAGCTTTAGGCCTTGCATTGCATTTCGAGTATTTTGGGTAAATTGAATTGTTTAATATGCGTGATGCGATGACGGCCTCGAAATAAAAACAAAAACGCTCCAAATTTCAAGAACAGACACCGCATGTTTTATTCACCTGGGCAATGTCACTGTAGACCCTCTTCCCCACACTTCAGTATAGAAAGAAAGGTGAAAGAGCGAGAGACAGAGAGAGAGAGAGAGAGAGCGAGAAACGCAAACAGCTGAAAATTGAAAACAAACTGAACTCAAGTCTGAAATCGACTCAAGCACAAGTCCAAAGCAAATAATAACAAGAAAAAGCAGCTAGAATAGATTCTAGAATATTTTGTCTAGACGAAGAGATACCCTGTAATATGGGCTGCAGTTATTGTTTTGCTTTTGCATTTATATTTTGGATTATATTTTTAAGCCAATTTAGTTTTTAGTTTTTGCTTTCTGAACTTTGAGCTTGTCTGGCTTTAGAGATACCCTGCAAATAAGCTTTGATATCAGCTTAGCTCTGTTATAGATTTCGCATATGTAGATTTAATCAGGTTTTATTTTTTTATTAGAAAATTTTGTATAGAGTAGTTCGCCATAGAAATACCCTGTAAATAATTAATATATATTAATGTTTGCTTTAATGGCTTGCACGCAAATTTTTATGCGATTTAATGACTTTTGAATGTTGATGTCACTTTGATTATGCCAAGACATACCCTGTAAGCATGACCTGCATGACCTTAAGCTATTGTTTTGCGTATTTCCTGCAGCATATTCACAGTATTTAATTATGATGATTAGTTTAGTTTTCAACAGGCATGGACGAGGCGATACCTTAAAAGCACCTTGTATAGGCATACATAACCAGATGTACGCTGCAAGTAACCCTTTAGTAGTTCACTAGTTCTACAGGGTATATTTCAAAACATGCGCAATTTTAAATAGACTCGATTTCGGTTGCTGCTTTGCAGGTGCTAAAATGCAAAAAAAAAGCTGAAACGTCAGCGTCGCAGTTGGCGCGTACGACGTCGACGTCGCTGCCAGCAGGCTGAGCATGAAAAGTGACACAATTCGCTCTAAGCGGCGAATTGAAACGCAGCTAGACAAATCGCGCTGCTCGCCTCGCAATTGGTTCTCCGCCCACTTGCTGGATGTGCATGCAAGCGAATTGGAATTGAAACGAAATTGAAATGGTTATAAATAACAGCTGACGCCGAAAAGAAACTCGAGAGAAACACGATCAATTAAGAGGGCAGTGCAAAACGGTTTCCTCGACTCGAATTGAACTGATTGTCAATGTCAAATGTCAGTTAAATTGCGAAATGGGCGACGAGCGTCGCCAGATGGCGTGCTCTGCTGCATGCCGCTGGCAACAGGTGGCGCTGCTGCTGCAGCATATGTACATATGTGTATTGTACGTTGTATCGTATCCATGCTGGCTTATCGTTTGACATTCTTGGCTTACGCTTTTGATAAGTTGCAAGCGAATTGCTGGTTTATCGCATGAGCAATGCGAAAATGAGGTCTGGCCGAGCGGTTTATCGCTCGAGTGAATAGGTAGATAAATGAGCGAAAAGAAAGCGAGCGAACGTTTAAGAAACCAAGTAGATTTGGGAAAGCCGCTGAGCCAAGCAATTCAGATCAATATACATCAAGCAGTAAAACATTTACGAATCTAACAAGACATGAAAGAGTAAGCAATACAAATCATCTGAAGAGTGTCCGCCCACACAAGTCAATTGACAATCTACTACAACAAGGTCAAATCAGCTGCCCCTGCCCCTGCCCCTTTCCCTCCCCCTTCCTCTACTCCGCTGCTGCATTGCATCCTCTTCCGTTAACGTTGAATCGTTCGCTTCCTTTTGGGCTTAATGTGCGCCGTGCTCTGTTCGTGCCTTGCGGCATTTGATTCAATTAAATTTCAATCAATTTTAATTGCAATAGCAAACAGATTTTTGTTTTCATTTTCGTTTTCAATTTTTGGCAACAACAATTATAATGCATAGACGGAATATACAAAATATTGCCGACCTCCAAAGCTGACACGACAGCTAACAAAAAATTAAACAAAATTAAGCCAAAAAGCAAAAAAATGAAACGAAAACAAAAAATAATAATAATTTATCAGCATTCGCAGCGAGCTCGCATCAGCCAAATCTCGCACATGTCACGTCATCAGGCGCAGCAGCAGCAGCGGCTGCGCAGTCGACGCTGCCAGCGGCGTCAACAGGTTGCGACGAGGTGCGACGACGGCGACGGCGACGGCAAATTCAACTGGTTATCACAAGCCGCTTTTTAGAAATTACGTCATCTGGCAAATGTCGCTTGATCGCAAAGCGCCGTTTCAAGATGCTGACGGCGACGTTGACTGCGACGGCGACAGCGACCGAGGCTGAGGCTAAGGCTGAGGCTGAGCAATTGCCACGCAAACATTTGTTCCTGGGCGAAAAGCTTTCGCCTTGAAAGCCTTTGTCTAGCTTTTCGCCTGGCTCATTGCAGCTCAGACTTGAAAGCGAATTTCAATATGATTTAATTAATTTTAATTTTTTATTTATTTTTTTTTTAATATTTTTTGTTTTGTTTTTTCAATTATATTTATTTATTTATTTTTTTATTATTTTATTTATTTATTTGTATTTATTTTTGCTGCTTAGTGAAAGTTGAGCTGCTGCGATTTCTCTCAAATTCCTTTTGCAGCTAAATTCGTAATCAAAAATCAAATCTCATATATCTTCAAATAGAATTTTAGTAATTTGTCAACGGCTTTATCGCTTATCTGTTGATCTGCCCGTCAGATTTGACAGTTAGTTTCAACAGTTACTGTCAGTTAGTTTGATTACGCTTCGACATTCAAAGTTCATTTGCAATTTTTATGTTTTGCATGTCACAACTGTCTGCGATTTGCATGTCAGAATTTAACAACTGCTTTGTAATCAAGTGTTAACTAATATGTTCAAAGTTAAATATGACTATATTTGTCGAATGTATATAGTATATGTATATACGTATGTATGTATGCTTAACTAACTATTTTTTGAAACCCTTTTTATACCCAGAGCCCATTGTAAGTGGGAAATCAGGGTATAATGGTTTTGTGAAAATGTATGTAACAGACAGAAGGAGGCGTGGCAGACCCCATAAAGTATATATATTCTTGATCAGGGTGACGAGAAAAGTTGAGATAGCCATGTCCGTCCGTTCGTCCATCCGTCCGTCTGTCCGTCCGTTCGTCTGTCCGTCTATCTGTCCGCCCGCCTGTCTGTCCGTCCATCCGTCCGTCCGTTCGTCTGTCCGTCTGTCTGTCCGCCCGCCTGTCTGTCCGTCCATCCGTCCGTCCGTTCGTCTGTCCGTCCGTCCATCCATCCGTATGTCCGTCCGTTCGTCCATCCGTCCGTCTGTCCGTCCGTTCGACTGTCCGCCTGTCCGTCCGTTCGTCTGTCCGTCTGTCCGTATGAACGTCAAGATTTCGGAAACTATAAAAGCTAGAGAGCTAAACACTCGTATGTTAGTTACGCAGTACGAGTTTGTTTTGTTTTTTTTCGATAACTCAGCCCATTTTCAAATTCTCGATAAAAATCGAAAATTCATTTACTTTGTTTTAGGTTTGTTAAGCATAACTTCTACACCATTTTAGCTAGAGATTTTAAAATATAGGTAGATATGGATACAAAGATATGGATACAAAGATTTCCTAATTTTCAGATTTTGCATGCCACGCCCCTTTCGCCCACAATTTAAAAAAAGAAACGCTACTAGAGACTTGAAATTTGGCAAATAGCTACATTTGGATGCTCTTAATCTACTCAGAAAATATAGATCGTCTATCTAGAAATGGATCCAAAGTTTTCAGTTACAATCTTGTGCAGACTTTTGAGAAATTCATATCATCTTGCATACGATACATGCGCGGAAATGAGTCGATATATTATATATATTAATTATAATATTATATTATAATATATATAATATAAAATACAACAAATCGCTTAACCTTAATGAAAAAAAGATAAGAATAAAGTAAAGCAATTAGCATCGAACTTGGGGCTAATAGACTAAACAATTATGGGAAATACACAAAGCTTTGCACTGGAAAGTGAATAATTTAGTGGAATTTAGTATATATAGAAACTTTACATATGCTATTTAGCGTTATATATATATATATATATATATATATATATATATATATATATATATATATATATATATATATATATATATATATATATATATATATATAGTAGGAAACATTTGAATTGATAATGCTTTCAAGTTCCTGAGCTTTATAAAAATCCACTGGAAGTTTGCGCTGGAAATAAATGAACTGACAAGCAACTTGAGACAGTGCGAATTACAAATTTGATTTATGATGTCTATAGTTAGTTGTATATATCTATATACATTTACCTATCTACATACATATATATATATATATTTATTTTTTGATTTGTGAAGTTCTTTAATCTAAAAAGAAAAAAAATACTTTTTGCTATAAGCATCTAAATTTAAAACAGTTAACAAAGCATTTGTTATTGTTGCTGTTGCTGTGCTCTATTGTTGCTCATTTTGGCATATTTTCCGCTTTCGATAGTGTTGAGGTGGTTTGGCTTTGGTTTCGTTTGGTGGGTGATATCACCGGGCACCACCAACAGCAACAGCAACAGCAACCTTTTGTCAATTTTGTTTGCGAATGTTCGAGCTGAGCAAATCTGTCGATTTTAATTAACTTACAAATAATAATCACACTAATGACAATGATCATCATAATCATAATAATAACAATGAATAATGCATGCAAATGTACATACATAGATATTTATATAAAAGTAAATTGAAGTTTGAAATCTGTTGACAAATTGCGAATTTCTGATGCTTGTCAACTGCACCAGCTAGAAGGAAAATCAGCACAATTTTTCTATGCCCTGTAGCTAATGAGAGCGCTGGGTATATTGTACATGTAAATAGATAGAGGGAGCAGTTTGTGAGGAGAGGAGGGGAGGGGGGGGTGTGTGTGTGTGTGTGTGTGATGTAGAGAGATTTATATGATTAACTCAAATCAGTTTGTGTTGAGTTGTTCAGGAGGTCCAGTCTAGTCATATCAATCAATCAATCTATCTATCTATCTATCTATCTATCTTTCTATCTATCTATCTATCTATCTATCTATCTATCTATCTATCTATCTATCTATCTATCTATCTATCTATCTATCTATCTATCTATCTATCTATCTATCTATCTATCTATCTATCTATCTATCTATCTATCTATCTATCTATCTATCTATCTATCTATCTATCTATCTATCTATCTATCTATCTATCTATCTATCTATCTATCTCTGTAGACTTCACAAATTTTAACTATATCAGCATAACTCCAAATAGATTACAAATCTTGTCATCTCTAGTAACAGGGCATCAATCGAGTCGAGTCGAATCGAATCGAGTCGAATCGAGTCGAGCAGTTTTTCTACCCTGAACCCACTGAAAAGGTGAATTCAGTTAGCAGAGAGCGCGCTTATCAATCAGTCAATCTATCTATATACTATTATCTCTGCAGACTTCAGACTTTCAGGAGGTCCAGTCTAGTCATATCAGTCAATCTATCTATCTACTACGATCTCTGCAGACTTCAGACTCTCAATATTAGCGTTTTTAAGCCTTTCCATATAATCGATGTCGATATAAATCGATCGATAACAAATAGACTACAAATCTTTTCATATCTAGTAACAGGGCGACAGACGAGTCGAGTCGAGTAGAATTGAATCGAATCGAGTCGAATCGAATCGTCTCGATTAGTCTAATTGTTTTTATACCCTGAACCCACTGAGAATGTGAATTCAGTTAGCAGAGCTCGCGCTTATGAGTACGTAAAGAAGAAGAACATTACTTCTATGCAGAGTTCAGGGGATCTTTTAGTCGTGCAGCCTCGACTATAACCTTCCTACTTATCATTATAGTTGTCCAGTTATATCAAAAGCGTAAGCTATACGATAGCCAAGCGATAAAATTATAGATAGTCGAAATTCTTGGGTGTATTTTGTATTATGAATAGAGTAGAACAGAGGGAGTGTTTATTTGTGAAATTGAGTACGGATAGAAGGCTTTATATATCTTATGCATTTGTATACTTATAAATTTCCTAGACTATAGACTTGCTGGATATTATGGCAGAACTTTTTAGGAATCAATCAAGCAAATTGTAGTTGAATATCTTAATGTGGGCAAATGAAATGTCGTTACACATAAAGTAATGCATATACATATATATATATATATGAATGTGAGTCAGTTGGCTTAAAGTCAGGTTTTTTTGTATTTTATGTGCGCCAGCTAATTGGCGCTCGAGACGAGGCGTCAAACGTGTCCATAAAAGGCGCAGTTTCGCTTCAATGTGAACAGCGCGTGGGCCACAGCGAGCCGGCTCAATTAGCCCAAGGACGTGGCGCTCAGTACTCAAAACTCTCCCTCTCTCTATATTTATATATATGTATATCTAAATGCTCTATATGCACTCGATATCTTGCAGTGGCAGCAATCGGAGGACAGCGAACGCAAGAGGCAAATCCGTTCGCATCTTTACAAGTTGCGTGAGTCGCGTTTGAGAAATCTCTATAGACACGAACCGGACAATCTAACGTTTGCGATGTCGGAACCGAATGGCAATACTCTATCTGGCTATGCTGGCAAGGATCCGCTGGCCACCAGTCATGGCGATGCGCTGCTCGATCAGAACTTTCAGAGTCTCAAGTCGAAGGAGGTGCGCGACTCGATGAGTCCGACGCACGAGCTCAAATTCCATTCGATGAGTCTCACCCAACCGAATAGCACCGGCTGGGATGTGCAGACCTCGTCGGAGGTGAGTCCCGATGGACGTGCCTATCGCACCGAGACTCTGGCCAAAACTGATGGTAAGCTAAAGCATTTTCAACAACTCGATAGAGTCGATGGAGTCGATACCCTGCACCCAGCAAGGCACACACAGTTCAAGAAGATTTCTTTACAGGGTAGCTTGAGCCAATTACGAATTGAAACAACATATATATGCATATATCAATATACCTAACTAATTCAAGATATATACATATATATGTGTATAGCTGGGTACAGGGCATCAGCTAGTCAGTCACTCTCGACTTCTAACCTCAATGTGTTTAACTCTGTGTGTAACTCCTACTCTGTTTGTTTGTATGTCTCTGTGCCGTGATCAACCAATCAAAAAACCTAACTCAAAACACCAACTCGAACCACCACGATCCACTCATGCGATAGGTGTTGAGAAGCTGAATGGTGGCGGCATTGCCGAGTTCAAGGGTCGCAACGAGCAGCGCTCGAGCGCCTCGCATCAGGGCGACGATAAGAACTATGTGAAGCAGGCGGCCGAGAGCTCCAATACGCATCTGCAGGAGAAGGTTGTCTTTGGCGATGAGAGCAACGGTGGGCGTACCGAAATGAAAGTGAGCTCTACCTCATCCTCATCGACCTCCAAGTTTGTCTCCTCCTCAACGGTTGAGTATGGCGATGATGATGTCGCTCAGCCGCGATATCTGCTGGACAATCAGAGCACAAATCGTCAGCAGCGTGAGCTGAGGGAGCAGCGAGAGCAGCGTGAGGTGCGCGAGCAGCGCGAACGTGAGGAGCAGCGTGTGCAGGAGCAACGTTTCCAGGAGCATCGACTGCATCAGCAACAACAGCAACAGCAGGAGCAGAAGGAGGAGCGTTTCTCCGAGAGCCGTGAGCAATTGAAGAGCACACGCAACGTGGAGACCCAGCAGCATTACGAGGAGAACAAGCGCTATGTGGATATGGATAAGGCATCGCCGGAATACCAACGACATGTGCAGCACTTGATGTCGCAGCCAGGTGAGATCATCTCCAATACGGTTGAGTATCCCAAGCCCAATGTCAAAATGATCACCACGGTCAAGCGTCTGCCCGATGGCACAATTGTCAAGAACAAGCGCTACGAAACTGAGCAGGTGTCGCCCACTGCGGACACAGTCCGCCAGACCCAATCTCAGACCCAGACCAAGACCCACAATCAGACGCAATTGAATAATCAGCGTCACGTGCAGGAGACACGCGATGTGGTGGACAATGCTGAGCCGTTGGTGCGTCGTCCCTCCGAGACGGCCGAGGAGCTTGTCAAGCAGGAGAGCTATTCGACTGTCAAGAAATCAAGTCGTCGCTACTCCACGGAGACCACGTCCGAAACTGTGCAGGAGTACGATGATCGTGCACCGCAACAGCCCGGCCGTCCGGAGGGCCTTCCGTCGGCAAGGTCAACGAATCCCATACAGGAGTTCCCGAACCATCGTCCCAACACACCGAATCGTCCCAGCGACTTCTCAACCCATGGCTTCCCATCGGTGCGCGGCAACAAGCCCACGCAGGAGTTTCCCGGCCAGCGACCCACAACCGAGGAGTATGTGGTGGTAAAGTCAGAGAAGAGCCGCAACGTTAAGCAGAGCAGCAGCACCACCTCGCAGCGCACGGTCGAAACGGAGTTCGAGCCCAGCTGGGAGCAGCCACAGAGTCCACGGCGTCCGACCCACGGCGAGGATTTTAGCACACATGGCTTTCCCTCGGTGCGCACAGATCAGCCGGATGCCGAGCTGCCGTCCAGCCCGAGTCGCAGGCCAGAGCGCATCATTGAGACGCAAGTGGAGCGCGAGCGTGCTCCACAGCAAGTGCATGCTAGTCCGCGCCGCCCACAGGACTACGGCGCACAGCCAAAGTCGCCAACGCGCAAGCCTAATGCTGCCACACGCACACCCAGCCGCAGCACCACGGAGACCACAACCACAACGAACACAGTGACGCGTCGCCAGCTGCAGAAGGAGCGCGAAGTGGATGCAGCACATCGTGCATTTGCTGCCTCGTTGCGCAGCAGCTCGCCAGCGGAAAGTGTTGGCTCCACGGGCTCCCATCACCATCCACGTCGTGACAGTGGCCAGACACCGGAGCCACAGCGTCAGAATCCTCGTTGGAGTGTCTCATCGAGCGGCACCAATCGACGGGCTGGACGCGAAGGCTCCCACGATAGCCATGCGCCATCCGAGTCGAGTCGCATCAGCTCCACCACAGTCACACGACATGTGGGCGTGCCCAAGACCATTGCCAAGACAACTGTCAGCAAGCAACAGCAGCAGCAGCAGCATCAGCAAACCGTTGTTAAGACACGCAGTGTGCAGGGGTCGAATGAAACAATTGATCTAACGCCGCAACGTTTGCCCAAATCGCCGACAGCAAAATCCACAACAACAACAACGACAACAACAACAACAACGATTGGCAACAAGCCAGCTGGAACACCAGCAACACCAACAAAGCCCACAACACCGGCTACACCAACAACTCCAACAACTTCAGGTGCAGCTACCGAGCCGTCTCCTGTGTCAGGTACGAATTAGACCAACAAGAAATTCAAAAATAAAATAGCAAAAATAGAAAAAAGACAGAATATATATATACATACACACACATACAACCAATACAAACACACACACAAACACACACATACATAATATCTATTATTTTCGGAAATATCTATGTATATGAATGTATCCTTCAGATAACCAATCACAGTATACGTATGCTACTACTAAGCCAGCCGATATATTCTCTTTGCCACCTACCAATCCTACAACACCTACTATTAACAACAACAACAACAACGAAACTACAACAACAACAACACTAACAACCAAGAACAACAACAACAACAATCAGTACAAACCCTCAAGCGATGAATTGTTAACAAAAAGCAAGCTGAGCACAAATGAGGCAACAACAACAACGAGCCCCGTACACGAGCCACCCTGTGTGCGTCGCAATTACTACAAGCTGGGTCCAGCCGATGCGACAAACGAAACACCAGAACAAGTGGCCGACATAGCCAAGGCGGTAGCAAGTACTGAAACCGTTGGTAAGGCCTAAAAAAAACACACACAAAACAATCACAACAACAGCAACAAAACGTGCAACTTTCTCTACTGCTCCAAAAGTCAACAATTTTAATATAAACCTACCTTAACTACACATGATAATATATACATATCTATATACTATATTTTTTTTGGATCTATGCTAATAAAAATTTTTTAAAACAATATAAATATACACAAGAAAAAAAAACTGCGAATGTGCTATGTTCTATGTTCTGGAAATACATACACCTACACACACACCTACACACACACACACACACCTACACACACGTACAAGTATTTTTGGGTGGGTTAGCCAAACTAACGGTAATACTAAAACTTGTAGACTTCTCTTAATATTGTTTTGGCGCTGGGGGAGAGTCACACGTCCCCCATGCATATTAACTCTATATATGAAATATACGCCTGATACGCCTGCCTGCCTGACCTAACACGCCTGCTCGCCTGCCTCAATTGCCACGCTAATATCGTAGAGCTATTAACCTACTACCACCCGCTCCAAAAATAATAAGGATTAAACCGAGACTGAAGTCAATCTCTACCGTAGCTGTAGCTGTTGTTGTAGTCGTCACTAACAAGCTCTGTCTCTCTAATAACGTAGCCTTTTGAGCACAATATCACACCACGCACACGAACCCAACCGGTTGTTGAGCGTGGCACGTTTTAGCTTGTATGCCTATATGACTCCAAAGAAAGAAAGAAAGAAAAAAAAAACAACCACAAACCCCCCCAATTCCCAGCAGCAGCCATGCCCAGCAAGCGAAGTCCCCATGCACCTAGACCCAGCATTCCAGATGACGATGATGATGATGATGTGCCCACTGTAGCTAGGCGTAGCTCCAAATCGCCCAGCATCGAACGACGAACATTGCAGAGAGAAACCACATTTGAAACAGATGTGGAGCGTGCTTATTCGCCGGAGCGCCTCACGCGTGTCGATGATCAGATTGTTATCGACGAGAGCAGCTTGGAGGTTAGGCAGCGTCCTATGAAAAGTGGCGACAAGCCTAGGGAGATTCCGGCCGTATTCCCATCGAGGCCTAAAGAATCACCTCGCCAGAGTCCCGAGAAGCAGTTGCCCTCGAAAGTGAAGCAAGCGCCTCGGTCCATTAGCCCCGAGAAGCAACCGGCAGCTCGGCCACGTTCGGTTAGTCCCGAAAAGCAAATTCCTAAAGAATCGCTGCCCCAGAGCTCGGGAGCTCCGAAAGAATCACCATCTAGGCCAGCGTCTCGTCCGAGTAGCCCTGAAAAGCAAATGCCAGGCAGTGTTCCTGCTGCTAGACCGGAAAAACAATTACCCCCAACGGTAGTTAAGGATTCGCGTCCCGGCAATCAGTTACCAGAAACCTTGAGTAACGAATTTCCTCGTCAGAGTCCAAAAGAAACGGCTCGGTACGGTAGCCCCGAAAAGCAGTTGCCTAGCTCGACAAAGCCTAAGGGCAATGAGCCCACTGATAAGCCACGTCAATCTCCTGATAGACAATTGCCAGGTTCAGCTCCAATTCAACCCAAAGACGGTCCACAGCCCAGTGGAAAACCGTCTCCCGACGATAAGCAACAACCCACAGAGTTCCCAGAGGATGAGTTCTTTCGAAGCACTGTGACCCAACGAGTAACTAATACAACGAAAAACTATAATGACGAATTTATAATAAACGAACGTCAGCATCAACCGCGCAAGCCAGAGGAAAACCCGGATAAAAAATTGCCCCAAGATAAGGATATGATCGATAGGCCTAGCAATAAGCCGGCCACACGGGAGTCACCCGAAAGACCTGATGGGGGCTTCATATCAAAGAGTCCAGAGCCGGAGGAAGATCAGAAGCCGACCTATCGGAAGAAGGGTCTGACACGTCGTGAGACCTTTGAAGATCGTTGTCGCAAGATCTTGGGCATGGAAGAGGATGGCGATACGCAGGGCACCTTCGTGCCAAAGCCCGACGATAATGATGGCACAGACGAACAGGAAACAGAAACAGTGGTCAAGAAGGTAGAGACGTTTGAGTTTAAAATCGAGGACTGTCCCGATGATGATGATGAGGATGATAAGCCCAGGCGTGTGACTGAAACCTATGTTATACGCACCCAGCCTGTCATCAAAGTCGATGAGCCGTTGTCAGAGCCAGAAACGGTCAATATTACAGAGACGACGGAAATCGAAACAGTGGTTAACACAGAGAACACAATTGATCAACCGAAGCCCCAGCCCGTGGATGTTCATGCACCACGTCCTGCTGGAGACCGTAAGCCTAACGATGAGGTAAAACCCGCTGGACAGCCGGATCAAAGAAAGCCACAGTATTCAAGTCCTAAAGATGATGCAGAGTTCATTAATGTGGAAGAAGAGACTACTACAGTAACAACAAAGCGTACATCTAAGTCGCCTAAAGATCGTCTGCCCAAGGACGAGGTAGAGCCACGTCCTACATCTGATAAGTGGCCAAAGGATGAGAAACCCCAAGGTCCATCATCTACCAGACTTTCCAATGACGAAACCGAGCTAATAAATATAGAAGAAGAGTTAACAACAGTTACAACGAAGCATTCAACCAAGTCTCCGACACCTGAGCGCAAAGCACCTTGCCCTTCCTCAGAGGACGAGGAAGAGCCACCATCGAAAGCTGGTAAGCAGCCTAAGGATAAGACATCGCCACGTTCCACAATTGGTCAATGGCCCAAGGATGACGCGGAGTACATAAATGTAGAAGAAGAAATAACTTTGGTTACTACTCGTCAAGAACCTTTGCCTGATACTGAGGACGAGGAAGAGCCGCGCCCAAAAGTCAGTGGAAAACCTAAGGATAAGCATCCCAAGAACGATACAGAGTTGATTAATTTTGAAGAAGAAACATCAACTGTCACAACGAGGCGTACGGCAAAGGCACCCACTTCCAAACCCCGTTCACCCACACGCAAAGAGCCTTCACCCTATCCAGAGTATGTTGATGAGCCTAAAGCACAGGAACCAACACGCCCAGCAACTGGTAGACAGCCAACAGATGAATTTAAGCCACGATCGACACCTACTTATTATTCGAAGGACGTTGAATTTATCAAAGTGAGCGATGACACGACCATAATTATGACAAAACGTCCTGCTAAGTCACCATCGCCCACACGCAAGGAGTACTCGCCTTATTCAGATGATGGACCTACTGCTGAGCAATCCCCAGTTGGTAAACCGGGTGAGGGATCTCCACGACGACCAAAGGATGTTAAAGAACCGCGCACTGCACCCGGAAAACAGCCCAAGCAACCCAAGGATGATGCAGAGTATATTACTGAAAAGACAACGGTGGTGATAACAAAACGTCCTTCCAAGTCGCCGTCGCCCACACGCAAGGAGCCTTTGCCGCAAACGGAGACAAAGCACTTTGTGACGGAAAAGATAATCGATTGCAATGGCAAAACCGTGTTGGAAAAGATCAGCAAGACTCAACGACCCACTGGACCCGCTCCAGGAGCCCGGATAAAAAAGCAACCCGACGACAGCGAGCCTGAGGAAGCAAAGCCTAAGCAGCCTGACTCCAGGAAACCGTCGAGTAGCAAAATAGAAACCGAGCGACGTAATTCACGTACTACCAAGACCAGTACGACTAGCACCACCAACAAGCAGCCTGTGAAGGAGCCTCAGCCCAAGACAGTCAAGAGTCCACGCAAGGAGTCGTTGCCAAAACGTGAGCCTGCCAAGCGAGATAGCCTGGTGGAGGAAACACGCACCACAACGTCCACAACAAGCACAACTATTCGCAAGGATAGAAAGCCCAGTGATGCCAGCTCGCCAAACATTAAGGATCGTCTACGTTCGTCGCCTCGTAAACAGAAGCCTCAAACGGACGACGTGGACGGAGAGTCCTCCTCGCCGGATACGAGCCCTACGCGTATTCCCAGCGAGCGTCGCCGCTCGAGCAACATATCAGTACACACTGAGATCATCATCGATCACACAGCCCCCAAGACGCCATCACCCAAAACCGAGCGTAAAACGACGCCAAAGGTTGTGGCAAGTCCATTACGAAAGCTGCCAGTGACGGAGCGCAAGGAATCGGCGCCAGTGCCGCGTGTTACGCGTCGCGACAAGGACAAGGTGACCCGTTCCACCAGTGAGAACGTGATTAAGGTGGTTAATGGCAAACCAAAGCCGACGCAGCCTGAGATGAGTAGCCTGAATCCAAGCTCAGCTCAAAAGCCTAACAGCGATCGTAATCGTCCCAGCAAGTGTTTCACCACTAGAACCATCAATCTCAGCGAGCAGTTGATCAATAGCGAGGACATGGAGAACGTCATCATTGATATACAGCATGCGAAGAGCTCCAGAGAGCCGTCGCCGGATCGCATTGTGCCGACACCGGTGCCCGCTGAGGTGGAGACAGGCAAGCCGCGTTATCCCGACACTGTGCAGGAGCCTGACGATGAGCCTCGCAAGAAACCTGTTGTTACGAATATACCCATATTTGAGGAGGAAACCAATGCCTATGTGGGTTGCCAGATATCCGAGTTGCGCAATCCGAATGGCATCGAGGCGGACATCCACGACAATCCCACGGTGGAGGCGCCAAAGAGTTTGGATTATACCACCTCCAATACAAGCAATGGACAGCCTGGCATCGATGTGGACGAATGTCTATTAAGCGTGCACGAAAAGGTGTCCAAGTTCACGCATACCGCCGAGCAGGTGAAACAGCCTAAAACCTCGACCCCCTTTAGCCGACAGTTCGATGAGCATGCCAAGGTCTCGGCCAGCGATGAATGTTTGCTGAGCATTGATGAGAAGGTGGATCGCTTTTTGAAGACGGCCGAGAATATAACCAAACAGCCATTGACCACGCCCACGCGCGAAATTGAACGTCCCAACTTTGAAGACATCGACGAGGATCTGCGTCAGGACGACTGCATACTGAGCGTTTCGCAGAAGGTGCATAAATTTATTGACACAGCCGAGAAGTTGGCACCGACTGCACCACAAAAGTCGCCACGACTGGTGGCCAACATCGAGCGTCACATCTCGCGCCAGAGCGAGCCGGAGCTCGATCAGGAATCGGAGCCGGAGCAGCCCTCAGATGTGGAACCAGATGAGCCGTT
Source organism: Drosophila buzzatii (assembly GCA_035045845.1). Classification (NCBI taxonomy): domain Eukaryota; kingdom Metazoa; phylum Arthropoda; class Insecta; order Diptera; family Drosophilidae; genus Drosophila; species Drosophila buzzatii. The sequence goes on along the minus strand of JAWNOS010000596.1, from coordinate 3,043,531 downwards.
GGAGTCGAATGATGAGCTATTGCCCATGTCGAAGCATCATACAACGGCCATTGAGCTGAAGCGGCAAAAGGACATTCTCAATCGTCCCTCGGTCTTCAATCAGCGCAAGCCAGCCACACCCAACGGCAACAGCAAACCACGCGGCGTTTCCAGTCCAAGCACCACACTCATAACGGAGGAACGCAAATCGTATCGCAGTCAGAATGTTCCAGCATCGAGTCCAGGTGCACGCTCACCAACACGCACTACCGCTGCACCGCGCAAACCCTCATTGGAGCAACCACGTGGTAAACCAAGCGAAACAGAGCGTAGCACCACCAAACGCAGGGAGCATATAACCCAGCAGCAGTGGGTGGTCACTGACGTGGATGTGGATGTAGAAGAAGTGGGGCCCGCTCCACCTACCCATAGCGCCAGTCCACAGCCAACAGCACCAGGCAGACGCCCAACCACTACCGGCACCACCAACATAACGAAGTCAACACCACGCAGCTCTACCACACCACGCAAACCTTCATTGGAGTCGCCACGTAGTAAACCTAGCAGCGATTACCCTAAGAACACAGAGACAGACACACGTCGCACCACCAGCACCACTAGCACCAGAACCACTTCTAAGCGTGGTGAGCTATTGCTGCATGCTGATCTTGATGTCGATGTTGAGGAATACGAGCCAGTCGGTTCAAAGGGCACTTCTCCAGGCAGACGCACCACCCCGAACACCAGCACCACCAGCATAACGAAGCAAACTCCTCGTAATACCGCTGCACCACGCAAGCCTTCATTGGAGTCGCCGCGCAATAAACCCAGCAGCGAGGTTGAGACAGGCACGCGTCGCACCATCAGCACCACTAGCACCAGAACCACTACCAAGCGTGGCGAACAGTGTGTGCACAGTGATCTTGACGTGGATGTCGAGGAATATGAGCCAATCAGTCCACAGGCTGCATCGCCAGGCAGACGCACCACCACGACCACCACAAAGACAAGCACACGTGGCGCCGCTGCACCACGCAAGCCCTCGCTCGAGGCGCCGCGCTCCAAGTCAAGCCTGAGCAACGATTACACTACAGAAACCGAGACAGATACACGTCGCACCACCAGCACCACCAAGCGTGGCGAAGAGTGGTTGCCGAGTGATGTGGATGAGCCCAACCACAGTCCCAGGCATAGTCACAGTGGCAGTCCACGTCAAATGTCGCCACAACGACGCACCGCCACCACCACCAAGCCCGACAGCACCACCAATTCGAAATCCACCGTAGTTAAAGCGAGCACTGAGCACAGCACTACCAAGCATACAACAACAACATTAAATCGAACCCATAGTCCAACTAACCAAGCTCCCCTTGCCAGCTCCCCTGACACTGAACCACACGTTGAACCACTTTTAGACCGCAGCCGCCCCACTCATCAAACATCGCCCGGACGCACCGTCGCCTCACGTCGTAACATCTTTGAGAAGCATTCGCCCAGCCCCACCAACACCAGTGGTGCCACTGAGCCCAGCGGACGTCGTCCCTCCTACATGGATCACACGAAGAGCTCCCTGGAGCACATTCGTCGCGATTCGCTGGAGATCAATAAAACGCATTATTCTCGTAAGTCTTCTGTAGAGGATGATACAATGCTGGAGCCACGCAATCCGAACTCAGCTGTTAAATTTGATGTGCCTAAGCGCGGTTCACGGCCCGAAGTGGTGCGCACCACCAACACCGATGAGCTGGAGATAGAGGAGATCTTTGATCTGCAGACACTGGAGCAGCTGCTGGAGACGGTGAGCAGCTATGAGCTGCGTCGACGCATTCGCGCCCAGATACGCTTGATAAAGAAGAACATGATTAATGCGAACGGCAGTACCAGCACCACCATCACCACTACCACCATAACTACCAAGGGCAGGCAGGCAGAGCAGCTGCAGCCCAGAAGTCAAAGCTCGACTCCTAGTCGCAGCCCAATGCCAGTGCGGCGCATGCCGGAGCAGCCACGTGAACGTAGCCAGAGCCCAGAGCTGAAGAGTAGCACCACCACCAGCACCACAACGACAAGTCGTCGCACCGAGCAGCTGGACAGTGGCAAGCCACCGGTAAAGCCACGTGAGCGCAGCGCTAGCCCAGCTCAAACGCGTCGTCGCAGTCCAACGGGAAAGTCGACAAGCAGCACAACGACAACCACCACACGCACCACCAAGCAAGGTGGCAAGATCAATGCGAACGAGAAGCCAAGTCCCATTTGGGCAGATCGCAGCAAGGTATTACGAGCCTCTGGCTCAGCTTCGCCCACGCCGCGGAAGGGCTCCAACACGAGCACCACTAGCAGCAGCAGCCGAGTGATGCGCAGCAGCAACACCACCAGCAGCACCACCACAACTAGCAGCACTAGCAAGCGGCGTGAGGAGGATTCCATTACGTCCAGCTATGGCGTCGGCCCAACCGATGAGAATGGACTGCCCCTCTTTGGCATTAGGGCGCTCAAGAAGAAGACACAGCCGCCGGTGGAGCCATGTGAGACAAAGCAAGGTAAGCAATTGAGTGGTTCGGTGGTTGCACAGCATAGCAAAGCTAAGCCGCTTTCATTTCACAGAAGTCACAGGCTATGTCATCGAGGAGCAGTTCTATTCGGATGACAAATCGCCGCCACGTCATGAACGCAAGGAGCTCATCTACTCGAGCAATCCCGATGAGTTGGTGACGTTGCAGCAGCAGCTGGACACCACGAAACCGGATGGACAGACGAAGTTGGAGCGCGAGGTGAAGCTCATCGATATGCAGGGCATGCCCGCAGCGATTGATCTGCCGGAGGGCAATCGGCGCAGCTCGATCAAGGAGCTGAGCGAACGTTTTATACAAAACGAATCTCTGCTGGTCGACGATGAGACCGAGGACAGTGAATCGAATGATGTGTGCAGCGTCATCGAGCTGGAGGCACCGCAGATGCGTCAGCATCAAACCAGCAGCACCACACGCACCAGCTCCAGCACACGCTCCTTTCTCAACACCAGCGGCGAGGATCGAGCTGTGAGCAGCGTCGACGATGTACTCGAGCGCATGCGCAATGCCGACAATGGTGAGTACCTCAGCAATGATCATTCATCTGGTTGCTAGAGTCTGATTCGCATCTGCTTCTACCTCACGCAGTGGTGGAGCCCGGCGACAGCGCTGAGGATCGCGAGGCACGTGCTCTGCTCAATAAATTCCTTGGCGCGAGCGTCATCATGCAGGGCGTCGAGACAATGTTGCCGGCGGGCCAGCGACAGCAACAGCTGTCGAGGGGCAACATTAACAGCAGCAGCCAAGCGGTAAGTGATCGACCACCACACCCTCTCAATAAGGGCAAGCAATGCTAGAGTGTAGCTAGTCCAGACTATGAAATACCCTGTAAACACATTAGAGTTGTTTTGACTTTAGTTTTAAATACATTTCTCTATTGTGGTAGTTGCTTAATTGAGATTGAGGTCAAGAAGTTAAGCGACTGCTATGCTTGACTATTAAATACCCTGTACTGCTTATGCTATAGAGTAGTATAAATGGGATATACACTTTGCTTATGGAATTTATGAAACTACGCTTTAAATACATATGTGAGCTAGTTTAGACTGTACAATACCCTGTATTTGACTACCAAATACCCTATAATCGTTTATTTTGTCATCGAAACTGCTTTGCAATTTTGGCTGCAATTAGATTTTGGACAAAAAGTTAAGTTGCTGCTAGTCTAGACTATTAAATACCCTGTATTAGACATAGTCTTGACTAGACAATATCCTATATACAATTTCTACTCACTTTGTAGTGCAATCTTCAAAGAGAATGATGTGTAGACTTATAAATATCCTTGACAAGAAAATACCCTGTACAGATTTTACAAAAAATAAAATATATGATATTTTTGAAGCTTCAACTTAAATAAGATGAATAACTTAAACACCTGCTAATAACGACTGCCAGATACCCAGTGTTTTTATTGACAAATCTCCAGTGAGAACTCGTTTTATTATTATTTGTTATTTTTAAATATTTTTCGTATGCTGATAAAAGTTTCCTAGTTCCAAGTTGAGCTCATCATTATATCAAATGGAATTTCCTATAGGCATATACATAATTTCCATATGCCATTCAGAGTTCGTTGGCCTCGCACTAATGCGACCGGCCAGCTTAATTTGCTAATTAATCACAGGGTATGCCCAAAGCTGAGTTGAGCCCTTTTTGATGGACAGCCACAAAACGAAGAATATATAAAAAAAAGAAATGCGAGAAAAAACAACAAAAAATAACCACCAAATGTGCAGGCCCATGGCCCACGGCCCACGGCCCACGGCCCACGACCCACGGCCCACGTGTGTGCGATCAGCCATTGTCTATGCGCGCTCGCTCTCACTCTCGCGCTCTGCCTCCTGCTCCTCTTCGCTCATTCGCTCATTCGCCGTTAGCTTTTGCGCTCACCGCTATGCGCGCTCACGCTCTCACGCTCCGTCGCTCTCTCACTCTCTCGCACTCTGTGTGTGCGTGTGTGCTGCTGCTGCTGCTGCCGCTCTCTTTTAGTGCCGTGTGCCGCGTGCGTGATGTGATGCGATGCGCGCTTCTGGCCAGGAACGGGAATCAGCCGTCGCTCTGGCCATTGCCATCAGCGCTGCCAGCGTCGCTGCCAACGTCGCCGTCAACAGCTGCCATCGTCATCGTCTGTTGGCCATTTCAGTACAAACTCAGAGGCGGCATCGATCACTTGTGCGACTTGTGTTCCCGATCACAAAAACAAAAATAAAAACAAAAACAAAAAAAAATACCAAAAACAAACCACGACGAGACCAGACGAGACGAGACAAGACAAGACGAGACGAGACGACGCGACACACCGACAAGGCGTGAGGAGAGCGAGGCTAGAGAACTCCAAATTCTCAAAGTGCAAAAAATAATTTGAAAAAAAAAAAAAAAAAACAAATTAATGCAAGCAAATCAATAGTAAAGCAAATAAATAAAAACAAGAGAAGCAGAAGCAACAAACAACCAAAGAAGGCAACAAAAGACAAGTTTTTGTTGTTGTTGTTGTTGTTGTTGTTGTTGTTATTTATGAATCTTCTGCAACTAGCTCTTCCTCTTGCTCGGCAACTCGTTGTTGTTGTTATTGTGTGCAGTTGAGTTTTTTTTTCCGTTTATTTTTTTTTCACAAACGTTGTTGTTGTTTTTATAACGACTATTATTATTATTATTATTATTGTTGTCGTTGTTGTTGTTGTAATGCGGTGAACGGTTGCAGTCGAAACGCGAGTGTTTAACCAACTTTGGTCAAAGCGGCTAAAAGAAGAAGAAGCAACAGCAGCAGCAAAGGCAGCAGCAGTAGCAGCGCCAGTAGCAGCGACAGCGACAGCGACAGCAGCAAGCAGCGTGTAAGTGTGAAAGGGTATGGGGTAAAAATGCTGGAGAGTGAGCGGTACAGGTAGAGGCAGAGGGAGACAGAGTATGTCTTGTCTCTAGCCTAGCTAAATTCATTGGAATTGGCAGCTGTTGAAAAAAAAATTTGAAAAAAAAATAGAGAACAATTTAAAGCAGCAAACATAAAATTTGAAAAAAATATATAAAAAAAAATAAAAAAATAAAAATTAATATAATTATATTATATTTAAAAGATGAAAAAAATATTTAAAAAAAAAAATTCAAAATTTATATATATATTATTTTTTATTTATTTTTTTAAATATTAAAAAAAAAACAAAAAAAAATTCCAAATTTATATATATATTATTTTTAATTTAATTATTTTTTAAATATAAAAAAAAACACAAAAGAAAAATAAAAATAAATATTATTATATTATATATTAAAGATAAACAAAATATTTAAAAAAAATCAAAATTTATATATATATATTATTTTTTTAAATATTAAAACAAAGAAAATTCAAAATTTATATATATATAAATATTAAAAAAAAAAAAACAAAAAAAATTCAAAATTTATATATATATTATTTTTAATTTAATTTTTTTTTAAATATAAAAAAAAAAACACAAAAGAAAAAGAAAATTAAATATGAACAAAATATTAAAAAAAAAAAATGAAAATTGATATATATATTATTTTTAAATTTTTTTTTTAATATTAAAAGAAAAAAAAAAGAAAAGCAAAACAACATAATTCAAAATTTATATATATTATTTGTTATTTTTTTATTTATTTTTAAATATTTAAAAATAATATATAAAATATAATATAAAAAATGAAAATAATTGACAAATCAGAAATAAATAGAAACTTATTTATTTTTTCTTCTTCCTCAAATTTATTGTTTCAATATTTTTAAATGTAGTTTCTAATTTGTACTAAATTTAAAAATTTTTTTTTTTTTTTTCACATTAATATTTTATTTTTCAATATTTTATTTTTGGTGCGTTTTTCAATAGTTGCCAAATTTGTTTCCATATTGTTTTTTTTTAATATATACATATATGTATGTATGTATAAATATTTAAAAAAAAATCTATATTTCAAAACAAATATTTTCAATTTATTTTCTTTTTCAAAATTTTTCTATTTTCTATTTTTTTTTCAATTATTTTTGGTGGCAAGAATTTGCTGTCACGACACCTCAAAATGCACCTGAAAAGCAAAATGTGAACGACAAGCGTTGTCTATATTAATAAACACACACACACATTCGTGTACACACACACATATATACTATATATATAATATATAGATAGAGAGCTAAAGATACAACTAGAAAGCCAAAAGCCAAGCATTTGCCCAAGTGACAAAATAAAGAAAAAATAAAAATCAAATAATAATAATAAAAACAGAATAAAACAAGACAAACTAAATAAAAAAAAAAAAAAAAGAAGCAAAATAAATAAATAAATTTCAAAGCACAGGCAGGTGAAGCACGAGGATGGGTTGGGGCATAGGGGATGCTGCATGAATGAGAGCGCAAGCGTACGGAATATTTCGACGAAAATAGCGCAACGATGGCACTATTTATACGGACGGAACGCTGTCTCTTTTGTTGGAGCGCCCAGTGGCCAGATACAGATGCAGATACGAGATAGAGCTAAAGATACACCATGGCACGGCTGATACATATGCATGTAGATACGGCTACAAATGGACTGTGCACATTGCACCGTGCGTGCCGCTGTGGCCTGTTTTTTATTTTCTGCTCAACTTGTGCACCAAATACCATCCATGCTTTATATGTAGAGTGTAGCACGAGTCACACTGAATGCCTGACATAGCCACAGAATATCCAAGAGCCACGGGGATAATCTATGGCAAAGTATCTGCAATTGCAACAAGTATCAATAAGTGCGCTTCAAAGTATCTTTTGTGGATTACATTGCTGACCTAACTAGAATCTGCTTTGATGTATAGAATATATGTATATCTGAAAGTATCTTTCACATATCATAGCTACAAGATAGCCACAAAGTATTTTCGACATGTTAAAGATACAAAGTGTCTGCCTATAAGAAAATATCTTATACGTATCATCAATGCGATACAAAGTAACTGCAAGTTTTGCTAATCTATCAGTATACATATGTATCTATGAACATGTCATAGATACTTGTAAATGTATCTATCAGTTAGCCAAATGTATCTCTTTGAGCATGCAAAGTATCGGCAAGTCACTCGACTTTCAGTATAGTTACAATATATTCTTTTCATATATACAAATCATGAGTCTCAACTCATCCCAAGTATCTACAGGCTAGCTAAAGCTAACTTGTTTTGAGATACAAATGTATCTTTTGCTGTCTCTCTCTAGAAAGTTGACATGCTCAATCTGATTGTCGAAATTAATGAGCTCAAGTACGTGTTGGCTAAAGAGAAAAGATCTCGCTTCAGCGATAAAATATAGTTAATCAAAAGTATCTCAAGCTAACTCAAAGTGTTTGTAGATCAATTAAGATACAAGCATCTAAAGATACATCTAAATAGCAGCAGTCAGAAATTTCTACATCTTTACTATCAAAAGTATCTTTTCAATGCCCACAATGTATCTGCAATCATAAAATGCCGCATACAAAGTATCTATGTGTCATAGTTTGTCTATTCTCTACAAAGTATCTCAATCTGGTTATCTAAGTATCTGTGGCATGCCGCCAGAAGACCACTGAGAAGGTTGCTCAGAAAACGTTTGTAAATTAAGCATATTAGATACGCGTATCTGAAGAGTGCGCATTACATTGTCTTTTACTTGTATCTCAGCTTGTTCATTAGAATGTATCTTTCGTCATTTACAAGTTTTAGCAGATTATGACAGCAGCAACACATATCTATATTTTATGCAATTATTGCGAGCGAAGTAGGCATTAGACAATGTATCTCGTACTCATTGCTAGATGTATCTCAATATGCTTGCAGACAATTCCAACTGCATCCCATATATACTTTGAGCTACAAAAGTATCTGTATCTAATCAAGAAACAAGCAATTATATGATGTATCTCACATAGATTTCCGTAGATACAAATACAATGTATCTTAGTCATAAATAGCTACAAATACTTGTAGATTATTCCAGAAGTATCTCATGCCTATATTGAGCTACAAGTGGCTGTATCTTACACTCAACTCTAGATGCAAATACAATGTATCTCAGTCTCATACTATATACGCATACTTGTATAGAGTATCTCATACCTATATTGAGCTACAAGAGTATCTTAATCTGAGAATGCAACAAGTGGCTGTTAGATACTGTATCTCACACTCAACTCTACAATGTATCTCAGTATCATACTATACTATGTACACTCTCATTCCTATATTGAGCTCTCAAAGTATCTTAATCTAGATACAAATACATTGTATCTCAGCCTTAGATAGCTACAAATACATGCAGCTTGTTGCAGAAGTATCTCATAATCATGCCACAAGTAGCTGTTAGATAATCTAGCACACACTTTACGCTCGACACAGAAATACAATGTATCTCAGTCGTGTACCTATGTTCCACTTAGCTAGAATGTATCTCAAGTCTGGCAAGAAGGGAGTTCTTCCCATTTAACGTTTTCTCTCGGTTTTTATGAGGAAATGTTAAATGCAATTTGTTTTTATTTGATGTTTTGCTGTTGCTGCGCCGTTTTGGTTCATGGTTCGGTTCCGAACCGGTTCTCCTTTAATTGCTAGTGCGAGTCATTCGAGCGCAACATGTTCATAATAATATATTTTTTTTTTTGCAGCAGCAGCAGCTACTGTTTCGCTGTCGTCGCTGGCTTCTTCCAGCCCCATTTCCCCACCATTTCTAGTAAAACAAAAAGAAAAACAAGTAGAAAAGGCAAAAGAAGTAGTTAGTGTTGTTGTTGTTGTTGTTGTTGTTGTAGAGGTAATAGTGAGCAAGTGGTTCGTCTATGACTTTGGCTCTGGGCTTTGACTTTGGCTTTGGCTTTGGCTTTGACTGTGGGAAGCCGGTTTTTCCCGCTTAACTGTAGCAGCTAACTAGCTAGCAGGCTGTGTTTTTTTGTTTGTTCCCAAGCGTGGCAAATCTTTTCCTTTTCTTTACTTGAATTTTTCTTTCTTACTTTCTGCCATTTCATAATCGCTCTGCCTGTTCATCTTTGACTTTGCGCTCTGCGCGTTTTGCATGTGAAAGAAAGAAAAAACTAAAAGCAAAATCTTTCCATGTGTCTAAAAATATGCACCAAATGCCAAATTCACTTCTCATTGTATTTCAGTATTTTCTTCGTTCGGCTTCTGCGTTTTCCATGGAAAATTGGAAAATTGAAGGCTTTCGGGTGGGCGTGTGCGTGTGCGTGTGTGAGAGAGTCTGTGTCTCTGCTCAAGGCAAGTTCAATTTGTTATACACTTGCCGAGGGTATCAATAAAATGTCACAGAGAGAGAGGGAGAGAGAGAGGGAGAACTAGCTCTATATATATACATATAATATATCTTACTGATCAGCAAGCACAAAAGCAACTTGCCTTCTTACGCAGATAATGTAGCTTATATCCATTCGCATACATATATTTATAGCTCTAGAAAATTCTAGCTAAAGCCTCGCTAAACTAACATTAATAGTAACATTTACAGTGACTGTAACACTAACAGTGACTTAACATTTGCAGCAACAGCTATGTAGTATATATTTCAAGCATTGATGGCTTTTAGGGGCCTGGCAAAGCAGTAAAAACTTTAAAAGAGCAACTTGTAGAGCTAACTATTTGAGTTACGGATGATCTGCTCTATAAATAGCAGATAAACTTGGATCTAGATAGAGAATAGATAGTTAACATCAATTTGAGCATATTTAAATTGCATTGCATATATTAGAATATATCTATAGCTATATCATACGATTCTTCAATTTTTGTGTGGCTGTTCGCAGAGAGAGAGAGAGAGAGAGAGAGAGAGAGAGAGAGAGCCAGAGAGAGAGTGATCTATGTGTAAGGCATATATATGTATATATATATAGATATACCATTATTTTTGATCATATATGAATAGGTTCAGAGATATATAGTTGTATTCATAAGCATATTTCCATCGAATAGTTAGCATAGTCTCATATCGTAGTCAGATAGCTGCAAGTCTAGCTATATGCCAGATATGATTGTTCCTTAAAGACTTGCCATATACATATATAGTTTCAATTCATTTCTTATTGCTACTCAATTATATAGTATTTGTACTATATCTTCAACTCTGCTGCATTTCTTAGATTCAATTAATATTTCGATTCAAATTGAAATTGAAATTGAATTGAAATTTGTGTGGGGCAAAGAAATTGCCTTTGGCCTTCTCAATTTAGTTGCTCTCACCTTTTTGGCTAAATTTAACAGCAATTTCAATTGTTGTTGTTATTATTGTAGCTGTTGCTATTTGTTGTTTGCTCGACACTTTGAAAAGCATTAATCATATATGTAGTTGTTGCTGTTGTTATTGTTGCTGCTGCTGCTGTTGCTGTTGTTGTTGCTGCTGCTGCTGTTGCTGTTGTTGTTGCTGCTGGCGACAGTGTCAAAGCCAATGCAAATAGTTGCCCAATTTGTTGAGCTAGCTGAACAGCAGCAACAACCATAGCAACAACAACAACAACAATGACAACAACAACAATTGCAATTGCATTCGCTTTGCTCAGCTGCACAGCAGCAACATGCAGCAGCAGCAACTCTTTTTCTCCACTTTTTCTGTTCACTCTTTTTTTTAATTGTTTTGTGCCTTTCGGACTGCAATTTCCATTTTGATTTTCATGCTTCGCTGCATGCGATCAAATGCCACGCCCCGTCAACTGGCCCCCGCCCCTATTTAATGTTGATTGTTGCTGCTGTTGCTGTTGCTGCTGCTGCTAGCAGCAATTTGTTGTGGCGTTTGTTACGCTTTGGCGGAATTGCGCCAAATAACTTGGCAAGCCTATTGCCAACAACAACAGCAACAGCAACAACAGCAACAACAATCAAAGCCACGTCACAGCGGCCAAAATAAATGGCAAATTATTATAAAAAGAATTTTGCAGAAGAACTAAAATTAAATTCAAAAGCCTAATGCAAATTTGTTTAAATAAATATAGAAATATAGATGTGCTCTAAGTGATGAATATATGAATATATATAGAATAAAATATGTTATATAAATATAATATAAATGTCGTATCGTTGTGGCATTATGACGTTGTGTTCGTTATGATGTTGCGATTGACAGTTGCAGTAGTATTAAAGAGAAACTAATCGAATGAGTTAGCATTTTAGTGACAACTAAAGGATGTGTCAATAGCAAAGAGACAAGCATAGGTTTTGCTGAACGTGGTCTCGGATGTCGCAGAGTAAGAGCGAGAGGTCTATGTCCTGCGCACAGAGTTGCCATGATATTGATGAACGAGAATATGCAACCAAGAAGCAGTTTGACAGAAGAGCTGAAAAAGGTCAGTCGAAAGAGGGCAGAGTTGGTTGAGAAAAAAAGATTGTTTTGGTAATAGAAGTCGGCGACATCGAGAACTCGTTATTAGGCAAACTTATAACGGAAGGCCAGAACACTAAAAATATTATATATATAATAATAATATAAAATAATATATCTTCTAGCTATTTATTTATAAATATGTATATATTTATTTATATTAATTTTAGTTCTTTGTCTTTAGTCAAATAAAGAACAAAAGAACTTCTTTGAGATATATGAAATGAGCGAAATTGCTGACAAATTGTTGTCGTTGTTGTTGCTCTTGGAAATTTTAGTTTTGACTGTAAAAGCAAAGTTTTTGTACGTTTCTATATGCATCATATATCATGCTATATATTCAATAATACTATCTAAAAAACATAAAACAACAAAATGTAATAAGGTTAAGATTGGGACACATAAAACTTACACAACAACACCACATCAACCCTCACCTCAGCAACAACTATGCCCCAACTGCCTTACAGTCGATCCAAATATTATACACATTCTAAAAGACTGTCCCGCAGCCTCTCTCCCTATATCGAGTCTCGCAAATCCAGCCCCAAAAGACATTCCCAAAATAATTAAGTTTCTCAAAGAATCCAACAGATATCACCTCATATAATAACAAATGTAAAACCTCTAGCCAGTGCTTTAGCTTTCAGTTAGCTGTAATTGAACATTAACTCTAACTGATATAAATAAATATTCAAATAATGCTAGTCCCATACCATCACTAGTTCCACTAGTTCCATAGCTGAACTTGTGCCATTTTATATGTTATATATTTCCCTGCCAGTCAGCTGTTCTAGTTCTAGTTCAGAGAATGTGTCGCTGAACTAGTTCAGTTCCATTCAGCTCATTTGAAATCTCAATCAAATTCATTTCATATATAGATGAATAGTAGACATATTGATAAAGAGCTACAGATAGATGCATATATGGATATAGATAGATATATCTTTTCATAGATAAATATATAGATATAGGCAGACAACTAGTTGGCTAGAACGAGCCATAGATCAAATTATATTCTAAAACTGCCAGAAGGCCTCTGTCGCTCTGGCTTAAAAGAAAATTATTATTTAAAATTAATTTTATAGTAACAATAAATAAATAAAAAATAAATAAATATTCTAAAACACATTACTATAAAATATCAAAGTTCAAATATCATTAAAAAATAAATCTATATAAAATATATAAAGACTTTTGACCCAATTATATATACCCTTTTGTCAGCGCATATCCCAAAGATATATATAAAATATATATTTATATATATTTAGTTAAGTAAAACGTTTTGCTTAATGCGTACAATCGAAAATATGAATAACTCTCTCTCTCTCTCTCTCTGTCTGTCTCTCTCTCAGTGTACTTCTCTTCCTTGCTCTCTTCGTCTCCCTCTCTCTCTCTCTCGCTCTCCCTCACTCTCGTTGATTGTGTGTATTGCTTAAATTAATTTCGAGCCAAAAATAGCAACGCGTCTTTCAGCTTTTTTGGTCGGCGTTGCTCTCAACGAATTTCCCCAATTTTCAACTCTCGAGAAAATGTTCAGAAAATTTTCTGAAAATATATACGAAATTGTTGTTGCTCGTGTTGTTATTTTTGAATAATTGTGCTGGCCAAATTTGGTCAAATTTGTTATAAACAAGCGAGCAAGGCAGCACGAGTATGCCCAACACGAAATGATCGACCCACAGATACGCTGTAAATGAGCGATGAGAAAAAAGAGAGCCATGCTTAAAGGAGATATAATATGTATATAGAGATGTATAGATTACCATATGAGATGAGATAGAGATAGAATGGAGCATATTGCTAGTATGCTAGCAAAAGTAACGTTTATCGATAATCGATTACTGTATATAAGATATCGAAATGCATATGTATATTGTTCTCTTTATAAGAGGAACAAGAAAAAAACTATTTGTAATGAGATTCAGATGCAGATATTTCAATTTATAATATCAATAAGCTGAATCGATAATTATCGATATGTCTGCATGCAACATACAAGAGCTTAGACCAGTCTCTGTGAACTAGACTCGACTGGCGAAGAAGCAGTAGAGTATACAACACCAATATACCCGCTCTACTTACACACTTTTCAGTGGAGGTATCGAAATGCCTAGGCTCATGCGCTGCGTGGGCGTGGCCGACTGCTACGTCGCGCACAGCTGTCCAAGTTTTGAACAAAGAAACAAACGAAATTCAATTTATGAATATGGTTTTGGTTTTTGAAATCTTTTTTTTTTGCATGCAAGTCAATTGCGGGCAAACGCTGCGTATACTTCATTAAATTTCCATCAAATACAGTCGAGTTCATGATAAGAATGAAAAAGAAATGAAAATAAAAGCATTAACTGCGCTTGCTCCCCTCTCGCTGCCCCGCATGCTCTAAATGATCTAAAGAGAAATGAAATTAGGACTTTCAATTAGCATAAGAATCGTATTCGAAATTTTGATGGCTTTGGCTCAGAATGCTTTGCAAATGTCTTCGAAATTAACATAAAAAAAAATACTTTAGATTACTTTTTATATACTTCTTTTTTTGGCCAACAAATTCTATACAAAAGCGAAAGAAAGGTTCTTTGTTGGCTAAGAAGAAGAGGAAGAAGAAGCGCAACAAAGTGCGAACTTTCTTTTGACGGCGACCCAGTTCAAGCGACGAAGCTTTGGACTGCTGCTGCTCCAAGTGAGAACTGTGAATTCGAGCTAAAGTGAACGTCGCTATTTCAGTTTTTATTTATTATTTTTGTTTCGTAAACTCACATCATCTCTATATGCTCTATTTGCATTTGTTTAAGGCGGGCATATTGGTTTTGTTGTTTAGAGTTGAATTGAGAATTGATCAGTGGAAAGTTTTGCTAGCTAAAAGTCGAACAGTATACAGTTTGAGAGTCAAGTGGAGCCACGCCCAGAATATATCGGGCATATCACAGTAACAGGCTTGGTTTTGATTGCAGTGAAGGTCTCGATTTCGCTCTCTCTCCCTCTGACTGTCTCTCTCTCTCTGTCACCCTCTCTCTATCTCCCCTCTCCTTCACTCTGTCCCATTCTTTCTCTCTATTTCGCTCTCTCTCCCTCTGACTGTGTCTCTCTCTCTCTCTGTCACCCTCTCTATCTCCCCTCTCTATCTCCTCTCTCCTTCTCTCTCTCCCATTCTCTCTCTCTATTTCCCTCTCTCTCTCTCCTCGCTTACAGTTTGAGTGCCACAGGTTTATTTATTTGTTAACAGTTTTGAATAGTTAAGATATGAGGCAGTTGAGGAACAGTTTTAGCAACAGTCGACAACAGTTTTAGCAGCACTTTGTTATTATGCTTGATATGATATAGATGCATTGAGTGAGATAGAGTTAGTAATAGTTATAGTTAACTTACTCGGCCACGCTCATGGCTAGCCCCTTGAATCCCCTTCTGCATGTAAAACTTGCTTATCTCAGCTACAGTTGCAAAGGCCTTGCTTAAGTGTTTTACAGTTTTGACAGCACTGATGCATACTCTTTTTAGCTGTTGACCATTTGCCAGCAGTTCTGTTCAAACCTTGATTGTGCAGTTTGGGAAGCATTGGAGAATGGATTTTGAGCTATTTTGTATAGAGTATGAGTTTATGTATGTAGGAGCCGATCGGAGAGATAGAGAAAGAGAAGGGGGAGGTATAGAGAGAGAGAGAAAGGCAGAAGGAGGGAGATAGAGAGAGAGAGAGAGAGAGAGAGGGAGAATGGGAGAGAGAGAAAGACAGAAGGAGGGAGATAGAGAGAGAGAAAGACAGAAGGAGGGAGATAGAGAGAGAGAGAGAGAAAGACAGAAGGAGGGAGATAGAGAGAGAGAGAGAGAAAGACAGAAGGAGGGAGATAGAGAGAGAAAGACAGAAGGAGGGAGATAGAGAGAGTGAGAAAAACAGAAGGAGGGAGATAGATAGAGAGAGAGAGAGAGAGAAAAAGACAGAAGGAGGGAGATAGAGAGAGAGAGAGAGAGAGAAAGAGAGATGGAGGCAGAGGTTAGATAGAGAGAGGGTGACAGAGAGAGAAAGACAGACAGTGGGAGAGAGGGAGATAGAGAGAGAAAAGGGGGAGAGACAGAGAGAGGGGGAGAAAAACAGAAGGAGAGAGGGAGATAGAGAGAAAGAGAGAGGATGGGACAGAACGAAAGACAAAGGAAGGGAGAGGGGATATATATATAGAGAGAGAGCACGCAAAATAGACCTTCACTGCATTTAAAACTAAGCCACGCCCACATTTCATCCCTCTCTAAAGGCAACTTGCATAGTTGCATAGTTTCGTATTTCTTGAACTCAACCAATACAGTTTGAGGGGCATTTTAGATTAATTTTCAAATTTTTTATACAGTTTAGGCAGATTATTGATTAGTTCAGTTATGCTGAACGATTAGCAAAAGAATTTCAATTTTGCAACAAAAAATAATTATAAACATAAATATATTTATGGATATTAAAAAATAAAAGTAGCAAAAGTAACAGTAGACGCTTAAAGCAACGTCGTTATACCCGGAAGACGCTATAACCGTTTAAGATTGTTTGGGTGCCAGAACTAGAAAGAAGCAGACTCGTTATAACTTGATTCTACTGTATATATATTTTTTAAAATATATTTAAATTTATAAATATTTAAATTATTAAATATATTTATTATAAATTGTTTTTTTTTTTCACATCTGAATTCTTTGAGCTTAGTAACTGCATTTGAATTGACTTCATTTGACTATAGTTTAATGGATTTTTTTTGTTCGATCTTCATAGTTTTCTAAGATTCTGCATCAATTTAAAGTTTTACATTCACTTGCTCACCTGGCCAATCAATCAGTTTCATTATTTCCCCTTTTACCTCGCTCATTTATCAATTTCTTTGTTTTGCGGCCATGCGGCGTATGCGCAATATACGTGAGGCTGTGGCTGTGGCTGTGGCTGTGTCTGTGTCTGCATTACGCATACGCCAGGTATGCTGGCAGCATACATTGTTGACGTTGGCTAGCAGCAATTAGACGGAAGCAAATCAATAGCCATGGCTAAGGACGAGACGCGACCAAACATTGTGCTTCGATTTCGTTTCTCGATCTCTCTATGTGTGCCGCTCTCGCGCTCTTCATCTCCTTCACTGCCTCGCCCTCTCTGTCTGTCTGTCTGTTTGCCTCTTATCATACGGTTCGATCAGGGTCGATCTGTGGGTAAAACTTGTTCAGCTTTTTTTGGCTGGCGTTGCCGGCGTATGTGCTCATCGCCTTTATTTAGCCAAATAAACAGCTGGCGTTTCGCTTTTCTCGCCGTCGTCTGTGGGCGTCAGCGAACCAAATTTTCCGGTTGATAAACAAAAAAAAAAGAAAAACGAAATGAAAAACTAAAAGAAAAGTGCGAAAAGTTAAGGCAGCAAATCAATTGACTTTGCTCATTTCAGGTGAAAACAACGCAGCAACAGCGCAGCAGCAACATCAGCAACAGCAGCAGCAGCAGCAACACTCGAAAGACAACAACAACATCCTCAGCACCAGTTACACGCACAACTTGTGACATCGAGGAAATTTGGGACGAGCAATTACTTAGGCAATTGGTAAGCCACGCCCACAATTTCGCCACAAAGCTTTCGGCTCTGATATCTCGTTTCCTGCTTGCAGCTGGAACAGGCGTCCACGTACGAGGAGCGTCGCAAGATCCGTGCACGTTTACGCGAACTTATGGCGGAACGCGAAGGTAAGTCAAGCGGCCATGCTCTATCTCTCTCTCTCTCTCTTTCCTCCTCTCTCTCTCTCTTTTACTCTTAATCTCTCTAGCTCTCTCAGTCTAACCACAGCAAATGCCAAGCCAACTAACCCACAGAAGTTTTGGCAAAGAGAAAAGAAAAAATATCAAACAAAAATATTCAATTATTTGTTAAGCGGTTTCTCTCTCTCTCTCTCTCTCTCTCTCTCCCTCGTCTATCTAGCTTTCTGATTGCGATTCTGTATTTGTATCTTGTAGATATGCAAAACAGCGCATACTCGTAGCTAGCCTAAAGTTATTCAATTAGCGCCATATAAACAGTTTCAGGTATTGCCAATGAATTCGTTTCATCATTTTACATCATTCATCTCGAATCATCATCATCAATCTGTGCATCAAGTCTTATGTCCTCTCATTGAAAAATGTTCTTGTGCTCGTTCTCCTTTACTCGTTTTACTCTCTCTCTCTCTCTCTCTCTCTCTCGTTTCTCGTTTCTTGTTTAACGTGTTGAGCTGCTTCCACTCGTTCAAGTCGTTAAGCTCGCTCAATGTTTACTCGCCAATCCTTGATTTCGTCGCCAATTCTAAATTTCGCTGAACTTTCAATGTTTGCCTTATAGCGCTTTTCGCTATTCTTTAGCGATTATTCGTAACTCGCTGAATGCTTATGCCAAGCACTTACTCGTTATGAAGAGTAGAAATTGTTTAACGGTTATTCGTTAAATTTTAACACCTCCAATGCCAACTCGTTGTATCCGAGCCTATTCGTTACTCTGCAACGTTCACTCGTCGCAATAATTATTCGTTACATTTGAGCTCATTCAATGTATATTCGTTATAAGTTTTTAACGTCTATTCGTTGCAACGTTTAGAGCTCATTCAACGTTTACTCATAAAGCTATCTTTACTCGTTACAATGAACATGCGTTATATTTCAACACGTTCAGCGCTTACTCGTTATATGTCGGGCTCACTCAATTCGAGCTCGTTCAGCGCTTAATCGTTATTTCTGAGCTCGTTCAACATTCACTCGTTAAACGCTTACCAGTTACTTTTCAGTGCTACTCGTTACATTTGAGCTCGTTCAACACTTACTCGTTGCTTTCAAGCTTACTCAATTTACGCTTGATTCGCTGATAGCTTACTCGTTGTCATTTGACTCGTTGAAAGTTCACTCGTTACAACATTTACTCGTCGCTCACTGTCGCTGTCACTTGTCACTCGTCCAAGCACATTTTGCTCGTTGTTTCTCGTTGTTTATTTGCCTTGTCTTCGCCCAGGGGCCCAGTTCAAGCCATTCCCAAAATTCTAATTTCTCTCTCTCTCTCTCTCTCACTGTTACTCTCATTCGCACTCGTTGTGTTTACGAACGAGTTGAACAGATGAACGTGACAGAGTTCTGTGATTCAGTTTCGAACGCATTGCTTCTTGTTTCCCAGCCGTTGCCGTTGCCGTTACTCGTTGTGTTTTTACTCTTTATTGAATACAAATATACATAAATATCTCTCTCTCTCTCTCTCTCTCTCTTTATATCTCTCCCACTCTCTCTCTCTTTCACACTCATGCACACACTCTTAATTTTCATGCAAAAACTCGTTCGGTTCGCGCGCGTCGTTTCGTAGAGCTTAAAAGTGTTAAGGCAGGCGGCGAGAATTCTGCTGCCAAAGAAGCAGAGGAGGAGAGCAGCGCCAGCGAATATGAGGAGATAATTGAGGAGGTAACTGACGACAGCAGCGACGAGGAGGAGCAGCCACAGCCGGTGCAGCAAGCGAAGCCGGAACAAGAGAAGGAAAAAGAAAAGGAAAAGCCGAAGGAGCAGGAGGCGAAGGAAAAGGAAAAGGAGAAGCCAACCAAGGAAATTGAACAAAAGTTGGCCAAAGTTGAGCTGAGCAAGCAGCAGGAGTCGGTGCAAGTGGATGGGGCACAGGGTGAGTCCCTGCCAGAGCCACAGAAACAGTCTCAGTCACAGTCACAGTCACACTCACAGTCACAGTTACAATCACAGTTACAATCACAGTCTCAGTCACAGTCTCAGTCAGCAGCTGGAGCAGCTAAAGAAACGACAACAGGGAATAGTCATAGCGTTAGCGTTAATAGGAAAACGAATAATAATAATAGCCTTAGTAGCAGTAGCCAAAAGTTATCAAAGACCAAAGACACGACACAAGCGAACGATAGAAAAGAGGAGCCACAGCAGGCCGGGAGCATGAAGCGCCTGAGTGTGCCGCCCAAGGAGGATTCGGGCACGGAGAGCGGCGAGGATTTGCGCCTGCTGGCGGCGGGTTTGCGCGACACGTTGCAGCAGCGCAGCAGCAGCAGCGATGCGAATCGGGGGCTGCTCGACGAGGTCACCGATGCGCTCAGTCGGCTCGAGTGCAGCCTGAAGCTGGGCCAGGAGCTGCCCGTCGATGGCAGCCAGCGTCAGGCGCTGCTGGCGCTTATTGCGCGCCTGCAGAGTGGTCTCAGTGCGCCCGAGAAGCTGGCCAGCGAAGCGAATGCGCACAATGCCTTGGACGACATGGACGGGGCGGACTACGCGGACGCCGAGCAACAGCAACAGCAGGCGGGTGGCAGCAGGCAGCGTTTCGCCAAGCGACGCCAGAGGAACAATCGTCACACGGTGGGCGTAAGCCGTGAGGAGCTGGCCGACGCACGGCGCTACATGGAGGACATGCTGCTGCTGGAGCAGCAGCGACCCGCGCCGGTCAGCCAACAGCTGCCGCTGGAGCGCAACGCCAGCTCGAGTGCGATTGTCGGAGCGCCCAGCACACAGCTCTATAGACCCAATCAGTTTGTGCCCAAGGCGCAGCTGAGGCTGCCAGGCAACGGCAGCAATGCCAGTGGCAGTGGCACAGCCAATTCCAATGGCAATCGACGTCCACTCTCGGGCGACTATGCCATCAGCTTCTCCAACTATGCAGCAGCTGCCGAGGCGGCTCAGCCCCGCTTCAGCAACGGCAGCAGCAATGGCAATGGCAATGGCAGCGGCAACGGCAACGGCGGGAGCAGCAAGAAACAGTTGATGAAGCGCGCCAATACCATTGACATACCCAAGCTGAAGATGAACTATGATGGAGATAGCGACTCGGAGCTGGAGCAGCAGCAGCAACAGCAGCAGCATCAGCCGGGCCTGAAGCGCGCCGTCCAGGTGAGCGTAAAGCGGCGCGTGCAGCACGTGGTGCCGCCGTTCGAGCCAAAGACCGAGAACGATCACAAGTTCCTGGCGTTCATCAACAAGCAGAGCCACCAGGGCGGCCTGGGCTGGGCGGGCGCGCGTTCCGTGTCCAATTGGACGCACAAGTTCGGCAACATCAAGCACACATTCGAGACGGGCGCGGCGGCAACGGTCACCAAAGGCAAGCCGCCACAGCCGCCCAATCATCATCATCATCAACAGCAGCAGCAACAGCAACAGCAGCAACAGCAGCAGCAGCAGCAACAGCAGCAGCAGCAGCATTTGCAGCTGCAACAGCAGCAATTGCAGCTGCAACAGCAGCAGCAGCAACAGTTGCTGCTGGAGCGTCAGCGTCGTCAAGAGCTGGAACGCCAGCTGCGCCTGGAGCAGGAGGCGCGCTTTGAGCGTGAGCAGCGTGCGCGCATGGAGCGTGAATATTACGAGCAGCAGCAGCAGCGGCAACAGCTCGAGCGACAGCAGCAACTCGAGCGCCAGCGACTGCAGCAGGAGCAGCTGGAGCGGCAGCGGCGGCAGGAAATGGAGCTGCGCATGCAGCAGCAAAGGGAGCGTGAACGTGATCGTGAGCGTGAGCGCGAGCAACAGCAAGCAGCAGCAGCTCAAGCAGCCGCAGCAGCAGCAACAGTTGCTGCTGAGACGCCGCTGAATCAGTTTATACACGCGCCGCAATCCGTGTTTCGGCCCATTGATCAAGGCCAGCCGCCAGCTGGCAATATCTACAAGCCCATAGCGCAAAAGCCCAACAGCTGGCAGCCCGCAGCAACAGTTGCTGCCAGCAAAGCCACACAGCAGCAGCAACACTTGCAGCCGCGTCCTAGCTACAGCAATACGCCCTCGCCCGCCTCCACCTCGCCAATTGGACTGCCCTGGCTGGCCAAGCCGCGCGTGGATAACAGCGACTTTAAGCGCAAGGCGCATCACTTTGAAGAGCGTTCGCTGCGCGATCAACTCGAACAGCAGCAGCAACAGCAGCAGCAGCAGCAGCAGCCGCCGAGCGTTTTTGTGCAGCGTCACAATTCGCTGCGTTCGAAGGGGCCGCCAGCAACGTTGAGTGAATTCAAGAAGCGACCCTCGCTGCCCAATGCCATGCAGCCCGAGCTGGAGCTGTATGCGAATAGAAATCATACAGCTGCTGCTGCGGCGGCTGCTGCGGCGGCGCCAGTACCACCACCGCCGACAAACATCTCGTTCACGTATGCGGACTATGCGCCCGTGCGTCGCACCGCCACGAATCTGGCCAATTATCGCAGCCAGCCGTGCTTGAGCAGCGCCATTGAGCCGCTAACGAATCCGCTGGCCGCACCACTCGTGCTGACCAATGCCAATCCCACCTACTTGCCCACGCGCTTCGACTACGCCAGCCCCATAGACAGCCCCACCAGCTGCCTGACGGCGCCCGTCATGACGGACAACACGGATGACGATCTCGACCTGGACTCGGATCACAATATGCACGAATATCGTGCCGAGATCAAGGTGATGCGCAAGCCACGCAGTCAAACGGCCGTCACAGTGGCCGGACGTCGCACCGCTCACGTGAGCGACGATGAGGTCTACGGCCGTAATTCACGCGCAGCCAAGTCGCTGCTGTACACGATGAAGCAGCTGGGCGGCGGACCCTCACAGAGTTCTGCTCAGAGTCACGTGAAGCCAAGCACCACACGTGCACCGCAGCCGTTGCAACCGCTGAGCGCGCCCAGTTCGCCCAGCAAGCCCTCGGGCTGCCTGTCGCCCGACGGACGCCTCTACCAAGCACCGCTGGTCGAGCCGCTCTTTCCACAGCTCAACAGCTACGAGGCGAACCGCCAGCCGCAATATGTTAAGGCAGCACCACCAGCGCCAGCCACACAGTCCAGCTACATGGGCGAGACGCAAACGAGCTATGTGGTCACCTATCCGCTGGAGGACTCTGCCGATGAGCAGGAGTCTAGCGTTAGCTTAAGACGTTCCAGGCGCACCTCCGAGCATTCGACGGCCAGCAGCAATCTATCGCTCACCTCGCCGCACACCAGCTGGACAGCGAATCCCATGCATGCACCACCAACTGCACCGCCGCCCGTTGATCGCAGCACCAAGCCGCAGTTGGCGCCCAAGCCGCAGCAACAGCAACAGCAACAGGCGCAACCGCAGCAACAGCCACAGCAACAGCCGCAGCAACAGCCGCAGTCGCAGTCGCAGCCTCAGGCTCGTCCACGTCTGAGCGTGCGCAGTCATACGATTAGCGAGTCCAGCTATCAGAGTAGCACAACACAGCAGCAACAGTTGCTGCGCGAGCAACAGCAACAACAACAGCAACAGCAGCAGCAGCAACAGTTGCTTGAGCTGCGACGCAAGAGCATGGGCAATGTGCTAGAATACAAATCCTCGGCTCCAGCGGATACGCCGGATATTGTTAAGTCATCGCTGCCCAAGGAGAATGCGCCGCTTCTGAAGAAATTCGGGCCACCGCAGCGACATCACTATGTGCCCAATGCCTATCAGAGTCCGCAGCTGAACAAGCGCATGAGCAGCAGCACCAGCCACATCAGTCACATCAGCACCACCAACAGCAGCAGCTACATGCAGCAGCAGCTGACAACTAGCAAGCCAGTGATTGTGGAAACACCAGCAACACCACAGCCGACGTCAGGTGTTGGTGCTGCCGCAGAGCCAGCGCCCGAGGATCAGATACCACGTAATATCGTCTTCAACAATGTGAGCGCGTTCAGTTCGCTTCATCGGCGCACGCAGGAGGAGGAGCTGCTGCAGCAACAGCAGCAGCAGCAGTATAATGGTGGTTCGCGCCTGAATCGTCTCAGCAAATGTGATTCCTGGCATCAAATCTGTCAGCAGCAGCAGCAGCAACAGTTGCCGCTGCTGCAACAGCAACAGTTGCCCACATCGCCCGGCGAACTGCGACGCACAAAATCCGGTCATTCGCTGTCCGTGCCGAAGCTCTACGAGGCGGGCATCAACAAGGAGCAGCTGGGCGAAAAGCAACGCACTGTCGCCGCTTACTTCTCCGGCCAGAAGTCGCCGCAGATGGAGGAGCTGCGCACCACAGCGACGACAGCAGTAACCACCGTGCAGCGCAAATCCGCCATAAATCGAACGAAAACGAGCGAAAAACTTTCAGCGGCTCGCAAATCGCTCAGCTCACTCAATTCCAGCTCGAATGGTAATGTGTCCACAGCTGGCTTGGGTCTGTCTCTCAATCTGATGCGAGGTGTTGGTGGTGCAGCGGTCTCTGGTGGTGGTGGTGCTGCTGCTGCTGGTCCCATTGGGCTCAGTCGTAGCGCCACAATGCCGCATATAGCGCATCTCAATTTGCTGGATGAAAGCAATGTGGAGGATGCATTCGAGCAGCTAATGCTGGGCGCCTAATGCCTACGATATGTTTATCGATAACTCGATAACTAGTTTACTTGACACACACACTCACACACGCACGCACAGAGACACAGACAGCAGCCATTCCAGTTTGAGCCACCCAGCGAGACGCAACTGGACACAACAAACGAGACACACACACACACACACGTCGGACTGTAACTGTACTGATTAACATTTATCGATAACTGTTCAATTTGAGCGTAGGCTTAGGCTTTTCTTTTTTTTTTTTTTTTTTGTTCCACAAACAAGCAAAAAACGTACCAACCACCCAGCCCACTTCTAGTCATGTTTCAATTCCATTTCGTTTTCACATTTGCGACGAGTCTGTTGAGTTAGCTGGAGGGACCACAGCAGGGGTTTTTCTTTTGCTTTTCATTACACACACATACACCAACACACACACACACACACACACACATGGTCAAAGCCCTTAGCCTAGCTGCCCAACAAGTGAAAATACATATATCGATAACATATCGATATGAATATATATTTATGTGAAGCCGCACTACTACGCCGAAGATCAAATTTCGAACGTTACGATTTGTGAGTGAAAAAAAAAAATACAAAAATACAAACATCAACTGTACAGCGTTGCCACCTTGTTGTTGTTGCTGTTGTTCCTTTTACCAGCGCGTTCCATGTACTACCATACTGCTACATTTCGCCCAGCCTAACTGCATATACATAGCAATATATTTATATATATATATCCCATATATATGTACATATATTCGATTTGCCTGCCCCCCTTAGCCCTACCCCTAAAGCATACACAACTGTAAAAAAGTTAGCTAGCGCTTTAAACGTTTTATTTCCGTTTCATTCCGTTACGTTTCGTTCCGTTGGCTGGTTGGTTATCAAAACAAGCACACATACACATACATATATACACACACACACACATATAAACACAAGAATCCCATGTTGTTCCTCCACTATCTCTCTCTCTCTCTCACTTAGTCTTTTTCTGTATATATATAATTTAATTCCCGTCCATCCACCTTTTATAGCGTTCTTATTTATCGTTTCATCCATCACAAATATATCTACAATTTTATATATATACTTGATTAGCTGCCCAGTTAGCTGTGCTGGCTCTAGATATGTTTTTGTTCCATTCCATTTGTTTACTCGCATGTCGATTCGTTTCTTCTTTGTTTTTTTTTTTGTATATAAAGAGTTTTTGCATGTTGTAGTTTTTAAGTTTTGTGAGTTTTGAGATCGCTGCAAGCAAACAGCACCACCAACAGCCGCAGCACCACCAGCGACTCCACCGACAGACACCAACCACCAAAATCGCCAACGGCCACGAATCATTTTCCGTTTCGTTTCAATTCTTGTTCGTTTGTGTGTGTATAATTGTTGTTGTTGTTGTGTTTTTTTGGAACGCGCGGCATGGAACTGCCGCTTGTGCGCGTGTTTCTTTGCTGCAAGAATTCTAATGCCAATTTATTTTTATTTTTACTCTACTTTGTCTAGCCGCTGACTAAAAAATATATTTAAAAAACAAAACAAGATGAAACGTTGAAACTTTTCGCTAAATTTCAACGTGTTTCGTTTCGTGTGTCGCATAAATATTGTTGCCTGCTCTTAGACTAGTCAAGATACGAAAATAATTTAGTGATATGTAAATAGTATATAAATAATATTATCTAACTATTTAACACTATTTTTTCCCCTTAAACATTTTTTCGATAACTTTTTTTTAACTCATTTAACTGCTGTTGATTTGTATTTATTGTGTGTGCATGCCAATTGACTAATTATTGTAATTATCTCTTCTTCTATTTCGCAACTTGCCTCTCAAACAAACAAACACCTTTCGCCATGCAGCACAACACAAGCAACAAAGCTCAACGACCAGCGAACGCACCGAGACGAAATCAAAAGATGGCGGCGCCACTGTCACCACAACAACAACAAAAGGTAATCGTATTCGATATATCGAGATCCCAGACACGCATAAAATGTACTAAATTTGCCCTCTACTCCACTTACCAGTTACCACACGCACTGTGAGCGGCAGCGCTGCCAACAAGAACATTTCGCCGCTGGCCAAATTCAAGCAGCTCGATAAAGCTGCTCAGCAGCAGCAGGCTCAAAAGTAAGCTAAACAATTTCAATTTTAATTACCTAAAAAATAAAACACATTTTATACTTAGATAAACATAAACTAATTGCAAAAGAAATGCAAACGCTGAAATGTTAAATCAAATTTATGTGGCCGTTTGCCAACACTGATTTCAAATGTTAATCTAACATTTAGTTTGCATTTCTTTTGCACACACACACATACATACATAGTTTGGTGCTGGATCACAGTACACACACACAAACACACTCACACACATACGTATTCACTCACTCACTAGTTTCACCTTATATTTTTATGCCCATTTTCTGGTGATGGTTAACGGCATTTAAATGTCACTTGTGTTTAGGCTTACTTTTGTATTAGGTGAATTGTCAATTTTTGCCACAGCAGCACATACATGCACATATGTATATTTGTGTGTATGTTTGTGCATGTCTTTCTGTCTTGCTCTAGCCTATTGGGCTTGCGCACGCAATTCTTACCACGTTGTCTCTGTCTCTTTTGTTCCCTATCTCTCTCCCACTCTCTTTCTGTCTGTCTTTCTTACTCTCCGTCTGTTACACCACCTTATGCACCTGTCGTAGCTCCAAATACACACACACACACACACGCACAGAGTGAAGTACCGTTATATAGTATTAACAGTAATATTAATAAAATTATATTTCCTGCTAACCGAAAATTCCTATCCAGCACACACACACACGCACACACTGACACACATACACTCACGAGCTAAACAATTCGAACACCCGAAAAAAAGTACAAAAAAATTAAAGTTAAAGTTAAAGTGAGTTTCGCTAAAACGTCTGCCCCCTTCTCCAACCTTGACTCATTTGTTCAGATCATCTCCAACAACAAGCACACCCACGACCCCCGGCGGTTCAGCACAACCGTTATTCAAATTTACCGATCAGGCATTACATGCGCGCGCCGCCACTGTCAAGGATCAACTTCTGCAGTGGTGTCAGCACAAAACGCAGGAATATGAGGTATCCAAAACCTAAAAAAAAACACAAAAAATTAAATTTAATAAAAAAAAAAAAAAAATACCACTAAGATAAAAACAGCCAAAACGCAAAGCCACAGCTATTAAGATAGTTCGTTATATTTGTTACCTTTTCTTATTTTTGGTTTGCATCTTGATTTATTTGATTTTTAGTTGTTGTTTTTATATTTGTTATTTACCGCCGTTCGTTTTCATTTAGATATAAATTGCAAATAATGTTTAACATAAAATCGCTAATCGCTAAATCAAATAACCTAAAAAATACCTAAAACAAACAATAAGAGAAAACTAGATACAAGAAAAGCGCAAATACAGAAACTAAACAAAGCTTAAACGCTGGCTGAGCTGCTGAGCGCCACTCATCTATGAAACACACGCATACACACATACACACACATATACACACACGCATACACGAATACACACAGACTGCTGTAAGCGCCGCCGCCGGCTTGGCAAATATGTGAAGTGAAAGAGGAACCAGCGTTAAAAAGCAGAGGCGCAACTCTTGATTCCTTGACATTAAAGTAACTGTAAACGTTACTGCCAAACACTTGCTTTTATATTAAAATTATTATTATTACTTAACATAATTGTTGCTGTTGCTGTTGTTGTCGTTGTCGTTGCTGCTTTTTGGGGCTGGAGCTTACAACAACTACTACTGTATTTGCTTAATTGCTGCTGCTGCTGCTGATAATAATGAAAAAAAAATAAAATAAAAATAGTAATAATAATAATTATAGAAGCGCTCTGCCTGCCCTAGCTAGAAGAAATGAAACTAAAAATATCGCATACTGATCATAATTGACATTTACTATTCACAGAACGTCCAAATAAGCAACTTTAGCTCGAGCTGGTCCGACGGCTTGGCCTTTTGTGCGCTGATACATCATTTCTTGCCAGATGCATTTGACTACAGTCAACTAACCAAACAAACTCGCAAACACAACTTTGAGCTGGCCTTTAGCGTGGCTGAGTAAGTATTCGCATATGCCGCCTTTTGCAGCATTGAATCTCTGTTAATTGTTATCGATTAATGTACCTATCGCTATCTCTGTTACAGCGAAAAAGCTGGCATTGCGCCTCTGCTGGATGTGGAAGATATGGTTGAGATGAGTCGACCCGACTGGAAATGTGTCTTTGTTTATGTGCAGAGCATCTATCGTCGCTTTCGCAATTGCCAGTAAAAACAACAACAACAACAGCAGCAGCAGCAGCAACAAGAGCAACAGCTAAAGGGCAAACCAACTATTCATTAAATTTTAAGCCACAATTTAACCCAAAACAAAAGCAAATGCAAATTTGATTATTGTAAACAACATTTATTTGGCATTTCGCATCCTAACAATAATACCCCTATATATACCCTATATATGCATATATATATCTTAACACAAATGGCAGGCTCGTCGCATTGAACAGCAGCAAAAGGACATTTGTACGTTTTTTGTGTTTTTTTTTTTTTCTTTTTTTTTCTCATTGAATTTTTGATTACTATTATTATTATTATTATTATAAATATTATTATTATTTGTTATTGAAAACTTTAAAACAAAACTTATGCAATAATTGTTGAATTTTTTGTCATAATATTAATTATATAAAGAACAAAATAAGAGCAAATCAAAGGAAAATATGATGGATACTAACACCCGCTGAACAGTACGAGAAAAGTTGGAAAATTTTGTTTACAAAATATTTTTTTTTTATTGGATTAATGTTGATATAAACCCATTTAAAAATACTACGAAACCAGCCTTAGGCGAGCGTAGACTCTTTACGAACTATTTACTAACTCGAAACAGCGGCAAGCGATATCAGCATATAAATATATAATTTATATAATAAAACTGTATCTACAGCTAATATTAACATTGAACAACAATAAAAAGAACAAGAATAAACAAAAAAAAAAAAAGAAACGTAAATTTGTTTTATTTTGGGGAGCCGAAAAGTGAGGGAAATAAGAAAATGCAGTCTGGCAACGCTGGGCATCGACTCATGGTAAGATCAGAGGGAAGAAAGAACGAGAATTAGATGGAAAAGAATAAAAATTGCTAATGAAAGTGGAAAGAATTACAGCTGGAAATGCGGAAAGGTGGAAGAATAATGGGAATATAGGGAAGTATGAAAATGAGAAGTAGAGCAGGAGATAAGTAGAAAAGAGTGTAGAAAAAGGAGTGGAGAAATCCAGCAAATAACAAGTGGAAACTTAAATTAGCAAATGTATAGTCTGGCAACGCTATAGAAATAATGTACTCGATACCTTACTCATAACACTTTCAAATATATGTTCATTTGCCTCCATTGTACGAGGTATACCCAGCATTACGAACATGAGTAATTTCTGCGGTTAAAATTAATAAAATAATATAATTTTAGAGGTTATGATGCAAATACAAGTAACTATTGAGGTTATGGTAAAAGAGATGCGTCTGTTGTGAGCTGTGCGGTAAACAACATTGATTGATTGTGCGGTTAGCTCGAATAGATGATATGATGAGCATGAAATATTTAGAAATAGTGAGATTACAGTGAGAAGCATATTATCACTGAGGTTGCATAAGAACTATTATTGTTGAGGTTATGAGCAATTTGTGAGGTTATGGTAAATATGCATAATTATTAATCATTTTTCAAAAGCAAAAAAAAAAGAAGGAAATTATTATCAATTTATTCAGTTTTTGGGCAAAAAATGTAGCTTTTTTGAGGTTATGTTGATGAAAATGGCATAATTGCGAATCTTATAACAATTCAAACTGAGTTTATGGTTAAAACAAGTCTAAAACAAGTAAGAAAGCTCTAGTCGAGACTGCTCGACTAAGAGATGCCCTAAACCCTTCTTGAAGCGATTAATATTGCAAGCGTCTTGCTGTCTCGCTGTCTCGCTTGCTCTGCCAGATGGGTTTTGCTGCGAGAACTTATTTGATTAAAAATTCTGTTTCTGGGGTCTGCCACGCCTGCTTCTGGCTGTCATTGATTTCCCATCCCTGTTGAAATCTCCTATAGACTGAGTTGCCGGCATTCCAATGGAAACGTACTCAGAACCGACGGAAGTTGGCATGGAGTTAGCTGTCAGATTGAATTTATGAGCGAAGGCTATCGATTCGTAGGATCAGACATGCTGTGAAGGTCGAGCGTTAATTTTTGTGTAAAATGTCCAAACAAAATTACGTGTGAAATTCGTTACGCGCACATAAAGTCTTTACATAAACCCACACCAAACCCACATAACAAACGCGATTGCCTAACCCCAACAGCAGCGGTGTTATGGCACAGAAGCACGAGGAGCAGCAGCAATTGCAACAGCAGCCTCAGTTGGAGCGACAGCATCAGCCTCAGCAGGAGTCATCGCAATCGGAGTCGATTGCTTTGTGCCTATTGAGTAGCGTTGTGGCTAGCGCCGTTACGCCCCAAGCATTGAGCATGCCGTCGATTGAGACGGGTCCAGCGGGAGCTGTTGAAATGGGCGGACCGAGCGGCCCGAGAGGCACGGAGGGCACGGATGGCACGGACGGCACTTGCGGCGCTGCAAGCTGCTCGGCCGGGGGCAGTGGTGGCGGCGGTGGTGGTGGAGTCGACGGTGGCGGTGTCGATGCCACGCAGCTGGGGGGTCACGCGAACCAGGAGAGCGTCCATTCGGCAAATGAATTTGGCAACTCGTGTCGCATCTGTCGCTGGAATCGCAGCGACATGGAGATTATCAACTGTCCATGCAAATGCAAGGGCAGTGTGGTAAGTTGAAGGAGCGAAAAAGAGGGGAGAGCGAGTTAGAGAGAGATAGGGGGTTAGACGGAGAGACGAAAGCAGACAGGTAGGAACTGAATTGGGCAAGGATGCTATGAAGGAAAGAAGGTTAAGGCACTAAGATGGAAAGGCGCAAAAACGAGGTATGGGAGATATGGGAAAATGAGAAGAGGATAGGGAAGGAAAGCAAGCGCAAGACTTCAACAAAATGAAGGGTAGAATGGGCAAAAGGAGAAAAATAGATAGAAATAGGAAAAGATGAAAGCGTAGAAATAATGTAGAAGGCAAAGAGGTAACAAAGAGAGAGAGGGAGAGAGAGAGAGAGAGAGAGAGAGAGAGAGAGAGAGAGGGAGAGAGGGAGAGAGAGAGAAAGAGAGAAAGAGAGTGATAGATAGATCAGGAAAGAAATTGAGAAGAAATGGAAAGGAGGAAGCAATGATACAGAAGCTAAGGCAAGAGGAGTTATTCTTTCTATTGCATATTGAGCAAATATAGAAGGAAAAGAAAATCTTAGAAGTAGAAGACGATCAAATGGGGGAGAGATGGGGAAAGATGAATGAGAAAGTGGTAAAGAGAAGGCAGAAGAAAATGCAGGTATATAGGAATGCGAAGGTGGAATAGAGAATAGGAAATAGGGAATAGGAAAAAGGAAATAGGGAATATGGAATATAGAATATAGAATAGGGAATATGTATTATTGCTGTTGCTCTTAACAGTTGTTTAACTAATCGCCATCCTTTTGCAACCAGGGCTACATACATCTGAAGTGCTTGAAACGCTGGATCATGCAACGTCGCGATAATCGGTGCGAGATCTGTAATGCACCATTCAATATAACTGCGGAACGGGCGAGCCTTAAGCAAATGATGCGCGCATTCTGCTGCGGTCGCTGCTGTGGCATGATTGTGAAGCACGTGCTGTTCAGTGCCTCGCTAATGCCGCTCGCCCATGTCATACTGCAGCAGGTGAGCGAGTGCAGACAATGGCATCTAATTGGACGCCAATTGGTTGTGGGAACGATCGAGGCTTACCTGCGATTCTTTACTTGTGTACAGGTGCTACATTGCATGGATAATTTGAATCAGGGCAGCACCGAGCAGCTGACGGTGCAGGAGGTGTTTGTCGCATCCTGTGCGCTGCTCACGTCCAGTGCACTATTCTTTCATTTCTTTGAATTCGTGACGACTCGCTTCCTGCTAATTCGCAACATATTGCGTCATTGGTGGATGTTTGGCAGCACCAACGATTTTGGGCTTGTCGAGGTTGAAGACGATTCATTTGACCTGTTCTGAGATAGCCGAAACGCAAGCGGGCAATGTTGGCAGGCTACCTGGCACAAGCAGGCAAGCGGGCAGGCCGACAGGCTGACGAAGACAGGCAAACGCCTAATATTTAGAATTCACAAATTAAACAAAATACATAGATGGAGAGATTGCCTGTCGACCATGATTGGGCCATTTCAATTAATTCTACTCTCTCAGTATATCAGAAATATTTAGCAACCAAATTCAAATTTTTAAGTTTATCAATAAAACATGAGACTTGCATTACAGCTTCAATTGAAAAACAAAACAATACAAACAAAAAGCAACAAAAAAACAAAGATAACAATGCTATCAAAGTTCGTATTCAAAATTCGATTAAAATTCGTTATCACGCTGTTAACGCAAAGCAGCGCATGTTAACACGCAAAATGGAGTCTGTTATTGTTTGACCGCGCGATGTTAACAAAGTTATCGATAAATTGGCAGTTTTGGTAAGTTGGTGGTTGCTGATGTCGGTGCTGTCATCCCCAAGTCAAATAATAAAAACATTTTTTAATATTTTTTTTTGCGTAAAATCGAAGCATAAAATAAGAAGTATAATTGAATAGCTTCGATCGGTGCATGAAGTGCAGCTAACGGGCAGTAAGACGTGCGAAATTTTGGGACATATAGCGCTCGCAATTCAATGCACACAATATTGTGTAAGTGCACAAATATTGAAAAACAAGAAAACAAATCAAATTCAGCAAGTTTTTTTGGACTTGCTACTGCCGTGAGTGTACGTGCGTATAAGATTGTGTGCAATTGTGTGCGTGCGCGCGCTTGTCGTGTGCGTGTGCTTCTACGTGGGTATGAGTGTGAGCGTGTAACAAAGAGCAACTCGTCTCAGTAGAGCAGCAGCAGCAGCAGCAGCAGTGAAATTGCTCACAGCTGCTGGCCGTTGGGCAACAACAAAAATCGAGAAAAGGAAAAACGAAGAACGTCTCAAAAGAAAGTGAAGTTAGCGCAAGTGACACTTGCTGTTGTTTTTGTTTGCTAACTGTAATTGTTGTTGTAACCGTCTTGTTGCTGCCGCCACTGCTCTGTTACTGTTAACATTGTGCAAGCCATTCAAAGTTACACACTCATAATTCGGCTATCGACGGGCACGTGGGCTAAAAGCATAAGATGTTTATTTAAGATTTTTATATATTTTTACGCGCCTTTCGCATAGGTCCAGCACTTTGCTGCAACCCGCGTTTTTGTTTTGTTTTTTTGTTTGTTTATCTGTGTTATTGGTCAGTTAGTTGAAAGCTTTTGTAGAACAATAAATCAAAGTGAGACACATACACTGAACAACAAAAACAAGTAACAAGTCTAATAAAAACTGTTAAAAACTCTCAGACACACACCCACACACACTATTATATATACTATACTACGCACACACACACACTATACACACTATTATATTATATATATACGGACAAGAGCAGACATCATATCAACAACAAAAAGAAGAGGAAGCAGAGTCAAGCAAAATGGCTGCGCAACAGCAGCTATTGGCTTTGATGTCATCGGCCTCCGGGCACAGCAACAACAACAGCCCCGATCCCCTGTACGATCTGTCATTGATGGCCGTTGTCAACGGCCTGGACTACAAAGTGGCGACGCTGGAGCGCATCAGTAAGCTACCAGAGCTGCCGCACAATCTGTTAATCGATGTCTACGAGCTGGTAAGTTCTTTCGCTCGTTATCGAAATGAAAAATGAAAGAAGAGCAAGCAAGTCAAAGGAACACGCTGAGGCTGCAAGTCAATAACAATATCAACTGCGTCACTCTCACCACTCACACACACACACAACCGCCCGAACACCCACCTACCCACCTACCCGCACCCACACACACATGAGCAATTTCTGTGTGTGATACACTCGTACATATATACATATCTCGATGCCCTTGTATGCGCGCGCTATTACGGCATATAGCAGGACCATGCAATAACCGTTCTGTGTTGTTTACAGTTGACTTCACACACACACACATGTGTGTGTGAGTTATTTGTATTGCATTAATTGCTGCTACTTCTGCAGCAGGACAACATAAATTGCGCATTTTGTTTTGTTTTGGTTTACAGTTACCGGAAGCTAATTTGTTTGAGCTAAACACACGGCACGCGCACACATGCACACATGCAGCAAAAAGCTCCTGCCAATCGAAGAAGAGCTTTCCACTGTTTATGTTTACGTGTAGAAGCTTCTGGTTATTGATGGTCACAGCTGGCATCAGCCTGTGTGTGCGTGCGTGTGTGTGTTTGTGTGGTCGCTTGTACTTGTATTTAAATCATGTCTAAAAACCACATGGCAGCAGATATCATTGACATAGCTGTGCGATATGATATCTTTAATAAACTGTTGTTTATACACTGTATCTCAATTTAAACAACATTTGCGCCGCATTAGGGCATGTAAACTTCGGCATTGTTCACATGCTACAAGAAACACACACAAACACACACACGCACACACACTCGCACGCACAAGTAAATTCATAAATGAGAAATTGCTTGTCATAAGAGCTCTGCAATTACAATATAAATTATAAGCAGCGACAACAACAACATAAAATAACAATCAACTGATGATTGCTGCTGCTGCTGCGGTTGGCTAAAAATAGCGCATTCGCATTGTCGGTGTGGCCTTACGTTCAACGTTCAACGTACAACGTACAACGTTCATCCTTCCAAGCCAAGGCGCAGCCATTGAACTCCACTTCAAGATCTTTTCTTATATAGATAGCATGATCGTTCATTGATCATAGGATCTGTAGTCAGTGTTGCGTAATGCTTCAGCTGTTTACACCAATATTCCAATATTGGCTAGCCACGACACGTGTGCCTAAATGAACACGGCCTATTCCACGCACATACATACATACATACATTCTATATACCATACACACACACTAGGTGCTAATTATAATCTGTCTTCGTGGCAGTATTGAATTACTGTTTTACCACACTGGTCGCGCAGTCTTACTAATTGATTGTTTTGATCAACGGAAAGCTCTACAATATCAATATGTTGACATGAATCCCATTCTTGCTTTTACTCAAAATTCCTGGTATTCTCTTGCTGCATGCTTTGTAGAGTTCCATTACCGTGTATTAATTATTTGTCAACAAACATTTTAAGCGGCGTCCATTCATGATTGAGCCAGCTGTTCAATGGGTTAGTTAAGTGAGTTGAGCAATTAGAAACAATTTATTTCGCAATTGCTAATTTTTGATTAAGAGTGAAGGTATTCAGTAGGAGAATTGTCTTAAGAAAAAGCATGCGTGATCTGCAACAAATGCAGCTTTAAATAAGCTAACTCAGCATACAATTAATCAATTATCAAGAGCTTTGAGCTTTGAGCTTTCAGTAAACTATATACTTTAGCTAACTCAATTCGAGTGCTTTAAGAAAGCTTTGCACTTAAGCTGATTTCAAGATAAATGCTTCATGTACGTAAAGAGCTTTAAGCCTTAAATGAATAAAGTTGATCTAAATTGTTGTTATAATATGGCCTATTTGTCTTGTAGATGTCACAGCGAGTAGAGCTCAGGGACACATTATTAGAGGAGCTGTCCAATCTAGATGTATTCCGTCGACTGGTTCGCTACACATCGGCCCGGCACAAGCTGCTGCGAATTGTAGCAGCGCTGATGGCCAGCAACAAGGCGCTGCCGCGTCGACTCAGCGATGCCTATGTGGACCGCTACACGCTGCCCCAGATTGAGACAGAGGAGAGTGAACTGGATGCAGCTGAGCCAGCGGGAGCTTTAGATAATGCAGCAGATGTGGCTGTAGCTGGGGCTGGAGCTGATGCCGGAACCGGAACCACAACAAAAACCACTGCCACAATGGACATAGTTGCCATTGCAGCCAGTTGCTTAAATCACATGACGCCTAAAGAGAAACAAGCCACAACAGCAGCGAATCCGGCTGAAGCCTTGCCCATGGACGCACTGCCCGATGAGGATGTCTTGGCCATCGACCTGGGCTTGCGACTGGGCAGCTTTCTCTCCGAGGCTGGCTGGATGCAGGAGAGCATTGCGGTGCTATCCTGCCTCAACGAAAGACTGAAGCGCATGCCAACGTTCCAGGATAGCATCATCACGCGACTCGATTGCCTGCAGCGGTAAGCAATAGCCTAGCAAATGTCATCCACAAATGTATATCGATTCATCTATTGCAGCCTGCTCTACGCTGAGTCTTCACATTGCAACTTCAAGCTCGCCCAAAAGACATTCGCTGAGCTGTTGGAGCTGAACAGCTTAATAACAGACAGGGTGCCATTGCCGCTAATCGCGATGACCTATACCCAAATCTCGTCCATGTACTATGCCCGCAACGAGTACAACAATAGTCACATGTGGAGCGTGCAGGCCTTACACCACTTGGAAACGTCAGCGCCCACACGGTAAGTATATATCTATATCACCATGTATGTATGCGCATATGTGCAGAGTTAAACATATGCCAGACTTGTGCTGATTTCATTCAATCAATTTCGCTTTGCAGCGTGGTGATCGATGTGCTGCGACAAGCGGCCAAGGCGTGCGTGGTGAAGCGCGACTTTGCGCGGGCCAATTTACTCATCTGTCAGGCGGTGCGTCGAGCTCGGTAAGTGAAACCAGACGAAATACGAATCGAAAGTGTCTCTCCATCTCGCTCGCTTTCACAACCCAAACTCTCTCTCTCTCTCCCTCTCTTCAGTGAACACTTTGGCCCCAAACATCAGAAATATGGCGATGCTCTGCTGGATTATGGTTTCTTCTTGCTGAATGTGGATTCGGTGTTTCAATCAGTCAACGTATACAAGGAAGCGCTGGCCGTGCGGCGCGGCATCTTTGGCAACATGAACTTCCATGTGGCAATTGCCCATGAGGATCTGTCGTATGCCTACTATGTACATGAATATAGCACTGGGGACTTTAGCTGCGCCCAGGAGCACGTCGATGAGGCGGTTAACATAATGAAGAAACTGGTGCCTAGCAATCATTTGATGCTGGCCTCCGTCAAGCGCGTGAAAGCACTGCTGCTGGAGGAGATTGCGCTGGACAAAATTGCCGACGGTATGGATGAGGAGGGTCTACTGCTGCAGTCGGAGGAGTTGCACAATTTCGCGTTACAGCTGTCGCTGGAGGTGTTCGGCGAGGTGAATGTGCAGACGGCCAAACACTATGGAAATCTGGGGCGGCTGTATCAGACAATGAATCGTTTCGAGGAGGCGGAGCAAATGCATCAAAAGGCCATTAAAATTAAAACCGATCTGCTCGGTCCGTATGACTACGAGGTTGGCCTATCCATTGGCCATCTCGCCTCGCTCTACAATTATCAAATGAAGAAATTCCGTCAGGCTGAGGACTTGTATTTGCGCAGCATCGACATAAGTGAGCAGAGCTCGTATTTCATGCCATCTCTTTCTAATGTTCGTTTCTCCAACAGGTTTGCGTTTGTTCGGACGCACCTATTCCGGGCTGGAGTATGATTATCTGGGTCTGTGCCATGTCTATGAGACATTGCACGAATTCGAGAAGTATTTGCGATACGCTCACATTCTAGAAAACTGGCAGCTGCTGCGGGGCCAGAACATCACACAAAACGTAAATAAACAACATGAATAAAATAGCTACAGAAATATACAGATTAATTGGTATCAATCCCTTTTTGCTAACAGAAGACCAGCTATCCGGCTATCGAGGTGGACTATACGGTTGATGAGGTCAAAACAAAATTCTTCAGTATGAGTGCCAAGCGTGTGCCCACACCGCCGGAGGACGACAAGGATTGAGAGTGAACAGAAGACATTTTAAGAAAACATAAAATGGATCAAAATATATATATAATTTGGGTCTTGGTTAGATAGTTGTACACGAAGGAAAATCCAAAAAAAAAGAAATATATATATTAAGTTTAAAGTTGATTACTAGAAATGTAGGAAAAAAGTGAAAAAGCTGAAAATGAAACAGAACTTGAGAAATAATATATAATTTTGCTTTTGTTAACTTTTTGTGTTTCGAAACCGAACTCAGGCAATGAATTAATGGCCTTGAAGTGAGAAAACCCTTAATTTAGATATAGACACATACGCATACACACACCTCGTAATTGGATGCAAACATATAAGTCGAAAATATTCATCCAATAATCGTTCATATTTTAATTCTAAATACGAATACATAATGTGATTGCTTAACAATACACATATATCGACATATATATATGTGTGTGTATTGATAACTGATAATCAATGAAAATATATGTTGTTCATAGTTTTTTAGTACCAGTTGCAAACGCAAAGCTCTGTAGCACAATTATGAATAAAAGTGAATGCTACGCAAGTATATATATACAACAAGCGATGTATAAAGAAAATAAATGATTACCTAGTTTAATGCATGTTTAATTAGATTCGTTGCATCGGATCTTTCTATATGTATGTAGAGTTGTATGTGAATAATGACATAGATACATATACATATATATAAATTTGGATACGTAAATAGTATTTGCATCATTCAATCAAAAACATTCAACAAATTCCCTCCTCTTCCTCTCTAGCCAACCGCTTCATGCGGTACGCATTGTAAGCTAGCTCTATGGACTAACCTGTCTCTCTCTCTCTGTGTCTGATATCCAGACAACTGTAATGTCCATTGGAGCAGTTAGCAATTCACTTAACTGTGTGATTCGTGAAGCGAAACTACATAAATAAGTTCAGTTTATATACAATACAACTAACGATACCTATGTCTAGTACTATGTCTATGTATGTATGTATATATGCAACTGTATGTATATGTACGCGGAACAGAGATATTTATAATAACACTAATATGCCTAAACACTATTGTAGCCTACAGCAATTTAACATTGGCATCGGCTCAAAAGCCCAATCGCAAAAATCTCAAAATAAAAATACAAAAAAAAAAGTGAAATATTTGTTGTAATTTTTAAATATATTACTTATCTGTAAAAAGGTAAAATGTCTAAGAAAATGAAACTGTAGTGGGTAGAAAAAGTTGAAATAATGTCTATAAAGATATAGATTTTGATACGTAAGATTATCAGATGTTAACTCATTTGGGATATTTTTTTGAACCAGAAGAGTTGGCTTTCTGAGCTGTATATATCTTGTACTATTCTATTTGTATCTGATTTTTCCTTTACATTTCTATTTCTCAACTTTTGAAATCTAGTTCGTTTGCTTTTCCTGTCGTTCGGTTGAGGCAACCAGGTATACGCTTTGTATCAGTTTAGTCAGTTCGTTATTTCGTGTTGTAAACAGTTGATCACACAAATTAATATTGAAGGTAGCTCAAATTGGTGTTCAGCAAGATGAAGAACTTCAGACAGATAATAGAGCAGCATAGCAGTATTTATACGTGTTTATTAACGAAGAATCGGATGCAGATGCCGAAGGCCATGCCAACCATACCGGAGGAGGACGAAAACGATTTCGATTATGAAATGCTTTGCAAGAAGGCGCGTACCAAACTCGAGTCTGACGATAATCTCTTAATGATCCAAAAGGGGGACGACACCTACGATGATTCCTGCAGCAATAGCTCCAGCATGGACTTCACCCTCTCCACGTCGACCAGCGGCGAGGATTCGCAAATTGAATGGGAAGTCTGACTGACGTTGCCTTTCCATTCGAGCAATGCATAATCCTCGTTGATATTAAAAAAAATTAAAAAGAAAAAAAATTTCAGCAACAAGCAATAGAAGAAAACCTAGAAATATCAAATGTTCCCGTATTAATGCATCGTTTAACAACATTTCGGCATTGCACATTTCGTTTCATCACATTTCTGTTCATATCCTGTCCACGTCTTAAAAGAAAATAATACAAAATTTCAAAAATTGATTTCATTGCATTATTAATTTCGAAGATTGGACGTGCATAGACTTGTTTTGCTCTAAACATTTCGAATCTTAAATTTGTGAACATCTAAGAGGAGGGTTAGAGGCAGAAGTTTATGCTGCGTATACATATATATATTCGGATATTGCCAATAGTTTAGATTTTATAGCTCAACAAACTTTTTTTAAGGTACTGGTTGAAATAAGCAGTGAACCACTGTATATCTTGTATCCTGAACCCATTATAATGGTAGATTCCATAAAGTATATATAGTATATAAGTACATATATAAAGTATATATAGTATATAGTATATATATAGTATTCTCGATCAGGATGACAAGCTGAGTTGCTCTAGACATGTCAATCTGTATGTTGGTCCGTCCGTCTGCACGCAGAGATCTCCTAAATTACAAAAGTTAGAGATTTGAAATTTAATTTTTTATTTTTTTTATTTTACGTGAATTAATTTTTTTCGATAATCAGCTCATTTCTTTTTTATCGGTAATAATAGAAAAGTTCTCTTGGATTCTTTAGGCGTAGCTTATACAGCATTAGTGATAGAGACAAAAATTTTCTATGTGGGTCTATGAAACACTGAGATACAGAGATTTTTATTTTATTTTATTATTATTATTATTTTTTTATTTAAAAAAAATTTTTTTTTAAGATTATGGATACCACGTCTACATCTCCCAGACACTTGTGTTTTAGCAAATACAGACTTATGAGTGCTATTATGTTACTCTGAGAGTGTGATGAAGATGGTCTATCTACAAGGCGATATATATCCGAAATAAAGCTCATACTGCATCTGAGTGCACTTGTGTGTATTGTTATAGGTTCAAGAGGAATCGGAGTTTCAGTTCTTTGCAGGTTTCAGGAGATCTCCCAGTCCTGCTGTCGCGACTAGAACACTCCAGTAGTTCTCAAAATTCGAGTCATGAAACATTTAATACAATGTCTTATTACACAGTTCATCTCATTTTTGGCCTGAATTCTTATCATAAAACTAGATCAACTTTATTTCTTGAATATCAAATCGTTAGCATCGATTCTAAAGTATTCGAAAAAGTTACAATTTTCGCAGATCAATCGCTATATAGAGCTATTCGAAGTTGAGGAAGATTGAAGACTCAGACTATGCTGAATCTTAAGATATATCTGAGTAATACGATAAAAGACTCTTCTAAAACGGTGTGCCATAAAGAAATAACATATAATACGGGTTTGGCCGGTTAAATCTAAAAACTATAACATTTCTTGCTTTCTAATTGAAGGAATCTCTTGTTGGACTAATGTGAATATTTCAAAAAGTTATTAGACCATGTTACATCTTTAGATATATCTGAGTAATCCGATAAAAGAAAAACAAATCAATTGGTGAGACCATTTTCGATCTAATTTCAATCAAATCTTAATCGAATTTATTTATTGCTTTTAGCCTAGATTTGCTTGTTTTTCCAAACACAGGTGTTGAGCATGGATCTTCTTCTTTGTAATCAGGTGATGTGCCGATAAGCGTAGCTATTAAGAAAGAGCTTGTAAATGTTTAATTTATGTATATTTGATGGTCATTTAAGCGGGAATTATGATAGCCCCTACTACATTGTCTTCTTTTTTTTTCAATTTTCTTTGTTGTCTTCACTTTCGGTCAGATGTTTAAAAGTTCCCATTTTTAATAGTCTTTCTATTTGGCCCACTGTCACTTTTCTTTGGACGTCGCGTCGGCAGCGCAGCAGCCGCGACATTGCTCAAGTGGACTTCAAGTGAAATTATGGGCGATAAAGCAGTGCGCAAATGTTGACGTTGACGTTGACGTTGCGACGCTGACGGCTGCAGCCGGCCGATCACTAGCTTTCGGCTGCGACTTAAGCTGCACTCACACTCACACCCACACACGCACACGCATGCGCTCTCGCATACAAATGCAGCGCAGTCGAAAAAACGTGCAGCACTTGCTGCTGTTGCTGCGACGTTGACGGCGACGTCGGTGACCATTGTAGCGTTGCTTTTGCTTTTGACACATTTCTGATGGCGCACCGTGTCACGTGTTGTATTTGTGCACGGCGAAAGTATAAGCTGAATTGATATATACACACCTTAATATCATTATTTATTTGTAGCTATAATTATTTATTGCGAAAATGTATATTTAAAACATGCTCGAAAATGTTTACCAAATATCATTTCATCTTCGCTGAAGATCTTATTTTTGGCACACTGCACGCGGTGTAGGGCTCCACTGTGCCACTTCGTCGCGACGGCTGCTGCCATCGGCATCGGCTCAAACAACTTCGGCTGCAGCCCGGATCGGTTCGGTTCGAATCAGTTGCTGACTTTGCGCGGCGGCGTCCGGTTCGTACAATATTCGTTGTGCGCATGCGATTTGAAGTTCGCGTTCCGTTTTCGTTTTGTTTCGCGTTTCGACTTTAAAATTATTCGGCATTTGTTTTTTTGTTGTTTGTTTTTTGTTTGAAAAGTAAAACTGACCGACTAAGAGCTAAAGCGCTGTGCAAACGTAATGGCAAATAATTAATTCAAATTGCAACTAGTTCTTGAGTGATTTATTACCGTTGCTACACCTGTCCCTTACCCCTGGCGTGCTTGCTCTGGCGCTTGCGCTTGGCTTGGCCGAAAGTTAAGATACCAAATGCAGATCCAAGATAAATTGATGGTGGCTTAAATGCTGCCAAAGCACTTATGGTCCTACACATGGCCTGTACTCTGGCCGAGTTTCACCTAAACTGAAACTGGCACACACCAACACTTGCATACACACACACACACACACACACTGGTCTGTGGCGCATTAAAAGGAGAGACAATTGTCTGGGAATGGGTATGGGAATGCAACAAAGCTGCATTTGTCGACCACATCG
The DNA here is from genome assembly GCA_035045845.1 of Drosophila buzzatii. Classification (NCBI taxonomy): domain Eukaryota; kingdom Metazoa; phylum Arthropoda; class Insecta; order Diptera; family Drosophilidae; genus Drosophila; species Drosophila buzzatii. The sequence continues at coordinate 3,000,484 of JAWNOS010000596.1, read as the reverse complement.
TATGTGGCAGTTGCAATAACAACAACACCAACAACAATAAATACATCAGTGACAACAATATTAAGCCCATCATTATGTTTCATCATTGTTTATCACGAGCCATGGCTGTAACCAGTTATCATCATTCAGCTGCTGCAGCATCACTATCATCAACCTGATGACGATCATCATCATCATCATCATCATCATTCTCAATTTCCCAATAGCCCGATTCCCATTCACATGATTAGCGACATCATGCGAAGTTCAGCTAGACTGTGACAGGCAACACCCTACCTCAACAGCAGCATGGTTCTAAAGAGCTTGATCTAAATATATAAGACTGTGATAATGAAGAGGCTTCAAAAGCTAGAGAGAGAGGAAGGGAGGGAGAAGGAAGCGAGAGATAGGCAGACTGTCTGTTGACTTAAGACAATCTAAAAGTAGATGCATAAATAATGTCTATGTCGTGTAAGACATATTCTCTATGGTATGCAGTATATCGTATATCATATATTATATATCGTATACCGTTTATCGTATTGTATATTCTATATCGTATACCTAATATCATATACCATATGTATCGTATATTGTAAATTGAATATCGTATATTCTATACCGTATACCGTATATTGTATATGCTATACCGTATATCATCTCAATCCCTAGATCCCTATCAATATTAACTCGAATCTTCTTCGTATGAGAATATATTTTGAATACCGTATGCCGTATACCGTATATCGTATAGCGTATACCGTATACCGAATATCGTATACCGGATATCGTATACCGTATACCATATATCGTATAGCGTATAGCGTATACCGTATATCGTATATTGTATATCGTATATCGTATACCGTATACCGTATATCGTATAGCGTATATCGTGTATCATATATCTATATCTAAATCCCCATCTGTGACGAACAATATTAATTCGAATTATCTTCCTATAGATATATCCATCTCATTAAATTTGCTTCGATCCATAAATACACACATGTATATGGATAAACCTCGACTACAGTCAACATATGCCCACTTGAATTCTACGCTTCGACGTATAATGCATTGCCATAAACATGTTGAGTTTTAACCTCCCTCATTCGCTAAGCTCGAACTCATGTCGAACATGAAGCCTAATTGAAAGGTTTAGTGTAAAGGTTAAAAGTTTGAGTGAGTAGCGAGTTTTAATAATGCGTTAACTTTACGAGAATCTTGGCTTAGTTTTTGGTTCAGTTGCTGCGCTTTGAAGGCCAAAGCACTCAAATTAGAGTCGGGATCGGATAATACTAACGAACTATGCAATTGAGCTATTAATCTATCAATTTATTACATGCTAATAGCGCATTGAGTCCATATCGGAAATCGTACCCTAGATCAGTCAAGCATACAAATTTCCTAATGGGGCGTAAAATGCAATTGGCAATAGATATTCCATTATAATCGGCTCTGTGGAGTTTCCTAATGTTAAGTGCCGTTGATGCTGTGATTTCGCAATTTGTTAGTCCAAACTAAACTTAGATTGATCGAGATCTTAGAAATCAATATTGTGACCTTTGACTGAGAGACAGAGATAGAGGAAGATTGAAAGAGGGATTGCGAAACTGAGAGATAGAGAGATTGGCAGATTGCGAGAATGAGAGAAACTGAGAAATTGAGAGCTATAGAGACTGAGAGACTAAGAGATTGAGAGGCAGAGACTGAGTAAGATTGAGAGGCTGGAAAGGAGAGAATTGGGGGACTGACAGATGGAGAGATTGAAAGACTGAGACAGAGAGACAACAACTGAAATATTGATAGACTAAGAAACTCAAAATACTAACAGAGAGATTGAGATGACATGGATAGCTAAGACATTGAGGGTAAGACTATGACTAAGTTTGAGATTGGGTTCAAGAGACTGAGAATCCTAGTAGGAAGATTAAGAAATCGGCAGACTGAAAGAATGGGAGAAACTGAGAGAAACTGGGAGAAACTGGGAGGGACTGGGACTGAGACTGAAACTGAGACTGAGACTGGGACTGAGATTGAGATTGAGACTGAGATTGAGATTGAGACTGAGATTGAGATTGAGATTGAGATTGAGACTGAGATTGAGATTGACACTGAGACTGAGATTGAGACTGAGACTTGGACTGAGACTGAGACTTGGAGTGAGAATGAGACAGAGACAGAGACAGAGACTGAGACTAAAACTGAGACTAAAACTGAGACTAAGATTGAGATTGAGATTGAGACTGAGGTCAAGATTGAGATCAAGACTGAGACTGAGAAAGAGACTGAAACTGAGACTGAGAGAGAGACAGAGATTAAGACTTGATACTTGAGACTGAGATTGAGACTGAGACTTGGACTGAGACTGAGGCTGAGAAAGAGACTGAGACTGACTCTGTGACTGATACTGAGATTGAGACTGAGACTTGGACTGAGATTGAAACTGAGATTGAGACTGGGACTGAGATTGAGATTGGGACTGAGGCTGAGAAAGAGACTGAAACTGAAACTAAGACTGAGACTGAGTGACTTAGTGACAAACTTGGTGACAGACTTGGAGACAGATTTAGAGAGAGAATAAGACTAAGATTGAGATGGGGTCTAAAAGCCTAAGAGACTGTGAAACCGTGAGCATTCAGCACAGCATGAAACATCATTATGAAGAGCCGCAGTCTCGACAGCATCCACAGCAGCAACTGCTGGCATCGGGCATCGTTTTAATCGGCGATTCGTGCGCGCTTGGCGTGCTGCTGTTGTTGTTGCTGGTTTTTTATACTAAATGAAAATCAAAACTGGAGCAAATTAACCAAGATTAAAGCCCACAATTAGGCGTGCGCCTAATGTGAAAGTTAAAGCCGCGAACTTGCAAACCAGTTGCGAGCCAAGCCAAGTGCCGCTATTCGCTGTTGTTGCTGTTGTTGTAGCTGTTGGCGCATCTGCAGCAGCCACTTTTACTGCAACAACAACAACTTGATAGACAAGCAACAAGTTTAGCGGTTCAACAGCGAAACATCAACGAATTTCGCCCACGGCCGAGTTTTACTTTTTCGCTATTCGCATATCTCTCATGCCTCACTGACCTATGTTAATATACCCGCTAGCGCACTGAAACAAAGAGAGTATATTGGTTGAGCAGCAATATAAGTACAAGCTAGCGATCTATTCGAACTGTGTTCTAGTCCAAGGCATCTCTGAATATGCTCGTTGATCGGGCTTTACTATATCTTGGTATAGCTGTTGAGCCATTAGCCCACTCCAAAACCCATAAACTTTAGATGATATATATCACATATCTGTTAAAAAGTAGAGCTATAAATAGATTCGATGCAGCTGCTACGTTCTAGCCATTTGGTAGAGTCTTGGCCTACCTGTGCCCCGACTACCTGTGAAGACAAGGTATTCAGCAGTCGCGCATACCCGATGTGAGCCCCATTTGCCTGCTTTTTTTTACTATGTTTTCATTGCTGGCATATGCAAAGCTTTGCACTTTTTCAAAAAGTTCAAGCTGTACCCCCTCGCCACAGCCAAAAGAAAAACTAAACACTTAGCCAAGTTCAAGTTGGCCAAGTTTCGTTTTGCTACCCTTGAAATTGACAACGTCAAGTGCTTGATGTGTGACTCAATCAGCATGTGACCGGCTCATTAAAGTTTTGTAAACATGACCTGCACTCAGCGCTATCTAGTCTACGTGCACTGGGCATTGGCTAGAGGCTAGAGCTTACCGAATTGGTATGCGTATATCTATAGAGCTCTAACATAACTTTTCAGATGAATGATATTTCATATGACCTCTAAAATATATTCAAGCTATATTATGCAATTTATGAACTTTTCAAAAATATATCTGTGGACCTATATGGGTAACCTAATGAGTTCCCGCCCATAGAGAACTCGACTTCCTTATGCCTAAACATGCTGCGTTTCAGGCATATTTAATTATGGTCATAGACTAATGAAGTTTGGACCTGATGTAGGTCTTCTAATATATCTCCAGCCTGCTGAAAGCCTAAATCGAGAGTTTCGCCCTATACTAGGGTAGTTCAATGTATTTCTGAACTTTTATAGATCTTTCGGCATAGATCTAGTCAGGCTAAGAGAAGGTAATCTGATAATTATCTGTGATGATCTGTGATGATCTGTGATGATCTCTGATGATTATGATCTACTTTAGATCTAACCTTCTGCTAGCCTAGATTCTGTAAGAGGCTAGTCTAATAAATTTCAGAATTTCAATAGATCTTCCTCTAGCAATCTAGTCAGATTTCATTCTGCCTAAATACAGCGTATCTTCATGGCCGTAGTCTCAGATTTTCGGAGTCTACTATTAGGTATAAGCGAGGGAAGCCTGACATTATGTAGAGCTACTCATATGTAAGTCATTCTCTTTAATCCTAGTTAGACTACCTTATGCATGGGTAGCTTTATACATTTCCAATCATATTCACAACTATTTTTCCCTGAGCCTAAATATATTTAGGCTTTTATATATAGCTCAAGGGAAGCTTGATAAAGTTTCTCTTATATTATTACTATTATACACATAAAAACTGTGTTCAATATCAATTGAAGGGCATCTGCTAGTTCATCATATTTATTCTCTTTTACTTCTCTCTCATTGTCATTTTCGTTTTCAGTTTCCCTATTCCCCAATTTGATATCGCATTTGCATACGCGTTTGGGCATCAACGTGGCTTTGATTTGTTTAGTTTTTTTTTTTGGGTTTTTGGCTTTAAGGCTGGCTGGCATTGTATTTGGCTCATTTCCTGATTGTTGTCGCTGCTGTTGTTGTTTTAATTGTTGTCTGTAATGGGGCAGACATAGATGAGATCGTTTGGCTGTTGGCAGGAAATCGCAGCACAAATCGCTCAACTATGAACTTTTATTGTTTATTCCGAAGTGGGTTCACAACGTGGGTCAGAAACGAGATTTACGCTCAACTAATTATGATGTCGAGATCAACAGCTCAACAGCTGAACAGCTGAGCTCAGCAGATCGTTTAGATCGCATCAGCTGTATGGAAAGTGAGTCCGGTCAGTGCATGAGCTCACTGAGAACTACAGAATCCGAGTGAGAATCAGACTCTGCTTTAATTAGCTTAGCTTCAGCTAGACCAAGAAACTAGTTCGAGTTGTGCGCTGTCATCTCAGCGAATGAAGATTTCCTGCAGACGAAGATTGGCGATCTTGTTAACGGCCTCGCCTGAGCTCCCATCATCACCTTTCTCGTGGGGGATGCTGCAGTCGCTTAAATTTCTATTACAAACTATTCGATTACCTATGAAGACATTCTAATTAAAAGTAGCTTAAGACGCGTGTATACTTGTGATTTAGCTATGCATGATCTTTTGCTTTCTAGCAATTTAGATCTTTATCTCAATATCTTTCTCATTCTCATTCTTAAATTCTTTTTCCATCTTGGGTCTCCTTCCTGCTATGTCTTTTATTGTTTCTGATTTTTTCTACCACTCTCTCTCTCTCGGTCTCTCTTTTTCTCTCTCTCGCTCGCTCTCACTTTCTCTTTCGTTTACTTTTTCTCTTTTGCTCTTCTTCCTCCTCTGCCTGTCTCTTGTCTTTTCCTCATATTTCCTTTATGTCTGCTACTCTCTCTCTCTCTCTCTCTCTCTCTCTCTATATTTCCCTCTTCCTATATCTCCTTTTTCACCTTCTCTCTCTCCTCCCTTTCTCTCGCTTACATTCGTTCACTTTTTTCTATGGTTTTTCTTCCTTCTTTCTCTGTCTTTTCTTCTTTCCTTTATGCCTCATATTTTCTATGGCTCACTCTCTCTTTCCCTATCTCTTTTTTTCTTCCCTTCTTTCTCTCCTCTCTTTCACTGGCTCTCATATATTCTCATTTGCTCTTCGAGTCGTCTTTCTGATAGATCTTTTTCCTTTGAGATGCTTTTTCCTCTTTCTCTTCTTTTCTCATCTCTCCTTTTTTTTCTCATATCTGATATTTTCCCCTTCTCTCTTTCTTTCTCCCCTTGTCTTTTTTCTCTCCTATCTTATATTTCCCACATCTCTAGTAGTAGAGATTCTAGACGAGATTCTTTAGCTCTATTTCTCCCTTATTCTCTCTCACCTCCTCTCCCCCTCTCTCTTTCTCTAACTCGTACTCTTTATTAAGACATAAAGAGACTCTCTCTTTCTCTCTCTAACACTTTCTCTCTCTACAGTCCTATGCCTTTGTGTCCTTCAATGCGATTCTCATTTCTTTTCTATATCTCTCTCTCTCTCCCTCTCTCTCCTTCTCTCTTTCTCTTTATCTCTCTCTCTCTCCCTCTCTCTCCCTCTCTCTTTCTCTTTATCTCTCTCTCTCTCTTTATCTCTCTCTCTCTCCCTCTCTCTCTCTCTTTATCTCTCTCTCTCTCTTTATCTCTCTCTCTCTCTTTATCTCTCTCTCTCTCTCCCTCTCTCTCTCTCTCTCTCTTACACTTTCTCTCCTTACATTCCTTCGCTTTTGTGTCCTTCAATGCGAATCTCATTTCTTCTCTATCTCTCTCTCTCTCTCTTACACTTTCTCTCTTTACATTTCTTCGCCTTTGAGTCCTTCCATGCGATTCTCATTTCTTTTCTATTTCTCTCTCTCTGTCTCTCTCTCTCTCTCTCGCTCTCTTCTCTCTCTCTCTCTCTCACTCTCTCCCTCTCTCCTCTCTCCTCTCTCTCTCTTTCACTCATTCTCTGGGTATGATAATTCTTTTTCTCTTCCTCAGTTTCCCTCCTTTCCCCTTTCTCTCGCATTCTCATTCTATCTCGCTCTCTGATCGATTCCATTATGATTTCTCCATTTTATCTGAGGTCTTCATCAGTTTCAGTCACATCTCGTGTTGGCTTCCTAATGCCCAGTCTGAGTTTAAGGTGTCAAGTGTTGAATAACTGCGCTTGGCCAATACCTCACTTATGCATGTGTGTGAGCGTGTGTGTGTGTGTGACTGCGTGTGTGTGTGGGCGTGAGTGCGTGAAACTAGTTGCCAATGCCAACTGGCTGCTGTTGATGATTTGTCAACGACTTGCATATGTTGGTTCACATTGCTTACCACAGCAGCAGCAGCAGCAACAACAACTTCACTTCACTTCACTTCAGTTTATCATCGCCCGCTGCACTCTTCGCTCTGCCTTCTGCTATCTGCCCTGCTCATGCCCCTTTTACCTGTTCGCACTCTGTTCACTGTTGACTCTTTTCTCCCTTTTCGCTTTTCACTTCCCACTTCTCCCACTCTTCCGTCAGTTGACCATTGAACGCTTGCGTAAAGTTTCGTGTTGTGGACCTTGGTCAAAATCAAGAGAGCAAAAAAAAAGAAAAGAAAAAAATAAAATCATAAAAACTAAAACAATGCAATATTTTATATATATATGTATATACATGTATATGTATTATTTATACATACGCACATACATACATACATATATGTTATATATGTATTCATAAAAGTGTGTAGTTATTTTACCTTTATGATTAACATGTTTCGTGCGTGTGGACAATTTCGTTTTTTCATTAATATTTTTCATTTTTTTATTTTTGGACACCTACTCCACCTTCTTCGCCTCTTGCCCCTCCTGCGTCTTCTCTTTTCCTAATGGAGTGTGCCAAATTTCACATTCGACTAGCTGTGCCAACTGAGTTCAATTAGCCACGTAATACGCATGTCGTATGGAGCGATGTGTAGATGATGCAAATCTTACCTGATGAAAGAAAAGAGATGGGATTCATATTTACGCAGAATGAATGAACGGGGAAAGAAGTGGAGGCGGATAGAGAAAGAGATAAGAAGAGAGTGGGAGATAAAGAGAAATATACGTAGGAAAGGGGAAAAGACAGAGAGAGAGAGAGAGAGAGAGAGAGAGAGAGAGAGAGAGAGAGAGAGAGAGAGAGAGAGAGAGAGAGAGAAAGAGGAACACAGACAGAGAAAGAGAAGGAGGGGAAAGGAAAAAGGAGGCAAAAAGGGAATATGTAGAAAAGAAGGTGAACGGAGAGGGAGAGAGAGAGAGGAGAGAAAAATATTTCTCCAATAAACAAAAGAGATTCAGAGAGGGAGAGAGAGAGAGAGAGAGAAAGAGGAACACAGACGGAGAATGAGAAAGAGGAAAAAGGAAAAAGGAGATGAAAATAGAGACAATAAAGAAGGGAATATGAAGAAAAGAAGGTGAACGGGGAAATAGAGAGAAAGGATAGAAAAATATTTCCCTAATAAACAAGAGAGAGAGACAGAGGAAGACAGAGAAGAGAAATCAAAGAAAGAGAGATAGTTAGTGGGGCAGAGAGTGAGTAAATGAGAGGTGAAAGAGTAAGAGTGAGAGTAAGTGAAAGACAGAGAGAGGCAGAGATAAAAAGATGGACAAAAATAGGAGAAGAGAGTGAAAGAGTGAGAGAGAGAGTGAAAGAGAGAGAGGGAGAGAGTGAGAGAGAGAGAAAAGATAAAGAATAGATAAGAAATCAGAGAAAGAGTCAGTTAATGGGGCAAAGAGAGAGCAAAGGAGAGGTAGAGAGATGCCGACAGAAGGAGAAAAAAAGACAGATATAGAGAGTGAGGTAGTGAGACAGATGGACAAGAAGGAAAAGAGAGAGAGGGAGAGAGAGAGAGTGAGAGAGAGAGAGAGCGAGTGAGAGTGAGTGAGACAAAGTAAGATAAAGCCAGAATACAAAAAAAAAAAATAAATAAAAAAATCTGTTAATGAGATGCGATTTATATGGAAGTTATTGGATATATTATTCAGATTTAAATAAGGAATAGAGCTATGAATTATCTTAAAATTAGTAGAATTTATTGAATATAGTATGCAGATTTAAATGAAGAATAGAGCTCTTAAAATTAGTAGAATTTCGTCAAGAAAAAATTATTTCATATAGAAATCCAATGCGGCTTTTGATATTGTTGTAGACAAATATAAACAAATCTAGTTTTATGAAAATTCAATTTGAATTTCAAATGAAATACCCTGTAAATATGAAAAATGAAAGTTGGAAAGAGTTGTGCTGCGAATACAATACAGAAATCAATGTCATATATATGTATATAGAAAGATAAAGATACAGGGAGAGGCAGTGGGAGAGAGAGAGAGAGAATGAAAAAGACAGCCTAGGTAAAAGTAATTTCCCGATGCATACGTGATATGTATGCTTATGATGCCAATGAAAGCATGTCCATATAAAGAGCTATAAGTTTGCACATCGTGCTCACAGAGAGAGATTCATGTATTAGCTATAGAGATATATGCCGACTCTCTGAATATTGCCCGATAACTTGCAGGGCAACTGCTAGTCGCGCATATTCTACTGGACAGCAAGTGACTGCGAAAATAATTAATGCATTAATCAAGCTCTTGAATAGTGCCATTAAAAATTTAGTCATTCTGCTCATGAGCCAGCCTCAAGGTCTCACACTAAATAATCCAAAACTTTATTCATTTTGCTCAATTCTCTTTCCGTCTACGCGTTCATAAAGGGTATTTGAAGCCTAGAATTGGCTAAAGTTCTCGAGACCTGATAGTTGCTATGAGATGACATATAGAGAGAGGGAGAGATAGAGAGAGATATAGGCTAGCATAGATAGAAAGAGAGAGATATAGCGTAGCATTGATAGAGAACTTTGAGATATACTTGGGCAAATATTAGCTAGCTATAGCTGGGGTATTACAGACCCTTACTACCCCATAGATCAATGTATTCCCTAAAGCGTTTATAGCTGCCAGATTAGAGCAGCTAGACATAGCCTAGCTCAGGTTTTAGTTGTGCCTGAGCAAATGGATTCCAGGAGATTACAAATTAGAATCAAAAGGCAGAGCATAAATATTTAGCTGTAAGGCGTGGCGTATACGCAATTATATTTAATCTACAGCATTACGTATACGCATGTGTGTGTGAGTGTCTCTAGAGAGTCTAGGGTCTAGAGGCTCTGGAAGAGAGTGTCTATATGAATGTGGGCCTCTAGAGTGTCTGGGGTGTACGTGTCTGTCTCTATGTGTCTTCCCGTACGTGTCTGTCTCAATTATAGTAAAGACAACAACACGCAATGGCATGCGAACAGATTTGCTTAGAGTGTGGGGACTAAGGACTAAGTAGTGAAAGCCACGTTAGCACATGCTCAACGTTTCGGCACACGTGAACGCGAAAGGCTGGAAGGCTCGTCCAGCTGGCAAGGCGGTGCTGTGAATGCATTCAGCTGTCTGCTGTGCGGGCCAGGCCTCCAGAACTTTATCGAAATAAATAAAACATAGTACTATAAACATGAGCGACAGCAAGCGCAGACCCAAAACAGTTCGAGCCGGTCTAGGCCGAGCGCCAGTCAAGCAAGCAAGCCGCCAGCCCAAAGCCTAAGGCCCAAAGCAATTTATAGAAAGTTTAATTTCGATTTTACGTTTCGAAACAGGCGACAGCAAAACCATTTGAGGCAGCGCCGCAACCCGGAAGACTATGCCGCTGGCATAGCTGATTAGGCGACGATCTTAGCTGGTCAATCAATCAGATATATATAGAGAGAGAGAGATATATATAGAGCGCAACTATCGAAATGCGTCAGAACATCAAGTTGCAGCTGCTGGGCTCGCTGCTGTTCAGTGCGCTGCTTGGGTATCTGGGCTCGTCGGTAGCCTTGGCCAAGCCGACGTTGTCCTTTAGCCTGCCGCATGGGCTGCAGGGATTCCCCTCGTTTCAGTCGTTCACCCAACAGATCATCGAGCAGCGCAGCTTGCGTCAAATGAAAACCTACAGGTGAGTGCATTAAAAATCCGCTAACGTTTCAATTCGATTCGCGTTTCACTCAAAGCTAGTCACGTCCTCGGCCATAATTGTAATGCCCGTCTGGGCTGGCCGTGTGCCCATAGGCGTGCCACGCATTAAGCCCCCACTCATTCTCCCTCTCTCTCTCTCTCTCTGTCTTTCTCGTGCAGTGGAAAGCGCGTAAGCAACGATTCGCTGATTATGATATACTATCACGATCTGACCATAGCCGTCACAGAGCTGGGCCCACAGAAGCTGCTGCTTGGCTGCGAGCTAATCGAGATCTAGTAAGTAGAATTTGCCAGCGAGTAGCCGCACTCGTCACTACTGCTCCCGTATCTCTTGCAGCAACGAGAAGGAGGGCAAAATGTTGCTCGAGGGCCTGTCCCAGTACAATCGACCGCTAGAGATCAAATTCGAGGAGATGCTCAAGCTGATGGACCAGTGCGAGCACGTCGATAAGCTGAGCTATGCCTCCAGGCTCAAGTACAAGTCCAGCGACCAGGGTTCAGAGCGCAGCAGCGGCGGCGAGTCGAGTGTCAGCGTATCGGGCAACGGCAGTGCCAGTGGCTCAGCGAGTCAGGAAGGCGTCGCCCTCAAGCTGGCAGCGAACATCTTTCCGCGCAGCCCCTTCTCGCTGCTAAGCGGCATTATACCAGGTAAGCTGCCTTAAACTAACAAGTAGCTAAACTAACGAATGTATGAGCTAATTAATTAGCAAACTAAGTTATGTATGTCTTTGAACTGTTTAATTTGGCTACTCGTAAAGTTGCCACTTGTATTGCTCAGTAACTGTTAAGTTAAGCTACTCGTTAGTTTAGCGTCTCGTTAGTTTGCATATTGGTTGTTGAGCTACACTAATTTCTAATTGTCTCTAGCTCTTATGCTCTCTGAATAAGCTAATTTTTTTATTCGTCAGTTAAACTATTCGTCAGTCTAGCTAATCGCTTTTTACACTACTCGTCAGTTAATCTACTCGTTAGTTTAACTACTTTTTAGGTACGCTAATTGACCGTTGAGCTACTCATTAGCAACTTGCCATGCGAACTACACGTTGCATATGTCGCTTAAGGTCTCGCCAACTGTGATACACGTTAGTTTAGTTTCTGTTTCTCGCCAGTTTAGTTTATCATTATTTTAGCTACTCTTTAGTTTACCAACTACACAGCTTAGTTACTCGTCATTTCACGCACTCGTCAGCCAAGTTACTGATCAGTTAATTACTCGCAAGTCCTTTAGCTCTCTCTCATTGAGTCATCCCCAAGTTAAACAACTTTAGTCTAGTCTACTCGCTGAATAGCAGCTAGTTAGTTACTTATGACACAGTTCCCTAGACAAGTAACTCGTTAGTAAGCTTTGAATTCTTTTAAAATATTCTTTCGCTATTCACTCCAAGTCTTTGTCTGACTCGTCAGAGAGTTCGTCCACTCGTTGGCTTAGCCTACTCGCTATTTTTATTATTTGACCGTAACTAACTCAATCTCTCTCTGCTTATTTCTCTCTGATATCGTTTACACAGGCACCAAGTGGTGCGGCACTGGCGATATTGCCGAAACGTACAGTGATCTGGGCAGCGAGATGGAAATGGATCGCTGCTGTCGCCAGCACGATCTGTGCCCCGTCAAGATACGCGCCTACCAAAACAAATACGATCTCATGAACGACTCGCTCTACACAAAGTAAGTAGCATCAGATAGATGATAGATATAATATGATCCATTGAGTTGATTTATATCTCTGCATTTAATAGATCTCACTGCATTTGCGATGATATGCTGTTCTCGTGCCTGAAGATGACCAACACGTCCGCCTCGCAGCTGATGGGCTCCATTTACTTCAACCTGGTGCAAGTGCCCTGCCTGGATGGACGTAGCAATCAATACAAGTTCCGTGCGGCCAAAGAAGGTTTCTAGGCGGAACTTTTCCAAAAGTTGTTCTTATTCGACATCTCGCTCTGCTTTCTTTATGTTGTTATACCCTGTAGCCATTGTGAATGTGTATTGCGGGTAGCTCTTTCTATATATGTATATATATATATATTCTTTATAAAATAGCTTAACTTCAGCCTGTCTGTACTTTCGTCTGTCTTTTTTTTATGGTCCCTCTAGATCAAGTCTCAAATTTCTTATAATCGATAACTCTTTACTTTTGGCTTATCAACTGAGCGATTGTACTTAATGATATATATAAAGTCCTGCGATACACAACATGGCATTCAGGGTAGTTTCTGGTCGGACCCAATCGACTAGGTCTCTCCCCTTCTCAAAACGTGTTCTTTAATATTTGTTTTATTTGCCGGCTTGTACATATCAATAATTTGGGCGCTACTTCAATTATTTATTGAAAAAAAAGAGATATATATAATAAAAACTATTTAGGTATAATGAAGGCGCGAAGCCACAAATTTCTTATATAGATATAAAAACTATAAATCGAATTGGTTGTTGTTTTTATTTCGTTGTTTGTTTCTTTTTTGGTTTAAATATTATATAGAATATAGATAGAGATAGATGTATGTATATATATAAATGGATACAGATTTATATAACTGTATATAATTGCATTTGGATGTTGTTAGCATTGTTATATATATAGTACATAGTTATATAGGTTAATCGTTACAATTTGTCTTTAAAGTTTATAGCTCAAGTGAAAGAAATAGCAAAATGTATCTGGCATTCTAGACTACATACATTTCTACATATATATATCAATATTTTTTCTGTAACTCCCTTAAAGCTAGTACATAACAAAAAAAAAAGAGATTTTTTGGAAAGGAGTATATGGGGTTTATGATTTGTTTCTCCTTTAGCTTGTTATTATATTAGGCCAAATTTCCGGTCTTGGCATCGGCAGATTGACTCCAGTTTAGAAAATGCTTGCCACATTGGGTCCCGGCTGCGAATTGGTCGGTGTTGGCTGAGTGGGTCGATCTATGTCCTGGTAGCTGCGCTGCTGATTGGTTGGAAAGACGGAGCCGCTCTGCAGGCTACCGCCGCGCGTGTTGAACTCGCGGTAGAGCAGGGCGACGCTCAGCGGGCGCAAGATTAGATTGATAATGGTAAATGCAACGGCCCAGCCATCTGGAAAGAGTATAATCATAATATATAGTATACGAGTATATTGGTCATATGTCATCGAGGCAGAGTCTAGCTGGACTAGTGCTACTTACTCATGAAGTCGAAACTAATGATTATATTGACTATGTCAAGGAATATGCTTACGGCATCGATCACAAGCGCCTGGAAGATATAGAAGACATGCATGGCATTATGATTAGGGCAATGATGAACGCATAGGTCACAGGTTATCGAGAGTGTGAGAAAGAGAGAGAGAGATAGAGATAGATGGGCGTGTAAGACTTGACGCCTTGCGAGTCAAGGCAATTGCATTCACCTTGAACGCTTGAACTTTAGCTGCCCAAAGCACGCGCGCGCATACACACATAAACAAACAAACACACACACACACACACACGCGCGCAGCTGCACACACTCACGCCAATTAGCTGGACACACCTTTACGCCCACACAAGGTGTGTTTCGGGGTCAAGTCTGCCATTTTGCTGAATAATTAAAGCAATGCCTATTTGCACTTTAGCCATGGTAAAACAATGGCCATAACAATATGTATTCAACGTCAGCCATATAGCCGTATAGCTCTACTCGTTACTCGTTGCATTGCACTCGCTGCTTTTTATAGCAAGCAAAGTTGTCTGCGAAATGATTTAAAACACAAATGAAATTAATGGCTTTACTAGTTTATAATATAGTCTCTAGCGACGACTCGTCTCGACCTTACTCGCTACTGGTTACTCGTTACTCGTTATATTACTTGAGCTTTGTTCATATAAAAGCTTTTCTATTACTCAATAATTTTGAAATAAGCTTTCCTAGTTTTCCTTTTCGAGTTCTAACTATGAGTAGCTTGACTCGCTACTCTTTACTCGCTATCTTTTACTCGCTACCTTTTACTCGTTACTCTTATGCTATTTTTAACAGTTGCATAATGTCTTATTGCTGCTTAGTAATTCAAAGTTAAAACTTTTTTTAATTTTAACATTTTACCTTTTACAACGAGCAGCTCTACTCGTTACTACAGGCTGCAGCAAGTATTTCTACTCGTGTCTCGTTTCAAGACAGCCAAAAGCTGGCTTAAAATTTAAGACTTTTGAATAGGTTTTTAAGTCCTCTAACAACTTGCTTCACTTTCCTTTTTTCTTTAATATCTCGTCTATTGAGACTTTCTGCATTCGTTGCTTTTACTCAAAAGCATTAGGGCCAATTGATACAATAATTCCCATTTCCCATTTCACATTTTTCTTGTAGTCTACTTTAGGGCTGACACAAATATTGTAAAAGCTGAACAATAATATAATATTCATATATTTCATTGTAATCTACTTTATATGAAATACATGAATCTTTTTAAAATTCCAAGAACTTGGAAATGTAATTGCAGGTTTCGTTCGCATTGACAGGCAATTCATGGGGCGCCCGTTCCTTTGGGGTTGTAAATATGTAATGCTTGCCTTTCTCTTCCCCTTTTTGGATTGGGGTTTAATTATTTTTTTATACATTTCTTTCACTATTTGGTGTTTGGGGCGTTGCAGGGCAGTTGCGGGGCGGGTCTGGGGTCAACGTTTGCCCTCCGCATAGTTGATTAAATGGCGTGGCTAATGGTTGATGGCCCAGGCCAAGTCGGCTGGAAAAAGGATCCGCTGCCTAACTAGAGGCCATTTGCAGGGCGCCTTTCGTGTGACTGACCGCAAATGAAATTGTATTTTCAAATACCCTGTAGCGCGATGTGAAACGGGATTGATTAGTAATACCCATTTAACTGAAATGTTGAAGCAAAAACTACTTTAGTTTTATCTCAAACTTGGTATATAGACAGCTATCGAAGGTAAATTTAGTAAATTCCAGACTTGATTGAACTTTTTCAAGTGATACGCGAGTTTTGCCCATTGGCATTGGTTTGCATTAGAACTTTGAGGTGTGTGCTAGTCGGGTTTGTTCTCTGTCACTTTAGATTTCTATATGCTATAGGCTGTGCGTGGCATTGGGCATCGCGTGCGTTACGACATCCTAGCCGCAGTCTGGGATTACGAGCCTTTTGCCCATTTCGGGTTAATGTCAAAGTTGAAATTGGCTCAGAGTTGTGGGTTTAGGCACGCTAACAGCCTGCGAGAGACGTCAACTCTTCCACTTATCCGATTTGCATCTAACAGTAATAGTAACTATAGCTACACACATATATATATAGCCGACCGATATAGCTGTAAGTCATATAAGCAGCTTTACCTTATGAGCGCCTAAGGCGGGGGCTGCTGACCAAATGCGTCTATAATTAGCATAGCTTCACGTGTTGTGGCCCTCGTTGGCTGCAGCTGAAGAGCTGCTGAATATTTATAGATATTGAATATTACGCATCAGCAGCGTAGTCTGGAATAATCTGAATCCCGAGCTACACAAGCGAGCGATAAGCTTAGCGAGTTTGAAACTAAAAGTGATTCATGCTAAATCACCCTTTCTATATAGTTTATTTATAGGATTTGAAAGAACTTGTATATAATACCAGTAAATAGTCATGAGAGTACTTCTAGAAAGTACGTAGCTCTATCAATGTATGCAGCTTTATCTAAAATTTGGGCAAATTTTAAATAATATTTGACTAAAATTTGTGTGATATCAGAGCTAAAGATAAAACATAATGAAATGAAACTAGCATTAATCTTATCTCACGTCGAAACGTATTTAGGTTAAGAGATTAACTAAAGTAAAGATCTGAGTTCTTAGCGCAGTGCCTACAGTGCCTCAGCAAAGTCTAAGTCCAGTACCGCCCGCTGCAGGGGGTCGCTAGACTTACTCGACACTACTGGGAGCTGAGAGCATGTTGTATTTATAGTATATAGAGAGCGTCGAATTCGAACATTCAATAGCAGCAACGGCTCGAGTTTATATGTTAATTGAGTTTTCAGATTTCGTCAGAACTGGTTCTCACATATAAGGGAAATACAAATATCAAGCGAAAATAAATAAATAAATAGACATAAAGCAAACGTTAAATTAATTATTGACTGATGAGTCGAGTGAGCGAGAGAGAGAGAGTGTTATCAGTCAGCGGCTTTGCATATGCAGCCGCCAATTGACTGATAAGACGCACTGTATGCGTCAGCTATGATTGAACTTGGTGGCAACGCTGCTAGACGAAAGGCGAAAGTGAATAGGGAGAGAGAGAGAGAGAGAGGGCAGTGAGCTTTGCATTGTATATCTTACCGTTTGCACCGCCTCAATGGAATCCTTGCTGTGTATCGCCCAGAACATGGAGATGATGAAGAGAAAATTGTAGAACTCGTACGCCCCATGGCCCCAGATGCCGAGCATTGCATTCGATATGAATATGAAATGCACAAAGGCAACGACCTGTGAGAGAGAGAGTGAGAGAGAGAGACATAGAGGGGGGGAGAGTGTTAGCTTGTCTATGAAATAAGCGGCTCAAATGAAGCCCCACAGCGAAGTTGCAAATTGCCTGCCACAAAAGTGGAAAACATATCGAATGGCATTTGCGGTTACTTCGCTGCCCGCTGCCCGCTGCCGGTCGCCGGCTGCAATATGTGCTAATAAGCAGCGCTGCCAGCAGGGGGGAGCAGCGACTGAGCCGTGTTATCTAACACTGGGCCGGCGCAGCCCACTAAGTGAGTGAAACAAAGAAGTTGCACTGCCGTTGGCT
Source organism: Drosophila buzzatii (assembly GCA_035045845.1). Classification (NCBI taxonomy): domain Eukaryota; kingdom Metazoa; phylum Arthropoda; class Insecta; order Diptera; family Drosophilidae; genus Drosophila; species Drosophila buzzatii. The sequence continues at coordinate 2,983,054 of JAWNOS010000596.1, read as the reverse complement.
GGCTTCAATGGCTGCCACGCCCCCAGCACACCCACACCCTCATATTTACCTTGACGCGCACAAATTGCGAGCCCATGAGTTCATTTAAATCGGTCATTTTGTTGCTTCAGCAAATGCAGCTGCGCGCAGCCGTCAACACCTGTTGCTAAGCGAGCGCGTGAGAGAAGGAATAGAAGGAGTAGACAACAACCGTTGTGTCGCTGTCGCCGCACTGTTATTCGCCTGCTTGCCAGCTGTTTTGTTATTTTTGGACTGTTCCACTTTTCAGTCGTTCTTGTTGTTGTTATTGTCAAATTCTATTACACTTTTTATTGGTTGAACGCACTTTGCCAAAAAAGCAAGACGCACGCACGCACACGCGCACGCACACAGGCACACACAGCTACTATAAATACACAAACGCACGCTCTCACGCACACACAGACGCACACATGCACAATATGCAATTGTAGCCGCGCACTTGTTGGTCTTCAATCTCGCTTCTTTTTTTTTCACAATTATTTTTAACGATTGCAGCTAGTAGAACAGAATTCGCGGCTTTTGTGTGTGTGTGTATGTGAGTGTTTTTATCGTAGGGCGTAAGCACTAGAGAATAACAATAGCAACAATAATAACAGACAAACAAGTGCAGCACTTAATCAAATTCAACTGCGAGAATTTCCAAAATTCCAACAATAATCGTAAAAACAACAACAACAAGGCACCACAAGTGTCAGCGAATGCAACGGTTCAGTTGAGAGCGAATACAAAAAAAAAAATTGTTTATGCAGTTTCATTCACTGCTTGATTAACTTTACTTTACTATTTTATGAATAACAATCACAACAATAAAAAAATAATAAAATAATAGTTGGAGCACACGACCTTATTCAGTTTGCAGCTGAATGTGAACTGTGCATGGGGCAGCGCCAATCGACCAACAGATGTGTGAAAAAAAAATAAATAAATACACATCCATGAGTGTGTGTGTGTGTGTAGAAATAATAAAACAGTTGAACACGAATGGACCCCCAGCGACGTCGACGTTGACGTCGGCGTCGGCGTCGGTGTTAGCGCTGCGGTGGCGTAATCAAAATAAGTGCTGCACAGCGAGCGCAAAACCAGGGCTACACAAGTGCAATGTATCGATAGTTGGCCAAAGCCATCGATGTATATTTAGTATTTAATCAATTTTAATTAATATTATTATGTGGCTAACAAAGAAAAAGTGATATATTCTCTACTATTAGCAGGCACATTTGAAAATAGCAAACATTGTTGCTGCGCCAGAAGTTTCAAATGTGAACAAATGTTTCAGTGCTGTTAAATGCCAGTGCTCAGCTGTGTTATTTACATAAACACAACACGTTAATTTAAACAGGTTATTTAAATTTTCAAAATCCCACCATCTGGCAACACCACACACGCTTATCTAGCCGCAAAACAGTGCTGGAGTGAAAGAGACAGGAAGTGTTAGAGTGCTGATAACGTTCGCTGTGAATTGCCGTGCCATTGTGAATTGATTCATCGCCATGGCTAACTCACAAACAGGAGATCAGCCACTCATTGCGGAAAGGAAGCCGATATCCTCCAAGCCGCCGCCCCTGATTAGCTACAACATGGTGCACAAGCTGGAGTGCAAGGAGAAGCGCGAGATAACCGTGAGCCGAATCGACCTTTGATCCGCTCTCTTTAAAACTAGTCTAATATTTATTTTTCTCTGCTGCCCTCCAGGTGCCCGCGACAGCCGACAAGCAAGCCGCTTCGGTAGCCGGCGGCGAGCCGCAGGTGCAAGTGAAGCGCGACTTGCCCAGCATGATGATCATCTTCGATGGCGGGGATCTGAACAGCGCCCGGCACCATCTGCTGAACTCGCTGCAGGATCCGTTCGGCAAGCATGCGGTGGCCACTGTGGTCATCCAGGAGAGCGTGCGCGAGGTGTTCAACGAGCTGCTGGTCGAGAATATGAAGCCATTGGATCCGAAGATCTACAATCATCCCAACTACGTGCGCTCCAAGGCCAAGCTGGCCCAATGCAGGGCCGAGACAATCGTCGCCAACCCGAAGCTGGTGCCGCCCCACGCCTCGCCCACACTGGCGTGCGATCTGGCGGACAACTTCCTCGGCGATGAGCCGACCGGCATCATCATCATGCACACATTCCGCACGCCCAAGGACGCCACACAGGTGCTCCACAGGGAGACGGCCAAGTACAGCTTCGTCAGCATCTGGAACGAGAAGGTCGCCAGCGCCTACGAGATCTGCGCCCTGCTCAAGAACGAGATCTTCATGATCAACTGCTTCAACGTCGACCTCACGCCCATCTTGCCCAAGGGCGATAACTTCACCAACGAAGTCCGCATCGATAAGGGCTATCACTACGAGCGCCTCATCATCAACCACAAGCGCAAGATCATTGTCTTTGCGGTCGGCACGATCTTTGCCAATTGAGATGCCATCTGAATACTCCAATATACCTATATACATATATATATTTATGTATATATATATATAAGTATTCCAATTTCCATGTGTTATTTTTGCCTGAAATAAATGTAACTGTAAATGTATTGCACTGGCTGAAGGTGGTTCTTATCAGATTATTTTCTTATTAGATAAGCAACAGCTAAGCAATTACTTGATTCTATACATTGACTGACTAGCAAATACCCTGTAATCAGTTGAGAACAGAAGAATAGAGATGCTTTCTCTTTCTCTCTTATACAGCACTTGTAGGTAGGTATGCTCGACTAACACATACTCTGTAATTAGTGAAATTTTAGGCTGTTATTGCAGTCTAGTGCACGCATGACTGACTAGCTAAATACCCTATAATTAGTATAGAAATAAATAGCAGATTTTTCCTCTTCTCTCACTCATCATAATTAAATGGTTGGGTATGCTTGACTAATATATACTCTGTAATTAGTGAACTGAAAAACAGCTGTGAAGCCGTTATTTCAGTCTAGTGCTTGGCTGACTGACTGTTAAATACCCTGTAAACAACTTTCAGCTGTATTCCACGCATAGATGACTTTAATACGAAGTTTCACGACTAACACATACTCTGTAATTAGTCAACTGTATCAACTATCCATGCTGCTACTAAAAGATTGATAAATTTCAGCTTCTATAATTATAATGTAGTTAAGCTTGTACGACAAATGGATACCCTATAGATTCACATGCCCAAGCAAAGGCAAACAGAGTAAGAATTCATATAAAGGCAGTATGGCAGACCATCAAATACCCTTTAAGTGAATGAGAGTTATATACCTATACATCAATTCATATAAAGTCCATCTTATCTGATCTACAAATACCCTGTACGCTGCTTAGCATATAGTTGCTAGCATTAACTTCTCATGCTGTATGACCTCACTTTTGTGAGCACATTTTTAATGGGCATCCTCACTCACACTCTTTTTGGCTCAGGGGGTGTGTATTTGTTTGCTCAATTAGGTCGTTGCCATTTGGCGAAATATATAAAAGTTTCTATATACATATTTTTGGCACATTTCGAACCTTTATCGGAGCTTTGCCCCATTAACAGTTTCTCTCTAATTAGATGAATTTTGTATATGCTAATAGTTCGAATAGCCTAATCTGTGGAGTTCAAACAAATATGTATGTACATATATATGTGTATATATGTGTATGTGTATTGCAATATTTCTTTAAATTTTGCATTTCGTGTGAGAATTCGCTCAGAACCTGTTCTAAACAATGACTTTTTATACATTTTAATGTCAAAGATGCGAAGCGAAACAGTCAGCAGAAGATATCAGCATTTTAACTTGAAGATAAGATAACTTGACTTTTTATCTATAAATATATATATAAATATATATTATGAATTTGACTAGAGTAAGCGAGAGCTAATTATTTATTGTTTTTTATTATTATTTTATTTATGAAATACAAATATATATTGTCAATGGGTAATACTCTATACGCTACATCAACTCTAAATTTACATTGCGCAAAGCGTATTCAAAGTTCGTTAGGTTTACAAAAATACTCTTCCATTGGCTTCCCCTTTTAATGAATATGCATATGTATGCATTCGTATTGCGCACTAACAGTCACACAGATATGCGCACACATGCACAGCGCTATGCCTGTGTAGGCGTGTATGAAGTAAAACTGAATGTAAACAATGTTTGAGTGTTAGTTGCTGGTGCCTAACGAAATCCGCTATAAAGAGAGCAACAGCGAGAGCGTGAGTGTGTGAGTGTGTGAGCGTGTGGGTAACCATTCACTTCTTGCAGTTGTTGCTGCTCTACTTTCCTAACTCAAAGCTGCTTAGTGAGGCGAGTGGGAACGAGAGAGAGAGAGAGAGAGAGAGAGAGTTACAAGAGAGCGCGCGCGCGTACTTAAGCACACCAGTAAGCAAGAGAGTGCCAGCAACAACAACAACAACAACAACAATTACATATATCGTATTTATTGTGTTTAGATTTAGTTGTTGCTTTTGCTGCCACTGCCGCTGCTGTTGCTTTTGCTGGTGACCAAACGGTTCAGTCGCTGCCAGCCGCAGCTGTTGGTGAGTTGTCTTTGGCCCTGGTCGTATGTGTGTGTTTGATTTTGTTGTTGTTGCTGCTGGTGCTGGTGCTGCTGCTGGAAAAGAAAAACGGAAAAGAGAAAATGTGCTGGTAATTGCACAAGAAGTAATAACAGCGCATAAAAGAAAATAGGAAACAGCTGAAGCTGATTTGCAATCTTATTCGAATTAGTTTTGCGAAAATTCAACAACAACAACAACAGCAGAATCAGAATAAGAATTAGATATGCCCCCTCATCGCTGGACAGATGAAACGCGTGACGCCTCCTGCTACTACGACAATGTGGCAACAGCAGCAGCTGGCGGCGCCTCCGATGCGGATGACGATGACACCGAGGCGGATGACGAGCGTCAGGCATTCTGCGATGCCGACGGCGACGGCAACGGCGATCGTCCGCTCATAAGAGGTACATTCCATTCCCATATTCCATTCATGCTCCTATTGAACATCATCTCTGCTTTTCCAGCTGGCCAGGCGGACAACAACGGCAGCAGCCTGCTGCAGACGCGTCACATCTTCGGGCTGATGGGCTTCCTAGGCTTCGCCGTGGTCTATGCCATGCGCGTGAATCTCTCGGTGGCTATTGTGGCCATGGTTAACCAAACGGCCATACCGCACAGCAACAGCTCCGTCTTGGCCAATGATACGTGTCCGATGCCGCCGGCTCCCAAGCCGAACGGATCCTTCTGGCAGTCCCTGTCGACGCCCGCCGAGGGTGAGTTCGTGTGGGACGAGGCGACGCAGGGCCTCGTGCTGGGCAGCTTCTTCTATGGCTATGTGCTCACCCAGGTGCCCGGCGGACGCATGGCCGAGCTGGTTGGTGGCAAACGCATCTACGGCTACGGCGTGCTCATCACGGCGATATTCACGCTGCTGACCCCGTTGGCCGCCCACTGGGATCTGCCGCTGCTGGTGCTGGTCCGCATCCTGGAGGGCATGGGCGAGGGCGTCACCTATCCCGCAATGCACGCGATGCTCGCCCACTGGATACCGCCGCTGGAGCGCAACAAGTTTGCCGCCGTCGTCTATGCCGGCTCCAACATCGGCACCGTCATCTCCATGCCGCTGACCGGCTGGCTCTGCTCGCAGCCGTTCCTGGGCGGCTGGCCGTCGGCGTTCTACATCTTCGGACTGCTGGGCCTGGTGTGGTTCGTCTGCTGGATGTATCTCGTCTACGACAGGCCCAGCGAGCATCCGCGCATCTCGCGCAAGGAGCGAGCCTACATCGAGCGCTCGCTGCAGCACGAACAGCAGCTGCAGCAGCACCAACAGCTGTCGCGCGGGAATGTCCTGGACGATGAGCACGAGGAGGAGGCAGAAGCAGTTGCCAACGAGGTGGAAGCCATTCCTTGGCGTTCACTGCTCGGCAGCGTTCCATTGTGGGCCATTCTCTTGACGCAGTGCGGCCAGAGCTGGGCCTTCTACACGCAGCTCACGGAGCTGCCCACCTACATGAGCAACATCCTCCACTTTGACATCCAGTCGAATGCCCTGCTCAATGCCGTGCCGTATCTGACCTCCTGGTTCGTGGGCATCGCCTGCTCCGCCCTGGCCGACTGGATGCTCGCTCGCCGCTACATCTCGCTGCTGAACTCCTACAAGCTGTGGAACACCATTGCCTCGGTGGTGCCGTCGCTGGGTCTGATTGGCATCATCTACGTGGGCTGCGACTGGGTCTGGGTTACCTTCATGCTGGCCGGCGTTGGCTCCTTCGGCGGCGCCGTCTACGCCGGCAACCAGATGAATCACATTGCCCTCAGTCCGCGCTATGCGGGCACCATGTACGGCATCACCAACTCCGCGGCCAACATCTGCGGCTTCCTCGCGCCGTACGTGATCGGATTGATAATCAATCATCGCGAGACGCTTACCCAGTGGCACATTGTCTTCTGGCTGGCAGCTGCCTTCAATATTGCCGGCAATTTCATCTACCTGATCTTCGCCAGCGCCGATGAACAGACCTGGTCTCTGACCCACACCCGGCCACGCACAGCAGCCACAAGACCTCTGCGCACCTAGCGACGGCTCCGAGCTCCCAACGGCCGCACAAAGTCGAATCGCTTTAAATTAGTTAGGGCATAAGCATAATAATGTGATAATTCCGTGCGGAATATTTTCGTAAGTTCCCAATCAAGAGGATCACCACGACGATGACGACACAGTATTTCCTGTAAGTGCTCCCAATCCAAACCTCAGTCTCGCACCACACGGTTTCTAAGATATCTCGCTCAGCTCCCATTCACTTAATGGAAATTTATTGCTCACTTCCATTTCCAGCTCAAAGTTAACAAAACTCTTGCACTGGCTTCCACTGATTTTCCAGCGGTTTCCCTGAAAGCATGTGAACCAATTCCAGGTTTTTCTATTATTTTCCAGTAGTTCCATTTCCAGTAGTTCCATTTTCCAGTAGCTCGACAAACTTTTCCAACGACTTCCAGTTACTTCCAGCAGCGCTGCTTGCTCTTCCACTTCACTTTCACTTTCCCATATCAAACACTCATCGGCTTTAATCAATTCCTGAAATAGTCTCGGCACTTCCAATAGCTTCAAGCATCTTTTTTAGTTCTTCTAACCTCATTCAGACACTTTCCAATAGTTCGCAATCTGCAACACATATCTGCTATGCTCACTGATAGCAATATTTTGATCACTTCCAATGGCTTCCAGTCTGAGAGTTTTCTGTTATGCACCAAAGTCTATCAGAAGTATCTCGGAATCATTAATCTAGTTTCTCAAAGTTACGTAGCTCTTCCAGTCCCCCATTCAAATGATTCTCGGTTTCCAAAACATTTTATACTTGATAAAGTTTTTTTTAGTGACTTTCCAGCGTGGAATACGGTGCTTCCAGACCTTTCCAATGACTAAGAGTAGTTGTTATCTATCTTATTTATATATATATATCAAATGTAGCTTCGATTGATCCCTAGCCAAGTTAACAAAATGGCTCTCAACTATGGTTTCGCCCACTCCATCAATTGGGTAGTGGCAACAGCAACCAGATCGATATCACTCTTTACAACGGACTGTGTTTTGCTAGATGATTTTTTCTTTATATATATATAACAATACATACCTATACATATACTATATATACAACTTAGGCACTAGAATTGACCTAACTATATAGCTTTAGCAACGAAGTTTTACGAACATATATACAAGATGTATTCCGATATAAGCATATACATATACATATTATATACATATATCCTAAGTCTATATATATATTATGTGTAAATAGCATCGACAAAGGCATTTTTAATGCCCAATTATCGATATAAACTATTCAAGAATAAAGTCGCACAAACATATCGTCAATGTGATTGGTACTATTGACTAATTGGATACACTTTGTGTGATTTCTGAGGAATTCTAAATAAAGTTGGCATTTGCCCAAGGCAAGGTAAGTAACTCGATATATACAGATAGTATGTGTATATCCCATCTATTTGAACAAGAAATGTATTTATATAGTATACATAGGCCCAGTCGTATACCTACATATGATATCGCCTGGCAGCTCCATGCCTTCAATGCCATTAATCATCCAGTTATCTTATCGCTTCATTGCTACTATGGAAGCTATATCATAATAGATATATATGATGTTCGAAGTCTCTGAAGTCTACAGATGCATTTTTTACTAATCAAATATTCCAAAATATCTGATACATCTTGGACCTCAACAAGTGCCTTACTCATAGCTCATGTCCCACCAGATATTCCAGTAGTGTTTTCCCTTCCATGAATCAAAATTTTTCATATTTTTCGTTTATATTATCTTTATTAAGTATATTAATTATGCCGCTTGTTCAATTTGTTTTTGTTTTTGTTCTTTTGTCGGTCGATACCGATAACTAATTACTGGGTACTGTAAGGGGTACGGGAGACTCGGGGGTTCGGGGCGTTACAATGTGTTTGCGCATTTCTTTTTTTATCGATATGACATTTATATATTACAATACAAATATAAATATAATTAGTTGTATAGCACACATATATATATATATATATATATATATGTTCGCACTATCGCGCTTTATAATTTAAAAGCCATATTTATATTAGAAAAAAAAAAACAAGGAAGTAAACATCACACAAAAAAAAAAAAAACATCTATGGGAAAAAAATTTAGACGCCCCTTAATATAAATATACATACATATACATATACAGATATACATATGTTAGTGCTTTTATATAGAGATATATAAAAATAAGCTTATACAAAACATGAGCATAATCGGTTACACTAGCATGAGCATGTTCCTGGCGTTGACCTTGAGCGCAATTGATGATTGATGAATGAGAACTCAAGTTCTCTCTCCTGACTTTGTCTAGGACTTGACTTAAGATCGTGGTCAACGGCGTAGATCATGATCACGGATCTCTGCCAAGGTATTACAATCAATGGATGAGCGATTGTGGTTTATGCGTCGAAACTTGATCGTGTTTAGGATCAGAAATACTTAAGTAGTAGTCATGAAAGCATTGTGATCGTAGCTATGAACAGTATCTTGACAGTGATCATATACACATATCAAGCACTAAGCGAAGAAACCTATTGATAATTATGAGCAGGGCTTTGATCATAATTAAGTTTGTGATTGTAAGGATGAGCCAGATCATTATGATCAACAACCCTTAACAAGATGTCTCAGAGCACGATTATAAGTTTATGAACAGGATCATGATCGTATTCGCGATCAATTTCAACTCGAGCCGACAACTATCATGTTGACCTAATGCCGTTTGTAATGATGACCAAGATATGTATTGCTCGCGATCTGTCGCCAGGAACATGCTGATGATCGTGAGCCCCGGCTTTGCGTTCTCATGACTACCAGACACTGCACTTCTTCGCCGGATTCATGGTGGTGCCCACGGCACAGTTGTAGGCATGCGCAAAGTCACGCGAATTCGAAAGCGGCCCTAGAACGCGCACAAAGCCGGGCGAATGCACCGAGGATCGGATCTTGGTTAACGCATCCTCCGGCCGCATGCTGCCGCACCAGATCTGTGCATAGTTGAGAAAAAAGAGCTGATCGTGGGTCATGTTGAGCGCCGGCAGCTGCTGCTCGTGTCCATTCAACCTCTCCCACTTCTTGTAGGCCTGCAAAACAATTTGGAATATAGCTAAAGATCGACTGAGGATCGGCAGGGATTGTGCGGCTCACTCGAAATGACTGCTTGAGGCCGCCATTGTCGGCGATGTTCTCGCCCTGGGTCATGCGCCCGTCCATGAACATGTCCACCTCGTTGATCTTGTAGCGCGAATACTGATCGATGACGCATTGGGTGCGCTCCCGGAATGCCTCGATTGTGGCATTATTCCACCACTGCATCATGTTGCCCTCCTTGTCGAACTGCCGTCCCTTGTCGTCGAAGCCGTGGGTGATCTCGTGACCGATCACCACGCCGATGCCGCCATAGTTCAACGACTTTGGAAAATGCTGACTATAGAACAGGGGCTGCAAAATGCCAGCCGGAAATACTGAAAGGTAAGAAGAGATCATTGAGTCGCGACTCAAATTGAATACAATTTGAGCCTCAGACACACCTATATCATTCTTGTTGGGATTGTAGAAGGCATTGACCACGGCGGGCTCTGTGGTCCATTTCTCCTTGTCCACCGGCTGGCGCAGCAAGTTGAGCAGCTTCTCCGACTCCCACTTCAGTATGCTGAAGACATTGTCCAGGAAATTGTCCGGCACGATCGTCAGCTAAGGTCAAAGGGAAGTCAGCTAAGAGCAGAGTTGATGTTGATTCAAATACCTACGTTCACATACTCCTGCTCCAGTTCCGTGACATTGGTGAGTATCTCCGGATAACCGATGCGTTCGTTCATCGAATCCGCCTTCTCTTTGGCCACGGCGCGCGTCTCGTCGTCCATCCAGTGGTTCTCGGCGAGGAGCTCATTGAATGCCGCTCGTATATTGTGTATCATCTCCAAGGCCACCTCCTTGCTGTCCTGATTGAAATTGTCGCGTATGAACAGGGCGCCAACGGCCACGCCCAGCTTCTTATTGGTCCACTCGACGCACTGGGACCAGCGTGTCCGCTCCGACTGTATGCCCAGAAGGATCTTGCGGAACTCTACGCGCTCGCGCTGATACTCGTCGATCATGTGCGTCATCAGGGACATGACCAGGCGCCAGAGCATATAGTTGTGGACGACTCGCAGATTCGTCTCGCGCACAATTCGACCCATTTCGGTCAGGTAGACTAGGCCGTAGGTCACCAGCGGCTCGTTCGCATCCAGCTGAATGCCCGCCCCGACCGCCGTCTGCAAATATTCCGTCCAGTTCAGCTGCGGCACTTGCTGCTGCAGCTCCGGCAGCGACAGCTTGCGGTAAACGGCGCTCGTATCATGCCGATCCGCCTCCGCCAGCGACACATTCACCAGCGCCGTCTCGAACCGAATCACTTCCAGCAGCTCATCGGCCGCTGTGGCCGGATCAGCGCCCAGCAGCAGCGAGATCTGAGTCATGTACTTGTGATAGGCCTTACGATCGTTCTCGCTGCTCTCCTTCAGGTAGTAGTCGCGCGAGGGCAGCGCATACTGCAGCTGATCCATCTGGATAATGTTCACCGAGCTGTTCTTATCGTCGGCGCCCACATACAGCTCGATCAGCACCGATTCGCTGTAGTTGAATCGCAGTTGACCCATCACCTGCTCCACGCTTAGATTCGCCGGCGGCTGCCAATTGCGTTCGATCACTGGCCAGCCGCCTAGGGAGCGTAAAACCTTCTTCAGACGATCAACGCCAACGGCACGTATTTGAGCTGCAAATAGCAAAGGGGTAAAGCAATTAGATACCCTGTAAAATGGTAAAGATAGCTGGCAAGACTTAAATTTCGTTAGATAAGCTGATTATCAATATTTATCGATAATAATCGATAAGTTGCGCAACATATTTTGAATATTTTCAACATACATACATATTTATGGAGTCAAATATTTATTTACAAATATTTTGATTTTTGATTATCAATATTTATCGATAATAATCGATAAGCTGAGCAACATATTTTAAATATTTTCAACATACATACATATTTATGGAGTCAAATATTTATTGTCCTTAGCTGGTATGCAACTTGGACTAGCTAATAATAGTAAACCAAAAATATACATTTATCGATAATAAGTGAGTTGCACAGTTATCGACATTATTTCTTTTAGATAAACTGCAAATGTAATAAGATATTATATTCATATATTTGCTTTGATAATTTCATAATCTATCGTAATTCATATTTATCGTTATCGATTATGTTTGATAGTTATATAAAGTTTAAAGATTTTTGAAATCATGTATGAAGCATTAGTTAAGTATTAAGCATCAATTTCTCTGTACATACTCGCATTAAACATACATGCATATCGAAAGTTATCGATAATTTGTTTACTAGAACATGCATATATTCTTATTTAAATTTGTTGTCATTCTATTAATCGATAAATATCCCTAACAAGTCCAATTGAAAGTTATATATAGCTCTCTTAAGAATTTAGTCTGTTTATCGTTCCTAATTAAGTTGAATAGTTATCGATTATTTTAAATATAGTTATCAATCAACGCTGTCCAACGATATTTATCGGTTTTATATGTAATAAAGCAATGTACGTTAATATCATTAATGCTTAAGGACAAGTTATATGCCACCCCTATATGATAGCCCCAGTTATAGGTATAAATCATCAGAAGTTAAAGCATTCGAGCAAAGCGCTGCATCCGCTGAATTCATTTAATGACGACATCAGCGATAATGAAGCGATCGTTGTGCAACTAAGTTGCACTGCGAAACGTCAGGAAATATGAGATGTGCAACGAAAGGCGCGAGGGCAAGTCGAAATATCTGAGAATATTACGCCGTAGAGTCACATTGAAGCCAGTTCAAGTCTTACGGAAGAATTCTTAATATAAACAAGGAATCTACGCAACTCATTCAATGATTCCAGCTATATAGCTATAGGTAATCTGTATGTATATCTATGTCTACTCACGCAGATCCATGCAGCTCTTGAAGAAAGCCTTCGCCTTGATCGTGGCCGCATTATCGTGCTCATCGACCGGTTCCTCCAGGACGCCGCGCAAAACCAGCTGCTGCTGATCGGATAGCACCTACATATATTGTTATTGATTGCAATGCGAATTTAGTTATCGATAACATTTCACATAGAAACTCACCTCAAAGGTGCTAATCGAGCTGCGATCCTCTGGTATCGGATGCATCTTGTTCCATGTGCCGCAGGCAAATTGAAAGAAATCATCGCACGGATCGGCCGTTAGGTCCATGGCGGACAACAATGAGGCAGCTGCACAGGTAATTCCAAGCACAAGCAGAAACAACAGAAACAAAAACAGTCATAAATCAAATACGTCTATCGAGCTGAAAGTCTGGGAAATAGTTCAGCTGTGCGTGTTATTGAAATTCCTGGCCATAATTCATGTTCGCTTCGATCATAAAGAAGCGTCAAATGGCGCTAATTGAATGCACAACTTTTTATCGAAGCTCCCTAATCTGTGTGGCCATTAATACCCTGTACCCTGTAGTGAAAGGGGTTGGCTACGTGCTGAGGGTATCTGTCAGATTCTTACGGTTCTTATATCGATATATATATGTGACTGAGCTTATCAAAATGTATCGACGTTTAGGGAGCAGATGGATAAAGAATGAAACTAGCTCTAGTGAGAGAGAGAGTGAGAGTGAGAGAGAGAGAGAGAGAGAGAGAGAGAGAGAGAGAGAGAGAGATAGAGTGATAGAGAAATAGGGAAATAGTGACAGACCTAGAGACCGATGCCTTCTAGCATGTTTTTTTTATGCCAGCTCAATCATAGCCCAAAATCATATAGCTAAATGCTATCTAACTTGTATATCATCATTTTACAGGGTATTCTTCGGGTCGTCATGCTCTCAATTCACTTATTCACTCTCAATTGTGTGTGACAACAATTAGCGCCCCAAACTTTGGCCTTTGTCTGACTTTGAGCTAAAAACTTTGTTTTCCGTCTCGCAGAGGAGCTCACGAATCCTTGGGCTTGGCTTGCATGTTGCCTAAGGGTTGGGAAATCGTGGGCTGAATGCTGTCCGCAGGACTCTTTGAAAGCTTTGGAATGAAAGAGATAAGCCATAAATCAAGCAGAGCCAACATTATGCATTGAAACATATTGAAAAGCTTCTTAACTTGGCAATAATTGGTAGGAATTTGCTTTGCGCTGAAGCAAAGAGTTATATTTGCGTCAAGTGCTCAACTGCCAGATACCCTGTGAGAGCTTTGAAGAGTGTTAATTTTTTTTATATTTTTGCATTTCAATTTCTAAATATCGAATTTTATGTGGAGAATGTTAACAAAAGGCTAGAATTGAATGTAATACAGTCGAGTCTCGATAATTCGTACCCCGGTAAATCGAAAACTTCTATAATTCGTACAAAATTCGGTTTCCTTGCCATTACGAATTATCGAGACTCGACTGTATATAATTTGCTTCAACGGTTCCAATTAGCTTTTCTTACGCCCTAGACTCCAGTACTTTTATTTCAAGTTTGATTTACTTTGATTGCAACGCGCCAAGCAGAGAGCACGACTTGAAGCATCTGGAAAGACCAGCTTTTTTCAAGCTAAAATGGAGTACTCTAGCTGCTCATGGAGCTTATTCCGAATTGGCCTCGATTACATTTTAATTTCAGCCAAGCTGCTTTTAAGCCTAGCCTCTTAGGGTCTTATTGGCCTTTAGCTAGCATAAGTTATACCCTGTAATTGGCTAGCAAGCCAAGCAATATGCCCAGTTTGGACCTACTTTACTGGCTAAAACGCTGCTGCGTGCACAGCTCACATTTGTTGGCTAACACGTTCAAGACTCAAGAAATTTCTAGTATGAAACGGGAATATGGCACAACTAAAGCTAATTCGCTCTGCCTGCACCCTGTCTCTTTCCAACCCTCTCTCTCGCTCTGACTGTCTCTTGGCTTGTTTTATCCGTCAGCTAAAAGCTTAACTTCACATAACAAATTTTGTGGTTACGCCTGTTGCGTATTGGCCATAAAAACAAATGCATATAATTAATGAAAGAGATGGAGACAGTGTGCGAGTGAGAGAGAGTGAGAGAGAGGGAGAGGCAAGGATTAAATGCTGGCACATTTGGTGGCAAATGAGCTGTGGCCCTGGCGCCAATGAAGACGAGGCAAATGTGTTTGGGGTCTGCATTAACTATTCTAAGACGATTATGCATTTGTTATGCAAGCATGCGATGTGGCATGCGGCATGCGGCATGCGGCCACCGAGCACCAAATGTCACATTCCCAGCAATGGCCCATAAAAAGGTCGTTAAACGTTGCTGCTGTCTTTGACAAGTTGTCAGTTGGCAATGCAACCAACCACTCGAACGGCTCGAACCACTTGAAAGCCACTTGAAGCGCTCCTGCTCCTCCTGCTGCTCCTGCTCCTCCTGCTCACATCGTATTATCCGCACTTAACCACAATAATTGCTAATTAATAATTGAGAGGCGCATTGACTGAATGCGGCATTTGCGCATGCATTTCAACAGTGAACATCAACCATCCCGCTCTCTCCCCTCTCTCCCCCCTCTGTCAGCTGTCACCTGTTCACTCACCTGTTCGCACGCATTCCTGTGTCATGCAGATGTTGTTGTTGTTGTTGTTGTTGTAGTTGCCATCCAGGTTAAAGCTGCCATCGCCTGTAATTAGAAGACATTCAAACTGAGTTTACTGTGACTTGACACACACACACACACACACACACACACACACACACACACACACACACACACACACACACACACACACACACACACACACTCAGTCACTTACACTCTCGCCTCGATTTAAAAACCACTCAAGTAAATTAAATTTGAATTTTTCATTTAAAAGGATTTTACACTGGCAAATTGAAGCAATAAGTGAAAGCGCAATGCAAAGAGCCGGACTAGTAAATACCCTAGGAAAAAGTGAGAATTAAAAAAAAATAACTGAGCCTAACTAGAGCAGAGTGTCAGTAGAACAGAGCTTATGCTAGAGCTAAGACAAACGTTCAAAGGAACGACCTGTGAATACCCTATATAATAAAATGATTGATTGATTGACTTGCCTGAGTTCTGTGGCAAGACTTAGTTTGAGATTTACTTAAAGTATAGTAAGCTAATGATATATGCAGAAAGGTATGAATTGCAGACTAAAGCATACCCTGTAAACAGATAGAACTGAACAAATTAAAAACTGTTTGATTGATTGATTGAGTCGAGTAATTGCTGTGGCAAAATTTCGTAAGGCTTAGAAAAAGATTTACTGAAAATATATTAAGCTAATGATTTATGGTAAAAACTATAAATGGCAGACTAATTAATACCCTATAAGAAGTTAGAGCTGAACAAATAGTAGACTGATAGATTGATTGAATGATTGATTGCTTGCTATGGCAAAGTTAAGAGAGTTTTCGAAGAAATATTTACTTAATGTATGTAAACTAGTAGAAATTAAAAGTTAAAACTGAACAATTTCGAGACTGATTGATTGATTGATCTTATATATCTTATATATTAATATTATATATAATAATATGATACAATATAATATAATATAATATATTATAGTAGTTTAATAAAGAAAAGCTTGAACAAAATGTAAAGCTAAGCCTAACAAAACCCCTATGATTGACTGGAATTGTCTGATATTTTGATTGAGTGAAGGATTGATGTGGCATCAACAGTTTAGAGATTGTTATGGATTCTGGTGTGTTTAAAAAGTTCTAAATTTCTACTAGTTTAAACATTAAATACCCTATAAAAAATATAAATTTAGCAAATGATTGACTTACTGATTGATGTTGATGTACAGTTTCGATATAACTCAAGATATATATCAGCAGATAGAAAAAATTTGGACAGATATTAAATATCCTATTAAAAGCTTGCCCCAACTTTGCTTGATTGAAACCCAAACATTCTGATTGATTGACTGATTGATGAGCCTTTGTTTCTGCATAGAACAATGCCTATAAGCCAATTGAAGATTGATGGACTGTCTGACTGATTGCTGTGCACAGTCCATTAGATAAATTGTTTGGAATTGGCAACTAAAAATTGAATTGCATTGATTGATTGATTGATAAATGTAATTGCTGGTATTGCAGATTTCGAACAGCTGCTTTGTTGGCTTGTGCTAGAAATTCATGTAAACACTCTTTCGTTTGCTAACCCAGTTTATTTATTAGATATGCGATAACTCCTCTTCCTCTCCCTCTCTCCCTCTCTCCCTCTCTCTCACTCGCTGACTGACAGCGTTTTTGTGTCAACATTTCTGTCGATAGCTCATCGATTGACGCACATGTTGCATGAGTCCATTTAATTGTTGGCGAAATTATAAAGCCCAATTACTACTGAATGAACCCAGCTATGAGGTTTGCTTAGCTTCTATTTCCTAGTTCCTTCCCACTCCCTCTCGAGACCTTAGCTCTTAGCTGCTGTTTGCTTAGCTTTGCTTCCTCGCCCTTACTCAGCTTGGCTAGGAACTGCTCGCGCTATAATCAAATATGTTGAGGCTAATTGATAGCTGTCAGCACTAAGGAGCGCACACCTGTCCAAGGTAGCACAAGGACTGTCTTTGCCTGACTACTGTTTGCCTTTTTATACCCTGAACCCATTGAAAATGGGAATTCCGGGTATAATGGTTTTGTGAAAATGTATGTAACAGGCAGAAGGATACATCGCAGACCCCATAAAGTATGTATTTTCTGGATCAGCACAAATAAGTTGATATAGCCCTGTCCGTTTGTCTGTCTGTCTGTCCGTCTGTGCGTCTGTCCGTCCCTCCCTCCGTCCGTCTGTCCGTTTGTCCGTCCGTTTGTTCGTATGAACGTCGATATTTCGGAAACTACAAAAGCTAGAGAGCTGAAATTTCACATGAATACTTCGATAACTCATTCCATTTCCGAATTATCGATAAAAATCGAGAATTCATTATATGTTTCTAAAAGAAGCAGAGTATTGCTTTTTTTTTTGCAGGTTTCAGGATACCTTGTAGTCGAGTCCTCTCGACTAGAGCCTTCTTACTTGTTTTGTATTACTTGAATTCTATAGAAGCTAAATTTCCAAGCCTGTTAGGTATATATAGACAATAAAATCTCATAATAATCAATTACTTCCAGCAGCAATAAGCTCAAGCCTCAAGCCTTTGGCTGCCCGTGAAAGGGCTAAACTCTGCGCTTGGCCTAACTGCCATCAAGTATTTATAGAAATTGTTGTTTATTTTTAACAACAAGAGTTGGGGGTGTGGCTCTGTATATATATATATATATATAAGTGTGTGTGTGTTAGGCTTTGAAGCTGGTCAGAGTAAAAAAAAAATAAAATAAAACCGAAAAAAAGGCGAGAAAGATGAATGAAAATGTTTGTTATTTTGGCGCTAAAACGCACGTTTTACAACACAGACACACACACACACACATGTGTGTATGTATGTGTGCATGTCATTCAATTAGGGTGCACAAGCAGGACACACACACACACACACACTCATATATGTAGCCAGAAATCGATTACAAGAAATTCATAGGCGAATTGATTGGTTTTTTTTTTTTTACCAAAATGAAAATATATTGAGTGAGCGAGTGTTGCTTAATGTTCTAGATAAAAAGCCACAAAACGGGCGTGGCAGTGGGCGGACAGTGGGCTCTTCAAGCGCCGCTAAGCAATGCGGATCGTATGTAATGTTTTGTGTTGAACTGAAAACGCTTTAGCCACAAGAGCCAAGCCAAGTTGGTGTCAATGTTGTTGCTGCTTGTTGCCTGTTGTTTGACATATTTTGTAATTGAATTTCGAAACGCGCGCGGAAATGAAAGGCGCCTACAGCAAAACTGGGCGGGGCATTGGGCTGTGTGCTGTTAGACTGGCTGGCTACAGCAACAGCAACAGCTGCTGCTGCTGCTGCTGCTGCTGCTGGCATTTGTAACCACAGCCAAAGCCCCAAACTCCAAATGGCAGCCTGTTGCTGCCTGCTGCCTGTTGCCTGTTGCTGCGTCCTGTTAAAAGGAAATTGAAATTTTCAGCGCCTTGCAAAGAGCATTTTACATTTCTGATGAAGCTCGGCGCTGAGCAAATGCTATATATTACATTACCTATAGCTGGAGAGAGACTGTGCTTCAACAGTTCTAGTAGCTCTCTTACAAGCCTCCTTCAACTAGGCTGAGCTATAGTATTGGTATTCCCAAGTAATGCCAGACTTGAATCAGATTTAGTTTCCATATGCCTCTCTGACTGCCTTCCATATCATATCTTATAATAGAGCTATTCCTTATATATATGCTATACGAGTTATAGCTATATATTATCCTTGTCAAATTTCCTATATAACATATATACCTATACCAATCTATCTTCCCTTATATATATGCTATACGAGCTATAGCTATATATTATCCTTGTCAAATTTCCTATATAACATATATACCTATTCCAATCTATCTTCCCTTATATATATGCTATACGAGCTATAGCTATATATCACCCTTGTCAAACTTCCTATATAACATATATACCTATTCCAATCTATAGCTATATATTATAGCTATAGCTATATATTATCCTTGTCAAAATTCCTATATAACATATATACCTATACCTATCCATCTTCCCTTATATATATGCCATACGAGCTATAGCTATATATCACCCTTATCAAACTTCCTATATAACATATATACCTATTCCAATCCATCTCCCCTTATATCTACAATATAATCTCATCCACATCCCTTCACATATATCTACTATGTTATGCATTTACCTCATCACACCTTTTCTTATAAGCTGCTTCTTTATATAATATATTATACGTGCTATAAGCCATATATATTGCTCATATCATAAGTACTCTACATATGCTTTCCCTTGCATCATTGATTTCATAAACCTTAAAACTCAATTCGCATCTGCTCTATATAATAGTTCTGTCATATATTCTTTACAACTGCTTTAATTGACTGACTGACTGACTATAATTATATATGGAGTGCATGTAAATAATTCATGATGGAGCTATATAGATATATAATTATAAGCAGCACATGTAAAGCACATATGATAGAGCTGCTATATAAGGCTGATGCGGTTGGACGTCAGTGTGAATGGCTAATAACTAGGCATGTTCAAAACATGTCTGAGTGAAATGAATGATATATGATATAGAATACGATTATATCATATCAAGTTTTGTGAGCAAACTTATAGGACAAGAAACTATCCGTCGTTATAGCCGGTATTTACTGTATTATCTATCTGTCATTTAATAAATCCGTTAAAGCTCTTATAGCTAAATCTTTATATATACCTACCATCCTGCAGTTATATTAGATATACATATATTAGATAGTCAGAACCATCATCATATAGAAAAAAGTTCCAGATCCACACATATACCTACTATACTATAAGATATACGATATTGACTGAATTTCATATCTATTTTATACGTCATTTATCATATAGAAAAAAGTTCCACACATATATCTACTATACTATAAGATATACGATATTGAATGTATTTCTATATATAAGTTATTTTACGTCACAGATCTGTGTTATAGCAGGTGTATGAGTAACATAAATCTGCTCTATAATATATCATATCATAGCTCATATATCAGACATATGTATCATATATATGATATATCATAGCATAGATCATACATCATAATATATACGATATCCACTATATATGCCTCATATTTACCTATTCTTCTCATATCTTCTATGCATCATATCTCTTTTCTTGTGTACTATATACTATATATATATCTATATTCAGTATCTCCTTTATTATATAGTCAAGCGACCTATATAGGCTCTATAGGCTACAGTTTAACTTCATTTCTAGGCTTAGCTCACTGACAATGATCTGAGTTAGAGTATTCCCACTTCGATGCCTAACTCTACAGCTCACATTCTCTCACCCTCTGCCTCCCTCTCTCTCCCACTCTCTCTCTCCCTGTTCACATTTTGATTGTTGTCATTGGGCATAGGCCGCCTGTCAACGGATGCGCCATTGATTGCCTGGCGGTGACCCAATTCCGATCGAATCGCGTTGCTCATTTCGCTTTGGCTCACCTGCATCCTGTGGATAGCGCTGGCATCGCTGATGGACGCTGGCAAAGTAGATGGCCAGAGCACCGATGGCCGCGCCCAGCACGGTGAAGGCAACGGCCAGTATCAGGAGACGACGCCGATGCTGCGCCTCCTTCAGCAGCAGCCAATCGCTGGCCACAGACGGAGCTGAGCCAGCACCTGCGCCGGGAGCTGTTGCTGTTCCCGCAGCTGCAGCCGGCGCATTGCGCTGCAGCGCACTGCCCACGGCGCCGCTGCCATCGGGACTAAGGAAAACCACCGTTGGTAGCTTATGTTGCTGCTGTTGCTGCTGTTGCTGTTGTTGCTGTTGCTGTTGCTGCTGTTGCTGCTGCTGCTGTGCCGGCAACTGTTGCTGCTGGCCAAGCAGCGGCGAGACAGCCGTCGAGCTGAGCTCCTCGAGCGCGTTCGCCTGCAGATAGCCATTGTTTAGATTGGGCCGCTCGCCGGTTGGCTTCGTGGGCGCTTTGCCAGCGCCGGGCGTGGCCAACATATCGCACAGCCCTGCCCTGCCCTGCCCTGCCCGACTGGCCTCTATCTCAGCTGTCTGCCCTCTATCTGAGCTCTGTTCACACTTGATAATCGCCGTTCGATGAGCGACGCGTCGCCGCCAATAATCCCGTCAAGGCTCACAGCAGCAACTGCGATGTCGGCACTAAAAAGAAACCGAAAACAAATCGATAAGGAAATCGCAAAGGCAATAGAAGAGAAAGACGAGGAAGAGTCTAGAAAAACCCCCAACAAAGTGAAATGATCTCATGTCTTCGCATACATAACGCAATTTCCTAAAATTTACCATCAAATCAAATTCGATGCATTATATTATCTACAGGGTAT
The DNA here is from genome assembly GCA_035045845.1 of Drosophila buzzatii. Lineage (NCBI taxonomy): Eukaryota > Metazoa > Arthropoda > Insecta > Diptera > Drosophilidae > Drosophila > Drosophila buzzatii. The sequence continues at coordinate 2,961,534 of JAWNOS010000596.1, read as the reverse complement.
CTATTGCTTATCAGTAATCAGTAGCAGCAAGCATATGCTAGCTCTTTATTTGTCTCTCTTAGTAATATCTATCTATAAAACTGCAATTCTACAGGGTATGCTTTAGTCGCGCATGCTCTACGACGCTTAGCAATTTCAGGTTTACCATAGCGTATTAGCATTTGCAATATTTACAATATAATAATGCCTTTTCAATGTACTTTCTAATTTACAGGGTATCCATGCTAGGTTTCGTGCTGTCTCTACAGGGTATGCACTGTGCGAATCGAAGAATGTATCTAAATGGGAGTTACTTGATTTGAAATTCAATATAATTCCAGGGTATGTGCCTGCTGTTCATATGACTCGGTATGTCTATTATGTATTCTCTTAATATTTTACAGGGTATACATAACTCGTGCATACTCCACAAATCATATATTGTATAGCTAGTTAATGATGGAGTAATTTTAGACACTCAACGGGGTAGCTGGCAGTCGTGCATACCTCGCAAAGGCAGGCAATTACTTGAGGCGAACACAATTTATTTTTCATACTGGCAAATTATTAGGAAATTATTTGTAAATCGATAACAACTAATCGATTTTGAGCTTCCATTGGAAGTTAGCCAATAAATTATTCAGTATTCATAGCCAAGGGAAACTCTGTAGTATATAGAGTATATAGTCAAAAAAAAAATATATAAAAAAAAATAATAATCGTTTCATTGTCACAAAAAAAATTTAATAATTATCGAATTTAATTTTCATTTAATTTTTAAAGAAATCAGATTTTCTGAGCATTCACTGCTAGTTTACAGGGTATCTAGCACGTGCATATATTTTAAAACATGTATTTAAGGATACAAAAAATTATTGGCAATTTGTTTCTCTAAGAAAAAGTCAAAGTTTTGCTCAGCAATTTTCTTTGATAGTCGTGCATACCCAACTGAAGGCAAAATAAATTTTAAATTTTAAGGCTAAAGCAGAAATGTATTTTGCACTTTGCAAGGACTCGCAGGATAACAATATTAAAGCACAAGCAGTTGTGTAGTTTAAGGATAGAGCAGAACACGGAACATGGAATTGAAACAATTAATTATGCGAGAATACCACTGTTCCCTGTTAATAGTTCAGTAACTAGTGCAATACTGCTTCATGTCAAATTAATTCGAAGTTTTCGACGATCTGGCAACAGTTGCCTTTGACTGATAAAAATTGTACATATAATTCATATTTGATTTGTGGTTGTAAAATTGTAACTAGATCATGGGCATTACGAGACGCGTGCAAATTGACGATCGGCTTTATGTAAGTGCTAAACAATTTCGCAAACTCTATATTTAAATATAATTCATCAAATTTGGCTGGATGTGACTCGTGACTTAGAAGTTAGTAAAAATTTGTTGTATTCTTATATGAAATGGAAAAGAAGGAGGCGTGGCAGACCCCATAAAGTATATATATCTTGATCAGTGTGACGAGAAAAGTTGATATAGCCATGTCCGTCTGTCCGGATGTGATATGAATTATCATATTCATAATCTGAAGAGCTGAATACGATTGTCCATCTAGAAACAGAATTTTGAATCAAGAAAGTTTTCGCAGCAAAACCCACGCGGCCCAGCAAGAGAGAGAGAGAGAGAGAGAGAGAGAGACAGCAAGCCGCCTGCCATGCTTACATACATACAGGCGCACAAGCATTGATCAGCATGTGTGTGTGTACACGTGTTTTTTGCATGTATGTTTCTTACGCGTGGAGAATCGAAGCGAAGCATTCTTGGAATATGATTCGTTCGAAGAAGAGCTCAGGAGATTTCGACTATAGATTTCTTGCAGTTTTTTTTTCCCCCCGTTTAGTTTCCATGAAGTGCTCGACTAGCACATACCCTGTTCTTGCCATTTTCAGGCATTTTCGATTTTCTCTAGTTCTTCACAACGTTCTTCTCTTCATATACTATAAATTATGCATGTGTGCTATACCTCGTGAGCTATGCTGCATGACGTCATGTGACATGTGAGTATTTATGTATGTACACATAGATATATACATATATAGTTATATAGTGCTATCTAGTAAATTCCATACTATTCAACAAATGAAAAAGCTCTAGAGGAGACTCATCGACAAAAAGATCCGCTGCAACTATCAATAAACTGATATTCCAAGAATTCTAGGCATCTTTGATGAATACATCCTCTTGCATATAGACTTTATATATGATATATGTATGTACATATATAAAATCAAACCAAACATCCAAAAGGTTTGGTAGCATAGGACTGGACTTAAGGACTTAAGTTCAAGGCATAATTTTATAGCAGATTTTAAAGCTTGTGAAATAGCCGCATTCACCCAGATGGATAGACGTACAGACGGACGGATGGACTGATGGACTGACGGCTCATTGCTCTGATCAAGAATATATATATATATATATATATATATATATATATATATATAGTATACTCCATGGGGTCTGCCACGACACCTTTTGCCTGTTACACTTATTGCTATTATGCCCAAATTTCCAATGGATTCAGTGTATAACAAGTGAGAAGACTCTAGTCGAGACTGCTCGACTACGAGATACCCTAAACCCTGCAAAAGCATAATACTCTTATTCTTTACGCACGTACAAAACGTACTGCGTAGCTAACATACGAGTATTATGTAAAATTTCAGCCTGTAGCTTTTGTAGTTTCCGAAACCTCGACGTTTATACGGACTGACAGGGCTATATCAACTTATACCCTGAGTCCATTGAAAATGGGTATAATAGTTTTGTTAAATGTATGTAACAGGCAGAAGGAGGCGTGGCAAACCCCAAAAAGTATATATATTCTTGATCAAAGTGACAAGAAAAGTTGATATAGCCATGTCCGTCTGTCCGTCCGTCCGTCCGTATGTTTGAACGCGTCGATTTTTCGAACATACAAGAGCTAAAGAGTTCATTTGTTTTGTGTTAGGTCCGTGTATTGCACGTGCAGTACGAATTTGTTTCAGAAATTCGATAACTTGCATATTTCCAAAGTTATCGATAAACGAATATATCGAGAATCAATTATAAAATTATATTTAATTCATCTTTAGAGGTAGAGTCTCCAAGGCTTCTGCATATATATAGATACTAATTTATTACAATTTCGATTTTTGTCAGATTTTGGATTCCGTTAAGATTTTAGCACATATTTTAGTAAGCTGATAGAACGAGCTATAAATACACCGATGGTTAGATAGATGGATAGGTAGAGCGGCAGATATGGCTCTCGATAGATAAATATAGAGCTGCATAAATATATCGATTAAGTTATGGGTAGTAAATTGATAAATATAGATAAATAGATGTATAGGAACATACATTTCTCTATATATTTTATACATTTTACTGATAGATGACAGATCTATGGTTAAATTCATTTATAGATAGATAAATTGTTAACAGATCTAGAGATATATCCATTTAGAGGTACACAAAAGTTATACAAATAGATATCAGTGCAAACTAGAAAGATAAATTGAATTGATGGATAGCAAAGATAAATAATACAAATAAAGAAAATATATAGATATATGTTTTAGATGATGTATTGAAATATAGATAGAGAGGGTAGATTGATCAATTGCTCGCTACAAGCTATATCAAATTATAGATATATAGACGGATATGCTTTAATATATAAACTGTGTACAAGCAGATACAAAGGTAGATGGATATACATATGTATAAGCATATGCATCGATTGGTATTCATCGACAGTGATGGAAAAATTGACAGATAGTTAGTTAGGCAGATAGACAGGCGCATAAAAGATATGTGGATAGATATATAGATAGACAGATCTTGACAGTTGGTTGGCTATAAATATGTTTGATTGATGGACAGCTTAGGCTTTTGACAGCTGTTAGTTTCGGGATTGTCTTAATATAAGCTTCAAGCTCTTAATGATTTATGGTAATCTCATAATTACCATAAAAAAAGAGAAGAAGAGTTTTGTTTTAGCGGCTATTTCAAAGCTCTAATAGCTTTTAAATGCTGATTGAATAAATTCTTTTCAGTTCTTATCTATTTTTCTATACTTCTGTGCTGTGGTCAACGCGGCGTATGTGTAATATACTAATAGAAAAAAAACGTTAAAGAGCATTAATATGTTAATGAAACTTGATCCAGATGCTTAGAGACAGTTGAGCTAAACTGGATGGATTAGATCATTAGACAAGATTATTAAAAGCCGCGATTTTTTGTTGAATATACTCTATAAGCTATATACTCCATACTATACATATGTATATATGTATTATATAGTATATTGGCTAAACAGCTGTTCGCTGTGTGATCAGGGCCAACACGTTTATGTACTATATAGAGTATTTACGAATGTTTAATTGAGATTTGATTTCATGTGACTATTTTATTTTTTTGTTTTTGTTTTTTTAATAATTTATTTGCAAACTAGTTCTGCGTGGACCGCAGCTGCGCAGCCAAGCCTTACGAGGCTTTTGGAGGCTGTGGCAGGCGCGTTAGTTTGATCACGTGATGCTGCTCATCTAAATATTAAACACACACACACACACTTGCTTGGCAACACACAAAACAAAAAAAATATTGTTACAAAAAAAAATTTATAAAAAAATTTAATTAATCTGCATTTTGCATTGTCGAACAAGTTAATTTACATTTTATTACTTTTTTATTTGTAGTATATTTTGTATTGCATTTGCAATTGGTTTGTTGGGTTGCTTGTTGTGATTGACCTGTTGTGCGATTGGTTTTGAAACAACAGTTACATTAACATTAGGTAGCGCGCTCTCTCGTCGCTCGCTCAGTTGTCGTATAGCTGTTGCGTGTGCTGCCAAACCGCGCGAGGCAACTTCTCGTTACGTACTGAACGCTGCGAGCTGTCCTTTGCTTTTAAGCAGGCGAACGCCAGCGGCAGCGACGCCAGCGCACACGGTTCGACGCGCTCTAACGGCAAGCGCACACACACACACACAGAGACTAAAACGCCGAGCACAAAACAAAATGAAACCCATTTAACAGCCGGCCGCATTAAAAGCTCCTTTCGCTACCTACCACACAGGGAAGTGCAGGCATAGGCACAGCCAAAGACAAAGACAAAGGCAGAGGCAAACGCACACACACGCATATACAGCGCGCTCGCTTTGAAAACTATCAAAATATTTCGGCACCTTTCACACACACACACACACACGCGCTCAGATATTGAGCCTTTGGCAGCCTGCCTGTCGCTACAATTAGCTGTTGAGAGAGCGGGACAGAGGGAGCAACAACAAAATGGAATGCGCCATTTGTGACGTTCTTCCATTCCATCATTTAGCATTGGCATTATCGCGGCGTGATCAACGTATCATTTTGATTTTGCTTCTTCTTTGTTGATTTTTTTTTTTTTTGTAACATTTTTCGTGTTCTCTATTGGCCAAGCGAAAAGGGCAATAACAAAATTAATTTACCGCCTGCTGGTGATAAGCGATATATGAAAAAAATAATAATAATGTAGAAATAAATAAACACATGTATTTCGGTACAAATTAATCATACTCAAGAACTCATATTAGTAAATACTTGAAATGTTACGGACCTTTGGATTTGACGTTCTTAAACATTCTTCTGATATGTTTTTTTGATATGCCCAAAAGTTAATTGAAAAATAAAGCTTTGGAAATTTTGCTACATAAATGCGCCTAAGGCGATTATCTTTAATAATTGCAAATTTTAATATATAATTTTTATGATTATTATAAAAATAATCTCGTTGCCAGGGCTGCCAGACTGTGACAGTTTTGAGTTTAGTCGTTAACTATTTAAAAATTCAAATTGCTTATGTCTGGCAACGCCTGATAGCACAGCTTAAGGCGTTCAAATTAATGACAGCTTGACAACTCGTGTCACGACACGTGGTCGCACGCTCCGCCCTAAACCGAGCTTCTAAGCCAATGACTTAAGATAGCATTTTCGCCGTTATCAAACGACAGCGACGACGACGATAAGGAGGGGGCTTCGCCTAATAACGTTAATGCCATGCATAAACAACTGTCATTTATCGATCAGCGGATTCGCTCAGCGCAACGCAATTTAAGCTGCCCGCCGCCTAACGGCATACGCACAGTCGACGCCAACAGCCAACAGGTGGCGTGTCACAGCGCACTAAAAATCCACAAAATTGAAGATTTTCGCCATTGCGTGCGAATAACAAACAAATTCTGCGTGTGTATGTGTGTTTGTATGAAAATAATGTTTATACCTAATAGCTGTGGTTGGTAGGACTGGTGGGTGGGGCACTAAGTAACCGGCTGTAACCGTTAGCTAAGCATTACCTTTGATTAGTTTTTGGCGCTATAAACCAACAGCACGCGCGGCGGCGCATTTTCCGGCGCCATATGCTAGGCAAAAACAAACAAAAAAAAAAAAAAACAAGGGAAAAGGGAAAATCGCACTAAAATCGAGCACAATTAATTCAATTCAATCTTTTTCACAGCAATCTTTAATTTTTTATTTATTTAATTCTCTTTGTTTTATTAATTTATTTAAAAAAAAAATGTATTTCCGTCACTTTGCTTGGTCGAAACGCGACTAAAAACTACAAAATTTCTGTCGCCGCCAAACCAAATGTCGAAAACCCGCCCGGGCATGCCCCCAATTTATGGGAGGGCTAAAGCTTTTTGACTTTAACCCTTCATAAAAAAATAAATAATGAAAAGCTTTCACTTGTTGAACATCGCGAACTCAACTAAGCAACACAATTATTAGCCTCGATAACAAATGCAACACATAAAAAAAAAAACATCACTTATAACTGTAATTAATAAATAAATAGAATGTTTCGGTTGCTCGATTAGCGCAATGGAGATCCGGTTTCAAGCACATGTGCGGAATGTAAGCTGTAAGATACAAGAAGAGGACAATTGAGTACAGTTAGAAATGGCAAGGAGTAATGAATGAAAGATGAGTGATGAGTGATCAGTGTTGAGTAATGAGTGATGAGTAATGAATGAAAGATGAGTGATGAGTGATGAGTAATGAGTAATGAGTAGTGAGTAATGAGTAATGAGTAATGAGTAATGAGTAATGAGTGATGAGTAATGAGTAATGAGTGATGAGTCATGAGTAATGAGTAATGAGTAATGAGTCATGAGTTATGAGTCATGAGTCATGAGTCATGAGTCATGAGTCATGAGTTATGAGTCATGAGTCATGAGTCATGAGTCATGAGTCATGAGTTATGAGTCATGAGTCATGAGTCATGAGTCATGAGTCATGAGTCATGAGTCATGAGTTATGAGTAATGAGTAATGAGTGATGAGTAGTGAGTAATGAGTAATGAGTAATGAGTGATGAGTAGTGAGTAGTGAGTAGTGAGTAATGAGCAATGAATAATGAATGAAAGATGAGTGACGAGTGATGAGTGATCAGTGTTTAGTGATGAGTGATGAGTAATGAATAACGAATAATGAACAAGTAACGAGTAATGGACAACTAACGAGTAAGAAATGAGTGAATTATGAGACGAGTCGACGAGTACGACGAGTAACGAGTACCGTTGGACAAATATCGCTTAACAAGTGCCGAAGATTGATGATAGACAATATAAATTAAGTTATTCAACAAATTAAGTTACCAAAGTTAGACAACGAGCTTAACAAACGAATGAATAAAAAAAAAAACCCGTGAGTTATATAAGCAAATAGGCCGTACAAGCGAGCGATTCGTAAGTCTCTTCGCCGGCTTTTGTGCGAGAAAAAAATTTGCATTTTAAATTATTTAATTTCTAAAAACGTCAACTCGTTACTTATAGAACTCGTTACTCGTTAGAAGTGCTGGCGACGCTCTTATCTCTTATCGTTGCCATATGAGTTATGCAGCTTACCTAGCTTTCGCTCCATGTAATATACAGAATATAATAAAACGTTCCATCTGAAAAATCGATAAATATCGGCAACCATTATTAAAATATATCAAATTTAAGAGAATTATCAAGATTTGAAGTTGTTCAATATATGAATTATCGAGCTGCATCAAGGAATCTTTGGAATGAGTCAAATAAGTTCAATATAATCGAACGGCAATTCGATAAATATTTAACGATCTGTTCTATATGAACCAGATATTGAACGTGCTATAGAGGCATTTGTGGCTTGTTCAAATATGATGTATATAGAGTCGGGACCTACCATCATGATTAGGTTATTATATTTTCTGGTAAAGCGCATAGTGCGTAGCACTTGCATGAAAAACTTGTGGATCTCGGCGCCGATGGTTTTGGACCAGCGCGGATGAGCGAGACGATTGCGATGCGTGTTGATGATCAGCGAGAAGCTGCGCAGCAGCGCAAACATATCCGGCTCGCAGTTATCGACGATCAAACGCAGCCAGTCCACGCGCTTGACCAAGCCGAAGACGAGTGTTATCTGAGAGAGATAGCCATGAGAATTGGATATATAGATAGAAGACATGGTATATTACAATGTCTGCATCTTGGCGAGGCAATTCGAGTCGAGAGATCTTGGCAAAGGTGGCCAGCAGAATGGTCATGGCGATGCGGCAATTGATATCGCTGTCGGCAATGAGCAGCAGCAGCGCTTCGTGCACAACGAGTACACGTTGCATGCGCTCCTTGCCAACGCCAATGATGAAACGATCGCAGAGACTAATGCCAATATATTCCATGTGTTCCGGCTGCAGCTGCACGGCCAAAGCGCTCACAGCCTGCAGCAGCTCGCAGCGTCTGCCCTGAGAGTGGGTCTCCTGCTGTTCGTAGCGCTGCATGTCAATGGCCAGATGATATAGATCCAGTAGCTGCTCCAGCTGCACCACATCTAGCGCATTGATGCACCTGACCAATTGCCTTAAATGCTGAAATTATGCAAATGGATATAAATTACAAAAATTGTAGCAACCTTGCTGAACGCACCTGGGCATAGCTCGGGCTGGCAAAGATCACCTCTGCCGGCAAGAGGTGCTTGAGCGTAGAGTTCGAGAGGAATTGCTCCAGCTGCTGCTGCGTGTAGCCAACGGCTGCTGTTGCTGCTGACTCTTGGGGCTCTGCTGCCGACTCGACAAGTTCCATGCAAAAGGTCTTTAGCAGTTTGTATCGCTCGATTGGCTGCTGTTCTATAAGCGAGCTCAGACTATTATTATTGTTATTGTTATGGCTGTTGCTGCTGCTGTTGCCATTCTTAGTATTATTGTTATTGTTATTTTTATTAATTTGCAGCTGCTTTGTTTGGCAGCTTTTTACATTTCTACTGATGGGCTTCTTGGCCGCTTTCGTTTTCTTTGGCAATCTAGTTTTTGTCGGTGGAGCTGATTCCAGCAAAGTGCTTGGCTCTTCGCTCTGTCCGGGCGCAGCATTTTGATTTCTCAGCCTAGTTTGTGCCCGAGTCGTGTATCTAAGTGTTTTGGCGGGAACTGTTTGCTTCTTAACGACAGGTACTTTCAATTTAAAAAAAAAGAACAAAATTAGTTGCATTTCGATTAAATTGGCCAACTTAAGTGTTTACTAACCCATTGTTTGATTTAATTGAATTTAATTCATTTAGATTTATTTACCAATGTATGTATGTATGTATGTACATGTAAATAGGCGTAATTCGAACAACGCAATTATTTGCATGTCATCGATCATTTTGTATCGAGTAATCGAATGCATATCTCATAGTGCTGCCAGACTGCTATAGCGGAGTGTCAATGTGTGCGTGTGCGCCTCTGTATGCGTAACTGTGTGCATGTGTGTGTGCGTGTGGATGAGTGTGGCTGCCCGTCTGTTAGGTGTAACAGCATGTCATAGCAGTAGTATGTATGTATGTACATATATCAATTGCAGCTTCTCTTAATAACATATTCATTTGTATTTAGCCCGTTTGACAAACGTGTCCGCCGTTTGTGCGTGTCTAATCTTTTCATTTATTTGTTTTTTAACAATGTTTTACGTTTTGTCACTAGTTAGAACATAAATTTTAACTCTCATTTTACTGACAATTTTCGACTGTTCAACGAAATGAAAAGGGATAAAATGCTTAATTTACATTTTTGGCTTATACCAGCAACGCTTCTATTTATTATTATACCACAACTGACAACAGCTGAAGAAGCTGCCTGCAATTATTTGGAACGCCATGAAATCGAATCCCGGCTATCAACCAAGACGCCATACCGCGCCATTGCCAATTATAACGAATCGGCGCCGTTGTACGATGGTATGCTGCTTTGTTATTAAAATCAGTATTGCTAAAGTGAAGTGACGAAAACGGAGAAAAGCGAGAACCAACAGCTGTTTAGTTTACTCACTTGTATTTACTCACTGCACACACTCATTCGCTTCGTTTTGTTCCAAAGGTTGCCACCCGACACGAATTTGGGCAATTATACGCCATGGCACGCGCAATCCCAGCAAGTCGGTTATATTACAAGCCAAAGAACGTCTTTCCGAAATACAAACGCAACTTCTGGCCCAATCCGAATCCAATTTATGTGATGATGAATTCAAGCGACTGCGTCGTTGGAGCTGGGCGCACATCGAGCCGGACGATGAGAAACTGCTGGTGGCCGAGGGCGAAGATGAACTAATCGAGCTGGCTGAACGTTTTCAAATGCGTTTTCCAAATCTCTTGCCCGATCTATATAATCCGGAATGGTACTACTTGAAGTATACGGCCACGCAGCGAACGCTGAAAAGTGCACAAAGCTTTGCAACTGGACTTTTTGGACGTCATCGCATTCATGCCATCAACTATCCACAACCTTTGCATCGAGATCCTGTGCTGCGGGTGAGTTCTGTTTACATATATGTATATATGTTTACATATTTATATATATATAAAGACACATATCAATCAAACATAATAGAGACAAGAGAGAGAGTGAGAGGGAGAAAACAGGAGCGAGAACAAGTATAGATCTTTGGTTGAACGAATGACTAAGTTAGTTATTTTTTTTTTTATTGTTTTTTTCCTGTTTTGTTTGTGTCTAACAAGTGATCTGTGATCTGTGCAATTACAATTTAAGTTGACACCTGTGAAAAGTGTTTGATCCTTAAGGGATGATAGATTTATGAATAAAATCGTATATAAGTCTAACTCAAGTAGCTGATCTTGCGGAGGTGCTCAAGATTTTAAAATATTTAAATTTGGCGCCAAAAAACCGCGATGTGGCATCACCATAAGATTTGAAATGTTGGAGGGTAACATCTAAACGAAAGGCAACGCACACATCCTCACATACTCGCGCGCACACACACACACGGATGTGTATATACATGCATATATATATGCACATATATGTACAAATATGTGCGACACATGCACAAAAGCGAGAAAATTCGTAAATCTAGTTAGTACTTTGACGTTCTGCGCGTGCATATTATTTTTCTATACGGTTTAATACTGAAAAAGCATTGTTTACATTTCGTTTTTTTTTATCAACACAATTGTTTCCAAAGACATTTACAAAGCCAATTGGCAGATAAGATATGCGCCACTAGGAATACACTTTATGCACAAAACTCTATCTGTGCGTGAACAAATACGACGTCGTTGAATTGGACAGAAGTGCGACTGCAAAGAGAGAAAAAAAAAAAGAAAAAAAAAACGTGTGTGGTTATGTGCACTGGTCGCAGTAGTTGCTGTTGTCGATGATAATAATGGTGATGGCGACGACGACGACGAGGATGATGATGATGATGATGGTGATGATGATGTCCTGTGCAAATATAAATAAATAAAGTAACGAAAAGCAAGAACAGCAACAGCAAGAGAAGCAGAGGAGCACAAGAAATCGCACGCAAAAGGAATTCCCAAGTGCTACAAATTGTAAATATACAAACTATATTACATATATACAAGAAAATATAATACATATATATATATATATATATATGTATATATATAGAAATACATATATACGTATATAGAAAGATGCCGCTGCAGGTACCAATGTGCAGCAGAGACCGCAGCAGCAGCAGCGGCAACGGCAGCACAACAACAACAACAACAATTGGCCGCACCAACAACAGCAGCAACATGAATGCAGATTCCAAATGCATTGACTCGTTGCGCGACTTTAAGGAATATATCAAAAGTCAGCAGCAACATCAACACCAAAACCAGCACCAGCACCAACACCAACAGCAGCAGCAGCAGCAGCAGCAGCAGCAGCAGCAACAACAGAAACAGCAGCAGAAACAACAGCAGCAGCAGCAACAGCAACAACAACAGCAGCAGCAGCAGCAGCAGCAAATTAATGAAGATCGTTACAATGTAGAGGTCAGGGAACGACTACAATTGAATGACAAGGAATGTCCTTTGAGCTTCACAACAATGCGTCACATTGAGTCAATTAAGCAGTGGAAATTCGATCCGCAGCCTTGGCGCATCAGGGAGCGCATGAAGACTGCTAGTGTGGCATTGGTGCTATGCCTGAACATTGGCGTCGATCCGCCGGATGTGGTCAAGATACAGCCTTGCTCGCGGCTCGAGTGTTGGATCGATCCCAGCTCGGTGTCGGCCCCAAAGGCGATGGAGCTGATTGGCAGCAATCTACAGATGCAGTACGAGCGCTGGCAGCCGCGCGCCCGTTACAAAAAGTGCCATGACCCTACCGTGGAGGATGTGAAGAAGCTCTGCACCTCACTGCGACGCAATGCGAAGGGCGAGCGCATCCTCTTCCACTACAACGGCCATGGTGTGCCCAAACCCACCGCCAATGGCGAGATCTGGGTCTTCAACAAGACGTTCACGCAGTACATACCGTTGAGCATCTTCGAGCTGATCAACTGGATGGCCGCTCCGTCGATATATGTCTACGATTGCTCGAATGCGGGCATCATCATCAACTCGTTTCAGCCGTTCGCCGAGCAGCATGAGCACGAGCTGGAGAAGGCTCTGGCCGCCGGCACGCAGTCGGCCTCGCAGCTGGTCAGCTACAAGAACTGCATCCATCTGGCTGCCTGTGCCGCTAATGAGATTCTGCCGATGAATGCCCAGCTGCCGGCGGATTTGTTCACCAGCTGCCTGACCACGCCCATCAACATTGCCCTCAAGTGGTATGCGATGCAGGAGAAGCTGGGCATGGTGCCGCGCATCCAGAGCGATCTGATCGATAAGATACCGGGCAAGGTCAACGATCGTCGCACCATGATGGGTGAGCTGAACTGGATATTCACGGCGATCACGGACACCATTGCCTGGAACACGTTGCCGCGCGAGCTGTTCCAGCGTCTGTTCCGGCAGGATCTGCTCGTGGCGAGTCTGTTCCGGAATTTCCTGCTGGCCGAGCGCATCCTGCGCAGCCACGACTGCACACCGGTCTCGCTGCCGGCGTTGCCGCCATGCCACCGGCACGCCATGTGGAAGGCGTGGGATCTGGTCGTGGACTTGGCGCTCCAACAGCTGCCAGATATACTGGAGCAACAGGCGCCCTACCGTCAACTGCCCTTCTTCGAGCACCAGCTGACGGCGTTCCAGGTGTGGCTCGATAGCGAGTCGGAATCCCGCACGCCGCCCGAGCAGCTGCCGATTGTGCTGCAGGTGCTGTTGTCGCAGGTGCATCGATTGCGCGCCCTGGAGCTGCTGGCGCGCTTCCTCGACCTCGGCCCGTGGGCAGTCAACCTGGCCCTGGGTGTTGGCATCTTTCCCTATGTGCTGAAGCTGCTGCAGAGCTCCACGCGTGAGCTGCGACCGGTGCTGGTCTTCATCTGGGCCAAGATTCTCGCCGTCGACCCCAGTTGCCAGGTGGACCTGGTCAAGGAGTACAAGTACTTCCTCACCGTGCTGCAGGATAACAGCGTCAGTAAGCAGCACCGCACGCTGTCCGCCTTTGTACTGGCCTCGATCGTGCACAACTTCCTGCTGGGCCAGACGAGCGCTCTGCAGGGACCCCTGCTGTCCATCTGCCTGGAACAGCTGAATGACAGCAGCTGGCTACTGCGCCAGTGGCTGGCCATCTGCCTGGGCATGCTCTGGCAGAACTTCGAGAAGGCGCGCTGGTCAGGCGCCCGCGATCTGGCGCACGAGAAGCTCTACGTGCTACTTCGCGATCCCATACCGGAGGTGCGCGCCGCTGCCGTCTTCGCCCTGGGCACCTTCATCAGCTCCGTGACGGATCGGAGCGAGGGTCAGGCGAACAACATCGATCGCATCATAGCCGTAACTCTGCTGGAAACGGTCGGCGAGGACATGTCGCCGCTGGTGCGCATGGAGCTGGCAGCTGCCCTCCAGTGGATGGTGCTCCTCTTCGAGTCGCAGTTCGTCACAGTCTACATGGCGGAGAACATGAATAGCCACAGCTCGGCTCTGGTCTCTTGCGGCGGCGAGCGTAGCGCCAGCATCACCCATGGCATGCCCAATGCGCCATCCGGGAACTATGCTCAGTACACGCACAGCTTGGAGCGGCATTCCCATGTCACCATCCGACGTGGCGCCAGCTCCAGCTCCATCTCAAACATGGCCAGCTCCAGCTCAATGTCCGGCAATTCGTCTGGCAGTGTCAGCGGCAGCGGCGGTGGCAACTGCGGCAGCAACTCCGGCAGCTTGGCGACCACGAATGCGATACCCTTCCAATATATTTTTACCAAGCTGTGGCAAGGCATCTACAACTTGGGCCAGGATCCGTTTCCCACAGTGGCCGCCACGGCCCAGGAGATCATAGCGCATGTCAGTAATGCTGCGCTGTGCCTGATCACGGCCAAGGAGGCAACGAATGCCACGGCTGCCGCCGGCATTGGCAGCTCCACAGGTGGTGGCCGGGAGCAGAAGCTGAACAGCAGCATCTTGAGCGTCAGTCTGCCGCCTAGTCCCAACACGCGTTGCAATTACCTAAGCGCGACCGGGGAGTCGCCGCCGGTGGGCGGACGAGCGCACCTATTGCCTGAGGAACAGAAAATTATGGACGCGCACAAAGCGTATGTGGCGTATATGACGGCCGGAGAAGGTGGAGCAGCAGGAGCAGGAGCAGGAGCAGGAGGAGGCGGAGGAGCTGGTGCATCATCCGGCAACAATCGCTGGCTACAGAAGCAGCGTCTTTACGGCGGCAATGAGGCGCACCAGCGCAAGCTACGCACCACCTCGATGAACGATGAGACCGACAGCGGCAGCGGGCACGGCAATGTAACGGGATCAACAGCCGGCACGGCGACGAGCTCAGCGGTGCTCGGTCTGATCGCGAATCCCAATGCGGCCGACGGCAACAATTCGGCGAGGAGCAGCGGCAGCGAGACGAATCATTATGCCGAAACGCACAGCGCCAAGGTGCAGCAGCTGAAGCCAATTGTGCGGACTCAGTTCATACCCTGGGCCATTTCGTACTTTACGCGGCCGGGCAAGCAGCGCTACAGCAGTGCCGAGGGCAGCACCGAGGAGGAGGAGGGCCAGCAGCGTTGGCCGGTCGATCGCAACTCGGCGGAGCTGCGAACGCGCGAATATCGCTATCAGCGCAACGAACAGATCCGGCGGACAGCACGGCGTGAGCATCAGGAGCAGTGCGTCCGTCGACTCGACGCATTCAGCTTTGCGCTCAAGACGCAGTACACGCCATCGATAGTGAAGCTGTTGCCGTACGAGCAGCAGATTGCCGTCGCCTACAAGGAGAAGGTGCTGGTCTATGACTTTGTGCGCAATCTGGTGCATAGCTATGTGACGGAAGCGCAGACGGACTCTGGCAATGGCCACTCGGTGGGCAGCAGCACCAACAGCAACGGCAGCAGCGGAGGTGCCGGTGGTAGCGGAGGCGGCGGTGGCGGCGGCGGCAGCAGCTCCGGCAGTGTGGGCAGCGGCGGCAGTGGACGCAAGATTAGTCGCCAGCCCCAGACCATGTTTGAACGAGTCAGCAGCTTTGAGCTTTTGAACGCCCAGGATATCGGCCTCATGCTGGTCGCTCATGCGGATGGCGTCATACGCGTCTGGAAGTCGTCTGCCGGGCCGCAGGAGAACTCGAGCGGTGGGTCGGGTGAGCCGCAAGCGATAACCACACGCTTGATCAGCGCCTGGGATGCATTCCCTCGCACCGCCTATAACAGCAGTTGTGCTAGCGTCGGCGGCGGCGGCGGTGGCTCCGGTACTGTTGCCGGCAATGGCGGTTGCAGCAGCGCTGGTGGTAATGCCAGCGGCGGCCTCAATAGTTCCTATTTGCAGCGGCTGCTAAAGACGGATCCGCTGGCAGCGGTCACAAGCAGCGGCGCCGGCAACACATCCGCTGTGATAGGCGGTGCTGCTGCCGCAGCAGCTCTGGCCGCAGCCATGGGCAGCGGCTCGAATAGCCTGGGCCACAGCCACAGAGAGTACCACAACACCATTGACATTGTGACAGCCTGGCAGCAGCATAGCCAGCACTTGGTCGTGGGCAGTGAGCACTATCGCTTTCTGCGCATCTGGGATGTGGAGCGGGAGCTGCGGCTCAGCGATCTCCCGCTGGGCCGTCGGGAGACCAGCGTGCGTGTCCTCTCGCCATTTGTGGCCAACAAACCGTGGGATCTGATTGTGGCCGGCTGTGCGGATGGCAGTGTCCGGCTGTTCGACAAACGCTGTCCGCCGCAAGAAGCACGGATTCGGGTCTATTGCGAGCACACGGCACCCATACTCCATGCCTGCTTGCGTTCGAATGACAACTCGCTCGTGACGGGCTGCACGGCGGGCAAGGTGAATGTGTTGGATCTGCGAGCGAACGCCGCCAATGGCGTTCTGCATCAGTGGAGAGCGGGCAACGATATTACGGCCATGGCTAGTCATCAGATTGCGGATGCCATTGCCTGTGGCAACGCCTCGAAAATCTGCGTCTACTCGCTCAATGGACGCATCCAGTGCGTTTTGCGCGGCAACGAGGGCTTCATGGGCTCCAAAATTGGACATCCCACATGCCTGTCATTTCATCCGTACAAGGTGCAACTGGCGGTGGGCTTTGTGGACAACACGGTAGCTGTCTACAGCCCCACACCAGGTAAAATGTGCAGCAAGCAAGTGAATGGAGTGTAACTGAATGAATGCTAACTGAATCAAGGTGCAGAGAACGGAGTCGCACTGTGTAGTGCTGTGTATCTGCAACGAGTAGATACAAGGAGTAGCTGCAACGAGTAGATACAAGGAGTAGCTACAACAATCAACTATAATGAGCAATGAGTTGCAACGAGAAGTCCTAATGGGTAGCTGCAAGTGCAAGGAGTAGCCGCAACGAGTAGTCCTAATGAGTAGCTGCGAGTGCAGGGAGTAGCTGCAACGAGTAGATACAAGGAGTAGCTACAACAATCAACTATAATGAGCAATGAGTTGCAACGAGAAGTCCTAACGAGTAGCTGCGAGTGCAAGGAGTGGCTGCAATGAGTAGTCCTAATGGGTAGCTGCAAGTGCAAGGAGTAGCTGCAACAAGTAGTTACTGGAGTTCTGTCTAGTTATCAACGAGAGCCTATCATATTAAAGTTACAGCAAAGTTACAGTGGCAAAGAATAGACACAGCGAGAGCTATCAAATGCCCACAATGAGTAGATATTAGAATATTAAATATAATAGATATTAGATATTATTATTGCTGCGCTGATTAACAAGTCAGTACAGATAGACGAGCTACCAGCTCCGGCGAGTAATTATATTGAATCACTTTTAAACGAGTTCAAATAAGAAATGTTCCCAAATGAAATCGGTCTAAGACAGGCAACCAACGCGTACCTGAAGCAATTAGACATACGAAGTAGCTTGAACGGTTGCGCCATTCTCTCTCGCTCTCTCTCTCTCTATTTTCCTCTCCGTCGCTCTCTGCCTACCTCTCTCTCATGTTCTATTTGATTTCATCATGGCATTCGTACTAACTTGCCGCAATTGACTTTCATTGCAGTTTTATAAACTCTGCAGGCGCTGGAAAACGGACGTCGATAAGAATCCTGAAACAATGTTTTATGCACGTAGCTTCAACGCGGAGCCCGCAATGCAGTCAGCAGTGGCGCATGTGCGTGCCGTTACCAAAATAATGGACTTGACCCCCCAGGATGTTCAGCTAATGTATACTGTGTGCGCCTTTGAGACGGCCTGGCAACGCCGTCTACCCCCATCCGTCTGGTGCCGCTTCTTCGATGTGGCCTCCTTGAACGCCTTGGAATTTGCCGAGGATCTCGAATACTATTGGAACGATGGCTATGGCTATGAATTGACGCATCGCATTGCCTGTCCGGCAATCGCAGACATGTTTGCGGCCATCGAGTGAGTAGCTAAGAGATAATGCTTAGATAAGATACGGTTTGAATCGATTGAAATGCTCAAAGATTTGTGGTAATTGTAATTTGAAGGAAGCTCCAAATTCTCATCTGGAATCAGCTGAGAATGAATTGAGCTCTGATGAATCATGTCTTGTAACAGCAGAACTTTATAACTTGGACCCTCAATTGACTGGACGAATTTACACCAACTTATAAAAATTTCTTGATTTTCAGCACATTGAAGCCACGCGCCAATGCCACTTTCTATTTTACCCATTCGGGAACGCTGCTCAAGATGCTGGCCCATCTGGGCGTGGCTAAGGACGAACGTCCGCTGACGCACAAGGATTTTGAGACGAAGCGTCTGTGGCGCACAAGTAAAATCGATGCGTTCGCAACTAACCTGGCTTTTGTGCGCTATGAGTGAGTGAGAGACAAGATGATAGCTTATCTTAGTGGTGTACTTTAATATAAACTTCTCTCTTCCATTGTCAGCTGTATCGAAAGAGAGCCGCATATTTTGGCAATGCATCAGGAGCGGGTGTTACGTCTGCCTGGCTGTCCAGAGGATGAGGATCTTTGTCCGCTGTCGCGGCTGCGTGCCCACTACGCGGATAGCGTCGAGCGCTGTGACTTTGAGGCGCTCTGCCAAGCAGCCAACTAAGCGCGTCCACTGGTGACAAAGGGAGCCTACAAGTAAAAGAAGAAGAAGAAGAGAGCTGGCTGGCATGGAATGGGAATTGAGAATTGGGATTTTGGATTTTGGAAGAACTGCTGCTACTATTGCCTGCCTGCAAAACTATGTGAAATTTAACATGAAACGAGGGATTCGTCGGAATATGTAAACGGAATACTGAAATGAAGTCGAGGAACGAACAGAGGGAGATAGAGATAGAAAGCGCGAGAGACAGCGATAGCGAGAGCGAGAGCTATTTTGAAAATGGAATGAAAATGATTTATGGTAGAAATTTAGACCTTAAGAAATGCATAATATCCAAGTGTGTTAAGTTGAAATATGTGTATGTATTTTGTGTATGCCTTATAATCAATGTGGACCATCCAATCCAACAAGAAAACGAAAAAATGCAAATGAGAGAGACCGCGTGAGAGCGAGAGCGAGAGAGATAGCACAAGCGCACCCACGCGCAACGAAGAAAGAAAACGTAATGTAAACGAATAAAGGAAAAGTTGTGTGAAAAGCTAAAGATTGTTTCTAGCCATGCCGCCAAAACCGAGAGTTGTCCATCTGGCAAAAAAATACATATATATCTATATATATTTGCTATCTGGACTATGTATACTAAATAACCCGTACAATAGATGTGCTGATAAAAAAAAAAACCTATGTAATTTGATTTGCTTTTTCTTCCTGTTTCTGTACATAATCCATATTCATATATTAGCTCTTTATATATATATATATATATTTATATATATATTATATCGGGTTTGTAACTATATAGAATGCTAATAATATAATGTACTCGTATATATCTCTACTATATGCCTGTAATCATTGTAAACGCCTAACAAAAAAGAAACCTATATAAAATATCGTTCGCTTTATGCATGTGTTTAGCTCTAAGTCTATATTGATATATATATATACATATACAAAAATATATTTTAAGTGATATTTGTTTTGTTAACAATTCATTTTCTCTACCTTCAAACTATCAAATGTATATTAGAAATGCTTAAATGAAAAAGAAAAAAAAAATCTGTTAAAAAAACTTAACGAAAAGCGAAATTAAAATTGAAATTGAAAATAATTAAGAAGAAACAACCAAAAACCAAGAAAATGTAGAGCGTTCAACAACGAACAATCAACAACAATTTGTTATTTCATATTTCTAAAAAAAAAAAAAAAACAAAAAAAAAAAAATTAATAAGTAAACAGTTTGTTAATTCATTTAAGTTTAAGTTTTTGCTTTGATATATAAATATTTAATTTTTATAAAAACAAAAAATATATATATTTTGAAATTGAGAAGTTTACAAATTTGTGCTGAAGCTAATGCTTTATGTATATATCTATATTCATATAAAGTTGTCCGATTTTGTGCCTGAAATATATGTTTGCTTTTCTTTTTCTTTTACATATTTTGTTTTCATAGCTTTGACATGGACAGAGCGACTATATATATAATATAGTATATAGTGCTTCGATATTACATATAAATCATAAATTGATATACGAATATATATATTCTTTCTTAAGCTGATGCGATCCACCCAGCGCATTTTACACAGGGTATTTTGAAAGGCTCTTGATAAATATGGAAAAACAAAAAACTTGTTAAAGAGAGCAGTCAATATTTCAGGAGTTTAAACCGTGTTTATCTAAATATATATATCAGTTATATATACATGGAATACTATTACATTGATATATATATACCACTATATATAAATGCTTTGATATCATTTGAATTGTACAAGTTTTGGGTTATTCAGAAAACTACAAAATAAATAAAAAAAAAAAAATATTCTGAATGTAATTGAAGTGATGTGTGAGATGTATAATTATATAACTCTATTGATATTTATATATATATTAATTACAGTATGACAGCCTTGTTTCGCTCTGCGATTTTTATTTATACCTAGCCATGTCCGTCTGTGCGTCCGTCCGTATGTTTGAACGCGTCGATTTCCGAAGAAATAAGAGAACTAGAGACTTCATTCTTTTTGTGTTAGGTCCGTATATTGCACGCGCAGTAAGAGTTTGTTTCAGAAATTCGATAACTTTCATATTTCCAAAGTTTCTCCTCAACTCTAGTTCTAGTTCTCTCCCTCCCTCTCACTCTCGCTCTCAAGTGTTTACCTTAAACAGTTATCAGACATATTTTCCTATGGACCCTTTGACGCCAAGTGTTCACACACTTTTCGTATGAGCCCAGTGTATACACACTTTTCGTACCAAAATATTCTGATGAATTTGTCAATCAAGGTAGGCCTTGAAGCGACCCGACTCGATGTGGTCGACAACATTTTGGGAACAGGCCTCACTCAGAAATTTCTCTCGCAACTGAACACATATAAAAAAAACCTACATTTTTTCCTAAAATAAATAAAATCCGCAAAAATATTTGTATATTCTTATATTTTCCAAAATGAATTCCGATAATAAAAAACGTTTTGCCCAAAGTGAGTTCGAAAAAATGATTTCGGATGCAAAACGCGTTTATGAAAACTTGAACCATGATGATGCCAAAGAGATGGCCATAAGGGCCGGAGATTTTGAATTGCTTGGCACGGCAAGACATTATAATATCTCGGAATTACTGCAATACTGCGATTCGTCTTCGGATGACGAAAAAAATAACTCTGAAATGAAGAAGGACGAGGTAAACGAATATATAAAATGGCTAAACTCGTTCACAAATTGATAGACCTGATAGTCCGTCTGTCCGACCAATATATTTTGCATAGACATATTCATTGGTCCGCTGGTTCGTCGTTCCATTGATACGTGTGGATACAGTTCATTGGTTCATTGCTCAATTGATCCATTTATACATTTTTCTATTGGTCCATTGGTTCATTCATCCATTCATCCATATTTCAAGTGATGCATTGGTATATTGGTCAGCTGGTTCATTGCTACATTGGAAAAGTGATCCATTGAACCAAGCATCAATCTATTAGTTCATCCATTCATTGGTAATTAGGTTCATTAGTTCATTCATTGATCCATTGATCCATTGATCCATTGGTTTATTCATTCATTGACTTCTGGATCATGCACAGATCGCCAGCCAGAGAATCAGCTAGATTCATTTCAATGCGAACGAGTATAGCATAGAGTCGGCTACATCCGACTCTACCTCTAGGCGGGACTCTACAACTAACCTCCTCGACTTGTGCAGCCTGTGCAGCAGATGCCGCCAGCCAAGCCAATGAAAGTGATGCCACGTATTAGGATGTTCTCCCATAAAGGTAAAGAGGCAAAGGTAAAGGAGACGAAGCAAAAAGAATCGATTGACACTCGCCAAATTGCTCCCAAAATGATGGAGCGCGAAGAGAAGCATCTGACTCTATTGCCCAAGAACAAGAAGAAGCATCGCATGCAGAGCAAACTTGACAAACGCAACAACAAATTGGCTCCGTTCTTCAATGACACACGTATGCCCAAGCCCAGGGGCATACCGAAGGATTCGCCGTTCTTGTCAATAATGCAAGAATTTCTATATCGCATTATACCTTTGCTATTGATGATCTTCTTCATAGGCTTTCTTTTTGCGTGCCGTATGCGCTTAAGACCTCGCAAGATAACGCTCATTCAGCGTGTGCTATGCATTTTGATTTCCTTGCTTAGCAGTGAAAAGTGTTCTGATTATTATTACCCTTAGGTCTAGAAAGACGTACGTCTTTCTCTCTGTTTTTTGTCAATAAAAGTCTGCAAGATTATCGATTATTCGTAATCGTAATCGATAGCAATATGATTGTGTTTTCTTTGAATGTACTATATCTGAATTATAGATGGTGCTTCTATTATAATTACATCGCTTGCATTGTCTCTCTCATTTTTACTTGATTTAATCTTTCTCTTCTCATGTAATTAAGCTTCTCATTTTACAGCTCTTAAGACTATTTCCCCTTTCCGTTTCTTTCTGCTATGCCTCGTACTCCCTGCTCTAACTCCCCCACTTAGTCTAAGCCATCTTTCTCATCTCTCCCTCTCTCAAGACATTTCTCTTTTGCAGACCCCATAAAGTATATATATTCTTGATCAGGGAGACGTGAACAGTTGATATAGCCATGTGCGTATGTCCGTATGTTTGAACGCGTCGATTTCCGAAGATATAAGAGCTAGATGGTTTATTATTTTTGTGTTAGGTCCGTATATCGCATGCGCAGTACGAGTTTGTTTCAGAAATTCGATAACTTGTACATTTCAAAAGTTATCGATAAACGAATATATCGAGAATCAGTTATAAAATTATATTTAATTCATCTTTAGAGTTAGAGCCTCCAAGTCTTCTGCATATATATATATTTCGAAGCATTCCTGGAATATGATTCGTTCGATTAAGGGCTCAGGGGATTTCGTAGTCGAGCAGTCTCGATTACAGCCTGCTTGCTTGTTTATAATTCTACTCTATTGGTAACATTTGTAAATGATTTCTCTGGCCGGCTGTTGGCTCACAAATCTCGAACTTATTTGCAATAGAACACTTTGTGTTCCACTCAGATCGCTGCGAAGAGCTCTGACTGTTACTTAACATTCTTATATAACAACTTATGTCTCTATTGGCATGCCGTGTAATTTGAGTAAGGGACGCAAGTGTGCTCAGATCTCTGACTTTGGGGCTGATTGTAAATTCCTCAATGATCTCTCAAAATTTGCAGGCTTGCAAGGGAAAATCTTTCTCTGTCGAGGACAATCCTTACTTGAGCAATCCTTAGAGCCGTCAGTGCTTGAGTATTGTCCTGCGCAGCGTTCTCTCATTCCAGATGAAAGCTAAAATCATTGACATGTTCATGCTTGATCAGGACTCTGGGAATCTTTTCATTTGAGTCTGTTTCTGTGACGTTTTCTAGCAAGTGATTTAGGCACTACTTTGCTGGGAATACAGAAGATATTCTGGAATACATAAAAAAAAAAATACACAAAATTAGCAATACTTTTTGAGCATATCTCGTACACACGCATATGGCTGTAATACATATATTTCTAATATCTATGTGCACAAGTTACCAGATCTTGAGTCAAGCCAGCGCTATGGGACCCCAACACTTTGTCGTGTAAAGCAAACTTCCCGTGTTTGCACAGCGTGCGATTTGCTAATTGTTAATTTTGCTCGATTCCAACATTTTTTAGCGTTAAGTGATTTAGTTGCTGTTTCGCTCTACTCTATGTGCGCCCGGGCATATTAGCTGCTGTGACTAGCTAGTCAGAGTAAGCGACCGTAAAGACGAGTTACGCCTCAACCAATTAGCATACATATAATTATCATCAATATAGATATATGGGGGAACGTCTATATATACATATATATATATGCATTCATATAATAATATATATTTTTACTACATGTGTTAAGTTTTGAATTTTGATTTCGCATTTTCGTTTTCAATTTCAATCAACCAAATTAACCCATTTAAAGACTTACAGGTTTTAGCTGTAGCATTTCAGATAGACTAAGGGATGCTCTAGGCATGAAAGTTTAGAATTTGTAGTGATTGCATGGATGCCGAGTATGATTCTTGTTATGTAGAGTTATTGAGCTGTAGAATCCGATATATTGAGTAAGTTCTGCCGATCTATAGTCTTTATAGTCTATAGTCTCTATACGCAGATAATGACTATAGGAATATATGTATACAGTAGACGCTATAGTCTTTATAGACTCTCGACCAGAGTCTAGAGTCTATGATATCTAGATTTAGATTAGTTGGAAATTTAAAGCAGATCGGATATTGGATATGACTTTGCTTTGCATTCGATCAGATCTTATATTCAGTAATATATATATTATAATTTGTCAGCGCTTAGATCATACTTTTCAGCTATAGATTGCATAGATATTTCCCAATATTATCATATAGGCCCAAAAACAGATTTGAATAATAAATCAGATGACAAATGCTCATTATTTCACTCATCTCTTAAAGTACTTGTATGATACGCCTTTCATAGGTCTATAGATATAGATAGTATAAGGCTATTAGAGTTAATATTCAAAATTTCTTCCCTTCAGTTACATGAAAATTCCAATTCGCAGATAAATCTTAATGGAAATTGTTCAATTTCAAAGCTTCAAATTTGAGCTGTCCTATAGCTACAGCTGCACTTGACGTATACGTGATTTTTCGAATCGACTTGAGTGAGAGCTGTGGAAATGATTAAATTTAGCTGTCAAGTTAAGTTAGACTTAATTAGCTGGATTGAATTATGAAGCCTCAGAGGCTGATAGCTAAAGCGTTACGTGGAAGAGCTTTAAAGAGAACTTCAGGAATATGCCGAAAAGAAAATACTCTCAAAATTAGTTAAATTTATTAAACTTTAATTTAGAATTTATAAAAATTTCTTTTAAATATGCTAAATTTACTAAATAAATAAGAATTGCAGCTTAAAGTGCATGGAATATATTTGACTGCTGAAGCCTTACGCCTTAAGCTTCAAAGAGCTTTATTTCTAGAGTATGAAAATTAAAATATTTTATGCTAAATGCAGTCATAACATGCCTTGAGTTAAGCCTTCTCCCACGCCAAAAGCTTTAGAGCTTTAGAGAGCAAACGTGAGCTAAAGACTAGCCTAAGCAAAAAGTTTTAAGAGCTTTGCAGCTAACGCGCAACATGAAGTATGTGAGGTAGCGTGTAAACAAGCCTAGGACTAAAGCTTTTGGCTAGACGAAAAAAAGCTTTCAGTGAGGCGAACTCAAGTTCGCTCTAGTCGTCTAAGCTGCGCTTTCATTTAGAGTATTTTTTTTGTTCGAGGACTTTGCATTTGTTTATTTGCTTGTTTACTCTAACAAATATTAAAAAAAAAGAAAGAAAAGAAAAATAAATAAATAATATAATGCAGCAAAAACACTCGAAATGCCGCAAAGTAAATGCAGCTAAGGAATTTAGCTTTTTTTTGCTGCTGCTGGTCACTTGGGCAGCGGAAGCTGCAGCTTGAAGAAAGCTCACAGGCCACAGCGCAGTCGCAGTTGCAGTCGCTGGCGCTGCCGCTGTCGGCAACAGGTTCAACCCCTAAAAAGCGCAAAAAAAAGGCGAATAAAGCTCTTGCCATGTAGCTGACAAAGCTGTCGCCGAGGATGCCAGCAGCGTTGCTGACGCCGCTGTCGACGTCGCTGCCGGCGCTATTCAGCGCGCGAACGGCGTCAGGCGCACAGCCATTTGGCCAAAAACAAAATAACACAAAAACACACACAGAGCGAAAAGGCAGCAAAAAATAAAAACAAAAGTGAAAAAACGGTTTTAGTGGCGCTCTTGTCGTCGTTGCGGTTGGCGCGTTGCGTTAAACAACATCGAATAAAATAGTATAAATATTTTTATTTTTTTTTTTTTCGGTTATTTCTTCAAATTAATTTTTTGTTGTTGCTGCTGAAGGAGCAGCACTGTGTGTGTGCGTGTGTGTGTTGAAGCGGCAAATAAACGCCAGCTAAATATGACCTAATTCTGCTGCAGCCTTACGTTCCTAGTTAGTGTTGTTGCTGCTTTTTTTTTTTTTAGTCAGGACAACCCAAAATTAAAGCAAGAAGAAGCAGCAGCAGCAGCAGCAACAAAATTGAACTGTATTAGAAATTATTTATAGACTAACAACGCGCGTTTGACTGGCTTCCGCATTTAATTAGCCTTCACACAGCACCACCACCAGCAGCACCAGCACCACACCCACAGCACCACCACCGGCCCCCGTCCCACGCCCACCTCGCATAGCCATGGAACAGCTGTGCTATATCGCGCTCAGCTGCCTGCTGGCCATCGTCTTGCTCTACGGCCTGCTGGAGCTGCACTATTTCCTGCGCATGTGCCTCTGCGTGCTGCTGGCGCGCTTCATCAAGCGCCGCTGTCACATCCTGGAGACGACCACAGTGAATGGTAAGCGTGAGAGTGGCGAGAGGGGAGCGGGGACAGTGAAAGAGCGTGTGATTACGTTGCTGCTGCATTCCGTTTCAGGTCTCTGCTTGAGCAACGATGTGGACACGCTGCTCTACCATATGAACAATGCCCGTTACTTTCGGGAATTGGATTTCGCCCGCGTCGATTTCTATGAGCGCACGCAACTGTATAGCACGATCAGGCGCTTGGGCGGATCGGTGTTTCAGGGCGCGGCGACCATACGCTATCGCCGCTTTATACGCCCCTTTCATCGCTTCATCATCGAGTCCAGGGTACACAGGGAGTGGAAGAGGGAGTGCGGGGGGGAGCGTGCTTCACTTGTTGTGCTAATTGCGCTATTCTGCTTGCAGATCATCTACTGGGACGAGCAGTCGCTGTTCATGGAGCATCGCTTCCGGCGTCCCGCCGATCGCTTCATCCACTGCATCGTCATCTGTCGGCAGCGCGTGATCGATGTGCCCATGGACACGGTGATGGCCGAGTTGTTGGCCAAGACGCCGCTGCAGGCGTCCAGGCATACGCTCAGCTCCACTGCCAGTCTGCAGCCCGTGGGCATGGGCAGTGCCACACCCATGCCCCAATTGGCCGCGGATGCGGCACAAGCAGAGAACGGCCATGTGACGACGACGGCGACGGCAACGGCGACTACGGCGTACAGCATCAAGATGAAGCCGCCGTTGCCGCCGGAGCTGTGCAAGTGGATCGAGTACAATGAGATGTCCAGCAAGAATTTGCGCGGCGGCTTCTGCTTGAGCAGGAGACACAGCAGATGTTGTAGTAGAAGCAGGTGGCAGCAGCAGTTGGAGCAGGAGCAGCAGCAGCAGGAGTCAGAGCTGGAGCAGGAGGAGAAGCGGTAGAAGTTAGAGCTGGAGAAGGATTGCAGCAGCAGCAGAAGAAGCCGCAGGAGCTGCAGCAGGAGCAGCAGCAGCAGCATCCACTCGATTGACATGGCTAGAAATACTCCAAGTTCCGGCTAAAAAATTGTTATTTGTATTTTTTAACTTTTTTTTTAATAGTTTTTCTATGTGCGCGTGTGTGTGTGTGAAAATTGTGTGTAAATTGTGAACTGTATGTTGTGAATGTTGATTATTCGTTAGCTCTAAGTCGAACTCTGTGTCTGTGGCGGTGTCTCTGTCTCTGTCCTTGTCTCTGTTGCTATCTCTGCAGCCGGAGTCGGAGCACCCACAGCTAATAGCCCACAATTAACTGTTAATATAGGGGGGTTAATACAAATATTACATAGATACAACAAGCTAATCTACTTTTGTTTCTACGGCCAGTGTTGGAAAAGCAATGAAAGCTGCTCGAAATTGCAGAGTTGGCCTAAGCTAATAGAGCCTGCATCTAGATCAATTCGTGCAGCTCTTGTTGCTCTATGAGGAGAGTTAGAAAAAACAGTGTTGGTAAGTGCTGTCATATAGATTTAAGAAACTTAATACACTGCAATATGTAACACATGAGGTTGAGACTATATACCAGCATTCTATGTGCAATCTAGAAAGGAAAACAAAATCTGACAAAAACCGAAATTGTATTAAATTAGTATCTATATATATGCAGAAGACTTGGAGGGTCTAACTCTAAAGATGAATTAGCTAGAATTTTATAACTGGTTCCCGATAAATTCGTTTATCGATAACTTTGCAAGTATACAAGTGATCGAATATCTGAAACAAACTCGTACTGCGCGTGCAATATACGGATCTAACACAAAAAGAATGAAGTCTCTAGCTCTTATATCTTCGGAAATCGACGCATTCAAGCATACGGACGGACGGACATGGCTATATCAACTGTTCACGTCACCCTGATCAAGAATATATATATATTATGGGGTCTGCCACGCCTCCTTCTGCCTGTTACATACTTTTAACAAAACCATTATACGCTGATTTCCCATTTTCAATGGGTTCAGGGTATAAAAACAGTGTGGGAAAGCGCTGAAAAGTGTTAGCTTTACTATTTGGCTATACAATACTTTTTTGGCGCTGTAGCTATTTATAGTTAATGCGCAATCTATGCATGAATGCATTCAATTGAATTATTCAATCTGTAAATGAGTGCACTCACTCAGTTACTAAATAAAGTAGTGTTGGAAAATACTCAAGAGCTTGAAATTGCCAATTGGCGAACTGCTGAACTAACAACTACTTGAATGGTTTCTCTCTCTCCCTCTCTCTCTCTCTCTCTCTCGCTCCCTCTCTCTCTCCCTCTCTCTCTCTCTCCCCCTCTCTCTCTCTCTCTCTCTCTCTCGCTCTACGCTTCAGTGTTGGAAAGCGGCCAACAGTCTAGAATGTTCGTAAATGTATGCGCCTTTAGCTTTTACGTTCACTTAGAGAGATCTCTAAGTGCCAGCAGTGTTGCATAGCGCTGGAAGACGTGAGCTTAGCCAGACTGTAGCTAAATTGAGCTATTGACAAAATAAACAATAGTCGAAGTAAGCTAGAAGTTTTTACAGACAAATAAGAAAAGTTCTAAAGTTATGAATCCGGAAATAGTGTTGAACACGGACGTAATTATACTATAAACAGTGACTGTGCAACGCAATCGTGACTAGGATCAGCACATTGAAGTGCTTCGAGTCGCTGGGCAAACAAACTATGCAATTCTAATGGCGGGTGGGGCAATTCAATTAAACAAATAGATGTAGCGTCTATTAGGAAATTAAAAGCCAGAAATAAAAGCTGACCAAAAGCACTTTATAGATGCCAGTTGACGCTCATCATTTATTTGCACACTTGGCTGACCTTAGACCAATTGCAATTAATATGCAAAGTAATGGAAACCGCCCTCGCCGAGAGAGAGTACTAAGTGCACTGAGTGCATCCAGTGTCCACTGACTGAGCTTTGCCTGACTGTCAACATGTCAAATCTGAGCAAACTGCAAACTGCAAGTGCTCAAAGTGCAGCGTGTTTTCTGGCCAGAAGCAGTTCGTGAATGATCTGTGGACAAAGTGTTAAATCGATTTGGCTTTTTGTGTGCGTCATGAGTGCAGTGGAAATGTTTTGGTGTTAACGGTAAACACGCTGAATCGTTGAATCGCTGAATCGTTGAATCGCTGAATCGATTCAATTCAAGTTCAAGTGCGAGAGCGAGAAGGCAGCATGACTCAGCAGGTTTTTCATGTTGTGTGAAACTGAAAGTGGCTGAACGATACCCTAGAAGTTCCATATGAAGCTCTATCTATATCTTACAGCTACTATATATATATAATAGTTATTTTCTATTTATCTTAT
The DNA here is from genome assembly GCA_035045845.1 of Drosophila buzzatii. Lineage (NCBI taxonomy): Eukaryota > Metazoa > Arthropoda > Insecta > Diptera > Drosophilidae > Drosophila > Drosophila buzzatii. The sequence goes on along the minus strand of JAWNOS010000596.1, from coordinate 2,931,550 downwards.
CTCTGTTTTAGCTTGCCACATTATTTAGTGTTTAAAGACTCAACTTGGTAAATTTGATTCGTTTGTACAGTGTATATCGTGTACTTCGATTTGCATTCGATTTTAATTATCAGTTGAACCTGACACACGTTTGTTTAGCATATAAACATATGTACATATATGTATGTATGTCATAGAGCTGTGGACTTTACGCGTTCTCGCTTTGGCACATGACAAGCTCGCTTCAACTGTGATTGGTCAAGCTTCTTTCACTTTGAGCTGCAGCTGAGCTAATATTCTACTTTAAGCCCATGCAGGTAGCAGCTGTAATGCGCTCTCATTTTATCCAACACAAAAAGTCTTTGTTTTGCTGTGCTGCTTTCACTCGCACTCTCAAACGCATCAAAGCGCTCTATCTGCTTGTCCTTCACTTCATAATTCATATTCGCATGAGCTGCTGCCTGATGCGCAGTGCGCACTCTTTAACTCACACTCTCACTCTCATTATTGTTGCGCTCTGTAGCTGCGATTGGTCAATGATCTTCGTTCGTTTTGCTTTACAGTTACTTTCGCACTGCTTGTTTGGCATTCAATTAACAGCTCAGCTTAGAATGTGCGCTCCTTCGGTACAATTAAGTCTATGCGCTCTCCCTCTCTTTCTCTCTGGCTCATTTGCATTCTTGCTCTCATTGTTGGGCGCTCCAACTGCTGCTCTCTCGCTGCGATTGGTCAACTTTCTTTTCGCTTGTGTCTTGCAGCCGTTCCGTCACTTGAGCAGCTTTTTGTTTTGATATCTTCGCAACAGTTGCGTTCGCTCGCTTGCCGCTAGCAGTTGTCGATCGTCTGTGCTTGCCATTGCCACAGCGGAAGTCTGTGCCACGATTATCGACATTATCATAGCTTTTCGATTATCGCGCGTAAATAGAATTAAGTAAGTAGACAGACCGATACACATACACATATGTACATGTAGGCATATAAATATGTATATCGATACTTTTGCATATTCATGAAAAGCCAATGAATTTGCGCACACAAATCCAAAGTTTAATGTAAAACTTTCGCCACTAACGAGTTATTTTCGCCTTCTTTTCGTTTTCGTGGGTCCAGAGACCATGTCGCTGCTCGTGGTGCTGCTCATTTTATATGTCATCTGGGATGTTAACTATTTCATACGCTGCATTTTCACGGTGCTCGCCGGCCGGCTGTTCCAGGGCAAGCGCAAGGTGACGGACACCACCACCATCTATGGGCTGTGCACCTCGCAGGACGTGGACATCTTCCTGCGGCACATGAACAATGCGCGCTATCTGCGCGAACTGGACTTTGCCCGCTTCCACTTCTATGCGCTGACCAATCTCTACGAGCTGGTGCGTCAGCGTGGCGGCGGCGCCGTCCAGGGGGCCAGCAGTGTGCGCTATCGCCGCACCATACCCATCTTCCATCCGTACAAGATCCAGACGAAGCTCGTCTGGTGGGACGACAAGGCCATCTACCTGGAGCAGCAGTTCATCACGCTCGCCGACGGCTTCGTCCGGGCCGTCGCCCTCTCCAAGCAGTGCATCACCAACTGCAATGTCAGCGAACTGCTCAAGACCTATCCCGAGGCGGCCAAGCGGCCAGAGATGCCGGCGGATCTGAAGCTCTGGCTGGATGCCATCGAAGTGTCCAGCCAGAAGCTGCGCAAGAACAACTAAGCTTCAATTGGGCTTGTCCAATTGGAATGATCTGCATCAAATTTCGTTAACGCGTAGTTAAGTCTCTTCGTCGTCTTCCACTTCTGCATCTATTTTCTTATTTTTTTTTTTATCACTCTTTGTTTTGCTTTGTTTCTGTTGCTTTCCACTCTTCTTCATCGGTTCGTTTGCATAAATAAAATGAAATATTTTTGTATGAGGCTAAGAAACGGGTTAGCTTTCTTTACGGGGGGCCAACAATACGCGTTACGTAACGCAAATGCATATAACGTAACGTGACGTAAGCAACGGCTTTCATTGTTATCATTAGGAATACTAAATAAATGCATAACTTATTGATTATGCGTTCGTATGGGGCAATACGTTATGGTACGTAACGTAACGTAACGTAATGTTAGTGGAATTAACGTAATCAAAGAAGATACTTTTACGTAACGTAACATAATACACGCAACGTAACGTAAGGCTTCAGCATAAGCAAGTTCTTCATTCACATTTTGTATACGTAAACGTAGCAGTAGAAATGTGCTGCGTGCGAGCTACTGTCTTACGTTACGTTAGCTTTCTATGTGTGCCGTTAGCGAAAGCTCAACGCACAGCTGTTCCGTAAGCTTTCGCGCGAAGTATGCAAAAGCTTTTCACTTGCCAAGTTTACTTTCGGAAATGACTATAAAAACCATAAATACGTCTTACGTTATTTTCATATGCCCAACTCATCAATGACGTAACGGCAGAGTTGCAACACCGCTACTTTCACTTTGATCATTTGAGCAAAATTTTCCCAAATTGTTTCCAAATCTGAGCATTAATCATTATAAACGATTATACCCTGTAATTTATGGAATGCCTCAAAGGGGCTGACCAGCTCTGTGTTCAAGATCGAACTGGGTATATGAGCACATATATCTTACGATATTCTCAGCTGCAGCTAATGTTGATATATCTCAATAATAGATATGCATTTCCATTACAGGGTATTTGCTAAGCGACTACTCTGCAGCGAAAGCGAGCAGCTAACCCATTGGATAATTTGTTGCTCTAAGGTTAAGTTATTTATATTCACTTTGAAGTCACTTTACATAGGAGCTTAAAGCTTTTGTTGCCGCCAAAGCTTTAAGCATTTGTCAAGGGAATTCACAGAAAACTTGAATCGTTATAACGAGTTAAACTTGAACAAAAGATGGAGTTATATGTTTACTCTGCTCCATGAGAGAGAGAGAGAGAGAGAGAGAGAGAGAGAGAGAGTGTGTGTGTTGAAATTGCATCAGCTTTAGAACGTATTGTAGTTTTACAGGGTAGCGCTTAGCTTTGTACTAATTACAACCAACGTAATAATATATTATAGAAATTGAACAAGAAACATAATTGATATATAACAATGATTTACAGGATATGTTCTAGTCGTTTACTCTTGATGATCTTTATGTGAAGACAATTTTTAAAAGGAATTAAACACGACTAGGTCTATGATACAAACTTTAAAAACATCAGTGTACGACAGTCGCTATCTTTTACAGGGTATCTTTAAGTCGTATACTTATTACAATCAGTAAAGTCTAGTTGATTGAATAAATCTTAAAAGCAAATGTATCTTAAAGCGCATGCACATATAATCAAAATATCAGAGTTTCATTTGTAGCTGTTTTACAGGGTATCTACTAGTTCAGTCATAGTCTCATTGGTTTTATGGGACCTAATTTTTAAATCAAATTCAAAAGAGCATCATTAAGGGCGAATACGTTGTATTCGCTACATAAGATTACTGCTGTTTTACAGGGTATCTTGCAGTCGTATGGGTAAGACAATTAAATCGATATTTTTGACTGAAATAACTAAGGAAAGAATAATGTCGGTAGAATATGCATTTTCTTTATATCAGCTGGTAAGTACTTCTTGTTTTGCAGGGTATCTTCCAGTCGTATAGTTCTATTTATGTAATGGCTATGTGATATCTAGTTTATAGTAGAGCTGCCAAACTATCGATGGCACCATCGTCACCAGCGATGGTAGGGCACTATCGAGCTACTGAACTAACGATGGTTCAAAGTTGTACGATAGTATCGTCAAAAGAGCGATTTACACATCACCAAGCAAATAATTGCGTTCTTTTTTGCCAAATGCCTTAGTTGTGCTAAGGAGTTTAAAACCAGTGGCAACACATCGAGTTATTGCGACTATCGACCACTATCGGTGTTTGAATATTACTATCGTCCACAATCGATGGCGCCTACCATCGATAGTTTGTCACCTCTAGTTTATAGGTAAAGCATCATACATATCTATTGGGTCTGCATAGATTAGATATCTATGTTATATAGTTTTCGTTTTACAGGGCATCTTCTAGTCGTATATGCATAGCATTGAATGTGATCTAATGTAAATTTAGTAATTGGACAAGAATATATAAATAACAGATATCATATATCATATTACAGTTGTTTAGTGTTTTGCAGGGTATCTAATAGTCGTACATTTTGATTGGTATATAAAATCTAAGCTTTGAAACCAATTTCAATAGAGAATCAGATGCAACTGTCATACATATATGTATATTATGCTATTTATTAGATATGCATTGTTTTACAGGGTATCTGCTAGTCGTATATGCAAGACAATGAATGTGATCTGATGTAAGTTTCATAATTGGATAATAATATAAAACTAATATATATCATATATCATATATATTACAGTTGTTTTGCAGGGTATCTAATAGTCGTACACTCGTACATTTTGATTGGTATGTAAACCAATTTCAATAAAGAATCAGATGAAATTGACATACATATATATTATGCTATTTATTAGATTTGATTTATTTTACAGGGTATCTGCCAGTCGTATATGCAAGACTTTCAATGTGATCTGATGTAAATTTAATTATTGGACAAAAATATAAAACTAACATATACCAACTTATAGTTGCTTAGTATTTTGCAGGGTATCTACTAGTCGTATATACCTTACCATGTATTTAGCTTTTGTTTATTAAACAAATCTCTTAAATTATATTACAGCACTTGTCTAGCCGCCGTTGCTGCTGCTGCTGCAGCATCCCATTCACAATCCCGTTTCCATTTCCATTTCCATTTCAATTTGTTTCTGTTTCAGGCTAATTTATTTGTACGGCTAGCGTGGCGTATGCGCGATTTTATAGCGATTTATGGCTGTTTATAGCATTTAACATATATCGAATAGAATTTTTGTATTTTTTGTTTTTAATTTCCTCATTCAAATTGTAGAATTCAGTTTTATGGGCCGTTTCACTGCTCGATTTGGCTCCGAAATGTGGATCAAAACGTGACACTGAAAACCCAAACATAAATCCCATTCATAAGTATGCAGCGAGCGTGCAGGGAGAGAGCGAGGGCGAGAGAGAGGGAGAGAGAGATAGAGAGAGAGAGCTTGCAACATGCTCTATTGTGGCGGCAGCAGCTGCAACAACATTTCGTTGTCTCTCGTGCGTGTTTTGTGTCTCGGGATTTTGCGACTATTTTTAACGTCGACGCTGAAGAATTTTCAGTTTACAATTTTCAGTCGATTTTGAACAGTCGCTGCGAGCGCATAGAACGAACAGCAGCAGCAGCAGCAGCACGCGACGAGGCAGCTGACAATAAATAAAAATAAATAAAAATATAAATAAAACATTAAATATCAAATACAAAATTTACAAAATATATAAAACTATATCAAAATAAATAAATACAAAATAAAATTCAATTTTTTTTATTAACTTGGTGCGCTAAAGCAAGAAAAATCAAAATAAAAAAATTTTCGAAAATTTAAAAAAATTGTCAAAAATATTTTAAATATAAAAAAAAGTGTTTAAATTTTTTATAAATTTTTTGAGTGATTTTTTTTTTAAGATTTGTTATTTTTTTTATTGTGTGCGAACGAACATCGAAGCGTTATAAAAACAAAAAGTATGTGCTGCCAATATAGAGACTATATATTTATACACGATTTGTATATATATAAGAAATCATGTATATATCTTGAGTTAAGCATGTGCTGCTGCCGATATTTAAGCAGCTCACTTGTTACGCCCTCATTTCAAGTTTATTTATTGTAAATATTTATTTATTATTGCGAGCTGCGGAGAGACGTTGCGCGGCGTTGTTATGGGGCATTATGCACAACAATAACAACAACAACAATAACAACAACGACAACAATAACAAAATAGCTGCTTGCACAGTTTATTGACAGCAGCAGCAGCAACAGTTGCCGCCGCCGCATAAAACCAGATTTCAAACAACTTGAAGTAATTTGCAACTGAAAAGAAATGTAGAGAAGCCCAAGAGGGGGGGGGCCAGGCATAGATACCCGGCAGGCGGGGTTAGCTGCTGGGGGATGTTGTCAGAGTGAAGCTCTTAAAAGTAACAACAACAACAACAGCGACAGCGACAACAAAACAAACCAACTTCAAGCCGGATAGATGGCCATAGATTGGCCCGCTTTAAGCACAGCCAGAAGACGACGCAAAAAGAGAAAATATTTTTTTTTCCATTTATTTTTTTTTTTTTTTGCTGTAAAGCGCGACACTTTTTACAACAACAACAACAACAGCATTGACGGCAACAGCTTTGGCGGCTGGTCAAGCGTTAGTGAAACTGTCTGCAAAATGCGGTCTGCGAGCCAAAACGACAATTGTTGGCCATGAACATGAACAGCAGCAGCAGCAATAGCAAGAGAAATAGCAATAGAAATAGCAGAAACAGCAGCAGCAACAGCAGCAATAGAAGTAGCAGTAGTAACAGCAGCAGCAGCAATAGCAAGAGAAATAGCAGAAATAGCAGCAGCAGCAGCTCGAATTGTAGTAGCAGCAGCAATAGCTATAGAAATAGCAGCAGCAACAGCAATAGAAATAGCAGTAGTAACAGCAGCAGCTCTAATAGTAGTAGCAGCAGCAGCAGCAATAGCAAGAGAAATAGCAGCTTCAGCAGCAACAACAACAGCAGCAGCTCGAATACTAGTAGCAGCAGCAATAGCAATAGAAGTAGCAACAGCAACAGCAGCAGCAATAGAAGTAGCAGTAGTAACAGCAGCAGCAGCAATAGCAAGAGAAATAGCAGCTGCAGCAGCAGCAGCAGCAACAACAACAGCAGCTCGAATAGTAGCAGCAGTAGCAATAGCAATAGCAATAGAAGTAACAGCAGCAGCAACAGCAGCAGCAGCTAGAGAAATAGCAATAGAAATAGCAGAAATAGCAGCAGCAGCAGCAGCTCGAATTGTAGTAGCAGCAGCAATAGCTATAGAAATAGCAGCAGCAACAGCAATAGAAATAGCAGTAGTAACAGCAGCAGTTCTAATAGTAGTAACAGCAGCATCAGCAATAGCAAGAGAAATAGCAGCTGCAGCACCAACAACAACAGCAGCAGCAGCAATTGCAATAGCAATAGAAATAGAAGAAATAGTAGCAGCAGCAGCAGCAACAGCAGCAGTAGCATCTCGAATAGTAGTAGCAGCAGCATTATCAATAGAAATAGCAGCAGCAACAGCAGCTGCAGCAGCTCTGATAGCTAAAGCAGCAGCAGCAACAAGGCAAAAGCAGCAGCAGCAGCAACAACAATAGATTTCGTCTTAGTTGCGACTTTTGTCACTGTCAAAGCAGCTTAAGTCTTTTGCCTGTTGCACAACAACAGCAACAATAGCAGCAACATCAACAGCAGCAGCAACAACAGCTGTTGCCTTCTCTAAGCACAACAGCAACAGCAATTGTTCGAAACTAATTTTATAATCTGCCCAAAGGGAAATCTTAAGCTATGCCTCACCTTGCCATTAAAGCAGCAACATGTGCTGCAGCAGCAGCAACAACAGCTGTTGCTTGGCCAAGTGCAGCAGCAACAATCGCTGCTTAAAGGGAAACTAGGGACAAACACCAATGGCTGTACTTGATGCAGTTGCTTTTAGCTAACTCCCTCAGCTCACTTTCAAGCATTTTCCAACATAAGCAAGAGGAACAACATGCTGAGCAGCAATTGCTGTCACAGCAGCAACAACATCTCTAGCTCAACTTTTTCTGTGCCAGCAGCAACCAAGTGCTTTGTATTGCTTTTACACTTTGGCAAACTTCATTTATCAATAGAGACAGCCTTCTCGGCAGCAACAGTTGCTACAGAGAATCAATAAACGGCTCTAGCTATTTCCCATTTTGCCTTTGCCCTGACAGCAGCAACATCACATGCATTGCCTGCCCCACAATGCTTCAATGTGCTGTCATGCTACACAACTTCCGGCGCAATCTATATTTCGTACGCAGCCAACAGCCAACAGCAACAATTGGCAGTTGCAACAGCAACAATTGCACGTGCCTTAGGCTGAGCAAACGCTTAGTTCTTTCGCTCAATCATGCTGTCTAACAACAGACATACAAGTGACAGCAACAGCATTGACAGCAGCAACATGGGCAATATATATATAGAGCAGCAACGCCAAGCAGCAATAGCCAGCAGCAATATTTGGCACAAATAACAGACATAGCAACAGTAGCAGCAACAGCAACTGCAGCAGCAGCAGAAGCAGCAGTAGCAGCAGCAGCAGCAGCAGTAACAGCAACAGCAACAACAACAGCAACAGCAACAACAACAGCAACAGCAACAGCAGGAGCAGCAGCAACAGCAATATTAGTTGCCTTTCCCTAACTGTCGTTCTACTCAAACTTCTTTGCCTATCTCTCTCTCTCTCTCTCTCTCTCTCTCTCTCCCTTTCTCTCTCTCTATACGTCTACTTCATAGAAGCCACAACTCGAACCATTTGAACTTGCATACAGTTTCCCTTTCCCCACAGCTAGTAGCAGCAACAGCAACAGCTAATACCAATATCAACAGCAGCAACACTCCCCTTGAGTTTCCCTTTTTCTAAAGCAATACAGGCAGCAGGAATAGCAACGCCAACAGCAATAGCAGAAATTGCAACAGCAACAGCAACAGCTAGTGCTCATTTTAGCATCTCACAGACACTCCTTTACCCATAGCAATATTAGATAGAACATCAACAGCAATAGCAGCCGCAGCAATACCTAAGTCAACAGCAGCAACAGCTACAACAGTAACAACTGCAACAGTTGCCAGGGACAGACTGTCATCTATTTCCACTCATTTTCCCATCTTTCCCTCTCTCTCTCTCTCACGCTCTCTTTCTGCCGTGTCCATCTACATCCCAAGACAACACATAACAACAGCAACATCAATAGCAACAGCAACAGCTTCCCTTCTCCCCACAGCCATACATGACCTAGCAGCAGCAATAGCAAACAGTAGCATCTATAACAGCCACAACAACAGCAACAGCAATAGCAACAGCAGCAACAGATACTCACTTGCCATATGGCTACTCTTTTCTCACAGCAACATAGAATATATATCTATACAGCAACAGCAACAGCAACAGCAACATTTGCTCAGCTATATAGCTTCCTTTTTGCAACAGCAATGCAGGATATGCCAATAACAGCAGCAACAGCAGCAGCAACAACAGCAACAACAGCAGCAACAACAGCAGTAACAGCAACAGCTACAGCAGCAACAACACCAACAGCAGCAATAGCTACTTTTGCTTATAGCTTCCCTTGCCCATTTCATTGCTCTCGCTACCTTTCAACTCTGCCCCCCTTCTCGCTAGCCTCTGGCCTAACCCTTTGACAGCTTTGGCAACTTTTGGACCTATGAAGTGGGCAAATGGGCAATTTTTGATGTGTGTACATAAATCACTCTCGCACATCCGCACACCAACACACACACACACTCGTAGCTAGATAGTTGCTAGTTGAAGTGGGCAGGGGCTTTGGCTGTGGGCGTGGCAGCGCACATAAGTAAATCGCAAATTTCCAGCGCCAAATGGCATTAAGTCCGTCGCGTTATTGAGTTAAATTGAAAAATAAGCGAGCGACAGTTGTTGCTGTTGTTGTTGTTGCTGTTGTTGTTGTTGTTGTTGCTCACAGCAATTGTTCGCACTTGTCGCACTGTTCCACTGCGGCCTCCAGGCCCATGTGCGCATTATTTGCAACTATTTCATTAAAGCAACATCATCATCATCATCATCATTATCATTATCATCATTATCATCGTTATCATTATTATAAACAAGCGACAGAGCTAAGCTGTTGCTGCTGCTGCTGCTCTAGTTGCATGCAACACTTGTTGCTGCTTCCTTGGCGCGTGCTCACAACTTTTTCGTTTGCCACGGCCACGCCCCCTCGATTAGCACATTCCAAGCACCCACCCTTGCGATTCGCCTACTTCGCTTGCTTGTTCTAATGAAAACTGATTGCAGCTGTGCCCTTGCCCGTCCATTGCTATGATATATGTTGCCCCTGTCCCTGTCCCTGTTGCTGTCTCTATCTCTGCCTCTGCCTCTGCCTCTGCCTCTGCCTCTGTCTCTGCCTTTAACTCAATTAGCCATCAGCAGCATGGCAAAACTTTCGTGCTTCAATGCGATCCCCAGGAATCATGTGAAGCCAGCATCTCTGCCTTAGCTTTAGCTCGTAAATTATTGTCTCTGTCTCTACTATTTCTGAGACTTTAATGTTTTCTTTGGATATACCTAGGGATAGCACACGTTGAGCTAACTTGAGTATGCTTTCCTAGTTGGTCTTCAATTATTTTGGGTTATTTTTCATGTCTACAAAGCTAGCATATCTTTAAACTGATCTATAGCTATAACTATATCTAAATCAGTTCTATCTAGTCGAATATATAATATAATAAATGTTACTGAATAATATTTTAGGAATCTCTATGAGCATCTACTGCATTGCTAACTCTCTGAACACAGCTAGTGTGTAGTAGTTTTTTCACAAATCTCTTCATAACTCCTTCTCTATATCTAATTCTAAATAGTTGAAATCTCTACTTAAACCTATTCATAACTCTTTCTCTACATCTAATTCTTAATAGTTGAAATCTCTACTTAAACCTATTCATAACTTTTGCTCTAAATATCTTAATATCAGAAACCTCTCTTAGAGAACTTATTCGCAGCACCTTCAGCATAGGTATCTGAGCTGCTCTGCAAAACTTGACCTATTTCAATATCAATATCACTTATAAGGTTTTCTCTTCGTGAGTTGTTTCTATATCTACTTGTATAGATTCTTGTCCAATTCTCTCTCATGCTCTATATCTGCCCAAGCTTACTTGTATTGCTCTACCTACATATATGTATATCTCCCATGTAAATAGACTTTGACATCAACAGCTATGGCAACTGTGAACCTCCAGTTATATGTATGTCGGGTCTCCATCTATAATCCCATTTGCATCGTCGGATGCGGCCAGAGTCGATTCAAAAGCCGTATCTATAGTCATTTTACTCATTCTCGCTATTTTTCTAATTGTCACTCTCTAGAACTTTCTTTAATTCTGGCAACCTCACTCACTACGAACAGGGACCACACTCAGCAATTAGGGTAACCCTAACTGCCACCCACAGCATGCAACTATCGATATTGCCAATCGATGGTTTTATTTACATAATTCTCCGACATGTATATTGTTTATATACGTCTACTTATACCTCTTACTAAACCCATGTTTATATTTCTTAGCTTTGACATAATCCCTATATCTCCAGCTCTACATAGACGTTTACTTATACCCATCTATTCCTTGACTTTGCCTCAACATCTATCACAGCTCTATATCTCTCTATCCCTATAGGCTTTCTATAATCTCTCTACTTCGACTCATTCTCAACTCTTTCACTCAGTTATGTTCTATATATCTCTATCTCTATCTCTATCTCTATCTCTATCTCTATCTCTATCTCTATCTCTATCTCTATTCAAACCCATTTTTTCAAATCTCTTCTTCTTCTAAGTTTTCTACGTCTTCTATGTCTTCTACGACTCTTCCTCTACATTTTCCTTAGATTTTTCCCAATCTACACTATAGCCTTTTCTATGCCTTTGCTCGTCTCTTTCCATACCTCCATGCATCTCTTCCGATTTAATAAGTCTGACATTAAATTTCCCTCTTTTCCGAGAAATCTTTCATTTGCATGCGAAAACGTTTGCCTCTATTAAGTCGATCTTATCTTAAAGTCGATTAGCTCTAGACTTTTGACTGCTTAACTAGGCACAGCCTAGTAGCTCAAGATATTCATTTGTCTAGCTATAATTAGTGCCATGTTTTTAGACCAAGTCACTCCCCCTCTCTCGCTCTCTCTCTCTCTCTCTCTCTCTACTCTATTGTAAATCTAATGTAAGCTAAGCAATTCAATTGGCATTTGGGGTCAGCTGTGATTCGACTGACCTACGCTTACTATTTAAGGAAAAAACAGAACTAGAAACAGCTGGAGAAAACGTGTAAGCAAATGAGTTTATTTATTATTTTTTTGTTCCACTCTTATACACAGTAATGCCCCCCGTTGCTGCTGTTGTTTTTCTGTAATTTGAGCTGTAGAATTTCATAATAATCGCCGTTGTTGCTGTTGTTGCAAGTCGTCAATTTATTAAGCTTTATTCGTGTGTGTGTGTGTGTGTGTGTGTGTGTGTGTGTGTGTGTGCAATAGCTGCAATTTTTGCGGCTAGCCAATTGCTTAATATCTACATACATATATTTATATATATATATATTATATATATTATATATTCATATAGCTCCCGCTGGCATTTATCCAGTTACATTGCTGCAAAGGAAATACAATGGAAAAATGAGACAAACAAAAATAATTTGTTGAAATTTATGAATTAGAATTTATTTATACAGCACTACACACACACACACACACACACACACATTCGCTCTCTGTGATATCCGAAAAAAAGCGCACATTTAATAGATACAAATGTATCTAATGAATGCAGCGCAGCGCGCGCTCAAGTCTTTGCGCCTGATTTATGCATATAGACTCCCTCTCTCTCTCTCTCTCTCTCTCTTTCTCACATGCACTCTCTTTTGCTCACTCTCTCACTCACTCTCTTTAGCTGCTCGCTGGAAGATGGGCAACGCCGGCTACACATGCATCCGTCGCACCTTTTGCTGGCTCAACATCATTTTGTGGGTGAGTTGCTTTTTATGTGTCTTTTTTTTGTAACCAGCTGACAACGCGGCCAGGGCCGGATATGCTACAACAACAACAACAACAGCAACAGCAGCAGCAGCTACAACAATCAACATCTGCAACAACAATGGACAACAAACATCAAATCGATGCGACGCCGGCTAAAAGTTCTCAGCCGCGTCTGCAGCGGAAACGTCAAACTTGTTTCATTGTCTCTCAAACTCTCTATGGCTATCTCTCTCTCTCTCTCTCTCTCTCTCTCACTCACTCTGTCAGCATCTTTCGCCATCTCGCTATGCAGCAGCCTTTTGTTAAGCAACAGACAGCTGCTGTTATCATTTGCAATCGTTTATCGATAATTGCCTTGAAATTTCAATCAAACTGACTTCATCGTGGAATAAAGTGGAATGGAACAGCACATTTGAACTCTTGCTTTTCGTATACAGTCATTTAGCGTTAGTCACTGGAATTTATTTGGTACAAAATTTAACAAATTATCGACAAAAATCGTGCAATGTCGGCTATTATCGTGCCTACGTTGCCTCACTCGATATATGACATAATATTTCACGAGTGTTAAACGTTCATAGATTGCGCATTGTTAGTTGAGATTAATCTCTTTAATGATGCCTGAAAGCATTGAGTCAAGTGATTAAAACTGATTGCAAATCGATAAAATGTGCAAATCGATAATTGCAGTTAAACGATAACCGATAACGACTGGTTGCATATATAGAGGAGATCGATTCACTCTTACTCTTTTTTCTTTCTTCTGCTTTCTCTCTCCCTCTCTCTCTCTCTCTCTCTCTCTCTCTGCCTTTGCTTTAGCGCCTCTTGGCTCACTTGCCATCATTATTGTTATCGATAAATCCGCATTTCCTCAACTGAGTCTTAGGCAACTTCTTTAGCTATCGCTAAATCGAAAGTAGATTCAGCCCTAGTAATAGACATAATATAGAAGCTGCTCGGTCATACTCATACTTTCGATAACTGTAATCGACATCTATCGATATCGATATCTGCTAGATATCTAGCTTATCTATGCTCTCTTTTCTTCTCTCTAATCTCACAAGCTTCTTTTTTGTTTCTCTCTCTCTCTTCTTCTTCTTCTTTTTTTGTCTCTATCCGTCCCCCTCTCCTTCTTTTCACTTTATCTATGTGTCTCTATCTCTCTGTCTATCTCTCTCTCTCTTTCCCTTTCCATCTATCTTATGCATACCTCTCCCTCTTTCGCACTCCTTCCCTCCACCTTGCTCGTTCTCATTTTGCTGCCTTTCCCGCTTCCACTACGCTATCGATTATAATCGATAAATTATATTTGCAGCTTTGCAGTTGCGCCTTTCTCGGAGCTGGTCTATGGCTGCGTCTCAGCTACGAGGGCTACGCAACGCTGCTGCCACAGCATGCCGGCCTCAGTGCGGACACGATCTTCATGTGCATCGGTGGCATTGGCTTTGTGGTGAGCTTCTTTGGCTGCTGCGGCGCCTGGGTGCAGTCACGCTGCCTGCTCGTGCTGGTAAGTAGTGAAGGGCAATGTGACCTACATATATCGTGGCTGTATCTAATCGCCTGTCAACTGCAGTACTTCATGCTGATTGTGATGCTGTTCATGAGCGAGTTCCTCGTCGGCTCCATTGCGTTCCTCTTCCGCGGCGGCCTCGGTCGCACCTTGGCCAACGAGCTGCGCTTCGGCATCGAGCGTCATTATAATGCCAGCGATCGGGGCTCACTGGTGGCGCCATCTGTGGCCGCCATCTGGGACAGTGTGCAGCAGTCGGTGAGTTCTATATGCATATCTATATAGATGTATATATGTATATGTATCCCAAGTACTCTGTTCGCCATGTGCTCTCTCTCACTCGCTCTGCTTAGCTGATAAGAAAATCTAGCAGTAGCAGCAGCTAATGCCAGTCATTGTTTGTAGGCATAGTTTGAGAGTCGCCTTAATGCAACAGTTGAAGAGTCACAGAGCGTCAAGCATTCCATGAGACTTTCCGCTCTAACTCTATCTCTCTCTCTCTCTCTCTCTCCCAAACTGTGAGTTTAGCAGTCGAATAGATGTACAGTTTGAGAGGAACTGGAGTAAGTAATTGACTAAGTGGTATTTCTCATAGCATTGACTTTAAACTGTTGTGGCTCTCAAACTGCGACTCTCAAACTGTGGCGCCAGCCCCTCCTCCCCAACCCCTCAACTGTGAATAGCCTAAAATTTTGATATGAAGCAAGTTCAAGTTAGCTTAGAGCAATTGCCAACACAGTTTTAGAGTCGCTGGTTTATTACAGTTTAAGAATCATTAAGCGCAAGTCCAATCTTGAGAGTCACAATTGTTAGACTAATTCTATGCAAATGAGCGAGCTTAAAAGCCTAAGAAAAAGGCCTAAAGTTAAAGCTAAATTCAGAGATTATTTAAAGCTAAATTCATGAATGTTGATTACAGTTGAATCTAACTGGAGGTAAACAGTATTAGAGTCATCAAGAAGAAGTCTATAGAAATGAACAGCAATGAAATGATACAGATAGACAGAGCTGCTGCTGCTTACAGTTTGACAGCAATTGCTAGAGGAAAGCTTCAGCAGTACAGTTTGATGCTTAACGAAAGCTTAATTCGTACAGTTTGAAAGGAACAGTATGGAGACAGATAGCAATGATATAGAGATAGATAGTAATAATTTAGACATTTGATTGATTTTATGTACAGTTTGACAGTCACTGCTGCATACAATTTTAGAGTCACAGCGAATCCTGCAATAGCTGCGAGCAGAGCATATTGAAATCTAAAATTGACATTTGCTTAATTCTAATATTTTTCTGTCTCTATCTCCCTCTCTCTCTCTCTCTCACCCACTCTGCCTCTCTTTGACAGTTTGAATGCTGCGGCGTCTCATCGTTTGAGGATTGGTACGACATTCAATCATGGAGCGGCAAACGCTGGGTGCCCGACTCCTGCTGCCGCCAGCTATACGATCAGCGTCAACTGCTAACGGAGGGCTCCGGCGACGGGCTGGGAGCATTGCGTGTGGATTGCGGTCGGTCGGAGAATCCAGCGCTGTGGTGGGACAAGGGCTGTGCCCACTCGCTGCAGAACTGGTTCAACGGCCAGCTGAACGTGGTGGGCGCCATCGGGCTGGGCATTGCCTTCGTGCAGCTGTTCGGGCTGATCACCTCGATGCTGCTGTTCTGCACGGTGAAGCACAAGCGTGCCTCCGACACCTACAAGTCGTATTCCCCATCAATTGATCCGCAGACGCGCACCAGCAGCTGGGAGGATTGAACTCGATTGTAGCTAGCGGCGCGAATTTCTAAAGCGAAGCCTCGATAAAGGCTATACATATATGCATAATGATTATCTCTTCTTCTCCTTCTACTTATTGCTCCTCTTCGTCTTCTTCTCGAAGTTCTTTTGCGAAATGTGCCAAAAATTAATTTAAATATTAGTTTCCGTATGCCTTATTATTAATAAAAATAATTATTAGTGATGCATCATCATCCAAGATCCCAGCCGAGCTCGCCACTCGTCTAATTAGTATTTCCCTCTTATTCAGTATTCACTGTAAGCGACAGTGTGCGTCTTGGCTCTATTAACGGTATCCAACTAGCTTTCTGGCACATCCATATTGTGATGTGCTCATCTAGTTTATATAGCTCCCCCAATGCGTACATATATAGATCTATTGGAACAACAACTGCCCGCAGATTTATATATGCACTATATATATATGAAGATATACACATGCATACTTGTTGTATGGGTATATATCAAGCACATTCCTAAACAAAATCAACAAATTTTCTTTAAGCTATAAAATAAATTAAACTATTTATTTAAAAAGTTATATTAAAAAAAAAAAAAGTTTAAAATAAAATTTAAAGAAGTATAATATATATATATATATATAAATTTGATTCCATTTGTGTTGCTCAACTCCTCTTCTTCTTCTGCTTCAGAGACCCACTAGTTTCCCTCCAATAATATCCAGTTGAGCGGTAATTCCCTTGGAAACGCTACGCGCCAACTCCTTGGGTTTCTGTAATGCAGGTAATCAAACGAAGCGAAATATTTTATGAAACAATATTTTATATATCTATATTCATTAAAATCCATTTATATATAACCTACATATAGAGATGAGAAAGATGGCTTAGACTAAGTGGGGGAGTCAGTGCAGGGAGTACGAGGAATAGCAGAAAGAAACGGATTGAGGCAAGGGGAAATACTCTTAAGAGCTGTAGAATGAGAAGCTTAACTACATGAGAAGAGATAGATTAAATCAAGTAAAAATGAGAGAGACAATGCAAGCGATGTAATTATAATCGAAGCACCATCCATAACTCAGATATAGTGCATTTAAAGAAAACACAATTATATTGCTATCGATTACGATTACGAATAATCGATAATCTTGCAGACGTTTATTAACAAAAAACAGAGAAAGACGTAACGTCTTTCTAGACCTAAGGGTAATAATAATCAGAACACTTTTCACTGCTAAGCAAGGAAATCAAAATGCATAGCACACGCTGAATGAGCGTTATCTTGCGAGGTCTTAAGCGCATACGGCAGGCAAAAAGAAAGCCTATGAAGAAGATCATAAATAGCAAAGGTATAATGCGATATAGAAATTCTTGCATTATTGACAAGAACGGCGAATCCTTCGGTATGCCCCTGGGCTTGGGCATACGTGTGTCATTGAAGAACGGAGCCAATTTGTTGTTGCGTTTGTCAAGTTTGCTCTGCATGCGATGCTTCTTCTTGTTCTTGGGCAATAGAGTCAGATACTTCTCTTCGCGCTCCATCATTTTGGGAGCAATTTGGCGAGTGTCAATCGATTCTTTTTGCTTCGTCTCCTTTACCTTTGCCTCTTTACCTTTATGGGAGAACATCCTAATACGTGGCATCACTTTCAGTGGCTTGGCTGGCGGCATCTGCTGCACAGGCTGCACAGGTCGAGGAGGTTAGTTGTAGAGTCGCGTCTAGAGGTAGAGTCGGGTGTTCGCTTTGAAATGAATCTAGCTGATTCTCTGGCTGGGGATCTGTGCAAGATCCAGAAGTCAATGAATGAATATACCAATGGATCAATGGATCAATGGATCAATGAATGAACTAATGAACCTATTTACAAATGAATGGATGAACTAATAGATTGATGGCTCAATGGATCAATGGATCACTGAACCAATGTATCAATGAACCAACTGACCAATATACCAATGCATCACTTGAAATATGGATGAATGGATGAATGGACCAATGGACCAATAGAAAAATGGATAAATGGATCAATTGAGCAATGAAGCAGTGAATACACTGTATCCACACGTATCAATGGAACGACGAACCAGCGGACCAAGTCGGACAGACGGACCATCAGGTCGATCAATTTGTGAACGAGTTTAGCCATTTTATATATTCGTTTACCTCGGCCTTCTTCATTTCAGCGTTATTCTTTTCGTCATCCGAAGACGAATCGCAGTATTGCAGTAATTCCGAGATATTATAATGTCTTGCCGTGCCAAGCAATTCAAAATCTCCGGCCCTTATGGCCATCTCTTTGGCATCATCATGGTTCAAGTTTTCATAAACGCGTTTTGCATCCGAAATCATTTTTTCGAACTCACTTTGGGCAAAACGTTTTTTATTATCGGAATTCATTTTGGAAAATATAAGAATATACAAATATTTTTGCGGATTTTATTTATTTTAGGAAAAAATTTAGGCTTTTTTTTATATGTGTTCAGTTGCGAGAGAAATTTCTGAGTGAGGCCTGTTCCCAAAATGTTGTCGACCACATCGAGTCGGGTCGCTTCAAGGCCTACCTTGATTGACAAATTCATCAGAATATTTTGGTACGAAAAAGTATGTATACACTTGGGCTCATACGAAAAGTGTGTGAACACTTGGCGTCAAAGGGTCCATAGGAAAATATGTCTGATAACTGTTTAAGGTAAACACTTGAGAGAGAGAGGGAGAGGGAGTGAGAGAGAGAGAGAGAACTATAACTTGGAGCTGAAGAGAATTTAGATTTTTTCTGTAATCGAAATTTAGCTGCAAGACTGGGAAATCTTTTGAGTCAGTTGATTTAAAGATATTGTTATCAGATATTTTAAGTCAATTGATTCCACATTGGAAAAGAACTAGCACAGCTAAGCTGCACTTTCACAATGGCCTGAACGCAGCTGCAAATGAAAATAAATCATGAAAACTCTGAATATGATGATCATATCTGATCATTATAGGCATATTCCAGCTCAGCTTTGGCCTAAGCCTGTAATTCCTTAATCAATGTGGAAGAGTTTGCTCAATACATGGAGCGCACAACTGCTCAGTGGATAAATATGCATAAAAATATTATTAATAAACCATAAATTTCCTAGGCAATTTGATAAAACTATTAGCTATGGCTTTGACTATTTGTTTGGGTTCGACCTTCGTGCGGAACCTTAAACAAAACCAGAAGATGGCAAGGTAGCACTGAGAGGCGGGCTGGGGTTAGGGGCGAGGCAGCGCTTGTGCAATGCAACGTGTGAATCAAGCAACGCAAGCGCAGACAATTCACGCACGAAGTGAGCTAGAGAGAGGGAGAGGGAGAGGTGGGCAAGCTTACCTGTATGAAGCTGTTGAGAAGATTGGAGAAGGCCTCATACCCATTGACAATTGAGCGCGAGATGTTGTCGAATTTGTCGCCATTGTTGCCATACTTTTCGTGCTCGCTGATGCTGTCCAACAGAGGCACAGGCTGCAGTGAACAAAAGTGATCAGTGATCGGTGATCGGTGATCAGTGATCGGTGATCTGCACTTACATGCGTGAGGTCGGTCAGCTTCTGCTGGGTCTTGTCGTAGGCGCTGAGCACCTTGGAGGGCAGCGCTTCGCGCTCCAGATTCACGGACTCCGCTGTCTTGGATGGCTCGGGCAGCAGCGAGATCTGTTGATATGCGTCGCACTTAGCGTGTGTTCACTGTACTCTTTGATATCGATACGCACCTTGAAGCCCGCCTCGCTGGCTGCCGAGCTCTCTGAGCTGTCGGCCGCATCTTCTGCAAAGGCATCGAGTGCACCGAAATCGGCGGCCGAAACTTGTGCATCGATGGGCGTGGCACCATCTGATGTTGAGGGCGCCAGGGGCAGGCCCAGCACCAGCTGCACCGCCAGCAGCAACGGCAACAGCAGCGAAAACTTGAGCATTGCGTGAGAGATTGCGAAACGCTGCGCTTACGAAACGAAAGTAAAAGCGCGAAAATGAAATCCGGAATCGGCGAGGCGAGGCGAGGCGAGGCGAGGCGAGAGCGTAGTGGGCGGAGTAGGCGGAGCTGCTTTTGCGTACGGTCCGAGCGCGACCAGGTCCAACTATCAACTGACTTAAAGCGTCTGCGCAACGATTTGACTTCTTTTTGTTTGTATTTTATGTGTCTGAGTTTTTTTTTTTTCATTATGATTGCTTTTACCTGAACGCTTGGCCATTGGCAAACACACACTTAGCGTAGCTCCACTCGATGTTACATATATGTCCATATAGATATATGTATTTGTTTGGCGAACGTGCAGTTTGCCAGTTGCGACAACTGCTTGGCTGACGGGCAGCTGCATTTCAAAGGGAAAAGGTGACACCTCATTAAAAATAAAAACTAACATAAAACAAACAGACGGACGGAGAGACGGCCGGACGGACGGACGAACGGACGGACGGAAAACATTTTCAATTAAAGCAGCAGAAACAGACTGAAACTAAATTTTAGTTAAAGCTATAAAAATCAGCGAGAGACTGTGCAAATATATTTGCTAATGGTAATAGTAATAGTAATAGTAATAGTAATAGTAATAGTAATAGTAATAGTAATAGTAATAGTAATAGTAATAGTAATAGTAATAGTAATAGTAATAGTAATAGTAATAGTAATAGTAATAGTAATAGTAATAGTAATAGTAATAGTAATAGTAATAGTAATAGTAATAGTAATAGTAATAGTAATAGTAATAGTAATAGTAATAGTAATAGTAATAGTAATAGTAATAGTAATAGTAATAGTAATAGTAATAGTAATAGTAATAGTAATAGTAATAGTAATAGTAATAGTAATAGTAATAGTAATAGTAATAGTAATAGTAATAGTAATAGTAATAGTAATAGTAATAGTAATAGTAATAGTAATAGTAATAGTAATAGTAATAGTAATAGTAATAGTAATAGTAATAGTAATAGTAATAGTAATAGTAATAGTAATAGTAATAGTAATAGTAATAGTAATGGTAACTCTTGATGCTTCCTCTTCTTTAGAGACCCACTAGTTTCCCTCCAAAAACATATATTTCATGAAATAATGTATTATATCTATATTCATAAAAATCCATCTATATATAACCTACACCTATCTATATATTTATAATATATATTCACAGCAATCGTTCCATGATGTTAATTCGTGCTGAAGCGGAGATAAAACTAAGACTTGAGACTTTCAAAATTGGCTGTAGAAGGATGGGTTTGATAGGGAATGAAGAAGACAAGCGATAGGTCAGGAGCAGTCATGAAAGATAAAGATAATAAGTAAGAAAGCTGTAGCCGAGCCTGCTCGACTACGAAATACCCTGAGCACTTCTTCGAACGAATCATATTCAATGAATGCCTCGTTTCGATTCTCCACGCGTAAGAAACTATACAAGCAAAAACACGTGCACACACACACGCTGATCAATGCTTGTGCGCCTGTATGTGTGAAAGCATTGCAGGCGGCTTGCTGTGTCGCTTCCTCTCTTGCTGAGCCGCGTGGGTTTTGCTGCCATAACTTCTTTGACTAATAATTACTTTTCTAGGCGGATAACCGTAATCAAATGTTCAGATTATGATCATGACATTAATATCTATATGCCAAATCAAATTTTATGTCTTCAGTATTTGAAATACATTTTTTACGCATTTTGGGGTGTGGGAGGGAACTGGGGACCGAAATTCAAAATCTGACAAAAACCGAAATTTTATTAAATTAGTATCTATATATATGCAGAAGACTTGGAGACTCTAACTCTAAAGATGAACGAGATATAATTCTATAACTGATTCCCGATAAAGTTTTTTATCGATAACTTTGGAAATATGAAAGTTATCGAATTTCTGAAACAAACTCTTACTGCGCGTGCAATATACGAACCTAACACAAAAAGAATTAACTCTCTAGCTCTTATATCTTCCCCAGCTCTCATATATCTACTTTATGGGGTCTGCCACGCCTTCTTCTGCCTATTTAAAAAAAACACAATCATATTGCTATCGATTACGATTACGAATAATCGATCATCTTGCAAACTTTTATTAATTACTGCAACCCAAAAAACAGAAAAAAGAAAAGAACAGAGAGAAAGACGTAACGTCTTTCTGGATTTAAGGGTAATAATAATCAGAACACGTTTCATCGGTAAACAAGGAAATCAAAAAGCATAGCACACGCTGAATGAGCGTTATCTTGCGAGGTCTTAAGCGCATACGGCACGCAGAAAGAAATCCAATAAAGATGATCATGATCAGCAGAGGTATGACGCGATATAGCATTTCTTGCAAAAAGAACAAGAACGGCGAATATTTCGGTATGCCCCTGGGCTTGGGCATACGTGTGTCATTGAAGAACGGAGCCAATTTGTTGTTGCGTTTGTCAAGTTTGCTCTGCTTGCGATGCTTCTTCTTGTCCTTGGGCAATAGAGTCAGATGCTTCTCTTCGCGCTCAATCATTTTGGGAGCCATTTGGCGAGTGTCAATCGATTCTTTTTGCTTGATCCCTTTTACCTTTGCCTCTTTACCTTTATGGGAGAACATCCTAATACGTGGCATCACTTTCAGTGGCTTGGCTGGCGGCATCTGCTGCACAGGCTGCACAGGTCGAGGAGGTTAGTTGTAGAGTCGCGTCTAGAGGTAGAGTCGGATGTAGCCGACTCTATGCTATACTCGTTCGCTTTGAAATGAATCTAGCTGATTCTCTGGCTGGGGATCTGTGCATGATCCAGAAGTCAATGAATGAATACACCAATGGATCGATGGATCAATGGATCAATGAATGAACTAATGAACCTATTTACAAATGAATGGATGAACTAATAGATTGATGGCTCAATGGATCAATGGATCACTCTTCCAATGTATCAATGAACCAGCTGACCAATATACCAATGCATCACTTGAAATATGGATGATTGGATGAATGAACCAATGGACCAATAGAAAAATGGATAAATGGATCAATTGAGCAATGAACCAATGAACGAACCAGCAGACCAATGAATATGTCTATGCAAAATATATTGGTCGGACAGACGGACCATCAGGTCGATCGATTTGTGAACGAGTTTAGCACTTTTATATATTCGTTTACCTCGTCCTTCTTCATTTCAGCGTTATTCTTTTCGTTATCAGAAGACGAATCGCAAGCGAATCTATGGGTCTTGTTCAGTATTTCCAATACCTTGAAGTGTCTGGCTGAGGCCATAAAATCACCATCTTCGGCCTTCCTTTTGGTATCATCACGGTTCCGCTTTTGATAAACGCGTGTTGAATCCGAATCAATTTCTCCGGCCTCCTTTTGGGCATAACCTTTTATATTATCGGAATTCATCTTGATAAATATAAGAATATTGAAATATTTTTGCGGAAATTATTTATTTTAGGAAAAAAATTTAGCTTTTTTGATGTGTTCAGTTGTGAGAGAAATTTGTGAGTGAGCCCTGTTCCCAAAATGTTGTCGACCACATCGAGTCGGGTCGTTTCAAGGCCTACCTTGATTGGCAAATTCATCAGAATATTTTGATACGAAAAAGTATGTATACACTTGGGCTCATACGAAAAGTATGTGAACACTTGACGTCAAAGGGTCCATAGGAAAATATGTCTGATAACTGTTTAAGGTAAACACTTGGGAGAGAAAGAGAGAGAGAGGGTGAGAGTGGGAGGGAGATAGAGAGAGAGAGAGAGAATTTTTAATTTTTAATTTTTTTCTGTAATCAAAGTTTAGCTGCAAGCATGGGAAATCTAATGACTGATTGCATAAGCGATTGCACGGTTTGAATCCGAACTAATATCTCCGGCCTCACTTTGGGCATAGCGTTTTGCATTATCGGAATTGATTTTTGGTTAGTCATCAGAATCAGAATGAAATTGATATAAATGAAATAATGATAATGATTTGGATGAAGATTATGATTGCGATTTCGCAGCATAACAGTAATAATACATAATACGATAAACATTATACATAGATCATTAATATTACTTGCAGTTGTAGTTGTCGAATCGTTCAGTTGTGAACGGTAGTTGCGCTTGTCTGAACGAGATTTGGCCTATCTTCCAGTTGTTGTCGGCCCGTTGCTGTTATGCAACATGTTGCAAGCAGCGCGGTTAACGTGGGGACTGTGGATCAAGTGGTTGCTGCGCAAGTCTGTCGCTATTATTGAAACTGTCAATAAATATACTTATATATATTTTGTAGTTTCCTTATTATTTATCTTCCTCTTTTTGTGCATAGATAATATGAAGTCATGTCATCATATATTGACAATGGGAAATCGGCTGCTTTTGGCAAATGTATGTAACAGGCAGAAGGAGGTGTGGCGGAACCCATAAAGTATATATATTCTCTGCGCGTCTGTCCGTCCGTCTGTATGATCGTCGAGATTTCGGAAACTACAAAATATGAGAAATATGAGAATGCAATTGTGAGATATTTAAATATTTCCACTTTCAAATGCAAATATTTTTTTTTTCTTAACTTCGTGTACACTATTTCAAGTGGTGGCCAAACATATTATAGAGAGTTCAATATACCTTTTAGGCTATTTTCTAGCCATTTTTAGCGGTTTTTAGCTCTTTTTCTGGTTTATCTCACCAACTACCTTTCTACCTGCTTTCGAACCTTCCTATTCGCGAAAAATATTAAATAAAAGATTGTCAAACGCTAATCTCGATATGTTATTTTCTTTTCTCTAAAAATATGTAATTTAATTTTTTTTTATTTTTATTTTTTTTATTTCTGCTATTACTTAGTAAATATAAGGCTAAAAGCATAAAAATTGTATTTTTCATTAATATTAAAAACAACGAATTTCGGGCGGGCGGATTGGTTTCGGGTTCCAACATTTTTTTTAGCTTTCGGGTACGTGTAAAATTTTACTTTACCCATGGGCTGGGTCGCTTTGGATGCAAAATTTCGGCCCATGACCACCTCTAGTTCAGGGTATCTCGTAGTCGAGCCATCTCGACTAGAGCCTTCTTACTTGTTATAAATTGTATTATTACCATTAGTAAAAAGCAAAATTAATGAGTTTTAATTTGAATTTGAATTTCTTTTTTTTTTTTTTTTTTTTTTTTTGGTGTTTGTTATTTGTTACATTTCAGATTTTATATGAAATGGATAGACAATTGTAGTGTAAAAAAATATTTGTGTATTACAAAAGAGCTCGTTTTGTTTAGGGTATTCCATAAGAAAATTAAAAAAAAAAAAAAATAAAATAAGAAAAAAATAAAAAAATAAACAAAAATTAATTCCAACTATTTTTTTTTTCAAAATTTTAATTTTTTTTATGATTTGAGTGTATATTATATATTTGAATTTTTCAAACATTAATTTTTGTGTAGTGTATTATGGAATTCGTTGACCGTGATGAGCTCTGCGATCATTTGTTTTCTTTCAAGTTTTCAAGATCTATCTTTAGTGTAGATTCGTGTTAATTGGAATTGTGTCTCTTGTGAATTGATAATATTAATCTTGTTTTCTTGTCGATTATTTGAAATGGGAAAAATTGGTGGGTATATGGAGCACATCGCTGTTGATGTCATCCTCCATGTCTTCCGTCATCTGCTGCTCGATCTCGGCAATGACATCCTGGGTGGAGACGCTTTCGAATTCAACATCCTCTGGCTTATCTGTGTGATTGGTCTCCATGCTGTCGCTGCATGTGTTCAGCTGCTGCTGATGCTCCTTTATGGCGAGCAACTGCTTCTGCTTCTGGCTCTTCTGGCGGCTGCGCTGCAGCAGCAGCTGGCGTTGCTTGTCCAAACGCACTTTGATCAGAGACATCTCCTTCGCGGTCAGCTCCTGCAGGCGCATCTGTCCCTGGCGCAGCTTGCTGATGCTGATGTCCGAATTGAGGGACAGCGACTTCATTGCGTCCTTGAGCGCCTCCAGTTGCCGCTCCTGTTTCTGGCGCTGATAATCCGGCGCAAAGTAGTGTGTACGCTCGTAGCGGAGCCGCTTTTCTGCCTGACTCTGATGCTGACCCCGCTTACCGCACTTCCCGCTAAGCACCTTGTCCTTGTTTTTGCTACGCATGGTCGCCTTGATGTATTCATCTATGTATGGAAGTGTATTCGCTATCTATCTGTAATATATAATAATATCTGATAATGCAACTTACCCAGAGTTATATTCAAAAGCGTTTCGCGGAATGGTTTTTTACACATTTTAATATTTTTTATTTTCAGGTAAATATTTTTTTTTTCTGATAAATATTTTTTTTTTTCTGACAAATATTTTTTTTTTCTGATAAATATTTTTTTTTTCTGATAATTTTTTTTTTTCTGATAAATTTTTTTTTTTTTCTGATAAATATTTTTTTTTTTCTGACAAAATCCAACGACTGTCTCAGCTCGTTAATTTGCTTAGAATGAATAGATTATTTTGCTGTAAACTGGGATTTGAATTATAACATTAGACGAGTGTTGGAAAAGGACTTCAAAATGACTAATCCAATGTTGCCTAACGGCTAATCTCGCTCGCACCTAGTGTAAGCACTACAATAGCTGCTCAGGCAGGCATTGCAATGCACGCCAAGGTATAGTTGTCTCTTTCACACTTCAGAATAGCTGCAGTCAAAAGAATTTGCAAGTTGTTTTGTGCATTTACCGTTATAATAGCACAGCTTGCTAGAGATGACAAGCGAAGTGCTTTGAGAGCGTGACGTCACAATTAATGCATGCAGGCAGTTGGATGGGCTAACGTCACAATTCGCTAGCTGCACTGCGTGCGTCTCTAAGCGAAAGCGACCTACATATAACTGTTATCTTTGCAAGTAATTTCAGTTGCCGCCTAAAAATATGCAACACTTTGCGCTTTCAGCTTTGGCGCCAAATTCAAAGCGTCAACTGTTGGCGCGCACGTTATTAATTGAAGTGCCCAATCGAATAGATAAAAAACAAAGCAAAATCAGTTCAGCTAAAAAAAAAAAGAATATGACAATCTTTTACCTTTTGGGCTTGTCTAATAACCATTTGAAGAGCTGACGCAAGCAGCTAAATATTTTCACAGCTTATCAAAGAGTTTTCGTTTTTTTTTTGTCTGCTTGCTTTTATTATAAATCGTTATATATAGGTATAAGTTTAAGTATAGTAATTACGTACATTAATTCATAGAAGCTAAGCATTTAATTGTTAAATAATAACAAATATTCAACAATATATATATATATGTATATATATATAGTATATATATTATAAAAAAAAAAATATTATATAAATTCTATTTTTTTTTTTTGCCTTTGTACTACGTCTGCTTAAAACATATTGCACAAATGTTTTTTTTTTTTTCGATTTTCTCTGTTGTAATTTAGTTGCCAAATTTAATAGATTTTTCTGGTTGCTGCTGCTGCTGCTGCTGTTGGCGACTGTTGCTGCTGCCGTTGCTTGTGCTGAAGCTGTTGCTGCTGCGATTACCATTCTTGAGTATGCCGTTCGTTTGAGCGCTGCCCGCATTTGTGCTGCGCAGCATCTCTTGCCGCTTGCTGCGCTGCTCCCCGCTGTACTCACCAATGGTCACCGTGCCCAGCCGCAGCGTGCGCCGCTGCTGCGTGCCATTTGCTGGCGCCGCTGTTGCTGCATCATAGTCGGGCTGTGGCATTGCTGGCGCACGCATCTGGACGGGCGACAGCGGCGACCCAGATGCAGTTGCTGATGCTGATGCTGATGCAGCGCTCAGCTGCTTGCTGCGCGCAGATAGCAGCTGGCCAATGCTCTGGCTGTTGCCATTTCCGTTGGGTATGCTCAGCTTGAGCTGTGTGGGCGGCTGTGGCGCTGGCGACTGTGGCAGCTGCTGCTGCTGCTTCTGTTGTTGCTGCTTCTGCTGTGTATTGGCAAACTGAGGTGGCTGCAGAGAGAGAGTGCGTGAGAAAGAGAGACAACATGAGTGACTGGCGCACATAGATAAGTTTTGATAAGTTTCTTTTCTTTTTTTTTATAAATAAAGTTGCGAGCGTGGCAAAAAACATGTCATAAAGAAGATATCTAAAACAACTAAGAATGTAGCAGTCGAGCAGCGTGCGACTCAATATATATATATTTATATAGTAAATATATTAATTGCGAGTCTTAGGCTGAGCTTAAAGCACTTATTATCATGCTGAAAGCTTTAAAAACTCGAAATTATTTGATGTTGTAATACAATAGGCCTATTAAGGCTTACATGAGCTCATGTCAGCTTAAGAGCAGATCGTTAAAGCTCATTGTAACTTAACAAAAGCTAATTAAATCTATTTTTTAAGCTTGATGTAATGCTATTAATTTAATAACAAGCAAATAGAAATAATGCTCATTCGATAGACAAAAATAAGGAGAATAAAATCTAGAGCTGAGTGAATTTTAATCAAAGTTTTGCAGCGCAAGCTCATTAAAGCTCGCGCGAAAGCTCAGGGAAGGCTTATTTTCTGCTTGAGCAGAATGCATGATTGATAGAGGAATGGACGTTATATCCGGCAGACGCTGTAACCATATAAGTTGGCTCACTATGGAAAAAGCTCATTAAAGCTCACATGAAAACTCACGAAAGGCTTATTTTATGCTTGGGCAGAATGCATGATTGATATACAGTAGAATCAGTTAATAATGGCTCTCAAGGGATGGTCGCTATACCCGGCAGACGCTGTAACCATATAAGTTTGCTTGCAGCACAAGCTCATTAAAGCTTAAGCAGAATGCATGATTGATATACAGTAGAATCCATTTATACTGACACTCAAGAGATGGTCGTTATATCGGGCAGGCGCTGTATCCATATGAGTTTGCTCAGCATGCTATAAGTTTGCTTTGTTTGCAGCACAAGCTCATTAAAGCTCACACGCAAGCACATGAAAGGCTTATTTTATGCTTGAGCAGAATGCATAATTGACAGACAGTAGAATCCGTTTATAATGACGCTCAAGGGATGGTCGCTATACCCGGCAGACGGCATATAAGTTTGCTCACCATGCTTGCAGCTCAAGCTTATTAAAGCTCATACAAAAACCCACGAAAGGCTTATTTTATGCTTGAGCAGAATGCATAATTGACAGCCAGTAGAATCCCTTTATAATGACGCTCAAGGAATGGTCGCTATACCCGGCAGACGGCATATAAGTTTGCTCAGCATGCTATAAGTTTGCTTTCTTTGGGCATCGAAATTATCGTCGCTATAACCATACGAGCGTTATAACCGTATTCAACTCTAATTGCAAACTCGTTGCACTTACAAGTTCTTAGCAACTTTCTTGCTCTCCTGAGCAACTGCTTGTAATTTCGTCAATTCAATTTGTGAATCTAAATGCAGTTCACTTACCGGTGGTGGCAATTCTGGCGTTCCATTCACGTTGCTGTTGCGATTGTTGTTGTTGCTGCTGTTGCTGCTGTTGCTGTTGCCATTAAGCAGCAACATGCGATTGCTTCCGTTGCTGGCAATATTATTGCTGCTGCTGCTGCTGGTGTTGCTATTGTTTCTGTTGCCGTTGTTGTTGTTGTTGTTGTTGCGATAGCAGCTATCATCGGGCATAATCGAAGTGCGCTTCAGCGTCTCGCCGCGCTCCTGCGAAATAAATAAATGAAATATGAGCAATGCAAGCGCAAAAAAAAAAAAATCAAATTTTAATAAAACTGTTTGATTGATCAATTGATTGATTGATTGACTGCTTATAGTAGTTAGCGCAGCTCTACCTCATAGGTGGACATCACGACCAGTGGACGACCCATGGACACCGGCCGCATGGTGGGCATATCGCTGGCACGCCCACTCTCGCTGCTGCCGCCCACTTTCTTGGTACGTAGCAAACTCATTTGAAAAGTCTAGAAGTTCCCAATTGCTGCTCGATAATATTCTAGCTGCCGTTCTTGTTGCACCGTTGTTGACGCTCGCCAATCCCGCGCTCGACTGGAGCCGAAACAGCTCGAGCAGAGCAATAGCAATGCGCTGCGATTTGCTCACCTGCCGCCACAGCGCCATGCGATAAGATAACACACAGAATGGCAGAGCGGGAGAGCGGTAGAGAGAGAGCGGGATAGAGAGAGAGAGAGAGACGTACACCTGTCCTCTGTTTACTGCTTGGGATGAGTCATGGGCCGGCGGCGCGGGTGGTGCGGCTGCTGACAGCTAACAGCGGACAGCGGACAGCTATTGTTGCAATTAGATAAAAATACTGCCCAAAAAAGGGAAAGCCAACTAATTGCCCAACGCAAACGAAGCTTTTTTCTTTGTACTTTACAGAGAAATACAGAAATACACAAAAATCCCCAGTGACACAAGGTCAACAAAATAAACACCTCAACAGAGCCCAGCTAAGTAAGTGTGTCTGTGCATAGACAATTTATCAAATATTTAACTGATTAGCCTATTGCTTAGCCATTGCTAGAGCAACTTATGATGCAATTGCAAGTTGGCGTGCTGCCCATGTGCATACCCGACTGGCCTATACCCTGCCAGACAGCCACAGCAACAGCTGCTATGCATTGTCTAGGTCTTATTCTAGATTCTATTGATATTGCATATTATATCATATCATATTCTATATGATAGTGCACTCAACTTTAATGAAACAAATTCATGATCGATTTTTATCGATTATCGATTTATCGTTTTAGATTTGAGTATATATAAATAGTTGGTTAGCTAGAACAGATGGTAAGTCTGTTGGAAACTGATCATATTCCCTATATGTTTTCTTATAAAGCTGCTGCTGCGGAAATTGGTAGATCATAGGGTCATGGAAGCTTTCTGCTTCCTCAATATATTATATTTATGTAAATGTAAGCTCATCTCTAGGTATATCTATATAGATATATCTGCATATATAATTATATAACTCTCCTTCTCCCTTCCCTTCTGTCTCTATCTGTATAGACGTGACCAACAAGTTGTGCATCAATATCTAATATCTCTGGATCTGGATCTGGATCAAGATCTATTTACCTGCAGTTGCTAATTATTTATATTGTCTCTCTCCGTCTCCCTCTCTCTCCCTCTCCCTCTCTCTCTCTTTCTCTTCCTCTCACTATCTTTAATCTACCATGAGATAAGATTAGCTTAGGTCAAAATATTTGCATAAATGCATGGACTTATAGACCCAACCGCACAGTCCCTTGCAAGTGTATATATCTATCTATATCTATCTATCTAGTGAAACAATTTAGATTAAATCTAGACTATCACTTTTCACTGGAAAATGAAAATTGCATTGCGATTAGCTTGAGGCAAAAGTCAATAGTTTCTATATGGTATTCAATACACGCCCGCCAAGTGTTCGGAGAGTATATTAGTTTGGCTTGATGATATCTCAAATTTATTGGCAAATCAGAAATTTCTTTATCTTTGCACTATTGAAGCTAGAGAATGGCAGCTTTATAGCTGGATAGCCGAAAATTTGATAAGTCTGTTGCGTAAGCACTTATCTATAGATAAACCACTAATGATATACTATATATGTCTATTGGGGGCATGACAGATCGCATCAGGTAAACAATTATATTTTTGCACATTTATAGAAATAGAATTTAGCAGCTTTTCAGTTGGCAAACATATATTTCTCCATATATATATGTATATATATATATATATCTATATATATATATATATATATCTATATCTATATATATATATCGTATATCTGTTGTTCTTTGAACCTCTAATGAGTATCGTTTACTCTTTTATTTTAGGTAATTGTTGGTATTTCCGTTTCTACTAGAAAGTATTTCATATATTCATATTCTATTAGATCTATATATTCTTTGTTCTTAATCAGTTAGCTATCAGTCGGCGCGTATTAATTCAACTCTTTTATGTGGCGCTTCGTAACTCTCACACTATCTCTCGCTGTCTGTCTTTCTTGATATCACTCTTTTTTGTCTCTCTCTGTCCCTCTGTATATCACTCTTTCTTTCCCTCTCTCTCCCACTCTGTCTTTTCCCTGTCCCTTTCTCTCTCTCTCTCTCTCTCTCTCTTTCTGTATATGACTCTTTCTTTCTCTCTTAGTCTCTTTCACTGTCTCCTTCTCTTTCTGTTTCTCTGTCTCTTTTTCTGTATCTCTCTATCTCTCTTTATATCACTCTTTCATTCTTTCTCTCTCTCTGTCTCTTTGTATATCACTTTTTCTTTCTCTCTCTCTGTCTCTTTCCCTTTCTCTTTCTCTCACTTTATATCACTCTTTCATTCTCTCTCTCTCTCTCTCTCTGTATATCACTATTTCTTTCTCTCTCTTTCTGTCTATTTCCCTGTCCTTTTCTCTCTCTCTCTCTCTTTCTCAATCTGTATATGACTCTTTCTTTCTCTCTCTCTCTTTCTCTGTCTCTGTCTCTCTTTCTGTATCTTTCTATCTCTCTTTATATCAGTCTTTCATTCTCTCTCTCTCTCTCTCTCTCTCTCTGTATATCACTCTTTCTTTCTCTCTCTGTGTCTCTCTTTCTCTGTCTCTCTCTCTCCCCTTCTCTATATCTCTCTCTGTCTCTTTCCCTGTCTCTTTCTCTTTCTGTGTTTCTCTTTCTCTCTCTCTCTCTCTCTTTCACTTATAATCATCATCTTTGCTTTATCTACAATTGATTTCCAAGTTCTCTTCATCTACAATCTATGTAGACTATAGACCGTTTAGATTGACTCCTCATCAGGCATGTTTGTAAAATACAATAGAATCCGCTAACGTAGACGCTATGACAATATAAGTTTGCTCGTCACAATAGCCGTACGAACGCTCTAAGCGGACTCATTACAACCGACTTCTACTGCATATACATATATTTATAATGGGCTTAGCTAAGCTTTTCTGCTGCGCTTTGTTACCTCGATGCGTACTAATAGAAAATGCTCTATTTGCATATTCATCAAGTCATTTATCATCAAATGTTTTTTTTTTTTTAATTTACTTTGATGATGTCAAGTTAAATTGCTTTACAAATCAATGAGTATTCGAGCAAAGACTCAACTTTGGGATGAGTTTTCCCTCTCTCTCGCTCTCTCATCTTTCTTCTCTTTCTTCTTCTTTCTTGTATTCCATATGAATACGACTCCCTAACGTTGTCTTGGCTACTTGTTGTTGTGCCCTCATTCACTTGACTTCAGTCAAGTGGCTAACAAATACTTCACATGCCTAACAATCAGCAGCTGCAGCAGCAGCAGCAGCAACAACAACAGCAACAGCAACAGCAACAGCAGCAACAACAACAGCAGCAACA
This sequence comes from Drosophila buzzatii, assembly GCA_035045845.1. Taxonomy (NCBI): domain Eukaryota; kingdom Metazoa; phylum Arthropoda; class Insecta; order Diptera; family Drosophilidae; genus Drosophila; species Drosophila buzzatii. The sequence goes on along the minus strand of JAWNOS010000596.1, from coordinate 2,898,441 downwards.
GCAACTACTTACGCTAACTACTATCAACAACTCACAATCAACAGCAACAACAACAACCGCAAGTGCCGTCCGCAGCTCTCTTGACCTTTGCAAGTAGCCATTGTTGTTGCTGTGTGTTGCAACTACCAGCAGCAGCAGCAGCAGCAACACTAACAGCAGCAACACTAGCAACAACAACAACTTCACTAGCAACAACAACTATTACTTTTTTTTTTTTTTTGGCCAGCTCACCTTGTGCTCGCTCTCATGGAACCCGTTCCGAAACATGCGCTGATGCGCGCGCTTAAATTCATCCATCAGCGCCGTGTGCTGATCGCCAGTTGCAGTTGCTGCACCAGTGGCACCACCCGCACCACCGCTGGCTGCACCGCTCGCTGCATTGCGTTCGCGTTTGTGCGACACTTGTGCAATGCTGCGGCTGCTGCCAGCGCCATTGTGTGGTCGATCTTCAGCTCGCTGATCGCGATCTCTGAACCGATCGCGATCGCGACTCAATTGGCTGCTCCGTTGCCCCACCGCCAGTTGTTGTTGCTGTTGTTTCTGAAAAGAGACAGACATAGAGAGAGAGAGAGAGTGAGAGAGAGAGAGTGAGTGACAGAGATAGAAAAAGCGAGCATACTCGATTAGCTGTTGCGCTATAAAGTGTTAAGTACTCTATTGACTGCTTTTAAGAATAATTTATCTATGCTATCGAAGTCCAATCCATAAGAAATGAAGATAAGATCGTAAGATAGGATCGAACACTTAACATTGAAATCTTAAAGATATGAGATATACCTATATATAATATATTAGCATATATCGAAAAACAACTTTATGTCTATCAATATTCCATCGATAGACAATTAGGAATTTCTCATATAACAATGAAAACTATAATAGATGAAGTTTACCAATCTGTATGTCAAATTGCAAGCGCAGCACAAGATATATTCTAAAAATATTCTAGTGAACTTCAATATTAATCGATATATATCGATAACTATAAATAGATGAAAGCGATAATGCATAAAAAGAGAAAGTAGCAGCATTGGAGCTTACGCAGTGGAAGACTGAGCGTTTGAAACAAACTTGCCTATCGATACATTATCGATATATTATCGAATTTAAATTTTCTCGAATTTCTTGTATTTAAATAGAAGAAGCAGTTAAAGTAGGAGCAATAGCTAAAGATGTTAAATACTCCACAGTGATTACGGCTGATTACAGGGTATATTAATCGAATATCGATAATTGGTATGCAGCGATAATTGATAATTTATATGCATACATTTGTGTTATAAGCTTTAGCTGGCGCTACTTTCTATCAGCTCCCCAATCTATATGCACTGCGCAATTATTTACAGGGTATATTGGCTCTGCTGCTTTACCTCTTTGCGCTTCTTGAGCTCCTCGGTTATGGCACTGGAGAGACTGCTGCCTGCACTGCCGCTGCTCAGCGCCGCCGCTGCTCCCGCTGCAGCTGGCGGCGGTGGTGTGGGCGCAGCCACCGAGCAGCTGCGACGCATTGTGGTGCTGCGGCTGACCGACAGCTGTTCCAGAGTCTGCTCATGCTCACGCTGCAGTTGCTGTGGCTGAGTGCCACAGGCGTTGGCTATGTAGGTGCTATTGATGGAGGTGCCGTTCTCGGTCAGCTTGATGATTGTCTTGTTCAGCTGTTTGTGCACCTGCACCGCTGCAGCACTCGCCTGAGTGGGCTCCTCGCGCACGGCTGTCAATCGCTTGGACTTGGCGTCCGCCCAGCATGGACTCTGATCGCCAGTGACTGAGCTGGCTGAGCTATTGTAGCCGCTGGATTCGCCGGGAAACAGATCACAGCCGGCGGCGGTGCGCACCACCATGTCCAGCTTGCTGGAGCCCTTCATGACGGCAACGGCTTCGCTGAAGAGCACGTCCGAGAAGTCGATGCTGTTCACGCTGAGTATTTGATCGCCCGGCCGCAGACCCGCCTCCCGAGCCACGCTGCGCTCCTTGGTGAACTGCACAAAGATGCCCGGCTTCCATTCGGGTCCCTTGCAAATGCCCAGGCCCAGTTTGGTGCGCGGCGCCACATGCAGCACCACATTGATATCCCGGCTGGCCGTGCGTCGATCTGTCGTCGCCTTGAATGAGCTCTCCGATGGCGTTCCACTCACACTGGGCAGCTTGACCACGCTCCACGACAGACGCTCATCCGGCTGGCTGTAAATATCGAGATGGGGTTATCAATCAAGACTGAAAGATCTTTAGATTGCGACTGATGGCAATCAACTAGTCAACTAAGTGTAGGTATATATAAATTACTGATATGCCAATATATGTCAGTCACTGACGTTCAATCAATCAAGTATTGACATCAATTAGAAGGCAATCAATCAGAGTATTTGCTTCAATCAAAATTGATTGAAATGAATTCAGAATTAGTCCAATGATAAGTGGAATACGAAAATGATTAACTTTGTCAATATTGAATCAATCATAATCAATCAAAAATGATGGATTGAAGCGTAGAACGTATTTGCATTGAATGACAAACGGAAATTTTTCTTGAACTTCAATATTTATGAATAGAAATTAAACTTTCAACTGTCAATCTCGGTCTCAATCAAATTTTTGGTTAAATTGAGCACTTTATTAAATTGATATACAATCAATCCGAAAGCAGTCAATCTTAACAATCAATTACCATACAAATCAATCAGTGATCAATTATAAATGAAGATTGAGCTTCAACAGAATCAACCTGAAAACTTTCTATCTATTCAATCAATTAGCATACATAACAATCAATCATGTGCATCAATCAGTGATCAAATGAGTTCAATGTAAGCTAGCTGATTGAAATCAATCACAAACTAATTCTCATTCAGATTTTAAGCGCTTCAATCAGCTTGGTAAATTCTCACAATATGATCAATCAAAGTTGATTGAAAACAATCAATCAAGCTTATCAATCATCAACCAACTTCCTTACATACTTTAATCTATTATCTCTGCTTAAAACAATCAATCAATCATCAATCAATCAATCAATCAGCTATTCAACTTGCTCACTTTCCCATGTTTATTCCGTCTTCCCTGAATGATTGGATCTATACTTACTCCTTGACTGGCAGCATGCCCACGCCTCGGACTTTCAGTGTGACTCGATCCTGGCTGGCCACCAGTTGGATGAACTCCTTGTGGACCGCATCCTCCAGACGATAGCCATTGATGCGCAAGATTTGATCGCCAACCTGTGGATTGGACAGCAGTTAGGGAAAGTCAAGTCGAAGTGAACTGAAGTTCGTTGAACTGGGTGGTGCAGTCACGTAATTGGCATAATGTGCGCTGACTGCGTGCGTGACTGACCCACATTCTTGGAGTGATCCACTTACGCGCAAACCCTTCAGCTGCGCCTCGCCGCCGTGCTCCACGTGCGAGACGAAGAATCCGATGCCATGCTCCTTCCCGCCGCGCACCGCAAAGCCGAATGTCGCGCTGCGCTCTGGCACCACCAACAGCCGGCGCTGATGTGGCCTTACCAGTCGCACCACACGCAAGCGCGTGCTGGCCGGCATGGCGCACCACGACGAGGCCGCTGTTGTGGTCAACGTCATCACATCGCTCGAGGCGCTGCTCGTCGTCGAGCCCTGCATGCTGCTGCTGCTGCAATCGGTCGATGCTGATGCCGATGCCGATGCTGGCGACATCATCATCATCATCTCTGCTGCTGGTATTGCCTTCTGTTTCCGCCTCAGGCGCAGCTGCAAAGAGAAATAGATAGAGTGAGAGTGAGAGAGGTGGCATGAGTGCAAACGTGCGCTGTGTGTCAATTGACAAGTAAAAGAATGTGCTTAAAGTGATATAGAAGCTAGCTTCAATGGAGCTAAACAGCTGGCAAAAGTCGACGTTTAAGATTCCCTATATAGAAAGGGAAGAGAGAGAGAGGGAGAGACACATAAAGAAAAAAAGAGAGACACATAAAGAGGCAGAAACAGACAGAGAGAAAAGGAGAGAGAGAGAGAGAGGGAGAGAAAAAGAGCTAGAGGCAGAAATAGACAGAGAGAAATGGAGGGAGAGAGAGACCAAGAAAATCATATATAGACAAAGAGAAAGCGGTCAGACAAATGGAAACAGGAGGAGAGAGAGAGAGAGAGAGAGAGAGAGAGAGAGAGAGAGAGAGAGAGAGAGAGGGGTGAGACAGAGAGAGAGAGAGAGAGAGAGAGAGAGAGAGAGAGAGAGCGATGATGAAATAAACATGCACTAAATAAGGAAGGTAAGGAAAGCAGAGAAATACAGAAGGAAGACCTTAGGTAAAAGGGAGCAAAAGATAGAAAGAGAGAGGGGATAGAGCGAAAAGAGAGAGAGAGAGAGAGGAGAGAAAAAATGTAAATAGAGAAGGTCCTCAGATGAGAAAGAGAGAGAGAGAGAAATACAAAATATGTAGGTAGAGAGAGAGAGAGAGAGAGAGGGAAATGTAAACAGAGTGTGAAAGAGATGAAGGATGAAATGGGGATATAACGCCGTATAGGTCATCGAAATGATATGCCTCGATAAAGACATGACTATAGCTACAAACTGTGAATAGAAATAGTGCGCTATATAAAACCGATTTCATCTTATTGTAATATATTTTCGCCTTTTTCCTATTGAGTCATCTCATGTAGGTTAATTTAAGCTAAAGCCCAAGAGCATCGCTAATTGATAAGGCTGAGCTATAGCAAAGGCTATAGTCGCATATGCTCTGTGACAACTTCAATGGGTATTGATATCAAGCTGCATACATATATAGAAATAAAACTTGAACTTGCAATTGAATTGGGAAATTGGGTCGCACGCATCGAATGAGGCGACGCGTCAACATTTTAGGTGGCTTTCACGCCACACAAGCACAGCGAGAGAGGGAGATAGAGAGAGAGAGGGAGACAGAGACATACAGCAACTGTGACAACAACAACTGTAACAACAACTTGTTGTTGCGTTTCGTCTACACGCTGCATAATTTCACTTTTCTTTCACGTAATTCTACGCTTCACTTGCAGCAAACAAACAACTACAACGACAACAACAACAACATTAAACCATCGCCAATCGACATCAAAACAAGTTGAAAATTATGGAAATTTATTATTGAAATTATGCCCAAGACAAATCTTGTTGCTGTGCCTCACTTCTCTCAGTTTTTCCTTTTCCTTTTCATTTTCATTTTCAACTACTCTGCCGCTGTTCCATTCCCATTCGATCCATCAAAATGTTTTGTTGACTGCCATTTACAACGTATTTATTAACTGTTTATGTGGCTCCATAAATCATTTGTGCCCCGATCTTTACATAATGCCGCACAAATGGTAGCCTGGGCCCCTCGAGTTCAAGACACTCGACTCTCGACATCCGAACTGCGAACTGCGGACCGCCGCCATCTCGAAACGAAAGACTTGGGCAACAAACTTGAATTCCGGGGGCATTCGACGAGGCGCCACCAAAATGTTTTCATAAATATGTGGCGGTAAATTGTTTCCAGTTGCGTCCCATTTGATCGGCAATAGCGGAGCGAACGATATGCCAGACATTTCGTTTTGCCAATTTGGAAATTGGGCTCTGTTTTTTTTTTTTGGGACAGCATTAAGAGCTGATGTACAAATAAATAGAGATTTAATATTGCGACAATGTTTTGAGTGTGTTTTCATAACAACGGTTTGATGGGGCGAAGAGTGATGAAGAGTAGCGGGAAAGAGATAGAAAAAGATACTGATATATGGAAAGGAGGGCGAGAAATAAGAAGGATATAGGGAGAGAGGGAGGGAGAGAGAGAGAGAGAGAGAGAGAGAGAGGGAGAAAAGAGAGATACCGAAGAAAAGAGAAGACAAGAGAGAGAGAGAGAGAGAGAGAGAGAGAGAGAGAGCGGGAGAGAAGAGAGATACCGAAGAAGAGAGAGTGAGAGTGAGAGAGAGAGAGAGAGAGAGAAGAGAGATACCGAAGAAGAGAGAAGAGGGAAGAGAGAGTGAGTGAGTGAGAAATAGAGAGCGAACAATAGAGATGCCGAACAAGGAGCAAAGCAGGAGGGCAAACATGAGAGAGAGAGAGAGAGGGAGAGAGAGAAAAGAAGTGTGACAAAGAAAAGGATAAAAAAATAGGAAGAAAATTTGAAAGAGAAAGAGAGAGAAAGAAAAGGAGGACAGACAGAAAGAAGAGAGAAAAAGATACAGATACATATAGAGATAATTATATATAGAGATAGACCGCTGTAGAGTTGGAGAGAGTGGGAGAAAGAAGAACGACGTTATGGCTACTACTATAACATAGAGTGAGAGAGAGAGAGAGAGTGAGCAAGAAGTATATTGATAAGCCATTCTCATTAACATTAACATGCTCATAAACATCTAAGGCAACCTCTGTATCTCTCACTAGACTACGCTAAAGCGTATAAGAGTTATGTTAATGCAATGTTAAGTATGCTTGCTTTTAATTAAAAACTGTTAACACAATGAAAATCCAATATAAGACAATGCTCACAGACACAAACATTTGGCATGAGCTTGACAAGAGCTACAGCAGGAATATGCGAAATGGTGTCATAGCTGACAGTTGAATATAGTGCATAATCGATAATCTAGCGATAGGTTGCGCGTGGTATACGTTCAGCAACTGACAACTGCCATACACATTTGACAAGAGCTTGACAAGAGGTTGAGCAAAACGAACAAATGCAACACAATTCGATTCAGGCGAAATGTGAAACTTATTTCTTTTGCTACTCTCTGATTGGCATCTGTCACGAAGCTGCCACAGCCCGAGCAATAGATAGCTTATCGATAGCTTAATAATGGACTACCCCCAATGTCAAAGTCAGCGCATTGATTGGCGCTGGAAAGCATGGAAAAGGCATGCGAGGCATTCCATTACGAGCGTCGAGCCTCACTCGCCTTTCATCAGCAGCATCCGTTTGGCTGTCTCTCAATCGTCATTCACATCCGCTGTTGCTGTTGTCGGCATCCCCGTTAGATCCACGCGTTCGCTGTCTATTGGAGTGTCGAGATTTCGTAGCGCTCTTGGCTAATCACGAGCTACCGCAATCGCAATCGCAACCGCATTGAACATAATTATAATGATAATCGCTTAGCGCGAGAGCTGAGCAACAAATTATTTGGCAGTTACAATTACCACAAAAAAAAAAAATCGGAGAAATACAAGTGAAAGTCTTGAATGCTCGACTAGCAGATATCCTATAGGCATATTCAATCTAGTCTAGACTCGAGTCTGACGGAGGGAGAATCATTCGTACGACCTTGCTAGCTCTAAGCTCCTGCTCAGATCGTATCGAGATCAAGAACACATATCTTATAAGGACGTCTTCTTCTTGCTCAGCTAGTTACGTATATTCAGCACGTCTAGCCATTTTTAATGAGTATAGCCACAACGAGACTTCCTACAGTCTACGCCTACTGCCCACCACTTACACACTCTCTCTCTCTCTCTTTCACTTTCCCTCTCTCGTTCTCTCTCTTTCTTAGTGTCTGGCAGGCACTGGACAGGGGAAAGTCAAGCGCAGCGAGGCTTGGCTTGACGTTGGCCTTTCACCTGTCGCTGACCTCAAGCGGTGACTGTTTCTTGTTTACTTGGCAATTAGTTCTAAGCACTCGTTACTTCCGGCCACGCCCACTCGTTGACAATTGAAAATACAAATTGTAACAACAATAACAATAGCAACAGCAGCAGCAATAGCAACAACAGCTTCAGCAATTGCTGCTGTCTTCTTGACCGACGCGTCGCATCGCATTGTTGTCATGGCTCTTGATTTTAATATACGTAAAGTCATGTTGAAATTTCCATAGAAGTCGTTAAAGCACTTTTTGAGGGCATCATCACAAATTGTTGTCATCCACACACAGTGTAATGCCCAGAGCTAGCAAGTCTCTAAACTTTCAAAGCGAATATGTATACAAATATGTATATATACATATATATATTCATGATCAGTTAGAGCCGACTTTTGTCTGTTCTTTTTCAAGACTAACTAAGACTACTAACAAATACAGTTATAGTTATTGTCTGGTCATATATGCATTATAACTACTACTATTTTACTACTACTATTCTGCTAATACTACTACTTCTTCTACTGCTCATCCTACTACTACTACTACTTCTTCTTCTACTTCTTCTCCTACTTCCCATTCTACTACTACTACTACATCTACTTCTACTACTACTACTACTTCTACTTCTACTACTGCTACTACTACTTCTCTTATTACTACTACTATTTCGATTACTACTACTTCGATTACTACTACTACTTCTCTTACTACTACTACTATTTCGATTACTACTACTTCTCTTACTACTACAACTACTTCTACTACTACTACTTCTCCTACTTCTCATGCTACTACTACTACTTCTTCTCATCCTACTACTACTTCTACTACTACTACTACTTCTACTACTAGTACTACTTCTACTACAACTACTACTTCTACTACTAGTACTACTTCTACTACAACTACTACTTCTACTACTACTACTACTTCTACTACTACTACTACTTCTACTACTACTACTACTTCTACTACTACTACTACTTCTACTACTACTACTACTTCTACTACTACTACTACTTCTACTACTACTACTACTACCGATACTACTTCTGCTACTACTTCTACTACTGCTACTACTACTACTAATGCTACTATTTTATACTACTAGTACTATTATTGCTTTTGCTACTACTAATTTTAGATGTTTGTCATCTTCTATATTGCTTCAAATACTTCTACAACACTATCTATGTCTATCTTCTAGAAGCCTCTAGTCATTTAGTGCATTCCAACTTCGTTCTTTTCTCATAAAAGAAAAAATAATAAATGAAATTAAACAAATTTCATTACAAGCAAATTTATTGCTGTTGTTGTTGTTGCATTCTTTTGTTGTTCTTGCTTGAGGCTGTTGCGTGTTCTGCTCCTTCGGCTGCTGCGTGCTCTTCTTCTTCTTCGTCTTCTTCTTAAAGCATGTTTTACATCGTGTTTGCTTGTTGGCCGCTCGTCGAAATATAAAATAAGAAGACGATAAACAACAACAACAACATGAGGCAGTTGTAATTATTTTTGCCGGTTGTTGTTTTTTTCCAGCATCATCTTGTTTTTTGTTTTTGTGTAAATCGTGACTTTCTCTCATAATAATATATGTTTGTTGTTGTTGTTGTTGTTGTTGTTGTGGTTACTTCTGTTGCTTTAACTGTTGCAGCTCTCTCGCATGTCCAGCCTCCAATAAAAAAAGTGCGGCCCAAGCCCAAGCTCCACTTAAACTTTAATTATTTAGCTGCCATCACGTAGCACTCGACTAGTTCTCGTTGCTGTTGTTGTTGCTGTTGTTGTGCGTGACAGCTGAGACTTTTAGTTTGGTTTTATGCTCATGTGTTTCACAATAAACTCGCACGACTGATAGATCGAATAAAGAAAATTTCACTTGAAATTCAAATGAGCTGAGCGTGCATTGTCAGCGAGCAGCTTCTGATCTAGCTGTGGATCTATGCATAACATTTGACAACAGCTGCTTAACAGTTGAACATATTCGATTACAGTAATGTTAACTAAAGCATCTTGAGATATAGTTGGCAATCAAGAATTATCAATGAGCCGACTTATATGTTATAGTAGCATTGGGGTTTTCCAGTTTAATTTAACATTTGCTTAACAGCGGAGTCTTACTGAACAGTTAAGCAAAGAATTATCCGATAACAGCATCCGATAACTAAAGATTCTTGAGATATAGAAACATTAAAGTTGATTTTACATTAGCCTTGGGCTTAACATTTGCTTAACAGCGCAGCTTTAGAGAACTGTTAAGCAAAGATTCTTGATTTGAGCAATATTTTGAGTAGACCTATGTCTCTCTGTCTTCCTTTCTATCGAGCTATACACATTTACATTCGATTGCTAACATAAGCAAAGCCTTGCCCAACAGCTGCTCAGCAGTGTAAGCAATCTCCGTCTCTATATGAATCATCTCTTCTCTATATCGACTATGCTACATATGTATACATATATACATATGTATGTAGCTGCTTAACCGATCGTATCAGCAACAACACAGCTCGAGCATAACTGTTAGTTTATTGCGTTTCATTTCTTATCTGCAAACATTTTTCAAGCCAAAGTAATTTCTGCAGCTAACGCCCGAGTCCAATTTGTTGCTGTTGCCACAATTTGTGGCACGTGTGGCATGCACAGCCGGCTGAAGGCAAGAATGTGCAGCAACACAAATGACAAATGCGAAATATTTCAAGTCGCAGCGCAATTGCCAATGGCCACAGCGTTCTCTGGAGTCAGAGTCAAGGGCCAAGCAAGTTCGTTGCCTAAGTCTTTCGTTTTATGAGCGAATGCGAATGACAAAAGGGCTCAAGATTTGACGACTAGATGATACCGTGCATTGCTACAAAATACTCTGATGGCGTTCTGCTCGACTAGGAGATACTCTAGTTGACTACCTGTAGAACTAAGAACTAGTAGATACCCTGTAGAACTAAGAGATACCCTGCAGATGACTGGCAAATACTCTGCATGACAAAGGGAAGCCTTGCATAGCTAGAAGAGGGTCTCGAGCACTTTGTTCAAGATTTGACGACTAGATGATACCGTGCATTGCTACAAAATACTGTAATGGCGTTCTGCTCGACTAAAAGATACTCTAGTTGAGTAGTAAATACCCTGTAGAACTAAGAGATGACTGGCAAATACTCTGCATGACAAAGGGAGGCCTTGCATAGCTAGAAGAGGCTATCGAATATGCTCCCCATGACTAGTAGATACCCTGGAGCTGGAAGATCGGGACTTTTATTCTAGCCATACCAGTAACAGCTACCCTGCACGACTACAATGACTAGAAAATACCCTGTATAGCGAGAGGTTGAGCTCCTGTAAGCCAATGTTGAAGATATACAAAATCAGATGCCTTAAACCTGGATCACTTTCAATAAATGCAACCAGATGCAAGGCCACACATCGATAGTAGCTCTGTAGTATACATATATATTAAATGGATTCTCCCTAGATGCCCATGACTAGATACTCACAGCTGCGCACTCTGTCCATATACATATATACTTTCTGCCATGTGTCAGGCCCTTCTCCGTCTATGTCATATATCAAGACAAACGCTAATATGCCCCGTGCGGTAATTCTTCAATGGAAATTGCCGCCTCGCAGTGCCGACAAAGGCAGCGAATGCTTTAATTATGCGCATATATGTTTTAATTGCCCTGACAGAAACACAAGTGGCTAAAAAATATTTACATGCAATTTTATTAGCTATTATTTTAGCCTTTTTTTCTGCCGTTTTTCTTTTATTTTGCTGCTTTAGCGATTATTCAATGCGCATCATTTTAATATTTGATTTTGTGTCGTGAGAGACAAAAGAAATTGCCATAAATAAAAGAGAAATTTCGCGCAATTGTCGAATTAAACATAGCCAAAGACATGTGTGCATGTGCGCATGTGCGCATGTGTGAGTGTCTGCTGCTCGTTGTTTATTTAGCTGGGATGCGCCCCTGCAGGCTTTTACTTCCGCTGCTGCATGCGGCCAATCAGGCAGACAAATAAACGCACGACTGGCCAACAACGTGACAAATTGTCGAATTTCGCAGCCAACCCCACTGCCGCTGCCCGCCATGCAGCTTCTGCTGCCTTGCCTCCTGCACTCCACACCCTTGCTTCTTTCTTTTGGCCCACACACTCTCCTGGCCCGCAGCAGCCGCTAAGCATGTAGCATTTTTCTGGTGAAACTTATTTTATATTTACTTCTCTTTATTTATTTTTATTTATTTTTTTTTGGCAACTTATCGGCAATGTCAACGTGGGTTATGCCACCAGAGAAAGAGACAAGCGGACAGTGAGACAGTCAGACAGACCGAGAGATGGCTTAGAGTAGGATGCTGCATTTGGCAAGGAAGCTAACTGACTGGCTGGCTGCTGCTAGCTGCTGCTGCTGCTGGCTGCCGGCAGCTCCTTTTAGGTGAAAGCTGTCTGCGACTTTTACCAGATATATATCTACCGCTGCTCCGTCGCTCTGTGGCAGCGTCTGGCTGGCATTGGCAACAACATGTTGCATGCGGCTCATTTTAATTGCAGAACCATTGGCAGCATCTTGAAAGGATGCGCGCTTTCACCCACGACGCGCAGCGACGCCAATTGGCCTTATGCAACGAGTACGCAGAGTGTTCCATTGCCACATATGAGCAACAGTTGCTGCAACGAGTGAAACGACAGCGGCAACAATTTTGCGCTTCAAATCATACGAACATCAGCATAGCAGACTTGACGCGGGGGCGGGTGGGTGTTGGGCGGTTCGCGTCTTGTGAATAGCCAGATATTTGTTACAATGGATTTGCGTGCAAATGTGAATAACAAAATGAAAACGTCTTCATCTGGCAACGACGCGCTGTCTGCAGAGATGCTGCCTAGCTATGATTGCCTCTTGCAATTGCATCAGCTCAGCAGGCAGCAAAGAGCGAGGGAGAGGGAGAGAGAGACAGAGTCAGCATTGAGGTGGCTTAGTGGTTAGCCAGCCACCCACTCATTCGTTTGTGCAGCACATGCACTGCGCGAAAAGAAGTTGACTAGAAGAAGTACATTTTTAGCATGCACTTGGCATAATGCTGAAGCGGGTATATTGGTTTTGTGGCATGAGCAGGCAGTGAAGGACAGTTATGATTCTCAGCTCTGCACATGAGGTATATAAAGAGGTTATGCATATGTAGGGTATATACTATATAAGATATATATATGTGGTATATATGCATGGGATAAATATGCAAGCATGAGTTATCGATAACATCGATAGACATTTAAATATTCTAAAAGATTTTTCTTTTTCGGAAAATATATTCTTTTTCTTTTATTTTGGTATATAAAGAGGTTATGCATATTTGTGGTATATATATCAGATATATGTATGTGGTATATAAGCATACGATAAATATGCAAGCATGAGTTATCGATAACATCGATAGACATTTAAATATTCCAAAAGATTTTTCTTTTGGGCAAATATATTCTTCTTCTTTTATTTTGGTATATTAAGAGATTGAATATATGGGGTATATATATCAGATATACATGTATATATATATGTATATGCATGTATGTATGTGGTATATATGCATAGGATAAATATGCAAGCATGAGTTATCGATAACATCGATAGACATTTAAGTAATCTAAAAGATTTTTCTTTTTCGGAAAATATATTCTTCTTCTTTTGTTATTCTGACTTCATGCAAAATCAGTTTCATTCAAAATATCAGTGATTTTCGAGCTAAAAGCGTAATATTTTGGAGAGTTTCTTATCGATAAAAAAAGATGACAATATGCGAGTATCAGATCTTCTCTATAATGCTTAGTGACTAAGAGGAAGAAACAGAATTAAATATATTTATGTATGCGTATACAACGTTTAGAGCAACTCTCTAGTCGAGCATACCCGCCTAGTGCTGCGCAAGAGCTTGGTTAGTGGAAGCACTGTAGACATATCTGTGCTGAGCGAAACAGAACTAATAAAGAAAATGTTTATTTTTTGTCAGTGTATGCAAGAGCCAAGCAGCAACAGCAGCAGCAGCAGCAACTGCTGATGCGATGCTATTGAACTTTTGCTATTTTGCCAAGATTCCCACACACCTGCAGCAGCAGCCTCCCACTTGCAGCAGCGTGTGAAACGTTCGACGATGTTTTTGAGGCGTGACACGAAACATTGTTTCAAGTACGTTTAGCTGCTGCTGCTGCTGCTGCTGTTGCTGTTGTTGTTGTTGTTGTTGCGCCCTAATGCGATTGTCAGGGTAAATGACCGAACGAGCGAGCGACGCGCATAAATTGAATTGTTTTGCATAAATTGATGTTTGTTCGTCGTCGTCGTCGTCGTCGTTGTTGTTGTTGCTCTTTTTAATTGAAGTGCGGCAAGTTTGTTGCCCAAGTCATTCGTTTGCCCACGCGCGCACAGCTGCCGCAGCACAAAACCGACGCGCCACAACAGCTGGCTAACGCGCAGCTGCCCACAGCAACAACAAACTGTCTGCCCCACAAGCAAAACTGGCTTAACTGGGCGTGGCGTCTGATAAAGTCAGCTGCAAAAAGAGATCTACGCTTCTGTCAAGCTCTCCTGCCACACAGCTGCATCCTTCTCGGCAGCACAGCGAAAGTTGCAACAAAACTTGGCTCGCCTGCCTCTCGCTCCCTCTCTTAACTCTACTGCCACTATTCTTCTCTCTCTCTCTCTGTCTCTCTCTCTCTCAATGTCTCTCTCTCTCTCTTTGGAAAATGAAAATCAAAAGTTAAAACAGGTTAGAACATGAGATTTGCTACAATTTCTAGAGTCATTTACACTGAGAGAATTTTTTGTCGAAAAAAATTATGACAAATAAATATATGGATAAACGAGGTAGATCATTGACTTATTGACTGCAAGAAAATCATTTAGCTTGATTTTCTTCCAGTCATTAAGTCAACTATTGAGCTAGCTAAACTTTTAGCCTTAAAGCTGCCTCAGCGCGTGCACTGAGCGAAATTTAGTATAGGAACAAGAAGTAGAAGTAGGAGAAGAAGTAGAAGTAGAAGTAGAAGTAGAAGTAGAAGTAGAAGTAGAAGTAGAAGAAGAAGAAGAAGAAGAAGAAGAAGAAGTAGAAGTAGAAGTAGAAGTAGAAGAAGAAATTGAAGTAGAAGAAGAAATTGAAGTAGAAGAAGAAGTAGAAGAAGAAGTAGAAGTAGAAATAGAAGAACAAAACAAGTTAGGGTTGGGAGTGCGCGACTGGCATATACCCTGTAAAGCGCTGAGTTATTCATTCACTTGTGCTTCCGCTTCTCCCCCTTCTCCTTCTCCCGTAAGGGCTTAGACTAGAGATTGTCTCAAATCTGAAGCAGTCTATATGACATATTGAGTGTCTCCAGCTTTGATTGATTTTATCAATAAGATTAGTTATCCATAAATATATTATACTACATTATTTCGATTATCAATTTCAATTATTAAATCACTAGTTTTCATAGGCTCATATACAGATAGGACCAAACGGATGAACGAATAGACGTGAGTTGATCTACACAGCTTGCCCACGCTGCACAGTGATTGCGCTCATATGGGGCTTTACTTTCCGCAAAGTTAGATTGTTTAAATTTGTTTCTGGCTACTAGAGATGTATTTCGATAGCATACAGTAAATATATTTCTATATACATATATTTTTTGATTCAAAAATGGTGCTTCAAATGCGCCTAGAGTTTGCCTTTCAAACGCATCCCACTAATAGATACATCTCGTCTTGCCATATATACTTCATGGGCTTGGCCCTGCCACCTACTGAAAGTTGCATTTGTATTTACACAAAACCCAATCTATATACATGCATATATAGCAAATCTGTGAATCAATGTCTATTTGAACTAAATGTTCATTCTATCAGCACATCTGCTAGTCGTATACTCCCGACGCCCACACTCTTGCATATTTACATGCACTTAGAGATACCCTTGCCAGGCATTCAACAGCAATTGAAATTGTTTGTTTGTCGGCTGCTTTGCTAGCTGTTGTTGTTGAGTAAAAACTGGCTCGCTTGTTTGCCCGGCTGCAACTGCTGCTGCTGCTGCTGCTGCAGTTGCTTATCCTACAAATGCCAATCCGCAGCGCCAACCAGTCCCCAACCTCGTCCGTCCGTCGTTCAGACTGTTAGAAATGCCGTCCGAGGCGGCCAACTGGCTGGGCAACTGTAATTGGGATTGGGACTGGGACTGGGACTGGGCCGCTGGGCGTTCAACTGGTTGCTGCTTTATTTCTTTATATATGCATACACGTTCAGCAGGCAAGTGAGTAGAGTATATAGGCTTTGCCTATAAGCTGATGAATAGAAATCGATGGAAGCGTTTTTAACGACGTCTGTAAAGGTTTTTAGATCCTTAATGGGCATGGCAAAGATTAAAGTACGACGTTGACTTTAGCTTAAGATTATGAATTATAGAATATATCGAGAGATAGTTCTTTGGGAGCTCTAGGTGGCCATAAATTACCCAAGTAAGTTGGCTCTAGATCTTTTCTATAGATATTCACTTGGGAGCAGGAAAGAAAAGCTATATTAAAAGCAATATTTTCCATGTTTACAGTGCTCTAGATTCGAATTTGTTGTTTTAGCTTGAGCGCGTATCAGGCAGTCAGCTATGCCTGTTCAGTATCTGATTTTCATTTTAGCTGCCTTTTTGCCGGCAGTTTTGAATTACAAAAGGAGCCTTTTCAAGCGGCCGCCTGCAACAGCAACTGCAGCAGCAGCAGCAGCAGCAGCAACATTTTTTATAATTTCAATTTTGTGTATCTATGAGATACGCGGCAACGTGAATTGGCATTTTGCATTATGCATTCTATACCCTGCATAGAGTGTTGAGATGGGGTCGCTTTGTACTACATTCTCACTGAGACTGCATCTATTTTAGATATATTATATATGCTATCTATGATAGGTCTTTTGTCTTGCCTCATTTGGCCATATTGCAATAGCTTCAATAACTTTTCCTTAGCCATCTCGAATCGCTTTCTGCGGTTGGAAAAGCTTTAATTTAGCTTCATTGTATTAGCTTATTCTAGCTGCTATACAAATTGCATATTCAGCTGGAAATCACATTATCCATATTCACCTAGATATACACTTTTGCATATGCTTAAACATAGATCGGATTTCTTATAAGAATTCGCATCGCTTTCAGATCGATCGATCGCAGTAATCTATTTTCTTATATACCACAACGTAGGCTCAATATTCTTATAAGAAAGTTTGTCTTATTGACCAGCTGCATTGCTCTATCTCAGAGCAAACTCACGTTCCTAACTTCCAAATGATAGCAATTTCTATAAGTCTGATTAATCGATTCAACTTCTCAGATCAAGTCTATTTAATTTTCTTGTATATATTCTTGTCAATTTTTCTATAAATTTTTCAATATATCAATTTTCCTACAGGGTATTTCTGAGAAAAGTCTGGACAAAGAGACAATTTGCAGTGTTTGTTTGTTTGTTTTTTTATTTCCTTTTTCATGCATTTAGCAATACTGCAAAATACCGCAATGCAGGTTGTAGAGTGACCAGAGCAGCACTAGAGTAACTCCAACGCCTGGTAATTAAAATACAATTAACGCCACAGATGGATGATCATGATGATGTTGCTGCTGATCGTAATGAATGTTGATGTTGATGATGACGAGTGGCCAGGAAATGCAATTAACCGATTGGCCCACAAGTCGCCAAACGCCATTCGAAAGTCTTTTGCCGCGCGCTTAACACTAACTGATTGAATGTGTGTGTGTGTGTGTGTGAGTGAGTGTATCGCTCTCGCTCACACTACCTGCCGCTCTCTTGTCTGTTTGTGAGTGCAATTGCATAAGCTTGGCGTTTCAGACTAAATGCGCCATCAGCTATCACTCAATCATAATCAATTTGCCACGCATGGAAAGTGGGCGGCTAGCACGACGGAGGCGTGGCTCACAAGAACTTTCTAGTTGCTTGAACCCAATGTGGAGCACATCATTAGACGCGATGACAGTGACAAACAACAATAATAACGAAAAAAGAAGACAAATCAACAGAAAAACCTCAAATTATTTTGTATTTAATAAAGTTTGATAATTGAAGGCCGCACGCAATGGACAAAAAATTGGTGCCGCGCCGTTAGGCGGCTTAAGCTGAAGACAGTCGCCGCAAACGATCTGGCAACGCCAGGGCCTAACAATAGCAAAACGTAAACAAACAAACAAAGGCATCAAATTACAAGTGTTGTAAAATTGGCAAACGGAGTTGTGTGTGTGTGTGTGTGTGTGTGAGTGTGTTGGTGTTTTTCTTTACCTCATTTGTGTGTGGGACGCTCAGCAGAAGAAGCGAAACACGCCCAACAACAACAATAGCCAAGAGCTTCTGCAATTGGAGCGCAGCGAGCGACGCGCGAAATTCTCGAGTTGCAAAATGGACAAAAAAAAAACTATTGTTGCTTTGTTTTGTTTTGTTTCGTATTCGTTTTCGTATTTGTATTTGAGTTGTTTTTTTTTTCGGCTTAATTCTGCTGCCGTTGCTGGCCAGTGCACTTTACACTTTTGTGGCTTGGCTCTTCAGGCTTCACTGAGTGCGCAGAGACACAGGTGCATTTCGCTGCATGGCAACATATTTTCGTTTTCGTTTCAACTTTTATTTACAATTATACAAAAAAACAAAAAAATAAACAAGAACACATTTCATCACATTTCACGCACAAAGCGGCGCGCACATTGAACTTGGCTTAAAAAAAAAATAAACAAAAAACGAATCTAAAATTTAATTTTAGCGTACGTATGTTATATGAACAGCCGGCGCGCGTTCACACAAAACAATGTTGAAGCACAAATCGAATAAATGCGCCGTCGCACGACTTGAGCGCACGAAGATCAGCAACAAATTGAATGTTCAAGCGAGCAGTGCGGCCATGTTGAGACGTTTACAAAATACCAACTCAGCTACTTGAAAAATACTGCACAGTCATCAGCGTTGCGCGCTATCGACTAGTTTTATTCGTTTAAGCTGATTTGATTTTGGTATTTTTCAATTGAATTAAGCACAGTGCTTGTCAAACTGTAGTTAAAAATTTATATTTATGAATGTCAAATTAATCGAATTTGGTATATATATAATTGGTATTATTATACATATTTGGAATAGTGACTACATTCTCAATTTGAGCTATTTGAATTTGCAAAGATTCTCACTTTTTATGCACTTTTCATATGATAATATACAATTGATTGCGCCCTTAAATAAAATAATGTTTAAAATAATATCCATATTTCGCAATTAATCAGAGGTACAAATTGATATGCTTAAAATTGTAATTTTGAATATTAGATTTGTCGCGCACTTTGTTTCGTTAAAACCTATCGATAATATCGATATTTTGTTCTTGCAGCAATCGAATATGTGCAAGAGCTTCGGACCACGGCCAAAACAGCTGTTAGTTACCGCTGTTGTGCGACAATTGTTGTTTTTTTTTTTTTGTATTTCATAATAATTTTGATTGAACATTTAGTTCGCTGTGCTAAATTAGCTTTAAGCTGTATTAAATAACAATGCAAACGACACGCAATCTATGCAATCTGACCCGCTGCATCCTGCGGCGCACAGTCACGACAATTGCCAATGACACAACAGGTTCCGCTGGCGGTGGCGCCGGCGGCACAGAGCAGACAACACATTTTGGCTACCAGACGGTCAAGGAGAGCGAAAAGGAGGCCAAGGGTAAGATAAGCACATATATATATATATGTTTATATATATATCCACATCACTGATGAAATTCTCTTAACATCGTAATGTGCATAGTGCACGAAGTGTTTCAGCAAGTGGCCCAGTCGTACGATCTGATGAACGATGCCATGTCCATGGGCATTCATCGGGTGTGGAAGGACATTTTCGTGGAGCGCCTGGGACCGGAGCATGGTATGCGTCTGCTGGACATGGCCGGCGGCACGGGCGACATCAGTTTTCGCTATCTGAAATACTTGGCCAAGATGCCAAATCCAAAGCAACGGGAAAGTCATGTAACTGTCTCCGACATCAATCAGCACATGCTGAATGTGGGCGAGGAGCGTGCCCGCCAGCTGGGCCTGACCGCTGAGCGGCTGCCCAATGCCAGCATTGCTTGGCAGTGTGCCGACGCCGAGAAGCTGCCATTCAAAGACGAGACCTACACTGCCTACACGATTGCCTTTGGCATACGCAACTGCACGCACGTGGACAAGGTGAGCGAGTGGACCATGGCTGCATGTGAACAGTAGCTGACTGACCCACACTCTTGTCGCCCTCTCTTTCAGGTGCTCAGCGAGGCGTATCGCGTGCTGCAGCCTGGCGGGCGTTTCATGTGCCTGGAGTTCAGCCACTTGACCAACGAAACGATGCAATGGCTCTACGACCAATACTCCTTCCAGGTGATACCGCCCATGGGCCAGCTGCTGGCTGGCCAGTGGCACGCCTATCAATATCTCGTGGAGAGCATACGTCGCTTTCCACGCCAGGATCAGTTCAAGCGCATGATCGAGCAGGCCGGCTTCTCCCACGTATCCTACGAGAATCTAACCTTCGGTGTCGTCAGCATACACTCCGGCTTCAAGCTGTAGAAAACTTGTTGGCGCGCCGCTCTCTACGCTCGGGCATGCCAGGCACGTTCTCCACGCGTTTATTTTATGGTTTCCTTAAATAATAAAAGATAAAATGGTGTAAACCTTGTTAACATATTATTATGTGTATAAACTTATTGCAAGCTCGTCCAGCTTGGGAAAGACCTTGACGAGGAATTCCATTTTAGCTTCGTTTCAAATTGTTGATTTTCCAAAAAGTGAAAATTAAAGTTGTAATTGAAAGTTTCAGAGTGTGCGTGGGTGCGTATGTGTGTGTGTGTGTGTGTGATATAATGTCAACTGCCACGCCTTCATTATGAGCTGAGCTCGATCAAATTTAGTGCAAGTGAAATTTATGCGTGTGAATGTTGAATTTTAACTAAAGCCAAACGTAAAAGAAAAAAAAAGCAAAATAAATAAAAATGCAATCAAAATAAAATCAAAATCGAATCAAACTAATTAACAGTTTATCGAAGTACTTCAATTGCTATTTGTTTTCTTCTTCTTCTTCTGCTTCCTCTCTTCTTCTCTATGAATTTCAAATGTGCTTTCGCTTCAGCTCAGCTCAGCGATTCCTCAGCAAATTGGCAGCACTGCGGCTGCGATTGGCCCAGTTTCTGTTGATGGGCTGCACTTTGTGATGTAACCGGGTCATAAAAGGCTTCGCCAACGCCATCGCCATCGCCATCAAAATGGCCCAAGAAAACATAAATAAATACAAATCCAAATAGTTAGTGAATAATATCGACTGCCTGAAAGTGAAAACAACAACAATAAGAAATGCGGAACATGCTAAATGAAAACAAAAGTTGTTTCGTACGTGCAGAAACGTGCCGCTGGCGCAGGTGGCCAGACAGTGGGACAGCTCAGGTAGACAGTGCTGCCCACCCCTCCCCACATGGTAATGCACAGTGGTTATGAAACAGCAATAGCAGAGACAAAAAGAGAGCTTAGCTGAGATGCTTGGAGATAGGAATTTGAGGTAGTTACCAAACGGGACAAGTGGAAATGAAACACTATTTGGAGTAGACTTACAATATAGCCTAATTTTCTCCATTCTATTTCCATGCGAAATTAATCTCTTATGTAAATTGTGTGTGATTTGCTAAAAGAACGAAATGTTATTAGAACACTGCTTGAGTAATAGCAAAATGTAGTATTATTATTAGTCAACTATGTGTTATACAACATCCAAATTATCGCTGCTCAGTGAAAAATGCTCGTGAAACAATTGAAATTGAAACATGAAATGAAATTAAATGAAATGAAATGAAAGTTGGCACATGACAATACTAATTGAAATGCAGCTTACAATAAAAATGTGTTTTTCAATAAAGTGAAACGATGAGAAATGGAACAAATGTCTACCTTTAACAAATAAAAAACAAATTTATTTATGAGCACTTTGCATACTTGCAATAAATATTATAATCTTCAAGTGGAACAAATGGAAATGGAACATAGAAATACATCAATCACACATAAACAGAAGAAACTTTACTTAAACTAAACTATAATAAACATATATGTATTTATAAGCATATTCCTTGAGTGGAACGAATGGAAATGGAACATTGAAATATTTTAAATAAAAATAAAAACGGCAAAAAGTTTATGAAAAATAATTTCGAATATACTATTATAAAATACGTACACAACATTTGAAACGAGTGGAAATGGAACACTGCAGTAAACAGATATATAACAAATCATAAATGCATTTCATGTGAAATGTTTATACTAAAATAATCACCTCAATAGATGTATGTAATTTCGTAACTTTCATTTTGTAGCCAGTGAACTGCTGTTGCGTCCCACTGTGCGGCGGCACAGATTGTGGCGCTCGGTTGGGAGCGTGCAACGGTAGCTGCTTGGCGTTAGCATAATGAGCCACTGTCCAGCCAGGTGAAATGGACGCGTAAAAGTCATAAACTGCCCAATCGCCGCTGGCCATGCCGATGAGCAGCGTGTGGTGCGTGGTGCGTGGTGCAGTTGATGGTACTTGGTATGCAGCTGTGGTGGCTCGATGGGTAGCTGGGCTAGCTGTGGCTGGCCATTGCACGTCGATATCCGCTTTATAAATACAACAAACACCAAGGAAGTTCATTTCATTTTCTTGGCAACAATCGACGCGTTGACATAATCCAACGCAAACGCCAATACGGATTACCCCAGTCACAGTGGAACCATTAACAGCTCTATAAATATATATATATAAAGATATATATAGTCAATCGACGTGATGAGTCGCCGTTCGAGTGTGATTTGTGCCAGGAGCAGATCTTTGCACCTGCTGCTCCTGCTCTGCGCTGTGCTGGCCAGCGGCAGCCTTGCCCAAGCAGCGCTGCGCCTGCGCCAGTCCAGCCGCCTGCTCAGCACCACCACGCCCCCCACTGTGGCCACCACCAGCAGCAGCAGCAGCAGCGGCAGCAGCAGCGGCAGCTCCTCGACAGCTGAGGCTGATGCCACGGAACAGCAGCTGGAGCAGACTGCATCTGTGGCCGAAGAGCAGCCGTCTCCGTCTTCGCAGCCAGCGAAGCACAAGCGCGGCATACTCCATGGCGCCGCCGGGCACTGGCCAGGACGCACCTATGCGGCGCAGTATGGCTATAGCCTGCAGCTGCCAGCGGCGACTACTTTCCTGGCAGCAGCACCCGCTCATCGCCATCATGGCTTCATCAAGTACCCAGCTGGCTATCACATCAAGCAGTTTGCCAATGCAGCCGCTGGTTTCCTGCCCGGTGCCACAGCAGTCTCGGCTGTGCCTGCTCTGCCCGCCCTGCCCGCTGTGGGCGGCATAGGCTCTGCTGTGGGTGGCATTGCCTCAACTGTCGCTGGTGCACCCTCGTATGTGCTGCGTCCGGGCAACGCTGTTGTCTCCTCCTACAGCGTCAACTACCCGCATCAGCATCTGCACAGACCCCTGAAGCCGCTCCACTACCATCACACGCTGCAGGTAAGCTCGCCAGTTGCGAATTCTTCTTCTCTGATCTAATCGCTGCGAAGCCTTCTTATATACAGACTGTCGCGCCTGTGCCCGCTGCTCCAGCACTGCCCATTCAACCCGTTCAGGCCATCCAGCCCATACAACCCATCCAGCCCGTTCAGCCCGTTCAGCCTGTGCAGCCTGTGCAGCCTGTGCAGCCTGTGCAGCCTGTTCATCCTGGCATCAGCTTCACCACTGCCGAGTTTCCAATTGTGCCACAGTTCCCATTTGCTGTACAGCCCGCAGTTCCCGCTGTTCCAGCTTTTCCTGCTGTTCCAGCTGCTCCCACCACATCAGAAGTTCCAGTGATACCACAAGCTCCACAAGTGCCACAAGTCCCACAAGTCCCACAAGTGCCACAAGTCCCACAAGTTCCACAAATTCCACAAATACCAGATTTCCCGCAACTACCACAATTCCCGCAGCTGCCAACTTTCCCGCAGTTCGGCAGCCCGCAGTTTCCCTTCCCGCAGATTCCACAATTCCCGCAGGCGCCTAGCCCACCCGCTGTGCCCGCTGTTCCCACTACCCCCGCCGCGCCTGCTACACCCACTGCTCCGGCTATACCTACCGTGCCCGCTTTTCCCGCTGCGCCTGGCATTCCGCCCAACAGCCAGTTCTTCCCGGCAGCCGTGCAGCCGCCGCTGCCACAGCAGCCGCCCAGCTTCGGTCAGCCGGAGGCGCAGTTCCCGGGCGGCATAACGCCGCTGCCTGGATCGACGCCCGTGCGGCCAGACTCTGGCACGGCCATCGCCTCGCCCCAGATACCCAACACGCCCGAATCGGAGCAGCCCGAGCAGCCGCTGCCCTCGCCACAGCCCACGCAGCCGCAGCAGCCATGGAGGCCGGTATTCTATCAGCCGCCAGCCACGCCCGGCCGCCCATCTATTACTCTGCTGCCGCCCTACGGCAGCATGCCTACTGAGGGTGAGTCCTAGTTGAATCATTGTAGTTTTCCTTTTTGTTTATGTATATCTAACGCCTTTCTATGCGCTTCTCAGGTTATCTGCCGCCCGTTAGCACACAGGCCGCACAGCTGACGTCCGCCAGCGCCGGCCACGGCGCTCAGGACATCTTTGATCAGCTGAGCAATGCCGAGATCGAACAGATCTTCGCCCAGGCGAATCTCGCACACCACAACCACCACCAACAGCAGCAGCAACAGCAGCAGCAGCAGCAGCAGCAGCAGCAAGGCTATCAGCGCTACTAAGCTGTTGGGCTTCATCTTGTCCACAAATTTTCTATAGCATTTTTTTTTGTTTTTTTTTTTTCTATCTATTTCTATGATAATCTTTCCATATATCTATATATATTTATTATTAAATAAGTTATTTATCGAAATTTGTTTGACGTTTTATTGCGAATGAAGCAAGCTAGCAAGCAGTGAGCGAGCTGTTTGCCTTTCTCTTCTTTCTCTCTGTATATTGTCATATGCATATTTGTCTTCCTCTTCCTATGTATATATCTCTATCTCCTCTTCTCACCCTCTCTCTCTAGCACTCTGCTTCCCTCTGTGTCTCACTTCTTCCCTCACTTTCTCTCTCCCTCTTTTACTATCTCTCTCACTCTCTCTTTCTTTTATATTCTGCTCTTCTTTCTCTGTCTATTGTCCTATACATATTTGTCTTCTTCCTATTCTTTCCTATCTTTCTCGTCTTCTCTCTCTCTCTCTCTCTCTCTCTCTCTCTCTAGCACTCTGCTTCCCTCCGTCTCTCACTTCTTCTCTCACTTTCTCCCTCTCACACTCTCTCTTTCTCTCATATTCCATATCTTTTTCTATCTTCACCTGTCTCTCTCTCTCTCTCTCTCTCTCTCTCTCTCTCTCTCTCTATCTCTCTCTCTATCTCTCTCTCTCTACTACTACTATTACTATTCATGAAAATAGTATATAAGAAAATATTCATCTATATCCTTCTCCAGTTCAATTAAGTGCCGTTACTTTTTGTTAGCTTTCCCAGCAGCCGGAACGCTTTTACTAGCAAGCTTTTTGCCTTGAACTTGAGGAATGCCACGCGGAGCTTTTTTCATTCATAAACACGTCAGCTGTTTGCTCATTGATGGCAACGGTTCGGCATCGTTCATCGGGGCATTGGGCAATCGGGGCATCAGGGCATCGGGCCATGGGACCGACCATCGGTCGCCGGCAATTGCCATGCCACATGTTGCAAGCATTCGTATTGCCTCAGTTGTTACCGTTAGCTTCGCGAGCGCGCTGCCAACGGCTGCGCGCAAAACACAAACATTTCAAAGTTTTCTTTTTTCGAGTGCTCAAATACAAAACTAGAAAGTTTTCAAAACTAAAAAAAAATTCTAATCGAATTTTCGTAGATAAAAATAAGAGAAAAGACAAGAAATTCTCGAGTGTTTGTTCGAATTTCTATATCCAAACTAAAAATCGGAATTTTTGAAATCTTGAAAATTCAAAATAAAGAAAATTTCGATATCGAATTTGAAATTTCGAAAACTTTGCAAATCGATCTCAGCTGAGCTCAAGTGAAAAGTGAATAAACTCGTCGCGTGCTGTTTGTTGTTTTTTTTTATTTATTTTTTATTGTGAATTGTTTTCGTAGATCTGTGTCGATTGTTT
Organism: Drosophila buzzatii; assembly: GCA_035045845.1. Taxonomy (NCBI): domain Eukaryota; kingdom Metazoa; phylum Arthropoda; class Insecta; order Diptera; family Drosophilidae; genus Drosophila; species Drosophila buzzatii. Next base: position 2,872,746 of record JAWNOS010000596.1, on the reverse strand, counting down.
ATTGCTATATTCGAATCGCAGAGAGAGATTTTTGATTCGAAACGAAATCGAGTTCCAAGTAGTTGCCCCAGCTGACATGACGATAATGATGATGCGTAAGTCTTATACAAATAAACAATTTCGATGCGAGCTGCGAACACATTCGTATTATTGGATTCTATTATTTTATATACTCGCTATTATGGTAGCATTCGTCGATAAATAAAAACAAAATCTGCCGCAGACATTGTCCATGTGGACCTGTTGCAGAAGAAGAAGCAGGAGCAGTAGCAGCAGCAGCTATAGCAACTGGCTCGATGACGGATCTCACGTGGTCTAGGAACAGTTAATAGAGGGGATATAGCTATGTGAATAGGAAAAATAACTGAAGAGCTAGAAGAAGAGTTTAATAAAAGTGCAAATTAGGAACGGTAAGAATTGCCTAAATAATAAAAATAAAATAATAATAAAAATAATAATGGGAACATGGAAAGGATCAGACAATAATGGGATTATGTATGACGAGTAGGTACGAAGCGAAAATTTATAGAAGAGCTGAGAGTAGATTTGTATAGGTGAAAAGTGATAATAGTATAAACTATGGAAACCCATTTAATAATGGGAATTAAGGAGTCTACAATAATGGGATTTGCTATGAAGAAGAGCTGATTGAAGAAGCCCATTTAATAATGGGAATTGAAATAGGAGTCAAGAATAATGGGATTTGCTATGAAGATTATATAAGAAGAAGAGCTGATTCAAGAGCTATGAAATACCAGTAATTGTGTGCTGAGCCTTCAGACAGCAGAGTAAATAATGGGAAATATGAAAGGAACTGAAAATAGGATTGAAAGCGAAGGTAAAAAATTTGATTAGACAACTAAAAAATGTGTAAATATGGAAAACTGGGAACACTGTGTAGGACACATGGAAAGTTAATTTACTACTGGAAATTATTTCTAAAACTTGGAATTGGATGTACCCAAGCGAATGCACATCAGACTTTTGCTTTGTAAGCAAGCGCTGGCAACAGCCTTGCATGAGCCTAGGTTAAGGAGAATATATAAACAAGTTTTAACGGCGTAGAAGATACGTGTTTCCCGATTTGCCACGGGGCAATGGGGGTAGATATATCCGCCATAGCTTTTTGAACTTGGGTTGTTACCGCGAATATACATTCCAAATTGCAACTCTCTAGCTCATCATCTAGTATGATTACTGGTCTATGGGCGGAAGAGTTTTCCGATTTGCCACGTCCCTAGTGACCGGGTTGGGAAAATTTTTACACTTTATAATTCGGTATTATATAATGAGCACTTGTTCCAAATTACAAGTCTCTAGCTCTAATAGCGCCGAAAAATATTGCGTTCATACGGACAGACGGACGGACAGCAAGACGGACATTGCACAAACCCCATATACTCTTTTTCCCTTTGGGAACAGAGTATAAAAAAAATGCTGAGAACAGATTAAAATTAATTTGCTAAATGAGCTGATTTTAGAATTATGAACAATTCAAATATACTCAATTACTCATTGATACACTTGATTATCATTAAAGCCAATAGTCGATAGTCAATCATCGACGTCTTTACTCTGCCGAATCGCTTTGCAGCCTCATATCTATCTTCATAATTCAAGCACTTCAAATTTCATGATAATAAAATTAGTTTGGTATATTGTGACCTAATTTATAGCTGACTACCTGAAATGTTTTTTTTTATTTATAATCGAGTTTATTTTGGGAAAAGCTTTTATTTAGCAATTCAGAGATTGGCCATAAAATCTCAAACATAATTGGGGATTGTCTAATTAGTTGTACAAAAATAGAGTTATTATCTAAATGTACATATATATGTATATTTCACGTGTCTTTATCGATATTAGGATAGATCTCTAAAGAGTAATCGCTAGAGATTTTTGTTTAATAATTCATAGACTTTTTGAAAACATTTTTGAAATGTATTTCTCATAATAGAATTTAGGATCAGAGCTTTAAATATTTGTTGGCTTTTTTTTTTATTCAGAGTTTCGATTGCTTTTAATATTTGTTTATTGAGTATTTGTAGGATGGCTAAATATATTATAGAAGAGGTATCGTTTCAATATCTACTCAATCTGCTTTACAGAGTATTTCATGTCTGGTCATATTCTTCAACTTCTTCACACTGCAAAGGTTAATTGGAACATTGAAGTAGGTTTTAGCTTTGTTAACATATAATACTTGAATCTAGCTGATTAACAAGCTTTACAAAGCTTGTCAAAATTCCTTTCTATATGCTTTCCAGGGTATTCACGCATGTGCAATTGTCGCTCAGCATTGATAGCACAGGCGCAAACAGTTTCAATGTCTTTTAAATGAAATTCTCAATTTGCATATTAATTTATGTTGATGAGCAACTGGAGCTGGCTGTGTAGCGGCTATTATAGGGTATGGGTCATGTTGTTGATAGCCGCGATGTTTCGTACTCCAGAGAACTCTATTAAATTTGTAATAAAATGTCATTAAGCGCAAATGCGAGATGTCGCTTAGATTTATGGTTGGGGTCAGGGTGGATGCCAACTGAAAGCCTTAAAGTGTCGCCCCCTCTCTCTCTCTCTCTCTCTCTCTCTCTCTCTGCGTGTGTTGCGGTGACTGTGACTTTAGCTATCTAGCCGCTTCAGCTTCCATTTTAGTCCATGTCCATGTCCAATGACCCTTAGTTGGGTTATTAGCTTATGCAAATTCAACCGCTAGATGTCGCTCTGCACACTCATGATGCGTGCTCACACCGTTTCGACTCACTTAATACGGCAATTGGTTTGGATTAACAAAGAGCAAAATAACCAAAACGAAACGAAACGAAACCCAACAGCTGTTTGATCTCTACCAGTGAATGGTGAAGGCCCAAAAAAAAAGAAGAAGAGTGTGACAAAGAGAGCGTGCAGAGGATTTTTGCGGTCTTTAGTTGACCTTAACTTTTCAAAAATATGTCTCTTGGCTCATTTGCAATGTGTAGAGGGTATATTAGTTTTAAGCAATAACAGCTGGTATATATTGAAGTTGGAGACTTGAAACACACAGTGTATTATGCAGTCGGGCATGCCTGATTGCTATATGCTGACTTGACATTAATTCGAATGTAGCTACGCAAGAGCCGTGGCATGGGCAGAGCTGTAAGCCAAATATTCATATTTTTGTTAATTTTTTAAAGGCTAAGTAAATACTTGATTTCAAAGAGTCTCAACTTAAGCAATTATTTGGACTTCCAGTCAAGCTTGATGTTGATCCAGGGTATACATTTTGCACTGCAGCGACTCGAACTGAAAACATATTTATTTTCATTGTAAATTCTTTTTAAGGACACAAGTGTCAACTTTTAACATTTAACTTGGCCTTTAACTTTATTTTCTGTAGAATCAACATTTAAGAGCGCTTGTGAGGGAGTTACAAGGAGAGAGAGAGTGGGAGATAGAGAGAGAGGGAGAGATAGAGAAACAGTCAGCGATACGCTATAGGCAGACAAAGAGTTAGATAGAGGAAGGAAGACAAATAGACTGAATGAGACAGAGACAGAGACAGAGACAACAAGATCGACATCCTTAATGCTGCATTGTCCTGTCAAAGTTAACATGCACTTTTAACTACAATATTAAGTTAATTTAGTTTATTTACTTATTTACTGATCGACTCAGGGCCAAGCTCTCGACGTAAATCCAATTAGCCTTCAGCTGCAGCCTCTCAGTCATCTTTGCCGCAAACTTCTTGTGCTAACTGCTTACATAATCTCACCTATACTTAGCCTAGCTTCAGAATTTCCGCCCACTCAGTCCAAAAGCAAATTTGTTTCCCTATTTATTGAGCCACTTTCCAAACTTTGCAAGCCACCAGCAAAAAATAAATAAATAAATAAATACACAAATCCTTTTTGCGGCGAGGGCGTGAAAAGCGAGGCGACAGGAAAAAACAAGTTAGTTAGAGTATTCTTTTGGGGTGTGCTCAGCTAACAGATACCCTGTCATTTGCAGAAAAGTGCAAGCTAGGGATTCCAGCTGTGAGAACTTAGTCTAAATAGAGTTTCAAGAGCAGAAGAGCAGATATGTGCAAGCCTGTACTGTTAGAGAAGTTCAACTATCGATTTTTATCGATGATAGCAAAAGTTATTAACCAGAACGATAAACTTCAGTTGCATACAATTTATAGAAATATATATTTCTAATTTCAAGTGTTAAGCTTTTGTGGTTTACGAGATCGTTGAGCTTAGACCCTTAACTCAAACATCATTCTACTACTTTTCGTTGTCAGCCACGCCTTCCTGTGGCAATTACAAGCAGTTGCATGCAATGTCTGTCTCTCCATGTTTACCCTTTATCCCTACCTACAGGGTATGCACAGAAAAGAGCAAGAAAGAAAAGCTAAAAAAAAACAACAAGTAAAATATTATGAAGGGCTTGTGCGTTAGTTCATAATAATGGACTAGTTGCATGGAGCCATGTTAAGTCAGCCAGCACGTCCATTGGCTGCCACACATGGAAAATGGTCCGAAGTCCGATTTTCGATTTAAGCTCGTGTCGCCTACGGCTGATGCCAGCACATAGCTGTGGAGCGAGTGGGCAGGACATGGTAGGGATTTTGAACGGAATATGCGTATCGGGCGAGCAGTCAGTGGTTTGTAATTTGAACACTGAGCCCATTCGGCGAGCCATCATTATTTATGGGCGGCCTGCTTCGAGATGTGCAGCTAATGACATAGACCCCCAATAGATAGTGCCCCTCACTGCCCTGAAGTTTGCGCTAATCGACGCCAAAAGCCAAACCAAATATCAAGTGACAAGTGCCAGAAATAAGTGCAGAGAATATAGCTGATTAGCGGCATGCTCTGTAAATACTAAAGTGAGCAAAGCGAGAGAGAGAGGTTTGGCTTAGTACTTAGTACTATGAACTCGAGTAGATCCCCGAGTAGTGGGTAGACTCCAGGCTAGGCTAGGGTAAGTATAGGACGGGCTGTTTACAGCTATTTGAGTAAAGTATATCTGCTCAGGATTGACTCACTAATTAACTGCCTAAACTTGGATATATGTATATCTCATATATATAATGATATGCTCATTTATTTTAATCCATATATCCTGTGAACATTTATATGAATCGATAGAGGTTTGACCTGATATTTGGATAATGAATTTCCTGTAAAAAATGAAATTGAGCTTCCATCTGTAAACAACTACAGATTTACCCCAAGAAACAAAAAAGATGAATCTATCTATTGCTCTGGTCTTGGTTGACTATATGAGTTCAGAAAAGTTAAGGACTTTAAAATGGGGTCTATCAACGTCAGTAAGACGATATAGATTTATATTGCTTTAGCAGCATCCCAATTGAATTGTCGGCAGGTGTAATGGCAGGCTAAAAGGTTACGCATCATTAGAAGATGCTGATGCCGATGAGGGTTTGCCTATTGAAAGTGAGAACTTGAGCATATGCGCATTGGGATACCTCTCAATGGCTGTAATTGAGGTAAGTGATGGAAGCATGGAATGCCATCGCCCAATCCCCACTGAGTGATTGTCTCAGTGGAATCGTTGCCAAATGTTTATGAGCCTGTGGATTATGGACAAAGCAGCTGTCCAAAGTGCCAGCCCAAGCAAGCACTTAGGCCCAATGATAGGAACGTTCGGCCCGTCCACAACTAGTTTTCTCATGTTGAATCGGCTTTTATTTTTTGCAATCAGCTTTGAGGACTTTCCGAAATCGAAATAAACATTTATTGCCAGCTTTGGGCCTGACCAACTTGCTGTCTAGTGACAACTTTTGCTGTGGCTTAGCAAGTCTTTTGGGGTTATTTGTATTAATGAACGTGAACCCAAGCGCAAGGCTTAGCAATTGCCAAAGTTTCCTCTTAATGGATTTCAAATGAATGAATGAGTGTATCACAATAGATGAACTAATGTTGTTTGTTGAGTGATTGATAAATTAACTAGTTGGCTAGCTGATTGATGGATTGATTGAGTGATTGACTAGCGAACGAAGCTGAATAATTGAGCTCTGATTATTTGATTGAATGCTTGTAGCGCAGGAGAGAGCAACTGATTGGTTGTTCAGCTAATAAACTGATTGATTGATTGACTGTCTGAGTAATCGTTTGCTTGATGGATTGATCAGATTGATGAAATAGCAAACACTCATAGACTGTCTGATTGAGAGTTTGACTAGCTGATTGACTGATTGCTTGACTGCCTAGCTGACTGATGCACTAAACTGACAAAGAACTTGGACTGATAAGTAGATTGAATGATTGATTGACTGGCTGCTATATTAAAGAAGTTGATTGACTTATAGATTCATTGCTTGATTAGCTGACGATTTCATTACTGTTAATTAACTCACGAAGACAAACTGATTGAATGATGGCTCACTAATTGATTGATTACCTGAATAGACTGTCCGACTGATTGATTGATGTAATTAATCGATTAGCTTCAACTAAGTAAAGCCCTAGTAAATTTATGAATTGAGTGGTTAATTGACTAACTAAATGATTGATGTTTTGCTTTCATACAAATATTGATAAACAATATTTGAATGCAGCTTAAAACACAAAGCCAATGGAAGCTTGACAAAAGTTCAGGCAAAGAGAAAAATATATTTCGATTCGATTACCAAACATTTGAGCTCCAGAAAAGGTTTCGACTGTCTCCTGTGCCGCAGGGAATATTGGAATTGGGTGGGTTTGGTAATGCTTAGACATGCTAATGTCAGGCTAGCTTCAAATAATAATTAACATCTGGCGTTGGGGATTTGGGTTGTCTGTCACTGTCAAGCTCTGACTTTTAGCCATAAACAAACAAAAAAGGGGAACAAGCAACAAAATGAATGCCAATGGGGTGTGCTTGAGGGTCTATGTATGTGTGTGTGTGTGTGTGGGAACCCAATGAAAAATGTCATGCGTATTTTTTTGATTGAAGCGTAAAGGCGGCCAAAGTCTCATCTGAAAGGCCACTCAGTAAACCGCTTAATTTAACAGGATGCGGATGTATATAAGGAAGTCAATGCGATAACAAATGTGAATAGCGTTAGCTTACAGATGTGCGTGAGCCGTGTCTGTTGACACGAGTGTCACCCGAGGCAAGAAGAGCATTGAAGTTCACACGAACATAACATGAGCAGTCTGTACCCTAATGGATCAACGTTGAATATCTGGTTAAGAAACGAAATCTGAATAAGCTGTTGAAAATGTCTATATATAGAGTTATACGAACTACTTAGCAACCTATCGATATGTATGTAAATTGATAGATATGCGGTGTTGTAGCTGTAGTGCGATACAGGAAGATGGTCTTGGATACTTGTGGAACTTCTATTACCTATGGGTTAACTCAATTGATATCTGCTATAGACACTGCTCATTTGATTGGCCTATCGATATTTATCGATAGACGCACGCCTTCTCTAACATGTCGCTCCTTATCACACATCCTTTGGCCTGACCTTGTGCCGGCTACAACAAGGAGCATTTGTATTCATTTGTGCCGTGGTTGTTGCCATTTATTGACTTCCCGGTCCGGCTGACAATGATTAATACACTCGGCATTTTGGCGAATCGGAGCGTACGAACACTCGTACTGGCTAGAGGCCCATGAAGTAATTAAATTTCTCGAACAAACAATGTACTACATGGGTCTTTAATGGGTTAACAATTAACCCATTGGTATGCGCCAGACATGGCTATCTGCCTAAGTGCTCCACTTCTATGCCAATACATCCACATATATATATACATATATATTTAGCATATATGTTAGAGCATTTAAATATTTGCCTGAATTTGCTTTAAAAATAAAGACTCTTACAGCATTTTCAGCACATTTGGAGCAGGCTTTTCAGGTGGGTGGTGGGGTAGGCGTGGGGTTTGGGGGGGCAGTCATTGCTTAGCTGCCCCATTTGTGTTTATTATCAGCAGCGGCAATTCGTGTGTGTTTTCTTCTTTTTGTTTTCGTTTTCGTTTTCAGTTTGTTGCTGTGTTTACAACAACTTTTGCGCTGGCATTACGAATCGTAGCACTGATTATGCCCCATCGACTATGATCTCTGGATAGATAGATGGACTCGTGATCCCAGCCACTCCAGCTGAATGAGTGCAAAAAACAGACATCGCTGGCAACGTTTTGAATTTAAACAGCAGCAGCGCAGAGTGAATAAAACTTTTGGAATTCCATTTCGATTTGCTTATCTTAAAAACATATAGATGTATACGATATATATATAGAGAGCGAGATATGGATACAAAGGCGCTTACCTCACCGTTGGACAAAAACAATGCCCACAGCATTTTTGACGGCTCCTAAAATATATGAATTATTTAAATTTTCATCAAATTAAGAGTTTTCCACAGCAACAGCAAAAATCAACCTAATTTGATTTCAATTGGTGTTTCCTTTGCGATTTCCTCTTTCGCCTCATGCTGTTGCGTATTCGTAAACGTTTTAGGTAATTTGCTTTTATGGTGGGTACATAGAGACAGAGAGAGAGAGAGAGATAAGGAGTGAGGGTACAGTAGCGGAAAGGTTCTTGTCTAGGTCAAGGACTAGAAGAGGCGAACGGAAGGAAGTGCAGCAGACGAAGTAAACAAAGAGAAGTAAAGGAATTTTTCCAGAATATTAAAGACAGAGGAGGAGGAGGAGTGTAATAGGGAAAAGATAAAGGAAGCGAAAGCTGAAGCTGAAAAGAAGTCTATGGAAAGAAAAATATGTGTGAAGAAAGAAGAACAGATGGAGGAGGAGAGTAAGAGGAGAGGGAAAAGATAAAGGAAGCGAAAGCTGAAGCTGAAAAGAAGTCTATGGAAAGAAAAATATGTGTGAAGAAAGAAGAACAGATGGAGGAGGGGAGTAAAAGGAGAGGGAAAAGATAAAGGAAGCGAAAGCTGAAGCTGAAAAGAAGTCTATGGAAAGAAAAATAAGCGTGAAGAAAGAACCGATGATGATATTCTCTTAATACGGCATGAGGTGAAGCGCAATTGAAGAAACTTCTCTTCACTAGGCAAAGAATGAAGAAAACGAGATTATACACTCGGCCAAGGAAAGTAAAGGGCAATGGAATGAAAGAAAGAAAAAGAGAGCGAAAGGTGAGGAAAGAATATTCGCTCTTTGGTATGCAAAATTAGAAAAGGAGAGGAAAAGAAGTTATGGAACTAAATTGAACAGAAAGATGAAGAAGAAGGAGAAGAATGGGAACGAACAAGAAGATGACGGGAGAGAGCGAGAATATGGAATAGGTAAACAGATGCAGATACATAAAGTAGGCAAGGAGCAGATTATTCTTACTCTTGAGGTAGATTAAAAGATAAGAGCGAAGAGAGAGAGATGCAGAGATGCAGAGAAAGAGAGAGAGAGCGAGAGAGATAGAGAGAGAGAGAGAGATAGAGAGCGAGAGAGAGAGAGAGAGAGAGACGATAGTAAAGAGGGGAGTCGTTCGACTGCTACTATCTCTAAGTAGAAAGTTTTTAATGAAACTTTCATTACATTCAATACAATTTCAAATATGCAGTTGCTCTTTTTTCGCTCAGTGTAAATTAGCTATTCAGAAATCAATTAGAGCAAACATAACTGAAATTTGTTCTACTTAAAGTTCCCAGCACTGGCCCACTTTGATGGCTTCTTAGCAAAATTCTTAGAAGAGAGTTTCAAAATGTGTTCCATTTCCATTTGCCAGCTCTGCCTGCCTGGGGCCCCATTGAATTGGACTCTTTAAGGTATATTTAGTGCCAATCGGCATAGAACAGAGAACAGACGTCACAGACGACGCGCACTTGGCGGGTCATTACGCAGCGCTGAGGTCCGTTGGCGGTAGGGGGGATAAGGGCTCTAGCGAGCAAAGTAGAGGATTCCATTGCGAAGCACTCGACCCATAATCGACAAATTTGACAAGATGTTTACACGGCCAGACCCTAAACAAAAACAAAAGCAACATGAAAAGAATATGGGAAGAAAAACCCAACAACAACGACGAGTCGATGCGACCTGCTTTGACCCGATAACATTTCTCAAAAGTATTTCGGGTGTGCGAGCGTCAGTCTGTGTATGTGTGTCCGTGTGTGTGTGTATTGGCATAAGTCGATCGTTTTCTTTATTCTTTATAGCTGTGCTTTCTATTTTGGTGGCACGCCAGCCCCGCCGCCCGGCAGGCCCCCCCGCTCGCATTTGCCTGGTTGCATGCGAAAGCATTTGCTTTAATTATTCGAATTGGACATAAACAAAGGCAACCAATTGGCATTGGGCAAGTTGAAACGCTTTGCTGTTTGCTTATGGCCAAATGATAATTTGGCCCAGACTGTGAAACGTCAGGTGGCCCCTCTCTGGGGCTCGGTCTAGGCCTACGCCAGCCACGCCCACGACTCCAGTACCAGGCCAAGGCCGTGCCGCAGTTGGGGCAGCGTCTGCTACCAGCATTATCTATAGCTCATCAATCACAGCGCAAACATTTCAATTGCTGGCAAATGTGTTGACAAACGTCAGCAGGCTCGTCAGCAGCGGTCTGGGCTTGGTGTAGGACCCGTCCCGAGCACAGCTTTGCGCTGTTTATTCGCGCGTCTTTCAACCCCTTTACGGCGAACGCCCGCACATTAGCAACACGTGTCAAGTGTTCGCCTACCCGCTCCCGGATGTCTTATTCTGCTCTGCCTCCTTCGAACAACTTGCTCCTAGTGTCTGCTCGAACATCTCACTCTCACTCTCAGACTCGGCTCGGCTGCCGCCTTCTCATTACCAGCTCGGACGTCTTACCCTGTGCTCGATATCTTTTCCGTGTTTCCAGCTTGGTCATCTCCCACTCTGGCCTTTCAGCTGTGCTCCTAGTTTCCTTCTGCTGCTGCCTTAGTTCCCGTTTCATCTACTCTACCCCCTCCGACGTCGCCTTCTCTAATACCTCATGCTTCTTCTCCTACATCGTATGCCTTACCCCAGCTGCAACACTTCTCTTGAACGCCTTCGCCCACTCGACCACCCCTCCATTCCGACCGTCTTCGTTTGCTGCCTGCTCGACTGCGCTTAATTACACTTTTATGGAGTCATCCGCTACGCCAACTCGCAGCCATTGTTGATGCTGCTCGCAGTCGTAGTTGCATTTCGCTGACTTTGGCTTTCATTGCTGTCAGCAGAGTTATGAGCTGATGCAATTGCTGCAACAGCAACAGCCATTGCCGGCTTCCCTCCCACGCCGGCCACTGCTTAATCATGTTGTTCTAACATTTGTGACTCTCTTGACTTGAGCTTGACTCACTCACAATCTAACGGCACTTGTGTTACCCTTCCACCCCATCGATAGATCTATCTATAGCCCTGCCCAATATTTGAAATTTTTGTTATTTTCTAAATAAAGACTTTTGCTCTTTAATTCCTTTGTTTCTGGCATTGCTTTTTAGCTTATTTAGTTTATTATAAATATGATGTTTGTTCTTTATTTTGTTTATTATGGAAAGTATTTGCTTTTCTCTTTTGTTATATTTATAAATAAAGTATTTCCAAAATGTTCGAATCACTTTGCAGCTGCCATACTTGCGGCTCTTCATAATGGCAAACAGTTAGTTACCCACAGCAGACTTCTAGGCTAATTGACCTATCAATGTGAATTGCCTGGTCAGGCATCTGTCTGCTAAATACTTTGAAGAGTTTTGAGACTATTCGATAAGGCCTGTCTGAGAAAGTTGAGTTTCGATAGTTGTGGATTTTTGTCAAACTGAGAGAATACTCTCCTTTCTCACTCTCTCGATGTTCCCCTTCTTTGTCTTGTCCACTTTGCCACTCTCTCTCTCTATCTCTGTCTATATATCTACAGCTGTTTTCTGTCAACTCTGTTTTTCAAGGATTTCTTATCCTGAAGTTGAATTACTCCAATTCTGTTCCTTTCTGCATTCCACTTTCTATATGTTTGACTCTCTCTTCTCTATCTGAATCTCTCCTTCAGTCTCTCAATCACTTCCCTTCTCTATGTTCCATTCCGTACCTCGCAATCTATACCTGTTTCTCTCTGTCTCTACCTCTTTTACTCTACCAATCCATCTCAATATTTCTCTCTCTCTCTCTCTCTCTCTCCATCTTCCTTTAACCGTCCACTCTATCTTTTACGAATGGAATTCGCCTCAATCTTTCAATCTGTTGCAATTGCTTAGAGTGCACTCTCTTTAACTAATATTTGCTTCGAACTCAGCTTGAATTTCAGTTTTCATATTTTTCTTTGCTTTTCTCGATTTCTAAGAAAAATACCCAAAAGTTTGCTCTGTAATGAACGAGCTTAGAGTGCTTCATGAACTTATAGGGTATATTATATTATATATTTCTGATTGTTCTTTATTTTTTTTTTTTTTTATACTTTATATATATATATATATATATTTGTTTTGTTATCTTGTTTTTGCTGTAATTCGATTTTGGTGGCTCCTTTTGCCTGATTTACATTTATTTGTTTACCTTTGTCTGTTATTTATTTGTCTGCTCTTTTTTTTTGGCTTCCTTTTTTTCAATACTCATTCGTCAAGCGAAATGGGAGAGTATATTGGTTTTGCTTGCATGAATGCTTGAATGAATTGAGTGTGCAAATTTTTGGATAAACATGACACATTCGATGTATTCCCTACAATTTGTTAGCTGTTAATCAGCTCCATAGATTGATGGCAAGTTATATATGTATGTCCGATACTTATGGGCGAATGACTCAATATGAATATGAATACTGAGTCATACTCAAATATATTCCAATGAATGAATACGGACATGAATATGAAAATGAATATGAATATGAATATGAATATGAATATGACTATGAATATGACTATGAATATGAATATGAATATGAATATGAATATGAATATGAATATGAATAAGAATAAGAATAAGAATATGGATATGAATATGAATATGACTATGACTATGGCTATGAATATGAATATGAATATGAATATGAATATGACTATGACTATGACTATGACTATGACTATGAATATGAATATGAATACGACTATGACTATGACTATGACTATGACTATGAATATGACTATGAATATGAATATGAATATGAATATGAATATGAATATGAATATGAATATGAATATGAATATGAATATGAATATGACTATGACTATGACTATGAATATGAATATGAATATGAATATGAATATGACTATGAATATGAATATGAATACATATACAAATGCATCCCAATGAATGATTTGAGCATGATTGTGAATATCTTCTATTGAATATATACATTCAAACAGGTATTTTGAAGTCAGCTACGCTCATTGCACACGTATTTACACGTGTTTATTTCTGGTTTTTCGATTCTCATTTGGATTCGAGCAGCTGTCAGCGCAGCTATCAAAAAGTCACCCACATTGATGGCTTATCGCTGATGCGGCAAGTGTCGCCAAGTGTCGTTCCCACTGTTACACCTATTCGTCCAGCCGCTCCGCCTGCTGCTCGTGGGAGCATTTCACGGTCCATTGAGCCATGGCCCAAATGTACTGTGCATAATTTTTATTAAAAACAATTTTATTGCATATTTTACATATTGGCATGTGCGCCTGTTCGCATATTCACAATTTGCGATATGCATCCAGCGTTTGGCGATGGCCCCCAATGCGATTTTCCATTTGCCATTTCCCATCCTCCATCTGGTGAAAATGCATCGTAAAAAATGCTCTGCATTAAATGCACTCGTTAAAAATGATAAATGTACAATAGCCAAGTGCGGCGGAATTGGAACTGGAACTGGAACTGGCAATGGAATTGGCACTAGCACTGGAACCAATTGACCGAGTAAATTTGATTGTTGCAAAAAGCAATTCCATTTTCATTTCGATTTCCATTTCCATTTTCATTTTCATCTTCAGTAATTAATATAAACAGAAACCGATACAGATTGACTCGTTATATTTTTTTAACAGCTACAGCAGTCACTCGACATATGCGAAATTAAAGAGCTTAAAGAGCAATTTAAAAATGTTGCAATTTCCTATATATATTTCTTTTAAGCTTATCCAATATCTTCTTTGTAAACCAATTTAACGCTATATCAGGTACACAATAAAGTGTTTCATTATAATTAATCTCCATTTGTATCAGTCTAGCCAATTTCAAGATTGTAGCTGCTTGAAGTGCTGAGTTCCTATAGGTTTTGACTCAAATCGATGGGAAATATAAATGAAATATTGGTTAAAGAATTCAGTCAGTTGAATATATGTATAGGTTACATAGCTGAGGTATGCAAAACAGATGCCAAACAGCACGTGAGCTCACGAAGAAAAGCTACTATGTAAAATGTACTCGACTTGCATATACCCTATGAAATAAAGTATAAAACTCTAACCAAACTAACTACTATAGTTTCCATGCAGGGTATTTGCTCGCAGAGCTTTCACTCACTCACTTGCTTCTGACCTACTTGATTATATGATTTATTTGTAATCAAATCACAGTCGAAACTGTTGTTGATCTCAAAACTGAAAACTGAAAACTGAAAATTGAAAATTGAAAACTGCATTTTCAATTTTAACAAATCAAAAATTAAATTGATAATTTAGTCGACGTCTTCCGAAACTATTTGGCCTTGACTGTTTGTTTTCGCAGCGACTTTTGCTTGATTTTTGTATATTTTATGAAAATTTCAATATATATCTCCAAACGTTTTATTCCATATACCCAGAATCTAATTGAAATTGATGAACAGGGTCTATTAGTTTTGGTGCTATTATATGTAACAGGCAGCAGGAGGCGTGGCCGAAATTATAGGGATTTGTAGATTGTTAGATTTTCGATGAGAGAGAGAGAGAGAGGGAAACAGGATGAGAGTTGAGTAGCGTTGCTCACGTATGTAATTTATATATATATCTTATATCTTATATCTCTTTTATCCATTTTTAAACTCTCTTATCCTAATAGTAGAGACTTGGTATATAATAACGTTTGATTGTCATAATTGACCTCTGAAAACTTCATAAGGAATCGCAGTTCAATCAAGCTCATTTCTCCTAGGGGCAGCACTTGCCTATGTGAGTGTGTATGCATGCATGTTGGAAGCTAGTTCCAGGGTATTTGCCAGTCAGTCAGTCTATTTTTGCTGATTAAACCAAACAGTTCAGTGTTTGTAAATATTATAGGGTGTGAGAAAATTGTGAAATAGTTTACAATGGAATTTCAACTCGAAATGAAAGACTCGATCAATGCAATCAATAGAATGAGGTATTTAATCTTCTCTATATAGCACTTTCTTATATAAGTTAAGAAGATAATATAATGCAATACAATCGTTTCTGAATAGACGTAGAATCTAATAACTAAACTTCTCTTTCTCTCTCTGTCTCTTCCGCAGCACTCTTAAGCCTGGGCATTGTCTCTGCACTGCTCTCGCTGTCGTCTGTGACGTGGGCCAGCATCACAGCCAGTGTTGAGCAGTCCAAGTCAGCCATGAAGGCCAGTGTTGGACAGCGCCAAGTGATGCTCAAGCTGAGCAGCACTGCAACAGAGAGTGAACTAGACGAGACTGAGCTGAGTGCCATAGACACGGGCATACTGCTGCCAGACGACAAGGACAACTGCCCGGCTGGCTACTTCCACTGCAACACGACGGCGCAGTGTGTGCCACAGCGTGCCAACTGTGATGGCAGCGTCGATTGCGACGATGGCTCGGACGAGTGGAATTGCGTGAATAACTTTGAGGCCAAGTACTGGGATCATTTGTTTCGCAAGAACCCGTTCGGACGCAAGGGCATGGATGATAGACCGATTGGCGAGTGCTGTGAGTATTCAATAGATGGCCATATACAATGCATGCATGTGTTCAGCGCCAAGGTCAAAGTAATTAACAGTCGACAGCCAGTGGTGCCAGTGGTGCCAGTGGCGCCAGCCACCACACGGTAGTCACAGTTCCCTTTCCCTTCTTCCCTCTGTCGCTGTGATAATAATAGAAATTCGCATGTAAATTTTTTGCATTCAGTTTTCATGCGTTTAATTAAACGAAGACCCGAATGATAATTATACTTGATGCGCATATCAAATGCAATGGCCACAGTGAAGACGCCCTAAATGCGATTTCTTTTTTATTTTTCTGTTTCCCTTGCAGTTTGGCCCAATGCAAAGAACTTTAGCTGTCCATGTCGCGGCAATGAGATGCTCTGCCGTTTCCAGCAGCTCACGGCGTTGCCACTCCAGCTGCCCAGCAACAATCTGGAAACGCTGTAAGTAACGAAGTAAAGCTAATTAATGTTAGCCAGTTGAGAACTGGAACAATTTAGCTGTAGGCTTGTTTTGCCACCATTTAGCACGACTTTGCACATCTGGCAACGCCACACAGTGCTGGTAAACAGCAAAGAACAACCGTTTTTTGTTAAGTATTCATCAGATTATAATCATTGAACTCAAAGAACGTATTTGCTAGTATTGCTCTCAGTGTATTTATTATTTATTTTGATTGCTTTTGATAGCACTTGAATTGATTCTTGTCCCATTTGATTTCATTCCTAGCGACCTCACCGGCAACAGTTTTGGCCTCATCGACGCACACTTCTTCAGCGCCCTGCCCGACGTGGAGAGCCTGTGAGTACTTGTAAGGCCTATTAAGCTCGTTAAGTATTTGCTACAAAAAATCGAAATTCAAGCTGCGTCCGACCAATTGCGAATGCAGCTCGAAATTTGTGAATCGGCCCTTCTCAAAATATCCTATTAGCGCTCTGCGCCAGCCCATTCAATGACTGGAGGAGCATGCTCTGAGGGGGGTGAGAAATGGGGAGACTATGTACTGCTATGGCAGACAGCTCGTATCGTGTTTTGCAGGCAGTTGCAGTTTATGTGAAGCCATGCTAGAGGACACTTCTCTACGAGCACGGCACAAGCCGTAAAATCGTTTTAACATACGACGAAATGTGCCTCGCTTCGTTAACACTGCAAAAAATATGCTAAGAAAAGCCCGAAAATGTAGCCACAAATGAAATTATGGAGCTGTTATCAAATTTATTTACTGGAAGTGGAAATCTAATATGTCTCGGCGTAGAGTAAGAAGCATGCGAGAACGAGACAAATGGTTAGACGGGGCTAGGGAGTGCGAGGGAAGCGAATAGAGTTACGGAATATAATACAAAGCTGTTGGAGTGTAACTGATTATTTGAAGAGCTACTTGAATTGAGGACTGCTTAAGAAATTAAAGATGACTGGAGGCAGAAAGAGAGAGAGGGAGAGAGAGAGAGAGAGAGGGAGTGAGAGAGAGAGAGAGAGAGGGAGAGACAGGGAAAGGGAGAGGGATAATGTAAGACCATATGCTTAGTGACTCCTATTACGACGAATGAGGCAGAAGAAATGGGAGCCATGGGTTGAAAGAGGCAAGAGAGAGAGAGAGAGATAGAGAGAAAGAGAGAAAGAGGGAGGGAAATTGGAGAAAGAAGCAGAGAATATAAGGGAAAGGAAAGGTGAGAAGAAAATCAGAATGAGAGCAAAAGACAGGAGCGAGAAGGAGGGACAGAGAAAGAGAGAGATTGAGGGAGAGAGATTGACAGAGCCTAAGAGAGTTCCTCTCTTTGACTGTCTTACTCTCCCATACAAAGAAATAGATAGAGAAAGCCAAAAAGGAGAGAATGAGAGAGAGAGAGAGAGAGCGATATAGCAGAAAGGAGGACAGAGAGAGCTAAAGCTGACTGTGTGTAATTTTCTCACCTCTCAACAGCAAAAGCCAAAGCTGAATCATTAAAATTGAAGCATCTTGAAGCATCTCTGCTTTTCGCTCAGTGTAGCTGCCGTTGATTCATTTGCTATGGTCTACATTGCTATGCTTGTAGTTAATGACTTCGGCCGTTTGTTGCCATACGACTACATTGCCTATTGGCCACATTGCTTGAGCCTAAGCACTTGGAAATCCATCACCGGAAGAGCTTATGCCTGGTCACATGTGTGAGATGCCATGGCTAAGATTCCGTACTCTGGACTTGCTCCACTCTGCCCACTGAATGACAGTTGCGCCGCAACTATGTAAGCCGCTGTCATGTGTTGCTATTCTTTTGAAACTCGCAAACTCCGGCAACGCCCTAATTATATCGCCCGGGACTATCGAATCCAGAGACAAAGATGACGCCACGTCCATCCGGGTGCCTTCGAGGCGGTCATCATTGTGCGTGGGCGATGGACATGCGTGAAAATTAAATTGACCGTAGGCTGACAGAGCGTGCAAAACAATGTGAAAAGAGTGTGTGGGAGTTTACAATGTGTCACGATTTCATGTAGATGATGCCCAACTAAAAGATACCCTGCACAAGCAGGAATTTAAGATACCCGTGCCCAAGATGAAAAAGTGTCAGTCGAAAAACTAAGATACCCAGGATATAATCCTTCTATTCAGTGAACGTGCTGAAAGAAAAGCAAACTCAACCTTTTCATATTCAGATGAAGTTATTTGTGGCTTTGTCTTTCCACTGAACGCACGTAGGCAAAGTTTTTCTTGGTGGTAATTGAATATAACTGAATTTGCCAGTTGGATGTGTGCGGAGAGAGTGGGAGAGTTGTCTTCCTGTTGCGCTCCCCGGTGCACGCTATGGCTAGGCATAATAAGAGATAAACAAAAATTCCTCGCCTTTCTTAATACAAACTTTTAGTTTTGCCTGAGCGCAACTTTCACAGTCGCATTGTCATTGGAGAGACGCAAAACTTGACAATTGAGTTTCGAATTTATTAAGGTTTATGCATTGTTTCGATGTGAGTGAAGTAACCTTATACAAATATGATAAGATATGTATCTCTATCTCTATCTGTATCTGTATCTGTATCTCTATCTGTATCTGTATCTGTATCTGTATTTGTATTTGTATCTGTATCTGTATCTGTATCTGTATCTGTATCTGTATCTGTATCTGTATCTGTATCTGTATCTGTATCTGTATCTGTATCTGTATCTGTATCTGTATCTGTATCTGTATCTGTATCTGTATCTGTATCTGTATCTGTATCTGTATCTGTATCTGTATCTGTATCTGTATCTGTATCTGTATCTGTATCTGTATCTGTATCTGTATCTGTATCTGTATCTGTATCTGTATCTGTATCTGTATCTGTATCTGTATCTGTATCTGTATCTGTATCTGTATCTGTATCTGTATCTGTATCTGTATCTGTATCTGTACCTGTATCTGTATCTATTATTTATATCTGTATCTATATCTCTATTTGTATCTGTATCTACATCTCTATTTGTATCTGTATCTCTTTATATTAATTTGTATCTCAATCTTGATCTTTTCACCCTCTCCTTACGCAGAGTTCTCAAGTTTTGCGCAATCCGTGAGATTGCCTCGCATGCATTCGACAGACTCGCCGCCATTCCGCTAAAAACACTGTAAGTAGATGCTGCTGATGTAGTTGTAGTTGTGGTTGTGGTTGTGGTTGTGGTTGTGAGGGCTCTTACACCACTTTAGGTCGGGGCATAACTCATAATTAGGTCTTATTATTAATGTGTTCTTAATTTATTTGCTGCTGTTGCTGCCGCTGCGTCGGCTGCCTTTCGAATTGGCCCTGGCCTGGCAACAGTTTTTATATTCGATTCTTCTTCAGCTTCTGCATCAATATACTCGCCCGCTTTTTATTATTAACTGTTTTCTCTCTGCTTTGCTCCTTTTTTGTTTTCCAGCTATATGGACGACAATGAATTATCGCGCCTGCCCGAACACTTCTTTGCGCCGGGCAATCAATTGCGCATTTTGTAAGTATTATTAACAACTATTTTACTGTAATGAGTCGCATAATTAACTGTTAAGTGGGCTCGTCTTTAGTCACAGTTTATGCAACATTTACCGTTACATTTGGGGGTTGTTGAAGACAGACAGAGATAGAGAGAGGGAGAGAGAGGGAGTGAGATATATGAGTATATTAAGGGCTTACGGATATTTTGGGCTTTGCTTGGGATAAACGACTTTTGTGCGGAATATTTATCTGAAATTTGTATAGCTTAAGCTCATAGCTTAGTTGGAGTTAGTTGTTGCTAAGGTATTTTCGTGCTTGTTCTTCCATGTTAACTCAATTATATAGCCTGACCTTTTTTTGTAGTCTATTGCTATATAAATATATATTGCGCATACGCCACGTGCGCCGCATTCAATTGCTAAATGCTTTAATATTACACTATTTATTATTTTTATTGATTATTTATAAAGGGAAGGAAAAAAACACTTTTGGCTTGTTTATTATGGCAGATATTTGCATTTTGGTTAGAAAAATATTTCGAATTTATTTCAAAAGATTTTAGCTAATAAATTTCGTTGCATTAACGGTTTATGTGGCATTTCGCTTATGAAATTTGCATAAATTCAAATTAAAACCAGCTAGAATATAACAGCTAGAAATCAGCGACTGTTTAATACTCTTGCCATGTATCAGGATGAAGAAAATCAACCACGCCCCCAATATCTGTAGATATATCCACGAGTATATATACCTAGTCTCTAGCACCTTAAATAATATTTATTTCTGCTAAGTCCACGTGAGTCCATATGGTCTGCTTTGACTTGCCACGCCTCTGGTAGGCATATGGGTAAAAATCGTAAAATTAAAATGTAAAATTGCCAATCAAGGTAGGCCTTGAAACGGCCCGACTCGATGTGGTCGACAACATTTTGGGAACAGGCCTCACTCAGAATTTTCTCTCGCAACTGAACACATATAAAAAAAAGCCTAAATTTTGTTCATAAAATAAATAAATTCCGCAAAAATATATTTGTATATATTTGTATATTCTTATATTTTCCAAAATGAATTCCGATAATAAAAAACGTTATACCCAAAGTGAGTTCGAAAAAATGATTTCGGATGCAAAACGCGTTTATGAAAACTTGAACCATGATGATGCCAAAGAGATGGCCATAAGGGCCGGAGATTTTGAATTGCTTGGCACGGCAAGACATTATAATATCTCGGAATTACTGCAATACTGCGATTCGTCTTCGGATGACGAAAAGAATAACGCTGAAATGAAGAAGGCCGAGGTAAACGAATATATAAAATGGCTAAACTCGTTCACAAATTGATCGACCTGATGGTCCGTCTGTCCGACTTGGTCCGCTTGTTCGTCGTTCCATTGGTACGTGTGGATACAGTTCATTGGTTCATTGCTCAATTGATCCATTATTCCATTTTTCTATTGGTCCATTGGTTCATTCATCCATTCATCCATATTTCAAGTGATTCATTGGTATATTGGTCAGCTGGTTCATTGATACATTGGAAAAGTGATCCATTGATCCATTGAACCATCAATCTATTAGTTCATCTATTCATTGGTAAATAGGTTAATTAGTTCATTCATTGATCCATTGATCCATTGGTCCATTGGTGTATTCATTCACTGACTTCTGGATCTTGCACAGATCCCCAGCCAGAGAATCAGCTAGATTTATTTCAAAGCGAACGAGTATAGCATAGAGTCGGCTATACCCGACTCTACCTCTAGACGCGACTCTACAACTAACCTCCTCGACTTGTGCAGTCTGTGCAGCAGATGCCGCCAGCCAAGCCAATGAAAGTGATGCCACGTATTAGGATGTTCTCCCATAAAGGTAAAGAGGCAAAGGTAAAGGAGACGAAGCAAAAAGAATCGATTGACACTCGCCAAATTGCTCCCAAAATGATGGAGCGCGAAGAGAAGCATCTGACTCTATTGCCCAAGGACAAGAAGAAGCATCGCAAGCAGAGCAAACTTGACAAACGCAACAACAAATTGGCTCCGTTCTTCAATGACACACGTATGCCCAAGCCCAGGGGCATACCGAAGGATTCGCCGTTCTTGTCAATAATGCAAGAATTTCTATATCGCATTATACCTTTGCTCTTGATGATCTTCTTCATTGGCTTTCTTTTTGCGTGCCGTATGCGCTTAAGACCTCGCAAGATAACGCTCATTCAGCGTGTGCTATGCATTTTGATTTCCTTGCTTAGCAGTGAAAAGTGTTCTGATTATTATTACCCTTAGGTCTAGAAAGACGTTACGTCTTTCTCTGTGTTTTTCTGTTATTAAACGTCTGCAAGATTATCGATTACTCGTAATCGTAATCGATAGCAATATGATTGTGTTTTCTTTAAATGTACTATATCTGAGTTATGGATGGTGCTTCTATTATAATTACATCGCTTGCATTGTCTATCTCATTTTTACTTGATTTAATCTGTCTCTTCTCATGTAGTTAAGCTTCTCATTCTACAGCTCTGTAGCTCTTAAGACTATTTCCCCTTGCCTCAATCCGTTTCTTTCAGCTATTCCTCGTACTCCCTTCTCTGACTTCCCTACTTAGTCTAAGCCATCTCATCTCTCCCTCTCTTTTCATAATTTGTGCAAATATTTTTTTTATTTTTTATTTTTAATATATATTCTTATTTAATATTTGTAAATACAAAAAAAAAATGCAATGTAATATTTTATCAATAATATTTTACTGAGAAATATTTAAAGTTTCAATTGACTAAATGAAACTCGAAACCCCACACAAGTCCATCGACTGTCGCTCTGCGCCTCATCTCATATTGCCTGCATTTTGCATGAAAATCGATGCAACGATAAACGATTTTAATAAATGCTGTCAAACTTATAGTTGTGTGCACAACTGTACCTGTGGGAAGGGATCCAAACAATCTCAGTCTGCCTATAAAATGTTTTTTATTTTTATTTTTCGCTTTGTCAGAGTTCAGGGCAACAAAAGTGCTTATTAACGCAACGGTCCTGAGGTGAAACGGCCAAAAAAAAATTGCTGTAATTGCCAATAACTATATAAAAGATAAGAACACACACACGCGCATACAAGCAAGACTATTGCATAGAGGCGCACAGAGGACAGTTATGTGCACTCACAATTGTTGATTGTATCATCATTTCTGTGCACGTGTTTGTGTGTGTGTAGATGAATGCCAGCTGATAATAAGCGTTTGTGTGTGGGTGTGTGTGTGTGCTGCAGCCATTGTTGCGTATACGCAACGCCTGCTAGTTGGGGCCATAAAGTGAGCCATTGTTTGACCTCGGCTGAGGGTTTATTTCTGGGGACGGGGGAAGCTTAGCAGCTATACAATAAATATATTAGCACACACACACACACACGCGCGCAGAGGCCGCAAAGTTTTGTGGGCATGGCAGTTCCGGTCTGAGCAGTTGACAAAAAAAAAAACAAACTCTGAAGGGAAGCAGAAGAAGCAGCCAACAGCAGCCGGCGACAACAGCAAACTAAAGCGGAAAACAAAACAAAAACACATAAACAACTCAGTTACACTTTGCACACCCTATAAAGCGATGCGTGGGAGGGAGGGGTTACCTTGGCATTTGGTAGTTGGTTTGACTGCAACGGAATCACAGCTGCTGTTGCGGCAGCATTGACACACGGCCAAGGCAAGGCTGTCGGGCGCAGTGGACAGAGTTGCATTTAATGGCTTATTAAGTTGCTCTCTAGGTGTCTAGCTGTCTCGCTCTCGCCCTCTCTCATCCTCTGTCTATTCCTGTCTGTTCGCCTGTCTATGTCTATGCTCTAACCTTTTATGGCCCAACAGAGGGTATTTGGCAGGCAACATGAAATATGTAACATGAAGTTGATATACATATATATATTGTATGATTGAATAGTTTGATAGAAACTATATATATATATAGAATATATATGCATGCTCTCAAGACTTTATCTCTATGACAAGTGTCACTCATTACTCGATATGCGCTCAGACGGATAGATTGCACGTACAGACGGAAATTGCACAGAACTTGAGTATATATCATCATCTATCGCAATTATATATACTATAACATATTAAATATATTAAAGCGAGATATTTGAAATTGGTTACATAAATGCATTCATAGGAAGCATCATGGGAGCATAGCCCATGCACTATGGACGGAAAGCTCGATTTTTTGGCATAAATTCCAATTTTGAAGATAGAGAGTTGAAACTTGGTACAGGTGACACTAATGCTATACATAGTAAGCGTGTAAAATTTTAAACGGATCCGACCACGCCCACTCAGACCGCCTATATAAGTAATCTTGCGAATGAACTACTAGAGACTTGCAATTTGCCACATAGATACATTTAGATACTCTTAATCTACTCTGAAAATTTCATGAAGATCGTTAATCTAGAAATGGAGTTATAGGCGATCAAAGTATAGCCCAACCCACCCCCAAGCCATGGCAGCCCTGGTTCTCATGCAGGGCTGCAACAATTAAGTTATAGTTTATCAATATATAGTGCTTAGAGTGTCTAGTTTATAAATAATGACTTTTTCGACTTTATGCCACAGTGCCATGGCTAAATGCTATTATATTCACACAAAGAGTTTTATTCCAACTAGAGCTTAATGCTCATGTTGCCAAGTCTTATAGGCAAATATATGACATATAGATATTCTATAAGGGCATCGATGTAGCCTTAAAATAAAAGAAGAAATAAAATTGTATCTCCAATTGTTTTGATTTCATTCCAAATTATATTCGTATGGCTCTTATTTGGTCACTCAGAATAATGCTCAGAATAAACATATCATAGAGAGAGCAAAGATCAACTAGTTATTCTGACTGTAAGGAAACATTTGCATACTCTATAGGAATAATTGTAAACCTGTGATGTTAATTGTGGGAACCAAGGAAAATAATGGAGTAGAAAGTTGCTTCGGTGCTTCCTACTAAATAAAAAAAAATTTTAAAAAAATAAATAAAATTTCTCTATAGAGTATTCATACTTCGTTGCTCTGCGCTTTGCTCTGCTCACTGGCTTTGCTCACTCTTTGGACGCATTTAAAAACAATTTTCGGTTTAATGTTTCAGAATTTTGGCACGCAATCAACTGAGCAGCCTAAGCAGCAATAATTTTCGCTATCTCCAGCAATTGGAGGATCTGTAAGTAAAACCCACTGGCTAATCATATGGAAACTAGCATTAACTTGCGCTCTCCACAGCGATCTGAGGGAGAATTTGATAGCAAACTTCGATGCGCCGGTGTTTGCAGCGCTGCAGAGCTTGGAGGTGCTGTAAGTGGCTTGGATATAATCTTCAGATCTTCAACTATATAGATAATACTAATCGTTCTCCCTACTCCCCCCCTTCTACTGCTGCACAGCTCTTTGAATAAGAATCGTTTGCAGCAGCTACATTTGGGCATGTTCCCTAGCAATTTGCTTCATTTGCATACTCTGTCCTTGGCGCACAATCAAATTGCGAGCATTGAGGCGAACACGTTCACATTTCCACAGCTTCGACACTTGTAAGTATTCCTCAGCGGGGGAGTGGAAGAGGGGGCATCCCATTCGAAACATTTTATGAATTTTTTATTTTTTATATATACATATATTTTTTTTGTGATTTTTGCAGATTTTTAGCTGGAAATCAATTGTCTTACATACGGGAGGGAACCTTTTGCAACCTCAGCTATCTGCAAGGACTGTAAGTTACAAAAGAAACAAACAAACAAAAGAAACCGAAAAGGCTTCCTTTGTAGCGCAACCAACAGGCACGACTCGACTAGGCAGATACCCTAGCAGTTGGTGTGTAAATTAGCTCTTTTAGCATTACGACTGGAAATCGTCTCAAGCGTTTTCAACTTGTCTCAAAAATTGTGTTTTAAAAATATAATAGACTAGCCACATACCCTGTAAGTGCGCTGCAATTGGATACGATTCAATTGACAGCAGTTACAAATCTGTAGTTTTCAACAATTTGAGTAAACTCTTTTTGTAGACACACAGAGATATACCCTGTAATTTGGTAAGACTCTTGCAATATTGCTATGCTTATTAGGCAAAAATAATATAGAAGAGCAAGTATATTTTATGCTTTACTTTTGATTTGTTTCTACATATATGATAGACTACACATATACCCTGTAATTGCTACGATTCTGTTTACCTCGATTTGACAGAGGTTTGGTTATAAAAAAGCTACCTCAGTTACGCGATAAGTGATAATGATATGCTGGTCGTATACCCTGTAAGTGCATGGACTTTGATTCGAATTGAAGCTTTTAAAAACTAATTTGCCTGTAATCATATTGGACGGATACCCTGTAATTATACAAATTTGCTTAAAATAATTCTCTTATTCTCATTCATATGCAAACCAGTCAGTCTTATACCCTGTAATTGATCAGTACCCGATTGCCTTGGCAAAACTATATTCCTTATAACCTACTATAGCATAAGCTCACTTCTTCTACAGGGTATTTGAGCGTTATATATGTTGTCGGCCATCGGCGAAAAGGCGAAGCTTCTGATAGCCACATAAAATGTGTCGCGGCTTATCGTGGCCATCGGAGTTTTTCCAATTTGGTTAGGCTTAACCACAAAAAAAAAAAAGCTGAATTGAAATGGCATGGGCATGGGGAGGCGATTGGTCGGGAGAAGGGTTTTCTTTGTGGTTTGTAGTTGGGTTCCAGGCAGAGGAATTTCATTTATCAAAGGGTACGCGAGAAACGTTGCCACTAGCCTGTCAAATGGGCCACAGAAAATATGTGAAATAAAAAAAGGAAACTTTAGCTGAACTAAGCTCGACTGCCCGACTTTGATTCTAATGCATATTGAATAGCAAGCAGCAAATGATAAAACTTTAATGACAAAACTTCAGCCGGAACTTGTGCAGCCCGCCGAAGCACGAACCACAGACTCTAACCTTTGCATCAATATTCCGCAGGCATTTAAATGAGAATCAAATCGAGAAATTCGATTTGCACGCCTTCGACTGCCTGGAAAATCTCAACTCTCTGCTGCTAAATGGTAATCGCTTCAAGACCCTCCAGCCGGCCGTACTGCAAAATCTGACCAATCTTGACTTTATGTAAGTATCGAAGCAATACCCCGTAATTGCACATAAGCAGGCTGATGCTCTGTTCACAGTATGTAAGTGGGGTATATGGGTTCAACATGAGCTTAACAAAGATGTGTTATCTGTATCTAAGACTTGTGCAGTTTTAGAGTCACTTTGGAGTTATAGAGATTCGAGCTTTAACAAACTTGCGAATTCTACATTTTATAGGAAGTTTTGTATGTTACAATTTGAGAGTCATCAAGTGACAGACGAAAGACTTCTTAGAGCAGTTTAGTTATCAATTTATCAGTCAGTTTGAAAGTCATTACACGTTCACAGTTTGAGAGTCTTGTGAGCATATCATTTCTAGTACTACAGTTTGAATATCATTCAGCACTTACATTTTGAGAATCACCAGAATATATAATCAGCTACAAATCATGTACAATTCTTAAGCAAGTGCAGGAGATGACTGCACAACACACAGTTTGGCAGTCACAAACAGTTTGGGAGTCACTAAGAGGGGTAGGAGAATATCTGAACTGTGAACAGAGCATGGCCAAGTCAGCTACAGTCGACTCAAGCGCAATAAACTTGCTGCTTCTGTTTGCAATTGCCAAAGCATGCTCCCACTCTCTCTCTCTCTCTCTTTACCTATCTCTGTCTATCTCTCTCTCTTTTGCAGCTACTTCTCGTGGTTCCATCTGTGTCGCGCGGCGCTGCATGTGCGCGTCTGCGATCCCCGCGGCGATGGCATCAGCAGCACCTTCCATCTGCTCGATAATCAGGTGCTGCGCGGCAGGTAAGTATCCCTTGCCCCCTCAGCACAGCCTCCTGCTCGCATTGCTGCTGCTGCTGCTACAGCTGCTCCTCCATCTTGTGCGCTACGGCTAACCTAATAATTGCTGCAACTGACGGCATCCGCTTGCCAGTTTATGTTTATGTTTATGTTTATGCTTACCTGCTTACCATGGGGACTCTGTTTATGTTTATGCATATTCCTTTCACAGCCCTTTCATATTAGAACAACGAAATATACCCTGTAAGCAGTTGAAATGAGAGCATGCAGCACTTAGAGAGAGAAATGGAGAGTCGCAGCAAAATAACTTCTTTATCTTACTAAGAGACCTTCAGCCTAGTTCATAATGCTCAATTTTGGGTATGTGCATTGGCTACAGGGTATACAAAAGTTGTATCTGAGAGAGTTGTGAGTAATCTAAGCCAACTGCAACTGCAGACAGTTTGCTTCACAGCGAAAATCATTTTCAGCATTTTACAACACTTGTCAATAATGTAGTGGAGAAATGGAGAGAGAGAGAGAGAGAGAGAGAGAGCGACAGCGCGTAGAGCGGGTGCTGCATAGAAGGGGAAGGTAAAGGAAGGAAGGTAAAGGAGAGAAGAAGTGGTGGTGATGAAGGAAATGATAGAAAGAAAGAAGAGAGAGAGAGCGAGAGAGAGATATATTAAGATAAGAGAGAAAGAGGTAGAAAGATATATGGTTAGATATGGAAAACGCTCTCTCTCTCTCTCTCTCTCTCTCTCTCTCTCTCTCTCTCTCTCTCTCTATCAGAGCTGATATAAAAGCGAGATAAACCTGCTTGAGAGAAAGATCGAGGCGATCGGTGAAAAACAGAGAAGCAAGATGAGATGAGACAGAAATGTGAGAGATAAAAGAGAGAGAGAGAGAGTGAGAGAGAGACAGAAAGAAAGAGGATCCCTCATAGGATTGAGCCAGAGATTAGACAAAGAAAAATGTCGATCAACTTTATTTGTTTTATAAATATATATGTATATGTATTGTTTCGCCAAAAATGTTGTATTTTATATCTAGTTCGTAGTATTGTGGTGGATTTTTGGTCTATTCCATGACATCCCGATTAGCCCCAGTTGGCACACTCAGTTGTATAGGGCGCGACGCAGACGCTCGCGCAGCACCAGCAAACGCATCTGGTGCTGGTGATCGTTGCTGCCAAGTGGAGCTGACGATTGCGGCTCCACCATCAAGCCATTGCGGCCGACACAGGGTACGCCTCCGCCTCGATTGCGCACAGTCAAATCCAGATCTACGGCGGGGCTCGGCTCCGGGCTTTGACGTTGATACTCAAAATGCATGATGACCTCTCTTATGCTTGCGAATTTCTCAAAATTTTGAACTATTTCTAACGAGGGTATTTTTTTTTTTTTATTTTGCTTTTTGTTTATTTTTGATTTGTGACTAAGCTACTATAATTTATGAATAAAAATACGAACTGAGGCTCACCCCACAACGTTGACAAGCCAGGACCAGGCACAGCCTACTAAATGGGTCTCGGACTTGAATTTCCCAGTCGAACAAGTAATTCCCTCTGTCTATTTATCAGTTCCGCCATCTGTTCGCCCGTAAGTCTGTGGCAATCGTAAAAAGTATACGAGTTACTTCTTAACCGTTTGGGTTTATTTCACTTAGTTAAGATAATTCATTCAGCTGAAATTATAGAGTTCTTTACCTTTGGCATACCCTACCCCAAACTGCCCAACATAGGTTTCTTATCCTATGGTTTCTTATCCTATGTTAGGCAGTTTCGGGTAGGGTATGCCAAAGGTAAAGCACTTCATCTTAATTATAGGAAATAATGTTTCAGTCGATTCGGTATTTAAGATACAATTAGATCCTCTGCAGAAAATCTTCTACTAGATACTTCAGATATTTTCAAAGCCTCTCCATCTCGTGCCTTGATTGAGCATAAGGAAATCTTTTTATGCTCGCTCGTGCAAGGCAAAGAGGCTATATTAGCTGAGTACTTTTTTTTTTTGTCCTAGAAGCTTGAAGTCAGACGTGTGCTATAGATAGAGAATGCAATCGAACATTTTCAAGCTAAATCATTAAGTTTGTTGAATGTCCATGATCTGCTCTGAGTGTACAGCAGATCTGAGTATATATGAACTATGAACCATATCTATTCCATACTTTCTGAGCTGCAGTTTGGCTCACTTTTAACCTACACTCAAGGTAGATCAATGAAGCAGACTGACTCCTTGAGCGAGTATTATACAGTCATCAACAGTCAACCAGGAAACATCTAGCATTGTTTTCCTTGCATATATAGAGCTCGGGCAAGTAGCCAAGCAACCAGGCTGGCAACTTGGGCAAACGTCTTTCGCTTTATTTCACATGTGGGAAAAACAAGCGACTGCAGTCAGCACTTGTCATCGGCTACTAACTGAGCTGAGTGATTATCTTCTGGCTGGCTGTGTGTCTGTTTGTCGAGAGTGTGAGAGATGATGCTAAGTGCCACGCCCCTCCCTCTGGAAGGTTTGCCTGTGGCAAGTGAAATTGAAAATTACGTTTTTCCTTGAGTTACACTCACACATCACACATCTAGCTATCTATCTACCCATTGCTCTGTTTGTTTGTTTGTTTGTTTTGCTTACATTTACACGCTCTGCGTGCTGTCTGAGTTTTCCGAGCGCTTCACAGTCTACATCCTGTGCACCCTTTAAAGTGCCCGCCCCTGCCTAATGTTAGTTCCAGCATGTGTGTTTAGCATCCTCATTCGAATCTACTCGTTCAACTGCTGTTCGCTTCTGCTGTTCGTCTAAGCTGCCTGGCAAATATTAACAGTCAGTCTCACACACTCTTCCCCTCGCTCTCTCTCTCTCTCTCTCCTTCTCTCTCCCTGTCTGTGTCTCTGGATGCCTGCACGTCGCGCTGTCTTGCTGGCATGTGCCAGTTACATTATCATATTATTTTTAGTTGACGCTTTCATAAAAATTAAATACTTTTTCACAGTTCTTTGTTGGTTTTGCCCTCCCCAACCCGCACGCTCCACTTGCTATTCCCTTCCACCTCAGGTTCGTGTTTAAAGCGTTATTTGAGCACATGCGAAATCCTTTCGGCAAATGCCACACGTCTCCAGTTACTAGTCATTCTTTCCAGCGCTTTACCCCCGCACACATAGAGAGCATATGCATAGCCTTTAATGCCTATGCTCGTGCACTTCCGGAGTGTTCCTACACAGTTTTGTACAAGAGTCGAAAAGAGCCTATCATTTATTAACAAGCGCTTTTAACATGTTGTAAAACTTAAGCTGGCCTGAAACAAGCCAGGAAATACTAGACTGTAATGTATCCTGAACAATGCTATCGGGGGTAGTCGACTAGCAGATACCTTGCACTTCATTCTCTTTCCTTTACTCATTCCATTTGGGTTAAGGCAAGCAGTCCATACCTAAATATTGTCCTTAACCTCAAACTCTGCTTATGCCACTGCTCATTGCATGGCTGACTAGAAAGTCTAGTCGAAAGTAGCTCGTCTTAAGATTTATTTATGCAAAAACTAAAACTAAACTATTTGAGAATTCCCTTAAGCCTGCTTCCATTAAGCTTATTAAAGCTCAAACTTTAAGCGCATGTCATTCAATCATAATTCCAAACAATCTCTCGCCTGGCAGTTAGCTTTCTAGTCTTCTCATGCGTAACTAGTAGAGGGAAATGTGTGTAAAGCAAATGAACGGGAGTGAGCATAAATTACAGTGATTTTATGATAGCTGTATAGACCTCGGCCCATCTCCCCAGCTACTCCCTTCTTCCTTGCGCCACTCCTCCCCAATTGGCAATCAAATCAAAAGTAAAGTCAAAGCATTCGCATTCGCAATTGTCACAAACAGTCGTGCTCTGGCCAGGCGAGTCCTAATTTCAGCACCCACTATGACTGCAATAATGAGCAGCTATTCGACCACGCCCACACACGACCAGGGCACACAGCTAATTGGCCAATAGCATTCGGCTGAAGTTTGTCTTTGTGTTGCTGTTGCCACTTAAATTTCCTTTAATTGCCCAAAATTTATGCCAATTGATATTCCAATCGCATACGCAATAGGACAACTTCCTCCCTCTCTCTCGCTTATCTCTTTGCTTCCTTCTCTATGAAAAGCCTTTCTCATTAAGACTTCCCATTCTATTTATATTCTGTTCTATTAATAATTCATATTTCTAAATAATTGAACTACCCCAAGTGCTATCTTGGTTCAGGTTCAGAGGGTGTTTCGTATAAATGCTTTAACTCTCCAACTTCTAGCCTTTAGTCAATCAATCTATCAGTCAGTCAGTCAGTCAGGCGGTTACTCCTGATTATTCCTGATTAGGAATAACTCTTGTTTTTGTACTTACAATTTTTTTTAGAGTTATCTGAGTATGAGCAGTCATTTAATAGTAGGGTTATTCGTTAATTAATGAATGCATCAATCAATCAATCAACTCCTTTAGATATCATGTTGATTTATGCAATGATTTCTCTACCCGCAACTTTAATAGTTACACTTTTAGTTGATCACTCAAGTCAGTCACTCAGTCACTCAATCAATCAATCACTCAAGCAATTCTTAAAACTCTTTCTTTCTGTATTCTTTAATAGTTTCCTGAGCACTGCTCAATCAATCAATCACTCTATACAAATTCTTTGATCTCTATAGATCAAGTCTCAGCTATGAAGATCGCTTTTACCTTAAGCCTTGCTCTACTCATCCATCACTCAATCAATCAATTCTATGCTCTTTTTCCCGCCACTTTCCACAGCGTTTGGATCATGGCTTCGATTGCAGTCGTTGGCAATCTGCTCGTTCTGGCCGGACGCTATTTCTACAAATCGCGCAGCAATGTGGAGCACTCGCTCTACCTGCGCCACCTGGCGGCCAGTGACTTCCTAATGGGCATATACCTCACGTTGATCGCCTGCGCCGACATCAGCTTCCGTGGACAGTACATACGACACGAGGAGTCCTGGCGACACAGCGAACTCTGCGCCTTTGCAGGTGGGTAGACATATAGATTGAGAGGTATTTCTATCTATTATATAGATGCTATAGCTAACTGTACTTCAACCTAATCGCAGGCTTCCTGAGCACCTTCAGCTGTCAGTCGTCGACGCTGCTGCTCACGCTCGTCACCTGGGATCGCCTGATGTCGGTCACAAGGCCTCTCAAGCCACGCGATACGGAAAAAGTTAGGCAAGTTCAACTTGACATTTGGCAACACTAATTAATAGTGCTGTAAGACATGCTGGCATTCGAATAAGCAATCTAATTTCGCAGAATTGTATTGCGTCTGCTTTTGGTATGGGGCATCAGCTTTGGCCTGGCAGCTGCTCCGCTCATGACCAACGACTACTTCGGCGAGCATTTCTATGGGAACAACGGCGTCTGCCTCTCGCTCCATATACACGATCCCTATGCCAAGGGTTGGGAGTACTCGGCTCTGTTGTTCATCTGCATCAACACGATTTCCCTGATCTTCATACTCTACTCCTATGTGCGCATGCTGCAGGCCATCCGTGACTCCGGCGGCGGCATGCGAAGCACCCACAGCGGACGCGAGAGCGTGGTGGCCACGCGGTGAGTATTCCATTGAGTTGACTCTATTTGAATAGGGATGGGATATAAAGGTTATTCAATGTGGAGTAAAATGTCGAGAGTCTTAACTTTAGGAATGCACTCCCTACTATGTGCGAAAGCAAAAATAGATAAAATATCCGAGATCTTATATAGACTTCTATAATCCTTGACCTAATAACATCTATTATACAGTTTCCTTCTATATCATATTTAGAGCATTTCTAGCATGAACATTAACTGGTTAATTCAATCTTCTGCAATCTCTTCAATTACTGCATTGAATGAATCTAACTGTACACTTATAGTAACGGTTGTCTCTTGGTCAATTTCCAACTATCTTCCATCTCTTTTCAATTCATAAAGTCGAGTATATTGCAATTGCTTTGATTTCTCTTGCAGCTTTGCCATCATTGTGACCACCGACTGCGCCTGCTGGCTGCCCATAATCGTAGTCAAGGTGGCTGCGCTCTCAGGTAAGTGGACCATCATTCCCTCTCTCTCTCACTCTCTCTCACGCTCTTTCTAACTCGTGCTTTATTCACTTTAGGCTGTGTTATATCGCCCGATTTGTATGCCTGGCTGGCTGTGCTGGTGCTGCCAGTGAACTCTGCGCTGAATCCGGTGCTCTACACACTGACAACAGCCGCATTTAAGCAGCAGCTGCGTCGCTACTGTCACACGCTGCCGACCTGCTCCCTGGGCAACAACGAGACGCGATCCCAGACGCAGACGGCGTACGAGTCGGGTCTGAGCGTCAGCTTGGCACACATGGGCGGCGGCTTTGGCGGATCGGGACGCAAGCACATGTCGCATAGGCACATGAGCTACCTGTAGAATGGCAGCCCTCGATTCTCTATAAATGTGATCTATAGTTACGAAAGGAAAGAAAATGTTATATTACTATAAATTATATATATTACAATTGTATTGTAAATACAGTTATATTTGGAATTTTGGGCGCAGTTCGCAACTGCAAAGAAAAATTAACATTCGTTTCACTCTCGATCTCCCTCTCTCACTAACTCTCCCTCTCTCGCTTTCGAAGTCCCTCCGTGGTGTCAACTAAAACTCTATATACTAAGTAGATGAAAGTGTTCCGTAGTAGCTAGTGTTGTAGCTGCTACTGCTATTGGGGCTCGGTGGCTATGTTGACATCGGTCTGCACATGATATGGTCCCTCGTTGACGAAGGCGGTGAAGCGTACAATCTCTGTGGCCGAGAACTCGTTGCTGACGGACAGCTGTTCCATGATTTGCCACTTGAGATACTTGACGTCCTTGTGCAGATCGTGCTGGCGCGAGAGCAGAAACTCTATGGCCCCGCCCGTGCACTGCACTGCCTTGCAGCCCCACTGATACTGGCAGAGGGTCTTCAGCAGACCCAGCGCTGCGAGCTGCAGGTCGGGAAACGGAGTGTGTAGCAGCTCCATGATGTGATTCACCTGCTGGCCGCCAGCAAAGCATTCATACCAGTTCTTCAAAATGACACTGAAAATCAAATAGAGAGGGAGAGTGAATGATTGTTATATAGAGTCGCATTGGGTGCTCACCTCAGCTCCTGGCTGACTGGCGCACTGATTGCAAAGATGACATCCAGCGAGTTGAGCATGCGTATCTTCAGTGGTGGCGATAGACTTTTCGTGTAGGTAGAGTACTTGCGGAACAATTGCTCCATGGCCGGCTGGAATTGGACATGCATTAGCATCTTGCCCTGTACTGTGCTGGCCAGATTGGCCAGCGTGTCCATGGCGGTGAGCAGCACTGCCTCGTCGCCCGACGCCAGCAGGTCGAACAGGCAGGCCAGCATGTGCGGATACCCGGTGATGATCTTTTGCGGCTGGACAGCGGCAATTTTGCCAAAGAATTTCATGATGCTCGGTATGAGCAGAGAGTCTAATGGATTCTCCT
Source organism: Drosophila buzzatii (assembly GCA_035045845.1). Lineage (NCBI taxonomy): Eukaryota > Metazoa > Arthropoda > Insecta > Diptera > Drosophilidae > Drosophila > Drosophila buzzatii. Next base: position 2,837,726 of record JAWNOS010000596.1, on the reverse strand, counting down.
CGATGCGCTGCACCCGACTGCTGATGATGTCGAAAACGCGACGTCTCTCCATGTAGCTCAGGCCGTGATTTTGTTCAGCCAATGGCACAAGTATCTCCATGACGCTCGCCTGCAGCAGCACATCATCGTTGTCCAGCTCACTAAGTGCCGAATCCAAAATGAATTCCACGGAGGATAGGGCGTCAGCGTTGCGCTTGGCCAGTGTGACGGCCAGTTCGTAGGCGCGACAGCGCACAACCTCGTTCTGCTTGAGCAACTGCAGCAGCTTCGACTGCACGCCCTCGTCATTCAGCCACTGATTGAGCACAATGGCCAGAATGTTGATGGCAGCGGAGCTGCATTGTGTCTCCGGCTGCTGCAGTTCGTCGAGCACATAGACGAGCAGCTCGTTGTTAGGCAGCGGCTGAATCTGATTCGAGCTGGCTTGCTGGCGGCGCAGCTCCTTCAGCAGGTTTTTCACCACGATGGCACGCAATGCGGGATTCGAATGATGCAGAGCCGGATTGAGTAGCTGCGGCAAGCTGGCATCGGTGGTATCCAGCTGCAGTTGCTCGAGACAGGTACTCATGAAGTCGGTGCACAGGTTGACCAGCGGCTCCTTATCCGTACCCTCGACAACGGCGCATTCGTAGAGCGCCGGCGCACGCAAGAGCAGCTCAATTATTTTTCGCGGCAGAGCCGATTGTTTGTTGATTTTCGTATACATGCTGGTGAGCGTCTCTAAGCGTTTGCCCTTTGCATCCAGCTCGCGTAAGTTTGTTTGCCACCATTCCTCCTCCATGTTTGTATCTCTTCCTGATTTTTCTTGTGTCTGCTCGAAATCAGATTTGTTTCTTAAATGCAAAATAAAACAAATCAAGCAACAGCCTACTTATCGATAAAATCTGTGACTGTCGATAAACGCCAGTCACGGTCACTATGTGACCGTTTATGGCTCACTCACAAAATACATAAAAAAATTACAAATTAAGCTAATAGATGTAATGATATGTGTTTAATAAAGTTTGAGCGGGAAACTTCAAATATTGATATATTAAAGCCAATATTAAATTTTTCAAATTAATCAACAACTATATAAAATATTAAAAACAATATATATATATTGTGGAACACATCTTAACCATCTAAATCTAGCTTGGAGAACAAATGCATCTGCACCGATATATCGGATTGATAATATTTAATTAATGTGTTATATATCAATTAGCAAATAAATTATTAATATTTATTACTAAACAACAACATTTTGGTGTTGAATAAATAATTACAAATAATCAAAAACATCTGCGATATATTGTTATCTTAGTATTTATTGCACAGTGCAACTATCGATAGGCACATTTGATACTTTACAACCCTAAGTACGACGCCATTTTACACAGAGTTTTTTTTTATGTGACGCAGCGTTGTTGTAATCGACAAAAAATTGTAATTTTTCGTGAATTGCAGCGAGTGCAAAAGTGAAACAGAATTAAAGATGTCGCAACGCTTTGCGCCTGGCCAAGCGCCGGTGCAGTCGCGCTACCAACCGCCACCCCAGGCCCCCGGCATGCGTCCCTATCCGCCTGGCACCGGCTCCACTTTCGCGGTAAGAGAGAGAATCAAATCATCGATTAGTTCTCAATTTTCACACTGGACTCTTTTGTTTTCTTTGTATGTCTGAGCAGCCACGCGGCTTTCCGCTGCACCCGAACACAACACAGCCCGTTCCTGGTAGCGTTACCGCTCCAGTTTTACCCGGGCCCGCTCTGCTGCAGCGCACCACCCAGCCCACTTTCCAAAGTGGCTTGCGCGGCAGTGGCTCAGGCGGTGGTGGCGGCGGCGGCAGCAAGCGGTCGGCGGAGTCACGCAGCCTGAACAGCGGGGCCAACAAGGGTGAATTCGCCGCTGGCGCCAAAAAGAAAAAGAAGCTAGCGGATAAGATATTGCCACAGAAGGTGCGGGATCTGGTGCCCGAGTCACAGGCTTACATGGACCTGTTAACATTCGAGCGCAAGCTGGACGCAACCATCATGCGCAAACGTCTAGACATACAGGAGGCGCTTAAGCGGCCAATGAAACAGAAGCGCAAGCTGCGCATCTTCATCTCGAATACATTCTATCCGAGCAAGGAGCCGAGCAACGATGGCGACGAGGGCGCCGTTGCGTCGTGGGAACTGCGTGTCGAGGGCCGCCTGCTGGAGGATGGCAAAGGCGATCCGAACACAAAGATTAAGCGTAAATTCTCATCGTTCTTCAAATCGCTGGTCATCGAGCTGGACAAGGAGCTGTATGGGCCGGACAATCACCTGGTCGAATGGCATCGCACACATACCACCCAGGAGACGGACGGCTTTCAGGTGAAGCGGCCCGGCGATCGCAACGTGCGCTGTACCATCCTGCTGCTGCTGGACTACCAGCCGCTGCAGTTCAAACTGGACCCTCGACTGGCTCGGCTGCTGGGCGTGCACACACAGACGCGGCCTGTGATCATATCGGCGCTGTGGCAGTACATCAAGACGCACAAGCTGCAGGACGCCCACGAGCGGGAGTATATCAATTGCGACAAGTATTTGGAGCAGATCTTCACCTGCCAGCGCATGAAGTTCGCTGAGATACCGCAGCGCCTGAATCCGCTGCTGCATCCGCCAGATCCGATTGTGATCAACCATTTTATTGAGAGCGGCGCTGAGAACAAACAGACCGCCTGCTACGACATCGACGTCGAGGTTGACGATACGCTCAAGAACCAAATGAACAACTTTCTGATGAGCACCGCTAGCCAGCAGGAGATCCAGGGGCTGGACACAAAGATTCACGAGACGGTGGACACGATCAATCAGATGAAGACAAATCGCGAATTCTTTCTCAGCTTTGCCAAGGATCCGCAAATGTTCATCCATCGCTGGATCATCAGCCAGACGCGGGATCTCAAGGTAAGCCAGGCTGCTGGATTCATTACCAAAAGCAATTCTAACCCTATTTCATTCTGTGAGCAGCTCATGACCGATGTGGTGGGCAATCCAGAGGAGGAGCGCCGCGCCGAGTTCTACTATCAGCCTTGGACGCATGAAGCTGTATCGCGCTACTTCTTCACCAAGGTCAACCAGAAGCGCGCCGAGCTGGAGCAGGCACTGGGCATACGCAATGGCTAAGCGCTGGACTAAACTATGGTTCCATCAATGTCAATGTCCATGTCCATGTTCAAGCAGTACGGCAAACTCTTTTTTCCTTCGGCAGTTTAGTTTAAGCCCTAAATGCTACACACCCTATATATATATATATAAACTATATACATAAATGTATCATTTTTTTGCCAACAACAAAATCAGCGACAGCTGCAAAAACAAAAATAAACAAAAAAGTGTAATACGAAATTATGGCAATTGTTAAGATATATAGATTGGAACTGTAAATTGATGTATAGAGCTCGACTCTGACTCCATAGCGAGTTGGCCAAGGTGTGCTGAATAGTTAATACTATACATTCTTTATACGATATGTAGTCTAGCAATGAACATTAAATGCAAGCGAGGGAAACTTGATTAGCTGGAATGAAAGTGTTAGAGCTACTATAAGAATTTACTGTAAGCTTGTATTCCCTATGGTTAGACCAAGGACAAATTCGGAAGGTTTTTTGTAAAGCTGAAATTTTAGAAGCTGTAGATTGCTTATAATTTGTAAGCGAAGAATAACTCTATGAACGTATTAGCTGAGGCGTAAGAGCTATTTTTCAGTTGTCAGAATCTGACAATATCTGGGATACGATTTTGTCAGGTATAAGACGTCACCTGTGATCCATTATAATCTAGGATTATAATCTATAATCGAATGCGGAATAGTCCAGGCTGTGACATAGTCTATGATCAATGTTTAAGCTCTGGCATAGTCTAGGATCTAGTATCTATATACCTAGTCTATGATGTAGTAGACGCTATGGTCTAACATTGTTAAGGATTCCGAATTGTCAAGAATGTGGCATGCTCTATCAGCTAGCATAATCTAGGGTCAGTTAGGGTCTAGGATATGACTCAATGATATGATATGAGATAGGTCCAAATCAGGGAAAGTCTACAATCTGACATAGTTCTTGATCTAGTAAAGTCTACGATTTCGCATTTTTATGAGCAAATGAGATTGAGAATAAATCTGCGCACACCCAGAAATGGATGGATGGTAATCCAGATGGCAAGCCCGCTTTAACCTATATGGAAAGGAATTATCGTTATGGATTATGCTTCGCCCCAGTGAAGTTGGAAAGGACTACCAGCACAGCTTGCATATGGAAGCAGCTGTAGCAGCTCGGTTATAGAAAACACTTGATGAAATTTGATTATTTGAAGATGCTTGCATTTACTACATTAAACATTTATGTGCGTGTGGTTGTGTGTGTGTGTGTGTGTGATGGATTACAGCCTAAGTAAATCGACGGAATGTACAACTGCATATGATGAATGTACATGAATGCATTAAAGCAGTTGCTTCTCTCTCTCTCTTCTTCTCTTTCTTGCTCTCGCCCTCGCCATCGCCCCCTCGACCTTTGCCTAGTCTCGCTTGGGACGCGCGCCTGTGCGATTGGAGCGGGTGGGCTCATCAATGGCCAGGCCCGTGTCGACGCGAGTCTTGTCTACGGGGTAGAGCCAGCGCTGATAGAGATAGATGAGGAAGACGATATCGTCGCGCAGGCAGGCGACGCGGTGGGCGGTCGGCATGGTGATGATGAAGGCAAAGAAGTCGTCGATGAAGGTATTGAATGCCTTGTACATGAAGGCGCGCCAGGGCAGGGCGGCCACGGACTTTAGCTTGTAATTGACGAACAGCTGTGGCAGCATGAACAGGAAGCCGAAGGCGTAGACTCCATTCACCAAGGAGTTGAGCGTCCAGCTGTACCAGGAGCGGTGCGGCTGGTAGAGCAGCGAGTAGACTGCGCCGCCCAGACAGAGCGGGTAGAGCAGGTAGCTCAGGTAGCGCATGCCCTCGCGGTCGAACTGCTGCGTCTGCTGCTCGGCCAGCTGGCCAGGCTCTGGCTGCTCGGCCTCTTGCAGCTTACGTGTGATGAACGAGGTGAAGCTGAAGTGAAGGCGCAAGATCTTCTTACATTTCCACAGCTCGATCAGCGTGCCGAGGCCGACGGGCACGATTACCAGGTAAGACGTCTGCTCGTCCAGCAGATACAGAAATATGACGAACTGCGAAAAGGCGCGCCACAAGGTGGTCCGCGTGGATAGACCCTCGTAGGACTGCTTCTTGCGCCAGAAGGCGACGTCGTTCTTGAAGCTCAGGAAGTCAAAGAGCATCTGCAAAGAAGCATGAGCTCTCTCACTCTCTATGCATATATATGTATATCAATTCATTCACTTACATGCACGCTGGACACGAAGATGGTGCCGCAGAGCAGATAGACGTTCGTGTCGGAGAATATACCTTTCACCTCGTCGATGTCCTTCTCGGCGAAGCCAATGGACTGTAGGGCCAGGGTGGCGTGCTCCATGAGCAGCATCAGTCGCAGCTTGCCCACGCCCACGGGCTTGTAGTGGAAGCTGAATGTGAATTCGGTGGTGTTGCTGGTCACCGGCACTAGGTGCTTCAGTCTCGTGTTGAACATGTCCGTCTGCAGGATGGGCAGGATCTGCTGCATGCGATTCACGCGGATCAGGGGCGCCAGCTCGGGCGGCAGATCCGCCTGCGACAGGGAAAAGACATCCGTCAGCAGGGTCACGTACACATTGGAGCGGATGTGTGTGCTGGGCTTATCCGACTTGATGTTCTTCTTCTTCTTCAGCTGCTGTGATTGCTCGGCGAGCTCTGGCTTCTCCTTCTGGTTTATCAGATTGAAGGCCTCGGCACGAGGCACCATATAGTCGCAGAGATTGAGCGTGTGCAGCACCGTGGGTCCATCGCGCTTCAGGGTGCGCCATTCCAGAGGCTCGCCTTCCAGCGCCAGCACCACGTGCAGAAAGAGTGTGCCATTGCGTCGCGTCTTGAGCGGCACATCTATCTGGAAGTCATGGTCGAACGGTTGGGCATAGTCGAAGCGCTTCGCCTTGTAGACATCGTGCACTTCAGTAGCGATGGGATTGCGGTTCTGCGAGCTGAAGAGGGCCAACTGCATGCGTGGACGCTCGGCCAGGAAGGAGGTGTAGCAGGGCGAGCTGGTGCACTGCAGCGTCGTGAAGAGCTGTGACATTTGGTAGATCGAGTGGAGGATGTAGGCTAAGAATGCCACGCCCACCAGCGTCGTGATCGAAGGCATGGCCATGATGTGGCACGGAACCTAGCCAAGCCCAAGTCCAGCTGTGACAGCGGTCTCCCTGAAAACCTTAGAGTGCTTGCGAAACTCTGTCAAAAGATACGTCAGTGGAAGCTGCTTTTTTCGCTTTTAATTATTGGCCAAAAATGCCGGCGTAGCCAAATTTCAGTGTTGCAAAATGCGCGCAAGTCGCAGATAAATGGCGCAAGCTTTTGCCGGGCCAGGCTCAACTTTGAAACTACAAAATATAGACGGCTATTTGAATTTTTTAGAATACCAACCAAATATATTAATTTGAAGCAATACAAGTTTTTTAACTGTAAATGTAACTAACATTTGCTGAACATTTAAAATAAACGCAACATTTCATTGAGCTTTTTCGATGCAGGGAAATACTAAAAAATACCAAACTTCAATTTTGGTACATTTATGGTAAGTGCAGCCCTGGCAGCTGTAATTTAGCCGCCAAACAATTTCAATTCAAATTCAAATACAATATGTCGTTATTTTTTATTTGGTAGCAGTTTTATTTAAAGGTTTATACATATTACACATATATATTTATATTTATATATATTTAGTAAATATATACACATGAACATGTAGAATTAGGTACTAGAGTTGTCTTTTTTTATTATTTTTATTTATTTTTTTATTATTATAACTATTAAGTACTAATTACGTTTTCGTCACGCACAAAATTTTCCAAACCTTTGGAATAAATTAAACGACTAAAATGTACACATTACGAAACAAAAAAAAAATGATTGTATATATAGATAGTTAAAAATGTGATACAAATTGGATTAGCAAATAGGAGAAGCTAAAAAAACAGAAGGAATCGATATGGTTATGAATGAACGCTCGATGCTATAAATATGTGGACAATTTTGTTCGAGAATGTGTGAGAAGAGGGAATCGAATTAGAAGATCAAGTGAGAGAGAGAGAGAGAGAGAGAGATAGAGAGGGGGATGATGGAAATGTTCGCTATATAATATATATATGTATGTTTATGGTAGATATATATTTAGTAGATATTCGCATAAATAGAGCAGGGAGAACCCGAATTTAGGCGAGACGTTTTTTTCGACTAGGTGACAAGATTTTGAGCATTGTGACAACGGGCGCCTCGAACGACATCGACACGACAAAGGATAGGAAATATGAGGCGACCGTCAGACCAAAGAACATGACGACCTGTCGAGCAAGAAAGAGAAAGAGAATGGGTGAATAAGAAGGAAGTGTGCGTGAGCTTCACTTACCATTAGATCTCCACCCAGGTGTAGCGGCGCATCCGAGTTGAGTGCCATGGAGCGTATGACTATGGGATGCACCAGGTAGGCGCAGTAGGTGACTCGGGAGAAGGGATAGAAGCAGGGCGCTGACAGCAGCGAGTTGATGTAGCCGCCATAGCCTGTAGAGCAGGCGATCGTTATCCAGGCCAGCGATAGCGCCCAAGCCGAATGACTCAGCGAGCTATATGCGGCCGCTGTGAACTGCGACAGATCGGCCCGGTAGAGGCCAAAGACCAGCACGAACAGATTGAGCATCGCCAGCGTCCAGGCAGTGGCAACTGTCAGCCGCGGCAAGCGAATCTTGCAATTGGTGCGGAACAGTATCCAGCCAACAGCCATGCCAATCAGATAAGGTCCCAGTCGCGTCCAGGGCTTGTCGTAGATCTTGTCGAAGAGCGCCAGTGGATCGTCCGTATTGGGTCTGTGATTGTTTGTGAAGGCAATCACCGCTGTGGTTATCCAGGACAGCACCAGAAATACCAATGTGGTTATAGCCGACAGCTTAAAGTGACGCACGCCCACGATCAGGATTATAGCGCCGATCATGTAGAATTGCGTGTCGTTCGCCAGATACCAGCTCCACAACATACACTGCAAAGAGAGGGTGAAAGAGAGCGAGAGAGAGAGGGAGACGACAGAGCATGGAAAGATAAGATTAGTTGGGATTATAGGGGAATCTATGGAATCGAGGGGTACTTCGAGGCATCACTCAAAACTTCTATCGAGTGGGCCTTCGAAGAGTCCTTTGAGGGATCCCTCTATGGATCTATCCAAGAACTTCTCGATATGGTTTCATTGACGTTTTACCCACCATCTCATCAACGGGAAACAGCGTATTGATATAGAGTATGTTGCGCCACCAGTAGTCCGGACAGGTCACATGGTCCATTGTCGGTGGATCGAATATGGAGTAGGCAGCCAGGTATCTCATTGTCACTTGGACCACACCCAGCACGAACAGGTAGGGGGCCGTGAGTCGCATGAAGCGATAAGCGACCAAGCCAAAAAAGTGAGCGGTGCCCGCTGTAAACTCATTGGCGCCCTTGCTCAGCTTGTTGAGCTTGCCCTTGGCGTTCGTGCGGAAGTACAGATAGGAGATCAGAAAGCCGCTGATGAAGAAGAAGGTATCCACGCTGAAGGGTCCGTTGGTGATTGCCTGGAAGAAGAAGTTCTGCTCGACCTCCTTGCGCATCTCCATGTTGTCCGAGTACTTGAAGACCACAATGCACGTGTGTCCCAGGATGACCCAGGCCATGCTGAATGCACGCAGGCCATGGATACAGGGTATTGTGTCGGCGCCCACGTTGCGATCGCAGATGGCATTGAAGTTCGTAATGGCCGAAAACGAGAGCAACAGCTCCGAGTAGATGCTTAGCTTCTCGGGCTCGTGCAGGTGACCCTCCAGGTGCTCGTCCGAGTTGCTGTTGTTGTTGTTGTTGTTGCCGTTGATGTTTTTGTTGCTCGAACTGGAGACGACGCCGCCGCTGCTGCTTCTGCTGTTGCTGCCGATGCTGACGCCCTGATGATGCCGATGATGATGATGATGATGGTGATGCACATTGATGCGCTCGTGATCGTGATGCTCTAGTTCGTGTTCGTGTTCGTGCTCATGGTCGTGGTCGTGTTCGTGCTCGTGCTCATGATGATGACCATTGCCGCTGTCATTGTCGCTGGGCGGCAAATGAAGCACCAGCTGATCGAGCTGCTTCAGCGAATCGGATTGATTCGATTGCTTCAGCGCCTCCTCATGGGCGGTCATTGTGTCGCTGTAGTCGGAGGAGGCGCAGCCGATGCCCGAGCTCGTCTCACTGTTGTTCATCATCTCCTTGTCCTGCAGACGCAGTGCCTCCTGCAGCTGGCGGTTCAGATAGATCTCGTACAGCGTGCCGCAGCAGATCAATCCAAGCACAATGCAAGACACAACACTAGAGCGAGACAAAGAGAGAGGGAGAGAGAGAGAGAAGGAAGTAGACTGTTAATATGATAATCAAACAAGTGGAGGGCGTGGCGGGAATAGTTTCGCTTCTTTTTCCTCATTTTTTCATTGGACCCGCATTTCACACGATTCCAAATGCTAATGGCTTGAGCCAACGATGCCACTATCCAGCGGCTAGGGGCGATTATTCACTATTTGCACAGCCCATTAGCAGCGACAGACTCACGCTTAGTTTTTTGAAAGTAAGTTTCGGTTAACTTACATCAGCAGGCAGAAGGTCTTGTCCGACCAAATGTTGAACTCCGTGTCCGTGGGCACTCGTATATCCAGTACGCGCAGCTCACGGCTGGGCAACTCCTGGCGCGCATAGCTGGACATGCGATGCACGTCGGCAATGCTGCAGGTCGAGGGCAAACACATGCCCATATATATGGTGCGTAGCTATAAATGGAGAGCAAAACAGACATATAGAAGATGAGACCGATGAGGGGAAACAAAGGCAGTTTAGGCATGCCAATGAAAAAGATTTTTATTAGAGAGAGAAACTTGAGATATGAAATAACAGTCTGATGAGCTGCTGATCTTTCCCCAATCTGCTATAATCTGTGCTAACTTTCAGAGCAGCAAGCAAAATCCTATAGAGAAAACTTTTCATTGAAGTGTTCTATTTCAAAGTGATTTAACTTCTTCAATTGCTTCTCGCTGCAAAGACTCAGAAGGATTTGATTCAGTTTCAAATAATGTTTAGCTTAAGCAAAGACAGCGAGAAGCATTTGGAGATGTTCTATCTATATAGCTCCTCCAAATGCTATATGTTTCGAATCATATCCCACTCCCTCTCTCCTTCTCTCACTCTCTATTGGCTTGCTCAATTGCGGCTCTCTTTCGATTGACTCACCATTTGTGTTGGCATCGTTTCATTGAGCTGCAGCTTGAGCACATAGAAGCCCGGCATAAAGGGCGGGGGCGGATTGTAGACGCTGCTGTAGGCCTCCGCATAGGCTTCAGCAAAGGGCAGTCCATTGTTGCGATTCCCGTTCGATGTGCTATTGTCCTTGGTGCTGTTGGAGCTGGAACTGGAGCTGGCGCCGGCAATGGTGCTGGAGCCGTCGTAAATGGCTTCGCAAAGGGCCAACGAACCCATCCAATAGTTGTTGCCATAGAAGAAACCGGAAGTGTAGTGACCGGAAGCATCGTCCACTACGAAAGAGAAAAAAAGCAGAAGCCAATGTTGAAAGTGAAGGGCATTATTCAATGCGAGCCCGATTAACCCCTCCCGTCAGGCCCTTAACTATGCGAATTGCATACCTCTATACCCTGTACACACGGTGATCGAGGCAATTGGGTATATTAGCTATTATAAAGTGAGGCTCATCTTTTGGAGTCTGCATCTAAGAGCTGAGCTAATCTGATTTGCCAGCCGTAGCTCCGGCTAAACTATATAGAATAGAGTTTTCAATAGACTTACTGAATCTGTAACAAATGTTTACAGAATTTGAAAATAATACTAAAATTAACTAACATAAAGTTTTTCGAACAATATTATTCTCTAATAAAATAGAGCTACTATAACTAAAAGTATGATTCCTACAATCCAAAACTCTTTTAGATTTATGAAAATTTATCTTTTTTTCTACAAGTTTTCTATGTCGATAACCTGATGTAATCGGTCAATTCTATTTTCAGATTCGATATCATTACATCTGGGAACCTTGACAATAATCAAGTTGGTAAACCTCATTGGTTGAGTTCTCTTATCGCTTGGAGATTATTTATTTTAAGGTAGCGTTCATATTGTAAGTGTATAGACTTTCGAGCAGTGTAAACACACTAAAGGGTCTAGATTTACCGTAGCAGCTATCGTAAGAGAGATATCTATTTAAAGAGATATTGATAAACGGGAATATAAACGAACTGTTAATATCTCTATATAAACAACGAGCGCAGTGTTAGGTAAATATTTATATATTTTGCTATATCTATATTTGTAGAGCTTAAGGTAGAGCAACTTTTCAAGTAGCTCTCATACTTTAAACAGATTCTTATATGATAAACACATTGCGAATTGCTTATACTATGATAGTTATGTGAAGAGGAATGCATGAGCGAGAGATATTTCCAAGAGATTTATAGAGGGAGAGAGAGAGAGAGAGACAGAGCGGGAGAGAGACAGAGAGAGAGAGACAGAGAGAAAGAGAGAGTGAGATAGAGAGCGAGAGAGAGATAGATAGATAGAGAGAGAGATAAATAGACAGATAGAGAGAGAGATAGATAAATAGATAGAGAGATAGATAGATAGAGAGAGAGATAGATAGATTGAGAGAGATATATAGAGAGAGATATATAGATAGAGAGAGATAGATAAATAGATAGAGAGATAGAGAGAGAGAGAGAGACAGACTGAGAGAGAGAGATAGAGAGAGCGAAAGAGAGAGAGAGAGCTATTGGGTTGAAATTAGCACTTTGACTGACGAAATGTAATATGAGACGTGCTGAGAGGAGATCAGCGTTTGGATATAGCAGAAGGCAGGGATCTGCACGTCGGATAATTGCTCTGATTGAGCTGGAGCATGGGGGATAGGATAACTGCATATTGAGAGCTATAAACATATCTCCTAAATCATATATGTATGCTGTGGGAATTAGCCTCTGCTTAATGCCTTACTCAAGTATGCAGGGTATCTACTTGTCTATCAGCTTGCACGACCTATTTTGAAATGATTTTTCTTTGCGTTTCTTTTTGCTGTTGTCATCTCTTGGCACATACAAAAGTTGCCATTGCTGCTTATTATATAACGTTGCTTGTTGGCTCTTTTCTCTCCGTCTTCCCTGTTCGCCCGGCCACGCCCTACCCCGCCTTAGCCGCACGCTACATGCAACATGTTGCGCGCATGCGAATTTCGTGTGCTTTAGCTCGGCATTGCGATCTTCTCCCATACGTTGGTTGTTGTTGGGAATTGTCTTGTAACCAGTTGCCAGTTGGACCAACCAGTTTCTGCCTGCGTGAGTTCCCAAAAGGTAAAAATAAAGTAATATCAACTGCAGCTGCGCAATAATTTGTTGTTAGTTGTTGTTGTTGTTGTTGTTGTTGCAGACATTTTGGCATTTAGGCAGACAACTTCCTTCTGTACGCAAAATTTGCCTTGACCAACACGCAGATTTATGTATGCGGCAGTTGCTTGGCTGTAAGCGGGGGGTTGGCTTAGCTAGAGGGGGCGAAGGTGGAGAGCTGGTAAAGGGGGAAATTTGGCCTTAGCTAGCTGCTTGTAGACCACGTTGCACGGCCATGACCATGAACAGGTTTTAAACATGATTATTTTTCCGGCCAGCTCTGCAGAAAGAGATCGGAGAAAGAGGAAGAGACAGGGAGAGTGACCGAGCGACACAGGGAGCGGGTTAGAGCAGTTGCTAAAGAGGTGATGATGAGCATTTTAGCGCATTGTTAATTGTTTAGCCAACGATTATTAATTAATCAAAGCAATTCTTGACCAACGTGCAGGTGACAAGCTTTTGCAATACCCTGTAATAATTGCGCAAATGCTGATGCGGCAACAATGCGATATTACAGATGTGTGTACAAATATTTCATAATTATGCAAAGTGTTAGATATCAATGGCCAAGCTGAGAGTTGGCCTATCTACAGATAACGATAACGATTATCAAAAACTGTTGCTCTCATTCGTAAGATTTTGCTCAAATCGATAACATTGCTGTGCGGCAAAGCTGTACTTTATAAATCGATAAATATCGATAGCTAATAATTGAGCTATAATTGTTAATTTGTGAAGAATAGGCATGAAATCGATAACTATATTTAGCATTCAAGACAAAAAATCTAAAATATAGGCCAGCTGCATACAGCTTTATTTGTCTTGTTAACAAATCGAAAAATATCGATAAATGTCTAATATTGATATATGAGCTAGCATTGCTTTGCTTTGAATAGCTTTTGGCAGCACTTAACTCGCAGCTCAATTGATTGAAAGATATTGATTAAATCGATAAGTATCGATAGCTAATAATTGAGCTATAATTGTTAAAATCTGAAGAATAGGCATGAAATCGATAAATATCTTTGGCATTATAGACAAAAACCCCTAAATTTAGGCCAGCTGCATTCAGCTTCGTTTGTCTTGTTTACAAATCGAAAAATATCGATAAATGTCTAATATATGAGCTAGCATTGCTTTGCTTTGAATAGCTTTTGGCAGCACTTAGCTCACAGCTCAATTGTTTGAAAGATATTGAATTGATAAGTATCGCTCGTAGCCCAGATACAAAACTCTAATTTGATATATCAAAGCTAACGCATCTTTGCAAACCAAATTACATGATTAACTTTATTCAAGGCCATCTACATCCGCCATCATTTGAATTGATTGTAGATCATAGAGTATCGATGAAAGTCTAAGCTTTATGTTCAAGTTAGTTCAAGTTATATATAGAGTTCAGATGAGATTCAAATTCATTCATTTCTTATATCAAAGTTAGACTCGCAATAGACCCCAAGATCAATTGTAATAACTCTATCACGCTCAGCGTCAGAGCATCTGCTCGTCGTCTTTAGTTGATGGGAGCACTTTTACTTTTTTCCCACACGCTGGCTGCCCTTTGGAGTCGCTCTTTCACTCTCGCCCCTTTGTCAACATTATTCGTCTTTCTACCTCGCCCTCTGTCACATTTTTGTAATGTTCAAATATGTCTTTGTTGTAGATGCTGTTGTTGTTGTTGTTGTTGTTGTTGTAGCCGTGTGTCTCTTGTTTGCGTGTGTTTTTTCTCTCTCTCTTTTTCGGTTTCAATTTAATTTGCGATTGAGGTCATTTGATTTCTGTTGGCTTTGGGATTTTGTTGTCTTGGCTTTTATGTAATTGTTAGGCCAACTCTGCTTTGGTTTTTTTGGTAAGAGCTGAGGTCTTCGTAGATCTGTGGGACCTCTAACTAGTCAGATTTCATTTTGTATTTGTCACTTCTCTCTGCATTTTTTCTTCTTCTGCCCATTATTTTTTCTTCTTGTTTTTGATGTCTCATGTTCAATTGAACGTGTCATTCAGGCGGTTAGCGTGTCTTCCACAACAAAAGCAGTCCAACAAAAATAATCAAGTGTCGACAGATCCAAAGTAGACGCGAGACACAGACTCCATCAAGGTAAGCGCCGCGATGTACATGACCAAAAGCCCGATCGGAGCGAACAGCAGCCGGAAAAAGCCCAACCAGGTAGCGCTTGGACCAGTGTCGTCTCTGCCCCTCCCTCCCTCTTTTTCTCTCTCTCTCTCTATCTCTATTGAGCACCATTTAACCCCAGCTCATGTACTCGCAGCTGTACCCATATCAATTCTTGTATTGCCGCAAGGTCTTCGCTTCGACGACATCGTCTAAATAACACGGTCAATGGCCATAGCCCAAAGCGTCGATAATAGCGATCTGGGTCTATGGAGGGGTCTAAAATTGTCAGTTCAGCCATAAACATAGGCCAGCCTAATTGAAAGTTGTTGACAGATCTATTAAATACTGCAGTTTCGACCTTCAAATTGCTTGGAAGCATTAAGTTGTTTGCCACTAGGTCGCTCACTCACCAAGTCAATCAATCAGTCAATCAATCAATCCAGTCTGTATATAGATTAGACTAAAATAAACCAGTTTGCCGTTAGTCTGCTGGCAAAGTATTACGCCTTTGATTGATCTAAGCGTTTGCATTAGCTCATTGTGCTTAGACACCATCAAGAGCCATCGAATCATTGGCTGTGGCGCCCCTCACATACCTCACATGCAAATCTAAATATTTAGAATCTAATAAGTTTGCCGATTAAACAACATTTGTATGCTCGTCTCTGTTTACATCGTATAACATAGTCAACTGTGTTGTGCTCAGTTCATATGTGCGATATCTGAGCGGCAATTGCATGAGATGCGACTGGATGGAATACGCTAAGAGGCAGGCATGGGTCGTATATGGTAATGATAATGATCATGGTAATGATGATGATGATGAAGTGATTGAGTATGAGAGTGAGTTTTAGAATGCGCATTAGAATGATAATGTTAGTGGAAATGATAATGCTGATGATGATGATGATAATGATGATAATGATGATAACGTATATGAGAATGAGTATAAGAATGAGTATGAGAGTGAGTATCACAATGACTATGAGAATGAGTTTGACAATGAGCATTACAATGATAATGTTAATGGTAATGATAAAACTAATGATGATGACGATGATGATGATGACAAATTATATGAGAATGAGTGTAAGAATGAGTATGAGAATGAGTATCGTAATGAATATGAGAATGAGTTTGACAATGAGCATTAGAATGATAATGATAAAACTAATGATGATGATGATGATAATGTATATGAGAATGAGTATAAGAATGAGTATGAGAATGAGTATCACAATGACTATGAGAATGATAATAAGCAAAAGATTGACAATGAAAATTACAATGACAATTAAAATGACAATGACAATGACAATGAGAATTGCAATGACAATGACAATGATAATCAGTATGAGTATGAGAATGAAAAAGCTCATTCTCATTCACGATAATGATAAATAGTAAAAAAAGGAATGCTAATGCCAATAACAATGACAATGACATTTATAAATAAAAAATAAAAGATTATAAAAAGAATACATAGACGATATCTAAAGCTCAAGACAATGAAAATGATAATAATGATAATAAAAATAACAATAAAAAATATCACAGTAATAATTCTAAAAGCTGTGACAATGAGTGTACTCATAAGACTAATAATGCCAATGATGATCATCATTATCTTCGCAATGATAATGAGCAGTTGCGCAGAGTCTAAGCCATACTCCATACTGCCATACTCCAATGCAACTTAGTTTAGTTCATGTCACATACTCAGTCATAGAGACGATATACCCTGTGCCATGCGAGCATTGTAAGAATGCTTTAAAGACTGGTATTTATTATGTTGTTAAGCAATTTTCATCTAACCGAGAATCAATATTGTCTATAGGAAGCCATAACAAATTTGCTTCGCTGATATTTCAGCAACGAGCTTGAGCCGATGTTTGGCAATCGCTTATGGGGTATTTCTCTCTCCCCATATATACGCATATGTGGAGATATGTATTTCTTATTTTATTCATTGTCACCTGAGTGTCAATGAAATCGCCAATTGAAAACAATCAGCGAATTGTCAAGAGCCTCTTGGCTCAACTCGAGCTACGCTTGGAGGTTATGACAGGGAAGTATATACATATATATGTATATCTATATGTATATGTATGTGGGGTATAAATATATATAGTCTTGCATTGGGGCGAATGCGCAACAGAGGTGTTAACACTAACGCCGATTACAGCACAAAGGAAAGGAAGGGGCGGCGGGCGGCGGCTGGGCGTGGCACACGCAACGCCCATTAAATGACAGCCACAAAAAAAGCTGTTGAAACTTTGCTTTTTTTTCGTGTTTTTGATTGATGAAACGCAGCACAAAAATAATCATAAATAATGTGCTCAACACGCCAAACAACAATAACAACAAATAGTTGTTGGCCTGTCAGAGACACTTAATATTTTTATAGAGCTGCGGCGCAGCATTGCGAAAGGCTTGCAAAAAATAAAAAATAAAAATACAAATAAAATAAAATTGAAAACAAAACAAATCGAAACAATCAAAACGAAAATAAAACAAATGAAGAAAAAACTATTTTTTTTTTCAACTTTTTTTTCTTGTCATTTATTTATTTTATTATTTTTACAACGCGTCAGAAATTTAAAGCGCGCAATTAAAACAAAAACAAAACAACGTGATAAAACGTGCGTCAGAACCATTTAAGAAATTATGATTATTCATATATAAAATGCTTCACATCTATGCATATATATGAATATATTTATTTATTTCTTAAATATCTTAATTCGTCTTGGCAGCCGCATTGTTATGCTCGCTCACTGAGCAGTAAAGCGAGTATATAAAACTAAAGACTTGATATTTGAACTCTATTCTCTATGATCTACATACTATCTATCTCTATGTATCTCTATCTGTACACTCTATATAGCACATACAAATCTGTACACTCTACCTCTACCTCTACCTCTACCTCTACCTCTATCGCTATCTCTATCTCTCTCTATCTCTATCTCTATCTCTATCTCTATCTCTATCTCTATCTCTATCTCTATCTCTACCTCTACCTTTACCTATATCTCTCTATCTCTACCTCTACCTCTACCTCTACCTCTACCTCTACCTCTACCTCTACCTCTACCTCTACCTCTACCTCTACCTCTACCTCTACCTCTACCTCTATCGCTATCTCTATCTCTCTCTATCTCTATCTCTATCTCTATCTCTATCTCTATCTCTATCTCTATCTCTATCTCTATCTCTATCTCTATCTCTATCTTTATCTCTATCTCTATCTCTATCTCTATCTCTATCTCTATCTCTATCTCTATCTCTATCTCTATCTCTATCTCTACCTCTACCTTTACCTATATCTCTCTATCTCTACCTCTACCTCTACCTCTACCTCTACCTCTACCTCTACCTCTACCTCTATCTCTACCTCTACCTCTACCTCTACCTCTATCGCTATCTCTATCTCTCTCTATCTCTATCTCTATCTCTATCTCTATCTCTATCTCTATCTCTATCTCTATCTCTATCTCTATCTCTATCTCTATCTTTATCTCTATCTCTATCTCTATCTCTATCTCTATCTCTATCTCTATCTCTATCTCTATCTCTATCTCTCTCTATCTCTATCTCTATCTTTATCTCTATCTCTACCTCTACCTCTACCTCTACGATTAGCTTATGCCTCAGCCCAGATGTGCTCAGAGCAGCGTTGCTCTATTCACACATCGCTTAAATATCACTTTCTATGGCTTCTGTCAAAATAAATACCTCAATACATTTAACTATTTTATGCAGCATGAACGAGCATTATGCAGTTGGTTCCGGCATATTTCGATTATAATGTTTGTAGCGAAAACGAAAAAAAAGGCAGTTAAGTTGTCTTTAAATTGTTTAATGTGCTTTACGTGTGTTTTGTCTTCTATGCTAGACGCCCCCTCACACACATACAGACACACACACACACACACACACACGCACTCACACTTAGCATTAAACATTCTGTTTATGCATTGTCAACACATTAGGTTGACAAAATCCTCAACAAGTACCCAAAACAAACAAATTCTTAATCATTCTCCAGTTGCCAAGCCTCATGGAACCCTAAAAGTTTTCATGTTTTCGAAAAGATATCCAACAGAACTCCCTTGAGTCATGTCAATAGAGGTGTGAGAAAGAGTGCGTATAGCAAATATCCTCTATCCAAATACCCAAACAACTTGTTGCCAAAAATACCTAATCGGAAATTATTGGTAAACATTTGAGCCAACGGATTCTGCGAAATTCGTAAATCAATAAATAAATAAAAAGAAAACAGCTAAGCGCAATTTCAACAAAAGTGTCGAAAGAGAACTTTCCAATGTTTGCTTGAAAGACTGAGAAACTGTCCATAGAGATAAAAGTACTTCTAAAACTGAGATGGTTAAGATCAAGTTATTTGAATGATACCAATTGAAATTGTATACTATATACATATATAGTATATCACTTGATTGTATATGCTCATCACATTAATTAACTTCATCTCTGATCTTCCCATAAATGTTTATACTCAATCTGCAAGCCTTCATATTTGGCTAAGAAACTTTTCAAAGCTAACAACATCTTTGGTTGACCAAAATTGCAAAATTCCAACATTTTCTTTAGTTTCAGTTTCTAAATTGATTCTGTTTTAATATGCGCAACATGCGAGTGACTTATGCATTCGGCTATTTATGATCTTGAAATAGTTTTGCAAATAATTTATGCAGCTAGAGCTGTTGATCTTGTGGGAAATACTTAAATAATGATCTAAGCAATTTATTATATTTACTCAATCTCTCTCTCTCTCTCTCGCTCTCTCACTCTCTGTCATTCATTAGAACTATTTCTAGAACTGCATTAAAGATATTGATCTGAACAAGTCAAGATCCCAAGTTAAGATCGCTGATCTTGAGATTTTTAAAATTCATATATCTTCTGCTAGCTTAATTATAAAGAGCTCGCAATTATAGTATTACCAAGTATTCTCCAATATATATAGTTCTCATTATAAAGATCTATTTCACATAATGATCTACAAATACTATGCTAAAGCTCAATTACACAGCTTCCAGCTTAAGCACTCGATAAACATGAGCTCGTCGCGATTCTCAGCTCTATTATGAAAGACTTTAATGATGTATTAGCAGCTAAGGCCTGTGCCTATGCCTGACTCACAGCAATTTGCGACTTCAAGGTACTTCACGCAATTTCTATTGCTGCTCTAGTTAATCGTGGCGATTTATGTAATAATGACTGCCTTTGGGGCGGGCAAAGCTATCTAAGCACACGCACGAGGCATCTTTAGCTTGGAGCTTGAACTCTGTTAGAGACAACGGAGAAATAACGCGAGGTTATTAAATAGATGTTTATTATTATGTTATTCTTGTTTTTGTCAGCTCCCAGTGATGTTTACTAAACACTTTTACTATGCCTCGAGGAGATGCTTCGAAGTGGGAGCGAGTGAGCAAGAGAGCGTGAGAGAGAGGCAGCAAATTAGAGATGATAGTAATTCTATTGTACAATAGAGACTCTAACTAAAGTACACAAATTCTGTTCCTATTTGAGGATTACTTAGAACACTTGAATGGGCATGCTAAGTCCTTTAAGTAAACTCGCAAAGCTCTGATATTAGATATATTGAAATACATGACAATATATATAGCTAATAGATCGGGCTTCCAGACTCGCTGGCATTTTTTCAAACTCCTGCAGATCTTTAGATCTTAAGATCTCTTGATCGCTTGAGCAACCCATTGAATTATGTTTTTTGCCTAAGCTTGTTTTGTAATCAAAGTTTGATTATGATTAAAAACAATTATGCTTCGATGGCATAAAAAAGAGTTGATTCGACAAAACTTTGATGATCCGGAGTTACGTGGCAACAGCTAATCAGTTTTATGATCTGAACTTAGCAATTGAATGCGGGAAACTACTCAAAAATTGTCGCTGTCGCTGTTGCTGTTGCCTAATTGGCTCACATCAAAGGCTGCTTTGCTGCTTTGGGCAATTTAACGCTTGGCCACGCCTCAAAAGATCGCCCAAGCCTTGATATGACAACGTCTTCGCGCCTGGCTGCAGCTGACAAATCTTCGCCCAACTTCCCTATTACAATTTATCGCACAAGAGCAACAGTTGCTGCCGCGCCGCATTGCATTTGTTATTCAGGTCGTGAAACTGAGACAACGCACTGTCTGTTTCAATGTCAATGGCAGAAGTTGTTGTTGTTGTTGCTGTCGTTGTTGCTGCTGTGGTTCAAGAGCAAAATGTTGCTGTCGCTGTGGCTGTCTTGGGCAACTGGCAAGCCTATGTTGCTACTGTCTTAGTAGTTGCTGTCGCGGCTTGATATTGTTGTTGTTGGCGCTTAACATAGATATGTTGCTGCCGCTGACATTGCTGTTGCTGTGAGGCAGACAGTTGCTGTTGCCAGTTGCTAGTAAAAGAGTTGTTGCTGCTGTTGCTACCAAGGCTTTAGAGCAATATGCGGTCTTGGTGTTGGCCACAAGCAACAGCTGCTGATGTTGTTGTTGCTGTGCCACTAGCCATTGCTGCTGTTGCTAGTTAAAGAATTATTGCCAAGGCTTTAGAGCAATATGTTGTTGTTGTGTTGTCCACAAGAAACTTTTGGCTATTACACATGTTGCTGTCAGAGTTCAAGAGCAATATGCTGCCGCTGCTGCTGCTGCTGCTTCTCCCACCAGCAACACTTGCTGCTTATCTATTTCTATTGTAGCTGTTGTTTCAGTTTTGGCTATAGCTCAGCTGGGGTTCAAGAGCAATATGTTGCTGTTGTGTCGCCCACGTTGACATTGGCAAATATTAAACAATTGACACACGCTACCAACAGCAGCAGCAGCAGCAACAACAACAACGTCAACAACATGATGAGCACTCGGAGCAACAATTGCCGCTGGCGCTTTCGTCGCGAACATTGACAGCAGTTTGTGCTCCAATTCGCAAGCGACAGACACAAAGTAGATGCGAGAGAGGCAAGGAGAGAAAGATAGAGAGTGAGTGAGGGAGGGAGATAGATGGAGTGTGTCTTTGCTTTTGATATGTCTGCTGTTTGGTTTTCATTTATAATTCCGTTTCATATAAGTCTTTTTCGGTGCTCGCATCTGGCGCAGATTCAGCACAAGGTCAGCTGCATCTTCAGCAACAGCAACGACAGTAGCAGCAGCAGCAGCAACAACTTCGACTGTAGCCATTGCCAGTGACGACCCGTTTTCGGTATATGACTAACTGGTATTTCACCTGACCCCGCCACGCCCCCAGTGGAGGCTGCACGGTCTGAAGGCTTTGTAATATGCGTGTCAGATGGAATATATGTTTACAGAATGAGAGACAACGAGAGAGAGAGAGAGAGAGAAAGAGAGAGCGACACATGCGTATGTGCATTAGCTTGTTTACTCAGCTCTGCTCAGGGCTGCAACTGCAGCAGTGCCATTAATAACACTATTAACACTGCTAATGGCATTCCACAGACTAATTAGCCAAACGAAATCTTGATGAGCTACTAGCCAAATGCCAAACAGTCATTGTGATAATTACAAATCAATATTACATATAATCAGAATATATATACTATAAATATATTCTCTATAGATCGAGCATTGAACATTAGCCGAACTGAAGCATTCCATTGTCTAATTACAGCAACTGCTCAGTGGACTCATCTTGTCTAATGAATTGATTAATTAACTTCTTTTTGTGGGAAAATCTAATAGATTTTACAAACTTCTTACACAATAGCTATAGATATATGCTATCTATAAGAAACTTAATAGATAATGAGCTGCACAAGTTTTGTTTGAAATACCTTTCCTGACGATTGTGGAATATGGCAGACTCTCAGTTTCTATATAGCCTCATTGAACTTGGAAAATATTCGAGTTAGACTAACGAAATTTCGTATATAGCTGCTGTAAGACTACATTAACTAAGTATGAGCTATTTGTGGCTCCAACCCTAGCTCTCCCTCTCTTTCCCAACATAACCTCACTGAACTCGGGAACTACAAGAGCTAGATACATGAAAATTAGCATATAAGCACTCTAAGGTTAAGCAAGCTCAAGTCTACAACGATTCCGGCATATGGCATATATGATAATAATAATATGTGTTTATATATGCGATATTATATAATTCGAGTACACATTCCAGTCGAGCTGTCAAAGCCTCCATTCGCACAGCATATGACGCACTTACATTCAATAATTTGTAATTGACAATAGGAAAAGCAATAAATCGTTTATGTCTCTGATATAGCCTAGTCGATCCATCGATCTGGCCATTTGGTCTGGCCTTTTTTGTGGGCCATTTGCGCAGTTATATCAGCTGTGGTTGCTGCCTGCTGCGTAATTATCAAATGGCCCAAACGCGATTATGGTCAATAACCCCAAATAGAGGGCGCATGCAAATTGTTGCTGTTAGCCAATTTCATAAGCGAGTCCAATTTCGACAATTTCAATTTGAGGCACGCGCCAATCGGCTTTTACCTAACGGAAGCGACGTTTCAGTCAAGACTTTTACCGGGTCCGTCAGTGTCAAGTCGAAAATGGGGCCAAGCCAAAAAGCGAAGCGAATGCACTTGCACTTGCCATAGAGACTAGCGAAATACATATGTACTAAATATACCATCCATGTTATATATATGTTTATATAGTGGTCTGAAGGAACCTTCGAGTGCAACGAGCGCGACATAGAAATCGTTTGATTAGCCAAAGCAAAAGCTTAGCCAAGATCGCGCGAATCATTTAGCCTGAAGGTCGATAAGCGATTGCGATTGCGATTGCAATTACGATTACGATAACCAATTACCGATGACTGATTAACGCTCGAGCCCCGCCATTCCGTATGCCATAAGCAGACGACTTATGTGAGCAACAAAGCCAAACTAGTTGCTGTGAGAGTTTCAAGCGATATTCGTAACACCATCAGATGCAACATCATCATGATATTCATCATCATCATCGTCATCATCATCGTCAGCTGGCCAGGCCCCAAATTGCAAGTCAAGTGCAAATATTATGTGCGTGTAATCAAATATGGCATCCATCAAGTGTTCGCTTACATAATCGAGTCGAGCCCGCAGCCCAATGTAATAATTTGCAGAAACTGGTTCACACTCAACGCTTAGCTGCTCTCCGCCAGATTATCATATTCATCAAAGAAACGAATTGAAATACTAATAAAAAAACAAATTTTATTGTGCAAACATGGCCAAAACAGCAACAGTTTGACCTGCACATCTCTATGACTAAGCCAACTGAACTAGAAAGAAAACTATTCAAGTTAGAGCATCGGGGCTGAACGACTGGTATATATGTACATACATAGGTTGATCGCAGCAGAGAGCTAATCAGTCTATGAGTCTTTTGAGAACTTTTACTATTATTTACGTCTTCTCCTGCCTGCTGCATACCTTAACACGTAAGCATTATACCCCTTAATGCCATTAGCATAGGGTTCAGGGTATTGCACCTATAAATAATTCCATATAGCGTTAAGATCAGCAAAGGTTTAGCCATAGCCTTACAACTGCTTATATGCAATTGCGGGTTCCACAGATCTAAATTTTGATTTAATACTTGATCAGCATGTACTTCTTATATATAGCTATACATACTAGATATGATATGTCCTTTCTTGGTATTTAAGTTTATGCAAATGAAATATTTCAGATATTGAATTCTATATAAGTTGAGATGTTTCCCTTAACTCGGTGTATTTCAGTAGTTAAATCAATATAGGTAAGAACAATGTTCCCATTGCATAGGAATGGGAATGGGAATGGGAGTATTTTATGCTCTTGTTCGGTATTGAGAAGAAGTCTCTATAACTCTTCTCTCTTCTCTGTCTTCCCAGAGAGTTGTCTAGCTTATGCTGACCTTTCCTTATTCTGCAGAATATAAAAATATTCTAAAAGGTTTCAGAACTTATCTGAAATGAGCATCAACTTTCTCCTATTTCCCATGATCTGTATCATATGATCTTGATATCATATCACATTTCAGAAGAATATTATATTTAACTGTAGTAAGTAATCCACTCATATAGTTATTTCCTTCCACCTGATCTAAGCTCGCTCATAAACATTAAAATCTCATCAAGCTCGTTGTTTTTTTCAATACGTTTTTCGCGCAGCTTCCAAAAAATTTTGTTGCTCTTCAAAAATAAAAAAAAAATGAAAATGGAAATCGGCCGGGAATTGCAACAGATCTTTTACGCCATAATTCATGATCAAGTGCCAGCTTAAATTGCGTCGACAACAATAACAATAACAAAAAAAAACAATAATAAGAAAAATTGCTCTAGCCGCGCAAGTTCGTTGCCTAAGTCTTTTGTTTTTGGTGTGTGTGAAGCCGAAAACGAAACAAAAATGAATTTAAACCAGAGGAAAAACGCGGTCAAAGTTGAAAGTGGCTGCCACACAATGTTGGACCGTTATTGTGCCTGTCAGCAGCAGCAGCACTAACAACAGCAGCAGCAACAACAACAACAGCAACGTGAATGAACGCACATTTGCCTGTGCCATAATTTTGTTTTCGCCAAAACAACAACAAAAATAAAACTGCAAGACATTGCAACAATCAAATTAAACTTAAATTACATAAGCTTAGTGCGGCGCCAACGTCGCAGCCGACGTCGCTGCCTGTGACCAGCGCAGGCTGACAGGCTGCAATTGTTGCTGCTGCTGTTGCTGTTGCTGCTGACTTGGCGTGTTTATTTGTTGTGCAATGTCTCTTCGTGCATGTGTGTGTGTGTGACTGTCTCTGCTTCTTCTTCTGCTTCTGCTTCTTCTTTTTCTTAATTTATTGTTGCTGCTGCTGTCCAGCAACAGCAACAACAATGGGAAAGCAGTAGAAATTATGTTGCGTGACATTTCATTTTGCACAAAGACTGTAATTGGTAGCTGCCACGCCCTCACTGCCTGCCGCCCCAGCGTCCAGCCCAAAGACATCTAAGTATATTGGCCTAAAAATTGCTGCTATTGTCCGCCATAATCGTAAACAAAATAGACATAAAAAAATAAAAACAGGCCAGGCACGAGCCACAGGCCATTTGCCAATTTGCAGCCGCGAAACAAAGTTGGGCCAACAACAATTGGGACTCTTGCTTATAACTGTTTATAAGCAAATATTATATATACATGTGTATTTATATATTTTTATAGTCTTATTGTTAAAATGCAAGACGAGGTCAGCAGCAAAACGATTTCGTTTGCTAATCGAGCGAATTTGCAATTGCCGCCAAAGCAAAGACAAAACTTCCAGGAAAAAAAGACACAAAAAGCAGGAAGTTTGCACAACAAACATACATCATGTCTATATATAACCAAAATTAGATATATATATAGCCATTCACCTAGACGAGCAGCTCCAGCTTATGGCTTATGCTCAGTGGAGGCAAACATTTGCGTTTTTTGTTCGCTGTTTACGTTTCTCTACACACAAAGCCTTGGCCAAACATGCAACAGCAACAAAAATAACTGGAAAAGAGAGCAACTGCATTTCATTGCCAGGATTTGTGCGCATGCCATGGCCCAGAACCAGCCAAGCCAACTCAAGCCAAACCAAGTCTAGCCAAGCTATTTGGCCTTCGTCCAAGTCCGCCGCCAAGTCGAGCTAACAAAATACTTACAAAACGGCTTTAAAATGCATTGAGAGGTGGCAGTAGGGGGTTGGGCTGCTGCTGCTGGCCAATTGATTGTCAAGAAACTGCCAAAAGGCAGCCAAGCATAGTTGCCGCCAAAAGCAACAGCTCAGAACACGTTGCCAGTGAGATCAACTAACAAAGTTGACATTACACGCAGCTATAGGCATATTATATCTCTAGCTCAAAGTGGCATGCACAGCTACATAAATAGTCGTACTATATATAATTGATCAATTGATATATAGAAGATTTATATTGCATATGATGATATTATTTAGTGTGCTCTTTACTCAGCGGCAGCTGGGACTTAAATTTGTTAGCTTCGCGCTGAGTGGAACGAAACGTACAAGAACTGTTTCCCTTATTGCTTAATATGCCAAATGGAATTCTTATATATATATTAGTCATAGCTGCATTATATATAATATGTATATGTCTTACAGTTAATCAAAGTTATAGTTGCAAACTAATTAAATTTGATGGTAAACAATTTCACAAAATTAACTCTAAGATTAGAATTACGAAAAGTTGACGCAAATAAATTTTTCATTATTTAATTTGGCTACAAAATTGTTTAAGAGAGTTAGCAAATTTATTAAACAATTTAACAAAACAAAAAATATTTTTTTTAAAATTATTTATTTATTATTTATTATTTTATACAAAAATTTAATTGCTTTCTAACCGCACCATGTCGGCATTTGAAAATTTTTCTATAATTAAATTTGTATAAGACTGTTTCATGTTTATATTACATTTGCAAACTCTATGATAGAGTTGACGGAACTAGTTATTAAATTCAAAAGAACTGAAGTTCATCATCTACTCAGACTACATTAGTTCCACTTCCAATTCTGGAACTCACAGCTGCAGCACAAAGCTATGTAGTGCAGCTATGCAGTCAAGTTAGTTCTTTGGAACTAGTTACGAATTTTAATTGACGCATTAAAGCTGCACACAAACGACCTTTGAACCAGTCGACAAATTGGCTTGAAGATAGATTCGTAGTTGAATACAAAAGTATCGAACTAGTTCATGAGCTGCATTAACCCATGATCTGTGCTTCATACTAAACGCACCGATAAGATCTGCTGCAGCTGGGCAGGGGAGTAACTGGAGCTAGAGCTGCTCTTGATCTTGGCCATTTGAGGCTGGTCTTGGCTCTTAAGTTGCTTCGACTATGACGTGATCAAATGCTGCGGCAGCTAACCAAACAGAAAAGCGCTTAGAGCACAATTAGAGCTAATTAAAGCGTACGAATGTGAGCAGAGCATAGCAAAAGAATAAATCAAGCATAAGCTATGTGCACACAGAATGAGCAGGCAAACGCCAATACCCTGTAAACATTGAGCTGCGTTTCATGTTCTTTTCTGTGACTGAGCATGTAACAGGCAGATGGATAAGTTTTATATATACTTGCACTCGTATGTGCAAGTATATCGAGCATATCTCTCCTCTCTTTATCTAGTACTGGCTCTACGTCGGTCTGGCAACCTTATAGCAGCTACCTAGACTTGTCACAGGAGGAGCTCTCAGGAAGAGCTACAACTCTACTATCAAACCTGCCTTCTTATCTCTACACTGCTCTCTCTCTCTTTCTCTTTCCTTCAGGAAGAAATCTGTCTTCTTCGATTTATTTCTTTGGCGCTTTCTCTGTCCTTTCTCTTCTCTCTTCCATTTTCTCTCGTCGCTTCTCTTACCTCGCTTCTCTCTACTTGCTTTTCTCTACTCGCTTCTCTCTCCTCGCTTCTCTCTTCTCGTTTCTCTCTCCTCGCTTCTCTCTCCTCACCTCTCTCTCCTCGCCTCTCTGTCCTAGCTTCTCTCTCCTCGCCTCTCTCTCCTCGCTTCTCTCTACTCGCTTCTCTCTCCTCGCTTCTCTCTTCTCGCTTTTCTTTTTTCCATTACTTCTCGTCCTACCTCTTCTCTCCACTCAACTTTTCGCCTCTTCTTCTTCAAAAATACCTCAAATGCTCATTTCTCTTCACTTCCACTCTATTTGCTTCTCCCTCCCAGCTGAGCTCAGGGTATGGGCTAGTCGTTGACTAAATGCTTGACTAAATAGATCACTCTTACTTGTTAGTTAGTGAAACTTTGAAAGCAACTAAAATGCTCTTGCTTTTGCTTTTGCTGTTGTTGTTGTTTTTCTTTTTCGTTTTGCGTACCGTCTTGAATGTGTTTTCGTGTTAATTGATTGCATAACCAGCAGAAAGACAGCGAGACACACTCACATTCACTCTTGTCAGTTGGTCACTCACTCGCACTGGCGCGCTCAGTCAGCCAGTCAGTCAGTCAGTCAGTTGGTCAGTTGGCCAGTGTAGGGGGCGTGGCATGCACTCCAATCGCTGGCGCAACCAAATCCAAAAGGAAAAAAAAAAAAAACAATCAAAAGAAACCAAAGAGAAGAAGAAAAAAACCCAAAAACTAGTCGCACAACATTTATTCATCATTCGGTTTGCCTTGCAACAAGCTGAAGTTGAATTTGCAGCCGGTTGTCAGGCAGTGCATTGTGTTTACCATGTACCTGTTAAGCTGCATGTTAACAATTTGACAGCCAGCTGCTGATTGTTAGGCTGTATTTACTGTTCAAATCAATTGAATTCTGTTGACCTGGTAGCTGCTAAAGTGCATGTTAAGTGTGTGGCAGCTGCTTGTCAAAGTTCGTGTTAGTTAACTGGCATATGACTTGTTATCATGAGCTGCGGTTCTTAATGGAAGTAACTCCGAAGCATGCAAGCGTAGCTGGGCAATGCACCTTGTAACTGTTAAAGTTCATGTCAAATGCTAAACACTTGCCTGTCAATTGTAGACTCACAAAATTAGTTTACTGTTGTCAGTTGTAGTAAACTTCTAACAGCTGACAATAGCTTTAAGCCTATTTGATTGTCAATGATGGGAGAATGGCATGTGCATGTCAAAGTTCATGTTAGTTTTAATCTGTAGACAATAGACGACTAAATTGAGTTGGTTCTTAGAGTCGACTAGCAATTGTTCAACCAGGTGGCAACGCTGCAATCAAGTTACATCTAATGCACAGTTGCTGGCAGTCAAAAAATGTATTTATGCCAAAACATGAGCAAATGGCCAAATTACTTTTGGCCAGTTGGCAACACTGGCTCGAGCATTCAAGCTATTAGCAATAAATTACAGAATACTTAACAGTTAGATGAACTGCACACTCAACTTTGACAGACGCATAGACAGAGAACATGAGCGTGACGCAAACGAGTTTGACAGCTAGCTCAACTGTTGGTTAACTCTTTGACAGGAGTGAACGTGAACGTGAACGCGAACTGCGACTGCGACGGCGACGGCGACGGCGACTGCGACTGCACATTGCCCCCAAAAACTGTGATATGATATGCCATGCCGCATTATGCGCAATATCCAATTACAGTTATAGTTACACAGGGGCCATTGTTCGCGCTGACATAATGACCAAACGATTTGCCAAAAATTCAAAATGTAAATTACTAACCAAATCGAATCGAAACAACAACAAGGACGCCTGACTTGGCCAGACTGCATAATACTCGTTCACGGTCTAAAAAATAAATCGAATTTGGATTTTTTTCCCTTTTCTTTTTTTTTACGAATTTGAAACGTCAAACAAGGGCAGCATCATATGATTATGGGGTTCAGCCTGTGGGCGTGAATTTGCAAGAAATTTTATATATATATTTGAATTGAATATCGCTGGAAGAGTGAGAAGAGTAATGTACTCAAGTGAGTGAATGTCGTCAGCGTTTAACAAATTAAAGCTAGCCACTAAATACATAGGCGAAAGTGCATAACTTTGTAATTTTTTATATTTCATTTCAAAATAGATTTCTTTATAAGAAAATACAAAAACTATTTTCGGACTATTTTCGGATTTTATTTAGCTTTTTTTTTGTCAAAGATTGAATGCCAAGTCTTGATGGAAGAGACTTGTGTATGTAGAATATATATAGTGCTTTAGCTGGTATGAAAAACTTGGTAATGCTTCATTTACCAGAACTTCAATAGCTCTAAGCTTATCAATCCATCTATAGGGAGGCTTAATAGTTAAACTGAAGATATTAAGTATATGCCATACATCGAGCGCTGCAGCACTAAGCTGAAAAGTCTTTAAGACTATGCTTAGAAGAGCTGAGAAGTTCATAGTATTAAATCTATAGACTAGAAGCCAGGCTCTAGTTCAAGTAGAGCTCGAGAGAGCTATATATAATATAAGACAAACAAATATGCCCACTGCTCAGTTGCTTGAGCGAGCATTCAAACTAAACTAAGCAAAGAAATCAAAATGCATAATTGAGTTGCAGTTGTTGTTGTTGTTGTTTCTGATTGTTTTTATTGTGGCTGGTTGCAAGTTGTTTGTAGTCGGGCAAGAACTAATTGCGACCTTGGGCGTCCACAGCCAGCGGCGCATGCATAAAGCCAAGCAAACCAACCAAACTCTATGCAGATCCGAAAAACTTGAAATGTTGAGAATGCGCTAAACCAAACGACACGTTCACATGCAGCCCAGCCAAGTCAAAAGCCAAGTTAAGATAAGCAACAACAACAGCCAATAGCTGTAAGCCATCAAGTTTATACAAATATCTCAATATACGAATCTGAAAATAAAATTGAAGCGAGCCAACAGAAAAACACAACCTATCAATGCATAAAAGTTAATCGAAAATGATTTGGCAATTTGCTTGATTGCTCTGGTAATGGATAATGCCCGATAGTTTTGATGTTTATGGATTGCCCAATGGATATATTTGTCAGCTTGAATTGAACAAAATATATTCAGATGTGAACCAAAATTAAGCTGTTAACATTAGCAGATTTTGTTCGTAAATATTTTGAAATATTTGATTAAGATTGCAGAGCGGAAGGCAGGTAGATATTGTATATGGCAGCTTCTTATCGTAGCTATAAACATGGGATTTATATGCAATTATATATTACCTCAATTTAGATGCTGTGTTCCATACGAAATGTTCGTAGAGTTTTTTGAAGTATTTTAATTTTTTTTTTAATATTTTATTCGCTTCTTTCTTAATTTATTATTATTTATAAAACTTTCAGGAATTTTTTTTGTATATAACTGAAATATCCTCTAGATATTTTATATCAAATTTGCACGCTGAATTTCATACATTTCTCGTAAATAAATAAATAAAATAAAATAAATAAAAAATTAATTAAATTATAATGTTTTGTCTTTAATCGAATAAACTTTAATAATTTATACAAAAATTATATATTTCTTTTTTTTTATAAATCTTTCAAAATAACACATTGAAAGCAAGCTCTCAGCTTGATTTTCAAGAACTCAATTATATTTTAGCAATGTTATATAAATATTAATATAACTACATATTTAATTTAATTTTTTTTTTTTATATATATATTTTGTAAGATATATGTATATATTTTTTTTTATCAAAATTATATATATTTTATAAATTAGGCTTTCATCTTCATTTTGTCTTCTTCTCAATTTCAGATATTTGTTATATTTAGAATAATGTAAAAAAGTCCAGTGATTAGCTCAACTTAATTAATGGGTGAATCCCTTAAGCATTTCCTATGCCGAAATCAGTTTTCTAACTTTCAAGCAAAGGACTGTTCTCAGTTCAATTTTAATTAAGTCTGCCTATTGAGTCAACAGCTCTAAAAAGAGTAAAAGAACTGTTCTCACTTGCAGTTGAAACCAATTTCATTTAGCAGCTGTTCCCAATAACAACTGTACTCTTTTTATTCCGTAGCAGCAACAGTTTTCCATTGCTCGCTCTCAACTGTTCCCAATGTATCATAATTTCCTAAAATTAATGCCTGGTAAGTGTTCTCATTGCCCTTGCACTGCCTAAGGGCAATGCTGTTCTCACATTCATCATTCACAACTGTTCCCACTTGGGGCATTTGTACTCACTTTTGACGGCCCACATCTTGGCATCCGTCAGGCCGAGCAGGTAGCTGCGCATGTCCTTTGTGCAGTTGGCGCTCAGCATGCGTGTGGCTTCGAGGCGTGGCCACTGCGACGCCAGCAGCGACAAGTCAAAGACGTTGAGCGCATCGCGCAGTCGTTGCCTGCGCGTCAGATCGAAGCTGACGTTGGCGTCGCTGCTGCTGCTGCTGTTGCTGTTGTTACTGTTCCCATTGTTGCTGTTGCTGTTCGTTTCCGTTAGCAGGCTCAAGTTGATGACATTGTGCTGGTCGGGGCTGATGATGGGCGAGGACTTGTTGTCCTTTCTGTCAATGGCCGCCAGCGCGACGCTCGCTGCCAAGGCTAGTAACAGCAGCGGCAGCGGCAGTGGCAGCATGCGTTGCAAGCGCATGATTTAAATGAGAAGAAAAAAATAAACAAAAATATCGCACAAATTGATGGGGCACGTTCGCCCTGCCCTGCTTCACTTTCACTCGAAAAAAAATGTCGAAAAAAATCTGTGTGTGTGTGTGTGTGTAAGAAATTCCAAAAATATATATTAAGTTCCAAAATCTGTGTCGTTTGTTTTCGTTTTTATTATGATTTTTATTTATTTTATATATATATATATAAATATATATATATTTTTTGGTAAATTTCTTTGCAAACACTTTGCTTAAGTCATTTTCACGCAGCAAGTGAAAAAGGAAAAAAAAAACACCGAGCTTTAATTATCACACAAGAAAGCACATAAAAAAAATTCAACTCTTCGGCTTCGGCTTTGGCTTCTGCTTTTGAATTTGCTTTTGCTATTCGCTTCTCTTCTTCACTTTCGGGTGGCAGTTGTGTAATAAGCGCTGCTTCGCGCGACACTTTGCTTTTTAAAAACCGTTAGAATTTCTCAGTCGTTTTTTTCGGTGTTGTTTGTTTTCATTCGTATTTCTTTTTCGATAATTTCTTTTGCTGCTGTTGTTGTTGTTGTCACTTTTACTTTCGTTGCGCACACGCGAGCCCTGGTGCGAGCGAGACGGCGGGCTTTAAGGCTATCGAGTCGAAGGTGGGGGAGGTGAGTATCGGGCTTCGCACTCGGCGGCCGTATGATTTTGCTTTGCTTTGGGAGCTGCGACAAGCGACGACCGCTTGGCATGAACGCACGTCAACGAATTGCGGCTGCGCGTCTTGGCCAGCTGTAAAAATATGCTAACAATTTCAAAAACGCAGCCCAAAAAGTCGCAGTGGCAGCGACATCACCAGCGGCAGCGGCAGCGGCAGAGGCAGCGGCACCGGCAGCGCGAGAGCCCAAAACGTAGTAACAACTGCGCTAATCTCAGCCAGCATAGGCTCAGGCGTTAACGTCAGCAGCGCAGCCGCAGCCGATAGTCGACAGCTTGAAAGCGCAAGTGAGCGCAGACAGTGCAAAATTTTTACCGTTAGCTTGAGCAAGCGCAACGAAAGTGCTGCAGACAGAGACAACACACACTCACGCAAACAATGCAAACACAATAAATGAGAGCGAGAGTGAGTGAGTACATAAAAGCAAAAGAGAGCGCCCCAAAGAGAGAGCGACGGCGACGCTGCTGCCACCGCTGCCGCTGCTGCCGTTGTTGTTGTTGTTGCTCTGCTGGACAGTGGAAGAAAAAGCCCTGCGTCATCGGCGATGTTGTAATAAGCATTTTGTTAACAAACGAATGTCGGTGTCGCTATTGTTGTTGTTGCTGTTTTATGTTATGCTGCTGTTGCAAAAGTTGGCCGAAAAAAAAAAAACCAAATGGGAAAGACAAAAGAAAGAGCGAAGCCAAAAATAAAGTGAATTCAAACGCGATTGAATAAATGATAAAATTAGTGAATATTTTGAATATTCAAGGAAGTAAATGAACAAGTGAATAGTCGGAAGGAAGTGAATGCATCGAATGAATGAATGAAATGAATGAATCCAAGTGAGTGAAGCAGCAGCAAAGGCATGAATACACAGAGGTGAATGCATGTACTTAAAAGAATATAATACTATGATATAAATGAATATCAAAGTAAATGAAGTTAACAATGAATGAGTGTTAAAGCAAAAAATTAAAATAAATGACTGAATGAAATACGCAAAGGAATATATGAATACTATGAATCTAGATCAGCATCTATAAAAAGAATAAGAGAAAAAACTGACAAGATAAAGAAGAAGAGTAACTGAGTACAAAAGATGTAAATAAATAAATACCAGAATGAATAAGAAAGCAAATGGAATCGCCTAATGAATACTATGAATAAATAGCTCAAAAACACAATAAACAAAAGATATGAATGAATCAATTGCTATCAACTGTGACTATGACTATGAATAGTAGTCAGACTATTCAAAGAAAACTCAAGTAAAGATGAATAAATGATTAAACATCAATGGATTAACCAATTTTCATCACATCATCAAACACACATCAATCAATTGGCCAAAGGGCATTCATTCATTCACTCATTCACTGCGAATACCGTGACAAATGAATAAACTGCTAATTAAGGTGCTTAAACTCGCATTCCGATCATTAATCTAATCTATAAAGGAACGGGGGAATTTCAGATTTCTGATCGAAAAATCAATTTGTGGCAACTGTTTTGGCTGCTGTTGACCCGTTTATAAAATCACACACACACACTCACACACCCATTCACTCACACACTCATATATCTTCAACTGAACGTACTGCAGTCACAGCTTCAGTTACCAATTTCAGCCTCGACTTGACAGTCTAGCTTGTCTCTCCCATCTCTATCTCCCTCTCTCTCTCTCTCTCTGTGTCTTTCTTTTGCATTGTGTAGCTATTGTGTAATACAACAGATCTCCAAATGTCGTGCAAATGCTTTTTCAATTTTCCAAACATGAAAAGCTGGGAAAATATGTTTTAGCCACAATGCATTTTGGCTCTGTTTGAGCTTTACCGTTATCGCGATGCTGTGGCGAGTAACCGGTTCTTGAAGATCTTAAATGAGTCTTATTGAATTTACTGGAACAAACAATACCCTGTAGCCAAAGAGCCCAGAATGTGGGTAGATCAGTTTATGATTGAAGAGAGAAAATATTTTTGTTTCTGACAATCGCTTCTATAAATTTACTATATGGGAGTCTATATACTTGATATGGTACATAACTCGTATACGACTTTATACAAACTTCCGTAAACTCAGCCCAAGTCTAGCTAAGATATAGCTTATATATAGTATATGTATTCAATATCGGATATATTTTTCTAACTGTCACATATGCATACTCTGCATCAGCATGCCCCACTGGGCTATCGGGCATAGGGTATATAAATACTGCCAAAAAGTGCAGGCGCGACTGGAATTCTCCATAGTATGTTTCGGGCGTGTGTGACTTATACAGAGGCACATACACAAATATGTATATACATATATATCTATAGCTATGTCTGCGAAGGGCGAACAAACTGCATTTTCGGAAGATGCGACCAGAAGCAGAAGCGAACAAGAATTCAGCGAGTGCCAGATCAAAATGGGAAACAGGTTTCAGTCCATTTTCGTAGTGAAGAGCTGAAATGCATCGATTGGTTTTTGAGCACACATAAAGATTGACACAATTCGAAAATAAAGTGAGATGGCACGACTAGCAGATATCCTGTACAGCTGGTAGATTTGTAACTAAGATTACTCGAAGAGGAAAACCCAGAAACAAATTGAACAGGAAGGCGGGAAAAAAATGAGATTGAAACTAAAAGAGACAAAGGAATCACAAGATTGAAAGAGAGCTGTTAAGTTTGAGAGAGAGAGAGAGAGAGAGAGAGAGAGAGAGAGAAGACAGATATGAGATGCATATAGGTATGCCCTTTGTTAACATAGATCTCTATATATGTTATCGGGTCATACCCAGATTCACATTCGCATATTCGTTTGCTCGTTAACGCATTGTAATATTGCCCGTCAGCTGGAAAAAAAAACCTGTCTCGACCCGGTCTCATATTTTAATGAGAAAAGTGAAAGTGTCAAGAAAAAAAAGAAAAAAAAAATGCCAACAACTAAAACTCAGCTTAACAATGAATAAATAATAAAGTGCTACTAAAGCCCAAATACAAATATACGTATACTAAATGAATGTACGAATGCGCATACGAATGTCCGACGAATATTCGTATGCAAATAAAGAGCCGGCACGGCGTGAATCGAACGTTGCGGAAGAGGCGGAATGTGTGAAAATCAAAATTGGAATTGTAATCGAACGAAGATAAGTCAGATAAGCAAGCACGCCCAGAATAATAGCGGGTGCCAACGACTCTACGATGCTCGCTTAGGGGTTCTTTGCATATTAAGAATACTTCTGTTGGCATAGCTCAACAGTGTTTCAATTGAGCAGAGAGACTTAGGATCTAACTGCAAGTGTACTGGAAACAGACTCCTTTCTAGGGTCCTACTCTTTAAAGGTCTGAATGCACTAAATACATTCTCATATTCCTAAAATATTCGCAATCTCCAGCCTCAATTCTCACGTCTTTAGCTCGCAATTTCATTTGAACTTTGGACTCTGCGTTAGTATGCTCAACGATCTGTCGCACTTTTGCAACACTATTTATTTTGGCGGCTGTTGCGGGCAGTGTTGAAAGCGGTTTTATGACGGCGGCCATAATTACAGTTGTTTGCATAATGCTATGATTGAAGATAACGGATCTTTACATAATTATGATTACTTGATGCGAAGTAGTTCAAGTCGTTCATGATTCGACTGATTCCAACTGTTGCAAACGAATTGAAAAGTAATACGATTGCAGAATAATCTTATATATATGCATATATTTGTTTGTGATTGTTCAGATTTGAGTTTATGGCAATCGATATAGATGTGTGGTTATCGCATACTTTGGAGTTCTCGATCTCCATCTCGATCAATTTTCGATCAATTACTCTTGCTCTGCCTCGGAATTCAACTTTCGTTCTATTCCTATTGCTATTATTAGTCGTTTACCTCCACTTTGTGCCTCACACTCTTTCAGTTTACTCTATGATACTTTTACTCATCGTCTGTTCTCTTTTGTTTTCGTTCTCCCTTACAGTCTCTCTATTTGGAATCTTGCCCATTCATTCAGCAAGTCTGCCCTTTGATCTCTTAATTTTACTCTATTCATCGTTCTCTCTCTCTCCATCTCTCTCTCTCTCTCTCTCTCTTTGTGTCTGTCGTTTCCTCTCTCCATTCAACGTTCTCTCTCTCTATCTCTGTCTCTCTCTCTCTTTCCCTGTGTGTCAATTCCTCTCTCTATTCAACGTTCTCTCTCTCTCTCTGTCTGTCATTTCCTCTCTCTACTCATCGTTCTCTCTCTCTCTCTCTCTCTCTCTCTCTCTCTCTCTCTCTCTGTCATTTCCTCTCTCTATTCAACGTTCTCGCTCTCTCTCTCTCTCTCTCTCTCTCTCTCTGTCTTCCTACTGTCTCTCAGCCCTGTTCTTTCTTCTGTCTCTCTTTCTTGTTATTTCTTTCACTCACTCCCTTGTCCCGCCTTACAATTATCTGCCTTTATCTGTCTTTGTTTCATATTTTTCTTCTTTACCTGTTTCCCATTTGTCTGCTGTTTTCATTCTCCCTATCTTTCTCTCTTCCTTCCCTTGCTTCTTGTTTTCTTTTCCGCTTTGGGTTTCTACCTTAATCGGTCTCTATCTATCATTCTCCTTATATATATCTCTCTCTCCCTCCTTCTCTCTCTCCCTCCTTCTCTCTCTCTCTCTCCCTCCATCTCTCTCTCTCTCTCTCTCTCTCTCTCTCGTTCTCTATTCATTCGTTTAGGGTCAGTGAATAAAGTACCGTTACATCACGTTTGACACTTTGACCATGAACGCATTTCACGCCAAGGAAAACGTTCAGCAATGCAACAACAACAACAACAACAACAACTTCAGACAACCGACTTCAGACAGGCAACAACAACAACAAACCACTCGAACTACTCTAGCTCTGAAACTGAATCAAATGCCGTTAATTTTTCTTACGTCGTAACTGAAGTTATGTTGGTTTATTGTTGTTTTATATCATTTGGTCATCTTCGGCATTTATGTTTTTTTTTTCGGTTTTTTTTTTTTAATTTGTCGCTTGGTCTCATCTGCTTCTTCTCTTATTTATTTCTGTTTTTTGCTGCTTTTTGTTTTTTTTTTTGTTGATAATTACTTCATTTGCAATCTTTCATGAAGCAATAGAAAAATGCGCCGTTAATTAAAAACGCAAACGCGAACGCGAGCTCGACTCGCGTCGGGTTGAGTCCGAGACGGAAAGCAGAAGATGAGCTTCGATTGCCTCAAATCAAAAGTTGGGGTCAGCAACAGAGAGAGAGGGTGAGAGAGGGGAGGAGGGGGTGCTGGGTACAGAAGCAGGTGCAAAGAGCGGGGGTGTAAATACAACTGACATTGTCAGTGTGCATAAAGTGTGTGGGGGGTGAGGTGTGTGGTGCGGGCGGGGTGGGGAGAGCTGAGGGGGTGGGAGATTTCGGTAGTCATAAAAGTCGGCGCCAAAATATTTTCACTTGTCTTTAGCGGGATGTAAAATGAGGGGGGAAGGGGGGGGGGGGGTTACGAGGTTTTACGAGGGTACATTTAGGGCTGGCAGAGGGGAAGGGCCGTGACAGTTGGTTCGCTCTTATGCAACAAAGAGAAAATTTAGCGTAAGACAAAAGACAAGAGAGTCCACAGAAAAATGCACTGTCATTTAGCCATTAATACAGCGAAGCGGCTGGGCGAGGGGAAAAGTAAATGAAATGTAGAGAAGCGAAGCGAAGCGAAGAGTGTGCGCGATCAGTGTATACCCTGTAAGCAGGAGACGAATTAGGAAAGAACTGAGCTAAGAAGAAACGCTTCCAGCTGATAATGATGATAGTATTTGCTTAAAAGTTAAGATACAAAAATGATGAGCTATTGAATACCCTGTATTAATAGACAGGTTGATCATATAAGAGTTCAACATACTTGAATACCCTACAACTAGGATACAGGTAAAGAATAGAAGACTTCAACATAATTGAATAGACTTTAAATTGAACACAGACTGAGAATGAGATGACTTCTACATAACCCCTTTTTTTATAATAAATGTTTAACTTAAATTAAAAAATTAATTAAAAAATTGTAAGACTACTTAAAGCTATATTAATTCTAACATAGGATACATAAGGAGAAAAAAATATATATATTTTATGGAATGCATATGATTACTAGGAAAAATGTTCATGTCAAGACACGATGCTGCAGGTCTTGGGAGTGAAGGCGTTTTAGTCTTCTTCTAGTGGATTTACAGTGGCTCACAGCTTATTTCGTGCAGCGATATAGCAAAACTTTCAAGACGTATTTCCGCTTAACCAGTAAAGATATCCAAAAAATGTGAATGGAGTCTTATTTATTAGCCATCCATTATATATTAAAGCACTTCATTTTTTTTAATTCTAAGAAATAACATTTAAAACTAAAGAAAACTGAAAAAAGTGGCTCTTTCTATGTCACAGCTTATTTCGTGCACTGCACTTAACACTACAAATTATCAACAAATTCTTAAATTAGTATTTTGTATAAACTCCTTTATGTTTAATAATCTCTTAGAAACGTGATTCCATCGAGTTTACCAATTTTTGAGTGACTTCGCTGGCGATTTTTTGCCATTATTTCAAAAAGTCCATTTTCAGGTCGTTTTCATTAGATATTGGGCTTTTCTCAATATTTGATTGATTGACGCCAAACACATTAAATTTCGACTCTACTGCATATATTTCTTGATTCCAAAAAGAAATGGGGCAACCAACTTGCTCCGTTGCAAATTTTAGTCCACATCTTTGGTTTTCCATATTTATAAACTGACCTTGTTGTCCAGTGACAGCTTCTTACGTGCTGCGAGCAGCCAAGACATTTTAGCGATTTAAGATTTGTAGGATTGCTGCAGCATAGTAATATGCCTTTTAAAAGTAAAGCGTCTGTAGAGCGTATTTAGTATTTAGCATTCTCCTGTTTAAGCTTACCCCAGGGCAGCTAGGCGGGCGGTTCGTATAAGTTAGATTTGAACATTTGCCAGCATTTATGCAAATGTTCCATTTCTGAGGTCATTCCTGAATTGCGTTGAGATACTGCTGGCATGCACTCGTAGCCTGTAGAGTGCTAAGCATTGAGGTAAGAAAAATGGGGGTTATACTCATTTTTATAGCCGGCACACAAAAGATGCAAAATACAAACATCAGTAAAAAAGCATATAGACTTACCTGCCACAGAAGTAAAGTCAACCTCAGCAATGAACATACTTACATAAAGTTTTCTATTCAGCTTTCTATAGTCAATAACATACTCTGACTCCAACGTTTACAGGGCATTTTACGAAGCAACAACACTTGATGACAGTTGCAGAAGCAATTCAAATCAATTCGCGTTGCCAACTGCTTGCAAGCGGCTGCCAAGCAGTGCTTGCTAAGCTACAGCTGCCGCCGCCGTGCAATAGATGGCGCCACTCACACGCACACAAAATAAAGACATTCAAGACTCAAGATTCTTTTCAAAATTTCTGTTTAATTCATAATGCTCTTTGTTTTGCTTATATACATATTTAAATATGTGTTTGTGTGTTTATGTATATATATATATGTGTGTGTATATATGTGTGTGTGTGTGTGTTGCAGAGGCATATGTAGAGCGATTTCTGTGGTATTTTCAACCATATTTTACAACTATATAATTATTAATTAATTATTTATTTAGGTTTTTCAAATGATTTGTTACTGTTTTAACTGTTTTTTGTGTTTTCTCTTTAATTTTGTGGTTATTAATTTTTTTTTATAACTAGGCTAGGGACAGGCTGGAAAAAGTGCTCAATTTTTTACTCACTTTTTGTTTTGTTTTGCGATTGTTTTTTTTTTTCAACATTTACATAATTAATTCTTTTTTTCTTTGATTAGTTTTTTTTTTGGCTAAAAGCAAATTTATATATATTTTATATATTTTTGTTTTGTTTTTGAAATTCAAATTTCTATATATTTTTTTCTTATTATTTTTTATAGTTTTACTTCATTTGTTTTTTTCTCTAATTATTTTTCTGCTTTGTTTTTTACCTAATTATTAATCAACAAGACAAAAAAAAATTTTATTATTTTTATTTTTATTTTTTTTTATCATTTTCTTTTTGTAATAATTTTTTTTTATCTCAAATGGATGAACTAAAGCAGATGAAACTGTAAACAGAATTCTTGCTGTTTATCAGATGAACTCTTAAGTGTGTGGAGGAGTGAGAGAGTATGAGGGAGAGGGCAATAGCTAGTGTATCTCTGTGTGTGTGTGTGTGTGTGTGTGTGTGTGTGTGTGTGTATTTGTGTGTTATTCATATTATCATATCACCCTAACAAATTGTAATTCGAAAAGAGTTGTTTAACAATTTAATGTCACAGTTATTTGACAGCTTGCTGTCAAAGTTCGTGTTAAGCTTAACAGCAAGTCTAATTAGCAAGCCAACTTAAACTCAATAAGAGACTGAAAAGTCTATAAAGGCTTTGCAACATGCAAACTGCATGTTAAATATTTAACAGCTAGTCAAACTGCTTGCCAAGAACTTCACAGGAAAAACAGTTTGCTTCAAATTGCTGAACATGGTATGTTATCGATAAGTTATCGACTTCAGATTATGGTAGAGTGTGAGACAGATCTCGAGAGAGCTAAAGGTAGTTTACTCTTTTTGTATGACACTAAGTGTCATTGATTCTGTAATCGATATACTATCGAGATATTGACATTGACAGCCGCAGTATATTTGTGAGAGATAGAGAGAGAGAGAGAAAGAGAGTTGTAAAGAAGAGCACATGGGAAGTATATATATATATATATAGAGTATATAGTATAGTAGTTAGGCATATATCATAATTTTTATCTAGTTTATATATACATAGAGCTCAATATATATATAGATCGATATATATTCAGAGAGAAAGGCACAGATGAAATTATTACATAATTAAATTTTGTGTTGTTCGGATTTTCTAAGTTCGATTTGTTGCAGTTGTTGTATTGTGTCAAAAGTTTTTCTAAATTTGGGTGTGTGTGTGTTTTGTTGTTGTTTGTTATCGAACTATTGACTTATCGATTTTATAAAGAGTGTACAAATGCGTTTTCTTCTTCTACTTCTTCGTCTTCCGTTTCTTCCGACTCTTTTAGATCATGCTATTAAATTGACAGTTGTTCTTTCTACATTTCTAAGTTCAAGAGTTTTCTTTTTCAGAACTTGCTTTAAAAAGAGCTTAGCTAACTTGTTTTGTCCTTCGTTTGGCTTAGCTAAGGTAATTCGTTGATAGTTTCACATTATATATATAAGCTATATATATGTATGTATATAGGGAGCAATTGCTACGGTATTTTTATTTGGTATTGTAAATTTCTACTACTTTTATAAATGCTACGCCATAAAGTTCTTCAGTTTACCAATTTCAAGTTGGTTTATACATATATATAGGTGTGTATATGTATAGACAGATACATATATGCTTATATCTATATATCTGCATATACAGACAACAAAGTTGATTCTACGTTTTCTGGAAGCTACACTAAGAACAAAAATGGTATTTAATCTGTTTTTAACTTTTTTTTAGCCAGCTCAGTAATAAAAACTTTGTAGTATTTTTGTGGTATTTTCGACAAATTTCAGGTCAGGAATTTCTGGTATAATTTCATTGCTTGGTATATTAGATTATATAGCTCTCAGTTGTTTTGCTACGTATGTTTTTTTTTGCCAATTTTTCTTGTCATTTTCAGTATTAATCATATATATATATTTGCTTATAGATTTAATAGTTTCCGAGCTTTGTCGTTGCGGACTACACAAAAACTTTACGTACACTAATTACCCTTACGCTGTTTGTATGTGTGTATTTACTTGGTATTTTAAAAGTATTTTCTTACATTTTTGGGTTTGTTTTTTTTTTTGGCACATTTTGTGTATAAATGAGCGAGAGTTGAGATAGCGCTAGGGTTAAGGCCAGAAAGATAACGCGCTAGAGGTGTACGAAAGATTGTCTAAAATGAGCAACGTCACTTGCTGCTGCTGTGTGTGTGTGTGTGTGTGTGTGTTAAGTACCAATGTAAATTCGTATTTTTTGTCATATCAATTATTTAGCTTGATGCATAAAGTGGCAACATTTCGGTATATGCATGGTATTTTCTGTTCCTTCGATACTTAAGTGTGTGTGCCACCTTAACGGACTAAATAGAGATTTGCTATTGCTTATCCATTTTGTGTGTGTGTATTTGTTATACTGAATACTGCATCAATAATACTAGACTACGTAAAATACC
This sequence comes from Drosophila buzzatii, assembly GCA_035045845.1. NCBI lineage: Eukaryota > Metazoa > Arthropoda > Insecta > Diptera > Drosophilidae > Drosophila > Drosophila buzzatii. Next base: position 2,794,270 of record JAWNOS010000596.1, on the reverse strand, counting down.
AGACAACACATATAATATATGTATATATATATATAAGATGCTCTATATACATACTCTAGTATTTTGTTTGTTTTTGCTTCTGCTTCATCTTTGCATATAAATCTTTTTAAACTTTAAGAGCTAATCACAGAGTTGATGATTTCTTTCAGTATATATCCATACATATATATGATATATATATATATTCCACACATATATATGTATATATATAGTTGTGTATAACTGTGTATATAACTCTTGTAATATATATATATGTATATATATATATATAGTTTTATATAATCATCATAAATCAGCTTTTGTATTTTCTTTTTCTTTTTGTGGCTGAAACGGAAAACGCTCTAAGCAACGATTTTTGGTTTAGTAATTTTCTTTTCATTTTGGTATATTTGTAGTATTTTTTCATCATTTGCTAAACTTATGAAAACCGTAGATTGCACTAAAAACAGTTGACAATTTTTTTTTGTATTTTTTTTTGGTAGAGAACGCTCGATTAGTAGCTATCGTAATTGTTATCGTTTTTCGTTATCGTTACAGTTAATTTGTATAGTTATAGTTACAGTTTAACACCTAAACGCTAGTGAGTAATGTTTATCGTTAATCGTTAATCGTTATTGCCTAAGATCTAACGCTTTAGTTGCTTTCTTCTTCTTCCATTTCTATATTTGTTTTTTGCTTTCTTCAAACTGAGCACTTGGAAAATTCCCTAAAGTTACAGTTACGAAAAGGTGTGTGAGAGTGGGATAGAGAGTGTATGTATGTGTTGGCTTGCTGCTAATTATACTGTTAATGTGTTATCGATTTATCGATAGCACTTAAATGCGCATGGAGCTAGGCAAGCCTTTCAATTGCCGAGAGCCTATGAGAGAGGGAGCAGAAGATGCCAGTATACCTGCGAGCAGACTCGCTATATGATATGGTATTATCGATTTAACGATCATATATAAATGCGCTTGAATTACTATATATGTAATCATGCATGTGCGAGGGAGCGCGAAAGAAGAGGCAATGAAAGGGCTTGCTTTACTAGCTTTATCGATCTATCGGTAATGCTTAAATGCACATGAAATGCTCTCTCTTGGCAAGCCTGCTTTGGAGTATATGTATGATAGAGTGGGAAAGTTGTTTCAGAGTGAGGCCGACAGCGGTATGTATGGAACAGATGGAACTATGTTGCTGCCTCTGACATAATAGTGCATGATATATATGTATGCAGACTAACAGGCTTGCTTCTTGATATTCTGTTATCGTTTATCGTTAAGACTCAGATGCGCATCAAACACACTCTCAGCAAGCCTGTGTGTGTGTGGGAAAGGGAGTGAGAGCTTTGTAGCGAGTAGTGAGTGAGAGGTTGTGGGATATACTTAGGCTAACAGGCTAGCTTTGTGTTGTCGTGTTATCGTTTATCGATAATGCTTAAAACTACTTAAAGTAAGCCTGCTTCAAATTATGGGCGCGTGATAGAGTTTGAGAGTGACAGTGAGAGTGAAAGAGAGAGGCTTAGTCCGTTGAGGATTGTGGAGATTTGACCAGGAGCAGCTCATTGTAGTCGCTGTCCTCGTTGCCGCACTGATCCCTCTGATCCATGCGTCTGCGCTCGCTAATGATGCGCATGATGTCCGCTGAATCGGATTTGCTTAGGCCCGCTGCGCTGCTGACGTCGACGACATCGATGTCGCCGTCAACGTCGCTCGCTGCTGCTGCCGCTGCCGCTGCCGCCGCTGCTGCCGTTGGATGCTCCGGACTGGGAGCAACAGTTGCTGCCAGATGCGTGGCGGGCAACAGCAGCGAGTTCTCATCCATGTCGGCGTCCTCATCGAGCGCCTGCTGCTTGAAGAGCTGCTTCGTGCTGCCGCTGCGACTGCGAGGGGGCATCGAACGTGGCACCGAGAGCAGCAAACTGCTGCGTCCGCCGGGGCCTAGCAGGCAGCCCTGATCCACCGACTGTGACCAGCCAAAGGGCCGTCGCGGATGCTGTTGTTGTGGCTGTAATTGAAGCTGTGACTGTGACTGTGATTGTGACTGGGGCTGTGACTGTGACTGGGCTAGGGACATAGACGTTGGCGTTGGCGTTGGCGTTGGCATGGGCGTGGGCGTGGCTGTTGAAATTGGGGGCGACGATGGCGTTGCCGTTGGTTGGATAAGAGCACTGACCACAGCCAGTGGCCCCAGCGACTCATCGTCATCATGCGGCCTAGAGACCTCTGCGCTTCGGATGCTACGCACATCCAGATCATAGCTGGAGGCAGGGTCCGACTCGAGGCTCTCGAATATGGTGCCGCGTCTGTAGTCGAGCGCATCGCCGCCCCATGGCAATGAGTCGCAACTGGTGCGTTTCGCTTCCAGATTGCGCCGCCTGATGGCCTGCTCGTCGAGCGATCTTTCCTTGGACAGCACGCCGCGCTTACGGAACCCGGCGGCGGCAGAGGCGCGTCGCCCGCGGCGACCCAATGGCGGCAGCTGCAAGCCCAGCAGCTCAGAGCCCGGACCACTTCCAGCTGCCGTCATAGAGCCGCCGAATGGCTCGCCAAATCGTGCGCTCAAGCTCTGAGGCGTCAGCGCGCTGCCCATTTCAGCCAAGCTCAGTTGTTGCTGTTGCTGCTGCTGCTGCTGCTGTTGGTGTTGCTGTTGCTGCTGTTGGTTGAAGTACTGCACGGTCTGGCGGCGCTGGCCAGCGCCAGCGGCAATGTTGTTGGCGGTGCTGCCAGTGAGACTGACGCTCGGGAACTTCTTGTCGAGCGACGGTGTGCTGTAGATGAAGTTCTTGGGCAGGGATTTGACCTTGGCCAGGGGTCTGGGCGGCGCTGGCAGCTTGGCCTGCGCCTCCGCCAGCTGCTGGCACAGTTTTTGCTCCTGGGCAAATTCCTGTTCGCGCACCAGCTCTCGCTCCAGCTCCACCTCCATGTCGAGCTCGTCTTCCATTTGCTTGTGGCTCTCCTCGAGATGTTTCATCAAAACAGCCACGACGACGTTCACCAAAACGAATTGCGCCATTAGAACGAATATCACAAAGAATATGGGAGCAATAAATGAGCTGACGCAGCAATTGCGCACGCAATCGGCGGCGTCATCGCAGTTATCCCTCAGCGTGTCCTTCATGATGCCGTTCCAGTTGTCGCCAGTCGCTACGCGAAACAATGTGAGGAAAGCCATGCCAAAGTTGGCGAAGTGCGCATGCTCGCCAAGTCCCTGGCAGGGTATCTCGTCGGAGCATTCGAGCCGGCCAAACAGTTCCACGCCCAGCGCCGCAAATATGAAGAAGAGCAGAAAGAAGAGCAGGCCCAGGTTGCCCACCTGGGGCAGGGCCTGCATGACGGTGTCCAGTAGTGCTCGTATGCCCTTGGCCATCTTCAGTAGCTTTAGCACTCGGGCGATGCGCAGCACGCGCATCACACGTATTATCGTCGGGTTGATCGGGATTATGTTCGTTTCGAGCTCCTCGAGGACAATGCCCACGATCGAGAGCAGAACAATGCCCACGTCCAGTTGATTCCACCGATCCTTCAGGTAGAGTCGCCAGCCCAGTGCCACCAGCTTCATGTTCGCCTCGAGTATGAAGACGGCCGTGAAGAAGTAGTTGAAGATCTTCAGAGCGTACTGCAGCGCCATGGGCATCTTGTAATACTCCATGGCCATGGTAACCACATTCAGGCCGATGACAGCGGCTATGGCCAGGTCGAAGTACTTCGATGTGACCACATTGTGCACGAACATTCGGGTCGGTGAGTAGTTTGTGTAGTAGGGCGGCTCGTGCATGCGTCGGCGTTTCTTTTCCATTTGCAGTGCTCGCTTGGCGGCTCGCCGGATTTTCTCCTCCTTCTCCTGCTCTTCGCGGCAGCGGTGGAAGTTCTCCACGACCACGCCGACAAACATGTTCAGCACAAAGAAGCCGACCAGCAATATGAACGCTATGAAGTAGAGCAGGCGCCACTCGTTGTAGTTGACAATCGGCTGTTGGTCAACGCCGACGGCATCGAGGCCCGTGTACATGATGTTGACCCAGCCATCGCGGGAGCTAAGCACGAAGAGGGACATCAGTGCCTTGCCGAGGTCATCGAAATTATATTTGCGATTCGTCCACACGTTGCCCGGTATGCGACGGCACTCGTCCGCATTGCGTACGTTCTTAATGTTCTCGCCCTCGCAGTAGAAGAAGGTGCCCTTGAACAGCTGGACGCCGAGGATGCCAAAGATGATGAAGAAGGTGCAACAGATCAGCACGATATTCCCGATGGGACGCAGGGATGATAAGAGCGTTTGAACGACTAGTTTCAGACCCGGCGCTCGGTTGATCACACGCAGCGGCCGTAGGGAACGAAGTAGACGAAACACCTGCGAACAACAATTGGGTTTGGAACATGCGTGAATCAGTATTAGTTCGATTGCAGTTGATCTGTTTCGAATTTCGTTTAAGCACAACGATTCGTAGTCGCATCACTGTGTGAAGCGGTTATTGCAATTGAAACGACTGAAATTGGAACAACACAAAAAACAAAACAAGGCAAAGCAACATGATAATGAAACACTTTTATGCTAGCACATACTTCAGCTACTTGAGCGTTACGGGAAATATACATATATATTGAAGAGGGAACGATTTGGGTTTTGGAACGCACCATTTGCTATTCCAAATCGTGTATGTAATTTGGCAATGATGTGAATAGCAAAAAGCACTATCATTTGCGGAACAATGGTATGGAACTAATGGAAATGGGAATGATCGGTTGATGCAAACGTGATGTAAGCTCTATTGTAGTGCATAGTTAAGAAGCTGAATTAGCATGAGTTTGTGCATAATTGATGGTATATGGTCAGGAACGAATGGAATTGGAAAGATTAGTACGGATGGAATGAAAGGCAAAGAAAATACAATGGAATGTCACATGCTCCAGATTAGGTATATGATATGACTAAGATCTGGCTAGAAACTTGAAACACGTGGAATTGGAACAATGACCATTATATATGTCCTATATAATAATCGACTAAGGGAGTTTGGAGTTTAGGACTAACAACAATAATATAAGGGTTGGGAACAAATGGAATCGGAACTATGATACTTGTGTGTCGTGGTACTGATGAGACAATAGCTGAAGTTGAATCAATTGAATGGAAATTTGTGCCAAAGAGAATGATAAAGTAACATTTTACAACACGAAACAAATGGAAATGGAACACTGATAATTATGCATGATTGCATGTCAAAGTGTAACTAAAAGTAGACTTGTTTAATGTCAGTGAACGAACTTTTATATTGTGAATATCGGAACTGTAGAATCTATTGGAGGAATTGTGGAAGAATGCTGTAGAAGCCAATATTAAAAAAATTTTGGATTCAAAGTTGAAGTCAATGTCAGGGTTAATTTCATTAGACTTTACAGCTCCGATAGATAAATGTACAAAATTTGAGGTTATGTTGTATTTATTAGCGAAAGTTGTGCGGTTTTGAGGCATGACAAGGTCTTAAAGCAATGCAAATCGTATCGTTAACAAATATAGATCTATATATATACAACGAGTTATAGCATGAGTTTATAGTGAGGAGAACGTTTTACATATTTGGAAAGGGTATTAAAAGTTCTTAAGGGACTCTACACAAACACACACACACACACACGCACAGACAAATAAGTTGGATTAATGCTTTAGATATTGGATTGCCATTAAATGATATAGCAGCGAGAATTTACCTGCAGATTGGTTTTATTTGATTTTTTTGGTTAATGTTAAGATTAAGATACGAATACCCAATTCAAATACAATAGAGACATAGATATATATAAATACAGATGTAAATATATATATGTTTAGAGAAAGAGAGAGAGAGAGAGAGAGTGAGTTAGAGAGAAACTGTAAGATATGAAGACAGATAGAGTTTCAGAGCGAGAGAGAGATAGAGTTGTTGAAAGACTTGTGTGCGAATTAGGCGAGACGAGACGAGAGATGTGTGCATTAGATAGAGATAGCAATAGCAATAGCAATGTAATAAGAAAGAAAGTTGGCTAAAGAGAGATAGAAAGACAGAGAGAGAGTTAGATAGAAAAACAGATAAAGAGAGAGAAATAGCGAGAGAGAGAGCGGGCGAACGAGCGAACGAGCGAGCGAGCAATTGCTAGAGCTTTTCTTAGCTTTTCTAGTTATTTTCTTTAATGATTCCGCAGCTGATTTGATATTGTTTTTTTTATTTTATTATTATTTTTTTGTTTTGAATATTTTGCGTGGTGCGTGGTTCGAGTTGTTGAATTTGTGGCTCGCACAGTTGGGCGCTGCATTCAGTTGCATGCTGCATGTGGCATGTGGCATGTGGCAAGTGGCATGTGGCATATGGCAGTCGCTGTTGGCATTTGGCTGCCACGTTTTTAGTTTTGCCACGCCGACCCACCTACAAACTTACCCTTAAAATCCCAAATATCCTCGGGCTCGACTCGCTAATCAATGACATTAACAAATCAATTATCGAAATTGTAACCAAAGATCCATCCATTATATTCCAGCCGGATGTGAAATATGCATCCGGGCCATAAAACATGCCCGTGGCAACTACCTGCGAATGCAATCAGACTCCATCAATGCCCAAAATTCAATTACAAATTTGCGAAATGCGCAATACACTCAACGAAATTGCTAGGATATTGTCATATATCATACATCATATATCATATATCATATATCATATATCATATATCATATATCATATATCATATATCATATATCATATATCATATATCATATATCATATATCATATATCATATATCATATATCATATATCATATATCATATATCATATATCATATATCATATATCATATATCATATATCATATATCATATATCATATATCATATATCATATATCATATATCATATATCATATATCATATATCATATATCATATATCATATATCATATATCATATATCATATATCATATATCATATATCATATATCATATCCTACTAGTTTCGCTGAGTGTACTGCTTGTGAACTAGTTCAAGTGGCCTGAACTTACCTTAATGAACATTTCGACAGTAAAGACGACGGTGAACACGTAGTTGGCTGTTGCTAGGAACACTCGTTCGGTGCTGTTTGGAGGGATGTTTGGTCTTTCCATGGCTAGAGTTATGCAGTTGAGCGCTATAAAGAGTAGCACAACATTGTCGAACCACTTTTGGTTCACGAACCACGTGCAGATCTGCCGGAACCTGTTGAGAAACACAAACACCCGATATGAGAGAAGGGCATCAACTCCAATTGCAACAAAGTTGTTTAATTGAATTACAGTTTTTCCGATGCGCAAATCACGAATGAAAATTGAAAATGGAAAATGAAATCGAACTGTGAAACGTGCGACAAACTGAAGTGCACTCGATTTCAGTTATTTTGCCAAAAGTCAATTGGAAAATTGCTAAATGAGTGACGACAATTTGTAGCTTTTGATTTATTGAATAGAGAACGAAATATGTTTCATAAGCATTGCAGCTAAACTTTAAGATGACTTTAAAGCACTGCAGTTTCAGTTACCGTTGAAGAGCTTTAAAGCTTTACTATAATCAGGAACTGTAAATATGAACGCTCTGCTGACTTACAACTGTAATTATGTTAAAGCTTATATAGATTTGAGGCTATCTTAAAGCTTAATGAAAGTGCTTAAAGCTGTTTAAAGCTCACTTCAACCTCTATGCAAGATCAGTTGAAGTTTCAGCGCAAAGCCTGGAGAGACGCACCTGTTATCCTCCGGAAAGATGTACATGGAGTAGGACTCACGCTCGGCGGTAAAGTGCTTGGGCGTCAGACGCTGTATGACCATCTTGAGCTTCGAGACGTGCTCCCCGCCAGAGCCGCATGGCACCATGGAATGTCGTTGCATAGACAGCAGCTGCAGCTCCTTGGCCAGCTGCTGCGGCGGCAGCTGAGATTCGAATTGCTGTGGATGCTGTGGCTGTGGCTGCTGCTGCTGTTGCTGTTGTTGCTGCTGTTGCAATTGCTGCTGATGCAGCTGCTGTAGCTGTTGCAGCTCCTTCTCCTCGAGTCGCTTCTTCAGATTGTAATGGCTGATGGAGTTCTTGCGCTTGTCTCGCGCCTCCATATACTGTTGCAGCATGTCCGGTTCGTTGAGGGTCATGTAGGACTTTTGCCATTTGTCCAGATCGATTTTCGAGTTCGTGTACGACAAGGATTTGCGATTCGCCTCCAGATTGTGCAGATTCAAGTGCGAGGTCTTGCTGAAGGCCAGCTCAATGGAGCTCATGCGCCGCTGGCCAGCGCCCGGCCTCAGCTTCGGCGGCTGATTGAGGTTCTGGTAGACCTGCGAGTTGAAGATGCACGCCGAGGCGCGTCGACTGCCCGGGCCGCTGCCAATGCTGAGGGTATTGGACAGTCGACGTATCGAGTTCTGTGGACTCAGGCGATTCGTTTCCTTGGCACCTGTGCCGCCAGCTGCCATTGCTATTGGCATCGGGCTGCCGCGCAGCAGATAGCTGCTGTCGCCGCTGCCGTTGTTCAGCTGCGGCTCCTCCTCGTCGGCCAGGTGCTGCTCGTCGGCACGCTGAGCGCTGGGCCGCTTCTTGGAGCTGGAGCGACGGAAGCGCTGCTTGAAGCTGCTTGGCGGTGCCAGCGGCAAGCGTTCGCTAGAGGAGCTGGTGGAGCCGACGCTGCCACCGGCGCCACCCACAGCTGAGCTGAGCGACAATTCCGATAGATTGAGGCTGTGGCTGTGGCTCTCGGTCGGCGGCTGCAGTGTCGAGGCCGCCGATGATATGGTGGGCACATAGATAGGCGTGGCTGTGGCAGTTGTGCTGGAATTCTTGGAGATGTCGTCGATGATGACGCTGTGCATGCTGCTCGCCAGGGCGCTGGGCAGGAGGCTGCTCAGCTGGTTGCTGCTGCCGCTGGATAGGCTGGAGCTGCCAGCCGCCGCGCCACTGAACCCAGCCGCACCACCAACACCACTCACACCACCACCAGCACCAACGCCAGCGCCTAACCCTGCACCACCCAGACCACTCACAGCTCCCGCATGTCCCTGCAGCTGACTGGCATTCAGTATGTTGAGCGGCTTGTGCGCCAGCACCGGCGATGGCGGTATGAGATCTATGGCTGGGATGCCTTCGTCCAAAGTGCGCTGGCCGCCGCTGAAAATATTCGGTGGCTTCAGCAGCGACGGCGACGGTGGCACTGGCTGCAGCATAGACAAAAGGCATTAGTCAATATATCATATATCATCTATCATCTATCAGCTATCAGCTATCATCTATCATCTATGATCTATCATCTTTCATCTATCATCTATCAGCTATCATCTACCAACCTTCATCTATCATCTATCATCTTTCATCTATCATCTATCAGCTATCATCTACCATCTATCATCTATCATCTATCATCTTTCATCTATCATCTATCATCTATCATCTATCATCTATCATCTATCATCTATCATCTATCATCTTTCATCTATCATCTTTCATCTATCATCTATCATCTATCATCTATCATCTGTCATCTATCAGCTATCATCTATCAGCTATCATCTATCATCTATCATCTATCATCTATCATCTATCATCTATCATCTGTCATCTATCAGCTATCATCTATCATCAATGATCTATCATCTATCATCTATCATCTATCATCTATCATCTATCATCTTTCATCTATCATCTATCATCTATCATCTATCATCTACCATCTATCATCTGTCATCTATCAGCTATCATCTATCAGCTATCATCTATCATCTATCTTTTAGCTAGTCTTAAAAATCAAGGCTTTGGACTAGATATATTTCATATCTATGTATACCATATAATTATAAATATATCAAACTCTTTACCCTAAATAATTTTCGTTTTATGGTACAAAAATCGAGACTCTAAATACAAGGTTGAGAAATACCCATCCCAAGAGCCTATCAGAATGATATATAATTTTCTTGGCTTGGCGTTAATCTCACCTCCATTTCACCCCATTGGCGAAAACTCATGCCCGGCTCCATCGTTGTGCTTGGCGAGTCTTGGGGCGTGGCCGCTGTGGTTGTGATGAGCGGTGGATCGCGTATGAGACGCATTTTCGATATTCGTGGCGCCTCGCTGCGTCGCTCCTTGATCGAGTATGTCTGTCGTACAAGTGGATGGCGATTGGGTTGTTGGCTGTTGTTGTTCTTCTTCTTCTTCGAAGAAGTCGAGCAAATTCACTTACCTTTTTGAGGCCACCGCGCGGCTTGGCATCGCCCTCCTTGTCGCCGGCATTGCCCAGAGAAGCAGAGCTGGCGCCCTGGGCGGGCAGCTCGTTGATTTGGTAGTCCTGGATGGGCTGCAATAGACGCTGGCGATGAATATTGCTCTTGCCCTCGATATTGAGCTCGGCCGACTCCTGTAGCTGCTAAAGTGACGATAGACGATAAACGATGAGCGATAGCAATCGATGATTCATGCTGATTGTTCAACAGTAGACTACGCATACATACCGTGATGGACTCTTAAGGGCCAACGCACTCACTCACCCAACACCCACACCCAATCACGCATGCTATCTCAGTCACTCAGTTACAGTCAGTGCGTGGCACAGAGTCGAGCTTGAGCTTGCGCTCTCGCTCTTTTTCTCCCATTCTCCTTCTCTTTTCGATAGGTTTATCTCGTTCACTTACCTTGCGCACATCCTCGGCACTGCGCCAGCGATTGCGTACCTCGTAGTAACTATCGTTTGTGGTCGATGAATCCGCTTCGCTGCGGGATTCATCGTACATACCATCGCTATAATTTTCGGCCAATGTCTCTTCGCGCAGTTTCTTAACCAATTCGCGTTGTTCGCGCTCGCGACGTTCATTTCGCTGAGGGAATCAAAATTTCAAAATTAGACTTTTTCGTCAACGTTATCGCTATCGTTATCGTTGCTGTCTATCGTTTTGCGCGAACTATCTGCTTCGCTTCAAGACAGTGTCTCAATTATCGTTGATCGAATTTATTGAACTTTTACTTAATTTGTTGTCATATCGATAATATATCGAACCTTTGAGAATTCTACATTTAGAGCAATAATTGAAACATTGTTTTGTTAGCTTCACTGTTAATCAATTATCGATATAAATTAAAGTGTTATTTTTTAAGAGTTAGGAAGAAAATCATAAAAGACAGCAAGAATTGAAAGATTATTAAGTTACTTGAAATCGATCATTTATCGATAAGTTAGAGAATTGAAATTTACTTTAGGACTTGAGTGAGAAAGCAGGTTTTATTTAGTAAAGAAAAAACATATAGCAAGAGCTGAAATAGTATATTTATGCATTTTAAAGACCAATTGAAAGTTTATCGATAATTTTTGAACTGGCCATCGTTTCGACTAGAGGCCATTGAGTGAATGCATCTAGTGAAACGATAGGCCAAATGAAAAGGAAAGTTAATTAAATTTAGGTAGATTGATTTAGTATTTTCAAGGAAATTTTCAGTGGTTTGTTAGTATTTTTCATAATTAGTTGATGTTGGCAAAACTCTACCTCTGAACTGAATCCCTCAACCAAAATGGCGACCAATAAATTAAACAGCACGTAATTGCCAAAAGTCATTAGAGCCACAAAATACAATGCGGCCCAATGACTTGTCTTTTCCATGCCATTGAATAGGACAACGTTCCAATCCTCTTGCGTTAGTATCTAAAAACATTTTTGTTGTTTGTTCGTTGTTGATGTTTGGTATTTTTGTATATTTTGATTTATTTTGTTGTTGGTTGCAGTTGCGGGTGGATTGCGGGCGGCAAAACGTGGTGCAGTTAACGTTCATATACGATATACGATATATATATATGTACGATATATATTTGTTATCGAAAGAAGCATAAAAAAGAGAACGAAACACCATAAACATATGTGTGTGTATGTGTGTGTGTGGGTTTGTATATAAGAAAAAAGAGAGCATAAAAGAAAATACATCATGTTGGAGAAGCGAAAAAAAGAGGCCAAAAAAACGTGTTAGATATATCTGCTCCTTCTTACTTTCATTTTTTGTTATCGATAGATATATATAGATATTATAGAATTAATATATGTTAAGGTTATACGTAAGGTAGACATATATGTATATATTTATTGTAAATTTTAGGTAATATACATAGCTTTAAATATCTAGCTTGTTGGCATTTGGTATTTTTTTTTTTTTTACTTTGAACACAAAATATTATAAGAACTCTTTAGGTAAGTATCCTCGTTTGAAAAACAAACAAAAAAAATATAAAAAATATATTTTAAGTCAAATTGGAAAATTAATAAGAATTTTTATTTTTAATTTTTCCAAAAGATAATTTTGTATTAAAAATTAATTATTATTTTTTTTTTTTTAACTTTATTATATGGCCTCTATATGACTTGTCTTTCGTAAATTTTAATACTTTTTTTTTTTTTTTTTTTTGAGTTCTTAAATATTGAATGACAAAAAAAAAAGCGTTCAACATGGAGTATGGAACAGAAAAGTTTGCCAAGGCGCAGTTAAAGCAGTTGGCAACTGAAAGCACAATCACAGAACGAAACTAAATTAGAAATGAACTTAGGAGCTTAAGATTAAAGACACGCACTGTAAGTAACTAACCCAAAAGTTAAGTTGAATTGAACGAACGAATCTAAAGTACATGGTATTATACTCGTAATTCGTGGTGTGGTTAAAAAACGCAAAGCACTCGATTAAGAACACGTTTTCAACTCAAAATACAAACTCCAATTGCATAGAAAATACTGAATAATTAGAATTAGGAAACTAAACAATGAAAATTCCTTTAAAGAGCTGCAAAAGCGCGCAAAAAATATCTTGCATATAGAAATTCAAATTCTTGTTAAATACTAAATGTGGTATTTTTTCGTATATATAATTGTTGGTGTTTTATATATATATATTTTGATGATTTTGTTGATATTTTTTACACGACGTGCCAATATATAGTTGATGCCATATGGGTTTTCATATACAATATTTTTTTGTTTTTATTTCTTTTTTTTTTTTAATTTTAAATACATATTTTTTGATCGTGACTGTACATGAATAATTTGAATTTTTTCTATATATATATGTATGTGGTATTTTTTTGGTATTTAAGAAAAGCGCAAAAATCGGCAAAAAGCAATTGAGAACCGTGAGCTAGGCATAAACGCAAATCGATAAAACGAAATCACAAAGCTTGGGCAATAATAACGTTAAGTTGGAGAAGAAGAAGAGCAAAGCAGCAGCAGCAGTTAAAGGCGGGACATAGGGCGGGGCAACAAGCCAAAAGGAAAAGGGATTCTTGAAAAAACTTTTGATATATTTATAAATATACATATGTACATATATATTCATAAATATACTCCATATTGTTCAGTTATATACGTGTATCTAAAGGACAAGTATAATAAAAGAAAATGGAATGAACGAAAAAGAATTGAGAAATTGAGAAGAAAAATCATGCGAGAAAAAGAAATGAAATACTGGCTTATGTTACAAATGAGGAATGTATGTGTGTGTGGCTGACAGAGGTTTAGATATATGTATATATAATTATAGAGAAAGACCAAGAGAGAGAGAGAGAGGGAAAGAGAGAGCGAGAGAGAGAGAGAGAGAGTAGATAAAACTAAAAGGAGAGACGAAAGCCGAAATTGTGAGAAAATAATTGTTGGACTTCAAAGTAAGAGTTAACTTTGTGTGTGAGCGAGAGAGCTGTCTAACTAGAGAGAGAGAGAGAGAGAGAGAGAAAGAGATGATTATTGTTCTGAGTCAGTAACTCAGTAACTCGTGGTATGAACCAGTTGTAGTTCATTGAATATAGTTTCTCAAATACACTTTTTTTTTTTGAATCGAATTCGTGTTCAGATTATGAACTAGTTCAAGTCTTGTTCCTGATATACTGAATTTAGTATTTGCATTGGAAATTTCTATAAGTTAGTAACAATTTAATGTGTGAATAACGAACCAGTCCAGTTCGAAACTAGTTCCTGAGCCATCGAATATTCTTGATGAGTATTTAGTAGTTTCTCAGAAGTTGAAAACGCTCAAAAGCTAGATGTATGAGGGTGTCTGTGTAAAGGAATGTGAGTGTGTGTGAAGGTATGTATGCATGTATGTATGTGTGTATGTAAAGTCAGCTAAGAACTACATTTTAATTGAAAAAGTATTTGAAAACTAAGTAAAAAGTTATGAAAAGAACTAAAAAAAAAATCAATCGAACCGAAAGAACTTTTTAGAGCCAACCAACTAAAGCTAGAAAAACGAGTAAAGTTTTGTCTTCTTCATATATATAGTATAGAGAGCGAGAGAGTTTAGAGGGATATAAATATATGTATATATATAGATGTTGGTATAACTAAACTAAAACTAAGAAATCAGTTAACAGAAGAAAACTAGATAAAGTTTCGATAGAGCTGCATGTTTTGCCATAAATATATATAGGTAATATTTTCATCTTGTCTGTTTTGTACTTAGATAAATAGCTGGCTATATATATATATATATACATATATATTTATAGGTATATATGTATATATATTGGGTATATCGCTTAATGGATGTCGTTTGGTTATTGTTGATTGTTGGTTGCTCTTACTTGAAAAACTGTGACAGTGGCCCACAAAATGTTGTTGAAGTGTTTGCGATCGCATTCACATTGCGGATGTCGGCTGATTATTTCGGGACACGTGCATTCGCGTTCGAGTCCGGATTCATCCAAAAATTTACAAAACTTACCGCCAAACAGATACATGCCGAGTATGCTGTAGGTTTATACGTATATATGTTTTATATATATATCATATATATCAGTTTTTTTTTGTTGGTTAGAGAGAGAGAGATTTTTCTTTTTTCTTTTTTTTTGTTGATGTGTATATGTATAACATATATGTATATATATATATAGAGTTACAGATATATAGATATATGTATAGTTGTGATTCGATTATGAGTATATATATATGTGAGTAAAGATTATATCAAGTTGAGCCAATGGCTCATATAGTATATATGTATATACATATATGCAAGATATCAATATATGTATATATGCAATACTATGCGTTTGTGTATATGGAAGATGCTTGTCCACATACAGATATATCTATATATATCCATATAGACACGTGATACGTATATACACATAGAAAACTAATTCTTCTTTCAATTTGTAAAATATATTTTATAGTATTTTAGTGTTGTTGCTGTTGTTGTAGTTGTTGACTTCAAGTTTATAGGAAACTTGGAGCTAAGTGGGTTTATCTTTGGGATCAGATTGATTGTATAACTGTTTTATTCTGTACAGAGTGGATAGAAAACTGGGAATTTCGTGTTCTATTATATTAAAAATATTGATTTGATGAAGCAAAAAGTTGAGCAAAGAAAAAACTGTTTTATTTTACAAATATATGTATATATTTTGAAAAATTTGGTTTGTTTTGTTTTTGAATTCTGTAAACCTCATTGACGCTAGAGTCTGTACTAGATATGTATTATATGTATATATGTGTGTATATGTGTGTAAGTATGTATATGTATGTGATATGTAGAGTTTTCTTTTAAGAGGAATATAGTTTACAGTTAAGAGTTGAGAGTGCGTGTATTTAGGTGTGTTGGTGTGTGTGTGTGTGTGTGAGGGGTTTTAGGTTAAGTGGACGGGGGGAGTATACAAATTCTAAACAACTTAGAGTCTAGAGTATAGTATATAGCAATAGATATGTTTCATAGATGCATACATAGATAGTAACAAATACTTAGTTAGACAGACAGAGGGAGAGAGAGAGAGAGAGAAAAACACAGAGAGAGACAGAGAGAGAGAAAAAGAGAGAGAAAGAGAATAAAAAACATGTGTGTGTGTGTGAGTGAGTGCGAGGGTGTGTATGCGTGTGTGTGTGTGTGTGTGACAAGAGGCAAACGACGAGTGAGAATAAATCGAAATAGTTGGAGTAAAAAGTAGAACGAGTTAACGTGTATGGGTGTGTATAGACAGCAGTAGGTGTGATCGATAGCACACTTATCGATTAAGCAAGCCAAAATAGTCAAGTGCAAAAACAATTATGCATAGAAATAGATCAAATATAGATATACATAAAAGGGCAGGCGGTTCTACACAACTGGTATGCTTACCTGTGCAGTTTATGAATTTATATATGTATGTATCTGCCTTATGAACTAAGCTGTATTTACAATCGATAGCTGATCGATAACGAGAAACAAATCAAAATTGTATATACATATTTAGATAACAAAAAAAAGAACACAATTCTGGCATGCGTATGCGCGTAGCTCGATAAATAACTAGGCATGCCACTTCAACTAGGCTCAAACACAAACATGGAACACAATGAAAATAAAGACCACACCAAACGGACTACACACCACAAATCAGTGCGAAATCTAATGAAAACAACAACAAAAGAAACAAAAGAAAAACGAGATAAAATCAAAGAACACTTTCCATTTTGCAGGCGTTTTTCATGGGCCAAATTGGAATTGAAACACACACAAAACTGAATACACAGACAGACAGAGTGTGAGAAACAGTGAGATAGAGAGAGAGAGAGAGAGCACTAGTTTTTGGGAACACAAAAGAAAGCACAACAATTATAATTGAAATGATTGTTATTTGATTTTTATTGGTTATCGGTTATCGGCAAGGCCTAGCACATTATTGAAGAACCCAAATTAAAAACTAAAAACACATTTTAACGGAAGCCTTAATAAAACGTAAAGCAATCAAAACAAAATGCTTACATTTTGGTATTATATTTGGTATTTTTTTAAAAAAGAAAAAAACTGGTTTTGTTTTCATAAAAACATTAAGTGTTAGTTATCGATAGATTACGATTATGGCATATAATTAGGTGGTAAACAAACATATATATATACACATATATATATTTATTTATATATATTCTTTGGTATAGCATTGGGATCTATTTAGTATATATATATATATATGTATATATAAGTTAAGTTAAAATTATGCTGATAGCAAATGGGGTCTACCTGAAACACTGTGACGAGCGCCCAAAGCAGGCTGTCGAAATTCTTACGATCGCAAATCTTCTCTCCATTAATTTTCTCGCAGAATTTACATCCGAACAGATTCATGCCGAGTATACTAAATTGATGGTTTTTTGGTATATTTTTTTGTATTTTTTTTTTATATATATGATATACATTTATATTTCGATAATATATATATATTTGGTAATTTTCTTGTAAAGTATTTTTTTTTTAAATTATTATTATTAATGTTGTTAAATATTTTTGTGGGGGTTTTGGTGTTGTTTTTTTATTTTTAGTTTTTAGTTTAATATTATTTATTTTAAATATTGTTTTTTGTTAGTTTAAAAGTCATTTTTAGTATTAAAGTATTTAAGAGTAGAGCAATTGTGTGTGTAAGAGAAATAGATAGAGAGAGAGACAAAGAGATAGTTAAGGAAGAAAGAGAGAGAGAGAGATAAAGTGACTGTAAGTGAGCAGCAAGCGAGCGTTAATTGGAAAATCAAAATAAATTTAATATTTCAAAATCTCAAATTCAAAAAAATCAAATTTTGAATTCGAGCTTTCACACATACAGGCGAGCTTTCAGAGCTCACAAATCGGACAATCGGAATGAAAGTAAAAGTTGCTGGAAAATGGAGTGTTAGAAAATATATTTGTATTATTCAAATGGTATTAGAAGTATTTTTCTTATGATTCGTTTTAGATATATTTATTATTTAACATACAGAGAATAGAGAGAGAGGATGAGAGACGCAGAGAGAGATAGAGAGAGCGAGAGAAAGAGAGAGAGAGAGAGAGAGTGTGTGTATGTGAGGGACATCTTGGTCAGCAGGGGGACATATTCTAAGTTTTCTTTCATTGCAGAGTATTTGTGATCTATGTCGCTTGTGTTATACGTGTCAGTATGTGACTGTAGTATTTTTTTTTTTTTAACGATATTTTAAAGTTATTTATTGTTTTTTTTTTTTTTTTCTAACTACGCAAACGTTTACGACTTTTTAGTTCAAGAACAGAGCAACTAAGCTAACTAAACTTTGGTTTAGAATAAAAATGTAGTTTGATATATATTTGTGGTATTTTTGGCATATTTTTGCTGGTTCAGTATATTTTTGTATTTTACGAGTTAAATTTAAGTAAAATGAAGAGTTTTAAAAATTTATATTTTTAAAGTAGATATATATATGTATATATAATATTTAGGAAAGATAGCATGTAGTAGTACGAGTATTGGAGAATTGAGAGTGATATACGATATACGATATACATATATAGCACATATATGTATATGTATATATATAGACATAGTTTGAATACTGCAAAACTACACAAAAAGCGTACGACTTGATAGTTACTGTTTAACGTTCAGTATTATTAAAATACTATTACATTTTTGTGTTGTGAACTAATTGTGGCTGTTTCCGATTGTGTTGTCTTAAACAAAATAAAAACTGTGTAGAATTTCGAGCTTTGTGTTGTTGCTTGTTTTACTTTCAAGTTCAGTGTTGGTCAACGCTAAAAAGCTAAGACACACATTTAGTAAAGCCTTGGAACTAACTAATTGTTGTATGTGTTGTTGCAGTCTTTGTCAAACAAGTGAGTATTGGCAAATGGCTTGTAACAGAGTATTCTTTTTGGCAGCGAGTGAGAAGTTAACATAAACAGAAGGAAAAGAAGATAAGTAAATAAACGAGCTTCTTGAAGAGCACGCAAAATGGAGGGGGCGAGTGACGAGTAAAGAAAGTAGCGAGAGCAGCAAGAGTAGCATGTGACAAGTAAACAAAAGGAGAGAGAAGAGTTAAAAAAGTAACGAGTTGAGTAAGTTAGAGCGAGAGAGAGAGAGAGAGTGAGAGCGATACAACGAGAGGGAGAGAGAGCTGGACTCGTTGCTTGTGCTCGCAAATCGTCGACACGTTGTTATAATAAAACAGAGAGAGAGAGGGAGAGAAAAAGAGGTAGAGATGGTGGGTAAGAGAGAGGGGTAAAAATTACTCGCATACATAAACTTTAATCTGATTTTTCACAGTGTATTATTCTGTTTGAGTGTACGACAACTAGCGCAGCAACGAATTATGTTAGATAAAGACCAAGAGATAGAGCAAGAGTATGTGTGTATGTGTGTGTGTCAAAGAGAGACAGAGAGAGAATGTGAGTGAGAGAGCTCGAAAACAGAGACTGAAATTTTTGCTCAAATTGATTTTCAGTTCGAATTTAGATTGTCAAACTCTAACTACATATCGAGATAAGGAGTACACTTAATTTAAATGACAGAGAGAGAGCGAGAGAGAAAATAAGGGAGAGGGACAGTTATAGTAAATGTACGTGTGTGTGTTCATGTGAGGGACAGAGATAGAAAGAGAGAGATATATAGAAATAGAAAGTTGTTCGCAATCTTTTACTCAAGTGGTACGCATAAAAACGAGTATAATTATTACCAGGTCTAAAAATGTAAATACTTTTGTTACTATTTTTGTTTTTGTTTTTTACGGGTTTTTTGGTACGGTATTTAGGGGTGAGTGTTAAGTGTTGGATGGCGTAGAAGTAGTAGAGGAAAGAGAAAGACGTATATAAAGAGTGATGTGTAATGTGTATGAGAGAGAGAGAGAGAGACTTAGAGTGAAAGACAGTAAGAGAACGCAAATGCTATGAGTGGAGGAGGGGAGAGAGTTGGTGAGGGACAGATCAAAAGCAAGAGAGATATATAGAAGAAGAAAAAGGAAAGAGAGATTGTGAATTAGAGAGAGAGAGAGCGATTGAGCGACAGAAAGAGGGAGAGAACAAGAGAACAAGAGAGCGCATAGGCATGTACCTGAGCAAAAATAGAGTGAGAAAAACGAGTGAGCAAGAATAGCGACAGAGCGAGAAAAACGATTGAGCGAGATCGCATATGCATGTATGTGAGTGTGCAGAGCGAGAGACAGAGAGCGAGACAGATTTAGATTGAAGCAGAGTTTATTTTGTTTGTATCTGATGAGATAGCAATAGCTTTTTAGAATGAGAAGCAGAAAAAGAGACAGACAGAGAGAGAGAGAAAGAGAGAGAGAGAGAGAGAGAGAGAGAGAGCTGAAGAGCTGATCTGCTATGCAGATGTCTTCTCTCTCTCTCCCTCTGTGTATGTGAACGATCTGAATGTGTCTGCGTGTGTGTGTGTGTGCGTGTCATAACTATTTCTCTTAGATCATTATTAATTGTTACAATTGTTGTTGTTGTTGTTGTTACTGAGGGGCTAATTAGAGTCTAGCATAGAGTAAGCTGATTAGTATTACGCAACTCTATGGCATATAGTGGGCAAGACGATTTCTAAACATCATCTTCGGTACATTAGCGAAGCTCTAAGAGCTATGAACTAACGCAAAAAGGTAAAAAAAAAACACACTCAACTGTTTAATGGGTCACTGATGCGACGGGTCAGTGGTTTAGTGGTTTAGTGGGTCGTTTTCGTATTAATTGGATGCGCATCAGCATACGATATACATTGTTGCACATGTCCATATATATATGTATATATGTAGGTGTGTATGCGTGTCTGTGTGCATGTATGTATATATGCGCGTGTGTGTTAAGTGGAAGTTGAGCTCAGCTCAGACTCCATGAAATCGTTGGCAAAAAGAGATATCAATGGAAATGATATGTAATTGCATAGGTTAACTGAGAGATAGACTTCTGAAGAAAAGTCAGATTTTATTCCATTTCCATTTGAGCCAGGGTTCCATTTGTCCCATGATAGATCTCTGTATCTTGGGTTGATCAAGACTCAAAAGAGATCTTAAGATGAGCCCTCTTATGAGCTCTGAGCTAAGATCAATTATATCATACAAGACTTTGAGTTTTAGCTAGATTTTTTCAGTACTTTCTTAGCATGACTTTAGTTTTACTGAACTACTTGAAGACTCAACTATATTATCGTTAACCAAAACAATTTCTCTAATTACTCTCAAGTAGTTTTCTTCATTCCCAACAGTGATAAGTCGAAAAGAGCTTCATATTCATAATCGTTGAGCTGGGAGGAGGGACTTAGCAATCAAGAAAAATATTCATTTATAACTAGATTTAGCCTTAAGCCCAACTGTAGGACTTCCTTCAACATTGTCTCTTCTTGCCAACTGCTTTCAGGAGTTGTGTGTGTTTTTTTCTGATTCTTTTGCTTTTTATATAGATGTGATATCTTTCGCATTTGACAGTTTAGTTTCTGTTGCTGTTAAGTGTTTATGCGGTGTTAGACGTGTGCCAACCAGACGCCTGCCCCATCGACAGTTGCTGTTAGTACACATGCATATATCTGTGTGTGTGTGTGTGTGTGTGAGTGTGTCTGTGAGTGTTGGTTACAGTAGAACTCACCTGAATATGAATATAAAGAGTACGAGCAGTGAGAAAAAGACAGCAACATTGTCCATGGTGCGCAACATGACAAACAATTGGCGTCGCAGATTGGGCATGAAGCGCACGAGTTTCAGGATGCGCAGGAGGCGGAAGGTGCGCAGGACGGACAGACCAGAGCCGCCGCCGCCAGTGCCATTGCCCGCAAACGTTTGACATATCTCAATGGCGCTGAGAGAGAGAGCAAGCCAGAGAGAGAGAGAGGAAGCGAGAGGTTAGTCTGAGCGTCTGGACAGCTATTGTGCATGCTTACCTGAGTATGACTATGATGCCGTCAAAGACATTGAAGCCGTTGGCTATGTAGCGAAAGGGTCCCTCGGCAATTACCTTGAGCAGCATCTCGACGGCAAAGATGCCGGAGAAGACCACATTGCTCGTCTCGACAATGGCCGTTAGCTCCTCGGGCTGATTGTGGTACTCGATGCCCATCGAGAGTGTATTGATCAATATGGCCAAGAGGATGCCCTGCTGGAAGTACTTGTGCTCGACCAGACGCTTGATGTAGCGACGGATAAAGCTGCAGACGCGCATCAGGCAGCGGTAGATGGCAATGAGCAGACGCAGCGCTGGGGAGCGTGGACGCTGGCGCTCGTCGAGGGGCGACAGGGCATTCTGATATAGATCGTAGCAGCAGGCGTAGTCTTCCATGTAGTTGCCGGTAGGGGCGTGACTGCGCCCATGGTGACGTTGTCCGCCGCCCGTATTGCGGCTGTGATTGCTTTTGCTGTTGTTGTTGTTGTTGTTATTGTTATTGTTGTTGTTGTGTGGCAAATGGGGTCGCTCCTTGCGTCGATGCTCCATGGGCACAGCTGCCGAGACAGCAGCCAGCTCCAGGCTAAGAGCCGGTGTCGGTAATTCTGCACTCGAGGCGAGAGTATCACCAGCGGCAGCAACAGTTGCCGGTGCAGCTCCAGCAGCTGTTGTTGTTGCTGCTGTTGCAGTTGCTGTTGCTGCTGTTGTTGCTGCTGTTGCTGCTGCTGCTGCTGCTGTCAGACGCTTTTGCTGCTGCACCTTGTTCAGGGCCTCGACTGTATGAGGATCACAGCGCGCCAGCGACGAGTAAAACGATTCGAGCGTACTTTGACCCGTCGGCAGTGCCGCTGAAAATGCCACAGAGAATGCTAAAAGCTCTTGGCATGTCATCGCATCGTGTATACCCAGCTCAGAGCACTCGGCATATGGATTGGCGATGGTGCCGATGCTTTGTGGTAGATTCACCTGTTATAAATATTTCGCAATAAGTCGATTGTGTGTGCATGCCACGCCCACGCCCACAACCCATCACTCACCTGCCATATGTTGCCTTCACCGGCCTGTGTCATCTTCTCCATGGACTGGATGTTGCTGCTGCCATTGCTAGTTGCTGCTGTGGTTATTGCTGCAGTTGTTGCTGCTGCTGCTGCTGTTGTTGCAACAACTGTTGTTGCTGTCGTTGTGGCAGCTGCGGCTGCTGCTGCTGCTGCTGTTGGCTCGCTGCTTAAAGCTGGCGGCGTATGCAGCAGCACGTACTCATTGAACATCACTGAGGGACGGCGGCTGGCCGAGGTGGGCGGGCTAAGGAAGCCCGAGGTGCATGGATGGCTCTACAGAGTGAGAAAGAGAAAGACAGACAGAGACAGAGAGAGAGAGGGATTGGAGTGGGGAACATGGATAAAATAATAAATATGCATTAGCTCTTGCAACTTTAGTTGAAAAAACATTTTAAAATAGTTTACAACTTTTCATTTAGAATTGCGACTTAAGCGTTTTTTTAGGGTTTGGCTATGTACAGTGGGTACTGGGCAGGAAGCGCTAATGGAAACAGCCATGGAGACCATAAAATGCCAAATAAACGAACAAAACTATTTAATATTGGGTATGTTTGACTAGGAGATACCCGCATGAACTGATGTTTCAAACTTTCCAGTTCGCTTAGTTTATAAATAAGAATTTCAAAAATCTTGGATTTGCTGTAAGCTCATTAAAGCTTTAGTGCACTTTGAAAGCTGTTTGTCAAGTGAAAGCTTTGCGACTCTTTCAAAGAAAGCTCCAATATGCTTAAAGACATTTTTGAAAATCCAAATTGATATTTAAACTAGATTCATATAAAGTGCTTGATAAGCTCATTAAGCTAAAGGCCAAATTGTACTCAACAATTGACTTTTGGATGACACAAAAAGCTTTCCGATGAAGCTGACCAGCTTTTACAGAAAATCTATTTGATAAGCCAATTATGTCAGCACTAAAAAAAAAGACATGCAAAAAGAGTTTCTAATCCAGAGCTTTTCAATAGAATAATTGCATCTAATATTCATAAAGCACTAATCTATATCCCTCAAAAGGCCAGCGCTTCCTTTATGGACGCGGGTATCGCTGAATTGAATGAATCTCAATTGCTATTTACATATGTAATGAAATGAAACAAATATTTGAATAATTAACTGACATTTCAACAATAGGTCTACCAGCACAATGCACGCCAATGGGTCGCCGGGGGGCGCTGGGGCTGTGAGCGTGGGTCATTTATACATTGCATTCACATTTAATGGGCGTCATTCTCGTTCGCTTCGCTTCGAGCGTTTTTTATATCATATTTTATTTAATTGCATATTTCCAAGTCTTGTCAAGGATATGAGCTTTATGCCCTTGCAGGAATATGGAATATTTTTCATTGGAATATCTTATATGCTAATTATTGGAATACCATAAGGTCGTAGCGTCATAATATCTTAAGATTACAATATGCATTATCCTATGCTAATATCGTAATAACAGAATATCGTAA
Organism: Drosophila buzzatii; assembly: GCA_035045845.1. Taxonomy (NCBI): domain Eukaryota; kingdom Metazoa; phylum Arthropoda; class Insecta; order Diptera; family Drosophilidae; genus Drosophila; species Drosophila buzzatii. Next base: position 2,770,162 of record JAWNOS010000596.1, on the reverse strand, counting down.
TATCGTAGTATCGTATTATCGCAATATCGTAATATAGTAATATTGTACTATCGAAATATCGTAATATCGTAATATTGTCATATCATCATATCGTAATATCGCAATATTGTAGTATCGTAAACTCGTAATATCGTAAAATCCTAATATCGTAATATCGTAATATCATAATATCTTCATATCGGAATATCGTAATATCATAATATCTTCATATCGCAATATTGTAATATCGTCATATCGTAATATCGTAATATTTTAATATTGTAATATCGTAATATCATAATATCGTAATATCGTCATATCGTAATATCATAATATTGTAATATCGTAATATCATAATATCGTAATATCGTAATATCATAATATCTTCATATCCCAATATCGCAATATCGTAATATCTTCATATCACAATATCGTAATATCGTAATATTGTAATATTGCAATATCATAATATCGTATTATCGTAATATCTTCATATCGTAATATCGCAATAAAAAGGTTCTAAATGTGATTACTATGGAGATGCTTTCTCTTGCAATCGAATATCTTTTGCTAATCTAATTATATAAAAAAGAGAGCTCTACTTTCTCAATACATACGATTCCATATTTCTGCTTGGGTTGCTTCGGTTAGCCGAAGTTCAAATTTATTTTTAACTTTGTTTTTATATACAGTTTTTTTTTAGGAGGATTCTTAAAGATTTTAGTTGTGATAGATTGCAATACCTTGCCTAAATTTCCCAACTGCAGCTGCAAGTCGTGCAACGTTCATGACAAATATGAAAGATCATTATTAGCGGTATTACATAGTAGTTAAGTAAGTGGGTTGTCAAGAGTATTATTGGATTTCATATAATTGTTTCTTGATTGTAAAGTCTGTTTGTGGAATAATCAAGCGAAGTCTAGAGCTGCGATATAACGAATATCGTATGTGCTATGTCGTATGTAGTTTGACGCTATGTGTAATGTCGTGCAAGTATCGAGTATTGTATACAAATTAAGTGTCAAGTATCGTATGTGTATCATATTCAAAATATTGTCATATCATATTGAATTCACTGTTCCTAGAATATCGTATACGATAAGACAAATTTTGATGTTTAAGCATTGCTTTTTTCGAATTAGGTCTAGTCCTAAATAGCGTATGTCGTATATTCAGCCAATATATCGCATACGATATATCATGCACCAAATGATGTTTCGATGATTTGTAGTATATCGTATGTAGCGTTCGAATTTCGTATATCATGTGTAGTGAATCGCATTTGATATTTGTTATTTGTTCCTCTATGCATTGAATATCGTATTTGGTTGCAGTATAACGTTTCGTATATCGTATAAGCTCGTCGTGAGCAACATAAAGACTTTATGTGACCCACAATTTGGACATGTGCATATCGTATATCTTTGGAGAGTTTTTGCTGTTTGCCTTTCTGTTTGCTCTTTCCCCTGTTCATCTGATACTTACGATCAATTGATCCGAGTCGATGACCTGCTGTGGCAGCTTGAGCAGTATCGTCTTCTGCTCGCCGCCAGCTGCCTCTGGCTTGAGCTGCAGACCGTGGCCATGGCCGTGGGCGGTGGGTTTCTTCATCGAGGAGGTGCGCCGAGCCACGCCCGAGCCGCTGCCCTCGCCCAGCGACTGTTCCGTGTTGTCTGAGGAGGAGAGTTGCGCCTGCGATGCTGCGCCGCCTGCCACCAACTGTTGCTGCTGGGCCATCGAGACGCTGGCGGTGCTGCCATTGATGCCATTAATCAATGCCACAGTGGTGTGATTCTGGCTGTTGCCAGCAGCACCACCAACACCACCAGCACCACCGGCACCACCAGCTCCGCCGGCAGCACCGCCGTTGCCGCTTCCATTGTTGCTGCTGCTATTGTTGTTGCTGTTGTTGTGGCTGCTATTGTTGTTATTGTTGTTGGAATTAAGCGGCACCATAACGGTAATCATCTGATCCTGTATGCTGGACGGCTTGCGATTACTGTACTTGGGGCAATTCGGATGATGGCACTTGATGCGCGACGGCGAAAATGTCAGATTATCAGCATTGGGCAGGAGACCCTCGCGCCGCTGTTGCCTCTGATACCTGGTGGCGACGCAGCAGCAGCAGGAGAAGGTGTCAAGGGCAAAGGGCAAACGATTAGTGTATATAGTCAACAGCAAGCTCATGCATTACACACAAACACAAACACACACACACACACAGATACACATTCATGTGGTTCAGATGAGAACGTGTGCGGGTTCTGTTTGGAGGTTTTGGATTACGTGCGTGTGGCTCTCAGTGGCATCGTTAGACATTGTCTAATTGTGTAAGAGCAAGTATGCGTGTGCGTATGTGTGTGTGTGCGTGTGTGTGTGTGTGCTCACTAATTAGACAACAATTACATAATTCAATCAAATGAACAACGCAAATAAGCAAAAACAACGACAACCACAACAAACGAGCGTCGAACTAGACGAATGCAAATTAAAATTAAAATATTTTATAGCAATTCGACTTAAGACAAGAGACAGAGCAGACAATAGAGTAGACTGAAGACACAGAGTGAGAGACTGAGAGAGTGACAGAGAGAGAGAGAGAGAGAGAGACAGGTAGACGGAGAGGCTCTTGTGTGTTGTAAACGTGTACTAAATCTAAAGACTTAAAGCATTTCGCATAACTTAAATGCTTCTGGCTGCAAGCCAACTGAAGCACTCGGGCATAACTTTCGTTGAGTCAATCGTGTTTAACATTCAAAGCAAAATTGTTTTCAGACCTTGGGCAAACACTTGAGCAGCTGTTAGAAATTAATCAACTGTTTACAAAGTCGCATTATGTGTACTTTGCTGTCACAGCTTTCTTTACAATTTAAGCATAATAATCATTGATTAGCTCCATTTAAGTCAAGTGTGCTGCAAGCACCTTTAATCATATCGAAAGGGCTTTGAAGTGCGACAAAACTTTGCCATAATTTATTAAAACGAAAGCTATTGAAACTTGAGCAAGTTGCTATAAGTTTCTGAATAGCTACAAGAGGTTAAAAACAAACACTTAATCTTCATATTGAATGTTTTCAGTAACTGCTGATTCACAAAGTGCTGGAGAATAGATATTTTATTATATTATATTTAATTATAGCAAATGCTGAAGGAAGCTTTAGCACTTTGGGACTGTTGAAGAAGAAATCTAAAGTAATATGTAATCATGATTCTTTCTCATTAAGTTAAGCATGCTACAGATATGGTTTGGGATGGAAGCTTACTTTTAGGGGTAGTCTTATTCTTTAAGAGTTCCAAGTACGTTAGTTTATATACTATATACTAAGCTAATTCTAGCATTCTGCTGACACTTGCTTCATTCAATGTGACTGTGAGAGTCAGAGTCAGAGTCAGAGTCAGAGTCAGAGTCAGAGTCAGAGTCAGAGTCAGAGTCAGAGTCAGAGTCAGAGTCAGAGTCAGAGTCAGAGTGAGAGTCAGAGTCAGAGTCAGAGTCAGAGTCAGAGTCAGAGACAGAGTCAGAGTCAGAGTCAGTGTCAGAGTCAGAGTGAGAGTGAGAGTCAGAGTCAGAGTCAGAGTCAGAGCCCAGTCAGAGTCAGAGTCAGAGTCAGAGTCAGAGTCAGAGCCAAGTCAGAGTCAGAGTCAGAGTCAGAGTGAGATTCAGAGTCAGAGTCAGAGTCAGAGTCAGAGTGAGAGTCAGAGTCAGAGTCAGAGTCAGAGTCAGAGTCTGAGTCTGAGTCTGAGTCTGAGTCAGAGTCAGAGCCAAGTCAGAGTCAGAGTCAGAGTCAGAGTCAGAGTCTGAGTCTGAGTCTGAGTCAGAGTCAGAGTCAGAGTCAGAGTCAGAGTCAGAGTCAGAGCCAAGTCAGAGTCAGAGTCAGAGTCAGAGTCAGAGTCTGAGTCAGAGTCAGAGTCAGAGTCAGAGTCAGAGTCAGAGTGAGATTCAGAGTCAGAGACAGAATCAGAGTCAGAGTCAGAGTCAGAGTGAGAGTCAGAGTCAGAGTCAGAGTAAGAGTGAGAATCAGAGTCTGAGTCTGAGTCACAGTGACAGTCACAGTCACAGTCACATTCAAAGTCACAGTCACAGTCTAATCTAACTGACTAACTCTATATGTTGCATTCGTTGTTCTCTTGTTATGCGAGGCACAAGAACAACGGCAACAACTTGGGGAACAACACACGCGACCAGATGCAAGTGCAAATAATTGAAAGGCAAAGCCCATAAAAAATGCAAAACCCAAAAAGTTGACAACTGTAAACGAGAAAACTAAAAAGCAGAAAAAAGAATATGTAAAAACAAAACAAAATAAAAACAAACGAAGAGAACGTGCGCTGCAGGACGTGAGTAGCGGAACGCATGTTAAATGAATTTTTAATAAATCACAAATATATATGTATATATTTATATATATATATTTTTGCCAGAGCTGTGGAAGATCCGGGTCGGAGGCTCAAAGGTAAAACGAATTCAAATCGAAGTATCGCAAATAAAATGCAATAAAATCAAACGGCGTGTTGGGCAGAGGGCTGAGGCAGGAGGCGGTCTGATTCAAGGGGCGACGCTACTCTGCATGAGAACGAACAACTTCAGAGCTGAGAAAGTCAATTTGACATCAAATACAGTCAACTTTAAGTTTATAGAACTTTGCCATGAAAGATTCCTGGAATAAGCAAGTTGTTGTTCAATTGAATAAAACTTGCCAAGTTTTGGCTAACACAAGTTTTTTTGCACATTTTTTCGAAGGAGCTGGTTATCTTATAGAAAAAAGTTTATCTATCAGTTACAAGAAATTCTAAAGCTCTGAAAACATGATAGTGTAGACAACGAACGTTGCACATGGGAAGGACTTAGGTTTGATTGGGTTGTTCTGCGACATGGGTAGAATAGATCCAGATAGATTTGGTTAGTTTGGGTTGTGATATGTCGGGAATGGTTAGACTAGGAAACGGTTAGATTCAAGTTGATTAACTATAGTTGGGTTAGGTTAGGTTGGGAATAGGTTAGCTTAGGTTACCTCATCTCAGGGACTAGACTAACCCTATAAAGCAAATGCAAAACAAAGTAGAACTTGAACATAAGCTTGCTATAGTCTTATAGATGAGATCAAAGAGCATGTTCTTTGAGAAGCCATAAAAATTTTGAAATTAAGTTTGAAACATTCGTTTTTGGCAACTTAATCGAACCGTTAAAATATGGCCAAGTCTCAAGTCTTTGGCAAAGAGAAACAAACTGTGAGCTCTGAGTTGAGGTCTAAGACAATCGAGGTGGAGTTTAGCGCGAGGATTAGTCCTTCACACGGGGAGGCTGACCTGTTGCAGTTGTTGTCAAGCTAAGCAATTGTTAAGTTGATGTTAAATATTTGATGGCATTTAGTATACAATGAGACGGCGAGAGAAACGAGAACAGTGTGAAAGGTAAACAGGTGAACGTAAAACGTAATTGAATCAAATCAAAAAACGGACAAGCAGCATACTTATATAATCTGTACTTCTTTAACATTCGTCTCTTGAAGCGCCGCCACAGATGGGCTATGTATTTGACTATCTCGGCGTAGCAGGTGGCCGGCTCCGAGTTGTTGGTGCTGCTCGCCAGGGTCGATGTGGACGTGTAGCGGGCACGCTCCTGCCGCATGCGTTCCATTTCACGCTTCTTCGTCTCCGAGAACTGGGTGGCAATGACGACCAGGCACAGGTTGATCATGAAGAACGAGCCAATCTGCAAATGAGTGAAGAAAACCAAATATTTGTTAAAGTTCAAATCAAATCAAATTTCGTAACTTTTCACATTTCCATGCCACAAGCGACAAAACAAGTTTGCGCCACAAATTGAGGCAGCTTCGATAGCAACGGCTGCAACAGGCAGCAGCAGCAGCAGCTCGGAAGGCGGCGCTACGAGTTGTGGAACTTTTGATTTGTTGTTCGTTCAATGACTGCAAATTAGTTGAGCTGCCAATTTAGTTCCCTATCCGAACCCTAGCCTGCGTTTCCTACTCTCTCACCCTCTCTCTCTCTCTCTCTCTCTCTGTGCTGCTCTCTATGGTTTCCATGGATGGCCATCCATTAGCTTGCTGTTGCATTTTAATAGCTTTCTGGCAAAACAAATTTGCCAACTTTAAATTGAAAACATATTTTTCTACAACAATAGCAGCAACAAAGCGCGCTGACGTAAAAGCCAGACTATTAAATACCCTGTAAATAGTTTGAGCTGCCACAAAGAATCGTACACAGAGAAAATTAGAAAAGAGTTCATAACTGATTGACTTGCTGATTGATTGGCTGCATGAATATTGTAGTCAATCAAGTGCATGATTGAAGAGATTTATAACTTTGTTCCCTTATGATCAGTCATTTGATGGATCAATCAGTTGATGGGTTTAGGGATTGACGACAAACTGTTAGATTGACTGATTGACTAGGAACTTTGTTAACGAACTTGATTGACTGATTGAATCGCTGAATTATGAATGGAATGCTTTCATTGATTGATTCCTTGATTGTTTGTCTAGCTGTTTTTGGTTTATGCTGCTACTGATTATTCACTGTTTGATTGACAGATTGAACTGATCTCATTGGAATATATGAAACTACAGCTTGATTGATTAACTGCTCGAATCGAGAGTGATTCAGCATTTGCCAATTATTTTTCTTACACACTTTTCTGACTTATCATAGAATGGATATTTTTGCTGGCTGACTGACTGACTTAGATCAGAGCCTAATCCCTTGGCAGTCATTCATTTTGGCCAGGGTATGCAGAGCGAAATGTTTCTAATTTCTGAATTTGTGTGGTGCACGTTGCACAAAATGTTTCTCAAAAACGAGAAAAAGGAGCAACAACAACATAAATATGCAATTTCCTTGCTGGCAACAAGCAACTTTCAATAGCATAAAACATAAAGGAGGCTTTCGACTCGTGGAGTGGATGGGCTGCGGGGCAGGTGCTTGGATGGATATATGCCTTCCTATAGACTATTTGCTATTTGCATATGAAAAGTTATTGCTGCAGCAGTAGCAGTTGTTGTGCAGTGCTTGTTGCAGCTCTCTGCCTGGGCAATAGTAAAAATCATTTGGCACATCAAATGAGCAACTAACAAAGCAGCTGAATTGACCGAGATAGCGAAACAAGCTTTTATGTGTGAGTGTGTGCGTGTGTTTTATTAAAAGGCTTTTAATTAGTACAAGGGCATACACACACCTGAAGCTGCAAGAGCAGCTCGCAGCATGTGGCCAACTGGACAAACGCATGATGAGTCTCCAGCCAACTGAACTTTTATTATTCTATACCAGAAAGAGAGATAGAGACTGTGTGTGTGTAACACAGCTATTTACATATTCAAATTGCTTTAGCTGCATTGCTTTGTGCACTCAACTAAATTCGATTCAAAAGTTTTAAAATACAAATTGAAATCCTCCATGGAGAGCACAACAAAGCTCAAGCTTCCCAATACAATTAGGCAGCTCATATGTCAACATGACCTGAAATAACAGAATGCAAAGCTGTCGAAGGAAGTGATTATGTTTACAGCTCAACCTAAATGCGTGTTTGAACAACAAATCGAAATGCCTTGGGAGACTAGATGCAGAGATCTACTCACAGTGCACTAGAGCAGGGAACAGTGAAAACAGAGACCTATCGAAGGGAAAGTCTATTAGGTAACCTATGAACTTTTTCTGTAATAGCTGTACTCCATAGCTCTGTCATCCCCTCAACTGTGTCTTCTGTCCACGTTATCTTTGTTTGCTTAAAAAATATATATTATTGTCATCGCAGAGTCGAACAATCTTGGTGTATTCAATTCATGCTTGTCTGCGCTTTTGTCGCTTCATTGTGATCTCAAGATGCCGACAATAGCCGAGCTCGTCGTCCGACAGAGCTCAAGGTATTCGGATAGACCATCCGTCCACCCAAACCAACTAACGGCAAACCTACACGTGAACACAACAACCAGAAGAATAAAAAGATCTCATTCCCTGGATAATCGTAATATTAATTAAAGTAAACTAGAATAGAAAAGAAAGGCATTTAGCCATCTGCATAGAGACCTCAAGCTACATACTGTCGAAGAACAGACTAATAGACACACAAGACGTCTTAAACGGCAAGACTTTGCCAAAACAAACACTTAATAATAATAAACAAACAAAATTAAGCCAAATTAAATATAAGAATGCGCTGAAATCTAATAATAAAAAAAAGCTTTTATTTTTCATGTTATTATTATTATTTTTTGTATTATCCTTAGCTTGCACTTTAAAGTTTCTTAATGCTCGCTTGAGTCCCATAAGCAAGGCAGTTATAAAAGCCCTAATAGCCGCTTTTTCACTGCGTTGATTATCAGTCAGTTAAATTGTCAGATAAAGATCATAAATTAATATTATATATTAAAGCTGGGCTAACTGGGTATATTGGTTTGTGTGGGAAATACAAGATCAGTCGATACAGGCGTATTTGCCTGTTTATCCGGCTGATTATTAAGTCTTGATATAACACAGTTCGGCTGGCTCTGGAAGCCTTATAAGGTAGAGATATCATATAAATATATTTTTTATATTTTATTTATTATTATAATATTTTTTATTTTATTTTATTTTTATTTATTTATTTATTTATTTTTATTTTTTTTATTTTTTTTTTTTATATTTTTCCATGATAAATGCTTAATTTGAATACTCCTATTCAATGCGTCAGACTTGAATGTCATAATGATGCTGTGTATCTGTATCTGTATCTGTTTCATTAGCAAGCTGACTTAATCAGAAGCCAAGGCATTACATAATCATGTCATATATGCAATCAATTTGCTTAGCATAATTGACAGGACACCGCGTATTGGTCACTCGGATACTTCCCATAGCTATGCATATGTATGCAGTTGAGAGAATATATATGCATATTTCCAAGGTATGCATGTACATATATCTTTCTATCATTATATACTATACTATAGCTATATATAACACATAGATACATACATATATATGTGTGTGTTTGCATGTAACTCACGCACTTACCACAATTAGCAGCACAAAGTAGATCCAGTCCCAGAAGCTGTGCGCGTCCTGCACGTAGTACATAATGTCAGTCCAGCCCTCCAGCGAGATGACCTGCAATGACAAGTGACAAATGTTAACGCTTTTGTTATTGTTATTGTTGTTGTTGTTGTTGTTGTTGTTGCTTTTGTTTTTAGCGTAATTAGCAGCGGGCAGCAGCAACAACAAAGGTCAGCTCTTCATTTTGTACCACGTCACGTATGCGTAATATTTCAGTATTGTTTTGCTTGCAGTATGAGTGTGTGTATATGTGTGTGTGTGTGTGTGGTCTGCTGACATGTCTGTGTGCTGGCCTGCAACGCAGCTGGTTTAATGCGTATTTGATTTGTGTTTAATTGCAAAGCATTTAAACCCTGCCCTGGCCCCATTGAAGAGGGAGACGTCCTTCTGCATTGCCAACCCTTCCCTTAATGGCCAAATATCAAAGTCACAAATCAAAGCAACCACAAACAATGACAGCCAACAGCAGAGGCAGCCGCAACTGTATCTCTCTGTATGTCTCTCTTAATGTATCTGTTCTTGTATTTGTATCTTAATGAATGCATCGAGCTGCATTCGTATCAATTAAAGTGCAGCAGCTTACTTTGCGACGGTATCAAAATGAGTTTCTCTCTCTGAGAGAGAGTGAGAGAGAGACTCTCACTCGTAGAATCAGCTTATTGTTTTGTATCTGCATCTGCATAAATATATGTATCTATATCTTCAAGGATATATATTTGTATCTTTAGCATTGGCATTTGTATCTAAGGGAAGACAGAAGTTTCTGTATCTGTATCTATATCTGTATCTGTATCTGTATCTGTATCTGTATCTGTATCTGTATCTGTATCTGTATCTGTATCTGTATCTGTATCTGTATCTGTATCTGTATCTGTATCTGTATCTGTATCTGTATCTGTATCTGTATCTGTATCTGTATCTGTATCTGTATCTGTATCTGTATCTGTATCTGTATCTGTATCTGTATCTGTATCTGTATCTGTATCTGTATCTGTATCTGTATCTGTATCTGTATCTGTATCTGTATCTGTATCTGTATCTGTATCTGTATCTGTATCTGTATCTGTATCTGTATCTGTATCTGTATCTGTATCTGTATCTGTATCTGTATCTGTATCTGTATCTGTATCTGTATCTGTATCTGTATCTGTATCTGTATCTGTATCTGTATCTGTATCTGTATCTGTATCTGTATCTGTATCTGTATCTGTATCTGTATCTGTATCTGTATCTGTATCTGTATCTGTATCTGTATCTGTATCTGTATCTGTATCTGTATCTGTATCTGTATCTGTATCTGTATCTGTATCTGTATCTGTATCTGTATCTGTATCTGTATCTGTATCTGTATCTGTATCTGTATCTGTATCTGTATCTGTATCTGTATCTGTATCTGTATCTGTATCTGTATCTGTATCTGTATCTGTATCTGTATCTGTATCTGTATCTGTATCTGTATCTGTATCTGTATCTGTATCTGTATCTGTATCTGTATCTGTATCTGTATCTGTATCTGTATCTGTATCTGTATCTGTATCTGTATCTGTATCTGTATCTGTATCTGTATCTGTATCTGTATCTGTATCTGTATCTGTATCTGTATCTGTATCTGTATCTGTATCTGTATCTGTATCTGTATCTGTATCTGTATCTGTATCTGTATCTGTATCTGTATCTGTATCTGTCTCTGTCTCTGTCTCTGTCTCTATATCTGTATCTGTCTCTCTCTCTCTCTCTCTCGCTCCAACTCTAACTCTAGCTCTATTCATTCAGCTGAAATCTGTTTAGTTCTGGTTTCGTATTCAATTTGGTTTCAATTGGGTGTCGAGCTGAGGCGAACAATCGCAGCTGAAGCAATGCAAACTGTCAATTTGTGATTCGATAAGCTGCTAACTTCCAAAAATGATTCAATCTGCAATGGCATTTTGCAGCTAGTTTGTGACTTTGCTGCTGTTTTTGCCATTGTCGAGTTGTCCTAGCAACGTGACGCTGTCTATTGACAAAAGCGCATACGGCACGGCACGCTGTGCCGCGGGGTGAATCGCTGTGACCCGCTTAGCTAGCTGGCAGCAATAGCAGCAGCATCTACCGCCCTATGCAAATTTGACAGCTGCTGTTGCTGTTGCCCTGTTTGTTGTTGTTTTAATTGAAAGCGATGCCAAAAGTGGCAACTGGCACCGCAGTTGAGCAGCGAAATTAACATGCAACAAACACTCGACTGACTGACTCGTTGCCTGGCTGCTTGGCTGCTTGGCTGCCTGGCTGCGTGTCCTGTGTCAATGTTGTATCATTGTTATTTGTTTAACAAAAAGTTGTGATGCGCTAATTGGCAAAAAGTCTGCGGCTGCCGGCCATGGAGCTGTCAACTTACCAGAAATATGGCCACCCAGGCCATGCCAATGTTGTCGAAGGATATGGTGCCCTGAAAGGGGTTCTCGCCGCTCTGCTTGCAGGTCGTATAATACTGATTCCAATTCACGCACGACGTATTCGTTGGCTCATTCAGGTCCAGTAGCTTGGCCTCCTCTGCAAAAAGTTTACAATTAGTTTCAGAGATGGGATGGGGGAAATGTGGGATGGGGTCAGTAGGAAAGGAGGCAAGGAGGCTGCCAGAAAGTTGAGCAGCACGAAAGCAATTAAAAAGTGCCATCAAAATTTGATTAACACGCACAGTTTGCACCTCATTAAGATGAAAGTTTTGCGAGAGAGAAGAGAACTTGGGGGCTGGGCTGGGGGTGAGGCTGGGGCTTGGGGTTAGCTGAAATTACTTACCACTGCAGACCAGTGATCCGATGCGATACGGCGGAAAGTTGCCGCACAAATGCATGCCCGAATCCTCGGGCGTGGAGCAAATGTAGTCCTGATCCTTGGAGAACTCATAATATTGCGAGAGGCTGCGACAGTTGAGTTTAGGAGGTAAAGAGAATGTCGCATGTTGCGTTTGGTTAGATAAACAAACAAGTTGCGATTATCCAGACAGACAGAAGAGATAAACACATTATGTACCATATAATTATACAGAGAAAGAAACAGAGAGAGAGAGAGAGAGAACCACACAAAGAAAGAAATAAAGAGAGAGAGAGAGAGAGAGAGAGAGAGAGAGAGAGAGCACAAAAGACAGTCGTTTTTTAGCAATCAAATTTCACATCAGATTTCAATTCATTTATATGATACGTAGAGTAAATGTCAATATGCGTTACGTTATTTTTAACATTTACACATACATCGACAGTTTGAGAGAATACGTTGAAAAGTTCTATGAGAGAGAGAGAGACAGAGATATATATATTCTTTTTTTTTTTTTTTTAATTGAGTTTCTTTGGTTCGTTTTTGTTTCGCATGATCAGTTAGGTGAGTGAAAATTTTGTAGAGCTTTTATAAGCTATTGACTGCGACTGAGTCAGTCGCACAGTCAGCGCATACCACTAATTAGAGTGAGACAGAGAGCGAGCGTGAGATAGCGTGATAGCCAATTCATAACAAGGTAAGGTGATAGCGTGAGAGACACGTTGATCCAATGTAAAGTCCAATACACAGTGAAACAGTGAAAGTGAGACAATGAGCGAAAGCGTGAGTAAAAGTGAGAGAGAGAGAGCCAAGCTTTAAGAGTGAGAGGCAGAGCTAAGCATTGCTCCTTGAAAGCTTTAGAGGGATAGAGTGAGCGCGTGAGAATGAGATAGAGAGTAAGCGAGTAAGCGTGTGTGTGTGAGCTCGAAGAATGAAGAGAAAAGAAGCTACAGAGAGCTAAGAAAGAGCAAGTGATAGTGGCAGATTCTCAAAGCTTTCAAGCATAAGAGCGTGAGTCATAAAGATAGCTATAAGCGCGCAGCTTTAAGCTCGCAGTGTATATGTAAATAAGAGAGTGAGAGTCTAGCTGAAAGCTAGCGTCAGACGAAAAGCTTTGAGCATAAAGCAGTTGTTAGCCGTTCAGCTTGCATGTGAAAGCCAGAACTAAGTGAAAGAGAGAGTGAGAGAGAGAGAAAGTTTTAAGCTTTGGCAAGATCAGAGCACGTACAATGTAAATACAGCTCAAGCACATCAGGCTACAGGCACAATAGTAGCACAAGTAGACACAGAGAGAGCGAGCGAGCGAGCGAGAGAGAGAGTGCAAGAGAGAACGTGTCTGAGAGACCATAAAATTGCGACTAAGCCGCAAACCACAAAAAGTGCGCACTCAAAAGAAGCAGCCACAAAATTAAAACGTAAAGCTCAACACAAAATTAAAGAAAATAAAAAGAAAAGCAAACGACTTAAAAGCAGATAAAACACAAAAGAAGCAACAGCAAAAGTAAAGGCAAAGCAATTTAAATTAAACGCACCGGCGGCTGCAGGGGCTAGAGAGGCGTAGAGACTGCACCACCACAAAAAGGGGGCGTGACGGGGCACACACACAAAAATGTCAACTTAAATGTACGAGAGTGTGTGTGCGTGTGTGTGAAAATGTGTGAAACAACGCGAAAAAAAAAGGAAATAAAAATGTGGAAATTCTCGCGCGCAAAAGTATGCTAAACTTTTGTGATAGAGCGAGCGAGAGAGAGAGAGACAGGCGTGTGTGTGTGTGTGTGTGTGTATAGCTTGTAATGCGACTTTAATTTTGATTATTGTTGTAGCTGCCATTTGCGGGCAGCTGTGTGAGAGTTTTGGGTTCTGAGAGGGGGCTTCACGTTGTGGGTTTGTTATGTTAAGCTAGGGTTTGGGGCCGGGCAGCTTTAAATACCTTTGCAATAGAAACTGATGGTTTTTCCTGTAAAAAGAGTTGAGCTTACAAAACATAGATAGAATCAGTTTTAGGGTGCGACTGTATACGTGTACGCGTGTGTGTGTGTGTGTGTAGGTGTGTGAAAATAATTGCAATTAACCGAAACATAAAGAAAATGTTGCAGCTGTAATCGAAACAGAAACTATTGCAAAGACTACGCTATGAAAAATCTCTAAAAAAAATAACTAACAAAACTGAGTGTCTATGTCTATGTGTGTGTGTGTGTGTGTGTCGAGGCTAATTGGTATGCGTGAACAACATTGTTACCCATTTTGTTGCTGTTGTTGTTGAGGGAAAACACTTTTCGGATTCGGTTTCAAAGGCAATTCGAATAGAAAAAAAAAACAAGAATGAAAACTCCAAATAAATCAAAGAGTAACAGACAAAAGAAATACACGCTCATACACACACACAGAGCAACTGTTAACATCAAGTCTAGAAACACAATGAAACGAAATAAAATAGTTAAAGTTCGAGAGAGAAACTGTTGCTAAAACATTAACAAGTACGTGTACGAATACGAGTACGTATACAACAAGGACATAAATACATATACACGCACACTCACGTACAACAACATAAAAGTGGGAGAGAGGGAGAGAAGGAGACATACAAAGAGATAGAGAGGGAGGGAGAGAGTTATATTCACTACGACAACGACACAGACTTCACACACGTAGAATTGACTACAAAAAACATTACGAGTGACTATAGTAGTATCTGCTGCAGTTGTGCGTGTGCGTGTGTGTGTGTGTGTGTGTGTGCTTTTAGTAAAGACTATTGACCCAAGACCGCAAGAAGCTTTGAGGGCAGCAAGAGCAGTTCAAGTTGAAGAGCTTAAGAGAAGCTTAAGAAAAGCGTACACAGAACTAAGAGAGAAGCTCAAATAGCAATGAGAAACTTAAAAGTAAGCTACAAGAATAGTAGCAAGACACTTAGGGAAGCGAGCAGCTTGAAGAGAAATGATATGCTAAACAGCAAGCGATCAAGTGAAAGCTAAGTGAATAAGTGATGCTGCATAGAGAGCCTTACAGTGGAGCTGTAGCAGCTTCAGCAGCACGCAGCTCGAAGAGAAGTGAGGCGATGCGAGAAGCTTAAGAGAAGTAAACAGCTTGCGCAAAGCAGCGAGAAGCTTAACAATAGGCATTGCACTCTTAGAGAAGGAACACCTGACAGACATCAAGAAGAGCAAGCTGTTCACAGAGAAGAGAGAAGCTTTATAAGCAACGCAAGTTAGCCTAAGCAAAAAGCATTTGATGGCTGCATTCGAAGCTTTCTCTTTGTTGACATGCTTTGCCTGTCTCGCAGCTGCGCTTCTGCCTGAATACTCCTATATGACTAATTGATGGGATAAGCAACTTCTTGCTGAGCTTCTTGCTAAGCTGCTCAGCTTACTTTAAATTAATTATGAGCTATCGCTTTTACGACAGTTTTTCTTTAGTTTCTCTCTAAATTTGAGTGCTATCAAAACTTATGCCTTTGCCTGACTTTTGCAGCTTCTTGCGGCTGCTTTGGGGCGCACAGCCTCGTTGAGTTCAGTTTCAGTGTTCAGTGTTGCATAACGTGTAGTTCCAATAGTTGAGTAGTGTTGTAATTGGTCATTGGCTAATTGAGCAGATGTATTCGTTAAGTTCTAGTTTATATAGTCTATATATGGTTTAAGTATAATAAGTTTCTAAGTTTTTAAGTAAGTATTTTAGTATGTATATATTGGCAAATATTACTAATAAAGTGTACGACAGAGACAGCGAGAGAGAGAGAGAGAGAGAGAGAGAGAGAGAGAGGGAGAGAGAGTGTAGAGTATCGTATACAAGCGTTAGAGGGGGAAAAATTAAAGGAAAGGCTAATATATAATAGAGTAAGAGAAAGAGAGAGAGCGAGAGAGTGTGAGAGAGAGAGGCAGAGTGTGTGTGTGTGTGTGTGTTAGTGGAAGAGCGTGTAACACGCATAAGGATTAGTGCTTGCGATATATGAACTATCGCTAAGGGAGATTAGACAGCGAGCGAGCGCTAGCTAGCTGCAGGGTTAGTATATTTATAGACAGAGATAAAGAGAGAGAGAGGGATAGACTATATATATTGCTGGTTAAGGAAAGAGAGAGAGAGAGAGCGAGAGAGGGTACACTATATAGAGAGCGAGAGCTATATTAGGCGACTAGGGTACATATATACTGTGTGTGTGTGTGTGTTCGTGTTTTGTTGTTGTGTTGTTAATCAAATTTACTCATTTAATATTTGTGTGGTATATATTTGATATATAAGTATATAGATATATAGTATTTTTTAATTTGGTATTTTATTGTAATTTTGTTGGTATTTTTAATCTGTATTGTTGTTTTTGTTGTTGTGTATTTAGGGCATTTTAAGAAAAGGGGGAAAAATAAATCATTTTATCTTACGAGTTAACACGGACTCGAACTCTGTACACTTCAGGTAGTCCCCTGTAAACAAAAAGTTTGTTCCCGGTATGATTTTTGTTTTAGTATCGTTTTTGTTGTATTAATAATGCTTTTTTTTTTGGTATTTTTATTTGATTGACTAATTCGAGTAGAAGAAAAACAAATTTGAAACTCAATGCGATAAACAATAACTGAAGAGAATCGGAAAAAGTTTTCGAAAGTAAATTTTGTATGTTTCAAAAGAGTTTTGATATATATTTCCAGTTACTCAGCGCCAATTAAATTCAATTTTTCTTTGGTTATGAAAATATTCTTTTATCGATTTTCGACTTGTTTCAAGAAAGAAATATAAATAAAAAAAAATAGAAATAAATAAATATGAAAAATAAAAATAAGAAAAGAATTGAAAAGTAGATTTGAAATATAGATATATATAGGTATGTGTGTATGTGGTATTTTTGGTATATATGTAGTATTTTTCTCATTTTGTTGTAGTTGTTGCTGTTGTTGTTGTTGTTGTTGTTGTTTGGTCTGTTGTCTGCTCATCATCAAAATAAGTTGCAGAAGAAGAAGATATGTGTGTGAATGCAGTAAACGCGCCTGCCCATTGTGAATGGCTCAAGTTGACTCTACACTTGTGTGTGTGTGTGCTGCATGTTTAATACAAGTGTGTGTGTGTAAATCAAATCGAAAACATGTTAAGAACAGCGATACCCAAACCTATACTCTCAAATTACTTTTATATTGAGCTGCAGCCAAGAGCATTTGCTCATATATTTGATGTACAGCTAGTCGAACTACCTATATAAGAAGTAAGGCTTGGACAAAAATACTTCAACTCAATATAGAAACGCTTCAACTCTATATATACAAAAATAAAACAATTTTTTAATAAGCAAAAAAAAATACTCAAATTTCAGTAACTCAAAGCGAAGCAGCCTGTGAACTGGGCAGCTATGCAGACCGAAGTTCTGCTCTCTATGCCAAGTCAAATCCTATGCTTATCTTAGGTAAAAAAATATAAAAAATAAGCTAATTTAAAATATATTTATATATGTTACAAATATGTACAAATAGGCGCGATGATCAAACGACTTGAGTGCTGGCAAAAATCAATAACAAAAATAAGCAAGTCTAAGCACTGCAATCGGTCGCAACCGACTATCGTATACTCGTTCACGCTGCGAGCGCAATCAGCTCTAAAATTCATCAGATTTCTATATATATATATATATCTTAAGCTGCAAATCTGAGAGCTACCCTTATCAAATCATTGAACACTTTGACACAGCAAGAGCAATACTATGGAAGCTAAATTTAATCAAGCAAATATCCTTTGCATTTTTATGCTGAACATTTTAATTTGATTTGCCATTTAATTAAAAATTCTTCAGCACCTGCCAAAGATGTAAAAATTTAACGTACTGTCAGCTGCATTATTAACAAGCAACGCAAAGCTGATTGTCATCCTGGCCTCATGGCGCTCACAAGTCGTCGCTTAGTTGTGAACTTTCAGCATGATTAGACACTTTTTGCTTTCGAAGCTAAATATATATATTGATGTAGCCTAATTGGACTCTGAATTGGCAAATCTTTTGCTAGAAAGTTTTTTTAAAACGAAACTAGGCAAGAATTTGTAATTTCTTTTGCTATAGCTCTCATTTGATCTCTGCGCAATCAATATACTGCAGATTACTTTCATGAACGAGTATTCAAAAAAAAAAAACATAAATTGAGCATATATCAATTCGACAAGCCGCGAAAAGTGCTGTCCATTTAAATAAACATGAAAAAATGAAGCAAATTTGCATGTGAGCGTAAAAAATATATGCAAAATTATGATGGAAATGCAAACGAGGATATACACATAGATATATACATGTATATATTGATACATAGATATATATGCATATATCTATAATATATATTCACATGTGGGCCATGGGCAATTTGCATTTACAATAATTATGCGAAGCAGCGAAAAATGGCGTCAAATTAACACCTGCAAGTGTGGCCTATTTTCCGGCGTTGCAGGTACAGTTTGTGGCTGCATGCAAAGCAATCGATTAACGATAACAGAAACAAAAGACTGGCAAGGGAAAACAAAGAAGTAAAGCAAAAGATTCTACTATATGCTGCCTACTTTTGGGTGTTCAGCTGCGAGTGTTGTCGAGTGTGTGTTGTGTGTGCTGCTGACGTCATTGCACAGAAAGAGAGAGAGAGAGTGAGAGAGAGAGAGTGAGTGTGAGACAGGCATAGATGGAGCATGACCAGTGATAAATGATTGTTTGCCAAGTTTGAAATCCTTGCCCGCTGTCAGAGCCAAGAGGCGCCTGCGATAGGCAGCCCCGCCCCCATTTGTATGCCTGGGCTTAGCCTAAGTGACCATGGAGGTGACATTTGTATGCCTCAGGCATTATCATATCAAGGTGAACAGAAGACGACAATTGACAAACATCACAAAGAGCTATACTCAATTTGAAGTTCAAATTCTCTGGCTTTAACTTTGCAGCTTCACTTTGCAGCAAATAAATAACTCTAGCTTAAGCATTATCTTGATTTGACTCTGAATAAAGTTAGAGTTAGCTTGAAGGGTACATCAGTGGGCGTGGCTAAGCGTCCTTCATGTTCACTCGTTGACATTATGTTTGCCATTTTGGTATTCTCCATATTCAGTTATTCAGTTATTGGCTTTTAACGCCAACTTTGTTGCCGTCCGCTCAGAGCCACAGCGCTTCATGTCATCCACTTTATGCTGTTGCAAGTCATTTACAAGCACTCAAGGCACACTTAAGCTGAGGATAGACTCAAATTTGGCATGCTTATATCCATGGCCCCACTCCAAGTGTGTGTGAGTGTTTTGCTCGTGCGCTTTGCAACACTGCCTCAAATGAGGCGTGTTGACGAATGCTCGAAGCATTCCATATGCATATGGACAATGAACAGCAGAGATCGCTGTGTGTATGTGTGTGTGCGTGTGTGTGTGAGGGTGGGTGTGTGGCTGTAAGCTGTCTGTGGCATTTACCAAAAATCAAAATAGCAAAAGCCAAAAAAAAAAAAAAAAAGCCAAAAAAAAATCATGATTTAACAGCCAGGCAGCCCAGAAAGAGCGAGACAGACAGACAGAGACAGAGATAGAGAGAGTGAGAGAGAGAGATCCAGTGAATCACTGAGTGAGTGAGTGAGAAAGCAATGTAGACTTAGAAAGAGTGAGCGAGAGAGAGCCTGAAATGAGCTAAGCAGCTATCAAAAATCAAAGCCAAAAATTATATCAAAAATATATATATATATAAGATCTAGGCATATATATATGTATAAATGAGAATCAAAATCAACAAAAAAGCGATATTCAGATACTTATATATATATGTATATAGATATGCATTGGAGGCGCCTGCAGAGAGACAGAGACAGACATATGTGAGCCATACGCGTCGTCAGCTCAGTTGAGCTCAGTCCGTCGAATCGTAACGAATTGAATCGTTTGTTTCCCGCCCCACACAATAATCGAAAACAAAAAGAGAAAATATACCCCAGTGGAAATTGGCTTTTCTTTTTGGGGTAAACTCGCTTACGTTATGGGATAGATCATGCCGTCGGGTCGCTCCAGAGTGCAGCGCTGCCGCAAGATGCCCTCCCACAGCTGCACACCAATAATGCCAAAGATGAAGAACACGAAGAAGCAGAGCAGCAAGACATTGCCCAGCATGGGCAGCGTGTCCAGCAGCAGCATGACCAGAATTCGCATGCCTGCAACGATAGTCGAGAGTGAGCAAGAGAGACTACCCGCTGGGGCAAGTCTGCACTTACTGGGTATACGATTGATCGCGCGCAGCGGCCGCAGCACACGTATCGTGCGTATCGCTGTCAAGTTCAAGTTCTCCACATGCATCACATACTCCAGCAATCCGGCCAGCACGATGAAGAAGTCCAGCCGATTCCACGAGTCAGCCAAATAGGTGTTCTTGCCGCACATGCCCATCGCCACCATTTTGATGGTCATCTCCAGGGCGAAGAAGGCAAAGATGATGTCATCGAAGATCTAAGTGAGATATTGCAGAGAATGGAATTTAATATAAATATATATATATTAATGTGATCTATGTCTAGCAAGAGCTGAGCTGAAGAGCGTTTTCTTCAGTCTGCTGCAGCTGCTGTTAGCATCAATATATTCAAGATCTCTCCATGCTCTACTTCTATTCTATATACACTTATACCTAGCTACGTCCCATGCCCAAGTCTTGCCTGCTTGAAGTCTTCAACTCAAAGTTAATTTTGCTAGAAATCAGAACTAACTGAGATAATGAAGTGTGACAGGCAGAGGCATTTAGAGAAAGAGAGAGAGAGAGAGAGACAGAGTGGGAGAGGCAGAAAGGTGGAGAGAGCGTGTGGCTCATTTAGCGCTTAAAGCATAATGTGGTTGACACTTGTCAAAATGAGCTGTTGTCCACTTTGACCAGCACTACGTGTTGCTACATCATGCATGAACTACCACGCCCACGCCCACGCCCACCTACGCCCCCTCTTTTGCCCCATAATAATATTTTGAGCAAACAGCAGGAGCTGTGCCAGTTTCAGCTTCAGTTTCAGTTTCAGTTTTAGTTTTAGTTCCAGTTCCATTTCTAGTTCTAGTCGCACTGCGCTGTCTCTGTCTTCTCTCTCTCTCTCTCTCTCTCTCTCTCTCTCTCTCTCTCTCTCTCTGAGGCAGTTGCCATCTTTGTCTTTTTGGCACAGCTCAAAGTTCTCAGTAATTTGGGCGCCACTTATGTGCTGGCTCCTGCTCGGTCTTGGTCTCGGTCTCGGTCTTACTTGTGGACTGGCCTCGTTGTCCCGTTCCCCTTTTCGCCCCTTGCTCCTGCTCTTCTTCCCGCTTTGTCAATTTGTCGCCCTTCGCACGGTTTACACTTGGCTGCGGCCAAAAATGTCTGCCTTCCATATCATTTACAAACATTTTCGCACGTTGGCGACGCTCCGCCCCAACTACCATCCCGCACCAGCTCATCTCCCCGGCCCAGAGAAACATTTTCTATACCAGAGCCGTGGCTCTGTAATTGCCCCAAAAAAGAGCCAGGAACCAGCTCGCATTTCCCCTCCTGCTCTGCCCATCTAGCTCTACGGTGTGTGCGTTGGCTGCCTAATGAGCCGAAGTGCCTGTTTGATGTCATCAGCAAGGCAGACAGGAAGTGAGCCAAAAAATTGCTTAAATAAATGACAGTTAATGTGACGCCAACGTCGACAGCTCAAGGCTGTCACTCTCTCCCCTCCCTCGCTCCACCCCCTCGATCCACCCTATATATATATATATATATGTGTGTATCTAGTTATCGCTTACATGTATTTACTCACCTGCAATATTCTGCAGCGCGGCTTCAAACACGTATCGTCCACACAGGGCTGGTACATGCCCAGGGTTATGCAGTTCAACAGGATAACCAGAATCGAGATTCGCTCGAACCACGTGCATGCCAAACAGATCGTCAGCTAAAGTTAAGGAAACCAAAACTCCAAAAGAACAAGTGGATAAGGCAAGCATACTTAGTCTTAATGTGGTTCAAATCGACTAGCAGATGCGCTGTCGAATGAGAGGAAAAGTGAAAGTAAGGGAAGAAGCGAAGTAAGAAGTTGACGGAACAATTTGGAAGTTCGTAGTGAAGCTCGTAGCTGAGGCAAGGAGAAGCGAACTAGCCATAAACCAGACATAAACGATATCATAAAATGTCAAATGTTATATAAATATACCTATCGATAACTATCGATTTGGGACACAAATGATTATCGATTTAAGAATATGAATTTAATATACATAGCTCTTCGGAGAAACTACATATCATATATATATATTAATAACCAATCTGAAACCCTACATAATCTGTAATCGATATTAATCGATAATGACCAATTCGATAAACTTACATTGCAAAGTAGTTGGGCTTGGAATGACAGATCGGACATACTAGTCTACATAAACTAGAGAAACTTTAGTCAGAGAAGCTAGACTGGACTCTAGTTGAACTTATCGATAATTATCGATTCACTGCAGTTATGGAATATAAGAGGTCTAGCGAAATCTGATCGACCTCATCCCAAATATATACTCGTATGGCTCTAGCTTAAGTAACCGTCTTGAGAACTTTTTCTTTAGATAAAGACAGAGCATCGAGAGATTAGTTTGCACAGCGATTGCCTGCCTGTTGACTGCTTTTGTGTGCTGATTTAAGCAAAACATGTCGAGCGCCCAATCGGTTGCTCAAGTCCTTAGCCACTACCCCTCCCCACAACCCACAGCACGGTTTTTCTGGTATGCCATGCAAAGCTGACAGAATTGTGGCACAAGCCAGCAGCCACGAGGCACAAGGATGCCAGATAGCTGCTTACTATCGCTTCTAATGCGCACTCAAGTGCTTGTCAACTTGGCTGCATTTTGTACTCGACGTGCTGCCATTGCTGCTTATTTTTGCAACAACTTCGGTTCTCCTCGCTCGCTCTGTCTCTCTCTATCTCCGTCTCTCTCGCTGCCTTTGTATGTGTGTTTTGTGGTAAAAGAAATGGCACAAATTGATGACAGTTACTCAGTCAGTCATTCACTCAGCTCGGGCAGCAGCATTCAGTGAGCCAGGCAGCCAGCGGCATTATAATGCAATGCTGCAAGAACTTCTGTAAGCCTTTTAGCCAGCATATTAGCCACTGCAGCAGTAGCAGCAGCAGCAGAGTCCGGGCCAATCTCGGCTTGATATGAACAGCTCACTCCATCAGTATCTGAAGTCTGCTTCAGAGGCAAATGACTGTTAATATAGCCAAAGCTTAAGTCCATGAAAACATTGGCATTAGCATCCATGGCCTGATGGATGGCTGCTGCAACTGCGACTGAAGCAAGAAGCAGAACAAGAAGCGAAGTATATTGCAGTTGCATTAGAGATTATGGAGAGGCAAAGCAAAAACAGTCAGTGCAAGAAATCATTGGCTTAGGACAGCTAATATGTGACTATGTGAGGAAGAAGCGAGAGAGACAGAGAGGGAGAGGGAGTGAGAGAGAGAGAGAGAGAGAGAGAGAGAGAGAGAGCAGTACCATCTGTAATGCAAGCACAGACTGAGAGCAGCTTATGAAGTAGAATAAAGAGCGAAATAGCTGATATGAAATAATTGATTAAACTTTTAATTCAAAGCAGAAGTTTAAAGGAGAAGCAAATTGTATTTCTCTTAGAAGAAGGTCGATAAATCGATTGCCTATAGGCAGGTCATATATGAAAAGTATAAACTCAACAAGGCTCTGAAGGCTACTCTGATGGAGAAATGAGAAATTGAGAAGTGCAAAGGCTTCTCTCCTGTTATTGAAGCAAGGGAAGAGCAGAAGAGGGAAGAATGACTAAAATGAGAGAAGAGGATAAGAAGAAGAAGCTAAAATAATTAAGGGAAGTATGAGATCTATGTAAGTGAAGCGAGAAGCGAAGTAAAGAGCAAACGGGAAACAAGTTAAGAAAATTTATAGAAGAGAGAAACTGAAAGAGAAATATGTGGAGTGAAAAAGAAGAGCAGCAATGAAAAGAGAAGCAAAGTGAGAAGTTAAACCAGCATAATATTGTGAGGGAGAAACAAGTCTAGTACAGTTGAGAGAATGAAAGCCGAAGCAAAGTGAGAAGCAAAAAGAGAAGCAACAGAAAGTCAGGCTAGTCCAACATATACACTTAACATGAAGTTAAGTACAATGTTGTGAATATCAAGAGAGAAAGAGCGAGAGAGAGAGGGAGAGAGAGAGACGAAGTGGAAGCACATAAACTCCCGTGAGCATATTGCAGTTGCTTCTCTCTGCTGGCTGGTTGCTGGCTTGCACTGTCGACGACAGCAAATAGCCCGCAGTCTGGGCAAACATGCGAAATCGGCTGCGTTTCGCGGGTTTTCAATACACAAAGCCAAGGACGATGGCGAAAGGATTTCAATGGGACGCTTAAAGCATGCCAAATGCGCGCCAAGGACTCATTTCTGTGTGTTTGTCCCGCGTTCTCTCCCTCTCTCTCAGTCACCCTCTCGTTCTCTTTCGCTCTTTTTATGACCGCGCGCAATTACGAGCCAGCGAAATACAATGCACAAAATGTTTACGCTATTAACGCACAATTAAAGATAAAAACGGAACACAAAAGGAGCAACAAAGGCAACAAAAGCAACAAAAGCAACAACAACAATATGCATATATAAACAAATAAAAGGACAATCGTTTGGGGTCCTTGCAATTCATTAGGAGCGCTGCGAGCGGGTTAAATGGATGGCATATGCAGGTCAGGTCGAGCCACTGTCATAAAAACCAATGTGTAAAGCGCAGACACACACACACACACACATGCTGGCAGAGTAAAGGTCAGTGTGTGTGTGTGAGAGAGAGAGAGAGTGAATTTTGGGCGGAACGAGGCGTGTCAGTGGGCGAGTGAGAGGCTGAGAGCGTTGTATAAATATTGCAGCAGCACAAACATGCGACACAGCGTGGCTGCCTCTCTACATGCATCCCTCTCTCTCTCTCTACCCCTCCCCCTCTAGTCGCGCCAGGGGCTAGATGGGCGTGTAGGGGCGTGGTGGGTCCATGAGCTGCCATTATTTTTGATTTGGCGCGCAGCGTCGACGTTGGCAAAGGCCACCAAACCAACAGTAAACAAATTAAGTCGAGCGTAAAGTGGGCCAACAAAAATGGCCCCAACAACACACACACACACACACACACACACACACACACACACACACACACACACACCTGAAACCCCTCCCTCTCTCTGTGTGTGTGTGTGTGCATGCGAGCGTACAAAAATCGCAACAAATTAAAAGACGGGCAAACAAAAAAGTCGAACGTCGAGCCGCTGCAGTCGAGTGGGCACGAATAATTTGTGAATACAGCGAGCAGCTAACCAAAGAGGAGGAAGCAGAAGAACAGACAGCAAAGAAAGCAAAACAAATCAAATGAAAGGAGTCGAAAAGGTAAAGCATCAAAAGAGAATCTCAAGTGGGCGTGCCCGAACGTGTGAGCAAAGCGAGACCTGCAATAATTGGCAACGTGGCAAACGCAAAATTGCCAATTCAATTGAAATTTTTTATTAAACAGTGTAAAGAAAGTGCGATAGAAAAAGACAGAGAGAGTAAGAGAGAGTGAGAGAGAGAGAGAGAATGAGTGGCAGCGCGCCTTCATTTCAATGCAAATGTGCTGGCAATTTGTGTGGCTTTTTTGCAGGTGATAATTGGGCAAAGGTGTGAAGTTTGCTCTGACAGAGTGAAGACTGTCGAGAAGGAGCTGAAAGCAGAAGTGAAGGCAGAAGGCAGAGCGAAGGAGGGCAGAAGGTTTCCTGTGTGCGACAATAGTTCTTATAGAAGATGTGTGGCATACGAGTTCCAATTTAAAGTCAGAGGTGTTCCTTCCTATAGAAGCTTTGGTTATAGGTTAGGTCTAATGAGTCCAGTAAACTGTAGATATCCTTATTTGTACGATTTGGCAAGACTTTAAGATATTTACATGTATGACCGGATATAATTGAGGAGGATAACATATTAAGGGTAACACTCTTCTATTTCCTTTTCCATTTCCATTTCCCTTAACATTTCCTTCTCAGTATCTATCACAATCTCAATCTCAATCTCAATCTCAATCTTCTTCTGCTTCTCCCTCTCCCTCTCAATCTGAATCTGAATCTGAATCTCAATCTCCTTCTTCTCCTTCTCCTTCTCCTTCTTCTTCTCCTTCTTTAACATGTTCAGCTTACTTTGACATGATATCGATACTTATCGATTAATCTTCTTCTGCTTTTCCTCTCAATCTCCTTCGCCTTCGCCTTCTCCTTCTGCTTCACCTTCGCCTCCTCCTTCTCCTTCTCCGTCTCCTTCTCCGTCTCCTTCTCCCTCTCCTTCACCTGTCATTTTGAATCTGAAGCTGAATCTCAATCTCAATCTCAATCTGAATCTCCTTCGCCTTCTCCTTCTGCTTCTCTTTCCCCTCCTCCTTCGCCTTCTCCTTCACCTCTCAATCTGAATCTGAATCTGAATCTCAATCTCAATCTCAATCTCCGCCTTCTCCTTCGCCTTCTCCTTCTCCTTCGCCTTCTCCCTCTCCTTCTCCTTCTCCTTCTCCTTCTCCTTCTCCTTCTCCGTCTCATTCTCCTTCTCCTTCTCCCTCTCCTTCACCTTCTCCCTCCTTCTTTAACACATTCAACTCGCTTTGGCATGATATCGATACTTATCGATTAAACAGTTTGAATGACGTTCTATTTGTAACATAAAACTCATGCCACATGCAGCTGCTAAACTTTGACTTTAGCTTAAATACTATGACCTGAACTCAAGCGAAACTCACATGAACTTTGATAGAGGTATCATTGGCGCCTTGCCTATCGCTAGCCGCCTAATTAAGCTGATATCGGTTTCAGTAGCTGCGCTACTGAAGTTTAACTAATTGATATCAATTTACGCTCTTGTGCTCTGGAAATCAGAAATAATTGGCATGCCAAGAGGTGAGCCGCCGAACCACTGATCCATGCCCCGCGCCACCGCCCAGCCACCTGTTGGCCCCGATTCGCATGGCAGCTGCAATCGGAGCTATCGATGAAGGCATGTAATGTAATCTCAAGCACTTGGCAATCAGCGAGCTCAAAGCGGTGGTTGGGTGCTTGAGTGGTGCTTGCTTTAGTGGAGGCGGTGGGGCGCATGGCTAATGAGATTGCGCTGCGATTCATTGCTATTAAGTAGATGCCATAATTAGTTGTGGGCGTGGATATCGCATTACTTTGCTCGCATGCTAATGATGTGTACGCTACTCTCCGCCCGATGGCCTCAACGCCTCCCGTCTGCACCACGACAAGGCAGCTCTATGATTTCTGAAAGCAGAGAGAACGAGAAGAAAGAGAAGGAGGCAGACCGAGAGAGAGAGAGAGAGAGAGATGAAGAGGGAGCTGTGAGAAAAAAGACACTGAAGGGCAGATATAAGAAGTTGAGGAAGAGCAATATGAGATGAAGGAATAGACCAGAAACAAGAGGGAAAAGAGATGTGAAATAAGAGAAAGATCAGTGAGAAGAGAGGGCAGGAATAGCTGAGTTAGAGAGAGAATTGCATCTCATTCTCAAAGAACAAAATACAAAGAGAGATAAAGCTGCGACAGATGGGAGAATGATGTGTCGCAGCTGGCGACTTGAAGGCGGCTTTTACACTTTTTGGCAAATGACGCAGTTGGCCTCGCACTTTCGTCCTCGCCCGCTCATTCAACTATCACTCCACCTCTCTCTCTCTCTCTCTCTAATGGCATGGCATTGAGTAGCGCCACGTAGACGAGGCGAAACAGTAAAGTTTGCAACTCGGAATTAGTTTGGGGGTCGTTCTTAATGTAGTTATGAAATTGATTATGAGCAATGCCAATTGAATCGAGACGCCGCGCGGACTGCAACAAAACGTTGCAATCCGATCAACAATAATTGATAAGGGAAGCCAGGCAGCTGCAACAGCAGCGGGAAAAACTTTGCAAAACTCTCAAGATATTGCCCAAGGGACAGCCGAACAATGACAAAATCAAAATTTATAGCCAACAATTAAGTGGGCCAGGCCAAGCGAAAGGGATGCTTATCAAAGGGGTTAGCTAAGGGGCGCCAAGGGTGCGATTATCGTGTTATTGTAGCTGACTGAGCAATGCAACTGGCAGCTGGTAATTGGCACTGTGTATCTCTTCCTCCCTCTCTTTCTCTCTCTCAGTCTGTCTGTGTGTGCGTCGCTTAGAAATCTGGGCAACAGCAACAACGGAAAGTGACAGGAAATGGCAATCGAGATGCCACAAAGATGTCCGGAAAAGGCGGAAAGTGGGCAAATGCAATAAATAGTTTCAACTCAAAATCTATTTGTGGCCATCGACAGTTGCCGACAGCAAAGCCAAAATCAGTTTTCAGTTTTCCTTTCAAATGTCGCAAATAGAAAACTTGAAGCAAGTCTTCACATTTGATTTGATAATTTATGCATATCTCAGCACTGAATCCAATTAGCATTAAGCGAATTAACATCTGCAATAGTTATGCCTGAATGGATATGCACAAGTCTTTCGCAAGGACTGAATAGGTTGAGTATAGCGTGGATCTATAAAGCTATCGAAAAGTCATCTGAGCAAGTGTTGATTTAGCGTAAATCTTTAATTTGTTACAGCTATTACAAAGGGTAAATAATTCGATTTCTTCTTCAGTAGATATTTGTGGGCGCCTCACTATGCCTACTCTAATAGGACCTTCAATAAGCGAGAATGTTATTGTAATCCCATAGAAAATTGTATTTTGACAGACTTTTCTATAGAGCTAAGTTAAGTGAGATTTAGAGGAAGAGCCTCGCCTGAGTGCATGTATATATGTAAGTGTATTATCATATATGTCGTAGCTTACTCGGGATGAGAACTTCCCATACGCTCTAAAGCTTCTTCAATTTAATTGCGCTCCCTCTCTCTCTCTCTCTCTATATATATGTCTCTCTCTCTCTCTCTCTATATATATGTCTCTCTCTCTCTCTCTTTATGTCTCTCTCTCTTCCTCTCTCTATCTCTCTCTATGTGCATCGTCTCGAACTTCTGCAGCTTGTTCTATAGCTACATCTCCATCTCCCCTACATCTACTTCTCTCAGCTACATCCGAGAACACGCTCAGCACACTGTGCGTATCTCTCTCTGTTTCTCTTTCTCTTTCTCTTTCTATTTCTCTTCCTCTTCCTCTTTCTCTACCTCTACCTCTACCTCTACCTCTACCTCTAGCTCTACCTCTACCTCTACCTCTACCTCTAGCTCTACCTCTACCTCTACCTCTACCTCTACCTCTACCTCTACCTCTACCTCTACCTCTACCTCTACCTCTACCTCTACCTCTACCTCTACCTCTACCTCTACCTCTACCTCTACTTCTACCTCTTCCTCTTCCTTTCCTCTTCTTCTTCCTCTACCTCTTCCTCTTCCTCTTCCTCTTTCTTTTTATCTCTCCGTCTCTCTTGGAGTGCCAATTCGAGTATACTAAGAAGCGTGCTGCCAACTTGATTGAATACTACTCCAACAATAAGACGCTATCTTGTTAGACAACACTCGAGTACTTTACAGTATTATACATTTGTAATACGACATATAGTAAGTGATGATTAGTTTAATCAGTTAAGGCAGTATAGGCATGCCTCATCTTGCATCTGTCTACTATAAATTCTCTTCATTCTGGCCACACCTCTGTCTGTACGCAAAGCTCTCGTTCGTCATCAAGGCTATTGACATCAAATATGAAGTACACAATGTTTATCGATAACTCATCTCAATCGATAACAATCTCAATATCAACTAATGGCTAAACCATTATAGAAAATCAAAAATCGATATTCCGCCAAGTTCTTAAAGCAACGCTCAAGGAGCACAGACGTTAGCAATTTCACATTTCATTGCTCTAAGACGATATTTATCACTTAGAGCGCATCTTATATTTCATGCAGGTCTTTGGTCTATCATAATTGCGCTCTAGAAGGTCATTAGGAATCTTAATCAAAAGCAAAAGTTTAATCAACCTAAGCCTCGTGTGCAGGAGCTCTACGAAGCACAAGTTCAGCTTTCAGCCAATATGTAACGAGTGGCCTTGAAATGAACTCAGCATGAATCCGAGTATCTGTTAACTGATTCCACACAGTTGTCTAGAGCAATTCAATTTAATTTTTCCTTCAATTTGGTTAATTCTTGCGGTCCTGGAGGACAGCTGGCTGCATAAGAAACCACTTAATGGCGCAGCATCTGTTGACTATGTGTGCTGGGTTGGTTTTAATGTATGAAATGTGTTCATCTTAAATATCAACGTCAGTCAATTTTAATTTCAGGTTAAATTAAATGTGAAGTGCGCCCAAAAGTATGCAAAGCGATTTTTCATGCACATGCCAGAGGCGCGCTCCCGCTGCCTGTCACGAGCAGAGCGCTGGGCGAAGCAGGAGGCGGGACACTGATTGCCGCACATTATCCCCTAGCGACAACAACAGCAACAGCAGCCAGTACCAAGAAAATGAAGAAGAACAACTGCAAATGACAAGGCGCAGAAAAAATGGAAGAGATAGAGAGAGAGAGCGAGAGAGAGAGTGGGAGAGAGCGAAAAAAACGCAAGGACAGAAATGTCAGAACAGGAAGCAGCGACTGCAAATGGCGATTGGCAACTCGGGCAGCGTCTTCCGCTACGCCGATATATGTTATTTATGCGATACATACACTCACACACGTGTTTGCATATATGTATGTGTGTGTAGGCATATATTTTGCAACAGGCAGGCGAGTACGAAAAAAATGAATAAATAAAACGCAAATATTTCAAGGCTCACAGGCAGCGAATACCCTAGACACCGTGGCTGTGTGTCTGGGTATGAGCTTAGCTGGGCTAAGTAGCGAAAGTAGGGCAGCCACATATACCCATTCAATGGAGAGTACAGGGGGTATATAACATAGCTTAATGCGAGTATTTATTATATTTAATTGATATACGAATACAAAGTTTTCAGACTCTCTCTCAGGTAATACCATTTAGTATACATTTTATAGGCTATAGGCAATAGTTGATACTTTTGACACTAGCTTATCAAGTCTTTAGAGTCAATGTAGAGCTGATTAACATTAAATGTAGAGTTGGTCTAACATTTTCTGTCTGGTCAGCCGGATGTTCATTTGTTCGTCTAGCTAAAAATGTGTCTTTCCGTAGGACCGTTCCACAGGTTCCGCTCAGAACCTGCATCGTACATCTCTCCGTTCGACTATAGTTCTTCTCCTCCTTTGACTGCTCAAGTATCTATTTGCACTCATTTTCATTCATCCGTCCAACAGTTTGTCTGTCCGTCCGCTCCAGCATTCATTTGTCTGATCGTTCACCTCACATTTGTTCGTTCATCCATCTATTCTTTCCTTTCGAAGTTCAAATTGTCTTACCATTCAATCTTCTTTCAGTTCTAACATTAGTCCGTCAGCCTGAAGGTTCGATTAGCCTTCTCAGAAAGTCCTACAATTAGTCCTCTCAGAAAGTATAAGAATACTGGACTTATGTAGCTTGTCCAGCTTCAACTAAGCTTCAGATTCCATAATTATTTTTAACATTTACTTCAACTCGATTTGAAGCCTTGCACATTACGTATACTTCATAAAGTATGTCGACTGCGGGGTATCATCTAGTCGGTGCTGTTCACCTAGGCAAACTTTCAGATATACCTGTGATACGAAACTTCCCAGCAGACACGAGCAGACACTAAAAATCAATAGGCCGCAACAGCGATATAGCTACATAACGCTGTATATGGCCACATGTCTATATATCTATATATAGCTTACGTATGTATGTATCTGTACGATACAAGGACGCAGCAGGAAGGACAGCCCTTGGCTGCTGCGGCACATGTGTTTTGTTTGAAAAAGGATATGGATTGGTGATGAGCATCAGGCACCAGTTGCGCGGTCGTGTGTATTGTGTGAGCGCCTTCATGGCAATCTCCGGGAAGCCTGGATAGGGCAGATTCGGCTCGCCCGAGGAGCTGGATGAGGAGGAGGACGAGTGCGTTGAATCGCCATCGTCGGAGCTGCAGCTGCCATTGCAGCTGGATGCCGTTGAGGAGCTGCCGGCTGAGTCTCGGGCAGAGTCACGTGCGCGTCGCTGGACGGCGCCGGCTGTTGCCTCGCTCAGCGTCGAGGCCCCGCTGTGACGGCGTGTGCCACGCCTACGCGCCGCCTCAGTACGCTCCTTGCTGCCAGCCCGTCCTGCTGGCTGATAGCGATGCGACTGCTCCTGTTGCTTCTGCTGTTGCTGCTGCTGCTGCTGCTGTTGTTGCTTGTGCATCGAGTCGGAGGCATTTGAATGCTGTCTGTGCGGGCGACGCGTGTGCGGCGTGGGCGTGGCCTTGGCACTGGCACTGGCACTGCATGAGCTCGTCTTGCGCAGTCGCTGCTGCTGTCCGCTGCTGCCGCTGGCGCTGGCGCTGCGTCGCAGCTTCTGCTGCTGCTGCTGCTGCTGCTGCTGCTGCTGATTGCCGCCGTCCACGATCACCGACGTGGGCGTCTCCGCGTTGGAATGCATTGGCTGTGACTTTAGTTTATTGTTGCCTTTACTGTAAGAGCTGCAGCTGTCGCTAGCCGCCACACGACGTCGCTGCCCATTGCCAGTTGCAGCTGCTGCAGCAATTGTTGCTGCTGCTGCTTCAGTTGTTGCTGTTGTTGCTGCTGCTGTTGCTGTTGCTGTTGCTGTTGCTGCTGTTGTTGACTGCTGCAGCATCTTCCTAGAACGTGTGTGTTCCAGCACAAGCAGCTTTGGTCATTCCATGTTGACTAACTGCCTTTAATGAGAAAAAGAAAGAGAGATATAGCATGAGTGAGAGTGAGAGAGGGATAGAGCGAAAGAGAGAGCTAGATATTAGCCTTTAAGCAGCAACAGCAACGACTGCTTCATCAAAGCCGCATAAAAAGCTGTTGCTGTTGCACACACACAAACACACTCCTGGCACACACACACACACACACACACACACACACACACACACACACGCATGAGGCACACTTCAGTTGAAGCTACGTGCAAAGTTTGTGAATTGATTTTTAATGCGGCGTCTGCCGAAATATGCCAAACTCACACACACTGACACACTCACTCTCAACACACACTCACACTCAACACACACACTCACACACATTAACACCCACACACACACACACAAATACTCACACATGCACAGAGGCGCACTCACTCTTGGTCTGGGTCATAAAAGCAGTTGGCATAATGAAGCCCAAACATAATTTATATGCGTGTGGTGTGCGTACCTATGTGTGCGTGTGTGTCTGTGTGTGTGTGTGTGGGTGTGTGTGTGTGTGGGCTGTGCGTAGCTCTAAAAATAATGAGCAGCATATTTGTTGCCCGCAACGTAAATTGTAGCATACTTTTCAGAGCAGGCGCTTGTTAGGCAAAACTTTGAGTAGATGACTGCGTGTGCGTGAGTGTGAGAGGAAGTGTGCTGTGTGTGTGCATGCGTGTGTGTGCATGCGTGTGTATGTGTTCAATCATTAATTACGACCCGCACATGTATGTATGTGCGCACGTGTGCCAGGCACCTAAGTATAACACATTAACTTGCCAAAAAAGTGCCACGTTGTGGTTTCTGATACACACACAGACCCAGACACACACACACAATGAGAAAGAGAGAGAGCGAGAGAGAGAGGGCTGCATAGAAGCGTAATTGTGCGAAAATTGGTTTATTGATAGGCCACAGCAACAATGCGCATAGAGAAAGTTATTAAGCTACTTAAAATGGCATTCGCATTTGTTAATTCGCCTGTCCGCAGCGTTAATTAAAATTTTATCGATAAACGATAAGCGATTCAGCACGAAAATGTAATTGTTGCAGTACAAATAATAATGATAATAATTTGCATAATAACAATTGACGCTGGCAAATATATGAAAGCAAATTATGCCATTTGCACAGTTAATTAACAAACGATAACAATTGGCATTGAGCCTGAAATGTTATCGATGCAGCATCAATGCGACCCATATACATATGTAATTGGATCATAAGCAAATCATATTTATGTAATTGCAAGAAATATTCATAGTCGGCAAATATGAATAAATTAAAGTTCATCTCCATATAATCGATAATTAAAGTTATCGAGATGTGTATTCTAGCGATAAATCATTAAGTTGATTTGTGTAATTGTTCAGTGAGAAATCAATAGATTCATAATGAACTTAGCTTGCATCCCACACATAATTGCCCGTTTTTAGTCATACTTATTATCGATAAATCGATAAATTAGTGTTTTATCAACTACATCGCACTGTAGAAGCCGCAAGTCAATTACACTGGCTATAAAACTCATTATATACTTATCAATACACACATTCATGCTTACACATATGTTATCGATAACTCGATAAATCCATTACAATCATACAGCTCTACAATTTTGAGATACCTTCTGACAGCAGAGAACTCTTTCGCTCTGTAGTCTGTCCTCCAACCTAGTTTAATTCTAATAATATTTAATATCGATAAATCGATAAGCTCTATGACATTATAAAGTAATTCATAATCTCTGCGGCGCGACCCAAAATAGTTCAAATATTTAACAAACGATTTATCAGTGCTAATGCAGGAAATTGTTTGTGCTACCAGTTTTTGGATTAAATCGGCGCGACGAACTGGCATGGGCGGCATGGGCGTGGCAATGCGTGTTTGGGGCATGTGGCGTTGACGTTGCGGCACGTGTCCTGCCACCAGCATAGACAAAAGGCAACGAAATCAACAACAATTAATCGTTCGCTGGCGCCATTGTTTACAAACCGGAAACGGAAGTTGGCCCCAAGACAGACGCAGCGCTGCCCGGGCTCCATGTGTGTGTGTGTGTGTGTGTGTGTGAATATGAATTTCAAATGTTAAACAAGCCAAAAAGGCCAGGAGACAGCACAAGTAGCTAAGAAGCAACGAGCTGAGCTGAGCTGAGCTGAGAGAGAGGGAGAGCAATACAATAACGAGAATAGCAATGTAAGCGCCTTGTATAATAACACAACGCACATATGTAAACACAGACACATACACACACACACACACACACACACACACACACACACAAACATACTTATCCATAATTAAACACAAACAACGCGCAAAAGCAACTTGAGCAAATAAAAAGCTGCGTGGTTTCCACACTTGGCGCTAAGTGAGAGCGTGGCGAAAGAAGAAGAAGGAGAAGCACGAAGGACATACACATATATAAACACACACACATACATGCCTATATATGCGCTATATATGCTTATGCCCATGTATAGTGGAAATAATGCGATTTGTGCCGCAAATCAAAATGTCAGATTTTCATGTCGAGATCTTTAAACTGCCCAACAAATTTCATATTTGATGTGGGTGCTGCTTAAGTCTGCTCTGTTGCTTCTTCTTCTTCAGCTTGAATAGTTGACGTTTTGCATAGATAGTCGTAACTTTTTCACTTTTCCTCTTGTTCAACAATAATGAATATTTTTCCACACTTTTCTTTAGCTGAAGTCAAGCGTAAATTTTTGATAGCAAAGCGAACTGAAGTTTTTAAGCTGTAGCTGAAGCAGCCAGAGCAGCTGTTGTGAGCAAACTTTCAAAATTGAGTTGAATAGAATTGTTTTCTTAGTTATATTATAAATAAGCAGGTGAAGCAACAGAGGGCACAGCCTTGAGTCAATTGGCTTGCGTAGTCAGCAAACAAGCTCTACTTTTCCCAAAGTTCTTGCTATAGTCTAGGCAGCAATCAGCTTGGCCAGAAATCAGCTTTATTCACTAGAGCACTAAAAACAAGAAATTACTCTAAAATTCTTAAAATATATAAAATATATTTTCAAATCAGTTTCAGCTGAATAGAAAGTAGTCTGAATATTTACTTGAGCAGCTGCTAACTCGCCTGCTGCTAACTCGCCCAACTCTCTTAACTTCTACTCTAAACTCTTGATCTCTGCTATTGCTCTCTCTTTCATTCTTTCTCTCTTTCTCTCTAATATCTTTGCCTTTGCTGCGCCTGCTTCTATCAGCAGTTAAAAAAGATCAACTCTTCAAAATTTCTACAGCCCGCAATTAATTTTGCACTAATCTATTTACATTTCAACAAATTCCACTCATAATCTGTCACTCACTAAGTCTCTCCCTCTCTCTCTCTCCCTCTCTGTCTGTCTCTTCCCTTCTGTCTATGTAACATGACAGACATGTGTGTACTTAACTTTAAGCCCTCGTTTCAGTTGAAATAAAAAAAGAGAAAAAGCTGAAAATAAAACTTTGAATGTTTTGCCCTTCCGATCCACGCTCTCTCCCTCTCCCTCCCTCTCTCTCTCTCTCTCTCTCGCTGTGGCCTAGTTCTGTTTGTTCTGGCATAAACAAGCGATTGACTGTTGTGGCACGTGCAAACATTAAATTGCTTATGTGAAAGCATATTTAAATTTGTAGCTGCTTTATAACTGATTATCCGCCGCTTTGTTGTTGCTTTAGTTTTTGTTATCCCCCCCAAGACCTTTCGTGCGTTCGCACAAAATTATGCAAATAGATGCTGTCCGTTCGTCTGCGTGTTTGTGTTTTGCCTTTTTGACAGCTCAAAAATATATATACATGAGAAAAAGTGAGCCTTCAGTCGGAAATAAATAAACAATGCGAATACGAATGTGAATCTGAATCTGAATGCGAATGCGAATGCGAATGTGTGGCATAATTTACTTTTAAATGTAAAGTCGACTCGCTTGCTGTCATTGATATGAGCCTGGCATCTCTCAGCTTTCAGCTGCTCAGCTCACTCACTCTCCCTCTCACTCTCTCTGTCTCTCTCTTAAAAAATACGCATACGCAGCGTTGTGCACGTTGGCAAATAAATCAAAGCGAGAACAACGACGACGACACCGCGGCGCCGAGATTCCCGTTTTTCTTGTTGCTCACAGTATTTTTTCGCTCGCCTTTTGTTGCTGCTTCTGAGATTTATGCTCGTTGTTGTTTATGAGCCCGACAGTCCGGGCGTCTCCCAACACGACACAGCAGTCACACATTAGCATAAGTCCACGTACCGCGCTCGCAAATAGTTCAGCTCCATTTCGATCGCCTTGGCTTTTTATTGCAAATTTTATTATTGACTCGATATGCCATTATTATCTGTCCTTTACCCATAAAGCCAAGGCCATCGAGCAATGCTGCTCGCATGACATATCGCATAAGCCCATTAGCACTTGAACCAAACTCAGTCGCGAGACACTTGATCGCTCATCTAGCAGCTCCTGCTCATGGGCTCCTCTTTGTAACTCTTCATTGATTATAAACTCTCTCAGTAGCCTCGCCTAGTCTACTTATTATGCGCATATTCCATTCAATTCATATTGCTAATCTATTCATTCGTCTTTTTATGGTTTAGTGCTGTCCTTCGATATATTCTATCATCTGATGGTCTCTCCTAGCACTCCTACTCCTTTGACTTCTGCTTGGGCAAGGTCTGTAGCTGTTGCCTTTAATAATCAGATTCTTGTTCGTTAAATCATCATCCAATTCAGCTCTCATACAAGTCACTCAATGGAATGTTTAAGCCTGTCGAATATTTACTTGCTCAGCTCCAAGTTACTCTTCAGTCTCTTCTTGTAGCTCACTCGCCTATGATCCATGCGCATAACTACTTCTTCTATATATTGCCTTGCCTATCATGTCTCACATTTCGACTATTCCATCTATGCTCTGTAAACGAATTCCAGCTGATATGTCTTAGCTTCCCACATATACGAATTCAGTGCTTGCGTCTCTTCCGAGCTCTCGATCTCTTCTGAGCTCATGCTTCCCACCCACTGCAGCTCTTTCCATATACCATTTACTTCTCAAGTCTGCTCAACTCTTCACTTTAGCTTACTCTACCTATCTCACCTCGCTAGTTTCACTTTTCAATTATCCACAATCGAACTGCTTCTACCTGCTGTCAGACTCTCATCTCTAAGCATCAGTTCATGCCATCATTCGCTCTCATCTCTGTCCAGGGGCCAGCCTTCTCGCACATCAATACGCTTACTCGCCGTTTGTATCTCCTTCACTCAGTGCCTGCCTCAGTCCGTTGGCTGAACGAACTGGCCCAACTGGGAACTCTGATGTATTTAACATTAATATTTATGATTGCTCATCTGTGTATTCGAGGCGCTGCTGCTGATGGCTCCAGCCCCAGCCCCAGCCACAGCTCCAGCTCCAGCTCCAGCTTCAGCTCATATCTGGGCATTCGCATTCGACGTCTCATTTTCATTGCTTGCTTATTGCGCTGATTTTATTACGAGTATTATTTGTTTTGCTGTTGCTTTTTCTTTCTTCATTTTTTTTTTCTGTTTTGTTTTTGCCTTTTGCTTTTGCTTCAGCTTCTTTTTATACCCTGAGCCCATTGAAAATGGGAAATCAGGGTATAATGGTTTTGTTAAAAGTATGTAACAGGCAGAAGGAGGCGTGGCAGACCCCATAAAGTATATATATTCTTGATCAGGGTGACGAGAAAAGTTGATATAGCCATGTCCGTCTGTCTGTCCGTCCGTCTGTCCGTCTGTCCGTCCGTCCGTCTGTCCGTCTGTCCGTATGTTTGAACGCGTCGATTTCCGAAGATACAAAAGCTAGAGAGTTCATTCTTTTTGTGTTAGGTTCGTATATTGCACGCGCAGTACGAGTTTGTTTCAGAAATTCGATAACTTGTATATTTGGCAAGTTATCGATAAACGAATTTATCGGGAACCAGTTTTAAAATTCTAGCTAATTCATCTTTAGAGTTAGAGTCTCCAAGTCTTCTGCATATATATAGATACTAATTTAATACAATTTCGGTTTTTGTTAGATTTTTGATTCCGGTCCCCAATTAGCCCCACCACCCCCAAATGTGTAAAAAATGCATTTCAAATACTAGAGACATACAGTTTGGTTTGGCATATAGATATGAATATCATAATCTTAATCTGAACATATCAATATGATTGTTCATCTAGAAACAGAATTATTAGTCCATAAAGTTTTCTATTCAAAACCCATGTGGCGCAGCAAGCAAGGCAGCGATACAGCAAGACGCATTGCGGGCGCACATACATACCTATGTATGTATGTATGTATGTATGTATATGTGTGCAAGCGTAGA
The DNA here is from genome assembly GCA_035045845.1 of Drosophila buzzatii. Lineage (NCBI taxonomy): Eukaryota > Metazoa > Arthropoda > Insecta > Diptera > Drosophilidae > Drosophila > Drosophila buzzatii. The sequence goes on along the minus strand of JAWNOS010000596.1, from coordinate 2,731,353 downwards.
TCAGCGTGTGGCTGCAATCGTACATACATACATACATATACATATGTATGTACATATTTGTGCATGTAAAGCTAATTGTAAAAGAGTTATGATTTCTAAAAAAAAAACCTAAAATGTTAAATAGAATATGTAGATCATATGCTGAACTCTCATTACATTCCATAATATATTTAAAAATTTTAAAACAATTAAAATAACAATGGAAATGCAAGCAACGTTGAGTAATGCAAATCAATTTTCGTATGCGTGTGCACATATGTATGTATGTATGTACATATGTATACACACAAAAAGTCTTGGGCTGTTTTCTATGTTGCTATGCGTGTATATTCTAAGAATCACAATTGTTTTTGAATTGCGTTAGAATTGTCTTTGAATTGTATTTGTATTTTCAGCCACTGCTTTAGTGTTTCTTTCGTATATTGCGAATTTCATTTGTTTTCGCTACTTTGCCGTTTAAGTGAGCCGTGGTGTAGATGGCTAGACAAATGCAACGAATGTTAGGGTGTCGGAGGTTCTAGCCTCGCCTAAACCAGTGATTGAAAATGCTATGCTACAACGGAGTATTTTTTTTTGCTCTCGCTATTGCTCTGATTTCGAACGGCTACGTAGCATAGCATAGAGCACAAAAACAAAACGAATGCTCTTCTGCTCTGCTCCATAGCATAGAATAACGGAGCACAGAGCAATAGCAAGAGCAAAAAATTTGCGTTCCGCTATTTGTAGTTGTAGCAATAGCACAAGCATTGAAAGCGAGATGAGAGCAGAGCAAACGAAAAAAAAAAATGTGCTACTGCTACGGAGCATTTGCCTTGTTTTTGTCTTTTCCTTTTCTGTTGCTCTCGTAGTTGCTCTCGTAATTGCTCTGTACGAAATATTGCCGTTTAAGACGTTAATTTCAAATCATAAGAATTCATTTATTTTCACATTGTGCTATAAAATATATACGATTAAAGCATATAAAATTAAAAATAAAAAAAAATTTAAAAATATATACGATTAAAGCATATAAAATTAAAAATAAAAAAAATTTAAAAATTAATTAAAAAAATTAAATTTCAAGCAAGCAGTAATTTTTATTTCTAATTCTAATTTAGGCCCTAAACCCTTCATAATTTATTATTTTTATTTTTATTTTTTTTATTATTTCTTTCTTTTTTATTATTATTTATTCTTTTCTATTTGATTTTCGAAGATACAAGAGCAACTGCGCGGTTAGCAGAGCGCGTGCTTATACGTGCGTAAAGAAGAAGAGTATCACTTTTTTGCAGGGTTCAGGGTATCTCGTAGTCGAGCCGTCTCGACTAGAGCCTTCTTACTTGTTTTTTTTTTTGTGTGTTTCGCGTGGAGCATAAAAATACAAAAGCTCATTTTCATGCTCAGCAGCTGCCAAACGCAGAGCCAAATCTTTACCTTTATCTCGCATAGAGAGTGGGCAAGAGAGAGCGACAGAGAGAGAGAGAGAGGGGGAGAGCGAGCGTGAGGAAGTTTTTCTTTCAATTTTTTTTCCATTTCATTTTCCAATTTCATTGGCTTTTCGTTTGCTCTGTTGCTTTTCAGCTTCATTGAGCTTGGTTTCGCTTCACTCTTACTTTTTATCTGTATACGTGTGTGCGTGTGTGTGTGTCTGTGTGTGTGTGTGTGTGTGTGTCTGTGCTTATTGTCATTTTAAATACACAGCAGTAAAATTCATATTTTTTATGCCATGGCTTTTATTGGCCATTCGCTGAAGCACCTCGCAGTCAGTCACAGTCACATGGCCAACTGTCCGAAGCGAGATGACGAACATAACGGTAAATTGTTGCTGTAACTGTAACTTGTAGCTGTAAGCTGTAAGCTTTAACTCTAACTGTAACTGTAACTGTAACTGTAACTGTAACTGTAACTGTATCTGTTGCCTTTTATCTATATGCTTAGCTCTGTTTAGCTTACTTTAATGCAGCAAATTATTATTCGATTAGTCTTGCAGGGTTGATTTCGTCATAAAATAGTTTTACTTCTATGTCGTATATATATATAAGTTTATTCATGTTCAAGGACTTGGCGGTCTCGTAGGGAAAGTCAATAAAAGTTCAATGCTTGAATTCATATGAATAAGAATATAAATTAGCTACAACTCTCAACAGCTCGCAAAGCCTATTCTCCTACATATGCGTAAGTTCTTTCTATATATATTAGATAATAATAGATGGATTCATTATCTCTTTATTATCGACTGACTTTCTACATTTTATCAATAAAAGTTCAATGCCTGAATTCATATGAATATTGAGTATAAATTTGCTAGAACTCTCAATAGCTGCGACATATTCGTTAGTTCTTTCTATGTCTACATATTATCTATCCATTATCCGTTAATATCTTCGTATGTTCTATTCTATATCTTTTATCTATCCATTATCTCCTTATTATCTTCGTATGTTCTATTCTATATCTTTTATCTATCCATTATCTCGTTATTATCTTCATTAGTTCTATTCTATATCTTTTATCTATTCATTATCTTCATTAGTTCTATTCCATATCTTTCTATATCTTTTATCTATCCATTATCTCCTTGCTATCTTTATAAGTACTATTCTATATCTTTTATCTATCCATTATCTCCTTATTATCTTCATAAGTTCTGTTCTATATCTTTTATCTATCCATTATCTCCTTAGTCTGTTCGTAAGTTCTATTCTATATCTTTTATATATCCATTATCTCCTTACTATCTCCATAAGTTCTGTTCTATATCTTTTATCTATTCATTATCTCCTATTATCTTCGTAAATTCTATCTCTCATATATCTTATCTATCCATTATCTCCTCACTATCTTCATTCTATTCTATATCTTTTATCTATCCATCTCTCCTTACTATCTCCATAAGTTCTATTCTATATCTTTTATCTATCAATCCTTATCCTTATCTCCTTATAATCTTCATTAGTTCTATCTCTCATATCTTCGTAAGTTCCTTTATGCTTTATATCTTTAAATTCAACTTGACTGGCAAACAAATTCTTCAAGCTACAAAGTTCTCGCCACATAAATAAGTCGAGAAAATTCCAGATAATTTAATAAGTTCGCATTACTCAAATCGAGTTTATCTCTGCGAGTGAGTGGATGGGCATGCCTCTGTCTCTCTCTCTCTCTCTCTCCCTCTCTCTGTGTGTTATCTTTGCTCAGTATTTCACCTGCTGCACTTATGTAATTATGTGAATTGCAATCGTAATTTGCGCCGCCTTTGGATTGTTTGCAAATGTGAATTATTGCGCATACGCCACGTGAAAGGCGAAATGTTTTTTGTTTTTTTTTTTTTGTTTTTTTTTTGTTCTTTCCCTTTTGCTTTTGTTGCCTTTCGCCAATACGCATACATTTTGCGCCAAGTCACGTCACGGCACGCCCACGCCATTCACAACGCCCACAAACGCCCAGAACTTCCCCGAACGCAACTCATTCAATCAACGCGTTTGGCGCACTTTTTAAGTAATGAGGACAACATCAACAGCCGCATCCACATCCGCCTTCATCTCCGTCTCTTCCTCTGGCTCAGCATACCCATCTTCCTCTTCCTCTTCTTCTTCTGCTTCTCTTTCCCCTTCATCGTGTTGGCCATTAACGTCGCGCCTACTTCACCTGCCGGCAGCAGCTGCAGCTGTTAAATAATAAAAAAGCATCTAAAAGCTGCCAGCTTCATGATAATCTCAATCTTAAGCCAAGGCTGCGGCCGCATTCGTATTCACACACATCCGCAGCATCCGCAGCATCCGCAGCATCCGCAACATCCGCATCGATATTGTAAATTACTTGCCCGCCTCATATTGAAAACGGAATTTCTGAGCAGCTCAGCTCGCATTGTGACAGTTCAAGGAGCATTTCCCAAGCAAAAGGAAAACCAAAACTACAAGAAAAACGATGAGGAGCAAGAGTTCTCCTCTTGAGCAGCCAGAGGAAGCTGTGCAGATTACATGCGCAAATCTTTTGCGAATCGAATCAATGCACAAATCGCAGCGAATGATTTGAAGCCTCTGCCTTTGCCGTGTCTCGAGATGAAACTGAAACTGAGTCGAAAAACTGCAAATCTCAAGATTTGATTAAATTTTGCAATGTGCATGGAAATATAATTTTGGTTTTTTGTCACACTCTAGTCTTTCTGGGCATGCGATAAGTAATTCCATTTGAAATTTGACAAGAATTTGATGTGTGATGCCAAAAGCCACATGCTGTAATCGGATTAGCAGAGCAAAGCAAGTTCTGAAACTTTGTATGCTTATGAATAATTGCGAGGCGAGCTTGAAATCGATTTGAAATCAATTAGAAAGCCTGGACAAAGCCTGAGCAGACAGACATAAATGAAATATTTGTGCGAATTAAATGTACATTTATTAGATCGATTTGGGCAGCTGGCGGCCCCAATGACCCAATGAGATGCAAAGAATTCGAATGGAATTGGAATCAAATCAGAGCGTTTTGTTGATTTAAAGCCCCGACTCGGCTCGGCTCGGCCTGGGTTCCCACTGGGGCACAGCAGGAGAGCAAAGAGCTGCTCGTCTATGTGTGTGTGTGTGGCAAACTAATCGCTCGTTCTGAGCGGGAAGCTCAAGTGTTTGGGCATTATACTACTCAGCCCTTTTGGGACACTGGCACGCACTCGGCTGCAGCATTTGGAGTCGATGCTCGACGATATATGCCCAAAAGTTCCCTTTTCAGTGGACTTGCGGGCCCCATTCAAATGAATTTTTATGCAAATTCCTTTGCTAGCCAGAGCAGGAGCAACGGCAACGGCAATGGCAACGGCAATGGCAACGGCAACTTGTTGCCACAAATTCCATGCTGGAGCTCTTTTGATGTGGGCCTTCAGCTCAGCCTCAGTGTCGCTGGTTAAAGGGGTTTCGTGTTGCGGGCTTGCCAAAAAAAAAAACACATACACATATATATATATATATATATATATATATAGTATTTACTGTGTTGTCCTGTGTCCTGTGTTTTCAGTCAACTGTGCTCGCTCTTTTTCGGGCTCTGGCAGCGTTGACAAATTAAACAAATAAGACAACAACAAGCACAACAGAGAGAGAGAGAGAGGGAGAGTAAAGGAGAGGGTAGAGACTCGTAATTCGATTTCAGTTTTGGGTCTGCCTCAGCCTTGTTTGCTCTTGTCTCCAAATACCCATTAAAGTTGCTTAACGACAAACAAAAAAGGCTTGGAACGCTGCAAAAGGCTGCGACGCTTACATTTTTCGAATATACTAATATGAGTATTTGAGTTATGTCAAAGCAAAGTTAGGAACCAGAGTCTAGAGCGGCATGAATAGTCTACAGCTGAACCCAAAAGAAAACTGAAAAACTTATCTAGAATATAGATCGCGAATGAAAAGCTTTTAAGCTCAAAGTTCATCTCATGTTTCCCTAGCTAAGGGCAGCTTAAGCCTAGTGTGCAAATGAGCTGCTCTAGACTAATCTTGGAACAAGAAATCATCATCATTCTCCTTCACTTTCACTTTTCCACTTTGCCACTCATTACAGAGTATCTTGCAGTCGTGCATGCTCCAGGCACATTACCTATATTACAACGAGATGTTTATTCTTTAGACCCGCCAAACGTCTCGGCGGAAATGCTTAGAATTTTGTTGACAACAAAACAGCAAAGAGACAAACTGAGTCGCAGGGAGAGTGAGATGACAGAGAGAGAGAGACAAAAAAAAAGTTTGTGGCCCAAATCGAAAAGCACACGAATGAATTTTCATTCAATTATCCTGAACATTTGCCCCCCAACTTTCGCCCTCGCCCTCGCCTTCGCCCTCGTCTTCATCTTCGACTTGAGGCCTTTGTCCCCACGCTGTTGTTCGTTCTCGTGCTTGGTCTCGTTCTCATTCACGTTCTTGTTCTCGTTCTTGTTGTTGTTTGTTTGGTTTGTTTTCATTTGTCTGGGGACTGAAACTAGCCCCCCAAAGCAGCACAAGGGACACATTCGCACTCGCTCTTCACACTGTCTCTTCGACTCGACTGTCTGTGTGGCCCATTGTCTTAGCTCTGACTGAAAATTCATAGTCGCTCTGTTTCAATTTTTGGCCTCTGCTCCAGCGGCTCTCCCTCTCTCTCTCTCTCCCTCTCTCTCTCTGTCTCTGCGCTCTTTCAGGACTGTTCAGCTGTTGTGTCCTCCTGTCTTGGCCGTCGGCTATTCTCCCGTCTCGTTGCCATAAAATTTCATTTTATCTCAAACAATGAAAACGTGTCGGACGCTCGCCCAGCACACACACACATGCACGCTCACCTTGGAAGCATCTTGTGGAAAACAGCTTTAAGGGAATCTCGTATATTTCACTTAATTCTTCTTTTTGGATTATGCCCTCTATGCAGTTATGGCAGCTATGGCAGAGCTTTAGATTGCGTCGTAAGACTGCATTTATGTTATACTTTACGTTTGCGAATGAGCAAATGCAAATGAACAAGATAAAGCAGTAAAAGTGGAAAGAATAAACTCTAATAAAAGTTGCAGATTTTGTAGTTTATTGTCAAATGTCAACGACTAAGCGGCGATGAGTTGAAGACTTCAGATTCCGTAATGAAAGCTTTACGAAATAGAGGAAAACAAAAGATTTGCGAATTGTGAAGAAGCTGAAGAAAGTGGAAGCTACAAAAGAGATCAGAAAGCAGAACTGAAGAGAATACAGATCAAGTCGCTTGTGGAACGTTTACGAATGCCTCACAAAGCGGAATCGACGTCAAGCCTATGCAATTGCATTATCGCTTAGCCAATGCCGCAGGGAATTTCCCTTGAGCTCAAGTTGAACTCTTACTTCAAGTCGTTTCACACTTAGTTCAAGTCGTTTTCGTCTCTTTCTCCGTCAAGCTTAAGTAGTCGAAAGTAGTTCAAATATTTACAGTCATTTCATTTTCATTTTCAAATGCCCAGTTTATGGTTGTGTTTTTGCTCTCGACTTTTATGCTTTCTTTTTAGATGTTCTTCTTTTCGGCTAATTAAGTTTCATATTCCACTTTGGTATTTCGCAAGTTCGTAATTTCGTGGGCAGATTTTATGCCCAATTTTCAGGCAACCAAAAAGTTCTGCTTTTAATTTGCGCTCTTGCTTTTGTTTCTCCACCTTCGTTTCGCATTTCTATTTGCCATTTCCCATTTGCCATTTCCCATTCTTATTCACTTATGCCCCTTGAGCATTATAATTCTGTTGTCCAAAGGTGCCAGCTGTGCAAATTAGATGCCATATTAAATATGTTCTCTACAGACCTTTCAGAGTTGTTAAGTGCAAAAGGAAGCTTATACTACTTGTCGTATTTTCCTTCTTCAATTAGAGAGATGGAAATTTGCGTATATCTGATATTATATAGCAGGTATCTAATATGTTTGGAGACTTTCGCCTGGTACATTGCATATCTGGCATTGATATAGCTTTTCTAGTTGCTGCTGAAGCTATCAACTGGGATCTCACTCTACTCTCTATACACTCTCTACTCTCTCTACTCTCTCTATACTCTTTCTACTCTCTCTCTACTCTCACTACTCTCTCTAGTCTCTCTACTCTCTATACTCTCTATACTCTCAATACTCTCTATACTCCCTATACTCTCTATATTCTCTATATTCTCTCTACTCTCTCTAGTCTCTCCAGTCTCTATACTCTCTATACTCTCTCTACATTCTCTACTCTACACTCTCTACTCTCTCTCTACTCTCTCTCTACTCTCTCTCTACTCTCTTTACTCTCTCTAGTCTCTCTAGTCACTCTACTCTTTCTACTCTCTCTAGTCTCTCTAGTCACTGTAGTCTCTCTACTCTCACTACTCTCTCTAGTCTTTCTACTCTCTCTACTCTCTCTACTCTCTCTACTCTATACTCTCTATACTCTCTCTACTCTCTCTACTCTCTCTACTCTCTCTACTCTCTCTACTCTCTCTACTCTCTCTACTCTCTCTACTTTCTCTACTCTACACTCTCTACTCTCTCTACTCTCTCTAGTCTCTCTACCCTCTTTACTCTCTCTATTCTCTCTACTCTCGCTACACTATCTATATATTTCTATACTCTCTATATTCTATATACTCTATACTCTATATACGCCCTTTATTCTGTCTCCCTATAGTACTTCTTCTACTTCCCCCTTGCTCCCTTTGTCTTTTCTCCTTGTTCTTGCATTTCTTATAGCAAATTCATTTCAATTAAACTTTTCACGAATGATTTTTCCACTGCTGTTGCTGTTGTCTTATTTTCTTACTTGGCTAATAAATTTTTATTTTTTTCTGGTTTTTAATTGGCCACCAGGTCAAAGCGACAAGCGAGAAAATTGCAAAATAATTTAGAGCCAGAGCAGACTTTTTTTTTTTGTCATTGTCATTGTCATGCTCATTGTAGTTGTTGCTGCGGCTGCTGTTGATTAGGCCAATGTCCTGAGCACAAAAGGCCAAAAGGCCATTAGGCGTCAAAAGACGCGCCTTAAAACTGGCCTAATTGGCCGCAGTTCGCTGCGCAGCTGGCGTCGCTGTCGCGCCTGATGCGCGCCGAGTTGTTCGCCCAAAATTTATGCTGCTGGCCATAAAAAGTGGCCAGAATAGCTGTAGGAAATATGCTAGCTATGAATTTGCAAATAGAGCCACTGCGAACTGTTATACACATAACTGTTATACAGCCATGCTGCATGTCATTAGGCAACAATTTACAGGCAACATTTTCGTCATTTATTCCACTCAATTTGTATGCCAAATTGCTCCTTTGTTTCTGGGCATTCCAGCAAATTTACACAATTCCAAAACTTCAAGCTCAAAATGTTTTTGGGCAATTGCAGTTGAGAGTAGTGATGGAAAGGGAACGTTGAAAGGGGAAGAGAGAAAAGTGTGTAATGTGTGTGTGTGTGTCGAGGTGTTAGCTTGATGATTAGCATGACCAACATTAGCATTAGCATTAGTGCTAGCACTGTTATTAGCATTAGCATAAGCATTAACATTAGTATTAACATTAGCATTAGCATCAGCATTAGCATTAGCATTAGCATTAGTATTAATATTAGCATCACCATCAGCATTTGCTTTAGCATTAGTGCTGAAAGTTAGTTCAAAGAAAATATCATTAGCATTAGCATTAGCATTAGCATTAGCATTAGCATTAGCATTAGCATTAGCATTAGCATTAGCATTAGCATTAGCATTAGCATTAGCATTAGCATTAGCATTAGCATTAGCATTAGCATTAACATTAACATTTACATTAACATTAGCAATAACATAAGTACTGGTGTTAGGATTCGCTTTAGCATTAGCACTACTATTAGCATGAGCATTAACATTAGTATTAACATGAGCCTTAACATAAGCATTAGCAATAGAATTATAATTGGATTTTGCATTAGCATTGATATAAGTAACAGCCTCATTTAGCATTATCACTACTAGCATTGTAATGATTTATTATTCATGCTTTCATTATTATTTTTTTGTTTAATGAAATTGGAATATTCTTGTATGGCTTACATTAAAGCAGCCTCATGGTATCTTGGGAAGGTTTCTTGCTGCCCTGGCTCCAAGGCATACAGCACACATACATACATACGTATGTACATATATGACTGCAAATTAGAGACTTGTTCATTTGGCTGAGAGTTGCTTCTGGCACTTGTGGCAGCAGAGTCGCCGACAGTTGGCTAAGGCATGTGCCAAGCCACAGAGCCCGAGGCTCAAGTTGTTGCACTGGCGGCTGTCACCTTGAGATCCAGGCAGTAGCATTAGCAGCAGCAGTGGCAGTGGCAGCAGCAATGGTAAATGCAACAATACCAACAACTATGACAAGGCCGCCTGCCAGCGACATGGCAACTGTCAGCCTATGGACCTACATTTTGACCTGGTCCAAATGCGACGCATGTTGCAACAAACACAAAGAACTGTTGACCTTTGCTACAAATAGGGACCATGAGAGAGGGAGAGAGCGAAAGCGAGCGATAGAGATGTGGAGGGAGCGTAAGAAGGAGAGAGTGAGAGAGGAAAACAACAACATGTTTGAGCCACTTGTCTACCCTTTTTGGCCTCGTCATTGTTTGCCCCAAAGCCCCAAACTGGCAATAAACTTGTCTATTTTAGAAGCACAAAAACTTAGACTGAAACAGAAACAGCGAGTGCAAGAGACAGAGAGAGAGAGAGAGAGAGAGACAAAGTATGACATTTTATTTGTTGCTGCTTCTTGTTCTGCTGCGGCTCAATTTGAATTAAATTCCATTTTTTTTTTCTCTCTCTCTCTCTGTGTATTTTGCGCATTTTTTCAAGGTTGCAACTGCAACTGCAAGCAGCTGCGTTCGCGGTAACAGCCAGCGGCCATTAGACACCGTGAAAAGGGGCGCTAACAGCCCAGCTGCCACGCCCATGCTGCCCACGCAGCTAGCCAGCCCTCACGTTTTTCGCATTTGCTGTCATTTCAACTGCCTTTGGCCTGATTTTTGTACGCTTTCATGCGGCTCTCGCAAAAATAAAAAAAAAATAAAAAATAGTGAGTATGAGCGGGGAGTGCACGACTAAGAAATTCGATACGATTCGAGCAGCAGTTGCAGCTGCTTGAATTGATTTAGCAAATAAACGCAATTCACGCTGTGTGTGCAACATAATAAGCAGTTGCTTATTACAGCCTAATAGGTTTAACTGGGAGCTATTAGAGAAATGAATCGAAATCGATAAATATCGATATATTGAATATTTTATGGATATATGTAAGAATTTATATATTCACCAAATTAATTACGTGCTCTTTATGCATATGTAAATAATTAAAACTTAAGCTTAATAAGAGAGGCTGATGCCAGACTTGGCTATACCCTGTAAGCTGTAGAGCTTGCATATGAGAACTCTTGATTTAAGTATTCAAAATGTCAGACATTCGAGATTTATCGATATTTGAAGAGAGAGAGAGACAAAGAGAGGGAGATAGAGAGACAATTTGCAAAAACTTGAATCATCAAAGTCTCAATTATGATCAGTTGAGCTTATCAAAGGTAGTGAGGGGCAGACGACCTAGCAGTCGATGGCAAGGGCTACCGTTGATAGTACATAGCTTGACTTCCTAAAGTATAAAATACTTTTTACATAATTATACTATTTTTAATTTTATATAAATATATATGCTGCTTTGATCTTATAGATCATCTAAGTATGCTCTATGATCTTGGAGATCAAAGCATTGATTTTTTTTTTCTCTATACACAGAAACAGCCTGTTCACACGTTGTCCATGCATTCAGGGTATATAATATGAAAAAAAAAAGAAAGCTAAAAGCTGGCCAAAGTGAGCGACAAAATTGAGCAGGAGAAGAAGAGACGGAGCAGAGATAGAGGTAAGGGCACAGCCAGAGATGGGGACAGTGGTAGAGGTAGAGGTAGAGGCGGAGGTAGGGGCGGAGGTAGAGGCAGAGGTAGAGGCATGGCCAGAGGTAGAGGCAGAGGCGAAGGGAGCTGTCGGGGACAGATTTGCATGGGCGTGGCCGTGGTTTGCTGCTACACAGAATGAAAGCGTATGCCCGAGTTGCAATTAAGAAATTTGTCCGTTTGCCTCGCTGGCGTCGCGTCGCGTCGCTTCGTCACGAATGAAATGAAATGCATTCAATTGAACAAAAATCTGCGACATTCACAAAAGGCGCAACCAGCTGCAAAACGAGAAAGAAATAAAGAAAAAAAAAAATAAGATAAAATAAACAGAACAGTAAACAGAAATAATAATAAAGGAATTCGAGGTAAATAAAACCTTTTGGCAGTCAGCGAGGCAAACAACAGCAAAAAATAAAAAAACAATCCATATAAAAGATAGACTCGCAGTGTGCATTTATGCAGAGCTTCATCCATGACGGAACTATGTCAACCTAAATAGCAAAAGCCACATGACTCTCTCCTACTCACTCACTCTCCCTTTCGCTCTGAATCTCCTTCGCTCTTTGAGTTCCATTCAACTTGAGCGCTTGAGCACCAGCAGCCATTGTGAGTTTCGTCTCGTTTGCATTTGACAATTATGAATAGACAAAGTAAGCATCTTTAATGAACAAATTTCATTTTTATATCTCCTTGTGTGCTCTAGCATCAACTATTTCAGTTCGCATTGCGCTGCAAAGAGTAAGTCCAGCAATTTGTAAAGATCCTGAGAGAGAGGGTAGCCCAAAGTTGAAGTCGGCGAGAAAAGCTTAGTTTCTATTTGATATACTTAAAGAGACAAATACAAGTTGTTCCAGCACAAATACTAAGAATAGAACATAAGAGTCGACAAACAAGGCATTAGCTCATAAATGTAACTCTTAGCTATAAAAATGCCAAAGTTCTGCCATTGATGAGAACCAACAATGAGTCTTGAGTAGCAAAGAGTCCATGCACATGACACATATGACACTTCCCTTGACTGAAAGTAGTCTTGAGATTCTCATATTAGTTCCCAAATATGTTAAGATAATCTTGAGTTCATCAAATATGAAGATGACTTTGATGGAACTGTACAGAAGAAAAAGTCGTTCACACAATTTCGTTTCTCTCCATTCAAGCTGACTTTAAGTGGCGCTGCTAGATTTCCTTTGTATGTATAAGTAGGAAATCTAGCATGTTACGAGGTCTGCTTAAAAGGTACTACGTTGTGTATATATTTTTTTTAGCAAAAATTATTGCTCATGTTCATAAAAATCTTCACAGTTATTTTGATCGTATATTTTGTTAAGATATCGATTCGCTTCTAATTTTTATTAAAATTATATTCATCCTCTCACTTGACATCGTTTCATGGATCTCTTTAGATCTTTGGGATCAAGTCGCTGGAAATGCAAGTTTGAGTAAATCTAAGGCGTATTGCATGCAGATGACTTGATACATTTGCTTTGAACAGACATCGCAAATGAGCCAAGAGACATCATCCGAAATGTACAGATTATTCAAACTTCTGAGAGACATATATAAGTAGCAACATAACCCAATATTAAAATGCAAAAGAGAATATATATAGAACGCGAAAGGCAAAGATTTAATACTCGACGTAATATTTGAGCTCAACTCGTACGCGATCTGATACAGAGCATGAATACAATATATATTAGATTGCTTCATGTTCAAGAGAACGATCGGCCAATCCCGACCATTCCTAAGACATGAAGAGAACGCGGATAGCCTATGCTCACCATGGTCGGCCATGAAGCGACAAACAGCTCAGCATAGATTGGAGTGCAACATAGATCGTTGATCCCACATAAGATTTGATAGAGTCTAAGAGAACTGGGGCCAGCTATGAGCTCTGCTTAAGCTACCTGAACTGCCATAAATAAAAATCTATATAAGTGTATTGAGCTCTTTAAGCCTATCTAGTCTGTGCAACTCTGCTAAAAATAGATTCTTTGCTATTCCAGCTGGCTCAGAGTTAACTTTTAATGATAAGTTCGAGTCTGTATTTAATATATAGTTTGCATGAGTTTCTTCTTCTTTTTGCCAGTTGTAAACGAGACAGAGAGATGTAGAGAGAGATGGGGAATTGTATTGATTGAACGGTCGTTGTCCTGCTGTTCCAGTTGTTTCAGTTCTCAAGCGTCGTGCGCTGCCTGAGTGGGGAATGAAGCTAACTTTTGCCTGTTTGCCAGCCAGCCAGCCAGCCAGCCAGTCAGCCAGCTTGCTAGTCTGTTATCTGCCGCACTTCCGGTTTCCGGTGACACTTCCACCACAACAACAACAACATCAACTAGAAGTAGACGATGCGAGGGCAACAAGAAGCGCTTCCTGTACATCGTCTATGACATTATGGGCACTTGAGCCATTGCCAGCAGCTGCCTGCCAGCCATTTGTTTGGCCCATAAATGTTTTTGCTTAACTCTCCTCATCTGTATCTTCGCCTATCTCTCTCTCTCTCTCTTGTTGAACTTCACAACAAATTTGGCACGATTTATGCAGTGCCCAAAAGGCCATGTCATTTGGGTCTCAGTTAAAGCACAACAAAAGCAAAATGCAACGTGCACGTTGCTTGATCAAAGTATAACTAGACTGCAAGATACCCTGTAATAGGCAGAATGCTTAAGACATATGCTGAGCATGGAGCTACATAGATAATGTTATTGCTGTTATATTAAAAGCACATAATGCAAACGTTTCGATAACTCAAGGAATATATCGATAGTCATAGCAAGTATCGATAGCTTGAATTGATATGAGTACTGAGACGAATTGTGAGCTCTCGTAATGAAATCGAAAGCTTGCAGAATTGAGTTATATTTAGGTTTATTGCTCTTAACTCTGTAAACTATCGATTTGGCTTTCAGGCTTAGCATTGGAATTTTCATTTGGCATAGAAGAAAAGCTTATATTCCAAATCTCACAGCTCTAGCTAGTATTGTCTATATATCTCTACTTTTTCCTTTTCTCTGGCTCAACTAACTTCTTAGCTTCAAGCTACCTCGTAGAGCCTTCCAAGCACTGAGTACGATAAGTGCATTTTGCCATTTGGCTATGCCTTTAACTAGCTAACTAGACTTACAGCCCCGCCCCACAGAGACCCAGCGCTCGGCGTGCTATGCAACACCGTGCAACACACACACACAGACATTGTGATGCTGGCAGCTGGCAGACACCTGTGACGCTTGTCGCTGGTTGAAGTTCGGTTTGGTTAGCTGGTCATTTGGTCGGCTCTTGGTGGCTTTGGCAGCTTGTTGCATTTTTGGTTGCAGGTTTCCGCTGCTGTTGTTGCCGCTTACCGCTGCTTAAATTACACACACTTCCGCTTTCCTTCCTGCAAGCGGCAGCGGCAGCAGCTGCGTTTGCGTTTGCGTTTTGTTTGCTGCCACACCCACACCCACACGTCTAACGCCCACGCCTGCCCACGCTCCGCCCCACCACCATCAAGTTTGGCTTCCTAAACGGGTTTTGTCAAATTGTAACCGGGGCAATTCGGGATATTTCCACCGCTGCCTACTCACTTTGGGCCACTCATTCGCTTCCTGCATTTCATTTCATTCACAATGCGCCTAGTGTTATACAACTGTTATACATGCGTCACTTTAGTTGATGCTATTAGACTTAGGCATGTTATTACCAACATGTGCCTTGAAGTGAGCATTTAGTTGATAAAACTGTTATACAACTGTTATAAAACTGTTATACAACTGTTATACAACTGTTATACAACTGTTATACAACTGTTATACAACTGTTATATAACGGTTATGAAAGTGTTATACACATTATTTGGACAGTCATAAGCTGTTATACATATCTTTAATTTTAGTATAACATCATATAAGACACTCTACTGTTATACGTCGATTTTCATTAACTGTATCTCGGTTTTATTAAATAATTCCTATTAAAAGTAGTTACAAGCTGTTATACGAACGTTATACGAGCCACAGATTGCACGATTAGCTTACCTAAATCACACTTTTATTACTCGCCCAAAACTGTTCTAAAAGCGAGCAAGTTTATAATCAGTTTAGGGCGAACCATTCACTGTTATATTAAAGCTCAACAGCTGTTCCTGCTGTTAATTCGTGCTCAGTAAATCTTATTTATGTCGCCTTGGGCCAAGGCCGAGGCCGATGCTGAGGCTGAGGCTGAGCCTGATGCCATTCTGGCCAGATGAACAACCGTTAGATGGTAGCCAAGTAGCCACTCGCTCTGACTCCCGCACCCCTCGTCGCACACTCCAAATGGTACATTCAATTACCGTTATACTAAATGCATTCCCGTGTCTGAGGTTTTGCGTTTTACGCTTCTTTTTTTTCCACTCAGCGCTCCGAGCGCTGCAGATGATGTTGGCCCCGAAAACTTTTAGCCAACTGGCTACGCATTAAGTGCCAGCTCTCAGCTCCCAGCTCCCAGCTCCCAGCTCCCAGCTCCCAGCTATCATCTTCCAGTGCCCTGAGCCGATTTCTTTTCTGCTGCCTCTGCTTTATTTTGGGGTTTTTGCTGTGCAAACTTTTTGCTGTTTCTTTTATTATTATTATTTGTTTTTGTTTTTGTTTTTGCTTGTCAAAAATTAATTAGGCTAATTAAAACGTTGGCTGCCAGCGCAATTCGACGAGAACTTCAAGTTCAAAGTTATTTCGCACAGTTGATTGAATGAAAACTTTGCCACCTGACGAAAAGCGAGACAAATGCTGACAAAGCGAGACTGAGAGAGAGAGAGAGAGAGAGGGAGAGGCAGATGCTGAGCATTGGCGAGCGAAATTAATTAACTTGTCCTTGATGTCCAACAGCAATTGTTAGACGACCAATGCGAACTGAGCCAAACGGCATTGCGTCCATTTTTTCTTTTCTTTTGGCAATTGGCAAACAATTGGCCTAAACTGAAAACATAATTAAAACGTCTTTGGCTTTGGCCTGAGCCCCACACATCGTGCGCCACCCTTCGGCCTCAATTTGCCTTATTTTTTTGGACTTTTTTGAGCCCCTCAAGTCTTGAAATCAATTAGCGCCCATCACTCGACCACTGCATTTCGTTTGTGGCCAAGAGATTTGGGTCACATCGAGTCCAGCAGAAAGCTGAAAAAATTGTCGCAATTTAAACATTCGTTGCGTTGCCAGCAAATAGGCCTCGCCTTTGCCTTTCTCTCTCGCTCGCTCTCTCTCTCTCTCTGCTTTGCTTCCCTTTGCAATTTTCTTTTGCTCGCTTTTAAATTCGTGAACTTTAAGCAGTTTTTTGCTTTCTTTCTTTTCGCTCATCTTCTTTCTCTTCTTTTTTGCTTGCACCCGCAGCCCTTGGCAAAGCTGCGTGTCAGCGTCAACGACTCACGACTCGTGACAGTTGCAGCTGCTGTCATGTGCAGTTCCACAGGAGTGTCATAATTGTATGCGTGTGTGTGTGTGGGTGTGGGTGTGGGTGTATGTTTTCATGGGCCAACACTTTTTGGTTGATGTGGTTTGTTGAAGATGCGCGTATGCAGTAGTTAAAGCTCTGCATACTTCAACATCTACTCATCAAATAGAGTATAACAGTTGCAGTAGTAAAGCTCTGCATACTTCAACATCTACCAAAGAGAGTATAACAGTTGCAGAGTGGCTTTAACTATAGCATAGAATACTTTGTAGAACAGTTAGCTGAACAGTTTGTATGTAACTAATCTGCCCATATATAGCCTATAGCTCATGTAAAAGTTTGTATAACAGTTTGACTAATGCCTTGAGTTTGTATAACAATTTGCGGAACAGCTTGCTTATTTGATTTCATTGCAGTTTATTTATAACAGCTTAAAAGACTCTTTAGAACAGTTTATATAAAAGTTAGAATACTAGCTTCTATAAGAGTTTATATAAAAGCGAAAGAATTTATATGAAATGCAAGAAATTTTTGTATTACAGTTTAGATAACGTGCAACAGTGTGAATCAGAGAAAACAAGTATAACAGTATTTACTCACACTATATACCTAAGTTTATAATCAACTTTTATATCTGTTATATTATATATGAAACATAAAAACGTCTGTATAACAGATGCTGATTTTATAACTTATATCCATATATATAACGTATAACACTTTCATTATGCCTTTGCTAAGAGTTAAGTAGAAGAGTTGTATAATATATTATATATTATATCTGATTGCTGCTCTAAGTGTTATACAACAAGCTGAAGGCTGTCAGCCATCGATGATCCCCTCTCAATTGCAGGAAAGTGAACTTTCAAACGAATTAGCTGCTTGTTCCCTGTTTCTTCTGGCATATCGGGCAGCTTTTAGTCGGCTCACGGCTGACAGCAGCTGTAGCCTTCGATTACGCCAGTTCACATGTCCAATCTCTTACCCCTTGCTGCTTGATCCGTCTGCCATTTGACTTGTACGAGAAATTTGTCTAGTTCTAGGAACCTGTCAACGCACTTGATGCGAACATGAAAAGATATATGTATATCCATAACGTTTGCAGCTGGGCATTGTGAACTATTCAATACGCTGGCCGGATTGCTTATGACTAGAGCTGAGAGATTCAAGTCCAGTAATAATTGGAAGTGCAGTTAACTAAATATGAGAGCATTCCTGTTGATTCAAGATGTGTTCATACAGATATATGCTCTAATTACAGTTAGACAGCTATAGATGATAACTGTTATACATATACGAAAAGGCTATCGAATTGGCAGGCTCTATAATCATATGTCATAGAAACCAAGCACTCTCTATGTTAGTGTATCAAAAAGCATATCATATATGAGTCTGGGGAAGAAGCTGACAGGTGAATGCGAACAAAGATGCGAATAGGAATGGGAATGGAGATGAGAATGTGGATGTGCATGTGCATGTGCATGTGGATGTGGACAACGACAAACTGCAAACAGCTAACGGGAAATGCTTTGACACAGCGACGACCATACTGACACGCACACATTGCAAGAAAGAGTGAGAGAGAGAGAGAGAGAGAGAGGGGGGGGGGGGGGCAGATATGTGTGCTCGTAACATGCGCACACTAATGCACACCTGGGGCTCTTGCATGTTGAAGCACTTTTAGCCACCTTTGTGCCGTTCGTGTGCTTTGTTTCTGGCGGAAAGGTCGCCATCAGCCATCAGCTCCACTTCAGCCCCCGCCACAGTGGAACCATGCCCCACGGTCCCATTCTCCCCCTCTGCGCCCCACTTTAGCTCCAATGAGTCGACGCGTTTTTGGCAAACGCTTTCATTTTGGCTTTGCACTTTTCGTTTTAATGAAGGCATTTAGCAATGCGATGTCGATGTCGATGTCGATGTTGATTCCGTTACCCATGCTGATGGAGAAGCCCGACTCACATGTGCACACATAGATATTGCTGTTGTTTGACTGGGGACTTGACCTTTGGCTCCCACCTTTGAAGCCAAAGCTAATGGATGCGAATGCCATTTGAGTGCTGCCGGCAAATCAAAATTCAATTGATCTGGCTGTAGCGAGTGCCAGAAATCAACAGTTGAAGTGCCATTGACAGCTATCTCGACCAAATGCTAATTGATTAACAACTGTTATACAACTGTCATACAACTGACATGTGTAGCTAACTTTAATTGCATATGTGCTTATGTCGATATTAGTTCGCTTGTTGGTCGTACCATGAGCAAACTGTTATATTACTGTTATACACTTCTTACAGTTGTTACTGTTATAAAATCTAGTCAAGCATACTTCAAGTGATATGAAATATAGTTAATGTGGACTACATGTCCCCACTGTTATACAACTGTTATACAACTGTTATACAAGGGACGTGTGTAGCTAACTTTAATTGCATATGTGCATATGTCGGTATTAGTTCGCTTGTTAGTCGTACCATGAACAAACTGTTATATAACTGTTATACACTTCCAACAGTTGGCATAAAACAGTTATAAAATCTAGTCAAGCATACTTCAAGTGGTATGAAATATAGTTAATGTGGAGTATATGTCCCCACTGTTATACAACTGTTATACAACTCTACAATATTCTTTACTGCTTTCTTATCGAGAAGTGAACATATTAACATATAATATATGTGTAACCTGCACTGTTATAACTGTTATACCAGGCAGCCAACTAACTCATGCTCGTAACATTGGCAACGTATAGCCAGGCGCACATGTATCTAATTCTTGTCCAATTCACAATTCCCTACAACTCACAGTTGTACAGTCTCAATTCAACATACCATTTCTCTATGCGTCTAATCAGGCTACTTGACCTTCGCCATGCAAGCCTACTCTCTTTGCCTGTCTAACTAGAAAACAATTCAAGCTGTGGCCGCAAGCAAATCAATCCAAGAACAATGCTCAATGGGGCATTTGGGCGGCGGGGCGTGGCAATCAGTGATGCATTTATCAATTTAGATGCGCCCCGCAGCACTGATGGCAACAATGGATGCCAAGAGACACACGATATGACACGACCGACAGACAGTCCGAATGGGCGTGCCACAAGGATGGCTAACAAACCTGAAGATAGCGCCTTGATATGCCACGCCCAATTGCAAGTGGTTGCAACTGGCCCAGCAAGAAAGGGAGAGAGAGAGAGAGAGAGAGAGAGCGAGGGATGGGGAAGGGATGTGGCAACACTTCCGGCTGTTTGGAGGCAGCTACTCAAGCCCATTGCAATTGTTTGGCACAACAATAAGACAAGTCGCCTGCCTCTGTCCCAGTTGCTGACCCTGTTGCACCTGCCATGCTGCCCGGACAATGGCCAATTGAAGCTGGCCCCTTGCTCTTGCCTCCCTCGTCGGCTTCGTGTGCCTCGACTGCCTCGACTGCCTCGACTGACTCGACTGCCTTGTCTGCCTGGTCTCTAGAGTCTTCGCATGGGGTACGTTATAATTACAACCGCAGGCACTCTGCCGGCCCCGGGGCATCTGGCATTGTTTGCTTCCATCGTCGAACAACTGAAATGCTACGGCCCTGGCCTTAAACACAAAGACAAGTGAATGGCAGCAGCTGCTGCTGCTGTTGCTGCTGTTGCTTCTCCCTCTATCTGTGCATCTTCTCTTTTCGACTTGCAACTTTTTTTTTGCTTTATCTAACTTTCGATGTTAAGATGCAAACGCGACTCTCGTCTATATATATACATATTATAAGACTATGCAAATTGCCAGAGAAAGACAGAGAGCGAGAAAAAGAGACAGGGGCGCTCAAGAGAGAGAGAGAGTGAGAGTTATAAATTTCAGATAATGCATCTCTCGCGTGTAATTCAGCCAGCATTTGTTGCACATGTGTTATTTCTAGGGTACTCACGAGGTGAAAGAGAGCATATTTGTTGAGCTGACTAGATACGCCCTCATAAGTTATGAAACTGTTATACGGATGTTATATAACTATTGTGAGGCCTTTGCAATACTACTTTGCAACTGTTATACTGATCTAGCATCATTTTTTTTACACCTGCGTTAAGAAACTGTTCTACAAGTGTTACGTAACTGTTATACAGCCTTTATAGTACTGGTTTGCAACTGTTATACTGCAGTAGCATAATTGTTATACAGCTTATGCATGCAAATAATATAGAACTGTTCAACTACTGCTATATAATTCTTATTTGCAACTGATATAACGATTGTGTATAACTGTTATACTCCAGAATTGGAATCAAATGTCTTCCATATTCGACCTTCCTCTAAGTAGAGTATGTTGCAGTTGCTAATGCCCACCAGACATTTTTTTGCACCGTCATATTTTTGCAAGCAGCTTAGCTGGCAAAAGTTGGCGTCCTCTAAGTACTTTTGCCAGGTAAACTGCACATGGATGATCGATGCTGTTGTGGCATGCAACATATGCCACACAAGCAGATGCAGAGAGAGAGAGAGAGAGATAGGGAGTTAAGGAAAGAGCAAGATGACACACGAAATCATCTCTATATGGCTACATCAACTGACAGATGCTCTGCTCTCTATATATTTTCGAGTTTCTTGGATTTCCAGCTTGACCTCACTGAATACTTTATTTCGCCTTCAGTCTAGGTTTAGTTTTGAGGTCCAATTTGTTAGCCGTTCTATGCTGGAGTTTTTATATTAACTTTTTGCTTGCTTGCTCTCCATATTCACATAACCAAAAATTTCATTACGAACATAGTTTGTCCTCCATGGTCATATTAAGTCCATGTAGACTTTGGCTACTAAATTTTGCATAGTTCGAGCACAATTAGCATTTGGCTGGCTTCCTTTGCAAATGTTTTGTTAACGGAACAAAGCCAGAGGACCTTCAAAATATGGACTCGTATCTGAGCAAGCCACAGAGCTGCCGTTGCCTTTCCCAGTCACCCTGTCGCCACCCTCTCTCTCTCTCTCTCTCTCTCTCAGTTTTAACTGTAAATTTCATGCAAGGACAATTTCGTTTCTAAATTTGGTTTTTACTTTCTCTCTCTCTCTCTCTCTCACTCTAACTCTTTCTCTATCACACTCTCTTGCTCTCTGTCTCTCGATTCACTTTTGACTTTTACCTCAGAGCTGCAAGGTCAGCAGAGTAACAGACAGCTGCTGCTGCTGCACTCCCACACACATCTACGTGCTATACACCTGCCCACGTGTGTGTGTGTGTGTGTGTATCCCCATTTATAACTGTCTGCGTTGGCTGGCAAAATTCATGTAGTTGAACTTTTTCCCGCTTGTTGCTCGACTGCGCTTTATGTTCTCTTATCAGTCAAAGCAACTGTGCCGCAGAGCGGCCACTAACAACAGTAAAACAAAAAGTGGAAAAAAATCGATAATTAGCCAACCGAAGTGCGGCCGCAAAATGACAATCAATCCAACAATCATGGTTAATGCAACGCACCACTCAGGGCTCGCAGCTCGCAACACGCATTACGCATACGGCACGTTGACAAGCAACAATTTCTCTGTTAGCATTGCACAATTTGTTTTGTGGCAATAAATCAAAATTGCAAAAATTGCATTCAATTGCCAGCGCATTCGAGATGCACGCGTGTCACGTGCACTTTCCATTGATCACGAGCACGAGACATGAACCAATATAAATTGAAGCGAATTAAGCCAGAGCTTTCCGTACTTCAAATGAATCGTATGATTTATTGCTGTATCTGGTGCGATTTATTTATTGATTTATTTATCGATATTTTATCGTTGTATATTGAATGTGAAATACATGTAGCTCCAAAATGTAATGGCTGCAGACTCAATGAGAACTGCGCGCTTCACATAAGGAGTATATCGATCAAGACCTTGTGTTATATGACCAGTAAAGACTGCTCTGAATATCTGCAATATGTATATCGATAAATTCTTCTTCTCAAATGATTAATTTGCTTATCTACCATTGTTTCGATTAACTTATCGATCCAGAAAAGATGACACTGAATATCTGTATTCTATATATCCAATAATTTATCGATATGTAGTTCATCACAAATGATTAATTAGCTTATCGATAATTATCGATATATCAGCACTGCATCGTTATGCTCCAATTCCGATAAAAATAAAAAGCAAGAAAGTGAGGCATAGAGAAACTGATGAGAATTGAGACAGAGAGAGAGACAGAGAGAGAGAGAGAGAGAGGGAGGGAGAGAGAGAGAGAGAGGGAGAGAGAGAGAGAGGGGGGGGGGTGAGAGAGAGGTAGAGAGAGACTGAGAGCTATAATGAGAGAGATATAAAGGAATTCTCATATATTACAGATATTTAATAGATTATTGATTTCTGAATGGATTCCACATAGATTTAAGCATTAAGTATCTTATAGATTAAAGATATATATAAAATCTAAAAAAAAGTGGTTTAGCAGAACTACATTTCCAGCTCTACAACTAAATACTTCACTTTCAACTCATTCCCATTCAATTGATTTCTATGCCATATCAGCTTCTGCTTCATTGCTTCATGATGACTCTATGGCTCTGCGCATCACTAACAAATACGTCGACTCGGCCAAATCCGCTGTTGGCATATTTAAATAGGTTGCATTATAATGAAATTATTTAATGCTAATTACAGCTATGTAAGTAAACAAATAACCGCAGCACGACAAACAGCAACAAACAAATGGCAAACAAACGAACAACTGGCGACAGCTGCGACAGCCCGAGTGGTAAATAATTCAATTGAAATTGAGAATTTTGAAATTCGAAAAGTTGAGACGCAATATCGGGATGCCAAAGGCAAATGCCAAAATGTCTGGTTTAAGCTATCATCCCGCTCGTTCTCTTTCTCTCTCGTTCTCTGTCACTGCTCATTCTCTAGGCATTGGCATTCAATAAAACTAATGAAATTTTCTTAGCAACGACCTTCAGCATGTCGGAAAAGTGTCGGCACTTGGAGGCATCCTCAAAGCCTCCCGTGGCTTAACATGCAATTCAATTAAAGTTGCATAAGGCCATCTCAAACGGAGGCCAAACAATGGCCGCCCAGGCGGAAAGTGAGAAATCTTTTAGCTCACAGAATAGCGAACAATATGAGACCTTGCCGGATGCGGTTACAAAGCAAACAAACAAATGGACTGAGCCACGGGCAGCCTGTCAGCCAGCCAGACAGCCTAGACAGCCAGCTAGCCTAATAGATGCCCTGTACCGAAACTTATCTCTCTATCGATTTTCGTGACATGCGGCTTAAGCCCATCAACTGTGAGATAAAAATTGTCCTGTCTTAGCCAAATCAGAGCATGCAGAACCGCTTTTCGTTAACAGCGAACCGCTGAGATTGCGAGATTAGGCTTCGTGTCGTGGCGCAGTTAGTTGGACTGATTAATCCGTTTAAGACTTTATAATGATATAATAAGCCCAATTGTACCGTCTTTCCTGTTATCTATTCCACTTCTTTCGTCCTCCCTCTCTTCCTTCTCTAATATTTAGTCTTTTATCTGTTTTCTCTCCTCACTCTTTTTCTTTTGCTCTTATCTTTTCGTGCTTCTCTTCTCTTCTCTCTCTTCTCTTCTCTTATCTTCTCTTCTCTACTCTCCTATACTCTTCCATTCTTACCGTTCTTCCTCATCTCTCTTATATCTTTCCCTTTTTCCCTCTTTCCCTCCCATCTTCCTTCTTCGTTTTTCGTATTTCATTGTTCGTTCTTCCCCGTTTCTCCTTCCTTCTTCCTTTTCTGTTCTTCCTCCATCCTTACTTCCTTCATTCCTTCCTTTCTCCTTCATCCTTTCTCCTTCCTTTTTCCTTTTCTGTTTTTCCTGCATCCTTACTTCCTTTCTCCTTCATCCTTTCTCCTTCCTTCTTCCTTTTCTGTTCTTTCTCCATCCTTACTTCCATCAATTCCTTCCTTCCCCCTTTATCCTTTCGCTTTCCTCTTTCCTTACTCCTTCCTCCCATCATTTACTTCCATTTTCTTCTCTTTGCTCCTCCTCCCTTCCTCATTTTCCTTCCCTCCTATCTTACCGTTTCTCTCCACCCTCTTTATTCGCTACCTTGCCAGTTTCTCACTGTTCCTAGCTAAGATATTCCTCCTTTGACTGCCCACAACTATTAAGTGAATATCCCTCCCCAAATTTGACAGTTCCCAACTTTCGTATAGCTCTCGAGATTCCATTCGCGCCCGTACACTCTTGGCCAATTGTGACAGCTTATAGGGTAATGCAAATTCATGGCATTGCAGGCGTATTAAATTACATGTCGCTCAGCGCCAGCTACAAGTCAATTGCCAGCAGCAATAGACCCTGCTGCAGCCCCTCGTCACAATCCTTACACCCTCGAGAACCCTCCACACGACCACAGCTGCCAAGTTAAATGAAGTCAAAAATGTAAATTTCATTTGGCGCCCACGCCGAAAGTCTGCATCACGCTGCGAAAGTCGAGACTCGAGATACGCAAACTTCTAGCCGCAACGTCTTGTAAGTCAGTTCCAACCGAAAATATACGCAATTAGGCTAGACGACACTGTGTGTGTGTGTGTGTGTGTGTGTGTGTGTGTGTGCTGGCAAAGCAGCTGTTGCTCTAGCTGAAGGACATGAGCTGTGACTCTGACGGTATGTTCTGGGTTGCCACTACATGCCTCAGGGGCAGCCAGCAACATGTGCTACTCACACACCCACACCCACACACACACACATACACACACACACACGCGTGTGTGCGCGTTTAATGGCAATTGCTGGCTTTGTTGCCAAAGCACTTGGCAAACAAAGTTTGCGCCGCGTCTAAGATTGCAAAATTAATTTGTGCAAATATTTTGAGCAAGCGTTCGTCTAGTAAATATACCAAACAAAATACCGCAATCCTTAGAAATGTTCCGCAAAAACTACCAATTGAGCATAATTTATGAAATTGAAATAGCGAATATCAAAGATGTCAAGAATTTGGTATATGAAATAGCTAGGAAAAATACTGAAATTGGCTAGTATTGAAAAATACTAATCGCACATCAAAAATGCTGAATGAGCTGAAGAAAATGCAATATTCAAGACATGAACTGCTTAGAAAATTTATGGAATTTTCAGATGCAAAGGCAATCAGTAACCATTAGAAATACTAAAAAAAATACCAAAAGTATTAACTAATTAAGCTATAGAAAAAACAAAAGCAAATTGCTCAACTAATTAACTAAGCCATAATACAAAATGGTCATACCAAAAATACCACAAAAAATACCAAATCAACTTAGTACATTAAGTAAACAAAAGAAGAACTGAAGAGTTATGGGACAACCTATTAACATCATTATCAACAATATACCAACCATAAGCTGAAAGCAAAAATACCAACAAATGTCATCAAGTAAACAAAGTGGGAAATTTAACAAATTGCCAATACCAAAGGAGCACAAAGCAAGAGAAAATTAACAAAGTGCTCAAAAGCTGTCATTCAGCGTAAAAAATACTAAAGAGAAAAAAAAAGAAGCGAAATGCTCACTTAATTGAGTCAACAGCATAAGTTGCAGCTGGAGCGAAGCAGCAAGGACAGTCGAGGCAGGACACAGCGCTAGCAAATGGATGTGATCACATTAGACTAATGAGCTAATGGAATAACCACAACTCATCCAACAATGCCAAAACCAATGTTCATGCTTCGAATACCCCCAGACCAGCCAGACCAGCCAGACCACCCAGTACATCCCATACCTCCCTACCCACTCAGCGCCTTTGTCTTTGGCCTGGCAATTAGAATCCTCGTGCTCGTCGTCCTCGTTCTCCTCCTCGTTCTCGTCCTCATTGTCGTCGTCGATTAGTCATTATTAACTTTGTATGCCAAATGAATGATTCATTTGCTTGCTGACTCAATGAGTCCGACAACAATTGCACGCCAAACACTAGTTGAGTTTTAAACTAATTTCGTATAGTCAGATGGAACCCTTTGCCAGGAGGCAATGCCAGCAAACTGAGAGATGAAATGCACTAACTGTTAAAGTGACTTTGAGAGTTGCATTAAAATTTGCGACATAGTTAAGGCTTGTTCATTGATATGTTAATCGATATTTCTATCGATGAGCTAGCTCCTTAAAACAATCATCGATAAATGCCATTTTGATTTTAATCAAATCCTCAAATCCTCTGCTGACACTCAAGACTGGATTGCTCTAAAGTAAGTCGTCTGCAAATAATACTAATAATAATTATACAAAATACTGACACATTTTCTATATATTACATATTCATAGCTCTTCTCATGTCACAATTAAAACCCAAGCAATTTCACTAAATTCGTTTTACATTTCATACATTAATCGATAGCATATATATATACATATCGATAGCAGTTCCATTTCACAAAGCTAATTGCATGCATAATTGCGTCGCATTAGCATTATCATCATTAGCAAACACCAATTAGTGTTTGGAGAGGCAAAGTTTTGTAGTTTGGTTTGAAATTTCATCAGCTTCATGTGTTTTTTTCCACTCTAGAGCCTGCATTACGGATCATCGGCTTCTAATTGCAGCTAATTATGGCTGACAACAAATTTGTCACACTTATTTCTGCAGCAAGTGAGGCATATGGGTGCCATGATGCCAAGCGTAAACCAAATGCGATCTGAATATGACTCTAAATATGTTATATACTCTATACTCTCTCTATACTTTACTCTATACCAACTTATCTATATGCGTTTGAAAGTCTTTCTTTAGAATCCAAAATATAATATCTGTTTATGTCTATAATTTGCTGAGGAGTTCCATGTCCAACTTATGCTTTCTAATGTTTCTCTATTCAGTTCACAAAGATCATATATGTACCTAGGAAGATCTATGTGAACTGAAACCTCAATAAAGTTCTGATACTGAGACTTATTAGACTTATTGCTGGCCTTAATATACATATCATTCAGGTAAATACTGACATAGCAAATGATAATACAAGACTCAAAATAAAAGAATCTATTAAAAATATCAGAAAATTCTTAAAGCATAAAAAAGAAAAGTATTTTTCATAAATACATTTTCTAAGAGATAAAGTTTACAATAAAATTTTCCTTAAACTACTTTCTATACTTATATCTATGCTCGCTGCTCCCGCTGCTCTTCCCACTATTACAGGGTATTTGCAGCTCATCAGGCTACAGTTTATATAACTTGCTGGCGACAAATGTTCAATAAATTTGAACAAAACTCGCACTCGAAATGCAGCATATAAAAGGTAGTTTTTCTGTAGTTATTTTGTTACGGTTGCGGTGGCTGTTGGAGTGGTGCAGATGGAGGTGGTAAATAGTGGAATTGGTGGGGCATTGGGGTTGGTGTTGGTGTTTTGTTGGCAGCATGTGGCAGCTGCGTCATGGAAAAACTCGCGTCATTGGCATTGGCAATAAGTAAATAAATAAATAAATCATTTGTGTGCATAGCCAGCGATACATATCGATAGATAGAAATTGTGTGGGCGCTGCTGGGTGGCTGGCGGGCTGGTGGCTAAATGGGTGGGTGGTCAACAACAACTAGCACTACACATGTCACACACACACAGCACTTGAAAGCAAATTGAACTTGGCTACAATTTGACGCTGTCGCTGGCGCCTTTTGGGCTCAGCTACCACACGTAACACATGGCGTATACTTGATATTCTGATATGCCATACGATATGCGCCAGTGCGTGTGTGTGTGTGTGTGTCATATCTTGCGCTTTTATGACTCACACACACACACACACACAGAGTGAACTATTTTTAGAGTGAAACATTTAACAAAAGAATAAAATATATATATATTGACGAGACTTGCCTTTGGCTCTCTATATAAATATGTTTGTTTCTGAAAAGAATTTTCCATTTTTCAATTTTCCATTCTCCATGCAACTGAAGAATTTCGAAACAACAAAGGGAAATAAACAAATTGAGTGCATTCATAAATACCCTTTAAATTTTCAATAAAGTTTCTATTGATTTGATATATTTAAAAAAAAAAATACAAATATTTTGTTATTTTTCCAAGTTGAATGAAATCTTTCTGGTATTGTAGTCTAGCACGTCTTAATGGGATCAATGTCAAAGCCATTTAAAGATTGAAATCAAAGCAAAGCAGAGTAAATACACTTTTTAGTCGTATGCCCTTGGCACCCCCCACCCCACTTGCCTGCAGGGTATTAAAATTATTTTTATGAACAAAATATATGTATTTCGAAAAGCAATTTGGCTTTTTGGCATGCCTGGCTTTTCCTGCCTGTCTCGCCAGCCTTTGCGCCTTTCAAGTGTCCATCAACGTATTTGACAAGTGCGCTGATTTACCCCAACTACCCACCACTCCCGCCCCCCTCTACACTCTACCCCTCCTACCGCACCGCGCATACCCTTTGCACAGGCAGCAAACAGTGTGTCTGCCTGTCTGTGTGTGTGTGTGTGAGTCATTATTTGGTCATGCTTGCAATTTCCGTTGCCTCATTCCTCTGGCAACCACTCACTCCCTCTCTCTCTCTCTCTCTCTTTGTCTCTCTCTGTTGTGCCATCCATCTATGTAGTTGACTCTGCTTTGGCCGTACCGGAACACGGATGCTTGTCCAATGTCATGGCCCCTTCTTGCCTTGCGCTTCTGCCTCTGGCCGCCAGGTGGCGTCGCCGCTGTCCTAATGAATAATGCAACAGATGAACTGACAAAACAGATAAGCAGCCAGCAGACCATGCCACGCCCTCATTCACCCGCACCCAGCCTCCCATTGCTGCTCTGCAGCAACAGCAGCAAACTTTGCTCAATGAAATATTTAAATCGAAATGCTAGCTCGCCTCTCTCTCACTAACTTTATCGCCCTGTCTCTCTCTCTCTCCTCTCGTTGTTCTTAGCTTGAGCAGCAGCTATCCCAAAATAGCTAAAAAATGAACAGCAAAGTGAACAGGCGTCAGTAAAAGTGCTCTAGTCGCGGGCAGGACTAACTCTGAGATAGCCTAGAGCGCATAGAGTAAGTAATACTACAAAAATTAAGTCTAAGTCTTTGAAAGGTAGGAAATAAACTCAAACAGCTACAATTTGTCATCGATAACAAAAATGGATCATATCAAAGATATGTATATCTATATCTGTATAGATAGATTCAAGACATGGCAGGCTAGGCAGTTATCCAATTCAACTCATCAACCTGTTTACAAATCGATAGAATTTATAAAGTGAATCAAGTGTACCCTAGGGTGTATTGGCCTATTTGAGCATTGTCTATGAGCCTAGGGCATATAAACATGCCAGCAGCAGCTCTTCTATGCAATTCTCAGTGGCATTTAGTTGATTTGACAAAGCTCACAGCGTAATGAGAGCGAAAATTCTGATACATTAATGGGTATTACTTGCTTGACTATTTGACTTAAAAGCGGCTACGGAGGCTTGAGCATTACTAATAAATTTTATTTAGATGGGAGAGAGAGAGAGCGAGAGAGGTAAGACCTCATCATCTCTAGCTTATTAATGCAGTTATAAGCTAGAGATAACGAGGTCTTACCTCTCTCTCTCTCTCTCTCTCTGCCACTCAATTGCCTCTCTCTGCGATTCTCAACGGGGTCTCTGTGTAAGTAAAAACTATGCAAACATTGTGCATTTAGCACAATTAATCAAATATTTTTATTGAATTTTTGTGTGTGGCTGGCAAACAGACAGCAAAACCAGCGACAACTGCTGGGTTAAGCCGCAATATCATATGACAAGATAGAGTGAGACAGATAGAGAGAGAGAGAGAGGAAGATGGTTGGTGATGGCTAGTTGGTATCTAGGGGCTGATGACCATAGGCAGCTGGTTGAGCCTTGGGCGCGTTAATGGGCCCGCTGACAGCGTGCCAAACAAGCAAATGCTCAGCAAAATGATGAATGACATATTAGAGTGTGTGCGTGTGTGTGTGTGTGTAAATGTTTGCCTGTTACAAACATAGCGTCAACGAGCAGGCAAAGAGAGGTCGAGTCATATTTGCTTTTGGCTAAAAAGTTGGCAACGCGCTCATGTCCAGGTCTGTCATAAATCGCATTTGTGCATTTGCATTAGATGCAGACCGTTGCTTCGCATGAGGCAACAATGTCAAAACTTACAACAACAACAACAACAACAGCAACAACAGCATCAAACATCAAATCAGCTGTTGTTAGAGACTATCATCTAAATGCAAATGCCGCCTAAGCCTTTATGCAAATGTTATTCGTGTCTAGAGCTCGGAATATGTGAGCGCATTCAGCATGTACATATGCATACACGCACACACACACACCCACACACATGCACGCATATATAAAAATACTTATGCGTGCAGAGATGAGCACTCGACTCGGGCCATAAATGGAATATGCACTCTGTGCCAGCCATGCATATTGCATTGGCTATGGCCTTTGCCTAAGGCATTGCCATTGCCATTGGCGCTGCCTTTGACTCTGGCTCTGGGCTTTAATTTTGATTTTATGGCCTAATGCGAGCATAGAATATGAACAGATTAACCTACACACAGAAAGAGAGCGAGAGAGTGAGAGAGAGAGAGGGCGAGAGAGAGAGAGGGCGAGAGAGAGAGAGAGAGAGGAAGACGCACTCAGTGCTGAGCCTTTCGACAATGAGCAAAACTAAAGTGAAATCGTTGAGTTAATAATATCTATCTCTCTCCATAATCTTGTATATCGATAAATTATCGATATATTTAAATGTACATTCACCGATAAATAAAGACGACTAGCCCATACATACAAGCTCAACTAATGCTACACGCATCTCATAGCATAGCTTTAAGCTGCGCATACCTTTCAATCAATAAGTTATCGATATCGATATGCTTTTAATGCACTCAACAACTGTCGCCAAATCAAATCCATGGCAAAATAAAATAAGACATTAACAATATATTTGTTACCCAGTATTTTGCAATCATACAAGTCCATATGCCATCGCCTAGATATATTCATAGACAAACAGTGCTTCGATTAATCGATGTCTTTGTGATAACTTACTTGCTGAAACGAGATGAAATATAAACAAAGTCAATTAGTTTATATATGTATATAAACAATATTATTTATATTGTACATTTTTATTGTCAAAACTGATTAGTTCATGGTTAATCGAACAAAATTATTTTTATCGATAACTGTGTCAATCATTTGTTTCGTGCTCATCAACTAGCTAACTTCAATAATACAAAACCTAAGATTCAATGTCTTGGCTAACATGGACGAAGTACTCATTTACAGCTGTTATCGATAACATGGTTGATACTTTAATCTATATCTAGACCTCCATTTACGCATTCAACTCTAACTTACAAAGCACTTTTCATTTATAGACACGAATGCCTTGATCATCGACAAGGCGCGATCAGCACTTGCTGTTCTTTAAGGAAATCGATAACTTAAGCGACGTTTATCGATGACATGCTTCTAGTGTAAAGCAACTGTAAGTTAATTGGATCATAGCTCAAACATGTTCATGCTTGGCTGTCTCTCCCTCTCACACACTCTCTATCTCTCTCTCCGTTTTTCACTTTCCGCCTGTTACACACAAAGAGATTATCGATAACAGTCGCTTTTTGTAAGCCTTTGTGCGCTGCTGCTGTTTTTTTGTCAGCAGTCGGCTGGCACATCCTACTCGGAGTCTCTAAATGACGTGTGATGCCGCGCATGTGTGTGCATGTGTGTGTGTGTGTGTGTGTGTGCCTCGCTTACGCCGTTAGCATCAACTCTGACATCGCTGCCTCTGCCATCAACTCATGCATCTTGGCGTCTTGTAACGCTTCGCTAAGCCCTTTGTCTGCCACACAAGTGCAATGGTTGTGCGTGAGTGTGTGTGTGCGTGTGTGTGGGTTTGCCGTGATGTGTGTATGCTCACGATTTATGTATTATGCAGGCTTGTCATTTGTTTGTTTATAGCGCGTCGCACGTCTGACATCATTCAATTGAGACGAAGGCGCCAACAGCTCTTTGAAGTTGAAGACTTTAATGTGAGCGCCAGCAGCTCGAGAGCTAACATGACTTTCCTTCTACCTCTTTCGGTTTAACTCTACCCCTAACCCCAAACTCCCACTCCTTCTTCTTCTACTCACTGCTGCGTCACACTTATTAGCTCTTTGCTTTAATGACATTCCTACAACCTCTGACACCATACCTCCCTACGTCTCCGTCTGCCAGCTCCTACTCTTTCCATTACACCTCGTGCCTTTTGGGACTACCGAGCTCCCTAGCCTTTACCCCGCTTTCCTGCTCCCTCATATTCGACATGTTTATGGTTACCCGTAACATCTCACTTGCTAACTCTTGCTGGTCTAGCCTCTACCCCTTAAGTCTGTTCGTATTTGTTTTCACTTTTTAACGCAATGAGGAACCCTCTAACCCCATTCCACAGCTAAGGCTAAAGCTCAGCTAGAATGTTTTTGAAGGGTATTTAGTCTTTGAACCTAGCCCATGGAACTCGATTTACCTTTTAATGTTAAACGCCTTGAGCCGCCTAAGCTTTGCCCTGTCACTCCTTCCACACGCTCTCGCAATTATTATTTTGTGGGTGGCGCCACCTGGCGACCATATGCTAATCAGTCTGGCCAAAAAGCAAGTTCATCAAGGGCCCAAAACTCGCGTGCCCACAAAACACTTTGAAAAAAATATTAAAATTTGTTTGCAAGATTTTTTTTTTTTGTTTTGGTTTTTTTTTTTTTTTTTGATTTGAGTTTTCTGTTGTTGTTGTTGTGCAAAGTTCATTGTTTGATTTGCGGGTTAGCCGTGAGGAGGATGACAGGGGCCAGGAGGCTGGATAAAGAACGAGAGACCCAGTTTGCAAAGTAAACAAGTGGCAAATGAAACGACGCCGACGCCGACGCCGACGCCAACGCCGACGCTGACTGCGCGGCTGAAAACTATTAAAAATGATATGGCTCTCCATGGGAAAGGCGGATGGCCGAGAGAGAGAGTGTAGGCATGGGAGCGGGAGCAACGTGCCATGGCAGGCAGATAGACAGACGAGACAGCAGCAACAGCCGCAGTCGCTAGCCGGCGGCCCTTGCATGTATTATGCATATGCAAAATCACACACACACACGCACACACACACGCACACACACACATGCACACACGTGCAGAGCACGATTGATGTGTGTGCAGAGACATCAACTTAAATAACAACAACAAACACAGGAGGCAGCTGTAAAAAATGAAATGAAAAAGTAAAGAGTAGCAAAAGCTATTGCAGACATAGGAGCATGATGACTGCACAGATACCCTGTAAATGTGCGAATAATAAGAGCACGCATAGAATTTGTTTGCATATAGATTGATTACTTCCATTTGATATCACTTAACAAAAACTGTGCTCCTCTTCCTTTGTCTGCCTTGAAGAGTTGCCAAAAAAATTCCACCAGTTTCTCGCTCAAGCTGATGAATGAATTATACAAATTTATTGAGCTATACCTTAAGCTTTTGATTCATTTGGTATATCAGATGTAGTAGAATGAATGCATCTCTAAAGGGAAGCTCTAGGCTACACTCAGTCTAGATTTTCTCACAGTGTATGCTCTCTGCCATAGTTCACCCTTCGTTTCCTGCATACACATACGCATATACCCCATGGCGTACAATGCTCAAGGGGCAGCTATAAAAAAAACGAGTGAAAATTGTGCTGGTCATTGCGTAAAAAAAATAACGCATACGCAGCGTAGCGCACGGGTTAAGGTAAAAGTCCAACGCGCTGTTGAGGGCGCAGTTTGCATCGGTATATACATATATATATATATAGATATAGATACGCCTTTTCTCTTCCTCACGCTCTCTTTACTCATTTTATTTCTTGCAGCTGCAGGCTCGATGAACATTTATAGTTGACTCGAGCGCTTGAGCTTGGATTCAGCCAGCTACGGCTCTTCTATATGCACATCTATGACCCATTTATGTTCATCCATTCACGCTTGACACGCGGCAGAAGCCTTGAAGCAGCACAGCACTCGCGACACAGCCAAACAGAGTGTAATATCAGAAATTACTTTAAAATTCCTAGTAAACTTTATTTGCCATTTAAATAGATTTGCAATGAG
Organism: Drosophila buzzatii; assembly: GCA_035045845.1. Classification (NCBI taxonomy): domain Eukaryota; kingdom Metazoa; phylum Arthropoda; class Insecta; order Diptera; family Drosophilidae; genus Drosophila; species Drosophila buzzatii. The sequence continues at coordinate 2,696,614 of JAWNOS010000596.1, read as the reverse complement.
CATTCTCAGCATTTACTAGTCAGATTAACAGCATGTTAAATATGACTTCATTTAACTGATACATGTACTAAGCTGTTTGACAGTGACTTTTAAAGTTTGGCAAGCCAGTTTTACTTGCTATATACTTGTCCCTACTAAACTGGCTGTTAAAGTTTAACAGGTTGCTAGTAAATATTTGGCATGCGCCTTTGTAGAGGAAGTGAAGCTGAATAGAAAGTCAGGTTAATTTCTAATTCATTGCACTGTTAACACATGATCCCCGGGTCAACAGTTAATAGCACTGTGCGAGTGAGATGGCGCGAGCTGGTGAGCGAGACGGCATGAGCTTGACAAATGCTGCAGACAGACGAGATTAAAGCGTTTTTAAAAAGCCAGCGCACGGGCAATGCGACAACTTGAGCCAGAAATAAAACACCGACTTCAAGCCTGGCACGGCTCTAAGCACCCTAGTGCCAACGTAGGGCCACCCTAGACCCACACGCCTCTATACCCTGTAAAAGCAAAGAACAAACAGCTGACAAATGCGTTGTCCGATGGCGTCTAATTTGTTTTTCTTGCAAGTTTCATTTGGAAAGCAGCTCAAGTGGCGCTAGGGGCTATGGGGTAGGGCAGTTGATAGGGGCTAGGGGTGAGGGGGTTGCAAAAGCAAGACCAAACAACCCCAATACTCAAACCAATGGCTCTCATTGTTGTTGTTTTTATGGTGGGTCGCAGCAACAGTTTGTTGAATAAGCAGCCAGACTGCCGAGCAGCGGGAACGAGCTTTGGGGGGTTGCACCTACACACAAAAAAAAAAAAGAAAGAAGAAGCAGCAGCAGCAGCAGCAACAGTGGAATACAAATGCTTGGACAATGTGTTTATTTAGGATAACTTGACTGCCTGTTTTTCGTTTTGTTCTGTTGACAATTGTTTGCGTGGGGGATTGTTGAGCCTCTGTGTAGGGAGTTGGGGCAGGGCTACCGCTAAGGGTAGTTCAACGCCACCCCCACCTGCCCCTGGGCATGCCCATAGTTCAGTAAATGCGAGGAACGAAACATTAAAAAAGAAATGTTGCCCTTACTCCACCCAACTAAAACAGAAATGTTGCCCTTACCCCACCCAGCAGCCACGCCCCTGACACGCCCCCGCCCCCTTCAGCTTAACCCTCTAATGCCGGCTTCAAACGACCTTTTGTTGTTGTTGCAGCATTTTATTGTTGCGGCAAATTAATAAGCGGCACGCGCTGCTCGCGTTGCAGCTGACGTCGCAGTCGCCGCACATAAATCAGCGCCAGCAGAGAGAGAAAAAAAAACGCAAAAGTAAAAACAAATAAAAAAAAAAGTAAAGAAAGAAATCACAGTAATTAATTAGTATGTGTGTGTGTGGTGTGTGTGTGTGTGCTGCTGCTGGCTCATAAATTAATTGCCGCCCCCCGCTTTTTGCCACGCCCCCCCGTCAGCATGCCATGCTCTGCAAGCCCAAGCGGCAGCCACTTAATCAGAGATTTTTTTTCAAACTTGCTTTCATTTCATACGCTCTGCGTATGTGTGTGTGTGTGTGTGTGTGTGTGTGTGTGTGTTTACTTTCATTTCCCATTTGGCACTCTCCACGTCCTCTCACTCGCAGCTCACATAAATAACGAAAGAAAGCAAATAAATGATATCCCTTTCAAATGGCTGACAGCTAGCTGACTGCTATGAGATTCCTGCACTTTACCTTTCAACAGGCAGCAAATTGTGGCTCACCTGAGGGTCACTCCCACAGGGGAAGGGGTCGGTAGCGATACAACTGTAATTAATTGCAAATTGAATGCAGCTGAAATACGCTCAGTAATTGCATAATTAATAACTGAATGCAAAATAAAACAATTAATTGGCCAAAGCAAATCAATTAGTATGTGGTCAAAGCTTTGGTGAGTTTGCGCCAAAAATGCTAAATAAAACGTACGAAATTTATTGAATAGAATATAATTTGGAATGTAATAAATATTGCATTTATGCAACTCTGTGAATGAGCTCTGCGAGAGCATCAAATATTCACTCTTTCCATTTCTCTCTTAACTTCTCTTTCTATACCATGAAAGCTCTCGCTATCTCTAGACTTTCGTACAGTCTTCTCCCATTTTATATACATATCTCTGTCTCTCTTTCTCTTTAATGTCCCACTCTGTCCCCAGGCTTTCTCCAAAGAGAACGTCATTATATAAATATTTCGCTATATCTTCGCCTTTGTCACCTTCCTTTGTGCCATTCTTTCCTTTCTCAGTTTCACTTATATATCTTTCTCTCTCTCAACCTCTATGATTATTAACTATCTCTTTCTCTATCTATCTCTCATATCCATCTCTTCAGCTTGTTTCTCGCTTTTAAGCCCCCAATAATCGAGAAACTAATTTCCATCCCAAATAACATCATTCGCCATTATTCCTCACTATAGCCTTTTGCTTGTAATTCTCAGCTGCTTTGGGCAATTACCAAAAGCCCCACAAAAATGTGGAGACAAGAGTAGCGGAAATAAATAAAACGCTGGCTAATTCAGAGACTGCCTTTGCCTAAGATCATTAGAGGTAGATAATTGGCCAGCTACACACACGCTCACACACGTGAGCGAGAGCGGGAGATGTGTATGTCTGTTACATATATAGAGATATTTTTGGGGTAACTTGGCAAACCAAAATCATCTCACTTAGCAGGCATTGCCCAACCCTAGCCTCAGCCCCACCCACCGGGCCTCCTGTTGTGGAGCAGCAGGTGGCACAGGCAGCGCGCCGCGAGCCACATGCTTTTGGCTTTGAGTTATGGCAGCAGCAGCATCTTTTGCTCCAGCTCCTCTTTCAGCTACGCTCCTTTGCGTTGCCTCTCTTCAGCTTATCTGTAAGCCTCTCTGGCACATCCTCTGTTCACCTGCTGCTTCACTTCTGACCAACTCTCGCGTGTGTGTCCATGAAAATCTGACACGCATAAATTTTGTAACTGCCTCGGCGCTGCTCGAGTAACGGGCAAAAAAGAAAAAGCGAACAAACGAAAACGGAAACGGAAACAGCGTAAAACGGAAGCGCATGTCTAACAAGTTGCCCAGCAGCAGAACTCGCAGAGTCGCGCCAAATATGATTAGCGCCGCACGGCAAGTGGCCATCAGCTTGCGAGGGGGGAGGGAGGGCGAGAGATGGTGGAGAGAGAAAGAATGTAACATGTTTCACCTGACAGGCAACATATGCAGCTAGCCCCACACACACACGCACACGCACACAGATAGAAAAGAACAGGATTTGGTTGGGCTATTAAGATTGGGCTCTGCTCTCGAGCAACAAACTAGCCTGCGCCCTCTGTGTCGCTCTCCCACTCATACAGTCCACTCGCTATCCTCCTGTGCACTCACTATCTCTCTCTCTCTCTCTCTCTTCGTCTCTTTCTCGCATAACAGCTTGAATTGCTGCCAAGACTTCGCTAGTTCACTTCCATTTGTGCAAATCCATTGGGCAACATATATGAAAATGCAATGCAATGGGGTATATTGTTTCGCATGTGATTAACTGGCATTGATGCAATGAATACCCTTTAGGTATTTTACTTAACTAGTTTTCAGTTATCGTAATCAACTAATTATTTAGTTGCTTTATAAATCCCTTTCATCTTTTCCTCATAATTTACCCTACCTAACAGACGGCATTCTTACAGGGTATTGGCTGGGCGACCACTTGCACATGGCAACTAGTTGCTCTCTTTAAACACTGCACAGTGTCTTAGTGATACCCACTCTATCAGCGCAATGAGGGTATATACTCGGCTAGTGTATAAACTCACATAGTCTGCAACTTGCAGGGTATCTGTGCAACTACACCAGCTCGCTAAGCTAACTGCCAATAGCGCAACATCAATCAATCAATTACATACATATTTCATATCTCATTTCTTAGTCAATCGAATGACAACAGGGTAGCTGCAAGTCGTGCACCTGCACAATGGTTGTTCGCTCGTGATTGCCTTTATCCCTTTTATGTATTGTTTTTGTTGTTGTTGCGGTTGTTGTTTCTCTTCTCCGTGTTGTTTGCCTACTTTTAGTGTTTACCCAGCGTCGCATAAAAATAGCACAGCAGCGGCAATCGCTGTCGCTCTCGCTGTTGCTGTCGCTCTCGCTGTCGCTGCTAGCGTCGCAGTCGCCCCATTGCATTATGCGGTTGTCGCCTGCGGTCTGCGGCTGCCTCTTTCTCGCTTCCCTTCGACCCACCATGCCATGGATGCCTGCTGTGTGTGTTTTGTCGTCTGCGTAAAGGCTTAAAGTATTACAGTTACAGTTACAGCTAGTAAGCCATTCCCCTCGCTCTACATGGCACATTTTTGTTGTCGCTCCGCTCACTCCATAGCAAGGCTAAGCCAAATGTTGACGACGACGTTTGCAGCTGCTTTTGGATTTCGCTTTCGCTTTCGCTTCGCTCAGCGCAATATGAGCAACTTTGTTGTTGTTCTTGTTGTTTTTTTATTTCTGTTGCTGTTGTTGTTGCTGGCTGTTGACTGCTGCTCGCAACAAATTGCTGTAAGCTGTGAAACTAATCCCTCTACTCCGCCATTATGCCCAGCGCTCTAGCTGTCTCGCTCTTGCACTTGTGTTTGACTACTTTAGCGGATTAGTTTTGAATATATATATATGTATGTGTATATTATGATTTCTTTTTTTGCTGGCGACCATTTGACTTGCTTATGACTACAGTTTTATTTACTGTCTTCGTGGCGCTGTTGCGCTCTCGCTCTCACTCACGTTCCTCTGATTTATGAATGCTCTCTGTTTTTGGTATTTTCTGATCACGTGCCTCGCGCCATTTCGTGCAAATTTCTATTGCATACTTTTAAGCGGCCGCTAATAAGCAACTCAACGGCGAATCGCCGCTGCTTGTTGTTGTAGTTGTTGCTGCTGTTGTTGTGGTATTTACATAAAAAAGGCGTTCACACTGCATTCGCATAAATTTTATTTAAGTGCTCTCAGCCAATTTTGTGCTTAGTTTTTTTGTTTTGGACTCTATTTAGTTAGATCGTCTAAGAGCTGTACTATTTAAGGGGCTTGAGCTCATATGGCAAATAAGATCTCAAATTGTACTCGCTATATTTATATGTATTATCAAGTAGATTATAATATGATTCAGTTACTTATCAATGGCCCATAGAAACCCTACAAAGTTTCTTATCAGAAATGACCAACTGCGAGATACCATTGCAATTATTTTTGTTAAATGAATTGAGTAATATGAAATTGGGAATACTGTAATCTACTCGTAATAAGCAGGAGCTTATTTAGTAAAAAGACTAAATAGGTAGATATACCCCATTAAAACTATGTAAAAAATATAGTTAAATTTCAATGATCTCTATTTCTCTCTCCATCTCCCTCTCTCTGTTTCTTCCTCTGTTCCTCACCCTCTGTTCCTCGCCCTCTGTTCCTCTCTCTCACTCTGTTCCACTCCCTCTCTCTCTTCCTATATGTCCCCCTATCCCTCTCTCTATTCATATCCATCTCCCACTCTCTCTCTCTGTCTTTCCCTCTGTTCCTCTCCCTCTGTTCCTCTCCCTCTGTTCCTCACTCTCTGTTCCTCGCCCTCTGTTCCTCTCTCTCTCAATCTGTTCCACTCCCTCTCTCTCTTCCCATATGTCCCCCTATCCCTCTCTCTACTCATCTCCATCTCCCTCTCGCTCTCTGTCTCTCTGCCTCTCCCTCTCTTTCTCTCTCTCTCTGTGGTATCTAGACGTCAAGTTAAGCTTGTATTAAGCCTGATAGCTTGGCCACAAAATGTGTAAACAGCGAAAAGAGGTCGCTTTATCGCGTTGACTGTCAATGCCAAGCTTATGGCCGTTGGCAAGAGGCAAGTGATGCAAGTGGTGCATGCGGTGCATGTGGGGCATGTGGGGCATGTGGAGCATGTGGGCCATGTGGCAAGCTGGAACCGCAAAAGCAGCAACAGCAACAGCAACAACAACAACAACAACAACAACAACAACAACAACAAAGGCAGGTGTGTATAGAATGGCAATGATGATGACGATGATGATGACAGCTCAAGTTGTCGCTGTTTATTGTGTGTGCCACGCCCACAGCCCCCACCTACGTCTGTGCAGCCGCGTGCGTCCTCCTTCACGATTTGCTTTCAATTTCATTTTGTGCATTTCCGTCAAGCGGAAATTCGCGTAAATTTGCCGGCATGTCCAGAAAGGCGGCGCCGACGGCAGAGGTGTGCGAGTGGGCGTGGCGGGGGGCGCAGCTCGGCGTAGGCGGGTGGCTTGGCCAGTTTGTAGTGCCGGAAGTTGATGCAAGTCTAGAAACAAGTGCCAAATGCCGGAAGCACAAAGGCACAGCGCACTAAATGAAACAGTGGAATGGAACACACACACAAAGAGAGATGGCGTAGAGAGGGAGAGAGGAGAGACGGAGATGAATCGAGAGAAGGAGTCGCAGTCAAATGACATTTTCCCACCTCGACATTCTGACGCCAGGGAACTGGTTCCGGAGCTAGTTCGCCAATTGCTTTACAGATTCAATGAGCTGCACATAATGTGCGCTCGTCAGTTGATTGGACTGACGCGCTTAGAGATCTTAAATGTTGTTTGGTAATGCGATAAGAAAGTTTTTCGGAGACGAATGCGAAAAAAGATGGCGAAACAAGACTGAAATGAAGCGGAAATAGAACAACGACAAATAAACTTTAATACTTTAAGAGACTTGAAATATTTAGCCAGAGATTTGTACTTGGCAGTTATACTGAGGTTATTGAAAGTGGAAGGCAGCAGGAGTTCCGCATGTGAATGAAGAAAAAGTCTATTTGAGATGATATTCAAGGAATGATTACATCAACTAAAACATTTTTTATGTAGCTCTTGATAAGCTGTCCGTATATTATAAACTATCATAGGCCTTTAGCTAAATAGTGCCCATTCAGTAAGAGTCAGGTTCCACTCCCACTTGACTTCCACTCCCTTTTCGCATATCGAATGTGGGAACTGTGGGAAGGAACGTTTAGGGAAGCGGGAAGGCGGCTTATATAAGTGTTTCATTCCATTTGCTTGCAGAGTAGAGCAATTAGATTCAAATTGCAGTGGAATAAGCCTTTTAAAGCAAGCATAGATATAGCATGACTCAACAAGATTTAAATAATTTTCGAATTATTCTAAGCAATTGTAATATTCAATATGACTTTTGTAGTTTCTGAAATCTCGATGTTCAGACCGACAACTTATTTTCTTGTGCTGATCAAGAATATATATACTTTGTGGGTTCTCCTTCTGCCTGTTACATACATTTTCACAAAGCCATAATACCCTAAATTCCCATTTTCAATGGATTCAGGGTATGAAAACGTTTTAGTGTTATTGCAATATCTCCTATTTGATGGGCAGACCCTTAACTTCTTTCTCTTCCCCCCTCTCTAACTCTCTCTCTATCCCTCTCACTCTCTCCCATTGATCTCCACATTTTCCCTTCTCTATTTACCCTTTCGCTTCTCTCACTCACATATTTATTTCTCTATTGAACCATATTTTTCCCCAGTTGCTGCTGCACTTAGCTCTAGTCCAACACTTGGTTAAGCGCTATAAATAGCTGCAGCATATGAGAGGGAGCTGAGCGGGTATTAGGGGGCGTCTTAGGTTGAGGGCCACTTAAACTCGATTTGTCGCCATCACGTGGCCAATTAGCACGCAATGCACATAAAAAAGAGAGAAGAATATAAAGCAAACAAGCGAAAACAAAACAAAGCACAAAATAGAAATAAGCAAATGCCAACACGTAGACCCGCTCTGTCAACCTGCTCCAGTCCCAGTCCCAGTCCCAGCCCCCATTGAGAGTCCTGTTGCATGTCTGCCGGCCATTGGAGCTGGACAGAAGTGTTGGAGTCGCATATCGAGGCACTTCAATCACTTCATCATAACCCCAGAGCGAAGGCCGAAACGTAGTCAACATAAAAACGCCAAATGGAAATACGCAAATGAAATTGGGCATAAATGGAAGCGAGAAAGAGGGAGACGGGCCGAGGGCTTAACTGGCCGATCTATTGAGGCTTGGGCTCGTATTACTTGAACCTAATGGCAAAATAACGAATAAAAATTGAGTGAATTGCCAATGGGGGGCAAATGGGCATGGGCGAAAGTAAGGGAAACACACGACAGGCTAACCTGAATGAAGTCAACGGGAAAAGCTTATCTTTGCCAAAGGAATCATTGAACAGGCTCAAAATTGAAAGAAGAAAAAATTGAAAGGGATTACAAAAAGATCTAACGAGAGAGGGTCCAGAAGGAGAGAGAGAGAACGAATGGGTCCATAAGGAGAACGAATGGGCAAAAAAGAGCTTGAAGGAAATCTACTCATATCTATCAAGGATGAAAGCAACTGTACTTGGATTATTTACAGTCAAGTTTTCTAGTTGCAACTGCTCAATCTACTGCCTGAAAGCAGGAAGTGTGAACCAACAGAGAGAAGCGAGCTGTGAGAAGAATGAGTAGCAACAAGGGAAAAGCTAATAGATCTCAGAAACTGGAAGACTAAAGGAAAGGGAGGAAAGCATCGGAAAAAAATTAATAAAAGTCAGGAGAAATCAGAGACTAGAAGACTAGCAGTAAGAAATGGAGAGAGAAGATGTAAAGCAGGGAAGAACGTGAAGGATCAAAGTAAGAAGAGATAAGTTAAAGGAGAGAAGTGAAAGGCAGAATCTTTAAATAGCAAGAGAAAGTTAACAGAGAGGCTAACAGAAAGAAACTGAGAGAGAAGATATAAAGCAGGGAAGAAAGTGAATTATCAAGGTAAGAAGAGATAAGTTAAAGGCAAAAATTTACATGTGAGAACTTTAAAATACCAAGGGAAAGTCATTAAAACATATGCTAAAGGCAACTACTTAGCTACAAGTGAATAGCGAGAAGCATTATTCACCTAGCCAAAGCACAATTCCCAAAGAGCTGAAGCGCAGAGAGAAGCAACAGCAACGAGAAGGAAGCAATGAAAAACAAGGAGGAAGGGAAAGTGTTTATTATCCAGTTGCAAACATGTAGCTTCTCGTCGCTTCTCGCTTGAATTGCGCTTGCTGCTTATCGCTGGGACAGTGATCACGCTTTGCAGTTGGAATTTCCTGGCCTAGCTCGTTTCCGCTTGCCGCCAGCAAGTCTCTCTGTCTCTCGGCTCTTCTCCAAATGTATGCCAAGTGGCTAAAAGCCGCGAAGGCTTTTGGCATAATGAGCCGCACAGCCTGCAATGGGACACCGACAGCAAACACCATCATCGCCCACACCGTCATGGCCTCGACAATTGTTTCGACCTTGGCTGAAAGACCTAACCTAAAGAGCGAGTCCCCCAACGAGCGTCAACTGCTGTCTGCCTACCTTCCGCTTCGCATTCGTTTTTATGTTGAGTTTTCATAATTTTGCGCATTCGTATGAAATTCGCATATCTGCGCCCCATTTAACATTCGAGTGGGCGTGGCAGCAGACATTAAAAGAGCTTTGCGCCTACCCGCCTTTGCACCTGACAATAAAATTAATTAAAATTCAATAAATTGACGCCCAAATGAAACATTCAAAATGAAAAGCGGAGCTCAACATTCAAATGGAAATCCGCTCAGGGCTCGCAATTGGGGGTTGTTGGGGCATATTTACATTTCAGCGCTTTCCTGATGCCGGTTGCTGGTAGGGGCTGGAGCAGGGCTGTGGGCTGAGGGTAGTGCGCGGAGGCAATGCTGGGTGTCAGCTTATGTTAATGCTCAATTACAATTGTTGTCCTTGTTTGAGTTTCAGCTGAAAATTCACTGTATTCCCAAGGGTTCGACACTGAGTGGGGGGGGCCTGAGACAGAAGCTGCCAGGTTGGGGCTGAATATATGTAGGAGCAAATGTATTTACATTGCGCTCGAAACGGAATCCAATTGCTGACATAGCAAAAACAAACTTTTCGCAATTGGCTTCGCTTTTATTATTATTGAATGACAATTAAATGATATTAGATTCTAGATAAGACTCGATTGAATTTAGCAAAAAACATTTTTATTTTTACAGTGCGCTTAGCAAGTGAAAAAATAAATAAATTTTCAGATGTTTCGTAGTAGATGATAATTTTATCATGCGACCTATAAGAGTTGGACTTTATTCAAGTTTTTCAGCTACATAAATATAGTCTAAGCCTTGCAACATTTCCAGAGTTCTTCTAGGCATGTAAAGGTCCTATATTCATCTGAAGAAACTTCGTACTCTACAAAAATTTCACTTTTCTGTATCTTCGATCTCATTTGACTGCACATAACAAAGGTATAAAGCCTGCATAGATGTTGAGTCAAACTAGTATTATTATAACTAGCTGAACTACTTTATATAGATATCCATGTAGTTTTCAGCTCCTCATCAGATCAGCCCAAGCTCAAAGTCCTTGGATAATAAATTCAGTTTCGCCAACTTATTTAAGGAATCTACATAGAATCCTAGCATATCTCACAGCACTCATACGCATAGCATTTGCTGCACGAAATATTTCAAAATTCAAATTATTTTTTGCACTCTACCTCTCTCCCTCTCTCTCCCTCTCTCACTCCCTTCCGGTCTCCTTCTCTCCACCCACTTAAATAGTTCGTTAGGTAACGGCACTTGGCTTTATTATTTGCTCCATTTGCCCTTGTCGAGTTGTATATCAATGCGCATCGTTACACTTAAGCCCCAACACGGCCCATTCCACTTGCACCTTGACACCAACACCGCCTCTGCGTGCTCTACCTCGACAATCAACAGTATGCTAGTTCATTGTTATTTATAAATTTTGTTCACTGCTGTTGCTGTTGTTGCCCAATCGAAGTGCCAATAAATTTACAGCGTCATAGACATAGCCAGCCCCAAAACGCCCACCGATCACCGCCCACCCTCCATTTGTAACACTTGCAACCCCTCGCCCTTGTAGCGCTTACGCTCGTGGCAATTGCGGGGGCCCATAAACAAAACACTCAGCGCAGTGCACAGGAAATAAACAACAACAGCGGAACAAGTGTGAATGCTCCAGCAGGGAGTGCTCAACGCATAGATATGGCAGCTATGGCAAATATGAGATATGTGGACAAACATTGGAGTGTTCTATAGACTTCTTGACCGAAAATAAAGTCAAAAGGCCTAAAGGCAACTGTCGAGCCAACAGATGAAGAGACGGTTGCACATTTATCTGTGCGATGAGCGGATGGCAAGAGTCTTGCAGGGAGAGCGAATGAAGACACACATCGATAAACAGACATATTGATGGAGGTGGAAAGGACGCACATGGAGTTAGGTACTAAAGATGGACAGAAGGAATCCTAGATCCTAAGGGAAGCCAGAAATTGTGAGATGGACAAGCAGATGAAGCGATGAACAAGGACAGACGTACAGCTCTCTAGAAGTACAGAGAGATCTATGCAGCAAAGAAGAGACGCAAATGCTTGGAGTAAGCCAAAATGCTCTCTGCAGCTAAGTGCATTGAGTGTAGGGTATACAAAATTTAGTAGACAGCAACAAATTATTTTTATATGCTACGTCGATTTTTTGGAGGGTTAGAGAAGTTGTGGATGGGTTATGAGAAAGAAAAGCAAATGCAGCTGGCTTCTGCAAAAAGTGTCTCTATATAAATAAATGGCAAACTGCATTTAGGCGTGGGCAGAGCGTGAGTGGGGGCTGTGTGCCAGGACTAAGGACTTGGTGCTGGCAGGGCCAGGGCTGAGTGACTGTGCCTCATAGGCAGCGCTCATAATGATGTTATTGTTGCTGTTATTGTGGCAGAGGCATGCGCCAGCAAATTGAATTGTTTGGCAAAAGCTTTGCGTGGGCAAGCGAGGCAGCTAGAGTGGTAGAGGTGGGAGGGAGAGGTGGAAGGGAGAGGTGGAAGGGAGAGGTGTGAGGGAGAAGTTAGCACAGCTGACAGCGAAATCAACAAGCAAAGCAGGCAAGCTACCTTGTCTCTCGCGCTGTGTGTGCGCGTGGGTGCAAGTTCTTGTGGCAACAGTTGTCCCAACGAAATGCCAACATTCACACACACACACACACACGCCACACTTGGCTAACAAAGTTAGGCAAAAAGCAAAACAAAACAAAACAGAAAAAAAAACGAGAAAATTCTTTTGGCAACAACAAGCGCAAAAGAAGGAAATTGAAAAGCCTGCAAATGCTAGTGGCATGGGTTTTTATGGGCGCTACATGTGTATAAGATTGTCACACACAGACACACACACACACACACACACGCACACAGAGAGCGAGAGAGTAGCAACGTCTCAGTTTCGATTTGTGAGTTTTGAACAAACTTTTTTTGCTTTGCATGGCGACAAAGGCATTTCGAGAGCTTCTCTTTGTTTTTGTATGTGTGTGTGCTTGTGTGTGTCTGCTGTGTATGTGTTTGTGTGTGTTGTGTGTGTGTATTTTGTGTGTTTGTTCTCTTGTGGAACTGAACTTTGCTGGCTAAGCAGCGCGTTACTAATTTGAAAAAGCAATGCGTTTGCCTAAAAGCAGGCAACGCAATTTTTAAGCTTCTATTTTTTTTGGTTAAACAAAAGGAAATTGCCTGTACTGTGAGCACTCGAAATATGACACACTTTTCTGTAAAGTTTTTGTAAACCTTTAAGTGACACAGAGAAGATGTGCCAGCCAGTCAGTCGGCATAAGTCTGACTGAGTGGGCACTAAGCCAAAAGTTCGCTAAGCTATCATTCAAGCAATTAGTATTTAAGCTCTCAAGCCAACAAAAAATCAGAGATTAATATCTATATAATCTAAGAATCTATCAATCAGTCAATCTGTCTTTTGTTTGTCAATCAAACATCAATCAGCAAATATTAAGTTTTCAGTATCGGTCAGTTGGATATACTAATCACGTCATTAATCAGTGAGTCAGTCAATCACTAATACATATGTCATTCAATCAGCCAATCAATCAGTCAATCAAACAGTCACTCATTTCAGTACTCAAACGGTGCTCAGTCCATCTTTCACCCAATCAATCAGTCTTAAAACTCATCAATTTTTAGTCCACCGATTGTTGATTCAATCAGTCATTCCCTCAACCGCCAGCCCATCAATAACTTGCTTTATCTGCAACTCAATCAAGCAATCAATCATTATTGAATCATGAGTCAATCATATATTATTCAACATATATTATTAGCAATCAATCATCAGTCAATCACACAAATGCTCATTCAAACAGACTTCAATCAGTCAGTCATTCAATTGGTCATCAGTTAGTCACTCATTCAATCAACAATCAATCAATTGGTCATCAGTTAGTCACTCATTCAATCAACAAATCCAACTAATCAATCTAGTCAATCACTCAACAGCTCATACATCTATCAACAGACAATCGTTCCATCAAATATCAATCAATCAGTTAGTTCATCCCTCAATCATCATTCAATCAACTATCAATCTGTCAGACTTCAATCCGTCAGTCATTCAATTGGTCATCAGTTAGTCACTCATTCAATCAACAAATCCAACTAATCAATCTACTCAATCATTCAACAGCTCGTACACCTATCAACGGACAATCGTTCCATCAAACATCAATCAATCAGTTAGTTCATCCCTCAGTCATCATTCAATCAACTATCAATCTGTCAACCAACATCTACTCAATTAGTGTTCAATCAGTCACTCCATCAATCTATCACCAGCAGCAAAAACAATCAATTTACATATCCTAAATATTCCCTCTGTGCCAATTACCCCATTTCCCTTGTCAGTATTGGCAAGAGGAAAACTCTTCGTAATGTCGTACGAAATATGAAACGTTTTTCATTTTGCATATTAAAACATTTCATTCGGACAGATTTAACATCTACTCAGGCCTTGCGCTTGCTGCTTTGAGTGAATCTAATACCCGAAAATATTTCTCATTCGTTCGCCCAGCTCAGCACGCTTTGGCAGAGGACTCGCTGCGATCCTGTCTGAAACATTGGTTGACCATATTTTGACAACTGTTACCGCAAAAACAAATAGAACTAAAAATGCCATAAAAAAGGGCAAGGGCAAGGGGTAGGCGACGTGGGCGCGTGGCCGTTTGTGGTGCAGAGAAGCAGAAGAAACAAAAAATTGGACGGCCAGCTGCGGCATGTGGCATGTGGCATGTGGCATCCACTTGTGGTTATTGTTGTCAGAACTTTTGCTTTTTGCGTACTTGCGCCACTTGCTGGCTGTTATTTTAACCAGCTAAATGTGGACGTGTGCGAGTGTGTCTGTATGAGTGAATGAGGCTGTATGAGTGTGTGTGAGTGAGCATGTGCTGGCCAAGGCTTTGCTTACAAATCGGGGGCAAGGCAAAGAAAAAACCAGAATTACTTTTATATTTAACTTGCTGAATATGAAATACTCTAGCTGAAACCGTTATAAACTGTTATACTGAAATTACATTTTACTTTGTCAACAACTTGGCAGACTTAAGCTCGATATGAACTGTTATACTATCTACGCTAAGCTAAGCTCATCTACAGTTGGGTGAATTGGGTGACTGCTATGCAGTGCTATAAAGTGTTATACTGAAATTACATTTTACTTTGTCAACAACTTGGCAGACTTAAGCTTGATATGAACTGTTATACTATCTACGTTATGCTAAGCTGATCTACAGTTGAGTGAATTGGGTGACTGCTATGCAGTGCTATAAAGTGTTATACTGAAATTACATTTTACTTTGTCAACAACTTGGCAGACTTAAGCTCGATATGAACTGTTATACTATCTACGCTAAGCTAAGCTCTCATAAGCTGATCTACAGTTTCTATTAGTAATTAATATCTTATAACTTGCTTGACTGCCATGCAGTGCTATAAACTGTTATACTGAAATTACATTTTACTTTCTTAGCAACTGCTATGAAATCTATATAACAAATGTTCTAGTGAGCCACAGCTATAATCTGTCATGTGATATAAATCTGTTATACTTTATATAGTAACACACTGTTATACATAGTTATTGACTGTGCTACTCTTTCTATTGCAATATTTAAGCTATTTAGCTATTTTTACTCAGCAACTGTTATACTCTTGATATATGTTAATCTAGTAAGCTTGTCAAACTGTTATACTCTTCATACTTTAGGAACAATTTTAATGTATGCCAGCTGAGTGTATAATTTATCTATATACTCCTTCCATGGAGTTCAGGTTTATCATAATGCAATATGTTTCGTTGGGTTAAGGCTGAAATAACGCTTTTTCCAGCCATGTTATCTAACCTGTCCGAGTCATATAACAGATAGTCCCATGGAAACCCAACTGTCTGTCTATCCTTTAACAAGTTTATCTATAAACGTCTAAAACTA
Source organism: Drosophila buzzatii (assembly GCA_035045845.1). Classification (NCBI taxonomy): domain Eukaryota; kingdom Metazoa; phylum Arthropoda; class Insecta; order Diptera; family Drosophilidae; genus Drosophila; species Drosophila buzzatii. Next base: position 2,681,346 of record JAWNOS010000596.1, on the reverse strand, counting down.
CTTAACTTCGTTTTGATCGATGATTGCTGTTTAAGGCATTTGCTTATCTGTGAGCAAGTGTTCTCTGAAACTGTTCGTATAATGGATTTTATTAATGCATTTGATGCGATTTTATTTCATATATCAATATATATAAACATATATTTCATTTAAAATTTGAAACTATTCTCTATTTTAAAAATCAATAATCTTTGGTAGCTGTATAACAGTTTGTATAACAGTTGTAATTAGTCATATATTTCATTTAATAAATTTAAACTATTCCCTATTTTAAAAATCAATAATCTTTGGTATAACAGTTTGTATAAGAGTTTGTATAACAGTTTGTATAACCGTTTGTATAACAGTTGCAATGAGTCAACATATATTTCATTTACCAATTGTAAACTATTGCCTATTTTAAAAATCAATAATCTTTGGTAGCTGTATAACAGTTTGTATAACAGTTGCAATTAGTCAATACATATTTCATTTACAAAATTCAATCTATTCTCTATTTAAAAAATCAAGACTCTTTGGTATAACAGCTTGTATAACAGTTTGTATAACAGTTTATATAACAGTTTGCATAACAGTTTGTATAAAAGTTGCAATGAGTCAACATATATTTCATTTACAAAATGTTAACTATTCTCTATTTTAAAAATCAATCTTTGGTAGTTGTATAACAGTTTGTATAACAGTTGCAATCAGTTCACATTTCCTTTAGACATATCTACAAATTTCGACTATGTTTTCTTTATAAAGTTAATCAAATTTGCCCTTTAACTATCTAACTTTTGCTTCAATAACTACTATATAGTGCCTCTCTTTCGCTCTCAGGCTGCTGCAGCGCTGTGCTGAAGTGAAGCCAAGTCAATTCAAAGTTTCATTTCCTTAACGCGTTGCCAATTACTCGCAATGCCAGTGATTCCCTGCAGACGGCCTTCAATCACTCTGCAGTTCGTATTTGAATTTGAATTTGTATAATTTCTCACTCATATATCATTATATCCATTCAAGGTCTAAACTAAATTTTCCTCTCTCTCTGCCCTCTGTCCCTCTCCTCCTCTAACACACATCTATTGTCAGTTAAATTTAATTAACAAGCTCAAAAATGAAAACTTTTGCCAACAACTTTACCTGCGCGCAACGCAAGCTAGAGCTAGGTGGATGATCAGGGGCAATAGGGTGGCGGGGGCGTGGCTGCCCGAGGTGAGGCGGAGGCGGAGGCTTGGGCAAAGTTGTTTTATATATAAGCATTTTTGGCTGGAATAGTTGCTCGAACAAGTTGCACGCATTTCGTTTGATCTGCCACCGCGAAAAACATTTCAATAAAAACACAAGAGCAAAATGCGAAAAATAAAAGGAAAACCGAAATTCTCAACGAGCAACGGCAGAAAAAAAAAATGCAAGAAATTAAAATTCATAAGCTGTCTGTGTGGCGCCATCTATGTGACGGCGTGGGTAGCTCCAACATTTTCGCTGACATATTTTGCAAAGGCATTTAAAGCCAGCTAGAGATGGTCAGAGGCAGGGTGGGAGAGAGCGAGAGCGGCTGGTAGAGCGAGGTAGACTGCGTGTGCGAGTTAGCTGATGCTGCAGAGTGTGCCATCTCTCTCTCTCTCTCGCTCTCTCTTTCGCTCACTCTAAAGAGCTCTGCTTGAAAAATTCATTGCTTTGCCTGTTGGAGCAGGCTGGCAAAAAGTTTTGCACAAAACAAAAATATAAACACACGCAACAGCCATACACACACACACACACAGACACACCTTGGCGCAGCTGTATTTGTTGCCTGGCTGTATGTGTGCAAAGGCCAATTTTGAGTTTGAATATTTGAGCTGCTAATTAAAATGTATTCGCGGTTAACAAAACGTGCAGCAGCAGCAGCAGCAGCAGCAGCAGCAGCAGCAGCAGCAGCTCCAACTCTGACAGCAGGCGAGAAAATGAGCTTAGCCAAGTAAAGGGAAAGAGAAAGAGAGAGGGAGCGTGGGTGGGAAAGAGAGAGCAAAGTTTTTCACAGGCTTCACATTGAAGCCGCAAATAAACACAAAAATGTAATTGCAAGCAAATTCGTAACTGTGTGTGTGTGTGTGTGTGTCAGGGCCAATGCCAATCATTTACAGTTACAATTACAATTACAGCTACTGCTACAGCAACAGTTCCAGTTACACATGGCCTCACAAACAGCAAACAAGAAAATGCCAATGCAATGGCGTGGACAGCAGAAAACAGGGGGGGTAGCAAGGGCAAGAGTAAGGGGTAGAGGGGTAAAGAAACAGGGGCTGGCTGGGGTCTGATAGTCAGTGAGGGGCTAACGTATCAAGCCAATGCAGAACGCAGCTGCAATGGTCAAACTGTGCAAGCAACACAAAGAGACAGGCAGACAGGCAGACAGAAAGAGACAGGGAGACAGAGAGAGAGAGAGAGAGAGAGAGCGAGAGAAGGTAGCCTATGGGCAGTGCGGAGCGGGTCAGTTGACAACAGCTTGACATTCAGTTGGCAGAGCATGTTGCATCATTTAACTACAAGCGGAAATATGCTGCCATATTGAATTTGCAGAAGACACAATGCAATGCAAGCCAAGCAAAGCCAAGCAAAGGCAATGCAGCTGAGCTAAGCAACTGAGAGTCGAACAGAGATTACAAATGTGTGGAATGTGTGTGTGTGTGTGTGTGTGTGTGTGTGTGTAGGAAATGGTTGACAGACTGTTGTAAGTGCGCCTGGCTCAATGTAAGCAATGCAATTGCAGCCTGAGCATGAGCAACACGAACGAGTAGAATTGAAGAAGAATGCAATTTGAAGAGGCGGAAATTTGGACGAGCAACGACAAAACTTAAAGGCTAGATGAGCGCAAGAAGCACTAGCTAGTCAAAGACTAGAAGATTGTGAAAAGGAGACAGAGAGAGAGAGAGAGAGAGAGAGTGGGGTATAGATTGAAGATAGGAAACAAAAGTTGAAAGAGTGCCCAAAAGCAACGAGAAAATCTTTGTAGTAACTGACAAATTGCAATCAAATCTCATGAAAACATATTCAATGAGACTGACGAGTAGAATTACAAATTGACTTTCAACTAACGGATATCATCTGGAAAATGGAACAAATTTGTTACTCCAATTATGAGATAACCACAAAGTGTTAAAACTAATCATAACAAGTTGAAAAGTAGGAGAGTGCATAAAAGCTTAAGTGAGAGTTTGCAAAGCAAAGCTTTGACGAGTATTAAACTAACGAGTCGATAGGAAAAGCAAAAAAATGGAGCAGCACCCAAGGCTGTATTCATGAAATGCCAGACATAAGCCAAGAGTGTTAACAGAGAGCCAGAAAATGGACGTTAAAAGTAACGAGTAAATCTATGAAAAACCAGCGAGTAGGCTTAGCAAAGAAACGAGTCAGACATAAGCCAAGAGTGTTAACAGAGAGCCAAAAAATTGACGAGCTCAAAAGTAACGAGTAAATCTATGAAAAACCAGCTAGTAGGCTTAACAAAGAAACGAGTCAGCTCCAACACAACTTTCTTGAGTGGAAAATGATCGGGTAGATGAATTTTTGAAATACTAACAAGTAATTTAAATCCAAACTAACTAATAACAAGCTATAGCGATAGCGAAAAAACAGTTAATCAGCAACAATTGCGAATGAGCAACGAGTAATGTTAGACTAAGCGTCCCTGATTATAATGAGCTTCAAAACTATATAAGTAAGATATATCTCTGCAACTTGAGCAAACCTCCAGAAGTCTTTGACGAGTGCCAAGACACTGCAGACAATTAGAGAGCAAACATGTAACTCCCGTATCCATCCCCATCCCAACTGCCCCTGCCACCCTCAAAATACCCCTTTTGGCATTCGTCAAAGATGTAAACGGATTCGAATCACTCTCGAGCTTCATCATGCAGTTAGATGTGGCAAATGCGGGCTCATGGTGCTGGCTAAATGACATGGCATATTTCAAGGTAAACATTGTGAGCAACAACAAAAAATACCAGCAAATACCGGAAAATACCAGAAGAGACGTGCACGAAGAAGAGAGAACAACTTTTTAACGAATTGCTTTGCACCATCTGCAAAAATTCAGCTATACCGCCCCACTAAACCCACCACGCCCTCCCCACCCCTCGCCCACCTTCGCACTCTGTTGGCAAATTCTAATTGTGTAATTAATGAATTGCCTCCCATGCAACCAAGCAACCCCCCAGCCACCCCAACCGCCCAGTGAACCACCCCAAGCCACCACTGGCAGTCGCCTCCCACCTGACCCGCATTTGGCGTAATTTTCATCCACTGGCCAACAAACCACATGGGACGTTAATTGAAATGCTCGTTGGGTGGCTGCGTCCTTGAGATCGCCAACCTCCAGAAAAGAGAAAAACAAACAGCAAATGAGCCCCAAGCCCCAGGGAGTGAACGACTGCACATATACCCTATGTACATTCGCATTTCTAATTAGCAATTTGCTTTAATACCTGAGCTACATAGTGTAGTGGTGCTGTGGCTGTGCATGTGATAAAAGAGTATACAAATTGACCGACTCAAGTATACCCTGTACTGGCTGAGTCTGCATATACCATGAAGTGTAACCTTTAGTTGAATTTTCAATGCATAGAAGCTTACCTGGTATCATACTACTTCACAAAAGTGATCGACTAGTGCATACCCTATACTAACTAGACTCGTTGGCTACTTGGCTTATGAAGCCTAGTTTTATTTATATTATATAGCAACTTATATGATAGCAATCATCGACTAGGCTATACCCTAGACTCATAATCATTTCGCTATGTCTATGCTGGATACCCTATACTAATTATATCACTTATTTTCAATATTTATTAAGTTCTGTGCCAATAGAATTAACCATTGGGCATCTATTGTAGTTTATGTTATGACATTAGATATGATCGCCTGGAGTATACCCTATAATCATTTATTAGCTATAACGCATATGTAGTGCTGAGCTATCTACAATTATTGGCATAGAATGTGTAACTTAAGATTCGACTAGATGATACCCTATACTAAAACTTTTAACTATGAGTTAACTAGATATTTTACTCCAATTCATATATACATCTCAAGAGTCGAACCAAATCAAATTGTCATATTCTTCTATTTTGGAATTATTTCCACTCGTTATAAAGATATGCGCGCAGAGCTTTCAATTGCTATCCAATAACAGGGTATAGGAAAACCACAAAAACATGGCACATCAAATCTTGTAACTGTTCGCAGCAAAAACCGCTGCACATGCATTTAGTCACGCCGCAGCGAGGGCTGCTCAAAGAGTTGACTTTACTAGTGAAGAAAGTGAGGGAGAGATAGGGATGGAATAGAATAGACGATAGTAGCAGAGAGAGTGCCAGAGAGCGAGAGAGAGAGACAGAGAGGGAGAGAGAGAGAAAGAGAGAGAGAGAGAGAGGGAGAGGGAGGGGAGAGGGAGAGAGAGGGAGAGAGAGGGAGGGAGAGAGAGGGAGAGAGAGGGAGAGGAGAGATAATGAGAAAGCTAACAATTTCTTTTAGACCTGAAGAAGTCCAACAAATATGAGTGAAACAAATTCTCGAACTATCATTACGAATATCAGGCATACGAACTGTTGGAGTAGAAGTACATCTATATGGAAAACTGCTTACAAACAGTCTCAAAACTGACAAGTTTTCTACCTAAGATACTCTTATATCATAGAATTTATAGATCTATAGATCAACAACAAAAAACTGAATGCTACTAGCTCTCAAGTGCTACATTTAACCTATATATCATCGATGATATAGATGCTATAGTATATGTAGGTCAATTGAAGTGTTGTTGGAGGTTATAGATATAGGAGGTTATAGATATATACAAGTTTTTGATTTATAATTTTATACCCAGAAGTCTCTAGAGCGTTTCTGAAAAAGTCAGGCGAGCTGCAGCTTTTGAGTTTGTGCATTGTTGCAAATGCATAAAGTAACCCGCGCATAACCAGCTATAACCAGTGCAATGCACTTTCTCTCGCTCTCTCTCTCTCTCTCTCTCTCTTTTTCTCTCTCTCTCTCTCTCTCTCTCTCTGTGTCTGTCTAGCGCTCTCTGTTTACAATTGACTGCTAGTTAATTTATTTGAAAATCCATTTGTTACCTTTGGCTCGACTCTGTTTACATCTACGCCTCGATATCGACATATACGATATATATCAATATATATATATGCATATATCTATATATACACATGGTTTTGGCTTTTGTTTTCGTTGTGCTTTTTACATTTACCGTTAATTCAATTTGCCTGCTAAAAATCTCGACTCTTAGATATCAAGATACATATATCGATATATATATATATGAATCGATATATATATATATAATTTTGTGTTAAATCTTATAGTTGAAACAAACAACAACAATTGAATTGTTTATGTAAATTTGCTAACCAAATTCGAAATCAAATTCAAATTCTATAACAATACAATTATTTGTAGAAATCGTCTCGCTCTACCTCTACCTCTCGCTCTCGCTCTCGCTCTCTTTATATATACATTGATCTCATGTGCATATGTTTGGTTCAATGTGTAAATTCCACAAAATTAGTTCATCTTGAGTTTATCAAAGTTCAACTAGATTTGTTTTCATCAGCTATATCTATATCTATGTCAGCTATATATGCACATACTCTATAAGAAATTCGGAGAGTTTATAAAGTTTTGAATTTATGAAGGAAGCTGTGATTAATAATTTGTTTATATAGAATTCAATAGAGTGTTAGATAGTTCATAATATTGAGATTGAGTTAAGAGATTTATAGATCTATCATTATAACTGGGACAACATTTAGATATGATACTCTTTGTATAGATGTAGATATACGTTTAGGCCTAGGTAGGTCGCAAAGAAAGACTGCAATTTAATAGCAGATATATAGAGTCTAACATATATCTGGTATCTATATACTCAACTATTTGCTGGCTAAAATAAACTGATCTGTGCATATTCCCTATTCCTTTCGCACGCTGGAGATTCCTCCGCTCTCAGCAAACGTTGCTAAATGAATGAAAAGTTGCCGCGGCACATGGTCGAAATTCACACGTCTTGCCATATCTATATCTATATATATATATCAACTAATGGGGCGGAAGAAGGGCGTGGCAGTTGGCGGGAACAATTGCCCGTTTCGAGTTAATTTAGTGAATTATTGCAAAGATCGAACAGAAAGCATTTTTTCTTCCCAATTTTTGTTATTGTTGTTTGTTTGTTGTTGTTGTTTGTTTGTTATTGTTGTAGTTGCTGTTGCTGTTGTTGTTGTGATTGTGTTTTGTTTAGCTTTAGTAAATACTTGAAAATTTAATGCCGTTTGGCCAATAATTAAGGCAGCGCGCGTTGTTCGCCTTTTCAATATTTGTTGGTCTTGCTCTCATTATACCCTGTTTATTGTGAGCTGGTTCCCAAGCAGGTATATTAGCTGAAACATTCGAATGCTTAAGCCTTACAGCAATAGCATTAAGAGTCGTATGGAGCCTAACTGCTTGCAATTGAGAGATCTTGCGTGTCGACCGGGTAAAATGAAAGAGATATAAAGGCAGGCAAATGTACAGCGCATGTGGTCGTCGAGCATACCCGACGACAGCCATATGCTAATTTGCTTTGATTTTTATATGCATTCCCGTCTACCTTATAGCCCGCTCCCTCTCCCTCTCTCTCCCTCTTTCCATCTCCCTCCCTTTCCCTCTCTCTCTCTCCCGCATATTTGCAAATATTAATCATACGCACAGTTAGCCAAAAATTGATTTGATATAAACGAAACGTACATAAATTATTTGAAAGATTGAGCGCAGGCAATGCTGCAAAATCAATTGAGAAAGCGCACGAAAGCAAAAGGAGAAACAAGCGATTTCATGTTAAATACTAAATACAATGTGTAGGAAAATAGTCTGTGCTCTCCCCCCGCTACTTGAGCAACAGATGGCGCCACCCTCCCTCAATTGACCAACAGCAACAAAATATAAATAAGAAATAAAAAAAGAAAAAGAAAACAAGCCGGAAATCTTACGAATCTGCAATTGAAGCAATGCGAAACAGGAAATGCCCTCCAAATAAAAAGGTTAACACAGCAGCAAGAACAAGCGAATGGCCCAAGCAGAAGATGACGAAGAAAAGAAAAAACTAAAAAAAAAATTAAACAAAAAACAAGTAAGAAGGCTCTAGTCGAGAGGACTACGAGATACCCTGAACTCTCAAAAAAAAAGAGCTGATGCTCTTCTTCTTCTTTACGAATGCAATGAGCGTGAGCTGCCGTGGCTTGGTGTGGGTTGGGCTGAACTTGGAACGATTATAACTCCATTTCTAGATGGACGATCTTCATAAAATTTTCGGAGTAAATAAAGAGTATCTAAATGTATCTAAGTGCCAAATTTCAAGTCTGTATTTCAAATGTGTTTTTTGAAATTGTGGGCGAAAGGGGCGTGGTATCCAAAATCCAAGCTAAGAAATCTGCGTATCCATAATATCTATCTATTTATATAAATTTGAAGTCTCTAGCTAAAACGGTGTAGAAGTTATGCCCAAAAAAACTAATGTTTACGAATTTTCGATTTTTTATCGAAAATTTGGATGGTATGAGTTATCGAAAAAAAAAAAACTCGTACTGCGTAACTAACATAAGAATGTTCATGTGAAATTTCAGCTCTCTAGCTTTTGTAGTTTCCGAAATCTCGACGTTCATACGGACGGACAGACAGGCGGACAGACAGACGGACGGACGGACGGACAGAAAGACAGACAGGCGGACAGACAGACGGACGGACGGACGGACAGAAAGACGGACTGACGGACGGACAGACGGACAGACGGACGGACGGACAGAGGGATAGACGGACGGACGGACAGACGCACAGGGCTCAATCAACTTATTTTTTTATGCTGATCAAGAATATATATACTTTATGGGGTCTGCCACGCCTCCTTCTGCCTGTTACATACATTTTCACAAAACCATTATACCCTTCCCATTTGCAATGGGTTCAGGGTATAAAAAAAGAAATTTTAACCCAAATGAAATTACATTAAGCGTAAAATTTAGAGTTTTATGATTCAGTTAACAGAAAAAAGGTTGACACAGATAATGGCTATATATATTTATATATATATATTTTTTTTTATATAAATCGCATTTAAATTCTTAAGAAACTTATGCAATTCCCAATCGTGACAACAAAACTTTAATTCGAATTTAACTGTACAATTTATTTTCTCACTTGACTTTTCTTTCATGCGTTTAGTAACTCTTCTGAGTATTCTTAAAGTCGTTTGCCTTTCGGCTCGATTGCAAATTTCTTATAGTTTAAGAATTCGTTTACATATTCAAAACAAAAGTTTTTCAGCTTTAAAGACCGAGTTTAGCACTGAGCTAATTCACTAAATTATATATTTTAAATACACATTTATCGTTTCTCTATAACATTCCATTATCGTTTAATTTATCGTTTCTATATAAGATTTTAGAAATCAATCAATTTCCATTTCCATTATTAAATTTTATATGTATAAAATTATTTTGATATGTTCGCCAAATGCTTGAAACTGTTTTTCAATTCATAAAATTTGGTAATTTCATATAAAACTCTTTAATTTGCTATTGATTTCCAAATGAAAACAAATTTTGCTCAATTTTAGGAAATTAAGAAGAAGAGATTCCCTAAATTATGTTAAGTGTCGTATCAATTGAACTGCAATTCTTAGCTCTAACTATCTTTCAAGCTAAGTTCAAGTCGATACGAGGTTAGCTTGAAGCTTCACATATATAGCAAAATGAAAGGCATACAGCAGTCGGGTATACGTGACTGCCTCATTCTCTGTTACTGCCAACAGAAAATACATATGCTGCTATACATACCAAAATCTAATTTTTATACCAAGTACTCTCCATGTTCCCTAAGAATCGGAATCTGAATCTGTCTATAGCTTAAGATATAGTATACAAGTCCATTCAAATTCTCTTGCTTTACTCTTACTGCTTTCATTAACAGGGTAGATTCGCATAGATTCACATAAATCCGCTCCAATTATCAAGTTCCTTCCAGAAATAGTCAATTATGCCTCTAAATCAGGGTTCGAGTTCCGCACACAAGCTGCAACCACAACTCCAAGAAAACAACTCGAATCCGAGGCCTCAAAAGTTTTTGTTCCACAAGTTTTTAAGTTAAGTTGTTTAAGTTTACGCATTTGTGGTTTTTACACATTTTCAACCAATTTCATGAATTTTCGTTTAGAAATTGATAAAATTGTGTAAAATTCAAACTATTCCAACTTTTGTTTCAGCTTAAAGCTTACTGAGTTCGCAGAGTTTTCGAAACAATTTTTGAATTCGAATTCGAAGAGAAAGGCAAATTTAGTTCAAGGTCATAAGCAAATCGTAAACTAGGACCGCAAGTATCGAAATATCGAAATTACTAAACAATTTTAAGACCTTTCAATATGTTTTTTTTTTTAAAGTCAGTAAATATTTGAAAATAATTTTTAAAAAGTTTTAATTCCTGAATATTTTTTTTTTATTTATGAGTTCCAACTTTCTTATAATTTTACATTATTTTCATAAAATTCAACATTATTATTTAAAAAATGCTCATGAATTTCTTGTAGGCTTTAAATATTCCACTGAAACTTTTAGCTATTCGCACGTTTCACAACACTGACCTTGTGATTTTTAAGTGAAGCCTTTAAAGCACAAGAAGAGGAAGACAAAGTAGAAAAGTCAATTCAAAAAAATACCAAAAGAAAATTACTCAAAAATGCAGCTGAAAATTTGTTTAAAAATATCAATTATTTTGAATTCAAGAATTTACCTTTATTTTGGCTCTCTTTGCACTTTTGTCTATTGCCTTCTCGCTCGCACACACCAAAAAAAAAAATTGTATATATATTTCTATATATATATATGTGTGTGTATATTTGTTTAATACACAAACAAACTTTCCAACTTTTAGTATTTATTTATTTTATATCAACAACAACCCAAAAAAAAGACAACAAAAAAAAACGGCAACAATTTTCTTCGAGTTTTTCAAAAGAATTTCCTTATTTTTCGCGCGCCTTTGACGATTTTCGAAAAGAATTCCAATATATATATATTTTTTGTATTTTTCAAAATTTTCTAGAATCTTTGCCACACACTCGCACACACACACACACACACACACACACACTTAGAGGATCGGACTCAAAAAATGTTATTTCCTGTTTTACTTTATTCAAATTCGAACGCACGACTTCAAGTAACGGAACTCGAAATCGAACTCAATCGCTAGATTAACGGTATTTGAGTTAGTTTGAGTATTGAGCGCTTCTGATTGGCTGTCTCCAAGAAGTAACAACAACGCAATGTTATCCGCTCGGAGGCTGAACGCCTACTGGTCGAAGGCAGTCGCTGAATGCGACGATGTTGTGCGCCACGCAACGCAACGCGTTAACATTGGCAGCGACGCCGACAGTGGCAGCGACAGCAGCAGCAGCAGCAGCAGCGTTAGCCGAAGAGCGCACGATGTGCGTCGTTCTCGCTGCCGCCGTCACTGTCGCAGTCGCTGCCGCTATGGCTGCTGCTGCTGCTGCGCTTTTTAATTGCATTTCAGTTGGCAAAAAGCGCAGCAGCTTTTTGGTCTGTTGCTGCTTGTCTGCGCTTCATAAAATATTTTCCTGTTGAATAATTTAATGCAAATATAACGCAGTCTACACAACGCATACATGTGCACGTGCAAGAGCGTGCGTGTGTGTGTGAGAGTGTGTTTATGGCGCCCAAAAACTCTACACAGAGCACGCACCGAGCACGACCTTCTGCTTCAGGTGGACGCTCTCCACAACTGCCTCCTGGAATGCTTTCGCATTCGGCGCTCGGCACTCACCATTCGGCACACGCCATTCGGCATTCGATGTTCGGCTAGCGCGTCGGCCAGTTCGTGCCAGCGCTTTCCAGTCTCATTTGTGCTAACAAGTGGGGAGCAACAGTTGAAATGAATGAAACGTTTTCAATGGCAGCGACGCCAGCTGCGACGCTGGCAGCGATGTTCGACTTCATGTGTTGCGCGCCTCTAATACACCTGCTCGATGTATGTAGCTGTGTGTGTGTGTGTGTGTGTGTGGGTGTCTGCTTTCCAGGCACACGCACAAGCACTTATTCGCACTGTTGCGCTATCATGCGTGTGTGTGCGTGGGTGTCTCTATGTGTGTGTGTGTGTGTGTTAAGCAGCAACTAATTTTTGTTAATCACACCTTAATGACATGAACTTGACACCGTTCTCGATATTGCTGTCGCCTGCGATCTAAATGCATGCATTTAACATCAATTGGCCCGTTACCGTTATTGAGCATGTGCATGCTTGTGCTTGCATGTTTTTTGTGCCCCCTCTCGCTCTCTCTCTCTCACACACACAGAGCGTGTGTGTGTTTCACTTAATTACAATTCACTGCAAGCTTACCAGCAATAACAACAAGAACAACAACAACAACAACAATTGCAAACCGCAGCTTCTTTATATGCACACACACACACATGCAGCAGGCTCGCCGCCAATGCCGCTTTTAATGAGCTCTGCCAGGCGACACACGTAACCGAAACGTTTTGCTTAATTATGCACATGCTTGATATGCATATTGATGCAATGCAGCCTGTAATGAGAGTTTATTTTTATTGACATTAATGAAGAGTAAAATTTATTTAATTACAAAAAAAATATATGTACTCTGGAGTAGATATCCTAAACATAAAACAAGTTGTTTTCGTTCGTATTCGTTCGCCTGTTCGTGATAAAGCCAAAAGTAAGCAAGCAGCTGAGTGCCCCACAATACAATTCAATCGCATTGCTTATTCTATTTATAGCATTCGTAAGCGAATGCACGCATTGAGTGTATTGTTTATTTGTATCTTCAGACCAATGTGTGTATTTTCGTGTGCACAAGCATAGAGCAATTGAGGTTTGGCGTATGATCTTGCTACACGTGTTACTTTATAACTTCTGTTTTACTTACTCGATTTCAATGAAATATTCAGCATATGATCTACACATTCTAAGGAATATATGGCCTATAAGATCAAGATTTAACTATTAAAGGATAGACGGAAAGATAGTCGGACTGACGATCAGTTAGAAAGGCTAACATGAGCACATAACAATATCAAAACATATGTATGTATGCATAGTTTAACTGCCACGCCAAAGTCACATTATTATTTGCATGTAATATCATCTATATATTTATATATCTAGGATAAAAAAGTTGTATTTCAAACACAATTTCGACAATTTTGTCGCCTCGCCCGCAGCTTCAATTAGAACTAATCAGCAAAGTGTTTGCGTAGCGGTTAGGCCCCGTGATAAGACAGCAGCAGCAGCAACAGCAGCAACATCAACAGCTGTTGCCGCAGCATGTCCCCAGCCACGCCCCTGGCTCCGTCACCGCCGCCTCCGCCCCCTGTCTGCCCGTCGTCGGCAAACTCTTCGAAATAGTTGCCATAGATGCCAAAGGTCAGCAGCTGTGGGTGGCTTTTCCTCAACTTTATCTCCACATGTGTTGCGGCATTGTCGGCGTCTTGCCACGCCCACTCGAACTCGGAGGGCTGCAGCGCATAGAGCGCAGCGCTCAGGGTGCTGGGCATGAGCTGGCGTCGCTGACGTCGCACGAATTCGCCGCGAATACGCAGCCAACTGAATGCCATGCGATGACTGTTCGCTGGGGGCTCCTCTGCCGGCGTCGCTGCCAGCTGACCGCAACTGTCAATGCTCTCGTTGCGGCACGCAAATAGACCGCAAAGTCTGACCACGCTATACTGTTCCTCCTCGTAGCGCCGCTGGCCCACAAAGACGCCCGCTCGGTAGCTGTACTCCGGCGGCGTCGCTGCAGCGTCGAGCAGCTCCAGCTGCAGCTCGAAGTCGCAGCAGAGATCCTGCTGGCAGAGGCGCTGTTGCTGCCGGCTGCCATTGAGCAGCGGCACCAGCCAGCTGGCAAAGTCCTCCAGTTGCGGCTGCTGCAGCATTGCCAGCTGCCGCTGTGCTGGCCCCGCACGCTCCATATCCAGTTCCAGCTCCTGCTCCTGCTCCGATTGGGGATAACGCGGCACACGTGCCAGCAACAGCTGCCGCTGGCCAACGTGCGTGTCGCCCACCATGCGACGCACGAGGGCGCCGTGACGTCCTGCATAGATGCCACTGCCGCTGATGCCGCCGTGGGGCAAGCTCGCGCCAGCTGCCAACAGATTCACATTGTTGGCCCACGCCCAGCCCTGTTGAAATTGGCTAGCTGCAAGGGAATTGAGAATGAATGAATGAATTTTCAATTGCAAATGCCAGCCGATGCAGTTACAAGGCACTTGCAAGCCGGTTGCAGTGAACTTGCCATGATCATTCAATTTAGTTAGGCAAAAACTTCTTGAACAGTTTTATAGCAGAATTCATGATTTCAGCTTGACTGCTGCAATGTACTTTGCCAGCAAGTTCATGAATCTTTAAAAGGTGCTTGCAAATCACTTGGTAGATTACAAGCAACTTGAATATAAGAACAACTTTTGCAAGAGACTCTCTCTCGCAGAGTAATTAGAACACTTATTGATGATAAATATTCAAAGAAGCAGAGCATGGAAGAAGCTTAAGAAAAAGGAATAGATACAAGGCACTTGCAAGGCAGATACAAGATACAAGATGCATGCTTTATCTTTAAGTTGTTTAAGTTATCTGTAAGTAAGTTCAAGCTTTTTGATGTGCACTTAAAATTGACCTTCAAGACAGTCAAAGGATTTACAAGGTAGTCAGATAATAATTAAAATGAAGTTACCAGGAAGATTACTTTGTAATCTAAACAGAAATATCAATAGATTTACAAGGAAACAATAATTACATTGAATTAGACTGGCGCAAGACAAATAGTAATTGGCGGGAAAGTTGACCTGAATCTTAACTGATTAGAGAGCAAATTTACATAAGAGAGGAAGAATAGTAAACAGAAAATATTCCAAGATAAGAAATTCTAATGAAAAGCGGAATGCACAAATAAAGCCAGTCGAATAATCCGCAACAATTTAGATACCCTGTTATCAAAGATAATATTTACGAAGTCGAAAAGTCTAGACGGAATTGCTCTAGTGTATGTTCAGTGGACGTGAAAGTGTTATCAGTGCCATTTCTCAAATAGAGATATTTACAGGGTATATAGTAATGCTATATATGCTAGCTTAGATAACAGAAAGCAATAGAGCACTGATTGCATTACGAGGCATCTCTAAGTCGACTAGTTAGCCAGTTAAGAAATGAGTACAGGGTATATCGAATCTTAAGGATGTGCCATTCATGTGAGGTATGAGACTTCCGCTCTAAATATAGGGTATTTTCGAATCGACTACTTTACTCATTCTCTAACAAAAGAAAACTTAACATATCTGACTATAGGGTATCTTTGAGTCTATTACGGACATACGTTTCCTACATAACAATTTACTGAAAGCTGATTCAGCCTGAAGTTTGATATTCAAACGTATTTGTGATGTGACTACTTTAACTAAACGACAACTTTATCCATCTGATACCCTTTTGACCGTAGCTAAAGGCAGCTCCGCTGTGCCAACACAAGATACATTTACAGGGTATTGCTTAGTCATGACACTCGTCCTCACCTGTCAGAAAGGGCAGCTCCGACTTGAACATCTTGGTGACAATCAAGTGCTGAATGGCGTAGCGCTCGACGAGCTCCTGGGCGGGCGTGTAGAAGAGCATATCGAAGCATATGAAGTGGCCAAAGGTCACATTGAAGTCTGTCTCGAAGATGGCATATTCCGGCTCGCTCGTGTGATTCAGCTGCGGCTCCAGATACAGATTCCACTTGCGGTAACGCGATACCACCGCACCGCTGCGATCCAGCACCACATTCGTATTGTACAGTCGATAGCCACGGGCGGGGCAGTCGGCCTCTCGGTCGCAGCGCTCGCGCTCCTTCACGTTCAGCACCAAATAGCTCTGGGCGGCGGCAGCTGCACAGGCCAGATTCCTCAGAAACGTGGCCACGCCATCAGCAGGTGCAGCCACAATGGGGCACAGACTGCGACGCGATGGCGCCGGCACCGCCGTCAACTGCAGCTGACTGTTCAGCGTGCCCTCCGGAAAGATCAGGATATCCGCAGTGCCATTGGCCGCCTCTATCAGCTGCAGATATGCAGCCAGATTCTCCTCGAGCAGCTGCTCGGAGCTGCCACCGCTGACCGCCGGACGAAACTCCACCACGCCCGCCGTATAGTAATCGCTGGTGGCTGCAACACAGCCAACCACAGCGGCGCAAAGCAATTGGAGGAGCAACATGCACTTGCCACCCATGATGTGCTCGACACACTGAGCTCGATACGCCTCACTCCCACATATTCTCGCTCACTCCCTCTCTCTCTCTCGCTTTGCTATTTCTATCTAATCGTTCGTAACGCTATTATTGCTCTTGTTATCGCATATGATTTATGAAATCATTCAGCCTGAGCTAAAGGCAAGCATACTTTTAGGCTCTCATTATAAACTCAAGAGTTAAGATCTATGTAGCGAGAACGGAAATCGATAGCTGAAATATATTTTAAATATTAAATATTTCATAAGATGAACTTGCTCTGTATCTAAAATGAGCTAAACTAGTTCCATAACAGTATTCAATAGAGTTACCTAGTTTTAATCATGATGAACCGAAATAGTCAAATATATACCCTGAGCTAAAGAAACTTTATGTGTCTTATAGACTGAAATAATTTCACATAATTCATGAGCTGATCTAGTTCTATCCATTCCCTGAACTGAACTAGTTTTTCATATGTATTCAAGTGCTGGCTGAATTAGTCATTCCCTTACGCTCATTAGAATCAATAGCAGAACTAGTTTATATTTAATATACGGAACTAGTTCACTGTATTCTACGACCCGATTCAGCTGATACGAATTGATAGATTAGATTTACCTGATATTACTAGATCTATGTTTGGTTTAAGCAATACTCTGATGTTCTATAGAAATAGCATTCGAACTAGAATCAATGAACTGAATCTAATGATCTAAGAACTCGGTTAAGAGAGAGCTAAGCATTCCATATCACCACATTTCTGCCCAATCAAAAGCTGAAATATTTGTGCCAAGGGCGTACTAGATTGGAACCAGAAAGATAGATAGAATGATAGATAAAGAAGATGGATGTGAATGAAAAATGTGAAATCAAAATGCAGTTTTTATCGATATATATGCAAAATATAGGTATTTATTTTTCATTGACCTCTACAAAAAATATAATCTAAGGCCTAATTCGGTACTCAAACTATTTGAGCTTTTAAGTCTAAATTAATGTATGATAAACAAGTTTTCAAGGCTTCATAATAGTTTCCTAAACATGTTTGAGTCCTTCCCATGCCAACCCTTCTGCTAATGATCTATCCCATAGTAAAAAAAAAAAAAGATTCCTTCAAGGAGAAGCAAATGCAACCAATTGCCAAAGAAACGCAGCTCAGCAGCCCCATCGCCAGTGGGCGCAAAGCCACATTGAATATCCTTCTCTGGGTTGTCAATGTCAAAGGTACAAATATCATCATAGTAATTCCCATAGATTCCGAAGGTCAATAGGTTGGACAGCGTCTCGGAGTTAGCTAGTGCGAAGCGAACACTCAACATGTGGCTAGAAGAAAGACAATTTTCATAAGATCACAAATGAAGCAATATAAATGCAGATCCTCTCTGCGCTCACCTTTTCTCCTCCTCCTGGACTGACCACTCGAACTGCGTTGGCTCAAGGGGCAACAAATTGTCCCTGACACTGTTCGGCATCAGAAGAAACTCTTGAGACTTTGGATATTTGGCCTCAATGATCAAACGGGTAAAATTATGATTTAATTCATTAGCGTCCAGCAGCAGACCGCAATCCTCAATGCTGGGACCGCTGCAGGCGAAGATACCGCAGTTGCGCACATAGTTATTATCCACATCTTGCTCATTGCGCCAGCCATCGTAGGCGCCCAGTCGATAGCCAAAAGCATTTTCATTGCTTGCTCCTGTTTGCAGTGGACTCCACTCCAGCTCGAAGTGGCAGCACAGCTTTTGATGGCAAACATCCTTTGTCACGTTACTTTCCTTCGGCAGCCATACACTCTCGTAGAGCTCTAGAGTATCTCGCTTCATCACAAATCTTGAGTTGCTTCGCACTGAGGATCTCTGCTCTTGACTGTGCTCAAGTCTTTGAGTCTGGCTCAGCGTCTGCGTCTGGCTCTGACTCAATCCTCGTCGATATCCCTTCACATTCGCGCTCTGGAACTTCGGCACCTGGGCTACATACATGCGACGCTCCCCTTCATCCAACTTAATTACGCTAGTGATAGTTCCCTTTCTTCCATTAAAGATTCCCGTTCCAGTACTGCCGTACTCTGGGTGACTAGAGCCCGCAGCCAAAAGATTCACATCGTTGCCATAGGCCCAACCCAGCTGAACTTGAACGGCTGCAGAAGCGGAAAGGGCATACTCATTGAGTTCAGCCTACTCATGCTCAAATTCAACTCACCTGTGAGAAACGGTAGCTGAGAGAACCACATAGTAGGAAAGACAAAGTCCCGAATACCCTGCTTCAGGCGCATCTCATGGGCTGGAACGTAGAATAGGATGTCGAAGCATGTGAAATGTCCGAAGGTCACATTGAAGTCCGTGTCAAAGCTCACTGACTCCGGTACGAGCGTGCTATTCCTTGGCTCGCCGTATAGATGAACTTTGCGATATCTGGAGATAACGGTTCCATTCCGATCGAAGACCACATTCGAATTGTAGACATTGTATCCATTCGATGCACAAGGACGCGCGTCCTCGGGCGTATCAGAACACAGCTGTTTCTCATTGATGTTGATCACAATATAACTTCGGACATTACGAGCAGCACAGGAGATCTCGACAAGAAACGCTTCATAGTAGTTGGCCGAAGGGTCATCCAGACAGGGTGTTACCTCTTCATCGGACGACGGCACAAAGCTGGCAGTACTTAGGTCATTGAGAGTCATCTCAGGAAAGACCATGATGTCTACTGCGCTGGCATTCGGCGAGTTGATCAACTCCAAATATCCTGCCAGATTGTCAGCCAGATTCTCATGGGAGTCTTTCCCATTGGCGTGACGAAATTCAACAACGCCAGCCGTATAGAAACTCTCGCTAGCCGATTCACCGATCGCGGCCTGCGAATACCCAACTTACGATTAGCCGCTAACGCTTATCGGGGCTGCTAACCCACCTGCTGACTCAGCCTGATTCCGACAGCCAACAGCAACAGCTGCCACAGCCTGCTAGCGCCTTTCACATTCTTGGCCATTTGGATTTGCTGTTGCTGCCTGCGCATCGGCAAATGTCGAACTGAGACATAGTCGGCGATACGGAAACTTATTTTATAGTGAAATCCGAAACTAAAAATCATCTATCTAATCAGCAAGAGCAACAATTTGCAAAACAGAGACCACTCTAGGCCTCTAATAGTGGATAGATTGGTATACGGATTATACTACGTGTTATACTATATACAACAAATAATCGTAATTCTATCTTG
The DNA here is from genome assembly GCA_035045845.1 of Drosophila buzzatii. Lineage (NCBI taxonomy): Eukaryota > Metazoa > Arthropoda > Insecta > Diptera > Drosophilidae > Drosophila > Drosophila buzzatii. The sequence continues at coordinate 2,661,827 of JAWNOS010000596.1, read as the reverse complement.
TACGTTATAATAAGCTGCGTGATTAGTATATCTGCATAGCGATATCACTTTGATTCACAAATATCTTAGAGATCAAATGTTATATCTCACTAAACAGTCTGATATAGCAGAGTATTTCAGCTTCGGCACGACATATCTCTCCTGCTTAAGCTCCGCATTTATAATTATAGAGTATCAACAAATTCTTGTGTAAATCAAATGTTTATAATTTCACGCTATTCGATATTTTCATGCGTTTAGTGAATGCATAAATTGATAACTCAGCAATTTTCGCGTCGCTTGTACATTGGACAGCAGAGCAAACTATTTATGCAACGATTTCGATTGCCTTTACCCATATATATATATACATATATATAATTCTGTGTCAGCTATCAGGCTACAGTCCAATTATCCGATATAATGGATTTATGATCGTTTCGGGTGTCGAAGTGTTTTTTATGGATGTCTGTTAACTGTTCTTATCAGTCACGCCCTCTAGGGTCGGCTAAGCCATTTCAACTATTTGAGTGCAGCAACTACAATTCAAGAATATAATATTTATAGGGTATTGACATGGTATGCTAATTATTTCATGATAACGGAAGATATATTATAGTCATAAATATTTTGTGATATACAAAGTTAGAGGGTATTTTCAAGTCGACATTTATCTTTTTAATGTATCAACTGGCTTGTAAGATCTATAAGGGGAGCTACTCTCTCTTATGAGACAGAGACTAACCTAACTTCAGGAGTAGACTATCAACTACCCTGTAATAGAATATAACCACAGAGTATTTCATGGTCTACTCCTAAAGTTAAGTTAGCAAAGGGCGGCTTTCGCTTATGTGAGGGGGACCAGCTTCAGCCTGTGGAACTTATTTACAAGTACAGGGTATACCTATGTCGTCTACCTAAGTTTCGACTAAGGCAATCAATATACAGTGACCTCTCTGTTTCTCTCTCTCTCTCTTCCTCTATCTCTCTCTCTCTCTCTCTCTCTCTCTCTTCCTCTATCTCTCTCTCTCTCTCTTTCATTATCTCTCTCTCCCTCTCTTTTTGGTAAATTCTTTTCTTTAAATAGCATACTTTTAGGTATATATTCAGCAGCTCATTAGCTTGTGCATTGGATTAAGTCTTTTGATCCTTAGAGTACATCACGTATGGTTAAGCACAGATCATAAGGTTTAAGTCTATTTATGGTCAGCAATACAATGTATTCAATGAAAGAATCGATAGCTCAGGTTTACTCCCATTATTTTTATCATGTATGCATACACTCTACGGAGTACGATTTAATTGCTTAGGTAGAATATGAAAGCCATGGCCAGAAGCAAATGCAACCAACTGCCGAAGAAACGCAACTCGGCAGCGCCATCTCCAATGGGCTTATAACCACATTCAATATCCTTCTCCGGGGTGCCCGAGCCATAGGTACAGACTTCATCGTAGTAATTGCCGAAGATGGCAAACGACAACAGGTTAGAAACCGACTCTGTTTTAGCTAAGGCAAAGCGAACACTCAAAAAATGGCTGCAAAGAAGAAGCAATCAGGGCTTAAGTATGATCTTACAAGTGAGTGCGCTGTTCCACTATTGGCTCACCTTTTTTCCTCCTCCTGGACAGACCATTCGAACTGCGATGGCTCCAGGGGCAATAGATTATCTCTCACGCTGTTTGGCATCAAGAGAATCTCTTGACTCTTCGGAAATTTGGCCTCAATGACTATTCGACTCAAGTTGAGGCGTAGTTGCTCTGGGCTCAACATGTACCCACAGTCGTCGAGACTAACTCCGCTGCAAGCGAAGATTCCGCAGTTGCGTACGTAGTTGGGATCAACGTTGGGTTCATTTCGCCAACTATCGTAGGCACCCAAGCGATATCCGAATTTGTTATTATTGCCCGTTTCTACATTCAATGGATTCCACTCCAGCTCGAAGTGGCAGCACAGCTTTCCATGACAAACATCAGCTTTCGCACTACCCGCTAGTTCTTGATCTAGCCACATAGTTTTGTACTGCTCGAGATAGTCCCGAGTCATCACGAATCCTGAGCTGGTGGTCTGGGTCTTCTGCTCCGGAGTCGGTACACGTGCACGTTTCCGAAGCTGACTAACGCCTCGCTGCTGTCCTTGTGGCACCGTCCTCTTGTACTTGGGGACCTGAGCCAAGTAGATGCGACGCTCGTTTTCGCTCAGCTTTATCACACTCGTGAGAGTTCCCTTCCTTCCATTATAGATTCCTGAACCGGTGCTACCGTACTCTATGCGACTGGCTCCAGCAGCCAACAGATTCACATCGTTCCCATATGCCCAGCCCAGCTGCACTTGAAGAGCTGCAAAGGAAAGTGTGTAGAGAGTGGATATAATCAGAATATGAATAGACCATTCTACCATTCTAACCTGTGTAAAAAGGCAGCTGTGAGTGCCACTTTGTTGGATAGACAAAATCCCGAACGCCATATTTCTGCACCAACTCAATGGAGGGAACATAGAACGCGATGTCAAAGCAAATGAAATGGCCAAAGGTCACATTGAAGTCCGTGTCAAAGGTGACAACCTCAGGTAGAACTGTCGTGTTCCGGGGCTCATTCAAATACAGATGAACCTTGCGATATCTGGAGACAACAGTTCCATTCCGATCGAAGACCACATTCGTATTGAAGATGTTGTGTCCATTTGACGCACAAGGACGAGGGTCGTCGGGTGTTTCGGAGCACAGCTGTTTCTCATTGATGTTGATCACGATGTATCTTTTGACCTTACGAGCCGCGCAGGAGATCTCCACAAAAAAGGGTTCATAGTATTCGCCCGAGGGATCTTCTAGGCAGGGTATTGCGTTTTTCTCAGGTGAAGGAACATATGTAATTGAATTCATGTTATTCAAAGTAATCTCTGGGAAGACCATGATATCCGCCGCAGTAGCATTGGGTGAGTTAATCAGCTCCAAATACGCAGCCAAGTTGTCAGCCAGATTCGCTGTTAGATCCTCCCCATCTGCCTGACTGAACTCCACAACGGCGGCAGTGTAGAAGTCCTCGTTGTCTGTTGCACGGATTGACGCCTACAAAAGTCAATCAGTCGTTTAGGTAAATAGAGAATTCTCATCGAGGCTCATCAAGGTCACCTGCAAACTGAGTTCGACTCCAATCAACAGGACGAGTACCAGCTGCCCCAGCATATTGGCTTTTAGCAAAGTTGTGGCCATTTGTATTCTGTATCGATTCCCGTTGCTACCTCGAGCCGTGGCAAATGTTCAACTGCGGTTTAGCTGGCGGTGAGGAATCTCTTTTATATAACCCGAAACTATAGAGCGAACTCATCAATCTAATCAGCATTAACAATTTTATTAAATCTTGTGAATAATCAAGTTTATCAAGAAATAAATGAGTTATTCTTTATTATTCAAGATATGGCAATTACAAGTGATATAAAAAAGAAAATCTTATCTAAATATTTCGTGTGTGCCATAAAGCTATAATGCAAAGACCATCGATCCCACGACGCCAATACTGAAATCTATGGACACATCATTCATCTATTGTTAAGTGAAGTCTTAAGAAGTGAGAAGTGCTCTAAGGTGTGATGTGGGTGAATGAGACATGGATCGTACGGGTATAACTAAATTGTGTGTTAAGACATCCTATGATAATCGTCATGTCACATAGAGTTTGCCTTTGTTTAATAACTTTTGCATTACTTAACGGATTTCGGATAACGGATAGAACTGAGTGAATTGGGTTACTTTTGAAGCCAAATCGAATACATTCCAAAAACTCCAGCTACAAAAGGGCATGAGACACGGTTCGATAGGATTCGACAACCTTTAAAAAAGAGAATAATTGTTGTTTTTTTTTTAAGCAAACGCGCGATCCTATAAAGCAAGTAGCAATCTCTAGCTCAAATGCACCCAATGAAATCAATTAGTCATCCTGATCCGCAATATATAAAATCGACGGAGTCTGCCACGCATTTTCATTATAAAAACTCCATCTACCCTTATATCCCAACTGTGATATCTTTATAGTATTATGAAATTGATTCGAAAATGAATATTTTTTGACTTGCCATGCTCCTAATGGCAGACTATATAGCTTTGAAGCCTCTGTGTTGATAAGGATAACTGTGATTCAACTGCAACTGAAGAAACTAAAGCTCACTTCTCTATGCAACGCCCTAGTGGGATTGGGTCTATTTAATAAAGCTTACATATATGCCAATATATCTAATATTGACCAATTAGCCAACTTCTAATGCGCATAGCCTCTCAAATATGATTTTTTTAATTTTGACTGATCTCTCCGTATTTATTTTTACTCAGCCTTCAAAAACACCACATACGTCTTATTCGAGACTAATCATGCGATACACAAATTAACGTGATAAAACATTAATTACGTTAAATTTTTATAGTTGCTTTTATCAGTCACAGCTATTGAGCCTCAAGAGCAAGAGACCCCTAGAGTTTCGATATGGGTGGTTTATGAATGTAATTTGCTAAATAATAAAAAATACCACAAAAACAATCTATTTCATATTATTAGCTCATAGGAAGAAGCAATTACTCTTTGTTCAAATCGAGTCACATTTATTTTATTAACGGTGTTTAAAGTTTAAAGTTCTTCGTACAAAAATTAACTCTAAAGACCTATCCCAAGACTTTACTTCTTTCCCTTTTCTTTCTCTTCATGCTTATCAAGCCATATCTCTCTTAGATTAGCACCTCGTATACCCCTTGAATCGGCAGGTTAATCATTAAAATTTACAAAAAAAAAAAAATTCATTAATTTCTAATGTAGAATACGGTGCCCACAGCTAGAAGCAAATGCAACCAACTGCCGAAGAAACGCAACTCGGCAGCGCCATCTCCAATGGCCTTATAACCACATTCAATATCCTTCTCCGGGGTGCCCGAGCCATAGGTACAGACTTCGTCGTAGTAATTTCCGAAGATGGCAAATGACAACAGATTAGATAACGACTCTGTTTTAGCTAAGGCAAAGCGCGCGCTCAACATATGGCTGGAAGAAGGAAGAAAGAATTGAGTACCATAAGATTCCAGTCGCCGTGTAGGATCACTTTGCTCTCTTGACTTACCTTTTTTCCTCCTCCTGGACAGACCATTCAAACTGCGATGGCTCCAGGGGCAATAGATTATCTCTCACGCTGTTTGGCATCAAGAGAATCTCTTGACTCTTCGGAAATTTGGCCTCAATGACTATTCGACTCAAGTTGAGGCGTAGTTGCTCTGGACTCAACATGTACCCACAGTCGTCGATACTAACTCCGCTGCAAGCGAAGATTCCGCAGTTGCGTACGTAGTTAGGATCAACATTTGGCTGATTTCGCCAACCATCGTAGGCACCCAAGCGATAACCGAATTTGTTATTATTGCCCGTTTCTACATTCAGTGGATTCCACTCCAGCTCGAAGTGGCAGCACAGCTTTCCATGACAAACATCAGCTTTCGCACTACCCGCTAGTTCTTGATCTAGCCACATAGTCTTGTACTGCTCGAGATAGTCCCGAGTCATCACGAATCCTGAGCTGGTGGTCTGGGTCTTCTGCTCCGGAGTCGGTACACGTGCACGTTTCCGAAGCTGACTAACGCCTCGCTGCTGTCCTTGTGGCACCGTCCTCTTGTACTTGGGGACCTGAGCCAAGTAGATGCGACGCTCATTTTCGTTCAGCTTTATCACACTCGTGAGAGTTCCCTTCCTTCCATTATAGATTCCTGAACCAGTGCTACCGTACTCTATGCGACTGGCTCCAGCAGCCAACAGATTTACATCGTTGGCATATGCCCAACCCAGCTGCACTTGAAGAGCTTTAATGGAGGCGAAGGAAAATTAAAGGAAAAGAGTAAATTAGATACTGATATATAATATGAAATTAAAATTAAGTAACGAAGACAGTTAGTGGGACTATTTATGAAAGAGAATCCTAGTCTTACCTGTGAAAAATGGCAGCTGCGAGTGCCACTTAATACTATATACAAAGTCCCGAACACCATATTTCTGTACCAACTCAAGAGTAGGAACATAGAACGCGATGTCAAAGCAAATGAAATGGCCAAAGGTCACATTGAAGTCCGTGTCAAAGGTGACAACCTCGGGTAGAACTGTCGTGTTCCGGGGCTCATTCAAATACAGATGAACCTTGCGATATCTGGAGACAACAGTTCCATTCCGATCGAAGACCACATTCGTATTGAAGATGTTGTGTCCATTTGACGCACAAGGCCGAGGGTCGTCGGGTGTTTCGGAGCACAGCTGTTTCTCATTGATGTTGATCACGATGTATCTTTTGACCTTACGAGCCGCGCAGGAGATCTCCACAAAAAAGGGCTCATAGTATTCGCTCGAGGGATCTTCTAGGCAGGGTATTGCGTTTTTCTCAGGTGAAGGAACATATGTAATTGAATTCATGTTATTCAAAGTAATCTCTGGGAAGACCATGATATCCGCCGCAGTAGCATTGGGTGAATTAATCAGCTCCAAATACCCTGCCAAGTTATCAGCCAGATTCGCTGTTAGATCCTCCCCATCTGCCTGACTGAACTCCACAACGGCGGCAGTGTAGAAGTCCTCGCTAGCTGTTTCACGGATGGACGCCTACAAAAACCCATCATGAGATTAGTTGCCAACTTTTAGCAAAACTACAAATTCACCTGCTGACTGATCCCGACAGCCAACAGCAGCAGCAGTGCCTGCCACAGCCTGTAAACGCTTGACACAGTCTTGGCCATTTGAATTCGATATCTCGATTGCTGTTTACTGTCTATGTTGCTGCCTTTCGAATGGGACACAATTGCTGCAGCGGAACCTGTTTTATAAAGTGAATCCAACTGCCGATATTTATTTATCTAATCGGTCCTAGCAACAATATTGAATACCCTAGTTGAGGCCTAGCCAACTTGTCTTGAGGTATGTGACACAATGTAGTCGAAGACCTAGCTCTAGACAGTCGGAGTCAAAGAAATGTGAGTGGAATGAGGGATACCAGTTTATAGGAATATAAAATATAAATTATTCTTATATATATATATATATATATATATATATATATATATATCGTCTTATAACTTATATTGTCATCTAATTAGAATTGTAGAGTGTACCTAATTTGATTATTGAGTATATTTTGTTTATAATTTTTTTATATTGTTTATTGACTGATATTGATTTTATGACCCCCATTAAAGACTTTATAATTGCAATTGGGTATATCGAGAATATCAATTTGATATCAAGTAAATACTTTTCGGCTTTTAGATTGGATGGCAGAGCAAACTGTTTACGATTCTTCTATACTTGTGTGAAACACGCGAACACATGCGATATAATCGATACCGACCTCCTCAAAATTTCATTATCAAAGCATTTACTTTTATGGATCCATATTTACTGTTTTCTTTTTTTTTTACACTGATATATTTTGTTTGTGTCTATTTATCCGCAGTTATCCGAACTCAATCAACAAAGCATTAAGCTATATTGGGCCGATGGATAATATTTAATTCATATGTGAATAATCCAATTCGGATTTATCCTGTTTTTAATATCCTCAATAAAATAATATAATACTCAATTTGTACATTATCCATGATTATCCGGCTGTAGGTATATGTATATATAATTATATGAAACGATTAGTGCTTTAAGACGCATTTGTAACATTTGCCTATTCTTGACCTATGATAGTTTATCCAGATCTTTTCTGTATACTAAAAACTGCATTTCCCTTATCAAATTTACAATCTTATCCGAAAGAGTCTACTTTAATTTGGGAATATCCAATTGCATATCAATTAAATTTTATATTTCTAACATAGTAAATGTATTTTATTTCTTATTATCCGCCTTTATCCGTGCCTAGCTACACGCCGTTTTCTGAGTTTGTTTGTCTGAGTTTTTCACGCTTAAGACTTGAATAAAAACACGCTCTCGCTCAACTCAACTCTTTCTTAAAGCAAAGGAAGAAAAAAATACCAATTTCTGTGCTTATATAAAATTAAAAAATAATGTTTTAGCATTTCTTGGTCATATATTTTAAATACGAAAATTTACCCAAGGGAGACGAGCCGTGTGCACACAGTGAGAGGAGGGAGCGAGCGAGGCTGGATGGAAGGGGAGAGAGAGATAGGGTGGCTGTTCATTTTATGCGAAGGCTGCCATAAAGAAGAAACGAACGGTAAAACACGTTAAAAGGTAAGACGTGAAGGCAACAACAACAACAACAACAACAGGAACAACAAAAAAGGCAAAACGAAGGCAGCTTCATTTAGGCTTTTGCCCCAGCCTAAGTCCCTGCTCCACATATGCATAACCAAATGCTTGAGCTATGTGTGTGTGTGTGAGTGCCTGAGTGTGCAAGTGTGTGTGTGTGTGTGTGTGTGTGTGTGTGTGGTTGGCAGCCGGGTCAGTCATATGTGTGGGTGTGTGTGTGTGTTGCTTGTTGCTACTTATGTTTAAGCTTTGTATTTAAGCTTTTTGCACGATTTCCTCTAACAAATGGATTTTCACTTGTTGCCCCCATCTATACATACATGTATATATATATATAAATATATATATGAATAAGTCAGTGTGTGTGCGTGTGTATATATTTGTTATGTAATCTGTATGTCCTTGTTGTCATGCTCGTTTTTTTTCTAGATGCCCTTCATCGACTCACTTCAGTCGTCGCCTGCAGCTGCCACACGTTTTGCTGCTAACAAATAATTTAATTTCTTTTGGGCATCTTTGCTATCTCTCTATCTCTATCTCTATCTCTGTCTCTGTCTCTGTTTGTGGCTCTTTTTCCGTCTCTGTCTCTGAGTGTGTCTGTTCGCCTTAGAAGTTGGTCAAACAAGCTTAAGCAAGCAGCTCGCATTTGTGGCTCGAAATGTGCGCCCATCGATGCTTCACATGGCAACCGCAAGAAATTTCATATTCCTATTTACAGTTAATAATCTTAAGGAAAATATATTCAAATGAAATGCATGCTCGACTAACAGATATCCTATATAAAATGCTGCAGCTTATATTGATGCGAAATATAGCCTAAGCTCGATAGCTCTAGATTCTAGCTTGAATTCAAGAAAAATTTATGTCTTAGTTAGAAACTCAAATCTAATCTTGCGGAAGCTGTCATATATTGCTGTCATATATTGAAGATGGTTAACACTGTACATAAACTCAGCTACATTTAAATCAACTGAAACGAGTCTTGATTTAAAAAACCTGCTTTAAGTCTTGCCTCTGATATATATACCCTATAACTCTAATTTCCCTTAAGCCTAACATCCTGTGTTCGTTATCTTCCATAGCCCTTAAAAATATATTTAATTAATTTCCGTTTAGATTACGTTGTAGCAGCTGAGGAGAATGGTCTTAGCTCTCTTACCAGGGAAGAAGCTATCCTTGGCAGGAGAGCTGCCAGCTTCTGTGAATCTGCTTTTGGGACAGATTCTTAGCTAGATCCTGGATGCATGCTAGGCTAACAACCTACGCAGCTGCTGAACTAACTTTCGCCAAGAGAGTGATTGGATGAGCGAGAGATCGAGTTTCTGACTTAGCTAGCTGCAGTTTCCATATCTGCTTCGTCACCTGCTTCTAAGTATTAGCAAGGTCAATTAAGCATTCTAGATTTATTTTCATTTGATAACTTCCTAGGATGAAGTTACACATTGCAGCTCTGTTAATCTGAAGATCTGACAAGAGCAAAGTATATAGTAATAGAAAATCGTATATGATATATTGACTGATTTACAATTTAATTTTGACTCTATATTGGACGTTACGCTTTAAAAAACTCATAAGCACAAGTCAAATATTAAAGTATATGCCAAGAGCTAAATGTTATCGATAACTTAAGCAACTGCTGGCATATCGAAATAACAATTTTTCATTCATTAAAGCTCTGAAAATTTCGAATAAAATCAATTCAGAATGGCATATAAATTGTTGAAACAGCTCTGCCTTAAGGAATTCAGTTTTCCAATTTCATTCACACGCAGGCATTGAAATTTGCATTAGTTCGAGCACGATGTGAACTCAATATGAGGCAATAAACGGATTTTTCTGTTGCCTGCAAGGCAAATGGGTTAAGGCAGCTTAACAGGCAGTTGAGACACCCGCACGAGCAAAAGCTGAATCAGTCGAAGTGAAGGCATTTTGCATGTGAGCCAAGTTAAGTTGACATAATATGCGCACACAAAAAACCCCATCTTTGTCATCGTCATCGTCATCGCCATAATATCGATATACGCACCTTATGTGATACGGCCGGAATGTCAACTCTGGCCGCAGGCGCTGCCAGCCAGATTTTTGTCTGCTTGATTAATTGCAGCATGCGACGGAGCTGAAACCATTTGTTAGAGCCAACAGCGAATGCCGCCCATTCACAGCCACGCCTACCCTTTCGCCCCCTTCGCACATGTAGCTATGGGCAAACTAAAAATATTATTAATGATGGCAACTCTGGCGGCAGTTCTCAGTCTCTCAGTTAGTCTGCATTTGACATAACTCATACGATGCGTTGTCTTTCCTCAACCTAAACACCTCTCTATCTCTCTCTCTCTCTCTCTCTTCCTCTCACAAACAGAGCTGAGATTTATGCGTGTTACCCAAGGGAGCTGGGCATGTTGACTGCGGTATGTGTGTGTGGGCGTTGTGGTGTATTGACTGATTAATTAGCAGCTCTTAATGCCAGCAGCAAACGAATTGCCGAATTATGAAGCTTCACCGTTTAGCCAAAGCACACAATGAGAGAGCGAGAGACAGAGAGAGGGAGAGAGAGAGAGAGGAAGAGGAAGTGCTGTGCGTATGTTTGCCTAATCCATGCTGGTAAGCTCTGCGAACTAGCTTCGAGACAAGACTTTAAGCCACTTGACATGTGTTTACTTCTATGTGTGTTAAGACTCTTCTAAATAGCCAACAGTTAGGCAGACGGACGGCAGGACGGACGATCGCACAGATAGCTTAACCTTTCATATTTACTCAGACATGCCGCTGCTATATGAAGTGACCCAATATGTGTTATACCATTTCCGATAACTATATAACAGCAGTTGCTTAAGTTATCGATAACTTTATGCATTAGGCTAAATTATGATGATCATGAACATGATCTTGGTTCCTACTACGCCTATTAAAATTGTAAATGTCTGAGCGAAAGTCAGTCTTCAAATATTTAGTCTTCATTATGGCTATAGGGAATTATGCATAAGTAAGTCTTACTGCTACAAAGACTCAACATGAGTAGACTTTTTAGCTAGAGTAGATAGATAAATAAGTCAATCACCAAATGAAGAGTGTTAGGAAATAAGAAAACTATAGTCAGTTCATCAAGCAATGAGCTGATCGAGAAAGGCACTCGAGAATAGAAGCCTAAGCGGAGTTGTCTATTGCTGAGTGTATAATTCGAGCTTTGCAGGAACCCATTGATCATGAAACTTATAGAAACTAAAGACAAAACTTTGATAGGTATTTCGACGAACTCCACTTTGCTTGAGTTTCCCCAAAGATCGATATCAAACTTTGTATACCCTGTTCCCAAAGGGGACAAAAGTATATTGGTTTCGTGCAATATTCGTCTGTCCGTCCGTCCGTCTCTCCGTATGAATGCAATATCAATATCAATGAAGTCTTGAACATATCATGTTATATATGGATAAATAGACCAACATTTTAAAATATCAAATATATCATAGATTATAGGATATCTTACAGTCGAGCACGCTTAACTTTTCATTTCGTTCTGCTTTCTTAATGCTTACAAATTGACTTTCTGCACGAGCACTTTTCACCTTTTCCCTCCACATCCTCTGATTATTTCAACTTTTCTACATCTCTCTCTCTCTCTCTCTCTCTCTCTCTCTCTCTCTCTCTCTCTCTCTCTCTCTCTCTCTGAACTTATATTTCTCTATCTTTTCTCTTTCACATTTTTTGTCTCTCTATCTTATTATATTTGATTTAATTAAACTTTGCGCAAATATATTGCTTTTTTTGCAGTCCCGGCCATTATTTAATGTTGATTATCAATTTGCTCCGGCATTTTTAATACACACGCACACACACGCAACACACTCGACTGTTGTCTGTCTATCTTCTACACACACACACCCGCGCAGTGATAAATATATACTGGGAAACCAATAAAGCGCTCGAAGCCGAGTTCATAGCTCGCTTGTTCTGCCATGCCGTGCCGTGGATGGTGAGACTAGCTGATTTATAGACATATGCCTCAAAGCGCCAACCTGACCTGACCCGACCCAAGTCGACGCGACGCGTCACGGGGCGCAACCCAACTGGACCTACACCTGCAGCTAGAACTGTGAACTGGACCTGAACCTGGGACTCAGCAGCTGAAACTTTTGCCCCCCCCCCACACATACGTATGCCTCTGCAGGCGTTGTTTAATAAGTTTCAGCTAAGTGGACAGCGGACGAATGGTCCGGACGGTGGGCAGGGATATGGATATTGGAACAAACTACTCGTAAAGCCAAACGATTCGCGCTTGCCTTTTGCTCCTTTTGAGATTTATTGACATATAAATTTAATACCTAGCCCCAGAGGCCGAACGGCCGAACTACCGAAAGTCCAAACATTGAGCGCCGGATGAGCAAAGTTTAGGAGCAGTTGATTGAATGCGCTTTACTGCTTGGATTTCCGTTAGTAAATTGAAAAAAAAAAAAACATACTAACTATATACATATACCGATATCGATATATATGTATATATATTAATAAAGAAGAGAAACGTGTACGAAGCCGAAGGAACGCATTGGCATCAAGTCGACAAATGCACAGATTTCGTATTTAGTTTAGGCAGCTACGATTTTAATTTTCAATTTCCCTGCATGCATAGCTGGGCATTATTGAAGGACGCCAGCAACAACAGTTGCTCCACACAATTTACCACGGCAATCATACACACACACACACACAGACGCAAGCGTACAAAAAGGAAGCTACAAATGGGAAAATGGGTGTAAATGGGAACGTGAGAGCTAATCGACTTGCCTATACCTTGTACTTGTTGTAGAGGGTCAAAGTCTTTGATAACTGAAGCTGAAATGCTGAAGTTCTATTATCTATCATCTGTCATCTGTCATCTATCATCTATCATATATGATCTATGACCTACGATCAATGGTCTATGATCTATGATCTATGATCTATGATCTATGATCTATGATCTATGATCTATGATCTATGATCTATGATCTATGATCTATGATCTATGATCTATGATCTATGATCTATGATCTATGATCTATGATCTATGATCTATGATCTATGATCTATGATCTATGATCTATGATCTATGATCTATGATCTATGATCTATGATCTATGATCTATGATCTATGATCTATGATCTATGATCTATGATCTATGATCTATGATCTATGATCTATGATCTATGATGTATGATCTATGATCTATGATCTATCATTTATCATCTATCATCTATCATCTATCATCTATGATCTATGATCTATGATCTATCATCTATGATCTATGATCCATGATTCATGATCCATGATCCATGATCCATGATCCATGATCCATGATCCATGATCCATGATCCATGATCCATGATCCATGATCCACGATCCATAATCCATGATCTATCATCTATCATCTCTCACCTCTCACCTCTCATCGATCTTATCTAGAATTTTCCCAAATATATCCCATGTACTGCATACATCATACCCCGCTTGATTGCTTGCATAAGTACAAGGTAAATTCAGAGAAAAAACCAAATTGAATGAAATGACAGCAAAAAACGACTGCAATTTCCTGTGGCGCAGGTTTCGCTTTTCTCTATATATAACTATATAAAAAATCTTTATCTATTTCCTACTATCCCACGTCGTCTCTCTCCATCTCTCGCTCCCACTTGCTTGTTGCCCATACTCTTTGATTAGCATCAAATTATGGGTCATTCATTCATTCGCATATTCGATTTGGCATTGGTTGACAATGGTCTGAGTAACCAGGACTCGACTCGATTCGACTCGCTGCAACTTCATTATGAATGCTATGCTCATCATCAAGATTATTATTGAGTTGATAATGAGCATTGAGCATTTTCAATGTCAAACGTAATGAAAAGTTTTGCACTTGCAATTTCTTATGGCTGCAAAAAAAATCGTTTCGTTTCGTTTTCTACTTTTCCTTCGACTTCACCTTGACGCCGTGTCGCCTGTCTGTTTGAATAGAAAGAATCTGGGTTGCTTTACGACATTAGTTCGACTCAATTTTGCAGTCGAGTCAGCTGCACAACCCGCACACACACACACACACATCATACTCAAAAGCAATCCAATCGAACCGTATCGTCGTCTCGTAGCATATCGAATGGATTGAAAATTTTGGTGCCGAGCACAAAATGCTTGTGCCATAGAACGCATGACAATGTCAACTTCAACTATGAAATGCCAGCCTGCCTGCCATGTCTACCGGAACAGGAGCGAGCTCTATGCATGATGGGAAACCAAACTAATTTTAGGAAAAAGAGAGAGAGAGAGAGACAGTGAGAGAAAAGAATTCACTCAACAGTTCCATACCAAATCTTTCTTACTTAATTTCGCTTCGACTTCAGCTTAAGAATAATTTTGGATTGACCCACGTCTACTACTACGTCTACTTCTACATCTCTGCCAAGCCTTTCCATGCCCAAAAACTCAGGTCGCCCACTCTGAACCGCTCCTGTGCTCAGAAGCTGCCAATGCAGAAACCATAAGTCAAGCTGCAAGGCGACAGACAACGAGGACGAATAAAAAAAAAAAAAAAAATAGACGACAAACGACAAGTCGACTCGAAATCCAATTCAATTTCTTAGCTCATGAAACGCCGCCAAATGTCGCGACATTACCGAGCAGCCCCAAAAGCTCAACCCGAGAAACCAGACCCCCTCACCCTCTGCTTAACCCTCATAGAAGCAGCACCCACTCGCCTGCCATCTACAGCCACAATTGAATGCAGTTCAGTTCAGTAAATATTATGCTAAATTGAGATAATTTGTTGCCTGATACTCACCACAGAAAGAGACGGGGGAGCGTGAAGGAGAGAGGGGAAGAGGAAGAGGTAATGTGCGGCAGAGGCAGTGAAACCCTGGCGAATTGTCGTCCTTCGCATGCTGCGTACTTTTACACACACACAGAGAGAGCGAGCGAGGAAATCGACAGAACGGACGGACAGGCGTACGGACGGACAGGCGGACAGATTTGCATGTAAATTCGTTCGCGTTTTATAGTCGCAAATTTTTGCTCGATTTTGCACATTTTCTAGATTTCTATCGTAATTGGCGGCTTGTTGTGGCCCATTCACAATAATAAAAAAAATGAAAAGAGAGGCAAAAAAAACTCCCCATCTCCGTCTCTCTCTCTCTCTCTCTCTTTCGCCCTCTGACTCTTTCTCGCTGCCGGAAGTACGAGTATCCGTATCCGTATCCGCATGCCCATATGCAACATTTTACCACGACTATTGCTTGGTGCGCTCGACGGGGCGTGGAGGGAGATGAAGTGGAGCGGAAAGGCCAATGCGTATATACTGTTGCATATTACTGAAGCACGAATTACGTAACATACTTTTAAGCGTAGTTGCCTGAAAGGACAAAAAAAAACATGCAGATGTGCTCTAGCTGCGAGTGCAAGGCTACAAAATACCCTGTATAACGACGTAGACTGTATCTATTGAAGGTCTTTTGATCGAGGCTAAAGAGAGAGAAACAGGTGCGAGACAGCGCGATAGAGCTCTATGGCAATGAAGTTTAGAGAATGTTTTAGTCCTCGCTGTCTCTCTCTCTCTATCTCTCTGCCTCACTCTCCCTCTCCCTCTCTCTCTCTCTCTCTCTCTCTCTATAATTCCATTCAGCCTACAGTAAACTCATCAAGTTATCGTCAATTAAATATATAAACTATGTACGCTTACATATCGATAATTATCGATTTCCATGTTAACCAATATTTTCAAACACATCAAAGCAAATTTGATAATCCCGCACATTAAGTATTTTAAGCTAAGTAATATGCAAATTTATGGAAATTCCTAATCAAACATATCTCTACCTATTGACTGCTCATGCAACTCTTTAAGCGCTTCGCATGGGCAATTTGTTATTTCTCAGCTACATTTGTGTGATAAACGTTTTAATCCAAATATTTATGAACAACTCAACTGACCAACAGAATTTCAATTAGTACAACAACGTGCAGATGGCAGATGGGAGGAGAGGCAGCTTTTTGGATGCCTGTCGCTAGAGGGGACAACGTCGTTCGAATATTTTGTGCATGCCATGTAGCATAGTTAGAGCAAGCGAGCTATGCAGCCGGGGTAAGCGTAAGAGTAAGGGCAAAGGGGGAGTCGAATGTAAAACGTTGCATATTTTGTAGCATACTTTTGTGGGCTTTAGCAGACTGCCAGGCGTTAAATTGTATAAACAAGTTTAACATGAGGGACACTTTGTGCTGGAGCTCAAGGAGCGGGCAGGGCCCAGGGCCGTTGACTATGTCTCAAAGTCACTGACCCAAAATTGTGCCAAGCCAAAAAAGACAAACAAAAGTCGAAGAGTGAGCTAATCGACTATCGAATGCTCTCCCAAGCCTGGGTATATCATCTATGGCATAGCTCAACAGTGTTCGTTAAGAGAATTGAGACAGGCTTAAGTTGATAAAGCTGCGCCTATTTGGCTTTGTCAGCTTGGGCGAGTCTAAGGTAAGTAAGGTACGTGACTGCAGCTACTGTAATTTGATTATCACTATATGGAATACTGTCGAAGAACAGATTAATAGAGACCCAAGCAGATAATCAGAAAGATTTGCTACAACATCGAAGGCTACTCGCAAGAGGTCTAACCCCTGCCAGACCCCTAAGACGTCTTAAGTCCTTATAATACGACTGAGGTTTGCTCCTAAATGAATATATATAGATGTGTAGTTAAATACTAAATCTGATTATACTGTTTCTACACTTAATAATAATAAATAAGGCAAGAAACTATATGGAAATCTAACTCTATCATCTATGGATGATAGGGGGGTTCTTCAAGCTGGCACTCAGATTAGAATCCTGCAGCTACATCCAAATGAAAATGAGTTACTATACATTCGTTCTTAGAGCTATGTATTCCAACAATCCCAGATTGTATATGCATAGATAATACGATCTATAATATACATAGAGTAGCTCAACAATAACCCAGCTCATAACTCCTAATCAATTTCTAGGCTCTGAACTGTGGATAGTATAGTACGACTCCATGCAGCTCGATTGCAGTAGCCATAGACCTATCCTGACTAAATATTGGTTCTTGGATTTGCCTACTCTTATATTTTATGTATTCCAGATTTTAATGAGCTGAATACATTAGAAGAGAAGAGTCAAATATGTCAAAATGCAAGTCTCTGACAATACCAATATGCTCTCGTTTCACTACATGAGCGAGTATTAGGCAACAACAACAATGACAAGAGCTCCGCTGCCGAAGCGTACCCCGCAATCATAATAAATTGTGGGGCAGGCGTCAGTCGTGTGTATAAAATAGTCATTAAAAAGACAAGGCTCCAAAGGGGGCAGCACACACACACGCACATATGTGTATGTGTGCCTGTGTTATTTTGCAAAATGCAATTAATTGTTTTGTTTATCAGGTTTATCAGACGCTTCACGCTTGATTTGGCCAAACAAAAAGGTTCCTTTTGCTCTCGGCCAATGTCCAGGCCGCACACTTTCGGCCATTAGTTGTCATTACTTATGACTCCATATACAAATGCTAAGCCACACTACAGGCGCACTGCCCTCAACACCCATCCTATCTAGGCACCTTGCCTAGCTAGCCTAACCACACCACACCATACCACACGACAATATGTCCATTTGGGCTTTGGCCTTTGGGGCCTTCGGGCTTATTCGATTAAATTAGTCATCAGCAAAACGCTTCATTGATTATTCGGTTATTCGATTTTTGATTGGGATTTCAAAAGCCACAAAAACCAACAAGATGAAGAGCAAGCGTAGCAAATAGAGAGCAAATTAGAGCTGAAATTGATACGGTTCGTGTGCTAATGGGCAACGCTGAGCTGTCTAGGCGCAGCTCGTGTCTGGAAAACTTCAATTTTGTTCCAGAAAACGCTTACGCATATCAAATTGTTATTGCTCCAATGAAGTAGATACTGGGAACTGTAAAAAAAAGAGAGCATCATAATAAATAAAAAGTTATTCAAAAAAAAAAGAATTATTCTTAATTTTTTTTTAGATTCTCAATCTTCACATGTGTTATGAACCCTTGAAGCTTTACATTTATTTGCATTTCATATTGAAAGTTGTCTTGGAGCCTGAATCACTTTATGTAAATCTCTTGCAACTAGCGCAGAAAATGTGCATTCAAGCATTAGCATGCGAACTATTCTGTCTACAGCATTTCGTGTTTACGCCAAACTATCAATAACTTTTTCATATTTATACAGAATCGATTAAATTTTGATATCAAACATTAGTATACTAAAATGTTAGGTATTCCAATTAGTGTTCCAATTAGACTTCCCTTCAATATACCAAACAATTGATTTTGGGATATCTTCCGATCGGGTATACGCAGCCACAGCATTCGCTTAGTTGCTAGATTTGCTTGCATCTGTCGTAGCTCCAAGAGGTTGCCTTGCACTCTTTACATCTCCCTCTGTAGACACACCTGGCCAGAGATCCATGGGGGCTAGTCGGTCTTACCCGACTCGAGTGCTTTTACTTGTTTTTAATAGAGAGTTTGTGGCGAAAGAGTTTTCAATTTTGCGGTAATTCTGACATTTTTGTGGGACGCAAAGTTTCATGCATGCAAATTTTCATGCTGGCAGCGAGTGCTGCTGCTCCGGCTCCTGCTGCTACCACTGCTGCGGACAATCGTATAGCCACAATGGCAGACAATATATGTAGCACATATATACCCAGCCAGAGACACACACTCGCCCACATTTGGCACACACGCGCACGTAATGCGCTTTTCAAAACTAATATCAAAATACAGCACGTGGGTGTGTGCGGGTGTGTGTGTGTGTGTGTGAAGGAATGCAGTAATCGAGGCGAGAAATGGCATCAATGCCAACTACCAGAACAAGGACAGCTCACTATTTTAATACCCTTCACTCTCAGAAAGTGTTGAGTAGAGTGGGCCAGCTGAAATAAAAGCTGAAAATACCTATCGATAAATGTCGATATTCAACAAATTTATTATTTATCAAACTGCAGTTTGACTCGAATTCGTGTTACATTAAAAATGGTTTGCATTCTCTAATGTACTTATAATACGATATATGTATCGATAATTATCGAATTACGATTAATGTACTTATAATTCGATATATGTATCGATAATTATTGAATTAAGATTAATGTGCTTATAATACGATATATGTATCGATAATTATCGAATCAAGATTAATGTACTTAAAATACGATATATGTATCGATATTTATCGAATTAAGATTAATGTAGATTTCCACTTTTTCTCTTATCATATGACATAAACTAAAATAGAAATCATTTTTCTTCTCATGTACCTTTTGAAGGTTATCGATAATTATCGATGCTTCTGCTATACATTATTGCTTCAGTCAGCATCAACAGAGCTTTTTGTGTGTATTCACATACGCAGCTTTTCATATGACATAGGCAAGGAAAAACCGCGTCAATCTCATATTATGAACTGCATTTATCGATAAATATTCATGGTGTTCTCCTCCAGGTAACTTCAGCACTTATTACAGGTCACCTGCTAGTCGTTCATGATATATTCAGCACATTTACTTACTGAAATAATAAACAATTGCAATTGCATTATTTATGAATCGCTGACGTCAGTAAATTCATCAAGCATAATCGATATACTTAATAAACAGTTAACGCCATTGCAGTTCCGAATGGCCCGCATGGCCTGAGCACTCAACAAGCTTTCACAATAGACACAACTTGCAACTTCTGAGTAGCCAGAAATACAAATTCCAATTAGATTTACGCAAATGTGAGTTTCTGATGCCAATTAGACAAATCCATTTGAATACTTATACTTCTGCCTGCCCCTGCACGCAGTGAAAACTGATGAGACTTCAGTTAGATTTGACAACAATAGAAATTGCAACATTCATTAAAAGCTTATCAAAATTTGTAGAGCGACGTGGCTAATTGGAATTCTGCTGTCATTGTTTGCTGCATTCATTCTGGTTGACCAAATAGAAGCAATATCAATAGAATTTCCATTGAAACAAAAATATATTTGAGTTATTTCAATGCTGCGAACTACAATGGATAGCTACAGCTATGCCATAGTGCATGGCTGAGCATTGTGAATGCAAAAACTGACTTGGCTTTGCTTACGTCGTTGAAGTTCTTCAAGGCTGGCAGCTAAGGCATCTGCTGTCCATCAAACCACATTTACATGGTAAGCAGAGTTAGCACTGCAATTGGAACAACTTTGCTGTGAATCAAGTGCGAATTGAGCACGAAATTCACTTTCCCTATTAATAGCTGAGCTTGACATTTAGCTTAACAACAAGTTTTTCATATTTTATAACTAAATGGCATTTTCCATCCAGTAACTCTGCAGCTAAATTATATCTTTAGCTTAAGCAACAGCTAAACTACAGTTGATGCAAATAGCAGCACTCTAGCTGTGCCTAGTGAGCGCACGATTTGTCATATGATGTCCATTAATCGATTATTTTGCTTCGAATTGCAATTTAATTGTATCGCAAAACGGGGTTCGATTAATTGAAACGTTTATCGATTAATTGCTCAAATAATCGTAATGTAAAGTGTGTTACATTTTTTTTATTTATTTGCAAAAACACAACCAACATGTTTAAGGATTTAAAGCTGATGTTGATATGCTTCGCATCTCTCAGGTCTTTATTTAGAATTGTTTCTTTACACACCCAATGAAAGTTTTGATTGTGAGCAAGAACATGGAAGTGACTAGCACGAGCCAACAATCAAAGCCAGTTGAAAACACATATCTGATACATTTTTAAATGTTTCGGGTAACGCCAAACATACCAAGATGACAAAGTCAATTGGGGAGCATAATTTGCCATGTTCACACGTCCGAGCTACTGTTCCTGAATTCAACACTAAATAATTAATAATAGCTACTATATTTGTCGATCTTATAAAATACTAAATATATTATTACTACTTTTTTATAGAAATAAAAAATCATATGATTAAAAGAATACAAATTTTACAAAACAAAGCACTCAGAAAATGGACCGGAGCCGAATGCTTCATGAGTTCAACAAAACACTCCATACAGATCTCAAGATACCGACTATAGCAGAGCTCATTGGCCGACACAGCTCAAGGTACGCGGATATGTTGAGGAATGATCTCGAGCAAAACTCAACATCATTATCATCTTTGTAGAAATAAGCATTAGACGTAACTGTAAAATCAGTCGTTGGCTGTTCAAGCATTTTCAATAGAACAAGAAAACGAATGCTCTGGATTGTGTACATACATAACATACATACATACATACATACAGAAAAGCAAGCGTAAAAGCATACGAAAAGAGACATCCTGAACATTCAATGTGTAAGAGAAGTAGCATAGGAAGAAGACATCTAGAACATTCCTTATGTAAGAGAAGGAAGTATAAAAGCATGCTGCACATCGAGCATTGTATCATTGTATCATTTTATGTTGTGCAAGATCAGTTATGAAAGTGTCGGCTCAGTTAAGTTGAAAAACGTCGCGTTGTGTATTTGCTACTTATAATTTAATTTTGATTTTATTAAATAAACTTGTGTTGTGCACCTACATTTACAAAACTGCGTGTTTTAATTTATATCAAGAGAAAAAAC